>OY804549.1:4463312-5950250 GCA_963680865.1 Spergularia marina | reverse complement strand
CGAAAAATTGTCATTCTTCTACAAATTTCTTTCGAAAATGTCAAACAAATTGGTTAAAATGCCTCAACTGAAGCAGAAAAGGAAGATAGAAGACGTAATTATAACTGAAAGTGAACAACATGAACAACAACTTGAAGAACAAAGGTAAAAAAAAAATTCAAATTGAAATTTGTATGATTTTCGTCGTTTTTTAGTTCTGAAATTTTAATTAAATCAAATGCAGTAACAAAATAATTTTAATTGCAACACAAAATTAACGGTTAGAGAAAGAAGGCAGCAAAGAATCGAAGAAAACAGGTATATTTTTGGCATGTAACAGCGTTTCCAGATGTGTGTATTATTTGTTCCGATATGGTTATTTTTTGCATAGAAATGATTAGGTTTTGTTCCGAAATGGTTGGTTTTTGTTCTAGAATGATTAGTTTTTGTTCTGGAATGATCGGCTTTGTTATGATATTTAGTTTTGCTCTGGAATGATCGGGTTTTGTGTCAGAATGATTAGTTCTTGTTTTGGAATGGTTAGTTTTTGTGCTAGAATGAAGGGCTTTTTGTTCCCGAATGATTTCTTTTTTGTTCTCGAAACGTTGCCTGTTGTTCTGGAATGGTAGGTTTTTAGTTCAAGATGGTAGGCTTTTGTCCTAGAATGATTAGTTTTTGTTTCAGAATGTTAGGGTTTTGTCTTAGAATGGTGGGTTTTTGTTCTGGAATGGTTGGTTTTTGTAACAGCCCGATCCACCGTCCGTCGCAACACAACCCAATAAGATGGGAAGTCACCAATAAACCCACATATCCTCACGTGTGCTCTAAAAGGTGAAGGCCTTGTTGGTAGTATGATTGTAGGAATCTATTATAAACTGATCATATAAGCCTTAATTTCCCAATGTGGGACAAACCAACTCCATAAACCACTTTTCATATTCCGTAGTGTTACAGTTTTTGTTCTGGAATGGTTGGATTTTGTCCTACAATGGTGGGTTTTTGTTTTGGAATGGTTGGTTATTGTCCTAGAATGGTGGGTTTTTGTTTTAAAATGATTGGTTTTTGTTCTAGAATGGTTGGATTATGTCCTAGAATGGTTGGTTTTTGTTCTGGAATGGTTGGTTTTTGTCCTAGAATGGTGGTTTTATGTTCTGGAATGGTTGATTTCTGTCTTGAGATAATTTGTATGTGTTGATTCAGGAGAAATTTCCATAAAAAGACTATACAACTACGGTGCAGTCCTGCTGCGGTAAAGGAAATAATGGATAAAATAAAAAAGAACCCAAACCAAGTCAAAGCAGTCAAAGAAATCGGATTTGATGGGTTGTTTTTCCTTGAAGTTGAAGATGTGCCAAAAGACATGTTTCATTGGCTTCTACAAAATTTCAACGAGGGGACAAGACTAATGTCTTTTTGTGAAAATCAAATAAAGGTATTCACACCTTTGGATGTTCATTACATCCTAGGCCTACCACACAGTGATCTTCTCTTTCCAGAGATGAGTACAAATCGAAAGGATAATCCCGATTCTTCTATTAAGGAAAAATGGAAGCTAATATTGGACAGGGAGAATGAGAGGCAAGTTTACATTGCATGGAAAGATTTCGAGGACAGGATTATGGCGGAAACTGATGGGGGCCCAATGTTCAAGCAACTGTATGTTTTGTTTATCGTTTCATGTTTCCTTGGAACAATATCAAGTTCGTTTGTGCAGCTTAATATATGCAAAGCGATAAACAATGCAGACATGATTGGTTGATACAATTGGTGTGAATTTGTATAGGATTACTTGTGTAAATCGATCAAGAACTTCAAGGAGACAGAAAGTTGCATTCTTACTGGTTGCACATTGCTCCTCCAACGACTCTTTTACTTTCATAGTTTGTCTTTCCATGGTTGATTATTGTCCTAGAATGGTTAGATTATTGTCCTAGAATGGTTAGATTATTGTCCTAGAATTGTTAGATTTTTTTTTTAGAATGGTGGGGTTTTGTTTTGGAATGGTTGGTTATTGTCCTCGAATGATTAGTTTTTGTTCTGGAATGGCTAGTTTTTGTTCTGGAATGGGTGGTTATTGTCCTAAAATGATTAGTTTTTGTTCTGGAATGGCTAGTTTTTGTTTTAGAATGGTGGGGTTTTGTTCTGGAATGGTTGGTTATTGTCCTAGAATGATTAGTTTTTGTTCTAGAATTGTAACACTACGGAATATGGAAAGTGGTTTATGGAGTTGGTTTGTCCCACATTGGGTAAGACTCATATGATCAGTTTATAATAGATTTCTACCATCATATTACCAACAAGGCCTTCACCTTTTAGAGCCCAAGTAAGGATTTATGGGCCTAAGGGGTGACTACCCATCTTATTGGGTTGTGTTGCGACGGACGGTGGATCGGGCTGTTACAGATGGTATCAGAGCAACCCTGCGACCGCGTGCTGGGTGCTGGGGCGAGGCCCAGACCAGCCGTCTAGCGGGGGAGATCTTGGACCTGTGCTGATGTTGGTATGGTTTGGTTTAGGCGCAATGGGGACGTTGCGTTCTCTAAGTGGGGGAGTTTGTAACACTACGGAATATGGAAAGTGGTTTATGGAGTTGGTTTGTCCCACATTGGAAAATTAAGGCTCATATGATTAGTTTATAATAGATTCCTACCATCATACTACCAACAAGGCCTTCACCTTTTAGAGCCCAAGTGAGGATTTATGGGCCTAAGGGGTGACTACCCATCTTATTAGGTTGTGTTGCGACGGACGGTGGATCGGGCTGTTACAAGAATGACTAGTTTTTATTTTAGAATGGTGGGTTTTTGTTCTGGAATGGTTGGTTATTGTCCTAGAATGGTTAGTTCTTGTTCTAGAATGACTAGTTTTAGTTTTAGAATGATGGGTTTTTGTTCTGAAATGAGGAATATTTGTTCTAGGATGGTTAATTTCTGTTTTATAATGAGTTATGTTCAACCTGTCAGAGACCCTTTCAAAGACTTTTGAAACTTGGTCGGAACTTGGAGGCAACTCATAGGCACACTATGCATGAACTGCAAGAATAAAAACTTTCCCAAAGTTCACAAGAGGTTCAAATCGTAGAAATTTCATCGAAGGGGAAACATTTTCTTAGTCAGCCAGGAGTGATGAAGACTATTGAAGCTATTGAGGCCTTAATGATTTCAGCTGGTGGGCAAATTAATGAGGCTATAAAGCTCTTATCCCCAAGCTTTTGGGCAAATCCACCATCGTCTCAGGACCCATCGAGTCAACCTTCACAAGACCCATCAAGCCAACCTTCTGAGGAAACCAATTCTCAGAAAAGCAGACGAAGGAAGCATATAGCAAAAAAGAGGAAGTGTTCTGAACCAAAAAAGAATTCTTCCACGGAGAAGATTTTGCAAAAATTGCAATGTCCTGAAGCTTAACCTTCTCCTACAAAAAAAACGTCAAAAACTCCAGAAATCTTCCCAGAGTTGAAGGTTGAAACACCAAGCACACAATCTCCAGGGAAGGACATACTTGACTCTCCCACGATTGTTTATAAACGGCTGAAACGCTTCAAAACTCCATCTCCGGGTCCAATGAGTGGATTATTACAAGATAAGTCACCAACAGTTGTGCTTGATGACTTATTGGGAACATCAGAGTTTTTGCAAGTCCATTCCCAAGATGAAATGCAGCAGATGGAGAAGAGAGACGCTAAAATTGTGGAAAAGTCTGGCCACCACGAAAATGATGAAACTCTTCAAAAAAAAGTTGGTGTTTTGTTCTACAATGTTTGATTTTTGTTTCAAAATGATTAATATATGTTCTATAATGATCTGCTTTTGTTTCATAATAATTGATTTTTTAAGATCAGTTTTTGTTCCAGAATGAAATATTTTTGTTCTATAATGATTAGTTTTTGTTCCAAAATGATATATTTATGTTCTATGATCAATTGATATTCGAGAATGAGAGACTAATTTATGTTCTATAATGATGTGTTTTTGTTTCATAATGATTGATTTTTAATGATCTGTTTTTGTTCAAGAATGACAAACTTTTGTTCTAGAATGAATTATTTTTGCTTATAACTCCCATTTGTTTTTTTTGGAAAATTTAATTACAGCTTAATGATCCTTGCACATGATGAATACGAAAAAACATTGGTTCCGTACCTTGGCAACCAATTTTTGGCTGCACAACCACAAATGCAACCCGAAACTGAAAAGGAGGATGATGTTCCACCACAGCTTCATGAGACACCAGTCGAAGCTCCATCCCCGAAAGCTTCTGAAATAGCCATGCCTCCTTACCTCGAGACACCAGTCATAGCTGCAAACGCTTCAGAAACGGATTCTCCTCTAAAGAAGATGAAGTTCAGATCAATGGATGCTCAGACCTTCGCTCCAACAACAACTGACCCAAAAATGGATTTGGGTTGCCTCGAGGATTCGATTCCAGATGCCGATATCACAACTGAGGAAACCCAACAAATTTCAAATGTAGAAGACAAGGTTTGATAGTACCCTCTTGAAAACAATTTGAAGACTCTTGTAATAATCAAATTTGTCTTGAAAAAAAGATTTCGAACAATATGTAATATTTTTCATCTGTTTATTTATGAAATTTTCACTTTTACTGAAAAAATTATGTTTTCTCAATGAAAATTTGTTTTGTTCTGAAATAACCATTTTTTGTTACGGAATGAGGCTTTTTTGTTCTGGAATGAATAGTTATTGTTTTAGGATGAATATTTATGTGTTCTGAAACGAATAGTTTATTGTTTCTAGGATGACTGGTTTATGTGTTCTGTAATGAATAGTTATTGTTTTAGGATGAATGGTTTATGTTCTGGAATGAATAGTTATTGTTTTAGGATGAATGGTTTATGTTCTGGAATGAATAGTTATTGTTTTAGGATGAATGTTTTATGTTCTGAGATGAATAGTTATTGTTCTGGACTGACCTGAGTCTGTTCTGGAATGATTGCTTGAGGTTCAATGATGAATAAAATTTGTTCTGTTTCTTTTTGTTTTCTTATGATCTATTTTTTGTTTCAGCAGGTGTATATACTTCTCGACACCCCAGAAGTTGGCATAACCATCAAGAGCAACCCTCCATGCAAAAAGAAAGGGAAAAAAACACACAACTTCATGGATGATTTGAAGAAGTATTTTATAAATGTGGTGCCAGCAGATTTTCAACCAAACTTCCAATTACTTACACCGACACCTTCTCCACCACCTGTCAAGTTGTCGAGCCCTATTCCAAATGTTTTTTTCGGCAAAGATATTATTGATGTTGAAGAAATAACTGAAGAATTGTCAGAGGAGATAATTCAAAAGTACGAGGACAGGCTAGAAGAACGGAAAAGAGTATGTAGCTCACAAGAAGATAGCCCCCCTGATTTTCAGCTTATGCCTTCGGAAGACAAAGCAATAAATGTTTCGGCATTTCTTCAGAAGAGAGCAAGTGATTTTGATGATTTAACACCTATTGAGAGGGCAGTGGCTGACAATGCGTTTCTCTCGGAGTTTGAATACAACCATGAGATGTTAAAGGTGAATTCACAGATTAGAAAGCTATTGAATAAACCTGAGACAAAAGCGATTATTGCTGAAGAGAAGGCAAATACAAGAATGATAAGAGTAGAAGAAGCTTTTGGACTGGCGGAATTTACACCAACTGTCGTGTTCTCTAAGACTGATGTATTCTCTATGCAAGAACTAAATTGGATGACTATTGGTGTGATTGATGTTTGGGCATACATTCTGAACAAGAGAGAGCTAAAAGGCCAAAAGAACCCGGATGTTCCTGTTTGGTGGAAAAATAAGAAAAGATTCTTCTTCAACACAACAGTATTTGTAAGTTTTACATTTATATTCTGAAATGTTTTGAAATGACTAAGATCTATTCTGGAATGGTTGGTTTTTGTTCTAGAATGGTTAGGTTTTGTTTTGTAATGAGGGGGGTTTGTTCTGGAATGGTTTGATTTTGTTTCAGAATGGTTGGTTTTTGTCCTAGAATGGTTGGTTTTTGTCCTAGTATGATTAGTTTTTGTTTGAGAATGGTTGGTCATTGTCTTAGAATGATTAATTTTTGTTTTTATATGTTGCAGGTGTATGCAAAAATGTTGAAATAGAAGAAAGACCAAGATGAAAGACATGCAAATGGAAAAGTTCTTGAAGAAGATGAGAAACGTCTTAGGACAAAGACGGACGTTGTGCGTGGCACAATGAAAAATTGGCTGAGAACATGTGACGTTTTTGACTTATCTGACTACTATTTGGTATGCCATTCAAAAATATAATCAATTTAACTTTATCTTTGTTTATTGTTAGATCTTAGTATAACAATTTAAGTTTTTTTCTCACTTGCAGATATTTTTCCCTATTATTTACGAGAATCACTTTACGTTGTTATGCGTCAACGTCTGTGATGCAAGCTGTCAGTTGTTAGACAATCGAAAAACCTTACAGGATAATGAAGGCATTAATAAACTTATGGTTAGTTTTACTGTCATTTTGTTTTAAAATGGTTAGTTTTTGTTCTATAATGGGTAGGTTTATTAATGTTCTGGTATGGTTGGATTTTGTTCTGTAATGAATGGGGTTTGTTCTGGAATTGTTGGGTTTTGTTCTGTAATGAATGGTAGTTGTTCTGGAATGGTTGGGATTTAATCTGTAATGAGGGGGTTTGTTCTTGAATGGTTTGATTTTGTTAAAAATTCGTTTTCTTCTGGAATGGTTGGTTATTGTCCTAGAATGATTAGTTTTTGTTTCAAGATGGTGGGTTTTTGTTCTGGAATGGTTGGTTATTGTCCTAGAATGGTTTGTTTTTGTTCCGGAATGGTTAGTTTTTGTTCTAGAATGGTTGGTTATTGTTCTAGAATGGTTGATTATTGTCCTAGAATGCTGGGTTTTTGTTCTAATGGTTATTTTTCTCTAATCTTATTAGGTTGAGGAATTAAGATTGCTTATGCTTGAAAAACAGTGTAAAGATATTTCAGACATCATTTCAAGGTGCAACCGAAGATACGAATTAATTGACCTTGACTGGAAAAACGATGGAAACTTATGGGACTGCGGTTTATTTCTGATGATGCACATGGAACGCTTTCATGAACTTAACTGGAATTCCGATTTGAAATTAGTAAGCTTTCACTTAAAACTTGGAACTAATCTTTTTTCTGTTCAAGTGTAAATAATTTTGAATTGACCTGTATATAATTTTCAAGGCATCAAGAAGGCGCTTCTACCGTGCAAAACTTTGTGCTGAAATAATATCGGATGACAACAATAACAAAAAGAGAGAGATTATAAGCGATGCTTATATGACTTCATCAAGAAGAGCAGTGTCAAAGAAGGAACAACAAGATGAAAAGAAAAAGCTTAAAAAAGCTGAAAAGGAACTCGAGGAAATCCTGAAGGCCAAAGAGTTGGTAACCAACCAACACATTAGAAAACAAAAAGTAGAAGAACAACAAAAAGTAGAAGAACAGCAAAATTAAAAGTTATTAGATAATGAAACCTTACAAATTCTCTTTGTAATATAAAATAACTCATTTTCTATGTTTATAAAATGATCTCATTCTGTAAATGCCTTTTTTGATCTAATTCTGTAATAGTTGTTTTATGTTCTGCAATTAGTCATATTTTGTTCTGTAATGAAAGAACTATGTTCTGGAATGGTTGGATTGATATTTATTGTTTTGAAACCAGACATTCCAGACCAAATATTTTTCATTCCAGAACATAAATCTTTCATTACAGAGCAAAACAATGAATAGGGGGCAACATTTAAGGGAGTGGTAACGAGAACAAATTCAAACCATTCGATTAGCTTAAAAGAACAAAATCAAATCGATTTGAATGCGGTATTCTAATTCCGATCCAATTGTTGCGACAAAAAAAAAAAAAAAAAGAGTATTTCCTTGTTCCCCTCATTACAGAACAAACCCCAACAATTCCAGAACAAACCCTAACCATTCCAGAACAAGATCAAACCATTCCAGAACAAACACCCCTAATTACAGAACAAAACCCAACCATTCTAGAACAAACCCCAACCATTCTAGAACAAAATCAAACCATTCCAAAACAAACCCTAACCATTCCAGAACAAAATCAAACCATTCAAGACCAAACCCCCCTCATTACAGAAGAAATCCCAACCATTCCAGAACAACCCACATTCATTACAGAACAAAAACCAAACATACTAGAACATTAATCAACCATTTTAGAACATAAACATGTCCAATTCTAGAACATAAAACAACCATTCAAAATCCGTTAATTTTTAACACAAAAGGACTTATTTTTACAGATTAGAATCATATGTCATGTTGCTAGGTGTAGATTGTGGTGTGCTATCCTCGCCAATATTCGTCCTTGTCTTTTTAGTTGGCCGACGACTATTAACAAAGGATGGTACTGATGCCGATGGTGTGTACTGCTTGACAATCTTCTTCCTTGTTCTCAAACGGTTTGAAATAATCTCCCTTTTACTCTTTCGCCTAACATTTCTTGCACCAGGTGTACGAGCACCTTCTGGATTGCGGATAAAAATGCCTTCTAATTGAGGAGTCCCAACGACTTCAGCATCTTCTCCACCAATGGGGCCCAACTGATCTTCAATGGTATTTTTTGCTTTATCAGAAGCTTCTTGGCAAACACGTCTTGCATCCAGATTCCCGGAACTAGCATGCAACAAACCATTCCAAAGCAGCTGCATTGTCATCGTCCAAATAGTAGATGATTCTGAAACTTTTGGCCTTGAACTATTGTCACCTTCTTCAGAAGGTTTTATTGCTGCTCTAGTCCATCGGTGCACAATATAAATCTCTGGAATATTGTCAACACCCATTATAAAATAAACTTTCAGGACATGACAACAAAGTATGCCAACCTCCTCAAACTGTTTACAAGTACAGTTAATCTCGTTGGACTGCAAATTGACCAGCACAACATGGGCAAAAAGTTCGCTGCTTGGCTTCCACACAGCAAAAGACCCCCAATTACCATCATCAACATCACGATTGTGCCGACATGACAATGAACTCAACCAATTGTCTTGGAAGATCACAAACGCTTTTATTGTGTATATCTTTGAAACCTGTACAAAGATGGACACATTTGGTATTGCAACCTCTGGATAACCATTGGAACATCGTCCATCTTCTTGCTTTTCAGCACTTCTCCATTCAGCAATAACTCCACAGAAACATTTGTAGAAATCATGCAATGAAGCTGTTTTATGAAGCTTCCTACACACACTATTGTTTGTACTTTCACTCCTTTGTGATGACAAAATACCGCCTGAGAAACGGTCTTTTGTAAAGGCCGAACACCAATTTTCTCTTGAATTCCAAAGTCTCAACATCCAGGGATGTTCTGCACACTGGTACTCCGTCACCAATCTGTGTATAAGCAATTAAAATAATTAAATGACTAAGCAGTGTTTCAGAATGACTAATTAGTGTTCCAAAATGGTTAAGTAATGATACAGAATGACTATGTAGTGTTTCAGAATGGATCAGTAATGTTATAGAATGACTAAGTAGTGTTTCAGAATGGTTAAGTATTGATACAGAATGGTTAAGTATTGATACAAAATGACTGTGTAGTGTTTCAGAATGGATGGATCAGTAATGTTATAGAATGACTAATTAGTGTTCCAAAATGGTTAAGTAATAATACAGAATGACTATGTATTGTTTCAGAATGGATCAATAATGTTATAGAATGACTAAGTAGTGTTTCAGAATCGATCAGTAATGTTATAGAATGACTAAGTAATGTTTCAGAATAGTTAAGTAAAGTTCTAGAATGACTATATAATGTTTCAGAATGGTTAACGGAATGACTTAGAAATGAACAAAAACATATTTTAGAATACTTACCTACTCCAAAAGTGATTAAACTCATCAATGGTGTCACAATACATGAGGACTTGATTAAACAAAACCTCAAACCCAGGCAGCCCTGTTAAATGAGGTATGTTCTTTTTGGAATTCTTCAAAATGAGCCAAGTGCAAAGCTTGTGTTTTGCGTTAGGAAAAACTTCCTTTATAGCAGTAGCCATAGAAAAAGCTTGATCAGTCATAACAGTTTCAGGTTGCAAGCCATCCAGCGACTGCAAAAACTGGTTAAACAGCCAAACAAAGGAGTCGATCCGCTCATTTAAAATGAACCCACAAGCAAACATGCAATTATTACCATGTTGGTTGATTCCCACGAAAGGAGCACAAATCATTTTGTACTTATTTGTCCGATAAGTAGTATCATGAATCAGAAGTTTACCGAAAGTTGTGTAATCTTGTTTCATAAGTTTATCCCTCTAAAAGAAACTCACCAAACAAGCTTCGTCATCAAGCTCAAAAGCAAAGTAAAAATCGTCCTCATTCTCGCGCTCTTTAGCAAAAATATTCATCAATGTTCGTGCATCACACCCATCAATAAACTTCAACTTATCTGCACCAAGTTTATTGTATGCATCCTTTTTACTAAATCCAAGAGCTGGGGAACCACCAGCTTGAGCCTTCAAAAACCTAAATGCATCTGCAATATCAATTCCCGAATCTACCAAATCTCGTAAAATATTAAGAATATTTGCATTGAATTTTCTATGTGACTTTAACTGATGGACTTTATCACAAGGGCAAAGCACATGATTGTGCCCCATATTATGTTTAGCCTTGTACCCAGTCCTCAAGTTTAGCTTTGTGAACTGCTTACCAACAGCCCCAGGTTACCTTTTAAATCCTTGTTTGGAACAAACAATTTCTCTCCCCTTTATTTCACCAGTGCTATATACTTTTCCGACATTATGCAACCTAGTTCCAAAACCTTTAGTATAGGCATAATCAGTGTATAACTCATGAGCTTCCTCTATAGAGGCGGCACACTTGTCTAACAACAAGGATTCCGATGCTTCTGGCATAGCAACTTTCAGATCCCCTAAAATGGTATAGACAGTCATTTCAGAACAACTAACACTCATTCCAGAACATTAAACCATTCATCCTAAAACAAAAACTATTCATTCCAGAACATAAATCATTCATTCTAAAACAATAACTATTCATTCCAGAACTTAAACCTTTCATTCTGAAACAATAACTATTCATTATAAACACAATAACTACTCATCCCAAACCAATAACTATTCAATCCAGAACTTAAACCTATCATTCTGAAATAATAACTATTCATTATAAAAACAATAACATTTTTATTGCAGAACTTAACCCATTCATTCTGAAACAATAACTACTCATTCCTAAACAATAACTACCCATTTCAAAACAAAACTCGTTCATTATAAGATACTTTTGGATCTAAATAACACATTCATTATAAAAACAATAACATTTTTATTGCAAAACTTAACCCATTCATTCTGAAACAATAACTATTCATTCAAGAACTTAAACCACTCATTCTGAAACAATAACTATTCATTATAAACATAATAGCTACTCATCCCAAACCAATAACTATTCAATCCAGAACTTAAACCTTTCATTCTGAAACAATAACTATTCATTATAAAAACAATAACATTTTTATTGCAGAACTTAACCCATTCATTGTGAAACAATAACTACTCATTCCTAAACAATAACTACCCATTTCAAAACAAAACTCGTTCATTATAAGATATTTTTGGATCTAAATAACACATTCATTATAAAAATAATAACATTTTTATTGCAGAACTTAACCCATTCATTCTGAAACAATAACTACCCATTTCAAAACAAAACTCGTTCATTATAAGATATTTTTTGGATCTAAATAACACATTCAAACAAAATCATCTCAATGTGCGACCTGGCAAATCCTCGTCCGGGTTTGGGCAAAATTCATCGTCTATGGTCGCGCAAATTTCTTCTGCCATATCCTCCAGTTGCTCGTTCATGGTCCCAAAAATCTCTCCGTCCATATTGGCGAGCATAGCACACCATAATCTACACCTAAGTTAAAGGAATTCTTCGTCCTCGTTCGCCGATTTGATCGTCGTCGATCAGCTAAAGGAAAAATTCGGACAGAGGAGAGAGAAAGTGACAATGATATCACACGTTTTTTTTGTGCAATCAGTGTGTTATTTTGGGCCGGGTGGTGTATTTGGGCTTTGAATTCCTTTTTTTTTGTTCTGGGCACGTGAAATGGGCTTCATTTTATAAACACATGGGAATTTTTTGACGGGGGGTACCATTCTCTTGGTACCCTCGGGGTACGGTAGTATTTGCGGTAATCGGATGGATTGGGTCGGTTTCGGTTGAGTCATGTCATGTGAATTTTGGGTCCTTTCTAAAGGTCGGGGTTTCGGAGGAGGTTGAATCGAAGTTCCTCATCAAGTTTGGTTGGCTAGGGCGGGATTTTCTCGAGTTTAATTGAATTTTATTGTATTGCTTGTATATTTTACTAGTTTAAAGCTCGTGCGTTGCACGGTGACATTAACATTATTTTATATTATATAGGCACTTTCCATTACCGAAATCATTATAATTATTGTAGTTAAATAATATATTTTTTAAGGTAATAACGAAATAATAAAGTTACCATTTATCTAGAACTATTGATTAATTCATTTTTTTAAGTTCTCACATTGTATACTTAATGTTTTAGCTAATTAATTCACTTTTTTCACAAAACGATTTACTTCCATTACTTATTTTAACCAACCTTTATCGTTTTACATGTTTATGTCTCATGACAAAAGTATAAAGATGTCAATACTAAACAAAACTGAACACAAACTGTGCAAGATATATATATATTTATTTCACATCAACAAACCTAAATACAAATTGACAGATGTTCTGCTATAGTGGTTAAGATAGAGGTACCGAATACAATAAGTTTCAGTTTCAAATTTGTTCCCTATATTGTATACCAATTTCCAAGCTTATTACACTTGATGTTAGTAAGATTTTGTATGATTCAACTTATTCTTTTTAACATATTCGTATCACGAGAGTAAGATGTTGTAACTATAATGAATCTAGTAAAAAAATTGATTCCAAAAGAATTTATATTAGTTCAAATCTAATAAGTTTAGTGCAAGTTTAATAAATTTAAATAAATCAAAATAACTTTATATTATAACTTACGAAACCGAAGCAAAAAAATATATTATTTTAATTGTATGTTTTTTAAGTCATCTTATATTTTGTTATGTTGAATCCATGACTCAAATTAAAGATTATATATTAGCTATTTTAAATCTTATAATTGCAATAATGCTTGAACGTTGTACATTACAAATTCTTAAGATGAAAAGTGATGATTCGTACCAATGACTTTGCTTATGTGGCCATGTTTCAAACTACCTAACAATAAAAGATAATTCAAAGTTTGTGATAAATGGTTTTATGACTGCTGAATTATATATAACTGCATTTTGCGAATGTTTGATGATCAAGAATTACTTATAGTTATTATTCAATTAAAGATCTTATAATATCATTTTCAATATTATGGCTCGAGGGCTTGCCTAGACTTCCATAAAAATACCTATAATTGTTTGTCTCTTCAATAGATAAACTATATTTATAAATAGAATATTATATTTTCTAGGACTATGTATTAAAATTTTCAAAACTCAAGTTTACATTAAGGTAGCTGACCAAATAATTTTCGTTTGATAGTATGTGTTTTAGAGCAAAGAGATCTATACATTATGTAAAAACATTTGATTGCTCTCATAGAAATAAGTACATCGAATACGGGAATGACCTTGTATGATACAATTCAACTTAATTTTGCAACATATAAATACCAAAGCATATCACCTAAATTAAGCTATTTTTTAATTAATTTAGATCAATTGACATATGAACTGTTCAACATCTAATGCCTCAGCTAAACAAACTAAAACAGTCATACATTTCTAAAAGGAGGGAGTATCCTATCTTTTAATGATTAGAAAAAAAAAAGACTTATAGAATTGCGCATATTTAGAGAAACTCAGTGACTTTACTCGTAGTTATTAAAATTGGAAATTCACTTGAGTAAGTTGAATTGCTACCCACCTAAAAATATAAAGCAAAAAATTACAAAGCAATAATAATATTATCAAAGAAGACACCTCACTAAATGAGTATAATTTTAAGTGTGCAAATCTGATAGTTTTTTGCGAAATCAATAGTCAATGCCCTAACTCACAAAATGAAATCGTCTTATATTATTGAAAGGAGGGGGTATCCTATCTTTTTATGATTACAGTAAATTTGGAATATATAAAATTTGGAATATAATATAATCTTTCCATTACTCATGATAAAATTCTTTGTATTATCTTACCATTTCACGACTACAATATACTTGCTTAGAAATATTATCTTCCATAACTTATAAATGGATTTTTTTTATAAACCAATCGAATTTTTCTTCACCTAAAAATGAAATAAAATTTTCAATGTCTCTAGATGTATTAAAAACTTATGGTTATATGCAGAAAATATCAGATTCATTAAAAAATATAAACACTACATTTATTCGTAGTTTGTGGTCAATCTTTTATATATATACTAAAACATAGATTACAAAAAAAAAAAGTGAATAGTATTATAGAATAGGACATATATTAAAGCGAGTAAATATTTACCTTTACTCGTAGTTATTACTATTGGGGAGTTCACATGAATAAGTTGAAAGTTCTTTTGTATTATCTTACCATTTCGTGATTAATTGCCAGATATACTTCCTACGATCTTTTATAATTTTCTGTTTTGTTTGTTGCTTTTGACTATCCATGTTGGGGCCACTTCTACACTAAATGAACTTAAACGGACATTTTATTCACTTAAAACTGTATTAACATTTCATTCATTGTAGACGCATTTAAAAAAAAAAAAAATTTGGTTCTTATATTTTACCAAAATGTAGAAAATATCGTATCGTTTTCTCTTATATTAAAATGTAGGTTTGAGTTATTATCTTACCATAACTTAAAAAGGAAACTTTTATATATACTGATGGATTTTTTCAAAATTAACATAAACCTACATATGGTATACTACATTTTCACAAGTAAATTATATGAATTTTATACATGATTACCATAAACTTGCATATGGTATTACAACAATTCCATAACATAAATTAATTCCTTATTCACCAGAAGCTTTAAGAAAATTCGAAAGGTTCTAGACCTCTTCAATGCCCACGAAAAAAGATTTGTTTATAAATATATTAAGATTATCGAAATTGAAAGAAGGATCTCATATGATGTTTATTGTTTAGGAGAAGGCATATGGTAAGGTTTCAAAGGAAATGCTTTAGTGGGCCCTAACTAAAAAGGACCTCATATGATGTTCATTGATTTTATGGAGTTAAATTGGATTTTATTAATTGCTAGTATATTTTATTATAATAATGATAATGAGTTACTAATCCAATTATTAGTGATGATCGGTCAAGGATGTTCATGATCGGTCGCTCATGCCAGGTCACCACTTAACGGATGAGAGTTAACATTGTTAGTCAATATTAATCGAATAGATTACAATGTGCACTAGTTATACTCCCTCCTCTTTTTTATTCCACTTTCAAAAACAGTTTTCGAGTAGTCATGGTTGGAGCTAATTCTAAACCAATGAAAGACCCGCTAACCTTAAAATCAAGTGGAGTTTGTAGTATGCAATGTAAAATAGAGTATTCCCTTCGATTCAAAGTGATTTTCCTGTTTCTTTTTGCAGTTTTGAGTTGTTTTTTAAGGGACTAATTTTAAACCAAATGAAAAACTCGTTTGCCTTAAAATTAAGTAGAGGAGGTACACTGCAATGCATAATGTACTATTTACTAATTTTTGCAGCAAGTGAACGATCATTTGGTCTAAAATTAGATCCAACATGGCACCTCAAAACTGCAAAATGAAACATGAAAATCTCGTTGAATCGGAGGGAGTATGTATTAAATTTTACAAGTAGTGGACGATGGATTTGGTCTAGAGATATATCCCAACATGGTTAGTCAAAAGCTGAAAACGAAAGTGAACAAGAGAGAGTATATGTAACACCCCCAAATTTCCTTTCTTTTTTAAAAACATTTTGTCGAGAATCAAAACACAAATTAAGGAAATTCAGAGGTGTCACTCCGCACTCGAGTCAAAGACCTGAATGCAAGGAGATTTCAGAACCTGAACTACAAATGTCTAATGATCTAAAATAACTATTACAATCCATTAATTAAAATTACAATAGTCCAAAATTTGAGATTGAAATATGAAATAGTCTAAGTATTATTGATGGTCTAATAATTAAGAGTCTAAATTTGTTTAGTCCAACTAATAACTAATGAGTCGTCGATTCCCGCATGCATCAAATACTCCAAATCTGTGGTGGATTTAAAGCACAAAAACCACAGTTGAAAAAGTCAGTGAAATTGAGTAAGCTAACACCTCAACATGTAGAAAACCAAAACCGTTACCTGGATTTTGAAAACGTTTTAGTCTTATTTTCGAAAACACACTTAACACATAAACATATAAGTAATTCAATAATAATTCCAATACAACAGTCAAAAGTCATATTCCACAATCCACCATCCAAATCATCACTTACTAATAGCATAAGAAACATTCCATAATCCATATTCAACAAACCAAAGATTAACGATAAATGAAATATTCATAAGTCATAAGTTATGAACCGTAATCCACAATCCATATTTCACAATCCATATTTCACAATCCATAATCCATAATCCATAATCCATAATCCTTATTATTTAGAAATGAATTGAATCTTTTGTCAATTCACCCTATCAATCATAATCCATAATCCATAATCCATAATCCATAATCCATAATCCAAGACTTCTAAACCTTAAGTGTGCACACCCCCTATTAAGTATTTTTAACCTAATAGAGTAGTACTAGATCCAAGCCCACTTAAAGACTGATGCGGTGAGGCTGTAATTAGGAATCGATGCGACTCCGTCCAAATAATTAGGAGCAACTCCGAGGCTCCGACACAATAATTATACCACCATTCTCCATCAAATCTCCACACCACTTTCATAATTCACATTCACAATTTCAATTATTCATAAGTAAATCACAACCAATATCACACACACAAAATCCACCTTACCTTTCCATTGCAATAACCACACAAGTACAATGTAATAATCATAAAGAAAACTGAATCGTTTTCCACCTAGCATGATACTAAGTTCTCATCCAATCACACCATTCACATATATCACATAAGTTTTGAAAGGTTTCTACAAGTTTAAGAAAGGTTGAGCATGCTAGCTTACCTTTTAAAGCTAACGGAAAACTCAACAGCACAACAGTCACTAGTACTCTTCGTCTATGAACTCAAGCTCTACAATTATACAAACGACATTCCCAAATTAACACCCAATCTTATCAACCAACCAACTACATATCTATGTGTTAGTATGTATGATCCTATATGCAATGTTTGATTATGACAATACCAAATCCAAACCAACAATTACTAATTATTCAATAATTATATTTCTATTTCATTAATTATCCAATATAACTCAAATAATACTCAATTCATTATAAAATCCCCAAAGACCTAAAATTAGTTTAAAAAGAATATAATTCCTAAAATCAACCCTTAATTATTATAATTTAATTATAAAATCATTATACCAATTTATATTATGTTTTATTAACTAAAACCAATGTTTTATTACATAAAATCCTAAAAATTCGAATTAAATTATTTAAACCACGAAAATCACTTTATAAATTTATAATTCATCTAACTTTCGAAAATCCTAATTAACATAAATAATTGAGCTAATTACACTAATTTAAAATCAATTTCCCAAAATCACAACAAATTACAATTTATACAAAGCATGAACAAACCCAACTCAAATACCCGATTAAAATTAAGAATTCTAATTAGTAGATTATAAGAACACCCAAATTATACCTTTCAAACTTAATTAAACGAATTCGAGTAATTAGGCTAATTAACCCCAATTTTATAATTAGTAAAAATCAATTCAAAACAAACATAAAGATCAAATCTTTGTGCATAAAACTATCTTAAATCAATTACCCACTAAGTATAACATCTATTATAACCAATTAAACACGAATTAATACAAGAAAGACGACCCAATAATGTTCTATTAAAAGAGCGAAATAGGGGAAGAAGAGGGGTGAAGGACGTTACCCAGCTGACACGAAATAGAGAAAGGTGGTGGTGCGGTGATTGACTGGCGAGAAGAAGCGGAGGTGTGGGTGTGCGAGGGCTGTGCGGCGTGCGTGAGGAGGAACATGGGAGGGGCAGAGGTGTAGTGTATATATAGGGAAAAGGGGGGGGGGGGGTTGGTCAACAAAGAGGTGAGAAATTGTGAGTTTTTTTTTTTCTTTTCTTTTTTCTTTTCCTTATTTCTGATTTCTTTTAGGCTTAGGGTTGAGTGGTTGGTTTTGTGTTTGGCCCAATAAAGTATTGGGTTGGTGTATTTAGTAGTACCTAAAAAGGCCCTAGTAGAAATAGAAGACCTAAATATAGAACGGAACCCATTCCCGAACCCATCTTCGAAACAACTCACATGAAAACAATTAACTCAATTTTTGCTATAATAAATTAATTAATAATACTAATATATTATTATAATATTTACCGAATTTTCGGGATATTACATCCTTCCCCCCTTAAGACAACGCTTCGTCCCCGAAGCACAAAGTAAAATTAATTGACTCAATTCACAATCAAACAACACTGAACAAAACATAACAATCATAAGATGCAAATGTATGAATGCAATGCATGATTCTATGTTTAATAAAAAGTTGACATTACAATCCACCCTCCTTAAAAGAAGAGTTCGTCCTCGAACTCATGAGTTAAACAGTCTTTTATGTAAGTAAATAATCCTAACGCCTAAATGCACGAGTCCTTGATATATGAATGCTAATTAAATATAGAATCTTTTCGCCCTTAATCATTTAATAAAGACTATTCACTCTGTATTATACAAAAATTATAAAAATCACCTTTAAGAATTATTGCTCAAAATCTAGTAACCCAAAATGAATTTTGAGTAACCAAAATCACTAAAGTCACTTTGTCAATAAACTCGACTCTTTAAATTATAATACGATAATTATATCATGATAGCAATGATAAAGATTTTATAAATATTTATGGCTCAAGTAAATATCTAATCTAATCTCATTCTTGTCGAAATACAACCTTCTTACTTTATATATAAACACCAAAGACTCAAATTAAGATACCACACTATTCCTTAAGATAAATACACACAAGGAAAAATTATGATCATGGATCCGAATCATATTATCCCAAGGTAGTTGTAAACTTCCATGACGATATTAATTTTAACAAACTCAAATCCATTAAACAATACAGTCATATATCTCAAATTAAATCAGTCAATAAATTTCAAATTCACCCCTCCAAATTCCACCACAGAAAACAAATTCGAACTCTTGATAGCAACCAAATTTTAAACTCAATTTCATAGTCGCGCTTACGTTTCTTAATTACATCCCACAATAATATTTTCCTTACAAAACTCGTGAAAATCACCTGCGAACAATACAACTCAATTTTGAAACAGACTTCCACATAATTTAAAATTCATAATTAGTATATTCATCACTAGATCGCCTTATTATAGAAAATTGATTTCACCATATAACACCCACTATATTTCTCATGTTTGACCAAAATCTCATATAAATCATCGACATAGCGATGTAAAAACAAAGGTTAAAATGCTAATTATAGAGCATAATAATCTACACATTAGCCAAAGTCCCACTACTAAGGGTAGGGTGGGAGGGCACTACTTATGTTTTGGTATATTTCCTCTATAGGTAATTCAACTCCTTAAGAATGATGCAACAATTTGCTATCAAGCCCTTTATAACAATTCTAACATTAATAAATACCAAAATAATATGTCTCAATTGAGATACATTCCATGAAGCCAAGATTATACATGTCGAGCAGGCATACTTAAAATAGACATACAATTTTCTCATTCCAATTCAATGAATAATCATTCCAAATATATAAGGTACATTTGACCTTCCAAAACCAGCAATTTTCATACATGTAGATCAATTTCATAGTTTATAATTCCAATACCACATTACATTTACCTTACATTTCCAAGTGAATCAAAACATTCAAATCATGCAATAACAATTATATATAAAACTCACATGTGCTGGGTGCTGGGGCAAGGCCCAGGTCAGACGTCTAGCGGGGGAGATCTTGGACTTGTGTTGATGTTGATATGGAATGGTAGAGGCGCAACGGGGACGTTGAGTTCTTTAAGTGGGGGAGTTTGTAACACCACAGAATTTGGAAAGTGGATTACGGAGTTGGTTTGTCCCACATTGGGAAACTAAAGCTCATATGATCAGTTTATAATAGATTCCTACCATCGTACTAACAACAAGGCCTTCACCTTCTAAAAGCCCAAGCGAGGATTTTACGGGCTAAAGGGTGACTACCCATCTTATTAGGTTGTGTTGCGACGGACGGTGGATCGGGCTATTACAGTATATTTCTGGGGTACCATGATGTAGTATTAGTTTGAAAAGAGGGGATACCATCCAAATATATTTTGACATAAGTGAGACGCATCACGTAAATTTGCGGAAACATAAAGATAACATAATATAGTGCCGATGAATATATTTTAGGAAACTTGATAATTCTAAAAAGAATAGTTATAGTAAATCCGTTATAGTAGGAACAAATAATTCACACGATACCGTTGTACTTTTTGGGCAATTATTATATCATGGTCCCCGGACCACAAGTAGGACCGCAGTTCGGAGGGCACATGCGTCATTTTGCTGATAAAAAAAAGCATACAATTCTTTCGTTCCTACCCTCCCTCGCGCATCTTCCCATTTCTTAATTATTTACCATTATTTCTCTCTCCTCTATTCTACCTTCTCTCTCTTTTTTGTCACCACGCGGCCACAGCGCCACCACTACTTATTGGCGCCCGCCTTCCCAATGTCGCTGCACCATGAAGAATTTTAATTTTAATGGTGTGTATCTTAATTTTACTAAACATGTTTGATGAAGAGATATAGATCCATAAGAATTGTTGTAAGATCCATGGATTGTTGTGGTAAAATCCATGGATTGTAGGGGTAAATTCCATGGATAGTTTGCCCTTTTAGAGTTTGCACATGATATCCCAGCACCCAAGGTTTCCGCATATATATGGTACCCTTGTACTTTCATTTCTGACCGCCCGCATAAACTCGGAAAAAAAAAATCTACTACCATCATAACACCGTTAGATTACTTATTCCCTCCTACCCTAAGAGATCTCCCCGTTTTGTTATACTGTTTTGACGGGTCATGGTGGGAGCAATTATTAAACCAAAGAAATTATTCATTTGTTGTAAAAAGATTCCATGTTTTCTTCTGCAATACATTCTACGAACTCCACTAAATTTTAAAGCAAGCGAACATTTCATTTGGTCTAAAAGTATTTCCCAACATGTCTAGTAAAAAAGGGGGAGAACTCTTTAGTTACAAGGGAGTATTAATTAAGAATATTTTGTCAAACATTCCCTTATATAAGTTGGATTCTGTCAAACAGTCCCTTCTATAAAAATAATGTCTAACGCTCCCTTACATAACATTTTTTTTGTCAAACACTTCAAAAACACCTATTCCAAGCGAAAATAGGTGTTTTGGGAGTTTTTGGCAAACAAAAAAGTTGTTATATAAGGGAGTGATAAAAACTATTTTTTTATAAAAGGGAGTGTTTGAAAAAATATTCTACTATGGATAACATTCTATAACAACCTAGAAGGAAGTCGTAATGAACCAAAAGGAAAAATGGGTGAGGACTGATTACCAGAAAATATCAAACGGCTCCCCAACAAAAAGGAACTCAGGGTCCATCCTAACCTACCAAACCATGTCACGAGTTAGGTGTTAAAAGGAGTGGGTACCCATTGGCCAACAAAGCATTACGTTAACAACCAACTACCCAGCGCAAGCCAACCCACGTGCCTCAATCATAGTGCTCACCTGTGCATTCCAAGATACCTGAAATGTTGTTGTTTTTAAGTGAGACGAGTCGACCCATTAAGTCCATCACCTCCTCCAATTATTGCACCAAGTCACACACATAGCACACACGCATAGTTTATATAGACCATATATAAGTACATCACTTCAAAAGATAAGCATCACACGCATTAAGATGAATTGCAATTACATACACTGCACCCATGGCTTGGACGTGCATTGAATGACTTTTCACGCCTTTCTATGTACACTTAGTTATACGCCATCTATCTTACTACTCTAGCAATTGTAGTAGAGAGAAAGGTATAGTGGAATGTACTGGCGAGAATACTGTAACAACTTTAAATTTCCGACTAAAGTAGATAGATGAAAATCTAGGATTATTATGTCACAAATCCACAACTAACTAACCAAGTTAATTGCAATGCAAAACCAAAATAATAAATCTAAAATATAAACAATAATAAAGACAACAGTGGAAGACTTAATCAAAGTTTACAAAATTCAAATGCGAACGCCAAAAGAAATTAATTAATATTTAACAATTGTCTAAGTGAAATGACGCCCATAAATGCAGACGTCCACAAGCTCAACGCATCACCTTCAAAGACACTTCGCAACTGCGCCATCGGAAAATGACACATACCCCAGAATAAGGTGGGGACAAACTCAAACAAAAGAACGTCCGCAAATAGACTCAGTAAGAAATCAAATGAAAGGAAGAGAAGAGAAGATACACGCCTCGTGCGTAGCTCAATAGATAAGGCTTAGGGGAAAGTAAATGCTTAAGAATAAATGCTTCGTGTCAAAGATAAGATTACATTGTGTCACGAATAATTGGTTAGACATGGAATCTAATGCTAAGACATGGAAAAAGGGGAGAACAATGATAAATTTTTTATAATAGAGAATATTATAAATATAATAGAATAATACAATATTTTACTAAAGAGTAATATTGTTTAGATATATATATTATATTTATAACTTTATTTCATTTTCGAATAATTTCAATCTAGCTCTGATTTGAACCACAATTTAAAGTTAACTAGCTTTTGTTCCCGTGAACTCATGGTTTTTTTTTTTTTTTTTTTTTTTTTTTTTTTTTTTTTTTTTTTTTTGCTTCTTTCTAAAAGAAAACTGTAGACATTACCTTTATGACTAAAAGTTAGTAAAGATGTTACAAAGATCACGATGGTGGATATAATAATCACTATAGGTATTAATACTCTGTAACATATTTCAAAAGTAAAACATTTGTATCAATAATCAACCTATATATTCCTCCTTCCGCAATGTCTAGCTAAAGTGCTCAACTGAACAACTCTAAATTTATGTGTGAAGTATTTTTTTGGTTGCTTTTAGCAAAATCAAATAAAAAAAACAAAGGCAAATATACTACTTTGAAACAACATGCGTGTAACTCAAATTTTTGACAAACCAAAAGTAAAGAGAAACCATTTAATTTTTTTTTTTTTTTTTTTTTTCTAATAATTTTTTTTTGTACTTACCTTAGAATTTAATATATAAAAGTCTAATGTTATAAGAAGATTGAAAGTCTGCATATGAATATGATAATGGATGTCTTTTCATTCAATACATGTTTGTTTATCCTAAAGATGACCCTCAGACATATAACGTGAAAATTTCTACTCGACAACAATTACAACGCGACACATAATTTTTTTTTTTATTAACATCGTCTTAAGCGGATTTTGATATGACCATATATATTCTATTCAAATAGATGTGCCAAATCATTTTTGAGTATTAAGATTCTTGCTGGATGAATCTGTAATAATTGATGTGTTTGGTGTCCTTACAATATTGAAAGCTGAAAACTAAAAAGATTCAAAGAAAAGTATACTCGCCAATTAAAAAATCAAACATATACACAACCAAGATGATCTTATTTCATGATAATTCAATACAATATAGCTATATCAATGAAAACAACAAATTGGAATCAATTTATAATCACACAGAAATATACAGATATTCGAAAATTTTACTACGATAGACACATATAACATATACTCATTCTAAGACCTCTCTAAATCTTTGTATGAGTAAGTCACTAAAGAACCTTTCTATATCTCTCCCGCAAACTAAATTTTTCTCTTTTGACCAACTTTTTTATATGTATGAAATACAATTTTATTCACACCAATACCTATTAAATTACGAAGATATATATATTACCTTGAATTCAAATGTAACTTACAGAATTGGCAAACCAATAGCCAAAGGACACTGTGTGTTAATACATGTTTAATATCAATATTGAATAAAAGGTTTTCCAAATATCCACAAATTTTAATGCAAATAACTCATGTCATGAGGAAGACAAAAGACCTCTTGAAAATTTTATTTTACCGTGAAATCTGGAGACGACAACTAAGCAGTGATGTGGCTTTTTTTTTTTTTAGCGTATGCGTCTGGAAATTGCTACGTGGCCGTGAATGTTAGGCTAATAAAGGTATAATATAGATTTTGGTTTCTGATTGAAAAAATGGGTTATTTCGGGTTATATTTTGGGATTTGGCTATTTTCTCCGGTTAGTAGCATACATTAACTTTATGCATAAGGGAATATTTTGCTTTTACTAAAGAATAGCATGAAATGCATAATATACGCATATAATTTATTGTCAATCACATGTAGAAATTGGTATGAAAATTCTCTTTACCTTATATAAATACTCCACCTTATAATTGCAGATTTATCCCACAACCTACAAACAAATACTTCTAATTTGTTCAAAGTTTATCAATTCGAAGTGCAAGCACCTAGTTGAAACAATGGCCCAAGTTAAGGTAATTTTACTAGCTCAACCATAACATCTGTAAAGAAATCCTACAATGAAAATGTTAAGGTCACACTATTTTTTTTTTTATATTTCACACATACTATACGTATTTGATGTTCTCAAACTATTGAATTAACAATACTTTTTAAAAGATATATATTAGTGATCATATATTAAGTTTATATTTAAACTCGCCTTATTTGATTGTGACAAATAAGGTTTCGTTAATTGTGAAAGCAAGGGGCACCGTATAATATTTCATATTAAGTTGGCAATTAGGCACTTATTTGACTGATCTACATTTATATCTTATGTGCATTAGTCACAAGATATTGTACAGTACGGCCCATACGGTAACCAACAATCAGCCACAACCTTCAACTTCGTTATGGATAGCGCCGAAAGAATCAAAAATATGAAAATTGCGTCTGGAAGTATTGTCGATGGAATTGGGTTCGACATAATTGACCAGTCTGGTAAAATTGAAACAAGATACTATGGTGGTCCAGGCCATGAACAAGTGACGGTACGTTGTTTCATTAGAAGTAATTTTAGAAAAGTTTCACTTTGTACGCGTATTTTGACAAAAATTTATTTTCAGGTTTCCAAACTTAAGTACTCTTAGTTTTAATATCTCATGTTTGAAGGTTATGTGGTTTCTTTTGGACTTCAAGTATCTCCTGCACTAAATAATTTTGTTCATAACATATCTCGTATATCTATTCATTAGTATTCGCTTTGATGCATGAATTCATAATT
Organism: Spergularia marina; assembly: GCA_963680865.1. NCBI lineage: Eukaryota > Viridiplantae > Streptophyta > Magnoliopsida > Caryophyllales > Caryophyllaceae > Spergularia > Spergularia marina. Next base: position 5,924,694 of record OY804549.1, on the reverse strand, counting down.
CGTATTTAGGAAACTTTTTTGGATGAACTGACGGTTCGTATAAAACAACAAAAAATTATTTGGTTACATATACAATGATTTCATATGTAACAGCCCGATCCATCATACGTCGCAACACAACTTAATAAGATGGGAAGTCACCCCTTAGGTCCAAATATCCTCTCCATGCTCTAAAAGGGGAAAGACTTGTTGTTAGTATGATGGTAGGAATTTATTATAAACTGATCATATGAGCTTTAGTTTCCCAATGTGGGACAAACCAACTCCATAATCCACTTTCCATATTCCCTAGTGTTACAAACTCTCCCACTTAGAGAACACAATGCCCTCGTTGCGCCTCGGCCAAACCATACCAACATCAACATAGGTCCAAGATCTCCCCCGCTAGACGGCTGGTCTGGGCCTCACCCCAGCACCCAGCACGCGGTCGCAGGGTTGCTCTGATACCATCTGTAACAGCCTGATCCATCATACGTCGCAACACAACCCAATAAGATGGGAAGTCACCCCTTAGGTCCAAATATCCTCTCCGGGCTCTAAAAGGCGAAGGACTTGTTGTTAGTATGATGGTAGAAATCTATTATAAACTGATCATATGAGGCTTAGTTTCCCAATGTGGGACAAACCAACTCCATAATCCACTTTCCATATTCCGTAGTGTTACATCATAACCCATAAAATATTATACTTACTACCGAAGAGTCCCTGTGTACGTAATCTTGTAAATTTTCGATGAGTTTGTCGGTAACACTAGCAAGTGGCATTTAGTCTTTTGACTTTGTCAAAAAAATCAATGTACATGTTTGATAGCCGTTAGTTTTGGCAGTATTTGGACTAGAAAATGGTTTCGAAAGCATTTGTGAAATGCTTTCATTACTAAAAGTAGTCGTTCAGATTATTTTTCCTTCCATTTTCTTCGTAATTAATATTGTTATACCAATGACTACAATTTGCCAAACATGTGATTTATAATAACTTGTATGTATATATCAACAAACTGCTAACAAATAACAATTGTCCATTACCAACTACAAAAAGCGATACCACCTAGATAAACAGCTAACGGTGACCTGAACAACTAAGACTACAAATATACAGACCCAATGATTGTATTATCTAATTATTTTCATATATTTTTGTTTATATGAAATGAAGCTTGTCGGGTATTTAGTGATCTTATAACATTGGTGGAAATTCTTGTGCATGTAGATTAAGTTGCAGGATTCGTTGGGGACTTTGCTGGGGCCAATAATCGCCGTCATGTGGTACAGATCATGATTTATACCAATTTGAACACTCAAGGTGTAGGGCCCTATGGAAGGAAGAAGGATTGCAAAAATATTGAACCCTTTGAAACTCCTGCGGTAGCCAATGGTGGCCGTATTGTTGGATTTCTTGGAGCTACTGGTAGCTTTCTCGAGTCAATTGGAGTGTACAATGGGAAGGTAAGACAGGTGCTTAAGTGACACTTATTCATATTATTATACTTGTTCTTGTGTGAGATAAAAAATAGTATTCTAATGTAAGCCTATTAAGTTTATACTACTTGTATGAAAGCTAAAAACTAACGAGTGCATTCATTCGATCATGTCAAATTCAGAAATAAGGTGTCCCAAAGGACAATGGTACACTACCGTAGCACATGCATAAATAAGGTGATCTGGGACAACCGTGGAGTTGGTGGTGGATGACGTTCATCATGTGACGATTGTTATCTCTCTGATTGGCGTACCATTGTGTTTCTGATCTTTTACTTTGGTTGTGTACTATTTACGTGTGTCTATTTTGTTTGGAAAATAATGTGTCACTATATATGACATGTCCTTAATATGTACTATTAATGGAGACTAAATATGTATCATGTAACCGTTAACCATGCTACATAATATATACTTGTTGAAATGCCCGGGAGAGGTGCTCGTGTTTGTAACACTTTTCGGCTGGTTTTTAATGTTATTTTGGGATTTTTTATTGGGTTTTATGTTGTCATTCTCACAAAATGGGAATATGTGTAATTACTTGTGAGAAACGGCTATTTAAATAGTGCCTTCAATTTGCAACGAAATCAATATCATTGTGTCAAGAAGACTTGAGAAGATGATGGGCGGAACCATTAGTAGATGGCTTGGAGATTGGAGCAAACAAAAGATATATGGCAGTCCGTGGGTGAGATTTGGCGGATTGTGACTTTGGAAATCGACGAAAAGGAAGATTTGAATCAGGAACTCTTTGTCCGTCCGCCGTCATAGTTTGGCCGCCAATCAACTTATGTGGTAACAGATTTTTCTGTATTTCTTTATATTTTACTTATTTTATTACTAGACTCTATATAAGACTTAGGGTTACGTCTTTATTAAAAACTTTGGAGTTTGAGTTTATTTGAAGATTGTATTTGAAAATTTATGGAGAACTAATCTCCAGACTTGGTTTATTACAAATTGAAACTTCAGTTTTCGTCATATAGTGAAATCGTACCTATCATTTCAATTGTGAGTAATATCAATTCTCTTGTTTTAATTCCTACTCCATTATGTACTTCAAAATCGTACACCTATTAATAAGTAATCATCTAAAACATTGTACACTTCCAAAAAAACTACTACGTTATTGAAGAATGAGTAAAGAAATAAAAACAAACAAATTCATAGTACTAATTAAAGTACAAGCATAGTAGATTATCAAATTTACAATAAACAAATACTATGATAAAGTGTGTATCTAATTTGAAAAGATATAGAGATCAGGTGCGAACTCCCCTTCGCGTGAGAACTGCGCACTCCCATAGAGTGACAGAGAGTGTCACGTAGAGTGACACCACAGAATAACGGGTGAAGACGAAAAAAAAAAAAACCGCAGAGGGGTCAAAGCCCACTTCAGTCATTACACACTTTACTAAAAAAAAAAAACATTTCCTCACTTTCTCTCTCCTCAATTTTTTACTTCTCTCTGTCCTAAAACCGTAAAATCGCGATCTTAATCTTCTTCGCTTCGATCTGATTCTTTGACAACGATCGGTGGATACGTAAGCTACACCAATGGCGGCGCAAACAGGTATGTAAATCCGATTCTTCCTTTTTTTTTTAACAATTTTTGAATTTAATTTGAATGTTTTAGATTCAAATTTGGGGGGAAAAATTGAAATTACTCAGTTTTAGATTCGTTCAGTTTGATTTATGTTCTACGTTGATTGTATGAATTATAAACAGTTGATTATATGAATTTCGAACTTGATTTATAGTTTTTATTTCGGATATTAGTTGAAGAATTTCGTGGAAAATACAATGACACTACATAAACAATCCAATGATGATATTATTTCGAATATTAGTTGAAGAATTTTAATTCATAATTAAATTTCTAGGTTTTAGGTTTTTTTTTACTTGGAAAATACAATGACACTTGCTACACAATAGAATGACACTAAGTTAAATACATTAATTTTCAGCATCACTGGTTTATATTAGTGAAAAATATATTCTTTGTTATTCTATGGTCGTTCAGTGTCATTGCATGTTTGTCTGTACGTCACTGTGGTAAAACAATGACACTAAGTTAGCTTGGAGAATACAATGGCACTTGCTACACAATAGAATGACACTAAAAAGTTAAATACAATGACACTAAAGTAAAATTCTTTAATTTTAAGCATCTCTGATTAATATTAATGTAAAAATATATTCTTTGTCATTCTATGGTCGTTTAGTGTCATTGGATGGTTGTGTGTATGTCACTGTGTGATGTTGTTGTTTATATATGAGTCAAATTAGTATGTGTCATTTTTTGGGGTTTTAGTGGCATTGCAAGGGTGTGTGTCTGTCATTATATGTTGATTCATGTTCATGCTTGATTTTCAGAATTAGTTACAACACCTCCATCTATTGTCTCCTTTACTCCTGGAGGTTTTGAGCAGTGGGTTAGAAATGTAGAGGCTGAGTTTACAGCTACGTTGGGGATGCTTTTTGAGACATTGGATGAGGGGGTAGAATTTTACAAGATATATGCACTTGCTTTTAGGTTTGATACAAGGTTGTATACGTCTAAAAGAGATATTAGTGACAGGATAGTCTATAAATCTGTTGTGTGTAACCGACAAGGTTTCAAAGAAAATAGGGAAAAGAAACCTATTACAATGGATGGTAGTGAAGTGAACTTCTTAGAGTGTAATACCGAACGAGTTGCAAAGAGAAGGACTAAGATTACTCGATTTGGATGTGAAGCGATGATTGCTTTTAGGTACCAAGATGGTAAATATGTAGTTTCGAAGTTCCATCACATTCACAATCATAGGCTTTGCAAATTGAAATATAGGGAGTTTCAAAAGCTTGCTAGAAACCTGACTTTGTTTCATAAGCAAACCATTATTGACCACACAAAGCTTAAAATTGGTGCAACGAAATCTTTTAGAATATGCAAGGAATATGCGAAAGGCTATGAAAATGTGGGCGCAAACCTTGTTGATTTTAAGAATTTTGATAGGGATATGAAGTGTTTCATAGGGGATAGGGACTCACAAATGTTGATTGACAAGTTTAAGAGAAAATCTGAGCTAAAGAAGGGTTTCTATTTTGCCTATGAGGTTGATGAGGATGACTGTTTGTCGAAGGTCTTTTGGACCGATGCACGGGGTAAGAAGAACTATGCACTCTTTGGTGATGCAGTTTCGTATGACCCCACTTATGGTACAAACAAATATTACATGTCTTTCACTCCTTTCACTGGAGTGGATCATAACAAAAAGTCTGTGACATTTGCTTGTGCTCTCTTGTCACACGAGGATGAAGACTCCTTCACATGGGCATTTCAGAAATTCTTGGAGGCTATGGGTAATAAGGAGCCACAGTGTCTTTTTACGGATCAAGATCCAGCAATAAGGAAGGCAGTCCCCTCTGTTTTTAAACATGCCACACACAGATTTTTGTATGTGGCATATAACCGATAAGGTGAAGGCCAAGGTAGGGGTAAAAATATGCAATGAAACTGAATCATTGACTCGATTCAATTCCATTATTTGGGATATAGATATCGAACCAAATGAATTCGAGCAGAAATGGGATGAAATGATTGCTGAATTCGAACTTGAAGTTTCTTGGTTGATGGACATCTTTGAGATTCGACACCAGTAGTTACCAATTTACTTTAAGGACTTGCAAATGGGTTGTATTTTGAGAACAACTCAAAGATCAGAGAGTGAAAATAACTTCTTTAAGAAGTTCCAAAGTGAGTTTGGAAGCTTTGTAGAGTTTTGGATGAGGTATGAGAGTGCTATCGAAAACTCTCACCAAGGCCAATTACACTTCCTTTCCTCAAACAATGACTCCCTTACCTATAGAAGTTCATGCATCAAAAGTGTACACCCACAATGTATTCTATGACTTCCAAACAGAGTTGTTGGCTTCCATAGGTGCTTGTGGGGTGGCGGGATTTACAAAGACAGATGATTTTGAAACTACGGTGGTAATGGATGCACAAAAGAGGAAAACATTTGAAGTGGTCTACACTGTAATTACCAATGAAGCAACCTGCTCTTGCAAGCTTTTTCCGATGAAGGGCCTGCTATGTAAGCATGTTCTTTGGGTTTACTCCGAGAAAGGGCAAAAATGTATACCAGATCAGTACATACTCACAAGGTGGACTAAGGATGCTCTTAAAACCCCTGTCCCGGACATGGATGGTAGTATTCTCAAGGAGTCGGAAGCACTTGATAACTATAAGAAAGCCATTTATGTTGTTTGGTCTGAGTTCTATTCTACTCTCGGTTGCCTATCAAACAAAGAAGAGGAAGACATAAATGCGTTGTGTGCTTTGCTGAAAGAGTATAGGCAAAAGTTAGACCCAAACCCAACCCCTCTGACCAAAGAACAAGAATTAGAGATGCTTTTAGACTGTCAGTCAAATGTTGAAGTCACTATCCACCCCCCAAAGATATCGAGCAACAAAGGGAGTGGCAGTGGTGGCAAGAGGCTTATCTCTCAGAGAAAGCAAGGCATTGAAGACAGCAAGTCAGCACGCCTTTGTAAGAACTGCAACCAAATGGCAAAGCATGACAGAAGGAATTGCCCTTATCCACCTGGAGGACTAGCTCAAGAAAATACTCCTGAGATGCAGCCACCAGTCAATGTCGTGAGAGCTCCCAGATTTTGTAACAATTGCAAACAACAGACAACTCATGATAAGAGGAACTGTCCTCTTCCCACAATTGTAGACAATCAACCACGTCTACAGGTCACGTCACTCTTCTCTCTTTTGTCTGTCCTTTTCTAGATTTTTATTAGTGAATAGAATTACATTTCTTCATGAATTGAAATCTGATACTTAATATATAATTCAGGTCGTTGTAGAAACTACACCTTTCAAAAGACAAACTCGAAGTCAGGGTCAAGCTCATTCGTAGAAATCGTCCATAGAGTGATACTCTATTATTCATACAGTGACATGACATTGTCCGTGGAGTGATACTCTATTTGAGAAACAGTAACAGGCCATTGTATGTAGGCTTAGCAGGTTATTTGTAATATAGAGTGACACTGTTATGTTGAAAAAGTGACATTAAGTTACGCATACAATGACACTATTTTCTCCCATGAGTAACACTTCAAAAACTCTATTACAGCTTTTATGACTTAATTTTGAATGTACTTCTGATCAATGATACTCTATTATTCATACAGTGACATGACATTGTCCATGGAGTGATACTCTATTTGAGAAACAGTGACAGGCCATTGTATGTAGGCTTAGCAGGTTATTTGTAATATAGAGTGACACTGTTATGTTGAAAAAGTGACATTATGTTACGCATACAATGACACTATTTTCTCCCATGAGTAACACTTCAAAAACTCTATTACAGCTTTTATGACTTAATTTTGAATGTACTTCTGATCAATGACACTCTATTATTCATACAGTGATATGACATTGTCCATGGAGTGATACTCTATTTGAGAAACAGTGACAGACCATTGTATGTACGCTTAACAGGTTGTTTGTAATATAGAGTGTCACTGTTATGTTGAAAAAGTGACATTATGTTACGCATACAATGACACTATATTCTCCCATGAGTAACACTTCAAAAACTCTATTACAGCTTTTATGACTTAATTTTGAATGTACTTCTGATCAATGACACTCTATTATTCATACAGTGACAGGACATTCACCATAGAGTGATACTCTATTTGAGAAAGTGACATTATGTTATTGTGATATAGAGTGACACTGTTTTGCTGAAAAAGTAACATATACATTGAACAAACTCCATACAGTGACAATATGTTGTCTACAGAGTGACACTCTATTTCAGAAAAAGTGACACTTCATTGAACATAGTGACTTTGAGTACACACTATAAAAATTGTGATCATAGCCACAAAAAAAAGGTTTGTCTAAAAAAGCCATGTACAGATTTACATAGATAAAAAAAAAAATTCACGTATTTCTCCCACGACCTCTGCCTCGGCCTATTGATGGAGATCCCCCTCGTGCTCTTGGAGAAGATCGTCCTCTGGTTGATGATAATCCTCCCTTGAAACCAAAAGTTCCATACAAAATGTCAAAACCTGGAATATAAAAAAACGAGGGGGAATAAGAGCCAAAAGCTAATTGGGTAGAATAATTTCCGTACCTTGCCAAATGCAGAATGTAATATTTACTAATTTTTGCACGAAGTAAATGATCCATTTGGTCTAAAAATAGAATCCAACATGCCAACTCAAAACTGCAAAATGAAACAAATAAATCCCTTTGAATCGGAGGGGGTATGTATTAAATTTTACAAGCAGTTGACGATGGATTTGGTCTAGAGGTACATCCCAGCAGCATGGCTAGTCAAAACAAGAAAACAAAAGTGAACAAGAGACTGTAATACCCCGTATTTTTGAGGTATTAGAATTATATTAATTTCGTTAATAGACTTGCTTTGCACAAAAAAAAAAAACACAAAAAAAAAAAAAAACCTTTTCTACGTAACATCAGCCTCCTCATCATCATAATCACCATCATCAATTTTCATCTCTGAAAATCGCCGCTAGCTTCTAGCCTTCGCCGTCTCCGATCTCTGGCTCCGTTTTTGACGAAATCACCACCGTTATTCTTCTTGTTCTCTCCTCTACACAACGGTATAAGTTTCCACCTATATGTTTAAAGTCTTGCCGTTGTCAAAATTCTGTTTTGCGTTATTACTCTCAATTTCTCATAGATTCATGATCTTAATTATTGTACGTTTGATCTTACCCGATTTTGTGAATTTTATGATTTGTATTGCTGAATTTTTGGGTAATTTAAATTGGCTCGGTTAGTTATGGCGGTCGTGGGAGTTGTCATGGTTGTCTTTATGTTGGTGTCGTCGTAAGGAGGGTGTTTTTGTGGCGAAATCAAGGACTTTACAAGATGAATTCCTAGACCTTAACAACATGAAAAACGTTGGGCTAGTGGTGGTCAACTAATGATGGAATTTGTGGAATTTTGGCTATGGTTTTCATGGTTCTTACAACATTACAGTGGACTCTTTCCATGCTTGCTTTATACAGTAGTTTATTTGGTTATTTGATTGTAGATGATGTGTTTCGAGGCGTTTAATTTGATGAACAAGGATGGGTTAAAGTTAAGCTTTGAGCATGACGTGTTGGGCATGTAAAAATGGAGTTAAGGAGGAGATAATTAAAGGAATAATGGTAAAGTTGATCATGGTGATTACATGTTGTCTAAGGGGGGGGCTATGTCGAGAGTTTAAGACTATATTTAGGTCAGGTCATAGAATATAAAAGTGAAGGTCGATTAATCTAATGTTATAATCGTGCCCAATTATGAGTTTCGGTAATATCGGTATAAGGGGGATTGTGTTGGTCTATTATTTTAATGGTTTAAGTTCATAAAGATGAACTTTAGGGGCTGTTTTGAGTGAAAATATATATGACAATAAGGAGTAATTAATTAAGGATCTTTTAAGGTGTCATTCTATTTGTAATTTAACCGAGAAAGGAGAGGCGGAGTTATAGAGCACTCTTTTATTTTTGTATCACTCCATAATAGCTAAGAAATGCATACAACATACTTATCATACATTGTAGGTGCATGAACTAATTAGTATATTTTGCATACTTATGTAGAGTCCGAGTTCGTAGAAGAACAGTTTTAGTACTTGTTGAGCTATTGTGAGACTTACTGCTAAACAAGGTAAGAAGAATTACTTATCTCCTTCAAAAGGAACTTTTAAGTGCGTTTTAAAGTTAAGAAGTATTATATAAATTGTTTTATTATAAGGTAATTTGCTATTTCGAAAGGTATTCCAAGCTATGTGTAAGGTTTAAATGCAAAGGTTTACCAGCTTTACTAATTCATACAAGTATTATTTCTTAAAGGTTTTTATATATGTTGTTAACTCTGGTAAGGGAGTTAACTTGAGTACAGGGTGACCGTAATGGTCTAAGTATATCGTGCACAAAGAATAGATAGGGTGGATTGATCCTCCACCTTGAGCCTTTATATCCTCCCCTTGGGAACAGGGCCCTAGGGGGATGCATGCATTCGGGGATTATTGGTTGAAGGAAGTCAGCCCTGGTACTGAAGGAAAAAAAGGAACAAAGGAGAAGGATTTTTGTTGTATCATTTTATTATGTTTTCGTATACTAATTAAATGCTAATGGTTCCAATATTTTAAAATTACTCAGAGTTTTCCACCGTGCTATGTGTCTAGGAAAAATATATATTTTCTTTAAAAACTGTTTTCTAGATAAGTTGCTTCTTACTCAACCCGTTTGGTTGACGGTTTCTACGTTTTCTTAGCCTTGCAGGTTAGCTGTTGAAGTCTCACGGGTTGGTTAAGGGATCAGAGTGACGCTCATCCATTAGGCTAAATAAAGATCAACTTAGTCTCGTATTTTGCTTTCGCACTTTATTTTGAGTAAAGGATTGTAATGGTTAGGTTTTGGTTGTAATGGTTTTATATTTTGGTTTTTGAGTTCAATAGACCATTAGTATTGTTCACTTGCCTTAACGATTGATCTAGGAGGTCAATCGTGGCGACAAAACTCCCAATTGTCTTTATTTTTAAATCAAACTTATTTTCTAAAATCTCAGGAAAATGGGGGGTTACAGAGAGAGTATATTTCAGGGGTACCATGATCCGGTAGTAGTTTGAAAAGAGGGGATACCAGTCACACCAAATGCATTTTGACATAACTGAGACGCATCACGTAAATTTGCGGAAACATAAAAATAACATAATATAGTGCCGACGAATTTATTTTAGGAAACTTGATAATTCTAAAAAGAATAGTTATAGTAAATCAGTTATAGTAGGAACAAATAATTCACACGATACCCTTGTACTTTTTGGGCAATTGTTATATCATGGTCTCCGGATCACAAGTAGGACCGCATTCTGGAGGGCACATGCGTCATTTTGCTAATAAAAAGATACAATTCTTTCGTTCCTACCCTCCCACAGTCGCTCATCTTCCCATTTCTTATTTACCATTATTTCTCTCTCCTCTATTGTACCTTCTCTCTCTTCCTTGGCACCACGCGGCCACCGTGCCACCACTACTCGCTGGTGCCCGCCTTCCCATTGCCGCCGCACCATGAAAAAATTGAATTTTAAAGGTATGAATCTTAATTTTACTAAACCTGTTTGATGAAGAGATATATGTAACAGCCCTATCTACCGTCCGTCGCAACACAACCCAATAAGATGGGAAGTCACCCCTTAGGCCCATGTATCATCTCTTGAATTGGCTCTAAAAGGTGAAGGCCTTGTTGATAGTATGATGATAGGAATATATTATAAATTGATCATATGAGCCTCACTTTCCTAATGTGGGACAAACCAACTCCATAAACCACTTTCCATATTTCGTAGTGTTACAATATAGATCCATAAGAATTGTTGTAAGATCCATGGATTGTTGTGGTAAAATCCATGGATTGTAGGGGTAAATTCTATGGATAGTTTGCCCTTTTAGGTTTTGCACACGGTACCCCAACACCCAAGGTTTCCGCATACGGTACCCTTGTACTTTCATTTCTGACCGCCCGCCCAAACTCGGAAAAAAAAAATTCTACCTACCGTCATAACACCGTTAGAGTACTTACTCCTTCCTACCCAAAGAGTTCTCCCCCTTTTGTTTGACTGTTTTGATGGGTCATGGTGGGAGCTATTATTAAACCAAAGAAATTATTTATTTGTTGTAAAAAGATTCCATTTTTTTCTTTTGCAATGCATTCTACCAACTCCACTAAATTTTAAAGCAATGGGACATTTCATTTGGTCTAAAAGTATTAACCAACATGTCTAGTAAAAAAGGGGGTGAACCACAATATAGCTTTTTATAATAGAGAATATAGTAATTATAATAAAATAATACTATAGTTTACTAGAGAGTAATATTGTTTAGATATAGATATTATATTTACAACCTTAATTCTTTTTCGAATCAATCTAGCTCTGATTTGAACCACAATTTAAAATTAACTAGCTTTTGTTCCCGTGAACTCATGGGTTTTTTTTTTTTTTTTTTTTTTTTTTTTTTTTTTTTTTTTTTTTGCTTCTTTTTAAACGAAAAATGTAGACATTACCTTTATGACTAAAAGTTAGTAAAGAGGTTAGAAAGCTCACGGTGGTGGATATAATAATCACTATAGGTAGTAACACTCTATAACATATTTCATAAGTAAATCATTTGTATCAATAATTAACCTATATATTACTCCTTCCACAATGCCTAGCTAAAGTGCTCAACTGAACAACTCTAAATTTATGTGTGAAGTATTTTTTTCGTTTCTTTTAGGAAAATCAAATAAAAAAATAAAGGTAAATATACTACTTTGAAGCAACATGCATGTAACTCAAATTTTAAACAAACCAAATGTTAAGAGAAACCATTTAATTTTCTTTTTGTAATAAAAAAACCTTTGAACTTACCTTATAATTAATATATAAAGTCTCATGTTATAAGAAGATTGAAAGTCTGCATATGAATATGATAATGGATGTCTTTTCATTCAATACATGTTTGCTTATCCTAAAGATGACCCTCAGACGACATATAACGTGAAAATTTATACTCGACAACAATAACAACGCGACACATAATTGTTGTTTTATTACCAACATCTTAAGCGGATTTTGATATGACCATATTCTATTCAAAGAGATGTGTCAAATCATTTTTCAGTGATTCTTGCAAAATGAATTTGTAATAATTGATGTTTTTGTGTGTCCTTACAATATTGAAAGCTGAAAACTAAAAGATTCAAAGAAAAATATACTCGCCAATTACAAAATTGTAGACACCAAATTTTGTCTCCCCCTTTTAATTTCATTTTTATTAATCTATTTCTATTTTCAAATTCTATTTTACTTTATTCATTTCTATTCGCCCATTTCTATTCGTTTATTTGTAAATAAAGTGATTTCTCAACAATTTCAATTTTGCCATTTTTTCTATTATTTATATAAATTTCGAAAATTGTGTAAATAATATTAATAATATTGATTTTCATTGTTTTTAATTTCAAGTTCGTTTATTCATCACATTGTTTCACCCGGTTTTCATTTTTGCGCAAACCGAGGCAAAATTGCTTGAAACGAGTCTAACCCGACTTTATTTTCCTAACTACTAAACCACCTAGGCAATGAGCTCACCTCATGATCTCATCCTTATGTCATGAACATTTACACTAACAACATTGTAAAAATATGCTAACTATTTCTATTTTCCTTTTAATTTTTGCTTGATGACTCATTATTCTTCCCCAACCAAAACAAGAGTTAAATGACAAACTTTTTGAGGCTTTGTAAGGCCTTGGACGTGCCCTTGGTGAGCAAGGGAGCTATGGGTGGTTCTTGTATTTTGTCACATTTTTTTTTTTGTAAGAAGTTAGGATTTTTTATTCTTCCATATAGGGAATAAAAACGATATCTTACAAAAATAGAAACCTCTAAAATTAGAGGTCAAGTAGTGTTTAAGCCATCCACTACCTCCTCAGTCCCGACATTCTTACGCCAACTAAAAATTCTAACAAGAACTAAAAATTTGATACTCAGTACTATCTTCCTGCTATCCTGCTCAGCATCCATGAAAATTCTCCGATTTTTTTCCTGCCAAATGCAATAAACTGTAGCGGCAATACTGCATTTAGCACACTTAATCCTCCAGTTTTTCCTATTCTTATGTTTAGCCATCCAGTCAAGCTCATGCTTCAATCTCCAGCTCCTTCGCTGCATATTTAGCCAATGTAGAATGCTCTGCCAGATTTCTGCAGAGAAAGCACATTTAAAAAAGAGATGGCTATGAGTTTCTTCAGCCTGCTTGCAGAGAATACATCGATTTATGATTGGTACACCTCTTCTCCTGATGTTGTCGATGGTAGCCAACTTGTTCTGGGTTGCTAGGCTTGTAATAAAACCATGCTTGGGTACTGTAATTGAGTCCCATGTAGTCTTGCTCCATCTCACCTTCGGGGCAGGGGTTCTGAAATAATCATAAGTTCTCCCCATGTTGAATTTGCCACCCAATTGCCAGTTATTTATTAGTCGACAAGCAGCATCCTCACTCCCTTCTCTCCTAAGGATTTCATCCCTGATTAGCATAATACCCTTCCAGCTCTCAGAGTTGTTGTGCTTGCTCCTAACTTTCCAAAAGTTTCCTCTCTTTATGCAATATGCTTTTACCCAATCTGACCAGATGCTACCTTGATCTTTCAGCACAGTGGCAATCCACTTACACATTAGAGCCTTATTCCATGACAAGATTTCCTTAATATTAAAGCCTGCTTCATCTCTAGGTTTACAAGAGCTCTCCCAGCTTTTGAAACTTATTTTTCGATGACCCTCATCAATGTTCCACAGAAAATCCTTGCAAGCTTTATTGATTCTCTTAATCACTCCTCTTGGCAACAAAATGCTGGCACACCAGAAATTATCAAGTCCAAAGATAACAGCATTAATTAACTGAACCCTTCCAGCATAAGACAGTAGCTTGGATGACCAATGCTGAATGCTCTTGCTGATCTTACTCATGAGCATTTGATACAGCTCTACTTTAAGCTTCCTGGAATGAAGGGGCAGGCCCAGGTATCTAAAGGGAAATTTACCCTCTGTGAATCCTGTAATCCCCAAAATCTGACTTTTAATCTCATCCTTCACACCCCCAAAATAGATTTCAGTTTTAGACTGATTAGCTGTCAACCCTGAAATCCTAGCAAACTTTTCCAGACATTCAGTCACAGCTCTAGCTGAAGGGGCATCACCTCTAATATAGATCATCAAATCATCAGCAAAAACTAGGTGAGTAAGCTGAACCTTATTGCATTTAGGATGGAGAGAGAACTGAGCAGCTGTGACCATATCTCTAAGGTACCTTGAGAGTATTTCCATACTCAAGACAAATAAGTAAGGGGAGAGTGGGTCTCCTTGCCTAATGCCACATTTCCCTGGGAAGAAGCCTTCATAGCTGCCATTGATCTTGAGAGAATAATAAGGAGAAGAAACACAGCCCATGATCCAACCTACAAAATCCTTTGGAAATCTCATTGCAATAAGCATATGCTCAATGAATTCCCAATTCAAAGAATCGAATGCTTTTTGGATATCAACTTTAATCAAACATCTGGGGGAAATGTGCTTCTGATCATACCCTTTCACTAATGCTTGCGAGGTCATGATATTATCAAAGATATTTCTACCTTTGATAAAAGCTGCTTGCTCCTTACCAATTATATCACCAAGAACACTCTGCAATCTATTAGCCAGAACCTTAGTAATTGCTTTATAGAATGTAGAGCAACAAGAAATGGGTCTAAAATCAGTAACTTGACTGGCATTCTCCTTTTTTGGGATTAAGGAGACCATTGTAGCATTAGCTTGCTTTGGCATGCCCCCTGTCCTGAAAAACTCTTTAGCAGCTGTGATAAAATCATCCTGAATGCTTTCCCAATTTGTTTTAAAGAAGCCCGAGGAAAAGCCATCTTGCCCTGGACTTTTATTAGCATCCATACTAAACACTGCTTTTTTGATTTCATCAGCTGTAATGGGGGAACTCAGGAGCTTTTGATGATCATTTGAGAGGGTGTCACCAGTCCTCACAAAATCATAATCCAGCTTCTCAATGGTATGATCCTAACCAAGCAAACCCTGATAATAGTCCAGAAAAGCATCAATTATTCCCTTTTGATCCTTATGAGTATGCCCATGCTTGTCCTTAATCTGCCCAATAATACTTTGATTCTTCCTCTCAGCTATTTTGTCAAAGAAAAATCGAGAGCTACAATCATCCTCATTAATGTTCTTGACCTTAGCTCTCTGACTGAGCATGCTTAGCTCAGCTTTCTTGAGTTTCATATACTCCTCCTTAAGAGTATTAACCTCCTCAATTTTCCTCTGGTCCTGTGGGCTATTCTGAAGACCAATTTGGCTTTCCAAAAGCTTCTTCTTACAGTCATTCACCCTCTTACTCAGGTTAGAGAAATACTCCTTGTTTAACTCACTTAAGCCATGCTTCACATTTTTCAGCTTTTGAAAGAATCTGTGAATAGGAGAACCTGAGACCTGAATTTTCCAAGCCTTTTTAACAACTTCACTATATTTTTCATGCTTCTCCCAGCAATTCAAATATTTGAAGGATTTCTTGACTTGAGGGGGGCTGAGAATGTGGACCAAAACAGAAGAGTGGTCTGAAATACCAGCTGGTAAGAACTCTGCATAAGAAGAAGGAAAGCAAGACATCCAAACATCATTCATTAAAGCTCTGTCTAGCTTACACCAGCATCTAGTTTCCCCATCTTGGCTATTTGTCCAAGTAAGGTGACAACCTTGCCCAATCATGTCATCAAGATTACTCTGATTGAGGCATTTGTTCAAATCATCCATGTCCCTCACATTTGGAGGGTTTCCTCCTATCTTCTCAGAGTGATATCTGATAACATTGAAATCACCCAAGGAAATCCAAGGCTCATTTGTGTGAAATGAGTTTAGCTTCTCCCATAATTCTCTCCTTTCATCAGCACTATTACTTCCATAAACCACAGTAACCCAAATGCTACTATTAGACCTGAAATGCAGCAATTTACAGTGAATAAATTGACTGCCAACTTCCTTAATCTCCACCCTAACTGTTTGTTGATTCCAAAGAATCCAAATCCTTCCATTCCTATGGTGTGAATAGTTATTAGCAACAAGAAATCTACTGAACTTCTTCCGAACTATTCCATTGAAATTCTTTTCCTTAACCCTTATTTCCAGCACTCCAAACAAGTCCACCTTATTTAACAACAGGAGATCCCTCACCTCCTGTTGTTTGAGGGCATCATTAAGCCCTCTAATGTTCCAGGCTCCCACAATCATGGAGAGGAGGGTGTGCCCGGAGGCTCCTCAGCCCCTATGAAATCAATCTTCTCCTGAACCTGATCATTAAATTCCTGTTCCAATTGAGCATTTGTAATTCCAATAGTTAGTAAACCTGCAAAGCTGTTCCTAGTGCTTGTAGGGGGAGTTTTCGAGGTGACAGTCATCCTCTTTGACTTTCTCCTAGTGACAACTCTGAACCCCATCTCATCCACTTGTAATTTGGAGGGAGGAGTTTGCTCTGCATTATTCACAACTTCCTCCTGCTGCACTTTCTCAGTCTCAGCAACTTCTGCTCCTACCTCCTTTGGATTCTCTTTGACCTTATAAACCTTCTTCACTGGAATGGATTTTTCTGGTCTAGCTTTTGTTTTATTCAGTCTGCATTTATCCTCAAGATGTCCCAATTTTTTGCAGCACTGACAATAAAACGGCACCCACTCATACTCCACCTTCTGACAGATTGGTTCAGTAAAGGGAGTATGCAACATCAATGTTTCAGGCAGGGATTTAGAGACATCCACTTCCACCATAACCCTGGCAAAAGATAGTCTCTCCTTGTGTGTAGTGGTATGATCCGCACATAGAGGTTTGCCAATTTTGCTAGCAATCTTACTAAGAGCAGTACTAGACCAAAACCACGGATCCAAGTCAGGCAATAAGACCCATACCGGCACTACTGAAACCCTCTCAAGTTCCTGAGATATTTCAGGTGACCATCGTTTTAGGATCAGAGCATTTCCCAGCATTCTCCATGGACCACCTCTCAATACCTCATTCACAGATTCTTCCTTAGAAAACCGGAACATGAACCAGCCCCTTCGGAAATATACTACGTTTGGGACTTCAATATGCTTCCAATGTTTCCCAACAAAATCTTGCAGGTCTTTGATTTTAGGCCTAGACCCAATAACATTACCCACGAGTGCATTTTTCCAGTATTTCAACTCCTCAATAACATCCTCATGTTCAATAATCACCTCTTCCGAAGCATCATTCGAGTTATGATAGTGCAAATTCATACCCAGGACCTCTGCTAACGTCATGCTGAAGAGTTAGCTTACTCTCCAAGCAACTTGTACGGACGCCATTGATTGAGCTTGCATCCATGGCTAAGCGTGGTCGACCACCGAAAAAAGTTCAAGAATCACAATCAGTAAAGCGTAAGGAACATTCTCATACTAAAAATGTTGAAATACATGAAGAATCGGAGGAGGAATCAGAGACCCAGTTGAATGAACACCGAAGCTCGGCGCAACTGGGGGATTTCATTGACAAAGCCTTGAATAAGTCTGGTAAGCTAAATTCTGCTATTCCTTCATCTGAGAGAATGAATATTGCTCTGAATTTGTCTCAAACTCAGGATAATAGTAAAAAAAATCAGGATGAAAGTGTTATAATTCCTGACAAGTTAGAAGATGAAATCCCAGCTAAGAAAACAACATGGAGTAGTGTAGCTGGACCTAAAACCTATTTTGTCACATTTTATTTGCATTAATTTACATTAAATTGTAGATATTTTTTGGTAATTGATGACTCACCTCTAACATCTCACCACACTAACCCTCTCATCCTCACAACAATAAGAAGCAAAAAACAAAGAAAAAAGAGAGAGGGAAGAGCCTTAGAGGCAGCCATCCAACACAAGAGAAGAGCAAGAACATTTGTTCTTACACATTCAATTCATCTACTTCATTTCATTCTTTCATTTATTTCTCCACCATAAATACTAATCTTTTTTAATAAATGTGTAGTATTAGGATCACTTTAGCTCATAGAAATAATTAAATCAACCAACTCCACCTAGATTTAAACTTGTTAGATAACTTAATACCTTAACTTGGAGGATCAACGACATTGATCACCAAAGGTAGTATTTCTTCTCCCTTTTCTTTTATATTCTTGCATTTCAATTCATTTTTCTCTCAAATACATTACTAACACTTTGATTTGTCTAGCCTTGGTTGGTAATGGGTTTAGTGTGGTTTATTGAGCCACACCAAAATCCATAAGCCAACTTCTAGGGCCTTACGGGGGCCGTTCCCTTTATTGAGGGGAACACTAGATTTCGAGAGAGTATAAGGAGTGGAGCGATTTGTATTTTTTGATGTTTTATTGCCTTGCTACCTTCATGAGTGAAATTTTTTTTGCAAGTTTTTATCAATTTTTTCCATGTACAAAACGGCCCAAAAGTCAAATCCGGATTTTTGCCTAGTTTTAACCGTTTTTGAGTTCGATTTGTAAATTATGTGTAAAAATGATTTTTTTGCTTAAAATCTTGATCTTTTGACAAAACTCTCTTTGGGGTCTTATAAACCTCTCTGAAAATTTTAAGATCTAGAATCATGATAGAAAATTTATGACGATTGTTTTGGCAAAACTGCTCAATCTTGTTTATGGATCCGACCAATTAATTTCAACGCGTTTGTAAGCACTGAAAACGACCGTTGATGGGAAAGTCTCCTGCATGAAAGTTGAAGAGAAGATTCCCATGTTTCCAGAATGATAAGGCACATAAATTATTCATGTCTCTATCAATACCTATGATTTTTTTGAAAACAGACACTGTTTTGCTCAGAAATCCGATTTTCAACCTTAAATTTGTTTTGTGAGTAAATGAACTCTTGGGATCATGAAAAAATTCATGAGTGGTTCCAAGATGTTCATAAACCCACCCTCAACCCAGAAAGATTTGAAAATTTCATTTGATCTTCCAAACCATTCAACTTCCACCAACTTTCTGTTTTTTGGGGTAAAAAATGACAAGTTTCTTCCCTAAATTAATTGATTTGATTAATTAAATGATTAGACTTAATAGAGAGTCTAAGTAATCCACCTGTTTGAAATATCAAAATGTTAAAAACAATTTAGACTTAATTAGGAGTCTATTTAATCCAATTTATAAATAATTAGGCTTTATGGGGAGTCTAGCTAATTAATTAACAACCACTTGTTTGATGACTTTAAACACTTAGAATGGAATCTAAGTCAACCTAAGTCAAGTCAATCGAAGTCAAGTTAACCATAGTCAAGTCAACCTAAGTCAAGTCAATCGAAGTCAAGTCAAACAAATCTACTCAAGTCTACCAATGTCAACCAATGTCTACCCAAGTTTACTAATGCCAACCCAAGTCAACCCGACTCTACCTAAAATAATTAAAGTCAACTTTGCAAATAGGTGCAAGTCAACCCGAGTCGATTAAAGTCAATAAGGACTAAAATTGACCCCCTTTGTAAATAATGTAATTAATAAAGTCAAAAACCCCTAAAAATATTTTCTTAATTATTTCCAAACGTCCTTTTCTTAGTTTTTTTCTAATTAAAGTGGTTTTCTCCATTTTTCCCAACGTTTTAAGAATTTCCATTCTATTTTCAAACCTTTTTGTACATGGAAGTAAATAAAATTTTCTTGATGTGTTTTGCATGTAAAATTTTCTTTTCCCGTTCTTTGTATGGACTTTGGACGGGGCCCTACCCCAACACTAGGCAAGGATTGCCAATTCGCTAATGCGCGATCATGAGGTCGATCTACAGTCACCTCTACCAACTATTCCACCAACGCCCCAGTGGAACACTTCTTGGTCGAACATAACTGAATCGACAATTTATTTTCCTTATATTGTTGTAGGGCCTACACGGGTAGCCCTAATGATACGGCCAATTCCACCGAGCCCCAAACACCTAACCCAATCCATTTTCATTAAATCTCCCCGCGAGAGTCAATTCAACCATAGTCAAACTATTGAGAGGTCTAATCCTTAAACTCGCATTAGAGAGGTCGAGTCATCCACATAAAGACCTCGTTTAGAAGGCATGCCTGGTACAGGAGGCATGGTGATCAATGGCGATCGCCGTCTCGCCGAGAGACACATAGATGCAAGCGGAATATACCTTGTTCTATTCTACCGTGGATCGACTTGACTCTAGTGTGAGTCATTAATAAAGTCTCTCAATAGCACGACTTTGATTGAAACGATTTTCTACCACTTCCAAGCGAAGTAAAACTCACCTCTACCTTCCACATGGGTGATATCCCCAATGGAATGAACCCGATCATTTCCCTAGTGGAATGATATCTACCCTGTGGATCCATCCATCTACCCTTGCGGATATTAGCCGCTACCCCCCAGTGGAAAATGCCGTTGTCGTGGGGCTGCCGGTCAGAACTACGTAGGGTTTTGATCCTCGAGTGGATTCCAATCCCACAATGAAAGGTACGTAGGGCAACTTTGGTGCTCAAACCCCCCAAGTCCGTACAAAATGACTCAGGAAACTTTGTATATTTTTTTTCCGAACTTTTACATGTGAATGACAATGTGAATATATGTGCTTTTTTATTTCTACTTATTTATATGGATTTTAACGCAACCAATATACCGAGACTCTTTAGAAGGAAATGATGTATTAGTAAGTGCCCGTCCTTATGACGGAAGGGGAGACGAGTTTCAAATGTTCGCACCCCTTAACTAAGGCCCCGAACCCTTTTTCTCTGTTTCGTAGACCAGTTTTCTAAAATTTGTAAATAAGCAATAAAACGGAATTTTGCCTTTAGGGCGCATGGAGTCATTTTTGGTTTTCGAAAGGTTTTCCTTAAAATCCTTTCATTTGTTTTCGAACTTGTGATTTTTAAACTTGTTTCGAAACCCTTCCTTGTCGGGGTAAAGACAGGGTGGCGACTCTGAGTTTCCAACAATCAAACCCTAGGTTAGTTCAATAATCTGCAAACCCGAACCTTTTTGCGAGCCCCGCAGTCTGGCGACTCTGAGTTTTCAGCGATCAAACCTAGGTTAGTTCAATAACCTGCAAACCCAAACCTTTTTTGCAAGCCCCGCAAAAATCCAACATATACACAACCAAGATGATCTTATTTCATGATAGTTTAGATACAATATAGATACAATATAGCTATACACAACTAAGCGGTGATTTGGCTCTTTTTTTTAGCGTATGCGTTGAAAAGTTGTCACGTGGGCGTGAATGTTAGGCTAATAAAGGTATAGTATAGATTTTGGTTTCTGATTGAAAAAATGGGTTATTTCCGTGTATATTTCAGGATTTGAATGTTTTCTACGGTTAATAGCATACATGTTTACTAACTTAAAGCACATTGTGGCTTGTGGGTACAACCGGAGTCAGCTTGGATAGTCATATGAACCTGACAATAACTTTATGCATAAGGGAAATGTTGGGGGGGGGGGGGCACAATATATTTTGCTTTTACTAAAGAATAACATGAAATGCATAATATAGGCATATACTTTATTTTCAATCACATGTAGAAATTGGTATGAAAATTCTCTTTACCTTATATAAATACTCCACCTTATAATTGCAAATTTATCCCACAACCTACAAACAAATACTTCTAATTTGTTAAAAGTTTATCAATTCGAAGTGCAAGCACCTAGTTGAGACAATGGCCCAAGTTAAGGTAATTTTACGAGCTCAACCATAACATCTGTAAAAAAACCCTACAATGAAAATGTTAAGGTCACACTATTTTTTTTTATTATATTTCACACATACTATACGTATTTGATGTTCTCATATTGAATTAACAATTCTTTTTAAAAGATATATATTAGTGATCATATATTAACTTTATATTTAAACTCGCCTAATTTGATTGTGACGAATAAGGGTTCGTTAATTGTGAAAGCAAGGAGCACTGTATATTATTACATATTAAGTTGGCAATTAGGCACTTATTTGACTGATCTATATTTATATCTTATGTACATTAGTCACAAGATATTGTACAGTACGGCCCATACGGTAACCAACAATCAGCCACAACCTTCAACTTCGTTATGGATAACACCGAAAGAATCAAAAATATGAAAATTGTGTCTGGAAGTATTGTCGATGAAATTGGGTTCAACATGATTGACCAATCTGGTAAAATTGAAACAAGATACTATGGTAGTCCAGGCCATGAACAAGTGACGGTACGGTATTTCATTAGAAGTAATTTTAGAAAATTTTCACTTTGTACGCGTACTTTGACAAAAAAATATTCAGGTTTCCAAACTTAAATACTCTTACATTTAATATCTCATGTTTGAAGGTTATGTTGTTTCTTTTGGACTTCAAGTATCTCATGCACTAAATAATTTTGTAGATAACATATCTCGTATATCTATTTATTAGTATTCGCTTTGGTGCATGAATTCATAATTCTTATTTAGGAAACTTTTTGATGAACTGTTGTTTCGTATAAAACAACAAAAAAAAAATTATTTGGTTACATATACAATGATTTCATAACCCATAAAATATTCTACTTACTACCGAAGAGTCCCTGTGTACGTAATCTTGTAAATTTTCGATGAGTTTGTTGCTAACACTAGCAAGTGGCATTTAGTCTTTTGACTTTGTCAAAAAATCAATGTACATGTTTGACAACCGTTAATTTGGTAGCATTTGGACTAGAAAATGGTATTTCAAAAGCTTTTGTGAAATACTTTCATTACTAAAATTAGCCATTCAAATTATTTTTCCTTCCATTTTCTTTGTAATTAATATTGTTATTTCAACGACTATAATTTGCCAAACATGTGATATACAATAACTTTTATGTATATATCAACAAACCGCCAATAAATAAAAGTTGTCCATTACCTACTACAAAAAGCAATACCACCTAAATAAACAACTAACGGCGACCTGAACAACTAAGACTACGAACATACAGACCCAGTGATTGTATCATCTAAACATTTTCATATATTTTTGTTTATAGGAAATGGAACTTCTCGGGTATTTAGTGATCTTATAACATTGGTGAAAATTCTTGCGCATGTAGATTAAGCTGCAAGATAATGAATACATAACCCATATAAGTGGATTCATTGGGGACTTTGATGGGGCCAATAATCGTCGTCATGTGGTACAAATCATGATTTATACCAATTTGAACACTCAAGGTATAGGGCCCTATGGAAGGAAGAAGGACTGCAAAAATATCGAACCCTTTGAAACTCCTGTGGTAGCCAATGGTGGCTGTATTGTTGGATTTCTTGGAGCTACCGGTAGCTTGCTCGAGTCAATTAGAGTTTACAATGGGAAGGTAAGATAGGTGCTTAAGTGACACTTATTTATAATATTATACTTGTTCTTGTGTGAAATAAAAAATAGTATTCTAATGTAAGCCTATTAAGTTTATACTACTTGTATGAAAGCTAAAAACTAACAAGTGCATTCATTCAATCATGTCAAATTCAGAAATAAGGTGTACCAAATGACAATGGTACACTACTGTAGCACATGCATAAATAAGGTGATTCTGCGACAACCGTGGAGTTGGTGGTGGATGACGTTCTTCATGTGACGGTTGTTATCTCTCTGATTGGCGTGTCATTGTGTTTCTGATCTTTTACTTTGGTTGTGTACTATCTACGTGTGTATTTTGTTTGGAAAATAATGTGTCACTATATATGACATGTCCTTAATATGTACTATTGATGGAGACTAAATTTTTTATAATGTAACAGTTAACCTTGCTATATAATATATACTTGTTGAAATGCCCGGGCGAAGTGCTCGTGTTTGTAACTCTTTTCGGCTTGTTTTCATTGTTATTTTGAGATCTTTTATTGGGTTTTATGTTGTCATTCCCACAAAATAGGAATATGTGTAATTACTTGTGAGAAACGGTTATTTATATAGTGCCTTCAATTTGTAATGAAATCACTACTGTTGTGTCGAGAAGACTTGAGAAGATGATGGGCAGAACTGTCGTGTTTTTAAGATTTTGAATTTCTTAGCAATTCTCTTTTTTGGACTTTCTCCCCAACGATTTCTCTTTTCTCTTTTAATCAATCTATATATATAAAAGAGGCATTTTTCAAGAGCATACAAACGTTCTATAAATCTCAAAATCACCACATACTTTCATTTGCTAATGCAATTATCTCATAATTTTGGCAAAAGATAATGTTTATGAATTTTTTTTTTTGGCAATTTTGATGTTTATGATAGTGCTAAGCTTCATTAAATTAAATTATATAATAGTTTGTATTCATTGACGTCACCTACTAATCAAACGTTTCAAGTCTCCTACAAATCCAACGTATTAAAATGAAATTCCGAAAAGATAGCGTTGAGATAATATAAACAAAAGTAAGGAAAAATTTTCAAATACTACCTTTTATATACCAAATCTTCCAAATTCCTACCTTATTTTTCAAAATTTTCTACCTCCTACCTTATAAAACACTTTCTTATCATTCTCCTACCAAACTCCTACTCCGGCAGCTTTGACTCGGTTTTCCGGCATTGACCTTTCTCTTATTCCATTTCCTCTCCAATTTGGGGCGATTCCCTTGCAATTCATTCGATTTTTCCTCCAATTTCTCCCCTCTTTTTCATCTTCTCTCTCGTATTTCCCACACTATATCACATTGCACTCCAATTTATCCCTCCAATTTCATCTTCTCTCTCCTATCTCCCACATTATACCACATTGCACTACCTTTAGTACTGCCGATAACGACGGCAAAAGAAAGGAGAGAGAAAAAGGAGTGCAATGTGATATAATGTGGGCGATATGAGAAAGAAGATGAAAATGATATAGTGTGGAAAATAGGAAAGAGAAGATGAAAATGAGGGGAGAAATTGGAGGAAAAACAGAAAAAATCGAATGAATTGCAAGGAAATCGCCCCAAATTGGAGGGGAAATGGAATAAGAGAAAGGTCAATGCCGAAAAACTAAGTCAAAGTTGCCGGAGTAGGAGTTTGGTAGGAGAAGGATAAGAAAGTGTTTTATAAGGTAGGAGTTAGAAAATTTTGAAAAATAAGGTAGGAATTTGGAAGATTTGGTATATAAAATGTAGGATTTAGAAATTTATCCAAAAGTAAAGATCATATTATAAAAGTTCTACAACAATGTGGAGAGGTAATTGATTACTATATAATCTTCTATTGGAATAGATAGAAATACATAAGAAAAAAAAAATGTAATCATATAATACTCCTTTCATGTGAGTATATATATTTCAAGCTTTTGACCTCTTCCAATTTTGAATCTCACGTCCCTATTTTCTTTTTCCTCATACTGACACTTTTTCTTTTGTATTGATTTTTGTATGGTGTAGGCTTTGAATGAAAAACATTGCATTATGTTGAGCTTTCCAAAGCTAGTTCAGCAAATCAAGGTAGAGTAATAGTAATAGTGTAATACATGCATCTTCGATCTTTCCAATTGATGTTATGATTTTCATGTTTCTAATACTATCATTAATTATGTGCTAGGCTAAAGCATAACAACATTGCACATATATCGTCGTGGTGCATAAAGGATTATAGAAATGGATATCTCAAGATAACTCATCATTGTCATCTTGGAGGTCATGTCAACATATGAGCTTTATCATCATGGAGTAGAAGAAGTTGGAAACAAATCATGGAAATAAATGGAAGGAACAGAGCATAAGATTATTATGATTATTGATTGTCTTCTCCTTTCCTTTAACAAATATGTATTAAGTCCGTATAATGTAATTTTCGCAACTCTTTTAGAAGTTAAAAAAACTTATAAAATTATAGACTTTTTTTTTTTTTTCCAAACTTGGGGTCGCCTCGCCCATAGTGCATTAGTGCTAATGTAGTAGTATCTATGTAAACTCGAGTTATAGCCCTTATTAAGCACCATAATTGTATATCATTTGAGTTAAGCTAATTTTTCATATCTTATAACTTTTATATGTGAATTATGCCCCCATGGAACCTACTAAAAATCAATGACCTCTAAAGAGAGGTCTATCTTAAGTACGATTGATGGCGTCTTTGATTTGTTTCGTTCTGTGGCAAAGAAAACAAAACAATATTAGAAGAGTAGAAATTCAGTACTCCTTATCTCACCAATGTGTGTTGGTGTTCTCACATAAAGTTATCTACATGAAAACAATATTATGTGTTTTAGATTTGGCAAAACTATCATAAAATTACAATACATTTATTATTAGATTCGTGTCGAGGCGCACTTCAATATAAGATCAATTTACACTTAATTTTGAAAAACTAAGCATTATTTTGGTTGAGTTATGTTGATCATGTTCACATTCTTCTCTTTTTAGTTTGTATTTCGTTGTTAACTTTGTTCATAATCTTTAGATCTGTATTTTAACGGAAGACTACTACTTACCACTTAAGCGGAAACATATTGAGGGTACTACTTTTATCCCCTCACTGATATATTATATATAAGGTCATATGCATGCATAATCTAGAAATTAGAATCATATCCTGAACAAAATACACATATTGTAAATTTTTAAAAACCTTATATTAACATTATTGGATTAAATTCTGTAGTGTATTATAGAGAATCTATGCAACGCACGGTCTTTTCACCTAGTTATATAATATACAGATTAGATTAGATTGGAGCATATCAAAAGTAAAAAGGTGACAACAATAGTCTCGAACATAAGCATATTGAAACATTTTAAAAAACGGAAGAAAAAAAAAAAAAATTACCCACCAACTAGGGCCTAGGGGTGAGTAAGACCGGGCACCCGCTTCAAAACTTAGGAATAAAATAGAGTCGGTAGACAACAATTCCTAAAATTGCAACCCTGACAAAAATCGCTCCTAATTAGGGTTGAGCAAAATTCCGATTATCCGAAATTCCGAACATTCGATCCGAAATTTCGGATAACCGATACCAAAAATGGGTTCGGATCGGATTTCGTAACCGAACTTTTCGGATATCGGATCGGATTCGGATATAAGTTTGAAAGAAATCCGATTATCCAGTTGAAATGTTAAAAGGATTATTCCTTGGTATTATTCGACTAGGCCTTTAATTATTTTTTTGTATTGTTGGAGTTGGGACCTTTTCATCATATAAAACTATTTTTCTATCCTAAATCTAGTCATTCATTTGTAGAGATCGATTATCCATTTGAAATGTTAAATTGATTCAACGTTCAATACGATTGAATCAGCAAAACACAATTTGTAAAAAAAACCAAAAAAATTAGATATCCGATATCCGCCATGTCCTATCCATTGGATATTGAAATATGATATCCGATTGTATTCGAATCGAATATCGGATATCAAAATTTTGGATTTTCGGATTCGAATACCCGATCCAAAGTGCAAGTTCAGACCGAATATCCGATTTTGCTCAGCCCTAGTTCTAGTAGTCCTAAAAGTTATGGACCGGGCCCAGACCAATCAGACACAGTTCCACAGCGGTTCCAATTTCAAGAATAGGTACCCAAATTTCGCACTCACCCCACCAATATAAGAATTGTCTCCGTTTGGACCGAAACCGAAAGTCCTTCCCCCCACGCCCCCACCCATCAACATAAGAATTGGCTCCGTTTTTTCCTCAGTTTCTCCGCCCACCATCTCTACTTCGCTGAAATAAATTAATTTTGTTCTGTGTTTTTTCCTACTAATAATCACTTCATTCCATTCCACTTGTATTACATTGATCACATTGATCTCTCGCCATCACCCATGGCTTCCGCAATACGCTCACTTGCAGCTGCTCCTTCCTTCTCCTCCACAAACTCTCTCTCCTCCAACAACAAATCCCATGGTATGTCGTAAAATCCATTGATGGGTTTTGTTCATCACGCCATTCTAATTTCTGGGTCTTGATTCAATTTTCATTTCATCCATTGTGTTCGTCTACCCAAATCAATTTTTTTTGGGTTT
Source organism: Spergularia marina (assembly GCA_963680865.1). NCBI lineage: Eukaryota > Viridiplantae > Streptophyta > Magnoliopsida > Caryophyllales > Caryophyllaceae > Spergularia > Spergularia marina. The sequence goes on along the minus strand of OY804549.1, from coordinate 5,896,676 downwards.
ATTTTTCTTTCTTTTTTCGTTGGTGTTTGTAATTTGTGTGTAATGCTAATGTAATGATTTTTGGGATTGTTATTATATTGATTGTTAGGGAGGAAAGCTGGGTTCTTGGTTGTAAGATCTGATCTTCGGGCAGACAATGCTTCGGCGACTCCCGGCCTCAATCGGGCTGTGAATCTTGTTACACACGCTGTTGCAGTGAGTGATTTCTGTTCTATACTTGTTCCCCATTTTTTCATCAGCTCGTTTTAGTTTCGTTAGTTATTAGGAGCTAGTGTGGATGTCATTTGAGGTAGTAAAATTCGGAATTTTGTTTGAATTTTTGTGTGTCTTGTTTCTGCAGACTCCGGCAGCAGCAGCTCCTGCTGCATCATCTAAGACTGGGTATGTTGTCTGATTTTCCCGAACCCTTGTATGTTTGTTTATGTCTTCTGAATGCTACTAGATAATACGCATGCAATTCCTATGAGCAAAATGGTTAAATCTAGCCATATCACTGGACATGATAGATTAGCACTGAATTGTATGATCGTAGCTTGAATCGTTGATTGAAGTCTTATATGTTTCTATGGTGAAGTTAGTGAAGGTTTGGTTTCGGATGGTATAACAGTAAAGCGGAATAATTTCTTATTTGTCTCGGGTTCATTACTACATACTCCATGGAGAGAAGTAAAGGATGATGTAGACTGTATTGGGGTGAATCGAAGTTCTTGGCTTTATGCATCAGCTTCCTGTTCCTAAGCTAATTTTTTTCGATAATTCATTACTTTATGACCTGTTTGTATACAAAAAGTAGAGGGAAAGGAAGTGATAGCTTGGTTAGTTATTGGAGTACCAGAAATTACAGAGGGAGAGGGAGGGAAATGCTTCTGGTATAGCATTACGGGATTTCACCTAAATGCCAATGCACAAATCCATGAGTTACAAATGTTGTGCTCTATGTGAACAGCTATAAATTTATCTTTTAGCTCTACTAGAATTTCTAAAAACTTGGGTATTGTACATTAGGTCCACTGTTCAATCTGTGTCAATCGAATAATTATTTCTTTGCGTTTCAGACATGAGGTTTTGCTATTTGAAGCACTCCGTGAGGGTTTGGATGAAGAGATGGAAAGGGATAGACGTGTATGTGTCATGGGTGAAGATGTGGGCCATTATGGTGGCTCATATAAGGTAACCAAAGGATTGGCTACAAAGTATGGAGACTTTAGAGTTCTTGACACACCCATTGCCGAAAATTCTTTCACCGGAATGGGCATTGGAGCTGCCATGACTGGCTTAAGGCCTGTCATTGAAGGAATGAATATGGGTTTCCTTCTTTTGGCATTCAATCAAATCTCAAACAACTGTGGCATGCTACATTACACATCTGGTGGCCAATTCACCATACCAGTGGTTATCCGTGGTCCTGGTGGTGTTGGGCGCCAACTTGGGGCGGAGCACTCACAACGTCTTGAGTCTTACTTCCAGTCAATCCCGGGCATTCAGATGGTGGCATGCTCCACTCCTTACAATGCTAAAGGACTGATGAAGGCGGCAATCCGGAGCGAGAACCCTGTTATTCTTTTCGAGCATGTTCTGCTGTACAACCTCAAGGAGAAAATTCCAGATGAAGAGTATGTGTGCTCACTGGAAGAAGCTGAGATGGTAAGGCCTGGAGAGCATGTAACCATCTTGACATATTCTCGTATGAGGTATCACGTCATGCAAGCAGCCAAGACATTGGTGAACAAGGGCTACGACCCTGAGGTAATTGATATCCGCTCATTGAAGCCCTTTGATCTCCACACAATTGGGAATTCTGTGAAGAAGACGCACAGAGTGCTGATTGTGGAAGAGTGCATGCGCACAGGTGGTATTGGTGCTAGTTTGACAGCAGCTATTAATGAGAACTTCCAGGATTATTTGGATGCCCCAATTGTGTGCTTGTCATCTCAGGATGTGCCAACTCCTTATGCTGGGACATTGGAAGAATGGACGGTGGTTCAACCTGCCCAGATTGTTACTGCTGTCGAGCAGCTGTGTGGATAGGAAGACATTTATGCTCCGATCTTCCCGTTTTCCTTCTATTTGTTGTTTTTTTTTGTTTTGTTTTTGATATTAATTTGTGTTGTGTTGTTCTACTAACTGTCGTTCGTTACTGTAGCAATTAGTTGAGCCATTGTTCATCATTAAGGTCTTGTATGCCTATCAGTACAAGGAGCTCTTTTCATAGTATTTTGTAATTGGAATGCATTATTAATATATTATGTTTCAAAAGCCTGAATTACTTGGTGTGAACAGTAGTTTATCTTTAATTTGTATGCGTTTGCTTCAATCGTGTGATTTTGAGATGCAATCCGTGATACTGGTTTTGGGTGCTGGTCTTTTTTTCCCCCTTGAAGAATGTGTTTTACAGATTAGTTTGCTTCAATTTATGGCTTCTCGTCGTTCTTGGAGCTGCAAACGGAATTCTTGCAGTTTTGTTTGCTTCAGTTTATTGGCTTTTTGGCATGCTTGGAGCTGCAAATGGATTCCTTATGAAGGTATGAGCAATGTCTCCTCCTGGTTTTGTATGCGTATTATTAGTTTGGAATTTGTGATCGCTGATAGTTGAAAATTGTGCGACATTGTAAGGCTAGTGCTGTTTTGAGGAACTTTTTGCAGGAAAAAATATGTTTCGAAGCTGAAAGTTATAAGGTCTGCGAGGTAGTACTGATGCGTGATTGCTTCTGTAAGCCTCTAATTCCGTATTAGTGCGTATCAGATGCATATTTAGTCTTGTAACTTCGCTCTCACTCACTCAGAGGTCGTCAGTTTTGTCACCTGATCCTGAAATGTTGCTAAGACCAGAGTATGTGGAGAATAGAGACTTTGCTATTGTTTGGCTAAGGCAACACAACTGATAAATGACAGCAGATGTCATTATCATTTTGTGGTCATGGAACCGCGCTTAGCTTCAACTGTCACCCAAAAAAATTCCCCTCCATCAGTCCATCTGCAGCCACCCATGTACCTTCCTATCCGGTTGAGTTATTTCCTCACATTCGCGTAAATAGAAGGATGCAAAGACAATCTTTGACTTGTATTCAAGGAGCACAAAGTGAGTTCTCTACTTCATTTGGAGTGCACTGGCATTGAGTGGAGGACTTAGTCGTGCAGCACCGTAGACGGGGTTGGGCTGTGGTGGTGAGCCATGGCACCGTGAATCATGTACTCAATATAGCCATATACTAGTATTTTGCACATTTAAAGGATCTGGAGATCAGTTAGAAGAATAATAGTGGGTAGTTGGTACATAAGTGTATACACCAAAATTTGCATCATGTACTTGTTTGAAGGATGCATCTGGCAGGAGTTAACCCACAGTTCTCACTTCTCAGCACAGGCCGCAGGATCAGGCTACTGGCGCCTTGAGTGCTTCTAGTATCTTATCATCTAACTCAAACTTGATATCTTTCTTGTCTCTCCCTATCTTGACGTACTCCTCGTATCGCTCCTTTAAATCTTCAGGAAGATACGTAGAGGCCTTCCATCCTAGGAGATCCTTCGCTGCTCTTGGCTCAGCATAGAAGTGCTGCGATAGATAATGACACATTCATCAGAATATTGAAATAAACAGCAGCATTGCAGCAAAGAACAGGTCTCTCTACTCTACTTACCATGTTACGGAAAGGAAAAGCTTTCTTGGCATCGATTCCTATGGCCTTTGGGTCATAATGTACAATGTTGACAGGGCGACCAGCAGCTTGAGCACAGAGTTTGGCCATTCCATCAAGGGTTACTGCTCTGTCGCTTACACAATTGAAGATGTTGCCACTTGCTGCAGCTGGGTTTTCAACTGCTAGAGTGAGCATAGATGACAAGTCCTTCACATGGGTGATGTTAGTCAGCTGCATTCCTGAGCCAGGGATCGGAATTGGCCTGTCTCGAACAATTCCTGAAATGCAAGTTTCAGATCCGGAACATAGGAATGAGATTAACGCAGCAGGCTTAGTACTGCTGACAAACAAATCTAGAATTGTTTAAGAAAGTTTCAGATCAGGAACATGAAAACATCTTAGAAGGCAAAAAACTTCAGATGGTGCAACTCACTATCGAAAAACCATTCTTCACAATCTTTGTTGTTTCCTGATCCGATCATATACTGTGGACGGAAGCTTGCCCAGCTACTGAAAGTCTTTCCAATGTATTCTTCAACTCCAACATGACCAGCATCAGCTTTAACAGCATCCTGAACAAACAGGATATCATTAAGTCATTTCAGCATGTGGCATGTGGCATGATCATATAGCTTAGGGACTTGACTGCGTATACTTACTCCTTCCACATGAGGAGGCTCATCAGTGGCCTTATAGATCCCAGCACTACTAATGAACAGAAATTGTCCGACACCAGAGCTCTTTGCCCAGTCTGCCACAGGCCTATCCACGGAAGCTGGTTTTCGTTAGTTCATGAATGGTTTCAATATGAAGTTCGGGTTATTTAAATCATGGCTGTTGTCTTTGAAAGAAGTGAGATAAAATTTACCTCACAGCATCAAGGTCCTTGCCGTTATTATCCAGTACTACATCAAAGGCTTCTCCTCCTACTACATTCCCTACTTCTGCTGGATTTCCCCAGACAGTTTTCCCACCAGCACTGGTAATTTCCTGATCAGAAAACAAATAGCTGATATTACAATAAGATCAGCTTCAAGCTATCAGTCTGTATATTCTGCTAGCCAGCACAATTTGACATCAGTAACGCGATCACTCAACAGTAAGGCCTCCCAATAGATTACCTACGCGGTCATGTACCAATGTAAACACGCGTATGGTACACATTGCAACAAGCCAACAAGAATTATCAATACTTCTGACTAGTATTAACCACTGCAGGTTCAGTGCATCACAGTACAGTTTAAGCAACTATGAAATGCCATGAAATAACAGAACATACAGAGAAACGGCTGAATGGGGTCTTCTTCATTTTGTCAGAGCTCTCGTCTCCAACTGTGAGGATTGTGACTTGATGACCAGAACTCAGAAGCTCTTTCGCGAAGTAAAACCCAATCACAGCATGCCCTCCACTGTTAGTGTTGATAATAAGAACCTTTTTCTTACTTTCAGTGCTTGCATTGATGCTGAAGCTGCTGCTCCTACTGATGACATTACTGTTTCTGAAAATCTCAGAAAAAGCAGCGCGATTTGAGGATGAATGTAAGGAGCTAACAGAAGACAGAAAAAAAGAGCTAGAGGAAGAAAAGCTGCATGAACTGGGGACTGAGAATGGTGTTAATTTTACTGAAGCATTAAAACTTAAAGATTGTTGGAGTTTACAAGAGATTAGAGCAGAAATAGTAGCCATTTTTTTTTTTTTTTCTTCTTTTTTTTTGTGTGTAATTTAGCTCAACTATAGTTCTGTGATCTTACTACAAGCTTTAGTATGACCTCCTATTTAGATCAGAGGCTGATTACGTGGTGCTGAATGAAATAAATGTGGGTCCTACTTATCTCAGTGTCATTTTGGTCCCTGAAATCACAAACTGAAGGTTAAATGCCCAATTTTATGCAAGAAAATGCAGGAAAATTACGAGACTTGCGACAATAACAACATCCCTCAGTGTCTCAAAAACTCTCGCCTATGTAAGATAAGGTGGGTCGAAACAATACGTAAAGGCAAACATGCTTTTCCCAATCTTGGCCAGCAACTACATCTATAATTGTAAATCGTTTATTCATGACGACTAGACAAGGATTAGCATGATAATTACTTACAGAAAGGTCTCTAAGAATCTGCGGCACAGTCTAATGCATTTAGTTCATTCATCTAAATACCCATTAGAAATTGCAGTTTACAAAATCCAAATGACCTGCAATTGTCAACTAAGAGAATAATCTCGACCTCACAAAAAAAAAATAGTAAGAGAATAATATATTTAGTGAGGACGCAGCAGATATCCGGGCGCAGTTCTCCAGTACGCAGGATATCGGGGCGCAAGCTGCAGCTTTTATTTTTACTAGGAGTGGTTTTTCCATAGCAAAGTAAAGGGTGTGGGGGCTCAGATCGTATCTCGGCTCCCCACCAACTTCTTGTAAATTATTATTGATTTAAGTTGAGTTAATAATATATTTAGTGAGGTAAGAGAATTATCTTGATATTGCCTAGCCCTTGTTTCACAAATAATTATATACCCTGAGGTAAATCTCCTTTTAAATCTCCAGATAAATTAGTGTCAGGGAGATTATTGAGCATAGTTAAATCCATTGAGTTCTGCCCTGGTTCATCTACTCTAATTTGGTAGGCCGATTTGGGTTTTACTGTTTTAACTTTTAAGTTACAGTTTATTATAGTGGGTTAGTATAAAAACCAATCTGCAACTTAGTATAAATCTGGCAAGAATGAACCAAAAGAAGTATACACACTAATTCACAGGATAAAAATTAATTGCCAGAAATTCTTGTACAAGAAGTTACATCACTTTGCTCACTCATATTACAGATTGAGTTAGCTGTGTCGTGCACAGAATTATAATCCGGAAACTAAGAGTTCTTTTGCTTACAAGAAGAGTACATCAAGAACTGGAGCTGGACATGGTCTGAATTATAGTTTTATGCCATGGATCAGAAAGGTGCAGTACAAGGTTCTCAATCGGGCCAGTATGAGTAACTGAAGCCTGCACAAAGATGCCGAGCATTGCTACCATTGCCAGTCGTCCTGCGAGAAATTCACACTCAGTCTTGTGCAGGAAAATAGTAAGATCAATGGCTCAATGCTAAGTTAAAGTCGGAGATATGCCAGTGTATAATGTCTCACCATTTTTTATTTCTTTTAGCTTCCACTCTTGAGCACTCTGGAAATCTTTCGCAAGGCCAAGTGGATTCAGCAAAGGACCTCCAGGATACCTGTTCTTTCACAAATGAAGGGAGGAATTTCTGTAAGTAAGACAACCTACATAATTCAGGCTTTTGTGTAGTCTAAATTTCAACTCGGATCCTACTGTCACACAAACTCACAAATTTTGTCAAGTATTCCTACATTTTTGTGAAGTCTGAAACAATGATATTCCCATCTTTACGATGCTACTAAACAAGGCCAGGTATAGGATAGTATTTCCTGAAATATCGAGTTCATATTAGAAGCGAGAAATTACCCTGGTTCGAGTCCTTGAAAAGCTGCTTCAATACCAAAGAAGGGACCATCTGCTTGTGATCCAGGATTAATAAAGTCCATGTACCTTTTAGTTTCAACAAATCTGGCTAAAACAGAAACGAAGTCAGATGTTAGACACACAGGGTGAAAAAAGTACTGTACAACTGTCATGAAGGTTATGCAAACTTAAGGTCCAGTAGAAAACTCTTAATCTTTACCCCATCAAGATTAACTGGATAATCAACAAGGTGCTTGTGCTTGCAAAGTCAAATTTTGTGGCACCTGCCTCATACCAGACTGGCAATTTGCTGATTCCAGTTGTTCGAAGCAACTGCAGGTTCAGAGAACAGACAAACAGATTATACAATTAGGCGGGAGCCTTTGAGACACTAGACACACGAATTTGATCCTTCCAGTTTGACTACACTGATTTTGCATCAAGTATCATGGTTGTCTATTGCATTACAGCTTTACTCGTCAAGGCAGTTTCCGGAACCAGAAAAGTTTGCTAACAGCCTAAGTGCCTAACACAACTTATTCATGAAGGTTGGTGTACAACTTACATCTGTGAAAAGAATGCCAGCAATTCCAGCCATAGCAAAACGGGCATGAACCAATTCAGCTTGCACATACCACTTCAGACTCTCTGGATCCTCCCCAAGCGCAAGAGGGTCAAATCCAAAGTCTCCAGCCAAACTAGCCAAAGCGCAAAATGCATACATGATCAGGAATGTCTCAACCAGTACACATATCTCTGCTTTAAGCAGCCACATTATGAGGTTTGGACCAGTTTTCGCGCAATATGAGGTTTAGAGTTTAGACATACGCAACCTTACCCCTACAATGACCGGATAATGGACTGTTTCCGATTGACACTTAACCTAAAAGCATGTCTACCATTTGCCACTCCACTATGAAAGGCTACATTATGTATATCATGTGCAAAATGTACAGAACTTTTAAAACATATTTTTCCTACATTTGCCTTCAAAAACACCATATTTACACGGCTAGATCATAGATGAGAATTCAGACCTTCCATCAAGATACGGAGGAGGGTCGAGGCCAGGAAGCCATGTCGGCCGCGCCTGAGCTTGAAGCACAACTGCTTTCCTGGTTGATCCAAGAGGTTTTAATGGGCGTACATAACAAGTCTTATAAATGTTGTTGGTTAGAAAAGATGATGAAGTGGTAGAGCTGCATGGTAGACGTTGAAGGAAACTTTTTGTTGCACAAGTACTAGAAACCATAGCTTCTCAAGTTTCCAATTCCCTCAGCTTTACACTACGAATTTTTACATGGTACTAGGAGTAGATGGGTTATGGGGCCCTACTTATCCTCTCTAAAGAGATAGCAACCCTCACAAGAGAAACTTAAAGACAAATATTACTCGAATTAAAGACTGCATCTATACTAGACGTAAGTTATTCATTACTCATTTCGTTCCCTTGAATCATCTAAACCAAACGTTAAGTATAACCAACAACAAAGTACAAACTCGATAATTTGCCTCCAAAGGTCCAACGTCGTGATCATCTTTTGAGTTCATCGGACTAAGAATTTTCTCCGTCATTTTCTTCAAAAGTTATATCAAAGTCTATTTACACTTCTTTGCGTAATAAGAAATCCAGCAGAAGATTAGAGACTTTCGCTAGGGAAAAAGAAGGTTTGTTATCACGTAACGCGCTTTACTATGAACAAACTGAATCAGCACCCTCTTCATGTGCCCCTACACCTTTTTCATGCTCCCGTTTAAGTCTCTATCTTCTTCTCGTTTGATTTTACACGGTTATCATGGCATTGGATATTGGTTAAGGATGTGTTTAGCCACGCACCTGAAGTGTTTCTAGATAGTTTCTGGGTCTTAAACACTGAAAACTAGCCGAACACCCAAAACCGAAAAAATGTTTCTGGTTTCGAGAACCACTTCGAGTGTAAATTTATTCATCAGAAGTACAAGCTCCAATTTGGAACCAGTTTCCGAGAAGTGGTTCTAGAAAAATTGTAGCTTGACCAAACAGACCCTAAGATGGGGTGGAGAGTAAAGGTGTGCAAAAGATACACGATTACAATCCACAACGACCACAAAGAACATAAAAATAAAGAGAGAGATCATTGTGAACCGATCTAATAAGGAATGAAGAACGATCATTCATAACTGAAAGAAATATGGAAAAGGCCTTTCCACTCACAGGACATTAATCAGTATCGAACGACACGGATCATATACCTAATACCACACAAGCTTAAAGGTGAATCTGTAGATAATTTTCGCTTAGTACACCATAAGAGGCAAGCCTGCTTAAACCAAGTCTTTACTTTCACTAGGAAAACAGCTTGGTGATAATATCCGATAACTTTCTTTAATGATCTTTCACTATCTGAAAGTCCGAAAATCTAATCCAAGTCTTCTTAAATGTGATCCTCACTGGTATAGTCTAAACTACATTCTGGAGGAAGATTTATGTCATGAGACTCCTGACTTGGTCATTGAACCGTCTTAATGAAGCTCCTCAGACTTGAAGAAACATGCAAATCCCCAACGATTCCGCCCTTATATCTGCATCCACACGGTAATAATTGAATGAACGGAGTATAAATACATTCCTAATCAGTCACATTACAGAATTTGCGATAAGAGGATGCAGACTAAATCATCATAGGTCACCTTGTTAGTTAACGCATAGCGGGCAAATGAATTACCATATAAGAGTATCGAATTTTACCCAGAATGGAGCACTGTCTATCAGCATCCAGTCTACAGATAGCTAATAGTATGTATCTGTCATTTATACCACCCTCATTTTAGATGAACGTTGAACGCTTCTCAGTATCCACTACAAAAGAAGCGACCAAGACTCCACAATTTGTTCCCTTGTTTGATTTTTTTTTTTTTTTTTTTTTTGAAAAAGAAATCGGAGAAAAGCATTGAAAACTCGGGAAAAATAAGCGTTTGGCTGTTCACTAACAATCTACAACCATAAATGACGAGCGTCCATAAATGTCAAATGGTGCAAATGTACAATCCTACAAGTGCTGCTAGTGTCTCAAATTTAAACCTTAAACCAGCAACAAGCTTACCCTCTATTGAACTACACGTCTACAACAAGTCATCAATTCATCATATAAGCTTTATCCCATACGGTTACAAACTTCCACCAACAAACTTCCTCCTTATCAGGCTTTAGCCTCAAGTAACATCCACCAAACAGCAGAGTCAAACCCAAAACTCCTTTGTATTACCTCATAATACCAAATTGAACAGGGAACACATGGTACATAAGGCAACCATTTGGCTCCTCTTAGCTAAATTACTACTACAGTTCTTAGCCCTCAATGGCAAAGTTCCCGCAGTCATTGTCTTTGGGGACTCTTCTGTTGATACAGGGAACAACAACGAGCTTTCCACAATATTAAAGAGCAACTTTGAGCCTTATGGCCGTGACTTCTTTGGAGGTAGACCGACAGGAAGGTTCTCTAATGGTCGCCTACCATCAGACTTCATTTCAGAGGCATTCGGACTAAAGCCAGTGGTTCCAGCCTTTTTGAACCCAAATTACAACATCACAGAATTTGCTACAGGAGTTTGTTTTGCTTCTGCAGGCACGGGCTATGATAATGCTACATCTCGTGGGATAGTAAGTTTTCTATCTGAAACATAAGGGGAAAAGAAATCTAGCTATTCAGCAAATTCTTTATGACAACTACTTAATTAGAGGACAGCTACTTGATCCAAGTTTGTCAATCACCAGGCTATCTTTGATCCTGAATGTCACTGATATATAATTTCATGATGTGCAATTTTTTAGTCTCAGACTAGTTACTTTCCAACTTTGCATTAGATTTAAGCTTCTCTCACGATAGCATAAAATATTTCGCTATAGATTGAGATCTCTAGCAAAAAAAAAATGCTAATTAATTTCAACATTTGAACTTGCAGTCTGTACTCCCGTTATGGAAGGAATTGGAGTACTATAAGCAATATCAGCAGCAGCTGAGGCTTTATCTGGGCGAAGAAAAAGCTATGGAAGTTGTTGAAGAGGCGCTATACCTGATAAGCATAGGAACCAATGATTTCTTAGAGAATTACTACCCGCGACCAGGAGGAAGATCATTGGAGTTTAGTGTGGAACAGTACGAGAATTTTCTAATAGCAATAGCAGAAAATTTTGTTATAGATCTTTACTCTCTTGGAGCTCGAAAATTATCTCTTGGAGGCCTCCCGCCAATGGGATGTCTTCCATTGGAAAGAACCACAAACGTAATGCATCAGCGCGTATGCATAGAAGCTTACAATGAGGTGGCAAAGGAATTCAATTGGAAGTTGGCAAATTTAGTGGACAAACTGAACAGAGAGCTAGAGGGACTACACCTAGTGTTCTCAAACCCATATGGCGTCCTCTTAGAAATGATTCAGAAGCCAACTTCTTTTGGTAAGTTTATTTTGAAACGGTCTTTTGGTAAGTTGTTTCAGTTTAAATTGGTACTTTTGGTATAGCATAGCATAATAAGTGTGAAGAGAAAGAAAAGCAGTCACATGGAACATCTTGGAGGTTACTAAGGCTTCCAACTACCTACAGATGTTCTCTCACCTGAAATAAAGGAAAGTAGGAAACTACTTACATGTGTTCTGCCCTGCTAGGCCTAGCTGGCTCAAAAGCTAAGCATTTGGCAGTTTCAACCTTGATTAGTTACTTTTTAAAATCACAGTTCCACAAAATACGTTAAGTTCACATGACAGCAGAAAGCTCCATTCTTAACCAGGGTAATTGTTTACTTACCTCCTTCTGAGACTTCAGTGGTTCTTAGGTTACAAAGGCTGTTTGTTTAGGGTCATTTAAGAAAGCAAAAGGGAATTCAAAGCCCCAACTCCCATTGCTGAAGTTTGGTTGTACTTTTTAATCACTCCAATTCCCCATATTTGATATTTCTTATTTCATTACCCCAAAATCTTCTATTCTCATTCCCCAGCAAAACCTTGGGATTTGCTGATTACCCCTTTTTGGGGTTTGATAGTGGTCACCTATGTGCTTCCCCGAACCACCACCCAACTAATACTGCCACCGCCCCTCCACTGCTCCACCATAACTGCCACCCGCAACCACCTATTGCCACCGCCTCTCAATCGCTCCACCATCCCTTCCTTCCTTAACCTCCGCCAAAAGACAATTTCCCATCACATCTACCACCATTGATGCCCAAACATCAAGATTGCTTCGATAAATGGGGACTTTTTGGTCTTGACATCAAGGACGGTGAGGATATGAGAGACATAAAATCATGTGCATCTGGGGACGATGACGTCGATGTTGCACAAGTCAGATCTGACAAGGGAGAAAACATGGGCAAGGCTTGAGGAGGGCCGAGGTGGACTTTTAAGGGAGTCAAGGTAGAAGAGAGGAGAGAGATGGCTACCATAGGCCATGGCAGTGGTTGAGTAGGAGACAGAAAATTTAAGTCATGGTTATGTGGGGAATGAGGATGGTTGATTACTAACCTCACGAGTGGGGTAAGTTGGGGGGTTTCAATTCCTTTCTCCACCTTTCCCTTTCTTGATTCCATTCCTATCCTTTCCATGAAGCAAACGGCCCCTAAATGTCACAAACCTCATCATCCTCCTTGCTCCCTAGAATATCTCAATCCTGCAGGTCTCCTATTTGCATCTCCTTAATAGGCGGCTTAGTTTGAGGAGGCGCGAGGCGCACCGGGGGGCTGTTGCGATTAGGCGCAAGGCCCGAGGCAAAAGCGCACGCATCATGCACACGAGGCGCACTCATTTAGCGAACAAATTCTATTTCATGAAACCATATTTTGCAAAAAACAACCCCTTTTTTGGTATTTAAAGAAGGCCAATGGGTAAACAAGTATAAACAAGGGATTAAAGGGCAAAGAGAAGAGTAGAAATAAGGTTACAAGAGAAAGAAAATTGGAAATTGCATAGTCGTGCGCCTTCAGGGCCTGCGCCTCAGGCACGCTTTTTTAAACTAAGATAGGCGGAACAAGTAACCTCTTCTGAAACCCAAACACAAAGTCACTATCACCTCTACCAAGTTCCAACACACTATCCGAACTCACTAAGGATAACTTTGTGGCGGAAGGAAAACCATAGCTTTAAATTCTCAGTAAAAGGGCCTCTGGAACAATAGCTTTAAATCCTTAATAGACGCCTCTGGAACAATAGCTTTAAACCCTCAGTAGAAGAGCCTCTCACACCAATGGGTTTTATTACTGATATGAACTACTTTCAATTAGACAGGGTTCATTCCACTATACGGAGTATAGTTATAAGACATAAAAATACCAGTTCTTTTGATATAGTTATTCTTAGGGTATGACATACGACGGAATAAGGCAAATTGGATCACCAAACTTTCTACACTTAGATTACAAATTAGTACCACCCAAATTTTAGACTGCTTAAAAATTATCTAGGACTCGAGGCATTATTGTTGTTGGTGTAACATGAAAGGCATAGTTTGATCAACCAGATTTGACTTCATAGAAACACAATGTGTTGATTGGGTTTTTGCCACCTATATATTTAGTATATGAAATCTACATGCAAGCAATCTCTGTCATATAACTTAAGCATTTTGTATCATTTGTTATATAACTTAAGCAATTGGTATTATTTGCCAACTATCATTTCTATCTGTTATATAACTTATATTCATCCAAATAGTACCTGAAGCAATTGCTAGCATTTGTACATGCAAGCAATCGGTCATACACAAATCTGTTACCTTAGAATATAACTTAGTATTCAAGTAGCTCGACATTGATACTCCATTCCTGGATTTCAGGATTCGACTACTCAGATATAGCATGTTGCGCAACAGGACTTGTCGAAATGGGCTACATGTGCGACAAATTAAACCCATTCACATGTGAAGATGCAGAAAAGTATGTATTCTGGGATGCTTTCCACCCCACTGAAAAAACAAATAGCCTTATATCAGCTCATCTGGTGGAGAACTATCTAGGCAAATTCCTATGATATAATAATGATTTGTATCAAGGCGTATTATATAAAGTTTATTTTTTGCCACAATTTAACCAGGTAGTACAATGAGAAAACACCTCAATGCCCGAGAAGCACACTAGGTAAAGACGTAAACATAGGTTACAAGCTACCATGGAGCTCGCCCTACAGTCCTTAAAGTGTACAGTGTTATCCCGTGACAAACAAACACATGACATTACATATAATCAGTTCCTCATTGTCCTCCCCGAGTATGTCAGGAAAATCCTCATAATGCAGTTGCATATACACATCATTGCTTGGATTTCAACCTCTACCAACGGCACAAGGAAAGGCAAAAGATATCTAACAATTCAGAAAGAATACCATTCGAGTAGCGTAGACCTCAAATTCATTGACAAAATCGGAAGAAAGAGGAAAAAGAGATTACCAGTTTCCAGCAAACGCCAAAGGGCGCCTTGACTGGTCACTTTGACTCCTTTGGAAAATGCAGTTTAATCAAGGAAGGAAGTTCTGCTAAGTCGATCTTTCGTTTCCCAAGCAAAATGCTCTTCAACTTTTCATCACAGTTTACCATATTTTTATCCACAGGGTCCTGCAGAACCACAACTCGAGTCAGGATAGAGGCGAAAAACTATTAGCTGCGCAAAAACTACCCACTAAGAAAGGCAATACAATACAACATAATTGCAATAGAATAAGTGGTCGTTTCGTTACCAAACAAAATCATGGGAATTCTGAATTCCCATGAGTTAAAAAATGTGGAGTTGTTTGGTTACCCAAAAACATGGAAATTCAGAATTCATAGGAACTTTCAATTCAATTCCTACAAAATGGAGAAATTGGCTTACCTAGCCGCACCTTGTTAAATGGAAATTCCCGTGGGAATTCATTTCCTACATGTAACCAAACAGTTTTGAGAAATTCCCATGACTATATTTCTTGGGATGTGGCACCTCATGGGAATTACAAATTCCCGCATGCAACCAAACGACCACTCAGAATTCACAGCTATCACTATAATGAACCAGTTTAGCTTCGCTGAAATCGACTCTTGTACCATAATATAGCAACGAGCTTACCGTGACAGTATCACTAAGTAACAAGCTAAAACTCATACAGCCATAAATTTCAACATTTAACAAATAATATCTCCTTTTCTTGCATAAATTGGAGAGTACAAAGTTTTGTCAAATATAACAGGACAAGCACGAAGTGTAAAGCTTCTGATTAACGCAACATAATATTGAATAATCAACAAGTTTCGAAAAGTAGGGTGGAGAAGGGGACCTGTAGGTTGTTCTCCTTGATGTAGGACCAAACTCGCATGAAACACCCCAAACGAGAAATCTGAGATTGACCCACAAAATTTCGCAGTGGCGTAGGAAGATTAACCAAGTCAATCAAATTAGCAAGCTTCTTCGGATTGTCTGTGATACTCTTCTTTAGTCGCTGCGTCAGCATTTTCAAAACTTTGTATTGGTTCTGGGTTGACTTCAACTTGACGATACGCTGTTTGGGCTGCTCGCAATATGGAGTTTTGATTCTCCAATTAATTTGGGGAAATTATTTTTTAGGGTTTTGCTGGTATTTGTCCTGTCATTTTCTTAATGAGAGATAGAGAACGGTTGCTAGGGGAGAAAGCCGAGACCGAGTTTTATGAGTTCCCTATCTCATTGACAATTTTGGACTACATAACGTCGCAAATTATACCAATGCTCCCGCGAGTGCAAGGAGGATATTGTGATATGTTCGAGCAATTTCTTCAAAGAAAAAAAAAAAGACGACTTTTCACGGGAAAAAAAAAATGATATGGTACGATTAATTGATTCTGATTCGTCATTATATCCATGTTGTGTACAATTTCTTTCCCAAAATGAATTATCAAAATACAGAAAATTTGGAACAATGAAGCATGACTCATTTATTGGAAGAACTGAAGTGTTGCAACAAAACTAAAGCTCATATTACAGATACAAGAAGCCTAGAAAACGCTAAAAATACAATTGACAATTGGAAATAGACTTAACACTACGCCAAACTCATCGTAATCCACAAGCCGAAATCCGTAAGCGCTGCAAAACGGGTTACCAGAGTGGGCAAGAATCATAAAACATGTGCGGTCTATGCTTCAAAAAGAATGAGATACTCTCTCATTTGGCTATTCATCAGTGACACAACCCTTTGAAGCCGACTGCACGTTTTTGATATACTACAGATGAAAGAAAATGACATCGTGAGCAAGACAGCACACACACAATAGACTCATGGTTGAGGAATAGGATGCTGAAATTTCTAAATAAATGAAGTACCTTGTATAGAACCCCTCTGTTAGCTTTGTATGCAGGAGTGGCCCATTTCGTCCTTCTGTCCTCCATCTCCTCAGCTGACAACTGAACGTCCATTCTCCTCTTGCTAACATCGATTGTGATGATGTCTCCATTCTGGACGAGACCTATTGGTCCACCCTCCTATAACATATAACCATTAGATGCGATTAGATTTTACCAATTTATCAGCGTTATACTCGAGTGATGCCTTACAGACACAAAGGAGCAAATTAGAAGAAAAGAATACTCAAGAAAAGCAAGGATGAAGTCTACACAAGGTCAAGTAAAATTTTAGAATATAAGAACCAAACATACCTGTGCTTCGGGGCACACATGACCAATGACAAACCCATGCGAACCTCCAGAGAACCTTCCATCTGTCAAAAGAGCGCATTCCTGCAACCATGTATTCTGACGTTAATTGTGACACGGGGGAAACAACAGTGCAAAAAGAAGTTTGGCTTTGAACTTAGTTAAATTCAATCCTTGTTGCCTCCTTCTGCTGGCAGTTGCACTCACAAGTCACAATTTATCACTGGGCAGAGATCATGAAAACATGCCAAATATGCTGGTGACCACGGAAGCAATATGACTCACAGGAAAACCAAAAGGCCTCTATTGATAGGATTGATTTGGAAGTCAGAAAAAAGTAAGTTTCAGAGCAAGACAAGAAAAGCCATAATCAGCTGACTCATTTGAACAACAGGCCAGATATAACATACCATACGGAGTCCTACAGCAATGGAAAAAAAGTCACATGACAACACAGAGTAAATGAATGCAGAAATTCGTGCTGGCGGTAAGCGACAGCTTGAGGTGTGGGTTTGAGTTAAAGAGCATAAGACTGTGACGGCAAGGTTAGCAATGCCCACTTTGTTGTAAAGTCTACTTTATGGCTACAAGATCTCCAAGAAAAACCAGTTTTAGCTCTTCCGCACATTACTACAATACCAGTCACCGTCAAGGATCACCCTAACACACTACTTACCTAATACATAGCTCAAGCCAAGCTCAAGGAAAGAGCCTTCAACATGTGTAAACTGTCTGAAAATTATCTATAATCCACATATCAGACGCATCTAGACATAGGGGATTTGGAGTGCACATCTCATACAGCTCATTTTCCTTCTCTTTCGAAAGTAATTTACACCAAAAATTGAGATTCTTCTTTAAATTGGGAGGTAATAGTCACCAGTAACTGCTAGTTTCTCAAAGGAAGAACTTTCCTAAGCTCATGAAAACATAGTAATACCTTCCCAAGGCCGGCTCCCATAATCGCACTCGTAGGTGTCAACATTTCAGGCATACCTGGTCCACCTTTGGGTCCTTCCCCTCTAATGACCACAACTTTCCCCTGTAAACAAATATAAAGTAAACTATTGTCAGTACAAGGACTTTGTCAGCATCAATGAAAATGAATAATAATCATATTGTAACCAAATCAGATGCCTTAAAATTTTGGGGATTTTCAGCGATGGCTGTAATCATAGCTTCTTCTCCTTCAAAAACAAGAGCTGGACCTGGAAGTCACAATCAGTAGCTTTTAGTGATCATATCGGCAAGCCAAAAATAGATGACCCCAAATACTTAATAGAAAGCATAGCTCCTATTATTTGAAAGGCAGAAAGGACCGCACCAGAGAAATACAATCCTTCTTTTCCGGTGATTTTTGCTACAGAGCCATCAGGAGCAAGATTACCATACAATATTTGAATATGCCCTGTTTCTTTGATAGGATTTGACAGTGGCCGTATAATTTGCTAGAAAACACACCGAATGAATTCATAAGAATAAAAAAGAAGGAATAACTTAGAAGCATGAACTTAATTGCAATGAAACACGAGGCAGTGGAAAAAATATACCTGACCCTCAGACAATGGGGGGAAGAGTTTGGCGTTTTCAGCCAGTGTTTTCCCAGTAACTAGACAGCAGAAGCAAAGAGCACGAGTAAATGAAAACATTCAAAAAGAAAATTTGAAAAACCAAAGGTGGTTGCAAGCATACTGAGACACATTTATGCCTGGGAGTTTATTTGAGATACCTGTGAGGCAATCTCCATCTAAAAGTCCAAGCTCAAGAAGGTAACGAATGACGGCAGGTGTGCCACCAACCTACACAAGCCATCAGAATAAGAGTTAATTTTTAGTAAGCAAAGAAGCTCATCATGAGTCAGAAAGCAAAAAGACAGCGTTCCAAAAGTACCTTGTGTAAATCTTCCATGACATATTTGCCACTTGGCTTAAGATCAGCAAGGAAAGGAACCTGATCACTGACCTTCTGAAAGTCATCCAAAGTCAAGTCTACACCAACAGATCTGCAAAGAAGCATGCAACAATTTTGAGAAATTTGAAGTATGCTGAGGATTTCAAATGTCCTACACCAATATCTCTTACCTTGCAATGGCGATGAGATGCAACACAGCATTGGTAGATCCACCAAGGGCCATGACTACAACCATTGCGTTCCGTAAAGATTTTTCAGTTATTATATCTCGAGGTCTTAGGTCCATTTTAAGTAAATCAAGGAGGTACTTTCCTGCAAGACGGCATTCATCCAGCTTCAAAGGGTCTTCTGCTGGTGTTGATGAGCTATAGGGAAAACCATTATAAATGCTTGTAAGAAAACTCAAAATCACTAAAAGAATCTGAACTTCTGAAGCACCAACCAGTTACCTGTAAGGAAGAGACATTCCCATGGCTTCAATAGCAGAAGCCATTGTATTTGCAGTGTACATACCACCACAAGCTCCAGCTCCAGGACAAGAATTGCGGATGACATCCATTCTATGATCATCATTTATGGATCCGCTAACATATTCACCGTAGACCTACAACAAAGACAAAAACGAAATAATGAATCACACGTCAACGGATTGGTAGGGATTACAAGAAATAGAACAGATAAAGGTTTAGCTGAATCAGAACGATCATCACAAGGATCTCTGCAACAAAGAACCATCATTAATATTCTGTTATAAACCCTCAACTGAAGTACAAGCAAACTTGCTGAGCAACTCTTACAAGAGTAATGCCTGAAAGAAATAGAGAGCAAAACAAACCCAAATGTCTAAGCATGTGCACTAAGAACTTTCTATCAGCAAATGTTTTACCTTACAGATGATAACACATACCTAGTAGTGGGTCAGACTCACAGTACTCACAAATTAGTTTGCAAACACTTAATGGGGTTCTCATTTCACAAAATTTTAGAGAGAACCTACAAAAGCAATGAAATAGTGAACAAGTTAAATCACATACCTGGAATGCACTAACAATGTCGAAGGTGTGACCTTGGAAATGTCCAGGCTGCAAATATAAACACACTTATACATGAGCAAGAGCTTATTGAAGAGAGATTAAAACTCAGAGAGCTTTATGCCTTAAAAAAAAGACGTCAGAGAGCTTTAAATCTCACCTTAATAGTACCACCATAAACCATGATGCCCGGTCTGTTAAGGCGTCCCATTGCCATTATAGTACCTGGCATCTACAATAAAATGCAACCATTGAAAAGTAATTAGTGTGTCATTGCATTATAACCAAAGTCGATATTTCAAACACAACACTATGAGTGAAAGAGCTGCTCATAGCCTACTTAAGACACTAGAAAGCCGAGATCAGAGGACATTCCTAGCAGCAATAACAAGATCAATGTGTTTAGTATTCGCAAAGGAGGATCATCAAAAGCATTATCATTATGGAGGAAAAGAAACAGCCACATTATCATGAACTTCAGTTATCGAAAAGATGATTGTATCTAGTAATTTAAGGGTTCATTCCAAAGCTTCCAGTGATATATGCACAAAAAAGAAAGAAAGAAAGAACACCCAAGAATTGCTACAATAATTATGTATGCCACCATAGTGAAGTACTTACATTTTTGTCACATCCAGGGATAGAGATGTTGCCATCATACCACTGAGCAGACATGACAGTCTCTATACTATCAGCAATAAGATCGCGCGACTGTAAGCTATAGCACATGCCTCTAGTACCCATAGAGATAGCATCACTAACACCAATAGTATTAAACCTAAACCCAATCATCCCAGCCTCCTGTACTCCCTCTTTCACTGCTTCGGCCAACTTCAAAAGGTGCATATTGCAAGTATTACCCTCATACCACACCGAAGAAATTCCAACTTGAGGCTTGCTCATATCATCCTCTGAGAGTCCAACCCCATACAAAATCGCTTGTGACGCCCCTTGTGACTTGGGCTCGGTTATCCGTGAGCTGTACTTGTTCAGCTTCCCTTTGCCTTCCAATGACACACCTTCTGGCGGCTGAACCGTTTGGATTGGAGTCGACACAGAAGCTACACATCTTAAAGGGCAATGGCGTTGAGGTTTTCCAAGACCCCTTGAAACACAAGGAGAGCCAATGCTGCTTGGGCTCACATTCGGGATTACAAGTGCGGCTTGCATTTTCACTGATTACAAAATCAACATCAAATTAACATAGAAACCAACCAAAAACTGCAATATCATTTCGAAACAAACATCACAAATTCACAACTACTTACTCCCTCCGTCCCAGCTCAAATGCCCCATATTCCATTTTGAGACGTCCCACCTCAAACACCCCATCTATTTTGGGACAAATTCCTCTCTTCTACTTTTATTAAATTATCACATCACCACTCACAATATCTCTCCTACTTTTATTAATCCGCACATTCTCTTTCCTCCTTTTTCCTAATATTATCCACTCAACTTACTATACCAATTTTTCTTATTCCACTACAAATATGGCAAGGGATGTTTGGGCTGGGACGGAGGGAGTAATCAGCACATAGTTTGGTCTTGGGCAGACAAATCATTGGACAAGACAAGGTAAGTTTTCAGGGTTTTGGGTGATTTTTCAACCTCGGCAAATTTCAGTAATCACCCAAAACCCGAAGTCATAACTCGTAAGACCGTCTTAACCAAGTTTTTGCCCACCACAAACACAAAACGAACTAAACCCAACATATTAACATTTAAAAAAAAAAAAAAAGCGCAACAGAAAATACCCGATTAAAGCCAAAGTGGGTAATGCTAAAAGTGCCCAAAACGTGATATATCCAGCAATTCCAACAGCAAAAGCTTAAAACTTTAACAAACCCAGAAAAAATAAAATGATTTAGAAGGAAAATGCAGCATTGATAAGACAGACAGTGATAAAGAAAATATTAAAAAGTGGGTAATATATAATCTAATCTAATCTAAGTACCTTGATAAACCAGGGGTTGGTTGGTTGGTTGGTTTGGTATGATGGGAGACTGTGAGAGCACAGTGCTGCTGCTGCTGCAGGAGATGGAAAGAGAGAGAGAAGTGAGTGAGTGCTCTTTTTTTTTTTTTTTTTCTTTTTGGGCTGTGGTGGGCGTCAGTAGGTATTGTTGATGTCAAATTGACGGATTTGACCCCCACAATTTCCACAAAAGCTAACTAAAAAGAGGAATCAAATAAAGAAAAAAGAGATCCGGGTGCTGAGTTTGTTGGGTTTGCTGGTCTTAGCTTTTCCAAGGGCTCATGAATCACGAGCTACGCAAATTATATGATATTCTCATAAGCACGAGCAAATTTACGTTTACGTGGTGCCCTCAAATTATGTCAAAATGCGCATGGTATCCTTATGTTTGAAACTTGTACATTGTGGTGCCCCCGAACTTTGCACCTATAGGCACGTGGTGCCCCTAAACCCCTTATTTCTTAACATCGTTAACTTTTGGATGTTAAATAGTTATGTGGCAAAAGATTAGCAATTTTAATTAGATTATTTGCAATAAATTAACTAATAAAAAAAATAAAAACATTAAAAAAAAAAACCCAATTTTTTTCTCTCACCTCAGCTACCACCCTCCCCCACCCTCCTCGCCGCCTCACTCACAGTCGCCGCCCACCCCTACCCCCGAATCCATCACCAATGGGCCGCATATGGCGGCGCGAGCCCATTAGGGTGGCTCGTCCAGGTCGACAATAGGCGGAAGAAGGTGCAAAATGGTATTGTCGAGCCCAGATCCGTTTCCGACAACACCATTTTGCACCTTCTTCCGCCTATTGTCGACCTGGACGAGCCACCCAACTGGGCTCGCGCCGCCTTATGCGGCCCAGTAGCGATGGATTCAGGGGGGAGGGCAGGTGGTGGGGGTGGCCGGCGACGGTGAGTGAGGCGGCGGGGAGGGTGGGGGGGGGGAGTTTGGTAGCTGAGGTGAGGAAAAAAAAATTGAGGTTTTTTTAATGTGTTTTTATTAGTTAATTTATTGCAAATGATTTAATTAAAATTACTAATCATATGTCACATCACCATTTAACATTCAAAAGTTAACGGAGTTAGGAAATATGGGGATTTAGGAGCACCACGTGCCTATAGGTGCAAAGTTCGGGGGCACCGCAATGTACAAGTTTCAAACATAGGGGCGTCATGCGCATTCTGACATAGTTTGGGGGCACCAGGGTGAATTTGCCGTAAAATAAAAGAGTGGGGCTCTGAAATAAAAAATGAAAAATCATTTTAAGTGTGGTTATCACTCCTCTATTGCGAGAAAGAGGACAATCATTCTCCTTCTGTTCCCGACAGCTTGATATAAGCATTGTGCTAAGCTTTGCGGGAGTTATTAGGGGATTATAACTTATTGGGAGATCCTATTTTTAACAGAGTCGGTTAAAGTTAGAGATTTGGATTTAACGGAAGTTATTATTAGAGGATTATAGTTCGCGTATAGATTCCGATTCAACAGTTGGTAATCAACCATCTTCTTTTTATATAGTCATATGTCACGTGATTCTTTTTTTTTTTTTTAATTGGTAAGCCAGGCCGCCCCACTAGCCTTTTACCGCCAAGATTAGGGCAATGGGTTTTCAAAACCCAACCCATGGAAGATAAAGCAGATCTTCATGAGTTGTGTTGTGGCTTTGTGGTACATTTTTTTCCCGAAACATATGATTAATCCAACGATCAAAGTAGATTATGGGCAAATGTTTTTAATGCAACTGTCGCCCATCGCAAATACAAGGTCAAATAAGGGATTATGGATTTATACATACGTCAAAATTGTTTGTAACCAAAATTGTTACTAATTAGTTATAACAAGCTACCAAACTTCGGTGTCTTACTCGTAACGGACTTGGTATTTGGTGACCGTTACTCAATAACACTGCTTAAACATCCAAAAACTTAGGTTGGCCGCGATTAATTAACAACTGCCTCCGGATTTTTCAAGATTCAAATCCTTATATCCTCACTCCCATAGCATTAGTTGCTTTCGTGTACCTAAACGTCCATGCTTAATAATATACTACAATTATCGGTCATTATATTTATCAAATGTCTAGACGGTTACAGAATGCAATGTTCCTGGGCTCCTGGCTCTTCATTTTCCTGTTCCCATTCATGCAACAATCACTTCTGCTTCAAGCCTCTCAACTCTGTACACAAGGACTATACAGTGTGTAATGATCAAACGACTTAACGATCATACGGGTTTCTAAAATTTTTAAGTAGCTCGGGAATGTCATAGCTCAACATATCGTCTACAGCCTTGATCTTTTGCGGTTTCAACTTCTCGAACCTATCTATGTTATAACCCTTCAGAATCTCCCTGAAGTGCTCCACACTGGGGAAGTCACCTGCGGGTAAGTGAAACTCCCTCTGGACCTACATTTAGATGCATCAAAAGTTAACAGCTAGAGCCAAATCGCAGTTGATTACCAACCTAGAAATAAGTTATAGCTAGAAAGTGTAGAAACCTTTCTGAATTCATCTTCTAAATTATCAATTAGCCTCTGTTGAGTCTTGGCCTTGCCTATCATGGCCGGCATCTCCCTTTTTAGATGACTTACAATGTACGCGTGAATCTTAGCTGCTCTAGCGCGCTTCACAAATTCGTTTATCTGCAAAGGATCAGTCAACATTACGAGTAAATCTGTATCAGAAATTAACATGGACCTGCTAGGCAAATTGTCACTGCTATGACTAAGTTTTAGGTTTAGCCAACATCGTAAATCATGTAATGGAAAAGACAAGGTTCTCCAGGATTAGATTAATTGGTCATAGTGTTCTATAACAGTCGAATAATTCCCATTAACTTACTCGTCTATCACAAGCCTTCTTCGGAACATCCTTTAGATCAGCAAGAAGGTCATCATGTTCCCTTTCAAAAAGTTCCCGGCCCATTGGACCATCGATGGCTTCATTTGAAGGCTTATCATTGAAAGATCTGCAAAATCAATTGTGAGGGGCATTTACCAGAGAAAGCGAACGTCATGGCACTGTGATGGACAGGTAGTATAACCAAATGCAATCGAGCACTTGAAACATAAATCATTTTATTTTAGTCTCTATGTTGAATGTGATGGAAAGAAACAGCACTCAGCTTACCCAATGTATACACGGGTGACCTCTGGAGTATTCAGAACTTTGCCAAGTGACCACATTAAGGCTCCATAAACTCTCATCAACTAAACAAACCCAACAAAAGATTTAATTCGAAGGCTCTTTCAATGAACAATTAAGACAAACTGAAAAAGCTATAAGCTGGAAACTGTCTGAACTCACCTGCTGAGTATCGATTTGATCTGCCTTGTTCAAAACAACACGTATCTTGTCATCGTGGCCACGTAAAGAGGAGATTACGCGCTTAAATTCATCACTGACATCAAGCTTATGAGGGTCGAATAGCAATAGGATAAGGTCACATTTAGCAGCAAACCAGGACGTTACACCAGTGAAATCATAGCTCCTTTGTGTTCGTTGTTTCTCTCCAGACAATACACCAGGGGTATCGACCAATGTAATTTGCTCCAGAAGCTTCGAATATTGGAAGAAAGAGATTAGTAATTGCTATTTCATTAGAGTGAATACATATTCCAGGATACTATTTAAGCTATATCTCAAAAAGCCCACCGGATGAGGCATCTGGGAACACTCAAATTTGGACAGAAAGGCAGTCCCAAATGCTGTAAGACCACTATATGGCATGTCTGCTTGAACCGCAACTGTGTTTCCTGGAATGCTTCTTTCATCGGGACCAGACTGAAGAAAACATAGTAGATAATTAGAGATTACTGAGGCTCTGATGCAAGGCAAAAATGATATGACAATGCTTGTCAAATTATACCGCAGAAACAACAAACAAGAAACATGGGATGATTTTTCCCTTTCAAATATCAGAAAGAAAGAGTACACCAGGCATAGCAGTCCTCAGTTACTCACCATAATGACGACAAATCTATCCGTGGTCGGCTCTGGTCCAATATGTGCTCCTGAAAATAAGCAGTAAATTCAATATCATCTGTTGCGACGGTTATTTATAATGTAATAAAACTAGATAAATGGACATATGCAGGGACAGAGATAACATATTACTTACCAGGATAACTACTTTTAAGCATGTGTTTGATAAAAGTTGTTTTCCCAGTGGAATACTGCCCAAGAAGCATAACCATAGGCTTGGCGTCAAAATCACTACTCGTCTGCCAGAGGTATTGACATGGGAAATCAATGAGATCATACAATCAAACTTATGACAGAAACCGAAAAGGGATCACTAGTCCATCTAAAACGAAGACCAAATCAACCCTGTTAAAACAGATGTCTCACTTACTAATGGAGGTGATACAAATTCGTTGAAATGATAAGTTGTCTCTAATGGCTTCAGCTTCTGATTGTACAATCTCTTCAGCCCATCAATTATAGATGTAACCGAGGACACTTGAACCTGACATGCATAGCCAGCAAAATAGCTGAGATAAGTAGATACATTACAAATAATTAAAACCTATTGATAGAAGGTAATGAGATAATTTCTTCAAGCAAAGAAAACATGAACAAACATCTACTAGATGCATGAATTCAGAAGACAAGCTTTCTTTTATCCTCTGTAATTTCCGTCCTTACATTAAGAGAAGCTGAGCAGCAAAATTATTTGCTAGCAGATCATTCTTTAAGAAAAAACCCACGTCGACATCAAAATCCGCCCAAGATGACGAGTGACATTACAGTTAAGTTAAAAACTTCCTTTAAATGTGAAATTGTCAGTTATAATCAATGAAACATGAAAGGCCAAACTTGATTGACCTATATGACAATCAAAAACTACGGTACCAAAACCTAGGTGGCTCAGCGCACAAGAGTATTACAAAAAATGATCATTACATGTTTTTTCTATTAAAGCCTACAGAACATCACAAGCAATCATTTTGGCCAGCCTTGGATATTTAAGAACAGGCAACATATACAATCCATAGCCTACAGACAGAAGTTTCAAGTTGTTCCTGAAATCTGAATAAACCATCAAAAGGATGCCCTTCAATCCAAAGGCAGCAAAATTTCAAGTCTTAAGATAGAAAGCAGTATCAGTGGCATTTTTATTTATTATTTATTGAAACTACCAGTATCAGTGGTGTTTCTGGTCAATATGACTGAAAATTTCCATGATATACTCCATAAGGAAGACAAGTTCAGCTAGCTCATTAAAACTTAATTCGAATACGCCCAAGCATTTTGCATTTCAGTTACCTTTCTTGATGATCTTTGAGAGGTGAACCAATGAGACGATCGTGTGGGCTGGAGCTTTTTACTCTCTGCATTTAAGCCACAAGATTAAGCAGACATGCTCGTGTTTTACAATTCAACATTAGGTGCATTTTTCTGGTGGAGTAAAAACATACCAATTAAAGTATCTGACTTTTTAAGTTTGTACTTCTTCTTCTGCATACATAACAGGGTATTAAGCATGTTCATACAGATAAAGCTAAGCAAAACACAGACAGAGGTAGAAAGTAGTTAGGAAAAAAAAGCCTTACAGCTATCTTTTCATTGAGACCGTCCATATGAGGTGGCTCTACATTTTCCCAATCAACTGGTTAGAAAAAGAGAAAAAATCAGTATCCTTCAAGAGGAGACTCGACAAAATTCTTTCTGGTCCAGATAATGAATCTCGCTTTAAACTTTAATGACTTTTACCTTAGAATGGAAAAGAACACAAGTTTACTAGAATGGGGAAAGTAGACCATTTCATCACAAAGTAAACGATCCTAAGCAGGCATTTTATCGACAGTTTAAGCATAGCCTTATGCCTATCTTACAAATGGTAGTTTGCAGAAAATACACCAGCAGGAAACTATCCACTCACTTTCAGCACTCAGCAGATCTTGATTGATGGTGTATCCAGATTGTGCCAAAGAAACTAACTACATTAAAAGAGAAAGAAACAGAAAAAATACCAAATTGGGGTCGTACAAAACCAAAATAGATAGTAGTAATATACAGAAGCTAAGAAAGGACCACAAATGTACCTGCATTGCAGTAATGAATTCTTGGAGACCTAGAAAACCTTGCCTTTTGGCATCTGCTAATGCCCATACCTTAGCAAATGAGGAACGCCGAAAGATGTTAGAGAAAACTGTGAGATACAAGCACCAATGTAACAATAACGTGATAAGTATTCCAAGATTTGCAACACTTCCATAATTCATATTTCTTCGCTAATGTAGAGATTGACGAGATGGACATCCTATATCTCTATTGACAGTAAAATTATGTATTCTATCTAAATGCAATGGAACGAACAAGAGAAAGCACTAATGAGTTTAATGACCTTAGACATCGAGTCCAAATAAGCAATGTTCGTCCTTGACAATTAACATCTTCTGCCACTAGAGTGCCTCCATATTGATGACTGATGTACTAAACTTGCAATATTTACACTCAAATGCAGGTTAACTCCTTACAGACTTACAACACCTTATATTCAGTACCCTCAATCTAAACATCCTCTAATGAATTTACAAGCTAAGCTTACATTTTCCACCACTATTACTTACATTGCATATGCTGGAATAGATAAGGTCCACAACCCACTACTCTAAGGGCTTGTTTGGTTAGAATGATAACGATTACAATGTAATCAACGATTTTTTGTGAGAAAATAAAGGAGAGTTAGAATGTTGGATGTAATCGTCATCACAATGTAATGAGATTTCCATTTAGCTAAGGCAATCACCATTGTCATTACATCAAGATGTAATCAATTACTCTCTCCCTCTTGTCAGGCCTCTTCTCCCTCTCAAGTTTCACATTTTCGTACTATATTTCATTCCATTACATTGTATTCGTAATCCTTATCCCTCCAACCAAATATAACCTAAACATTAGCAACCAAACCCTACTCGAAAGCTTACCATCAATTTCCTCCACAAAGGCATATAATGCACACAATTCCGACTTCAACTCTAGGGTTGATAAAGCTTCTTGACACATGCAATCTTTCATAAAATTTAACCTAAATCTTCATGTTCTAATAAAACCCATAGCATCAAAGTTGGAAACCCGGTCGTAAATTTGAAAACACCAAGATTGATACACAATACAGCAACAAAATTACCCAAATTTTCAACAAAAAACCAACACCATCACCTAATAATTAACCCTACCAAAACAAAAAGAGGGTGAAAAAACAAATATTTACCAAAATTTTCGAAAAATAGAATAAGAAATCAAACCTGATTGAGATCTTCTCTCGGCAAATTCGACATGCTGAAGAATTTAATTGCATCATTACCAGTAATGCGACCATCTCCATCTAAAACCAATGAAAACCCATCAAAATTGAATTAATTAAACAACCCAAAAAGCCCTAATTATGGCTAAATTGATTCAAATTCCAGAAATTAAAACAAACCCAGAAATCATATCACGAAAAAAAAACAATGGGTAAGTACCAGAATCAGCAAAATCAAACCAATCTTGGTATAATTTCTTGGTTTCTTTAGAACATGGGCTAAATGATGTTACCGCTGTTATCTCCATTATATTATCTTGTGTATCTTACGTGACAAATTTTATTCAAGAACTTATGAATTTATATTTATATATTGTATGATAATTTATTCAAACAAACAAAAAAAATATTATTTAGCGAAATATTTTGTGTTCATGCATTTTTTATTTTTTTGGCGTGGATTCGTGAAACGACGGCGTTACGGGGTAGAGTTAGCTGGAAGATCGTTAGAAACGGTGATAATGTCTGCCACGGTGTCGTATTGTGGGTTTTTTTTTTTTGGCGGGTTGTTATGTTTCGCGCCTTATTTCTAGGGCTGGGCATGTTTAATGCTGGGTGGTAGATAGGGATGGGCATGGGTCGGGTTTGGGTCGGGTCCGCTAAGACCCGGACCCAGACCAGTAGAAATTTGTGTAGACCCGAACCCGATCCGGACCCGTCGGGTCCTAATTTTCTAGACCCGGATTCGGACCCGTTGGGTTTGGGTCGGGTCTGGGTCTCGTGCGGGTCCTTGAAACAAATGGTATAACGCTTCCAACGAACAATATTTTCTAGTTAAGAATTTTATTTGCTCGATATTCCGCCACATACAATAAGCAAAAAGAAATTAGCATATGTTCACATCTAAAATATATGAAAGACAATTAGACCAAGACAAGAGAGGTGATGAATTTAGATCTTTGTAGATGAAATAAAGACTCGGGGAGTAGGAATACATGTAAAACTCATGCTAGGTTAGGAAAAGACGCAAATCTTAGATAGAACTTTTAGAATTTTTCATTTTTTTTAAAACTTAGGCGGGTCTGGGTCTCAAATCTTGGACCCAGACCCGACCCGTAATTAATGTGTGCGGGTATGGGTCGGGTCTGGACCCGTCGGGTCCTAATTTTTAAGACCCAAACCCGACCCGGTCGAGTCGGGTCCAACGGGTCTGGGTCGGGTCCTGGGTCTATGCCCATCCCTAGTGGTAGAGGCTCAAAGACAATGACAAATTTAAAAGACAAAATTCGGGATCATGGTCGTTTTCGGTTTTTGATTTGTATTTTGAAATTCAAATCAATTGTTTTTTATCATTGTCACATAAAATAGTAAATGAAAATCGATAGCCGAGAACCGTTTTTTTTCTTGTTTTGTAGGACGAAATTTTATTTTTCAGGAAAAAACCGAAAATTGAATACCAATAACGATGTCAAACGAGCTATAAGCTTAAGATTTTCGGAACAAAAGGGGTGTTCTTAAGCCTCAGCAATTCGAACAAAAGCTTCCTTTACTGGAGGATCAATCTAGTCCGGTACACTCGACTGCATTACCTTACTTTGAGACGAATGACGTCGATGCTATAGTGATTCTTAAATTGAGAATAGATTTAAGAAAGAAAAACATACGGAGTATATAGAAGAATATACCTAGCAATGGAACACAAAAGCTCCATTGCATTGGGAGGAAAAGGGTTACCTCAATAGTGAACACCCCCAACATTTCACTTTGCTGGTATGGATTCAACAAAATTCTCATATAAGCTTCATAACTTGAAATCAAACATTAGACAGTGAACCAAACTGTTGAATTATATAGCTAGCTATACAAATGCAGTGCACAAGGCAAGAAATGAACCAACCTGAATCACATTGAATTCGCGCAATATTACAAATGACAAAATTACATAGATACAGATGCAGCACACATGCTGTAATAGCAGCTGATGCCAAAGAATGCAGATACCGCGTTCTGATGTAACACAAACAAAAAGAAACGCCTTGACATGTACAATATGTGAACTGAACATCGTCAAGCTCCATACACTAACATGGCTTCCCTAAGCAAAGCAATGTCTCTACGTTCAGAATCCCTTCTCTACAGATAGAGGACTGGAGGAAGAGTAGGAGCTCCTCAACAGAGAGCAATTCCGAGAAATCTAACTTCTGAGTCAGATAAGTTGACTTTGTTTAAGATATTCCAATCGTCTTCTGAAGTAGCCATAGCGTTAAGGATAACTCAACACCAAAAATGAGTTGTAGCCAACTCCTATCCAACATAAATCCGTAAACAGATATGCCAGCTCTGTTGTTCTCAAAGTATTTCACTGTAACATATAAATATCGAGCATAAAAATCGATGATTAGCTACTTACATGTAAAGGTAACATAGACAAAAAAGTTCAGCATACATCCTGCAAACTTTAAGCATTAGTAGCTTACCAAGAGCTTGTCGTTTCTGAAACGAGATTGAGCTGTATGCATAAGCTGGCAGAAAGCTTGTGGTGTCAACATCATCTTCCTCATCTCCAGCATCATCCACATCAGACTCCCCTGGAGCCGCACTGGAGAAAGGTTGATAGGCATTGTGCGCTACAGGTGTTTCAGTCTCAGAGGCGGTGAATGAGTCTATAGTAGCACAAACATGCCACTTGGCAGCAAGACGGGTGATTGCCTGAGCTTTGTGTGTGATTTTTGTGGCACTTCGCAGTATAATCATGAGCCCGGCAACAAGACTTACAGAGCACAGCTGCAAAAAAAAAAAAAAAACAAAATTCTGACTGTCAGAGCTGTTGCATTTCACGCAGATCATAGTGTATACATCTACAACATACGACATTACCCCAGTGCCTCAAAGGCTCCCAAGTCCCACCTATGGTGAGGTAAGGGGGGGAGGGGGGTCAGATGTACGCAAGTCTTACCCCTGTGTAGGAAACATAGAGAGGCTGCTAACATAATGTACATTTACATCTCTGAACCAAAATTTTGATGAGTTATAACAAGAAATGACATACTACAAGTTCTCCAGCTCTGAAAGGGCCCATATCAGCATGGGGTCTGGTTGAGACGAGCAGCGATGTAAATAAACTCATGGTGATCAATATCAAGGACCCCAAGATAAATCTTCGATAACGGTGGCTAATGATCCTCAAGTGTCTCCTGATGCTAAGGTGATCCTTTAACACAGACCCCACATCAGAATTCATCTCGAATACAGTTGCAAAGTCCTTCAGTCGTAAGATCTGGAGGTAGCAGATCACACGAAAGAGGACACACACCAGGAAGAAAACTAACGTCCGGTAAAGCCATGAAATCAGCTCAAATGTGCATGCTACAACATCACTCAATACAGTGTCACCCAAGTACCCAATTTGGATGGACCCAGAGGCATACCACCATATTTTGTAGGCACATTCAACGGCAAAGCATGGAAGAACAAATATTGACAATATCCTCAATGATCTCTGCATTAATTAAAAGGAAAATTAGAATCATCAAACTCTCTGAACCAGAACCGCACAATTTTCACCAACGCTATAACATTGGCTACAGAAACTAGTACGAGTACATAGTACAGCATTCTCTACTGAGGCATTTCCTTTTACATGTTACATCAAGGAAACTACAGTGAAGCAAATCAAAAATGTCAATAATTTACACAGCAACCAATAAATTTAACTCATTTTATGCAACCAAAGGAATACATGATTTACTAGCAACTCAATCAAGATAACTGTCAGAGCTATTCGTCTTATCCTATTCGGCCAGAAAATTTGGGAAATCAATCAAACCTAAAGCTCCCCTGAATATAGCAAACAGTAATCACAAAATTTCTCAGGATAGTTTACTGAGAGGAGCAGAAAAAGATCAGTCATCACTATTATGAGCAGCAATTAACGAAAGCATATAGTAAGCAGAAACCAAGTTAACTAACACATTACTAATCCAAACACAAGTTTATTGCCTATGACTCTCAGAAGATCAATTTAATCTCCTACCTACCATAGAAAAGTAGATACCAGAAGAAATCAGCCACATAAAATTACCCATTTCCGATAATAGCTTAGATGATTTAAAGGTTGTTCAACACAATGATAGAACACTGATCCAAAAAAAAACCACACATACACACAATGAATACCATATACCCAGTATAGACACTCAGAGCCCTGCAAAACCAATTTCATCTAAACCACTTATAATATCTTGAGATGAAAACTTAAATCCATTACACCAAACGTTCTACAACACACAGGAAAAGGCACGCTTATAAGTTTGAATGATAAATTAGGCACATACATTGAGCTGAGTTGTATAATGATGCCTAACAGAGTCGCTCTCGTCAACAAGCTTATCGAAGAACAAGAATCTCCGGAGACCATATTTCCTTACAAAATGTGAGAGGCAAAGAAATGACAGGGTAGCAACACTGGAAAGAGATAGTTGCACAACAGTGTCGAATGGCCGGTGGTGATGAGCATCACAAGTAGGGCAAGAAAGGTAGAAGTGGGACAAGCCGGGGACGACAAGAGCAAAAAGAACAAAGACAAACCAAGACATACAAGCACTCCACCAAGTTGACTGGTCAACGCACATCCAGCGGAGGCAGGTGCGGAAACTGTGTAATTCGTCGTAGGCAAAAGAGATTGCTCGATTGTATGTCTTATTGCTGTTCTTCCTAGTAGGCATTAAGCATTCTCTTGATGTTGACTCGTCTCCCATATCTTTCAGGTTTTGATTTGTATCAGGCAACCTACCAAGTGAGCTTATATCAAATAACTACAAATAGCATATAGTTAGGTAATCTAGTAGCTCAAGACATGGCTTCAAAAATCAAAACCTGTTTGTAGTACTATGTTCAATATCTGCAGTAATCAGCTTGTCCACAACTTTGATATCCGTCATTGATAATATTTCCCCTCACCTAAAAGCAAATCAAAGCCATCAATTCAAATTCCAAGTAGAACACTATAAACCAGGAAAGCAAAAGTAAAAACTGAAATCTTCTAATGGGTTTGACAACATTATAATGGGGAGTGTGTGTCCTGCGTGATTAGAGGATACCAACATCAAAACAGAACATTCTTAAATAATGATCCGATCACCAGATATTCGTGCATAGTCTAGCTCAAACTTCAACATCACCATAACTTGTTTATCCAAAATAAGAATTCAGAAATGACTGGAAAAACATTCCTCACAATGTAAAACATAAATCTGACTCGAGAAACGAATGAGAAACAATCTAAATACTCTTCCCAGGAGAGTCTTTCCAATCTTGGCCGTGAAGCCCGAAATTAAACATGGTTGGTTGAATTGCTTAAAAATTGATCAGAAGAACATATGGAGCAACACCAGCGAAAAGCACCATCAACTAAACATGTAGAACAAACTGATAATAATTTGGGTTTGAATTCTTCATTTGAATCATTACAGGTCCATTTCCAATCAAGAACCTATCTTTAGCAAATTTCAGGTCCCAAGAACATAAGATTCAGTACTAAACACTACATAACAATTACTGTAAAAAAATTACCAGTTACGCAACTAATCACAATTCTCAATCCAATGTCTCTGATAAGCCCTTCATCCTAAACCCGAGTCAGGAAGTCGGATGTACGCAACCTTACCCATACAATTCGGATATACGCAACCTTACTCACACAATACAATTCGGATGTACGCAACCTTATTCAATCTTATCCAAGTACAAAAACCAAGTGGCACTAAAACCAATACTTTTTTGAAGTTTTAACCATCAAATTAAGAGGAACCCAAGATTAAATTTCCTTTCTTTTGTTTTCACTAATTCTCATAATTAAGAGGAAACTTGATCCTGAATTTTCAGCTAAAACCCATATATCACCAACCAAACAAAAGCTGATAACCTAATTTAAAAAAAAAAATTGAAAATTAAATAAAGAGGCAAACCTGGGAAACATGTGACAAGATCACAAGATCAGCAGCTGATGATAGATATTGCAGCTTCAGAAAACTGCTGAGAAAAAATTAAACAAAAATCATGTAATTAATTTATTTATATAAATATGATAAACAAAATGTACATTAAACAAATACAACATGATGAATAAAATTGTGAGAAAATCAGACTTACAAAGCCAAAAAGTTTATGAAACAGGGATTCTTGTTATTTTACTTTTTTGGGATTTTGTCAGCAAAATCAAACAAATTAGGAATTCTTGGGTATTTTGACCAGAATAGGATGATTTTTGTAGGGCCTTGTTTGTTTGGTGATAAAATTGGTATGATTTGATTTACACACAAATTTTTATTTTGTGGAAAGAAGAGAAGTAGAAATCAAAATGATTTATAATCACTTGAATTAAATAGTGGGGGCATAAAAGGAACTTTTTGACTTCATTGTACTAATATTGTGATGTTATAAATTATGTTATCAGTGTACCTTTGTTTTGTCATCTTCTTATTGGTTCTCCTCACCATCAGAGAGTGAGATGTTGATGACTTGATTTTTGTTTCTTGTTGTAACAATTTCTGTAGAATTCGTCAAATTATGGGTAGGAGTATGATTAATGCACGACTAGAATGGATCGTTGTCCAACTGACTACATAAACGTATATTATACATAGTATTATTGGTAGAAGAACCGTCGTTTTTTTAGTCGTGAGAAGTATCATACATTAATAGATGAAGTATTAATTAATGCATTGTTCAACTCCGTAAATGTGGCTCAATCTTTTGTGCGGACAAAGCTATAGATATGACCAATGACAAATATATCATCAACTTGTCTTAAAATCTCCAAAACATTGTGTACAATTGCAAAAACGTCTAAGAATTATTGTGATATTTTATTATCCAAATCATTAAAGGTTAATTGTTGTTATTGTTGGATCTTAACATATACATATTACTCCCTTATTGGCGTGGTAGCTTCACTCATGAAGTAATAGAAACGACAAGAGATGAATGTTTTTTTATTTTCCCTTGATTAGTCGATTTCATCTGATGTTTGTTTGTTGTCCTCCTCACGTGTTTTTGACCAAACAAATCACATATCCTCACATGCAACAGCACAGTGTGTCGCTTGATATAAGGGCAGGAACTGCTTATGCCTAATTGGCTAATTGCCTATCAAATTACGGAGTATTCACTAAATTAAGTGAATATACGCTTCGCTGAACTCCATTACGTTGTCGGTTCCAATAAACATTTTACGCTGGGGTGATTATGTGAAACACCGAGGTATTCAAACCAAACATGAAAGAATTGAACGAAACTGAGGAAATATACGTACATATAAAAATTGAAGTGAAAACGAACAAACGAAATCATAGCTTAATAATACAACATAAATTTACACCAAGAATGCGCAGATCATGTGGTGATGCTAAGTATAAGAGGGAACCAAAAAGGGTTTTGGAATCTACATCTG
Source organism: Spergularia marina (assembly GCA_963680865.1). Lineage (NCBI taxonomy): Eukaryota > Viridiplantae > Streptophyta > Magnoliopsida > Caryophyllales > Caryophyllaceae > Spergularia > Spergularia marina. Next base: position 5,860,323 of record OY804549.1, on the reverse strand, counting down.
GTGGTGTAAAGAATACAAGAATGAACACATGAAACCTCGAAATCCAATGGCCGTATGTGCAGGATCATGTGTACCAATGAATCGCCATTCGCTAGCCTGTAGCATATCTTTCTCCCCCTCCTCGCGCATCTCTCACACTGTCACTCACTCCATGGCGGAAGGGAGGGTGGCAAAAAGCTTCCGAGGATTCTATGGGGACTAAGATTGGACAAAAGACAATTTTGATATATAGATTAGGCCCCAGTGTCGATGCCTGTTCTATAAATTGACAATGGTCTTCCCAAGAAGCCATAGTACGAAGGACATTTCGATACCAAAAATGAGTTGGAGCCAAGCCCTGTCCAACATGAATCCATACACTGTGATCCCTGCTTTGTTGTTCTCTAGATATGTCACTGCCATATACAAAAATGAACATGTTTAGATTCTACATATACGTGCTCAATCTCGTCAGCAGATAGATTAGATATAAGAAAAGTGCCAAGCATGAGATATTGATGTATCATACCAAGAGCTGATCGTTTCTGGTACGAGATTGAGCCGTAAGCATAGGCAGGTAGAAACTTGGTGTTGTCCACATCGTCTTCCTCACTTCCGGCTTCATCCCCTTCTGAAGAGTCTCCATGGTGAGCATTGGAGAAGGGTCCATCGCCATTGTGGCCTACTGGTGTTTCAGTTTCAGAGGGTGCAAACGACTCAATTGTTGCACAGACATGCCACTTTGAAGCCAGGCAAGTGATTGCTTGTGCTTTGTGTGTAATCTTAGTGGCACTTCGCAATAGTATCAAGAGCCCTGCCATTAGGGTGATGGAGCACAGCTGCAGGAGATTAAGAGACAGAAAAGTGTACTTAGAACTCTGATAATTTGGTATTCACGTAAGATTAACTAGCATTATGAGATATTGACGACAGGGACAAAGAGACATACAGCAAGGTCTCCAGCTCTGAAAAGGCTCGCCTCAGCATGGGATTTGGTAGTCACTAGCAGTGATGCTAAAAGGCTCACTGTAATGACTACCAAGGCTCCTAAGATGAACGACCGATAACGATGGCTTATGATCCTTAAATGCCTCCTGATTCTAAGGTGTTCAATTAGAACAGAACCCACATCTGAATCCACCTGAAACACAGAGGCAAAGTCCTGCAACCGTAGGATCTGGAGATAGCAGATGAGACGGAAGAGGACGCACACAAGGAAAAAGACTAAAATCCGGTAAAGCCATGACATCAACTCCAACACACATGCCACAATGTCACTCAAGATGATGTTACCCAAGAAGGGAATCTGTGAACCACCAGAGGCGTACCACCACACTTTGTAGCCACATTCTAGAACAAAACATGGGAGGACAAAGACGGATAATATCTTCAGTGATCTCTGCATAAACCAAAAGGCAAAGAAGAATCATTAGCATTTTGCTTCTTATACAAGCTCCCTAATTACTTTCAACTTATATTAATCCAAAAGGTATCATAATCTCAGTGAAACATTTCAAAGGCCAACCAATTGGTATCAGGTGTATTAAAAAGCCAGCTCTTGATTGAAATCATCCAGGTTGGCCACTTTTGACTACCACATTCCTGAACTTTTGTCCACATTAAAAAATGCCCATAATCTGTAGAATCTATCTTCTCAAATGTCGACCACTCATACTTTAGGTTATGATATGCATCATGTGTTTGCTAGAAGTTTCACATGCACTAAGACATCCATCTAGGCTGTTCATGTTGAGGCTGATTATTTCCTAAACCTTTATATGATCACATTAGCTAATCTGAGGCTAAAATATCCTACTCAAGAGAAATCGAAATAGAACGAGCAAATCACATTCCTCTATATTCACTCAATCAATCCCTAAATCTTCAGCATCACACAATACAATACAGCTTGGTTATTTGGACTTTCTAGGGACCAAATAATGACACTAAGAATACTTTTATGTTTCAATCAAGTTTCAACTTTGTTTTCATAGACAAGTGATTAATAATCGACAGTGACGCGTACAACACTCAAAACAGAAAACTCAGCCACCTAAGGTACCACAAATTTGGTATTCAATTATTTCAACATACCCAAATGCTTTGGGGGTGCAGATTTTAGCTTTCCACATACAATTAATATTACGGCATGAACGGAAGAGCAGCAAAAGACTCCACGGAAACTATTTTATGCCGGATTATATTATTAAGAAGTTGGAAAGTGACACGCTGAAAATCGACATTACATTGACTAATAAAACAGATTTTCCCACTAAATTAAGATGAAATCATCAACATCATACAATCACACAAAATTGCACCAAAATAATGATCAGTGGGATTGTGGGATAGCATACATTTACACAAAACGAATAATTATCGGATAATCGCTTTCGCCCAAATCACTTAACTATATGATCTATATCCATCACAATAGTAAAAGAAACATATTCCTGGGCATCAAACCCAGAAATTTGTATGCAAGGACGGCTAATTAATATTAAACTAACGAGAATTAACAAACACCCTTTGTTCAATCTTGTCGTAAATGAAACTTAATTGTCACTCCATCAAAGCTTGACATATCAATTAAACACAGTTCAATCATTCACACCAAGAATCGAAAGCGCAATTTGCCAACAATTCAAGACAAAAATTCAACCTAATTTCATCAGAATTTATTTTACAAAATTTAATCAATACTAATTCATATGAAACATAAACAAAACAAAACAAAAAAAAAACCCAAAATTTAATCAACCAACAACAAAATTACTACCCAAATTACCAAAAAAAAATAAAAAAATAACAATATATGATATCTAAATCAGATGAACGAAACCTAGAAACAGGATCATCAAATCCAAAAAATAATTTGTACCCAGATTCCAAAATTCAAAATAATCAAACCCCATTTCATCAATTACTCCAAATAATCAAAGAAATTCACAATAATGAAGACCCAATTGAATGAAAATAAATGCAAATTATTATATAAAAAAAAAACTATATAATAAAAAGAAAAGGGGAAGAACATACATTGAGTTGAGTAGTATAATGATGGCGAACAGAGTCACTCTCATGAACAAGTTTATCAAAGAACAAGAATCTCCTGAGCCCATACTTCCTCACAAAATGCGACAGCGAGACGAAAGACAAAGCGGCCACGGCTGAAAGAGAGAGCTGTACAACGACGTCGTAAGGACGATCATGTTTGGCGTCGCAAGAAGGGCAGGTGAGGTAAAAGTGGGAGAATGCAGGGACTACAATAGTAAATAAGATGAAGAAGAACCAAGAGAGAGAAGCTGTTAGGTAGGTAGATTGATCAACACACATCCAACGGAGGTATGAGCGGAAGCTGTGGAGTTCGTCGTGTGCGTGTGAGAGAAGCCTGTTGTATGATTTTTGTTGTTGGTGGTGGTGGTGGTTGTTTGTGGGTAGTAAGCCTTCTCTTGGTGAGGCATCGTCTCCCATTTTTGGTTTTTGGATGTTTTTTTTTTTTTTTGAAATGGTGAGGGGTGGATTTTATTTTATGGTTTATATATAGGATGGTGATTTGGAAAAATGAGGTTTTTGATTAACTAATTTCCGCGTTTGTGAGCTTTGGTCGAGTTGGGTTTTTGTTCCTAATATAGAACTTGAATTTTGCCTTATGTAGGTTACAAGATGTGGTAGCACGGATACGGATTCGGACACGGACACAGATACGGATACGTGACACGACACTTTAAAAATTAGAAAAAACGGATACGGCAAAAAACCAAAACTAATAAGTACTTAGAATGCAGATATTTTCAATTAAGCGTACTATGCGAGGGTAGGTAGAGGTGGGGTTGGTGCGGCCGGGTGCAGGTAGGGTTGGTGCGGAGGGGCCCCTAATGGATGTCGGTCGGAGAGGTCTGCTGAGGCGGCGTCGGTCGGTATTTGCTAGTGTATTTAAAATAGGAGAGAGAAAAAATAGTTTCTTTTAAAAAAATCTTGTCAAACGACATAGTTTTGTGTCGTGTCTGGTTTGTGTATGGTGGGTGTCCGGTTCGTGTCCAATAAAGAAAAACCTTGTATGTTTCCTAAAATTTTAAAAAAAAAAAACAGACACGGTTTCTGGGCGTGTTGGAGACTGTTGTACCGTGTTCGTATCCGACACTATGTCGGAAAAGGACACTTCCCTAGACAAGCGTGTCCGTGCTTCCTAGAGTTACAAGGTACGAGTAAGGTTCGAGCCGAATCAAATATATTAGTAGTGAGTAAAGTTCGAGCCAAACTGAATGTATCTCGATACGGTGTTATTTTCGATGTATTGATAGTCATCGATGATTCTATGGTCATTACCGCTTGTGGTAATCACCATAAAAAATTATATTTTAATACAATTGCAAATATTAAATTAATATTATGCTGAATTTTTTAATTTGGTAAAATAATCTTATGAAATACAATATACATTTTTATATGTGTTTTTTTGTGGTGTGTTTGGAATTGAATGGATTCGGCATAGTAATATAGTTAGTTTACCACAAGCTAAGCCCAGATTATGTACATAAACCTTCACACATATATGTAGTATATAATTGCTGAATCATTAAGAAGTACATGGGGAAGCAAGTAGAAACATCTAAACAACGAGGGGTTATAAAACTTGTGAATGTTGTGATCTGATCATCATTCTTTCGATTTCGACCACATTGTTAATAAGGGGCCGGATGTCTTGGTGAAGACTCTAATGAACGGAAGATATCTCGCAATACGTTCGATAATCACCGATTGTTGTTGTTGATACAAATACGATTATGGTTAATTCACAATTATTTATATAATTAACTATTCTATCATGACCGGATTGGGATAGAGGATCTGCATTGATTACTTATGTCTGATTGTCTGGAAGAAGCCATTAATGGCGGTATAGTTGCGTCTTTGCTGATGATGTTCATTTCATTCATAAATTGAGTTATACATTGTTACAAATTATAGTAATCATGTAAGGTTAATCTAGCCGGAAGATTGCTCTACACCAGATGAAGCAAACTAATAACTCAAACAATGTTAGTTAACTTCTTGAACCATTAAAATTTTTAGACAAACCATTAATTAGGAGGTTTTTAGAGCATAAGCATGGTAGCCGTAGAGAGAGGGAAACAGCGCAAATAATACCATGCTTTCGGGAGCACAATGAGCATGGTGGTCCTTCTCACAATAGAGAAATGGGGACCACACTTAAAATAATTTAAAATCTATTTAAGTGTGGTCCCTACTCCTCTATTGTGAGAATGACCACCATGCTCCTTGTGCTCCCGGGAGCATGGTATAAGCATTGGGGAAACAGGGAAGGGGAAACCTAAGTCTACAACACCAATTCACCATAAGTCCAAACATTTCCTTAGTATGACAATATTTTCTAATATTAATATTAGATATTCTATCTATATTTTAATTTAGGAAAATAACAAATTCTATTAAAATATTAATTTCTTATGGTGATTACCATTAGCGGTAATGACCATAGAATTTTCGTTAATCTATCCTGGTTCAACGTAATGGTCGAACTAAAATTGGACCGCATAGGTTTGGTTGAGCTGGATTTTTGTTGTTTCTAATATGGAACATGTATTTTGCAATTTTGCCTATTTGTAGGGACTAAGAAAGAGAGTATAAGATCAAGACGAACTGATTATATTTCGGCACGATTTTAGTCTCGGTGTATTGGTAGCCTACTAATTCAATATGGTTCAACTAATGATCAAACCAAAATTGGATTGCGCAGGATTCGGTCTTTTTCTCAATCCACGGTTTTGTGGATTTTATCTTCGGTCTAGTTTGACCTTTAGACCTGTACTCATTTCGGGCTATATGGTGCATTTAGATTCCCTCTAATTTAGGACTTTTTTTTATCTATTTTTAAGTTGACATGATCGATTAGATAAGACTTGATGTTAACCAGTTAACTGACATGATTTACGGAGTGTATGAATGAATTGAATTTGATTGAGTGGACGACTTTGCACAATTGGCACCAATGGACTTTGATAGCCCCTTGCGTTCCTCTCCTAAACCAAACGTGATATGACGACACCCTTATGTCTCTTGTCCCTCTAGGATCCTCCATCTCTATCTCATCTTCTTCCACAATCACAAGAAAAGCGAGATGACGAGAAGAAAACCGATATTACTTGGAAATCGATCCCGGTGAGCCAAAGAGAAAAATACAATCAATGAAATCAATCACAAATTCTTAGTACTAATAATGGTCTTAATGTTTCCCTAGCCTAGTTAAGTTAAATTTCTCCTTGAAGAATTATCAACTATAGATCATCTTGAAGCCTCACCTCCCACTGTAGTTTAAATTCTCCTTGAAGCCTTATCCCATTAATCTTGAAGGCTTGAAGCCTCACCTTCCAATTTCACAGCCCTCCAACATTTCTACTGTGAAAAACAAAAATGTGTTTATATGAAGTTGTATAAGTGTACATTTGTACTCATATATTACAGCTGGTCAACTTTATAAGATCATTGGATATTCAAATGTCCAAGCAATAAGGCCATGGGGGCATATAATGCTTGCAATCTTGCATGATACGGTAGTTTTATTAGCAAAGCTAGTTAAGTGAGCAATTTTCAATTCTCAATCCTTATGACCAAAAAAGGCAATTAAAAAAGTTTATTAGGAATAGAGTCAAATGTGGTCATATTAAATATCACGGATCTTGAGGGTCATTCTAGCAGCTAGAAAATGAGATAGAGATGTTGGTTAATTTTGTTATCTTAACCTTTGACAAATTATGAAGCTTCCGTGCAATTGAACTGTAAGCTTTCCAGAAAAGTTCTTTTGTTTTAAAAGTTCGTGAAATTTGTTTTGACTTGAAATTTAACCGAATTTCAGCGAATTTATGATAAATTCTTTTGACTAAATTCAATCGTTATTTGAACAATTCTGATTTGATTTGATCTGATAATGTGAATGAATCTAATCTTATCTGATATGATATGAATGCATTCGGTCTGCTTTAAAAACACTGTTTACTACGTTATATTAAAACATGGCCTAACTATACAAACATATTTGAACCCGACCATCTAAATTGGACTAGAAATCGATCACAGGATTAGTTCTTACACCTTGGTGAAACACTTTTCTAGTGTTCTTACATGCTGGTAAAAAAAAACAGTTTTCATTGGAGCAGTTCTTACACCATTGTAAAACGTCGGCCGAACTTACAGTCGCTTGTTTAATACGGTTATAACAACGCCTCAATCAAGAAGATCCTTGTGATTCCTATGAATAGTTTGTATGCATTAAGTAAAGCAGTGGTTAAATAAGTCCATCAACCAAAATTATTTTTGCTAATTATGAAGGAATATAATCTAATTAAATAGTACTCGTACTAAATAGCTCGAATTGCTCAGCTCTCAACTCAACAGAATATGTATATGCACAGCTGGAGATAGGTCCAAATTTCATGAGAAGGACATGTTAATATGTTACACTTTGCTCAATCAAATCGAAGTTCTTAAATATTATTATATATAGTAAGTCTATTAATCAAAACCTTTCAAGAGTTTCAACTGCGATTGATGGTTTGCCACATATCCATGATGGTCCAATAATATCAATGACATTATTCTCCATACTAATATGTCAGCTGCGTAATAATGTCAACAATAATTAGTTTGCTCTTGTTCTTTACCTCTATTTGTTAATCCCAAATTAAGCTATAAAGCTAAACCTATGCCAACGCAAAGATTTGAGTTAGTTTTATTTATTTGTGCATTGAAGTAACCAATTTATTTTGTTTTATTCCCAAATTTCACCAAAAAATAACTCTAGAGGATCCCTACACGTTTTATTTTAATCAGTAATCAGTCCCATGAATAAACAGTCACTTGGTGGTGTTAGGTACGGTGAATTGACAGTAACTACGAGAACATGGCTCATAGTTTTTGTTGCAGCAAACGGAGCCACATCAATTAAAAGTCCATTCGATATTTGTGAGGCTTGTCATTAAATATGGAGCCACATCGGTTAATGCATAATTCACTTATTCAATTTTGTAGGTAAATAGTAGTACGTGTCCTTGTAATTGAATTCTTATGGATTGATCGATTCTTCGGTCGTTTATTTTCACGTTTCATGTTTAATTGATTGTTTCATCAATGGGCTGATTCTAGTTACCCGCAATTGAGATCTTTTGTTCCAAAATGGTCCCGCACTCCATGTCTCATTCACTAGGAGCTGACACATCATAGTTTTACATTTAAAAAAATGAACAATTCTTTATTTTTCTATTTTGAAATTGCCACTTGTCAGTTTTAGGTTAAATGGGATAGAGAATAAGATACCCATTTTGAGACAGATGATCCGGATTGAGTTACTCGTCATGGACATATTGAGGCCTAAGGAAAAATCTGCGGATGTGGTTCAATCCATTGATGATTTGGGCATTAGTCGATGTGTACTATGTACATATTGTAGGCTGTAGCGTATGATGTAAATGTAATTCAAACTAGTTACATTTTGCTAGTAAGATCAAATGATAAAACTATGAGTGAACACTATCATCGACTTTAGGGTCACCAGTGGGGTAATGAACGTCATTGTATCTTTCGGCCATCTGATGTCTATCTTGTATCAGGCTGTCAAGATTACATTAAGACAAACCACCTTCACTCAAAACTCTTCTCGGCCAATTCAACCAGTCTCTCAACTGATGTTTCCCGCTTTGATCCACTTTCCGATCATCCATAATTACTCTGACCAACTCCAACACCACATTCCTATCACTCACATTTATCCTTCATATCTAACCTGATTCGCCACACTTCACCTAATGTTGTCTTAACCAATCATGTCTGTTGGGGATCAAACTGGGCCTGCCCAAGTCCTTCCCCATTTGGCCTTAACTCAGTAAGAGCTGGACCAGATAAAGCTGGCCCAATTAGGGGAGCAGCTATCCTCCGAGAGCTTAGCTGTATCTCCTAAGGAGCTCCACATGCGTGGGCCAACTCACACGCCCTTTATAAAGATGACCATGGTAAGGGCGACACGTGTCAGACCCCTCACCATTGCTTTACGTGAAAAGCAATATAAATACCTAATCCCTTTTAACTAAAAAGGTAAGTCATCTGAGGATAACTTAGGCAATACACAATACTCCATTCACGATTCCTAAAATACATCTCTGACTTAGCCATCGAAGGGGGTCCCCGACCTTAACTCCCGAGGCTAGTAATCGATGTTCATCTCGCAGGTCTAGGCAAGACAAGCATAAGGAGGCCTCCCCTTCTACAACAAATACTTGATTGTTTTATACCCGGAACAATGTCCAAATTGCAGTCAGATGGTCTTTTCCTAACATACTAATGCGGCCAAAACTTACATACAGATTAGAAACAGGGAAATTCTATCGGATTGTGGAACTTTGCAAAAGGCTTGTAACCGCAAACCTGCATCGGCTCATACAGTGATACAGACCACCTCTACATACGAGAATTAGTCTCAGGGAAGCAAAGGAGGGAAGTTGTTGTCGTGAACGAGGCTCGAACCCTTAACCTCTGGCCAATTTCGCAATACCTTTTTGCCCAATGGTGTTACCGTTGGTAGCTTTGCGAAATTGAGTGTCATCAATTGGGATCTTAATTGAGTTATTTTAGTACCATCCTTTCGAGTAGAGTCGGCCATTCAGCACTAGGAGCCCGGGCCCGCACTGGCCCGGCCCTGGTCAAGCCCTGGTCAACACCCGGCACTACTCGGCACTACCAAGCCCGGGTTTGGTAGTGCTAGGGCTAGTGCTCGATTTTTCAAGCACTAGCCCTGGTCAAACCCGGTCAAAGCCCTGGTCAAGCCTTGGTCAAGCACTGGTCAAAGCCGTGGTCAAGCCCTGGTCAAGCACTGGTCAATCCCTGGTCAAGCCTCAGCCCGCCCTAGCCCGCCCCCAGCCCGCTCTAGCCAACTGCTAGTTTAGGTTCAAAACCCAAAACTAGCCGTTTGTTCCTACTAACGACAGTTTTTTTTTTTTTTTTTTTTTTTTTTTTTTTTTTAAATTATATCCCCCACCCTAAAATTTTCTATAAATACCCACTATATCCAACTCTAATTTCCACACAATCACTATCTCTATTCTACATTTCTTCTTCAATTACTACAATTCTACAACAACTCTCAAGTATTCAAGTTTTAAATTTACTTAAAAAAAATTACTACAATTTTCAAGTATTAATTAAGTTTTCAATTTTAGTTAGAAAAAAATTACTACAAGTATTATATTAAGTATACAATATTTAGTACTTTTTTTATTGTTATTTTGATAATTATTATTAGTATTGATAATTATTTTATTTTGTATTCAATATTTTAATATTCTTATCAAAAAATAATATTAACCCGAAATGGAGAATTTAACTCCCGATCAAAGAAGAGTGTTGAGAGAATACGAAGAATCACTTCTAGGTGATGTTAATCAAGGTAACTTAATGTTTGTAATTTATTTTTATAATTATTAGTGTTATTTTATCAATTTTTCTTTTTATTAATATAATTTTATTTGTATGTATAGGTAATATATCACATCAAGAATCATCGGCCATGCCTGTAACACCCCTAAATTTCCTTTCCTTTTTAAAACATTTTATCTCGAACCAAAATACAAATAAGGAAATTTAGAGGTGTTACAGTTGGTATCAGAGCCCAGGTTAGGTCCCACGCTAAAATTGAACTAATAATAAGAAAAAAAATGAAATAACTAGTAAAAACAAATAAAATGAATCAAGCCGTATGGGGGTATAGAGGTATTGCTTTGTTCGTTTATGTGTGTTTAGCTTTTATTTGTGAATTGCTACTTGTTTTCACATGTAAGTTTTATATATAAATGTTATTGAATGATTTGATTGTTTTGATTCATTGAAATATGAAGGTAGATGTAAATTTGGTATTGGAGTTAAAAGTATGAAGATGGACTCGTATGAAATTTTTTGGTGTTGGAAGGTCAAACGTACCTTATCTATTTGGAATGATATTCATTGAATTAGAATGAGAAAATGGTATCTCTATTCTAAGTATTCTCGACATGTATACATTTTCTTAGCTTCATGGAATGTGCCTCAATTGAGACATAAATTATTATGGTAATTCTTAGTGTTGGAATTGTTAATAAGTGCTTGATAGCTAGTTACTGCATCATTCTTAAAGGGTTGAATTAACCATACATAGAGGAAATATACCAAAACATATATAGTGCCCTCCCACCCTACCCTTAATAGTGGAACTAGTGGCTAATGTGTAGATTATTATGCTCTATGTCTAGCATTTTACACTTGTATTTGGACATCGATGCGTCGATGATTTATATGATATTTTGATCAAACATGAGAAATATAGTGGGTGTTATATGGTGAAATGAATTTTCTATGATAAGGCAATCTAGTGATGACTATACTAATTATGGATTTTAAATTATGTGGAAGTCTGTTTCAGAATTGAGTTGTATTGTTCGAAGGTGATTTTCACGAGTTTTGTAAGGAAAATATTATTGTGGGATGTAATTAAGAAACTTAAGCGCGACTATGAAATTGAGTTTAAGTTTGGTTGCTATCAAGAGTTCGAAATTGTTTTCTGTGGTGGAATTTGGAGGGGTGAATTTGAAATTTATTGACGTGTTTAACTTGAGATATATGGCTTGATTGTTTAATGGATTTGAGTTTGTTATAATTAATATCGTCATGGAAGGTTACAACTATTTTGGGATAACATGATTTCGGATTCATGATCTTAATTTTTCCTTATGTGTATCTATCTTAAGGAATAGTTTGGTGTATTAATTTGAGATTTTTGGGGTTTATATATAATGTATGAAGGTTGTATTTTGACGAGGATCAGGTTAGATTGGAAATATACTTAGGTCAGAATTTATCTTTGGGGTTTAAAATCTCTATCATTGTTATCATGGTATGATTATTGAATTATGATTTAAAGAGTTGAGTTTATTAGCAAAGTGAAATTAGTGAGTTCGATTGGTTCAAATTTCATTTTGGGTTACTGTGTGATTGAGCAATAATTCTTAAAGGTGATTTTATGAGTTTTGTATAATGCAGAGAATATGGTCTTTATTAAATGATTGAGGTTGAAAAGATTTTATTTTAGATATAATGGTTTTGTTTGGTTTTGATATATATGAATTGTGATGCTCGAAGTAATTGAATTTCAAACGGTGATAATGGATCTTTGATATGTTTTGGGTTTTAATGTATATTTTGATAGACTAATATTGAGAAATGATTTTGGTAGGTTGAGGTGTGAGTGTTTGACAATGACTACTCAAATTGTTCAGAGGGTTCAGAATTTTGGGATGTGTATTGAATAATATTGAGATTTGTTGATTTAAATGAATGGATTGCTCGATTTATATTTTGAGTATTACGTATGTTATTTTGAAATCAGATTAATATTGGGGAAGTTAAAACTATTGTTGGAGGTTATAGTTTCGTGTAGGTTTATATTATTGAATACTATGGAGGATTATTTGGATATATATGTCGTCATGAGGACCAGAGGGCATGAATTTTGACACAAATAGTTTATCTTTTGAGTTTGAAATTTGAGGACTGATGAGGAAATTTTCTTGGGTATGTGGTTCCTTATATTTCAAAGTATATTTGTAGTTTGCCTAATAGGTAAATAAAGTATTTGAGGTTGGCTGTCTTATTGGTTTCGACTCTATTAAGGGCCTTCGTTATAGAGAAAATTTAATGATCTTGGTGATGCTATGATTTTTGGATTACTATAAGATTGATACAATGGTGTATCTTCAAAAGTGTATTGGTTTGATATCGCAAAATTGATGAGGAGATTCTATATTTCAATAGTGTTCCTTTACGAGTAACTCGTACATCAAGGCATTATGATTATTTACTTACATATATATAGCATTGTGTAACTCGTGAGTTCGAGGACGAACTCTTGTTTTAAGGAGGGTGGATTGTAATGTCAACTTTGCATTAAATTTAGAATCATGCAGTGCATTTAGACATTTATAAATTAATATATTGTGAGTTGTTTACAACTTAGTACGTGTTGTATGGGTCTCTGATGAGTTGATCTATTTACTTTACGCTTCAGGGACGAAGCGTTCTCTTAAGGGGGGAAGGATGTAATATCCCGCAATTTCGGAATATTTTATATTAATAGTTTGAAATTATTAATTAGATTAGATTAACGAAAAATAAACTTAATTGTTATGTTGTGAGTCGTTTTCGTAAATAGGTTCGGGAATGGGTTTAGATTCGGATTTCTATTTGGGTCTCTCAATTTGAGTTGGACCATCTCTAGTTACTACAACTACATCAACCCATTACTATATTGGCCCAAATAAGAAAGGCCAAACACAAACCAAAAGCAATAGAAAAAGAAATCTGAAAAAAAAATATAAGAAAGGAAAGAAAAGGGAAAAAAAAAAAAAAAAAAAAAACAAACAAACCTCACAAATTCTCTCTCCTAAGACACGTACAACCCCCTTCCGCTGCCTCTTCTCTGTTTTTTCCTCTGTTCTTCACGCCCACAAGCGACGCACGCCTCGCCTTCGCCGCTCATCACACCGCCCAGCTCAGAAATTTGACGACCACACTCGGTTCCTCTTATTTCCGGCTTCCTGGTCGCCTTTCCATCGCTTTTCCCTCTCTCTTCGCCGCGGGTAACGTCCTCCATTCACCCCTGTTTTCGTGTTCTTTAAGAAACACGGTTATTGAACCAATTTTTATGCTTTAATTTTTGTTCAATTGACACTAATAGATGTTATGATTAGTGGGTAATCGATTTGGGTTAGTTCTATGCATAAAGAATTGATTTTGATGATTGTTTTGAGTTGATTTTTCACTAATTACGAATTTGGGGTTAATTAGCTTAATTTCTCAAATTAGGTTCAATTAGTTTCGTAAATTATGACTTTAGTATGTTTGTAATCTGTTAATTAGGATTCTTGAATTTAGTTTGAGATTTAATTGGGGTTTTGTTCAAGTTTATAGAAATTGCAATTTGGGGGAAAATTTGGTTAATTGTTTCTTAATTAGTTAATTAGCCCAAATTAATTTTAATGATCAATAACTCGAAATTATGATAATTTAGGGAATTATAAACTGATTTTAGAATTTAGATTGATTTAATTCGTTTTTATGTAATTTTATGTAATTTAAAGCATATTTTTCATAATTAAAACATAATATAAATTGTATTAATAAATCATAATAATTAAAAGGTTGTTTTTATGGATTAAATTCTGTTTTAAAAGTAATTGTAAGTCTTTGAGAATTTTTAAAATAAATTGAGTGTTATTTGAGTATTAGAAACTAATTATTGAATTAGAATTATAATTGTTGGTTAATTGTTAATTGTTGGGTTAGATTTAAATTATCATGGGCATTGCATATAGAATAGAATTAACATAAGTATTAGATGAATGATTGGATGAGATTAGTATTGATTTGTGATTTATTGATTGTAATATTGTAGCCCCTGAGTTCGTAGACGAAGAATACTAGTGATCGTTGTGCTGTCGTGTTCTCGTGTGCATTGAAAAGGTAAGCTAGCATGCTCAACCTTTCTTAAATTTGTAGAAACCTTTCAAACTTATGTGCTATATGTGAATGGTGTGATTGGATGAGAACTTAGTATCATGTTAGGTGGAAAACGATTCAGTTTTCTTTATGATTATTACATTGTATTTGTTTGGCTTAATTGCAATGGAAATAAAGGTAAGGTGGATTGTGTGTGTGGTATTGGTTGTTATTGGCTTATGATTGATCTAATTATGAATGTGAACTCTAATTAGTGGTGTGGAGATTGGGTGGAGTATGGTGATATAATTACTGTGTCGGAGCTTCGGAGTTGCTCCTAATGATTGTGTCGGAGCCGCGGAGTTGCTCCTAATTATTGTGTCGGAGCCTCGGAGTTGCTCCTAATTATTTAGACGGAGTCACATCGATTTCTAATTACAGCCTCACCGCATCGGTTTTTAAGAGGGTTTGACTCTAGTACTACTCTATTGGGCTAATAATACTTAATAGGGGGTGTGCACACTTAAGGTCTAGTAGTCTTGGATTATGGATTATGGATTGTGGAGTGTGGATTATGGATTGTGGATTCTAAACTATAAATTGTGAATTATGGATAATAACTTAAGACTTATGAATTTCTTATTTATCGTTAATCTTTGATTTGTTGGATATGAATTGTGGAATGTTTCTTAAGCTATTGGAAGTGATGAGTTGAATGATGGATTGTGAAATATGAATTTGGATTGTTGGTTGGAATTATTAATGGATAAATGATATGATCATGTGCTAAGTGTGTTTTCAAAAATAAAACCTAAAACGTTTTCAAAATTCCAGGTACGGGTTTTGGTTTTCTACGAGTTGGGGTGTTAGCTTACTCAATTTCACTGACTTTTTCAACTGTGGTTTTTGTGTTTTAAATCCACCACAGGTTTGGAGTATTTGATGCATGCGGGAATCGACGACTCATTAGTTATTAGTTGGACTAAGACCATCAATAATATCTAGACTATTTCTGTAACAACCCTAGATTTTCACAATATATTTTAAGGAAAATATAAGGTCGTTATGCCACAATTGACTCATAAAGCCAAATGCAAGGCAATACAACACAATTAACAAAATAAATATAAGTTATCCAACTTATTTAAATCCGACAAAAAAAAAAAAAAAAACAAAGTAGCTTAGCGGAAGACTTAAATCAAAGTTTACAAATCCGAAAACACAAATCCAAAACCAAACTTAAAAATCCAAACATCAACAAAAGGTCGTTTATTTATATAATCCCCATATGTATGCAGCACGTCCAAGCACGTAATCCAAGACACGAACACCTCAAACACACCTGTCAACTGTGCCGTCGAAGAACGACACATGCCCCAGAATAGGGTAGGGAACGAACCCAAACAGACAGAACGTCAGCAAAGGCTGAGTGGAACTCAATAAGCAAAATAGGAAACGATAGAGTTCAACAATAAACCAAGAATTGAATAATCGAATTACTTTCCAAAACTGCACTAATATGTGCTAACTAACCTAATGGGTAGCCTACTACGGACAACCCATAATTTGGTAGGGTCCTACCCCATACCAAACCACTACTAGAGCCCAAGAAACCACCCTAAAGAACTCGAGTGTGCACACCCCTCACATGAGGGCCAATAGGAAATCCGTTCATGGAGGAAGTTTTATTAGGTAACTGGTAGCTAATCCAGTTATAAAGTTACCTTGATCAGAGGTATAAACGTGACGAATTTCACTAAGGAAATCGTCGCTCTAGAGGGCACAACCAAAATTTTCAAATTCCAAATCCATCTTACATATGATATATACTTTCCAAGAACATTCCAAAATTATAATTCAAAATCATAAGTATCGAAACGATATATATATATATATATATATATATATATATATATATATATATATATATATATATATATACCAATAAGGAAAAAGACATATGAACTTATACATATATACAAATATAAGAATTCAGAATACGATATATATATATATATATATATATACAGGCGAGATCAGGTGCGAACTTATGCTCGCGTGAGAACTGCGCACTCCCATAGAGTGACACAGAATGTCACATACAATGACACGCGCGTATTATACGCCAAAATTAAAAAAAAAAAAAAAGAGATAGGCAGCCTTCCCTCTTCCCGTCACTCTCTTCACTCACTTTCTCTCTCCTCTTCCTCCCATCTCCTCCTCTTTCTCTCTCTTCCAAAATCCCCAAAAACTTTACAAAAATTCATCAAATTTCTCAAATCTGGGTTTCCTATATACATGGAATCACTGCGAATTTAGATCAATGATGAAGAACGCCTAAAATCAGGTTCTTGAAACGAGAAGATGATGGTAAATTCAGGCGCAATCGCGATCTCGATTTGTTCGATTCGATCGTATTTTGTAACGGCTATTATGTAAAGATCGAGACGAGATTATGCATCACGAAATTTTGATTCAATTAAATTGCGTGCTAATGAAGTCAAAATTCTAGGTCAGATTTCTTTACATTTCGATCTTACTTTTTTCAATTTCATGTAATCTTTGCGGATTTTTGATTTTGTTAATCTATATACGTGACGTATTTTGATTTTTGATTTGATCATTCATTTGTTCTTGTTTGTTCGTGTGATTCTAGATTTTTGGATTTGTAATTTCATGGAAAATACAATGACACCAACCTAACAATATAATGACACTATGTTTCGAATATGAGTTGAACGATCTAATTTTAGAATTAAATTTGTAGGTTTGGGATTTTTAGATTTCGTGGAAAATACAATGACAATTACCTAAGAATAAAATGACACTAGGTTTGAGATTAATTTTTAGAGTAAAAAGATCATGTGTCACTGTATGGACAAACTTGTGTCACTCTAAGGACAAACTTGTGTCACTCTATGGACAAACATGTGTCACTCTATGGACAAACGTGTGTCATTCTATGGCTGTGTAATTCTATGAACAATCTTGTGTGTAACGTGTGTCATTCTGTGGACAAACGTGTGTCATTCTATGTTAAACGCAGGAAACTAATTGTGTCATTCTATGGTTGTGTCACTGTATCGACAAACTTATGTCACTCTATGAACAAATGTGTGTCATTCTATGGACAAACATGTGTCATTCTATGTTAAACGCAGGATACTAATTGTGTCATTCTATGGTTGTGTCACTCTATCGACAAACTTGTGTCACTCTATGAACAAACGTGTGTCATTCTATGGACAAACGTGTGTCATTCTATGTTAAACGCAGGATACTAATTGTGCCATTCTATGGTTGTGTCACTCTATCGACAAACTTGCGTCACTCTATCTTTCTATGGTTGCTTGGTGACCTGATTTTGAGGAAGTAAGTACCTCTCTATCCTTCCTGTTTTAATACAACTTTCGTTGGCTAGTTTGTGTGACTGATCTGCCTTAAGTTTGAGGTGACCTAGTCTAGGTTTTGTGGTGTTGTTAGGGGCTGTTTGAGGCTCAGTCTAGACGATACATTCGCGTTTGTTCTATTTTACAACTGTTGTTTTTGTTCACTAAATTTTTTGTCAACTGGTTTTTAGAGTTTGCCTTTTACTATCTTGTACTCCTATAGTCTACTAGCTCAATTGGCAGAGCGCCGTCTCATGGACGGAGGGTGTAGGTTCGATTCCTACGTAGACTAGATGCTTATCTGGTCTAGAAAAATTGGATAGTTCATTAAATTTCTTGCATTTGCCTACTGTGCTTAAGCAGTTGAGGTTACTTGAATTGCTAGAAAATAGCAGAAAGCAAAAGAACGTCAATATCATGTTGGACTTTCTCTCATCAGTTAAGCTTTAACCTTGATAAAGATATTGCAACATATAAATTGAACAATTTTTCTTTTGATAGACCAGTCTTATTGTATTTCATAGCCGATATGGGACTCGAACCCATATCTTGTGCGTTGCACAATGCTTTTCCAAAATTGAGCTAACCGGCTTTAGGACATTATCATGCAAAATGATCATTTATAAACCTGTCCAACCCAGCCAAATATTAATAAACAGCAACTAGAGAACTGACGATAACCTGCACATATCCTAACCAACGACGATGAGGACAAGAAGATACTAGGTTGTGAAAATTTAAGAAAAAAAGGATTTTCTTTATGCTGGCAGAATACAACCATACACTTTTGAGAAAATTAAAACCTCCTAACTTCACAACAAAAACTCAACTGAACATCAGATTATCAGTAAAGAGCTTACTGAGAAAAGAAGATAAACAGCATGTTGAGAGATAGACGATGTGGATGCATTAAACAGGCTGCAAAGGCACTAGCAACGAGCCCCTTCAGACTAGTCGAGGAAGTCATCCAAACAACATGTACAACTACAAAGAGTGCTTATTCAACGAACCAAAATGAAATATACAGGTGACAAAGCTGCAACAATATAAAGTCAGATAAGAGAGTAACTAAAGGACCACATTCTGTATAGCGAATAACTACAAGAAATATAACGATCCTACTGCATACATAATCTAGCATCCAAAAGACTAAAATAGTGCTACTTCTGGACAACATGTATGACTATAAAACTGTTTATATTGATGAGCAAGAAAGCTAGAATAACCTGCAAACGGAGGATCAAAACAACGGATTCATATTATAAAAGACCAGCACCACAATCTTGCTAGGCTAATGTGTGCCAAAATCTGTCTCATGCAAGAAATATGTGTGCCAAAATCTGTCTCAGGCAAGATCAAACGAAAATAGAGCGCGCCAAACACCATACAATGATAGTATGACACCCATTGTCCATAGAATGACACAAGAGTGTCCATACAATGACACCTCCATCCAATGACACAAGAGTGTTCCTACAATAACACTCAATGCCCATACAATAACACCTCCATCCGATGACACTTACTGTCCATAGAATGACACAAGAGTGTTCATACAATGACACCTCCATCCAATGACACGAGTGTCCATACAATTACACCGCATATCAATACAATGACACAAAAGTGTCCATACAAAGACACCGAATATCCATACAATGACAACACCGAATGTCCCACTCTTCACACAATGACACACGGTTTCCTACAAAATGACACATATACTGAAAAATTAAAAATACGTTATGAAACTCGAAATTGAAACCTGTACATCCAAAAATGTTCAACTACAAGCGCAAAAACCAAAAACTTCACGCAAAATTAAGCAAATCTGGCGATTGGCAGCCGAAAATCTGAATCAACCGCAATTACCTTCAACTCGAGTTGGAGCGACCGACGATTCAAATGAAAATCAAATCTTATCTCACGCAATTTCGAAATAAAAAAATCTCAATCACAAATCGGATGTAATAATTAACAAAAAAATATCAAAATCGTGCATATACCGAATTCATTGGAAAAAATAAACAAGCAAATCAAAATGATTTTACAACTGCGTGGAAATGAATCATCTCATAGCTCGCCATCTTTGGAGTCTCGCCATCGCCGGCGATTTGAAAGAACGAGTCTGCAAACCTCAAACTTTAATTAAGCTAAAACTAAACTAAATTAAACTAAGATTAAACTAAAATCAAGCTAAAATTGCAACGCAAGATTATTCGAAATATGCATAAGATTGAAAACCTGAGCTGATGAAATTTGAACGAAATCGGCCAGGAGAGAGTATATACGGCAGCGAGGAGGGAGGACGCAGCGTCGTTCACCAGACACAACGGAGGTGGCGGTTGCGGCGTCGACGCGAACAGAGGAGATGAGAGAGAAACTGTCGAGGAGGATGAACGGCGGCGGCTTGATCCGGAGGAGGTGGAGGAGAAGTCACGGCTGAGGTAGACGGAGATGTTCAGCACGCGTAGCGGCTCCGACGGCGAGGAAGGTAGCGGCTACGTGACACGCCTAGAACTAGCCTAAGCGAGTCTAATCATCCTAGTATAGCTAGGGTCGAATCCACGAGGACGGAGGGTGCGTGTCTATCGATTAAGTCCTAATTTTAGTCTAATCAAATCAAGAATTAAAGTTTTGGTCTAAACTACTAACTATTTTCTACTAATCAACAATTCAAACACACAACTAGTAACTATTAAACTAAAACGCGGGTTTAGACAATAATTGACGAACGCTAGGGGTTAAGAGGTCCACGAGTATAAAGTTGAGGTCTTTAGTTTAGGGGGTTGAATTGAGCCTAATCATGCACACTAACAAGTTATCAAGGCCAAAAGGAAGGGTTAATTCTCTCTCAAGCAATTAATCAATGCCTAATTACTAATTAATTCATTCTCATGCAATGAATCAATAATTCCAAGTCTAATTAGCCAATTTCAATCTCAAGTCTCCCATGTTGATTAAAACGCGATAATAAGTAAAATAGATCGTCATCTATGTTTACCAATCGTTGAAACATTAGACAAGGTGATAAAGTAGCATGCTATTCAAGTAATAACCATTAGACAACCCCCTTAAACATAAAGTTCACAACTTCAACCTATTAACCTCACCCCTAGCTATAGAAACTACTCACACATGGCTAAACTAACACTAATCACAATTAATAGAACCCTAAACATGATACTAAACATGAGAATTGAGTAAAGATTCAAACTTGGAAGACAAATCTAATTAATTGACTAATAAACATGAAATAACAATAATCAAAACAAGATAAATGACAATATAGTAAAGGAGAGAAATAATTATTACCCAAATGAAAGTGACAAAGGGAGGAGGTAAATGAAATAAGACTTGAATTTTATTAATCATGAAACTTTGATAATTGTTGTAATGATCTTCCCAAGTGAAAGATTGAAAGATAAAGAAAATAATATGGTGGAGAAACCAAAGCTCTACAACTAGGAGAGAGAGAGAAAAATCAGAAAAAATGAAAAGTGGCTACACAATTAGGGTAGGTGGCCTTATATAGTTGTACAAAAAGACAAACGAGAAAACGTGTTCAAAAGCAAAAACTGAGCATCCACTCGGCCATCCACTCGGCGAGTGGATATATTCGCTCGGCGAGTGGATGCTTACACTCAGCCGAGTTGACATCCACTCGGTGGCTACATACTGCCTCCCCACCGCTCGGCGACTCACTCGGCGAGTGGAACGCCGAGTGCAGGCTGACTTCTTCTCCTTTGCTCCTCTTTTCTCGTCTCTTGCGCTTCAGGTCCCGTTCCAAGACTCTTTTCCGCTCCTTGGCTCTTCTAATGCCTCGAGTTCCGCTCCAATGTGCTCCGTAGGGGTACCTACAAAAGCCAAAATAGATCGCAGAACTCGATCCCACACAAAAGTAGGAAAAAAAATGCATATGATTGCAAAAATGGCATCAAAACGAGTCAAGCCCAACATAAACATTAAAAGAGCGGAAAAACAACGTGAAAACACCAATAGTAGGGGATGAGACCACCATAAACCTCACGAGAAAAGGGGCAAATGAACCGTATATCACTACGACGGCGAGCAAGGTGGCAGCTACGACCGCGGGGAAAAGAAAATGTTGCGGAGAGAGAAGATGAGAGATAGATCGCCGGGGAGGAGGAAAATGTCGGCGATGAAAGAGGCTGCAGCGGCGTGTACCAGACGCGACAACATGGCGGCGATGGCGACGAAGGTGGCGGTGCTGGCGTCGATGCGAGGAAGGAGGTGAGATGAGAGCGCGGAGGAGGAGAGAGAAGATGTCGAGGAGAGGGAGAGTTGGAGGAGAGAGAATGAACAAATTGAAAATGATGGGAATTGGGGGAAAATAGGGAAAGCAGTTTATTTTCTAATTGAGGTAAGGTGGCTTAATCTGGAGCGTTCAATTTGATGGATT
Organism: Spergularia marina; assembly: GCA_963680865.1. NCBI lineage: Eukaryota > Viridiplantae > Streptophyta > Magnoliopsida > Caryophyllales > Caryophyllaceae > Spergularia > Spergularia marina. The sequence goes on along the minus strand of OY804549.1, from coordinate 5,837,997 downwards.
TGACGGCTATTAAATGGTGCGCAGTACTCACCTAAGGAGGGGTACTCTTATGATCCTCACTATATATATATATATATATATATATATATATAGGATACGAAAGGATACGAAAGGAATCATGCTCAAGCTCAGGGACAAGGACGTTGGCGTTCTTACCTTGGATTGCTAAAAACTTTCTCCCTTAGTCTCAAAACTCTAAGAATCCAACCTCGTCGAACCCACAAGCTACAACATGGCAAACGTATACCCAATCAACTAACGGTTCAACTAAACCTACTACAACGTTAACTAGACATACCATTGCTATATACTCCCTCCAACTCCACACTAAAGATAATCCAATGAATCCTAAAACAGCCACAAAAACTCTCCTAATACAATACTAAAACATGATCAAACCTTCACAACAGCCCACATACGACATTCATCGAAATCAAGCATATACACTCGCGCCATTCCCGATTTTACCATGATTCAAATCAATAATGAAAGAACAACCCGAATTATACCAAATCATCAAATGAAACACACATACTATTATACTACTACTCCAAGCACCAATCATCTCCAACCTTAACCAAAAATCAAATCAAACAAAACAAACATCGATCAAACACCCCCCCCCCCCAACGAAATGACGCAAACAAAACCCAAAACAAAACCATTGAATACATTCCCAAAATCATCAAAGCGATTAGTAGAAATTTCTAAACAATTACCCAACTCATATAAATCAACAAACATGAATTATAATCTCATATAAACGTTTATAAATCCATAAAATCACAATCATAAAATCGAAATCAGATTTTGATACAAAAACGTGATTTTTGATTGAAAATTAAAACTTAGCATTTGGGGTAGAAATTGTACCAAATAATGAAGGAATATATAGAATAAAGGCTAGGAGGACGCCGGCGGAAATACTGGCGGAAACACGGCCGGAAAACGGACAGAAAACGGCCGGCAGAGGCATTTTTCGCGCAGCAAAACAGGGGCGAACAGAGGACGCGCGCGAGGAGGTCGAACGGCGACAACAACGACGGAGGAGGGTTGGACGGAGGAAGGGAAGGCCGGAAATTATTTCCGGACGACGTGGGTCGTCGCCGGCAATCGGGTTTCTTCTGGGGAAGGCGGACGGTCGCGCGGGGAAGATGAAGAGGATGAGTCCTCTGTTTTCCTGCGCTCTCTTTTTTTTTTTTTTTTCTTTTGTTGTTTACGTAAAATGTAAAATGAGGAATGGATAATTCCTTTGTCCTATTGTGCTATATATGGTAAGAGAGTGAAGTAGGGTATAGGAGTATAAAAGAGGGAAAAAATTGTAATTTACTTATTAGGATTATTTGGAAAATAAAATGATTTAATTTATAAATCCAAAATCTAATAAGATTATTTGATAAATAGTTAAATTAAGATATTTAACAAAATAAACCCATTTATATAATCCCAAAAATAGTAACACCCAATTATTAAAAATCCCGAAAAATACGGGGTGTTACAATTTCATATTTCATATTTCTGATTGTTGTAATTTAATTAATTGATTGTAATATACTATTTTAGACCATTAGACATTTGTAGTTCGGCTTCTGAAATCACCTTGCATTCGGGTCTTTGACTCGAGTGCGGAGTGACACCTCTAAATTTTCTTATTTGTATTTTGGTTCGAGATAAAATGTTTTAAAAAGGAAAGGAAATTTGGGGGTGTTACAATGCCACCACCTAGTTCTCATCCAATAACGGATATAGATTCACAAGATGGTAAAATTCAATTTATATAGTTGCATATTTATTATTTATTCAATTCATGTAATTTTTTAATTTATTCAATTAATTTAAATTTACAACTTAATTAATATCATTATTCTTTAATTGTAGGTGGTGATATTGTTAATCGACGTGGTGTCAAACCAAGTTTTGTTTGGGCTCATTTTGACAAAACCTACACCGAAAACGACAAAAAAAGTGCAAAATATTTCAAACTTATTTGTCAAATTTGCAAAAACAACAATGTTAATATAGAATTGAAGTGGAAAACGGGTAGCGGAAGCAGCACTCAAACTCGACACCTACAAAGCGTACATGGCATAACCGACCCCGAAAAACAAAGTGAAGGTAAATCAAGCCAAGGTGGTGGTCAAACACAAATCGGAGGTTATATGACCCCGACTCCCGGTGGAGGTACCCCTTTCTGTTATAATAGAGATCGAATGATTGATAATATGGCTAGTTTTATTTGTCTTGATGAATTGCCTTTTAGTTTTGGTGAAAGTATTAATTATGAAGAGTTTAATAGATTATCATTACAAACCGCTTATAGAAAGGTGCCTAAGAACACTCTTAAGCGTCATACTATGACACAATATCACAAAACTAAAGGCGAGTTAATTGAATATTTTCGTTCATTTAGTGGACGTGTTTGCCTAACTAGTGATACATGGACTTCAAGACAAGGTGAACCTTATATATGCATTACCGTTCATTGGATTGATAATGATTTTAAATTGAAAAAACGTATTATTGCTTTTGATTTTATGGAAGAGTCGCATACCGGCTATAACATATATTCTCGTATTCATGGTACTTGTAGTGCGTTTAAATTGTTTGATAAGTTGTTTACTATTTCATTTGATAATGATTCGGCTAATACTAATTGCATTAGTCATATCAAGAGCAACATTTCAACTTTATTATTAGATGGTATTTTTTTACATGTTAGATGTTGTGCACATATTATTAATTTGTCCACTCAAGAAGGAATTGCTTGTATTTCTCATATTTTAAAGCCTATTAGAAAAATTGTTAAGTGGCTTAGAGTAACGGGCACAAAAAAGCGTAGATACAAACAATTGTGCAAAGAACATCAATTGACATGTAAGATATTTTGTCTTGATACACCAACAAGGTGGAATTCTACCTACAAAATGCTAGGTGCTGCAATCAGGTATAAACAAATTATTAGTACTTTGTATAATGAACATCATTCTACCGATCCAAATGCACAACTTCTCGATGATGTTACTTGGGAACTTGCCGAACCTATTTGTGATCTTTTGAAATCTTATTATGATGCTACAAACATTTTTTCGCTAGTATATGAACCAAATGTTCATTTGGTGATCTTACAATGCATTAAAATAGTTTTTGCTATGTCTAATATTGATGCTTCTATTTACGATAGCTTAAAGCAAGTTGTTTCTTTAATGCGTGAGAAATGGTTGCATTATTTTACTGAATTTCCTATTATATATGACATTGCATGTATTCTTGATCCCGAAGTTAAATCCGCGGGATTGAAAAACATGTTAAAATTTTATTATTAAACATTAGAACAAGACTATGATGTAGAAAATTATGTGAACAAATGTGTTTTTATTCTTATTAAATTACATGATTTGTATGATACACGTAGTGGTACTGATGCACAAGCTAGTTCTTCTTCTTCTTCCATGTCATCTAAATCTAAACAAAGTAAATTTGGTGATTATCATAAAATTATTTTTAAAAAACAAAAAACAATTTTAGACGAGACAACATCTTTTGTCAATGATTATTTAACACTTGTCCATGATACTACCGATGATAGTGATTTTAGCATTCTTAATTGGTGGCGTAAACATAGCCACCAATATACGATTTTAACCCAAATTGCAAAGAATGTTCTTGTAGTTCCAGCTTCGGCAGTTGCTTCGGAGTCCGCTTTTAGTGCAGGTAGAAGAGTATTGGATGAAAAACGATCAAGCTTGACTCCCGAATCTGTGAAAGTATGAGTATGCAAAAAAAATTGGGATCAAGCAGTAAAAAGAAGACAAGGAATAAAGGATGATGATGATAACGACGAAGAAGATGATCCATTCATGACAATGGATATTACATCGGAATCGGGAGCGTCAACCGCCGATAAGAACGTCTAAGAATGAACCGATCAAATAATCAAACGAAGGTAAGTAAGGTAAGTGAAGAACTACGTGGGCTTTGATTCTTTCGAGATACGTAGGCATCCTAATTATTACAAGTTTATCAAATAATGATACAATTATGATAATTACGAGCAAGCCATTTTTTTTTTCGCCCGAGGCAGTGCCCGAGCACTGGCCCGCCCGGCACTAGCCCGGTCAAAGGACCGGCGGGCTAGTGCCAATGCCCCGATAATCGAGCACTGGCACTAGCCCGGCACTAGCCCAAGTGTGGAGGGCTAGTGCCAGTGCTCGATTTTCGGGGCACTAGCCCGGGTGAGGCCGGCACAGCCCGCGCCCGGCCCGTGGCGGCTCTACTTTCGAGTACTAGTATATGTTTTCCAAAAAGAGAAATAATTCCCATCTAATCTTCTTGAAATCGAAAGATTATATTCACATTCGATGTCACTCAATAATAGCCTATCATAAAAAAATATTGTAGCATTAAAAAAGGAAATTGTTTTTTGTATGGGAAGGACTTAATGTATACGATGTATGTATATACATTACAAAACATATATCCACCCATTTCTCTCTCCTCAGCCCCATCAACCTCTTTTTTCTAGGCATATTTTGAATTGATATTGCATATTTTGAGTCACCATTCTCGTATTTGAGTTGACAAAATTATTTGTGAGTGATTTTATTTTGATGTATTCTAAATTGACTTCTTTTTGTATGAATTGACATATTAATTTTTGAATAGTAATCTGCTACCCGTGAGCCATCACTCTTCATATTTTGGGCATATTTTAAATTGACATTCTAGATCTTGAGTTGGCATTCTCATATTTTGCGTTGACAATATTATTTGTGAGTGGTTTTGTTTTGATGTATTCTGAATTGACATTTTTATGTATGAATTGACGTGATAATTCTTGAGTAGATATTTGTTATCCATGAGTGTGCATTTGAGAGTGAGAAGGGGATATATGAGTCAGCAAAAGTGGTGAAAATACCATCTAACCCCCCATATACATCTATAAGTGTGTAACAACCCTAAATTTTCGCAGTAATAAATAAAGAAATACTATAGAATTGTTATGCCGCAGTTGACTACCAGGCTTAAAATTCAAATACAACTTAATAAATCCAAACAAATGAAAAGACGACAGCGGAAGACTTAATAAAACCGAATAAAATTCATGTCTAAAGAATGTTTTAATAAAAGTCCCTAGCATGCAAGTCGATCTCCCTAGCAAGCATCCAAATCATCATCAAGACCTATCAACTATGCCATCGAAGAATGACATAAGCCCCAGAATGACATAAGCAACATAAGGCAAATAAACAAAGATACGCGCCTTGAGGTGCGTAGCTAACGAATAACAAACTTTAGATATAACAACGAATTCAGAGTACCATCGGGACAAGCAGTGTGATGGCGAGACAAACGGTCCCGTCAATCATACACGGCTGGACTCCTACCCCGCAGCCACCACAATCTCGATCCGACGCGAGCTAGAGTACAATTAAACAGATCCCAAGGACTTGAAGTGTGCACACCCCTCTCTAGAGGGCCAAGCCTCTAGGAGGAAAGCCTATTAGGAAGTCGGTAGCTACTCCGACCCAAACATTACCTTGATTAGAGGTATACACAGTGATCGGTTAGGAGCGCATCACAACACTCTAGGTGGTACGCATAATTCTATCTTTCGACAGTTTTAGGTACATTATTCAATGGTACATTATTTGATACAAAATTTATAAACGGCCGTAGCCGGAGTCAACGATTCAATACAAACGAATAACGATTTAAGATTATTAAAGAAACACACCACTCGGTCGAGAAGCCGAATAACAACAGGGGCCGAAGGACAGGGAAATACGGCTAGAACAAGAAGGGCGAGCACATCATACGAATAAAATACGAGGTCAGGCGCAGAGCATGAGATCAAGCAAAGAGTATAAACGATGGATGTGAATTGAATTGCCAATTAACATAATGCTGCGTAGGCTGGAGTAACGATCAACGTAGGCTGGAGTAACGATCAACGTTCTTACCTTACTCTGAACGAAACACCAAACTGTTCCAAGACTAAAACGGAATCTCCTCAAACACACCCCTAATTACAAAATAATAAGATTGAATTACTAATCAATGGCCATCATAACTCCATCACAAAACAATCAACCAACGGCAACAAGGTCACGACAACTCACGTTTTCGACATCTAAACGGGCTCACAATTACACCAAATTCGCACCACACCATCCTAACCTTACTAGCTATACAATCTCATCAATTAAACACCAATTCAACAACAATAACGCCCAAAATACATAAAAATCAGAAGTGGCCTGTAGGCATAAACCTCACTCAAATCATTATCAAACGCTCCTAAAACGGTACTACAATATCCCCAATTCATAACAAAGCCCTCCTCCAAAAATCAAGCAATTCCATAAACAAAATCGATCACAATCAACATAAACCCCAATTCGAAAAACCCCTAAATTCGAAAATCATAACCCATAAATCATAATCACCACAATCACGATTAAACACCAAAACAACAATCTACACAACCCAATCGTGTTCTAACCACGAATTTGAACTCAAACCCGAAAACCCAATTATAATTATGGGGAAGGATGAGGGAACTTACTACTCTTGATATTGAATCAAGAGAGAGAGAAGGCGGGTAGAGGATAGGAGGCGTGGGCGGCTGACGGCGGCGGACTGGTGGCGCGCGGGGGCAGTCGCGCGGCTCCTCTCTTCTTCTCCCCTCTTCTTTTCCTCTGTTCTTTTCTTCTTTTTTTCTTTTTTCTTTCTCTTTGCTGCGTGCTGCGTGAGGCTGAGTGATGTGTGTTTTTCTTTCTTTCTTCTTTATTTTTTTTTTATTTTTTTTTTATATTGTGGTGAGGGAGGGTTTAGTAAGGGTAGAAAGGTAATTTTGTAAGCTAATTTTCTGATTAGGAAAGCGACCTAAAAAGGAAAGTGACTCCAAACTTTCCAAAATAGAAACTCGTAATTCTAGACTGAAAATCTCCCGACGACTTTAATAAATTAGAATTCCCAAAATTATGGGGTGTTACAAAGTGTATTTGTCGTATACATTTAGCCTTACTCTTTTTCAAAGGAGCTGAGCATTAGAAATAAAATTGTCGTACGTGTTAATGTTCTTTCTCCTGTTTCAACAAGGTTTGAAACACAATAATGAACCCAAACACAAGAAGCACAAAAACATGAACAAAATCACAGGTAGACAGGTAGTATATTAGCTTCATTTGCAATACCATGCAGAGCGCTAAGCCACCCGCACGGAATATCAAACGCGTAATAACGCTCTCAAGTGAGACTCCAAATTCGGCACAAACTCCTTACAAACCTTGCTTCTTGAATTGGCGTCATCACCACAAGCACAAAGGTGCTAATCATGCAACCCACCTACCGGGTATGGCCTTAAACCTGATCCCACGCGTGGATGTGACCTTGAACTTACAAATAATTTGCCCGGCACAATATTTCTGCATGCCAAGTTTAACATAGGATTTACATGGCTGTGACGCTAGCTGTGTAAAGGGTGCGGTACCATTACCGGCCACATGAGGTGTAGTAATAGTCATAGTAGTAGCTAGTGATACAATAATTTTGACGGTTCATAGTACTCCGTCTTAATTCTTCTTAAGAAAATATGAGACTAAGAAATTCGAGTAATATGTACTAGTATATTGATAGTAATAGTGTATATAGATTCATTGAATGGTATTATTCGTTTGATGTGTTTCTTGTAATCATATATAATCAAATAATATTTCCCCATGACTTGTAATCACCATTGTATTCCCCCGTAGTTTTTCTAGGTTCATTGTAATCTTGTATAGGCCTTTCATATTGCCTTGTACACTGTATAAATAAGCTTATGCAATGAACCCCTGGGTCAGGGAGTTTTGTAAACTTACATGGTATCGGCCACTTCTCGGCCCTACCGCAAGTCCTCCTTCCTCGACCGCCCAAGACGCCGCTTTCTCCCCGCCACCGTAAGGCCTTCACACCTCTTCACTATGGCTGGCCAAACACCACCACAACCCAAATATGTGCACCCTGCCTGTGTCATTCACAACTTCAAGCTTTGTTCCCTATTGTTCTCGACCTCAAGGAGGATGAATATTCATCCTAGGTTGACCTTTTCGAACTTCAACTCACCATCAACGATCTCCAACATTATGTCACCGGTGAATAGAGGTGGCAAACGGGTGGATCGAGTCGGGTTCGGGTCGAATGATTTCGGGTTCAGATCATAATTGATTCGGGTTCATTTGGATCATGTGAGCTTTCGGATCGGGTCGGGTTGGGTCGGGTCATGCCGGGTTGAGACTGATATCGGAACTCGGGTCACATTGGGTCGGGTTACATCGGGCGTCGGGTGCCCATGGGTCGGGTAATTTCGGTTAGTTGATCTTATCGGGTCAATAAATATAATACAATTATTTTTGGTTCATATGATAAAATTCACTTGTTAAAATTTTTTGGATCCAAAATTAAGCGCATAATGTCTATATGAAATTATTTGTTTTCCCTCCATACTTAAAACTAGTTATGCGATTTTACTCCAAGATAAAAATTTCATAATTTTCTCAATTCCCTCCATATATACATTTTATTAGTCATTTGCCAAACCCTAAACAATAGAGTTGTAATTTTATGCATCATATGAGTAGTTTATACTTGTGATTTGCGAATAGAGTTTTCAATAAAAACTTTATATATCCGGGTGCAATCAGATAATTGGGCCTAATCAATGCGGGTACTATTCGAGTCGGGTTTTAATCAGGTCGGGTGTTGGCAGGTTCAGGTTATATCGGTTACGGGTATATTCGGGTATCGGGTTATGTCGGATAAGATCGGGTCGGTTAAGGGTTGCTTCATTTTGTCATATAAGCGGGTGTCGGGCGGGTCGGGTATCGGGTGGGTCGGGTCGGTTTTCTCGGGTCGGATTAGATTTTGCCACCTCTACCGGTGAAGCCCGCCCCGCTGATATCGACGACGCCACTTTTGCCAAATTGGACGCCCTTGTTGGATCATTGATGTTCTCCACCATGACGAAGGACTTGATGCACACGGTTCCCAAAGCCGGTTCGCCTCTGATCACGGCCTTGTGTTTCGTTTTTTGTACCCCCAAACATCCCCTTAAAATGGCAAGACCGAAAGGATGATCTGTCGCCTTAATGATATCTTCCGCACTCTTCTCACTCATGATTCCCTTCCCCTTAAATTGTGGGTCGATAACCTCTTTATGGCGGCCTACCTTCACAACATCCTCCCCTCCAAAACACTAAATTTCCACTTTCCTGTCTCTACTCTCTATCTTCGTCAACCCACGTATGACCATCTTCACTCTTTCGACTGTCTATGTTATCCAAACATTTCTGCAAAAGCCCGCCACAAACTTTCCCCACGGTCCACTCGGTGTGTTTTTCTTGGGTATCCCTCTCATCATTGTGGATACCGTTGTCTCGAACTCTCCACTGGAAAAATTATTGTATCTCGTCATGTTACCTTTGACGAGACTGTTTTTCCTTTCTCGTCACCCGGTTCTCCCTCCACCAACTCAGACTCTATCTCTGATGACCCGCCACCCCTCTTCCCCACCATCTACACTTATTCTCCTTCTCTCGTCGATCCGGCGTACTCTTCGCCATCACTCTCCTCCCCGACTCCGTCTCCCTCTTCTCTGCCCTCTACTACTACCCCTCCGTCTTCTCCACCCCACTAAACTCCGCCCCATCGTCGCATCCCCCCGGTTGCTCCACCTACTTCTCCACAAATGGGCACCTGATCCAGTCACGACATTTTTAAACCTCGTATCCCCCTTTCTCTCCTTGCCCAGAATCCCTCCTCCATATCGCCTCTTCCTCGCTCCCACCTTTTTGCCCTTAAGGACCCCCACTGGAACGCTGCCATGCGTGACGAGTACGATGCACTTATTAAGACTGGGACGTGGGAGTTGGTGCCTTGTCCTCCTACTACCCCTATCGTTCGGTGTATGTGGCTCTTCTGTCACAAGTTTAACTCTGACGGGTCCCTCCAGATATATAAAGCTCGGCTTGTGGCTAACGGTAAATCCCAACAGGTTGGTATTGACTGTGATGAGACATTTAGTCCCGTGGTAAAACCAGCTACTATTCGCACAGTTCACACCATTGATGTCTCTTGTTCTTAGCCCATCCATTAGCTGGATGTCAAGAACGCGTTTCTCCATGGTGACCTCTCGGAGACTATATACATGTTCCAGCCACCTGGTTTTGTTGATCCTGCTAAACCCTCTCATGTTTGTCGGCATCGCAGATCACTTTACGAGCTTAAGCAAGCTTGTCGGGCATGGTACCAATGTTTTGCGAATTATGTTACTCGTTGTAGTTTTCGGGGTAGTGTGTGCGATAATTTATTGTTTGTCTTCGGAGATCACTTTACGAGCTTAAGCAGGCTTGTCGGGCATGGTACCAACGTTTTGCGAATTATGTTACTCGTTGTGGTTTTCGGGGTAGTGTGTGCGATTATTCATTGTTTGTGTACCGGTCTGGCTTTGATATGGCGTACCTTCTACTGTACGTCGATGACATTGTGTTGACCGCGTCATCTGACGCTCTTTTACGCCTTGCTTTACTATCTCGGCACACTTCACCATTTTGTTGGCATCACCGTTACTCGAGATGCCTCTGGTCTCTTTCTGTCTCAGCGGACTTATGCGCAAGAAATTCTTGCCCGCACTTCTATGAACTCTTGTAAACCGGTTTCAACTCCGGTTGACACGTCATCCAAGCTCAGTGCTTCCGCTGGTTCGGCTGTTTCTGATCCCACATTATATCGTAGTCTGGCTGGTGCTTTGCAATATTTAACTTTCACCCGACCTGACATCTCTTATGCAGGTTTGTTTGTTTATGCACGATCCTTGCAAGCCTCATTTCCAGGCCTTGAAACACATTCTGCGTTACCTTGAGGGCACTCTTGATCATGGCCTCACTCTTTCCACGTCGCGTTCTCATGGTGTGACTGCTTATTCCAACGCCGATTGGGCTGGTTGTCTGGACTCCAGTCGTTCCACTTCTGGTTATTGTGTGTTCCTTGGTGATAAATTGATTTCGTGGTTGTCCAAGCGTCAGGCTACTATCTCCTGTTTTAGTACGGAAGCCGAGTATCGTGGGGTTGCGAATGCTATTGTCGAAACCTGTTGGTTGCACAATCTGCTTCTTCAGCTTCATACCCCCTTACGTCATGCTACTGTGGTTTATTGAAGCAATATTAGCGCTGTCTACTTATCCGGCAATCTTGTGCAGCACCAGCGCACTAAACATGTTGAACATGATGTACATTCTGTACGTGAACATGTCCGTGTTGGTGATGGCCGCGTTTTGCAAGTGCCCGCTGCTTATCAGTATGCCCACATTTTCACCAAAGGAATTCCTCGAGATCTGTTTCAGTGTTTTCCGGCCATTTTGAGTGTCCGCTCTCCTCCCGCATCGACTGCAGGGGCGTAATAGTTTATATAGATTCATTGAATTGTATTATTCGTTTAATGTGTTTCTTGTAATCATGTAGAGTCAAATAATATTTCCACATGACTTTGTAATCACCATTGTATCTCCCCTTAGTTTTCCTACGTTCATTGTAATCTTGTATAAGCCTTTCATATTGCCTTGTACACTATATAAATAAGCTTTGCAATGAACCCCTGGATCAGGGAATTTTGTAAACTAACAGACAGTTCCGTAAGAGATTAAATTAATCAAAAGAAGATAAAGTTAAAAGGATTGAATTAAATTAACATCCTTCATTTCCGTATTGCGTCATTCGGCTCTGCCACCAGCTCCGAGAAAACTGGCGCTCGCTTGTCATTGCAACGAGCGAGCCCTATTTCCACAAGATTACATATACCCATGGATTCTTTTGAAGGACATGGTCAGTCCTTGACCGTAGGTCAACTAATTGGTACACTGTACTATTAATGTTTTCACCCTCTCATAGTTACTTGTGGGTGAAGCCAGCAAGATTTGTTGCCATACAAACCCAGCCAACCGCCGTAAACTGACTAGGGTTAGGAACATTATCGGTCGCAGCCTGCGCTTTTTAACTTAGCCACCGCAACACTGTTTAACACAAAGCTCCTCACTACGACCTGCTTCATGGACAATCTTGGTTAGAACTTTATGTGCTTAGCTTGTGGGTCACGCTCCAACAAACGATCCTGGTACCACCCAATTGCAAACCCGCTGCATCTAAGGCACATTGATCTGGATAGCCAGGTGAATCCCTGAGGTTATTAACCCGTCCTTATTAGGTGGGTGATACAAATACAATTCCGAGTGAGCTTAGCAAGTCAACCCAAACTAATAAGGAGTCCACATCAGGAAAAGAAAATGACTCACCTAGCTAGTTTGTCATATTGTGGAGGTGTCACTCTTATAAGGAGGCACACTTACTTAACAAGTATTATAAATATAGGAGTTTTAGGAAAAATACAATCATCTTGATTTGTTGTAAACACTGATTACTCTCATCCCCGTTCTAACCTTCAGTCCCCTTCCCTAATTGCTTCTAATGTCTTAATCTCCTTCTTTGTGTATCAAACCTTGATATTATCATAAATACCAATAATATCCTTCGATTATCTTTTGCAAATTATTTCGTTTGTAACAGTGGGTAAAAACTATGCAAATCAATGTCCGATGACGACGTCGACGACAAGGAACCTACAACATCCCTAAGAGGACGATTCACCTGTGCTTCGACCAAAGGTACGGTATCCCTTCGTTGTTGCACATGCAAGTCCCCCACGTCTCGTACCGCCAAAGGGTAAAAGACAGACAGTGTTTGCGAGAGACATGTCTTCAGAAGCGTTATTATATTCAAAGGCGTCATGCTCACTCTACTAACGCCCTCTAGAGCAAAGTAGAACAAAAGAGTTGGCAACTTGGCACTAATATAGGGGGATGCTTCTGGTCTAGAAGAGAAAAATCTGAGGTTTATTTTATCCGATGATGTTGCTATGTTCGGTTTTATGGTTTCTTTTGATATATCTTGTTGGAAATAAGGGTTAACAATGGTTGTATAAGCCTATAAGGAAGATAAAAAAACGATTTCAAGTTGTGACTCGATAGGAGACCACTGACTTGTAAGCGATTACAGCCCGACATTGGTGGTCATCGTCACTGACTGGAATTCTCCCCAAGGTTAACAAAATTACTTGTGCACACAACCACTCACATACAAAAGTTGGAGTTTGCACACTCATACAATTATCCAAGAATCAGAAGATGTGTTTTTGTGTATACCGTTCTATATAAAAATGAACACAATAGGCTTTCTTATATAGTGGGTGGAAAAGGATGTTATGGATAGTAAATGGTCAAAGACTAATTATGGAATTAAAGACACTCATAATCACACAATTAACATGATAATAAACATGGTGTTTAATAGATGCAATAAGCATGATAATAATGAGGATTACTACCAAGAGTTATCCAATGCTCAAGTCAAACATGACTTTGGAGCTATTACCCCAACAATCCCCCACTTAGGGTGAGCAAAGCCAACAAGAGAAACAAATCTTGAATAAAGGTAAGGAAATACTTAAGCATCAATATCTTTCGATTTGAATTAACGCATAGTGAAATTAGGCAACAACTTACTTTCTAGTGAGTGAATTGTTTCTTGAACTCACTGAAGTTGGTTGAGACCCTCACAACACATATTTACCTTAACAGAATATGCAAACTCGCGAACCAAGCGCTTTAAGGCCATGTGCACACCTCGGGTCTCATGAGTGCTCTAGAAAGATAGCTCAATATTTCATAGAAGGCGGTCAAACCTTCGCACTCACATAGGTGGTCCATGAAGTGTTTCACCAAACACCACCACAATGGGATTTGGAACCATTAAGAGCAAAGCTCAACCTCTCACAAATACACGGTGAATCTTTCAAATCCTTCTCAAAAGGACTATCCAACATAAGGATGTAGACTCATTAAGAGATAATCAAATCTCAACCTCCAAATACGGTGATCTTATCAAGTCCATCTCAAAAGAACCACCCAAATTAGGGCTATAAGATCATTAAGAGCGTAACGCTCAACCTCTTCAATAGAAATCCATCAAGTGCATCTCAGTAGCACTTGTCAATAGGTTATGGATTATGTTAAGCACTACCACGCGTCATAGGGATGAGAAATGTAGTGCAAATTAAAGTTAAGAGTCATGTGACTTCGTTTGACCACAAGCGGGTATCCACGACACAACCTCAACTCATGGGCTTTACCCCATCCCCCTTGACGACTAATGGATGACACTCTCCGTAATCCCTTATAAAGGGATCAAAAAGATTTCTTACACATTTCACATAATCTAAGAATTCACTCAGTTCTAAGAGCCGTTTAACAACATTGTGTCGTACAAGTATCTGGCTCTTCTTCCAATCGTACACGCTATTCTTAGCAGCACCAAGTGTCACTTGTAAATTACAATGAAGAGAGACGGGAACCGCATATCCCCCACAATAGCACGTCTGTTAATAAATTTCTCAACCACTCAGCCTTTTATCCTGCCAACTCGAGGACATAAATTCATACTCTACGGTGGACTAATTAAGTTATACAAGTCTATATAAAAGACTACAACAAAATAACACCACCCCCTAGAGTAAACAATCATCCACTAGTGATACTAATCTCATTCAATACTTGATACCAAGATCGCGAAACAAATTTCCAAATTCCTTACGTTGGAATATAACGATAATGGAAACAAAGGTTAACTAATTTTCTAAGATATCCAAGTAAGAGATGACACGCACTTTAATGATCACCAGTAGGGTTATGTGTACAACCACTTAGTCTACTCACCACATATACAATGTTAGGCCGAGCATAGTTCATGAGCAACATAACGCTACCTATGATCTTAGTTTACTCAACTTGGGAGACACTCTCTCCTAAGTTCTAATCTTCTAATCGAATGAGTGCTAGGATCATATAGTGAACTAACAGGCACAACTTCAAAGAAAATTAAACTTCTTAATAAACACAAAGGGATAGGCTGACTCAAAGCAATCCAACTAGAGTTTCTCTTAACTCGAACTCTAAGTATTACATCTGCTTCTCCTAAGTCCTTCATCTCAAAATTGGACGACAAGAATAATTTAACATCAACCAAAATTCACAAACTATTCCCAAAAATCAACAAGTCATCCACATAGCGACATATGATAGCACAGTCTCATCCCTTATACTTCGGTAAACCAATCATGGCTATTTATCCCCACACACTCAAATATTTTACTCAAGAATTAGACTCTACAACTCCAAGCAACAAACTTATAAAGGCATACAGAGAGTAACCACTACAACAATATAGGGAATAGGCAACAGAAAAATTACAACAATAATAGAACTGTTGCCGTTGGTAGGCTATGGCAACAAAATTTATGGTGTTACTAAGGCTTGTCAATTTCTAATTACATCTCAGTGCAACAATAACAAAATTGTTGCCTAAAGTTATCTAAGGCAACAAATAAGAAAACGGTTGCTTAATACATTACTATGGCAAGATATAGTAAGTTGTTGCCTAAATATATAAGTCGGGTCATTAGATTCTAATCGGGCCAATTTATACAGATCGTTATTTCGGATCAATTTCATGTTTGAGCTAAATCAATATATTGTGGGAACAATTTTAATTTGCTAAATTCATTGTCAAATTGATATTTAGGTAAATTTTTGCTACAATCCAAATTAAAGCGTTACATAATATTGGGTCAATCTCAATCATTTTAAACCTGGTTATTTGGATCAAATCTATATCGAATGTGTAGTTTGGTCATTAAAATACCGTACATAAAGTTTATTTAGAAAGTGATATATACCGCGATGATTCATGCAATATTGTAATCGTGATCCAACCGAGTGATATATACATGTTTGCTTATTTTAGTTCTGGTCCATTTTGGATTGGATTAGTATCGGGTGAAGTTTAATAAATTTAAACAATTTGGGTATCGAGTCTAATTTTAGTTGTCATTTCCATTTGTTATAGGTCAAAATGATATCTCCCTGCCCGGTCAACGTTATTGTCTACTCTACTTGCTACACTACGTAACAAAAAAGAAACAGACGTACTAGCACTATCTTTTAACTACTTTTTCCCTTAGTCAATCTTAATTCAATATGATTAAGATAAACAAAAATTAACCATTCGGTTAAGGTATAGTATCCAATTTAATCTACCAACCGCAAAATTTAAATAATAAATAGGCGACAAATTATTGTTTTTTTTGGTAACATAATAATGATAATATTTTATGAGAATATAATTATAAAATAAAATTACTTTAAATTACATGTAATTTTAATTTTGATAAAGATTTACAAAAAAAAATTAGCGGATTACACAAACACACACTTAAATCCGTTAAAAAAATACACACATTAAAAAAAAAAAAAAAAAAAAACAACAAACCAAAAAACTGACTCTCCCAATTCTCATCCTCGACCGTCAATCACGAAGTAGAGGGAGGGAGAGAGAGAAAGAGCAGAAAGAGAAAAGGGTCCGATCACGCCGCTCGCAGGTTTCGTTCGTTCGTTCGCGGCCAGATCTGTTCTAGCCGTCCACGGGACGACGACAGGAGGACGTCGACCACGCCGTGAAACATCGCACCACCCATCTCCTTATTGTTGTTTTACCAGATGCAAAACTTAATCGGAGCAAGCCATGGTATGTCACACTCCTCAATCCCTTTTCATTCCGTCTGCTATTCGTTATAATTTTCGATTGAATTACTTGCTCAAATGGAGACTTTGATTAAATTCGTTATAATTTTCGATTAGCAGAATATAAGTTGGTAAAGTTTGTGTATAATTTTGCGATTATGATTTAGGCTGCTTGCTCACCCTTACAAATCTCCAAATCAGCAATCTGGCATTGTTTGGTTGGCCGTGGTTTTTCCTCAACATCCGAGGTCTGATTTCTTTTTCGCGTTTCGTACTACAATTGCACTTGATAAACCCTAAATTTCGTGCAAATTGGTGTAATTAGTTAATATTGATGGGTGATTATAATGCATTTTGTAAATTGAGTGATATAAGTGGTAGAATGAACTCACTTAATTTATAAGTTTGGTTATTATGCTTTTTAGGGATTAATTTCTTCCTGGAATAGTGTTGCTGCTGACCTGGGCGCATTCATGGGTTGGAGTTCGAAATTGTAGATCAAATTGTTATTATATATAAGAATATAGCTTTGCTTTCGATAGTAGTCTTATGTTGTCGATTTGGGTTGAGCATTACATCAATAGTTGTTGGGAAAGAGTTGGAGAGATGAGCTTTAGATAATTGGATACTTTGACTACTTGGTAACACATGGTAAGTTATGATCAATTCATGATATTGGAAAAGCTGTTTCTTTTTATTGTATAAATGTGTGTGGCATTAAAGTCATTGAAGTAGTCTTTAACTTAGTGAGTCTATCTCGGTCTTAATCAATCTTAGTACTTGTTTAACAGTTGAGTCAATCAGCTATATAGGAAGTTTGTATCTGTGTTCTGGTCACTGTTCTCTACCATGTTCCCTCCATTGTTCCCTTCCCTGTTCCCTACATTGTTCCCTTCCCCTTTCCCTACATTGTTCTTATTCAGTTCTTAATCCCTGGTTTCTTGTAATATCTGTGCTAAATTTGTTCTTGATGTTTTGTCCATGTGGTTTTGTGATACTTTCAAAAATGGATCAAAGTCTCCAAATGACGTTACTTGTTAAAATGTTTTGAAATTGTACCAGGTTCCCATTTGTTACTACTTATCTTATCTATATTGGAGCAAGCCAAGGTATATCTGACTCTTCACTCAAACTGGAGTGTTTTGTGAAATTGAACAGAATATAAGCCGTTTAAGTTTGTGTATGATTTTGGTTGTTCAGGAAAAAGGAGGAGAAGTGATTATTGGAGCTTAAAATCATGTAGTCATGAGGATGGATTAAGCCTTTTACTAGATGAACCTCCACTGACAACCATCGCAGGTAAAGTTGGCGAACTATTTATAAGATGTTTAAAGATAGATTAGCTTGTTCATGTTCTTGATGGTTAGAAACAGATGAATAGTAATGGCCTCTCTTGTTTGGGACAGTGTATGCACTAGGTAATGGCCTTATGATTAATGGCGTATATTGGAGTGCGGATATTTTACAAAAATTGTTACATAGTTTGGATTAAAATATTGTTTGTTGTTCATGAGGATATCTAATCATGATTAGAGTTTAATCGTATGATTGAAGCCTATTAGCTCAATGGTAGAGCATCGCACTATTGTGCGAGAGACGTGGGTTCGAATCCCATATTGGCTATCGTATGGCACACAACAATGTGCAATTGTGAGTCTCTATTTTGTTAGCAACAAATACGATAGACAATATGTTCTTGCATTTTCCTAACAACGACAACGATTTTAAAGTGTTGCCAAAAGCGGCAACAACTAAAAACTGTTACCAAAAGAAAACTGTTGCCATAGCCTTGTTGTTGCCTTTGTGTGAAAACTGTCGCCTTAGGAAAAGGCAACAGAGGCAATTGCAACAGTTTATATTTGTTGCCAAAACTACTGGGCTGTTATGGAATAATATAGATGGATGTACATATACTAGAATATTCTAGAGTGTATTTCCTATATTGTATAGACCTATATATATGTTCCCTCTCTCATAATGATAAAGTAGGGTTTTCTCCTCTTTCAATTCTCTCTATTCTTTAACACGTTATCAGCACGACGCTCAAACCCTAACTGATCCCCTATCACTGAACTATTTTACGAGCCCCTAGTTCTTGTTATCAATCAATTTCACGAGCCCCTAGTTCTTGCTATCAATCAAAAGAACGAGAAACATGCATATGCAGAATTGTAGATGTTTATGTAATCATGTCTAATCTCACCTACGTACGCAAATTGATCAAGGATACGCATAACCGAGTCCCTGAATTTACACGAGGTACTTCTAACTCTAATATTTCCTAGACGATCAGTATATGATTGATTTGTCCGTTTTTGATACATTGAATCACCCTTTTGAAAACTATTCGATTGGACCAAGCGGTGCCTCTTCAATCTTCGTGTGTTCATTAATTAGAATTAAATTGTGGTAAATCGGTGACCCAGGTCTATCTGTATTCATTGTAGTCCTGTCTTGGATTTTTGTTTTTGTCCCGAGTTTCGTATATGACGATCCATGTTAACCGAAGAAAAAAAAGAAAAAAGAAAAAAAAAACATTGAAGTTAGTTTCGTCGATTTTTGTACAAGTGGAGATTAAGGGTATGTACTTTACATGGTCTGCTTGCTTACCACATATTTCATGAGTCAATTCATTGAGAAGAGGATACTGTTACTTGTCTTTCTCCATTATATTTAACGATTGAATCGTTTTCGCCATGTCTCATATCTCTCATCATTTATGTGTTCAAAAAGAAAAAGATGTGTCTTCTGCTTATGATCCTACTAACGTCGTCTAGTATTATGATTCCCGTGTTTTTCGTATAAGGTTATACATGTCTTTAATTATTTTTACACAACTTTGAATATGAGGCATACAACACGTTTTGTTTGACTACCTTGTTCTTGGGTACGACTTGTGATTTATTTCGATAGTATTTCCCTGTTTGATACCTTGGCCGGAACTTACGTAATAACACGCTTGCACTTAGTTGTGTTTAATTTGTAGCGCTTAAAGATGTTTAAGATATGATCATCAATTCTCTAAGTTGATACTTTTATTTTCCGTATAATTCTCTTAATTTACGTTGTTCACTACGTGTCAACATCAATGTGTGATTACTTTTTGTTCATTATCTTTTAGCACATTTATTGTGCGTAATATCTAGTTTATGTTGGTGTTTGGTTTTTACATAATCAGGACATGCTTTTGTTTGGTCTCTGATCAAAGAAGCATTAGCTTGTTAAATTGAATTTCATGTCGTTAGCCAGCACATTATGTAAAATTAGTTAAGTATGTAAATTTAATGAATCTAAACTTGATACTTGATACTTTATATGAACAAGCTATAGCCTTAATTATTATCATACGCGTTGTGGAACTATTATGTTGGCGTGATCTTAACCATGAAGCTTGTAATCATGTATTGATTGATAAGTCTCGACTTTATCTGTATCCTCTAATTTTCTTCACGAGACACGTCGCTTGTAGTACTTAATCGAGTTTTAAGGGTGCCGATTTGCTTGCTTTTGATCAAAGAATTGTCTTCTTGTTTTTACCTATTTCTGCTTGTCGTGGTTTCTGACAGGAAGATGTAGTAATAGTGCATGCTAGCTCGCAACGAATATACTTATCATATATGTCGTAGCCTATATGCACGTATCAGTGATATTGTTGTACGTTGTCGATTATCGTCCCCATTACTCAAATTGACTTGGTTATTACTTGCTTAACTACTTTGTTTATATAACTTTAATTTTCTACCATTTGCCCTTATAATACGAGGTAATGTGTACTATTAAAACTTACATTCTATTATTTCTCGATTTGGTTTTGTCCGTATGAAGCAAAGGATATTTTATATTCTTTGGTCCATCTTAATCTCTTAGTCCACTTTTTGTATGGGTAAGTATTGTAGAACTTGACCATATATTAGAATAATATGATCAGTCAATGACACGAGGTATGTCATCTATCCTTGTAGATGTAAGATTTGTAGTATGCCGTGAATCAATGTTATAAAACGTCGTAGGTCTTGTTCCATCTACTTGACTCGCTACATGATAAAAATATTTTATTATTGAGATATGCCGGTAACAGATTAATATCATAATCAACTTCATCTCAAATTATCGATATTAATGAATAACGGTGCTTGTTATGACTTATGGTTTGTATGTGATCGTGTTAAGTTTTGTTTGTTGTGTATGTTCTCGAAAAACATGCTTACTTGACCAGATTTGATCAACTTGTTCGCATGGGCACTTCATCCTTTGACTATATATTTTTCGCATGCGCTTGGACTTAATTATTTTAGGACTATTGTTAGTTTTAAATTCGAAGAGATTTGATAATATAAGAGTTGGCTTACCTATTTTTAGGTGGTGTGACCTTCTTTGTCACTAGTTGTCTCGTATATGGGGTTAAGGCTATCATATATGAAAATAGTCTTAAATAGGAATGTGTGAGCTAATATATATTCGAACCTAAAGTTTCAAATAACGAGTAAATTTTTCGAATTACTTTGGCTCGAAGTTTAAAGTTTAAGGTTGGAAGAGTATGTTTGCGATAATAAGCGATTGACCATGGAATTTTTGCGATAATGGATGTAATATAGTGGTCCAATACATCATTTAAGGGAGGAAAAATGACCCAAGAATGAAATTAGTTCAGAATAGTCTCGCATATTACATTGTTGTGGTCTTCCGATTTTGTCTTTGATAAAGTCATATATTCTATGAATTTTTGGGCCATAAGTTCCAAGATTAAAGTTATAGTCAAAATGAGCAAGGAAGAAAGACCTTTGACCGGGAGTTCAAAGTTTATGATTTACAATTTATATATAAATATATGAGGTATTTTTCCTTGTCGTTGTAAGATTGTGAGAAAGAAGTTTTAATTATCTTATAATGGCTTAGTATGTGAATTAATAAAACATGAGAAATATCTATAGTTACCTCATTCCCTGAAGTGAATGTAAAGCATGAAGTGGTATGATGTAAAATGGTTAACAGAAACGGAATCACCCGTTGATGACTACAATTATGGACTTGATTATTTATGAAACTAATACAGAAGGGATTTGATAGAGCTAAATTCACCCCCAATGGCGATGATGATTACGGGAATACTCATATGTATTGTTGTGATTTATATATCAAGTTGTCACTTGTTGTTTTTGCCTAATTTATGATTGTTCATCTATACCATTTGTGAAGTAATGTATTACCCTACAAACTAACAAAATTATATGATGAAAGTATCATAGTTAGTTACTCCAAAGGAACATATATAAGTGAACGAAAATTGTATAACTCATAAAGCGTTCAAATATTTCAATAGATGTCAACAAGTTTCCTTTGTGGATTAAAATCTATTCTTGAAGGTTATATAGATTCTACATCCAAGAAAAATGTGCTCTAGAAGAGTACAAATTATCTATACTCTCTGAAGGAGGTAATAATTATTTTAGTCTTGCCAATATGAAATGAGACACTAGATTGTGTCTAAATGTCACATCACACGTTTAGCCGAAATACAAATTTGATATTCCTGTGCACAAGAGACTTGTAAAGTTTAGTCAACTAGAAGATTGACTTATGAGAAATATAAATATGCATTTATTTGGTTATGTGTTTTGACAAGGAAATACGATCAACACAAAAGTTATTTAAAGGTTTATGTGATGTGAATTTATTTAGAGTGATAAAATAGGCCATCAAAATGTTACTTTTTCATGAAATATAATAATGTGTTGAACGCTCTTTCGTGTTGTTATTTAATTTCTCATGGCAAGACACAACAGAGATTGAGCTCATTTGGAGATCTCGATAATAAGAAGTGAGCTTTTAAACTAATCGAAATTGATGATAGTAACTTAGTGGCCAGAAGTCCACATGAAAGTTTGATGTCCATAGTTACGAACTACGACTAAATTTGTGTAAATAAAGTGATCTCCGATTAGGGGCAAAATTTGCGGCACATAATAATCCAACTGCTATATATATGCTCCCCATAATGATTCCTTATATGCCTATGAGTATGTATATCCAAGGTGGATATAAATGAGTATGTATATCTAAGGTGGATATGATTGAGGATTAGTAGCCCCATAAATCTCTCAATTCGAGATAGTTTTTACCACCTTAGGGGGAGAATTATGGAAGAAAGCTGGTAAAAATATGGAATATTTGATCCCCATATCGAACCAGAAGTTTAAATTTGTTATAAATATGAATTATATTAAATAGAGGTTCATACAATTATTTCCAGCATTATCTTCTATTTAATCAATATGTGTTCAAATATAAAAGTATGAAAGATCTTGCCAATCGTGATAGTTACTATTACTGAACTGTGGTAGAAAAGTTATATATAATTCGGTTCCAAGTTTATAGACAAAATTATATGGCAAGATAGTGCAATTGGTTTGATACTCTTGAAGAGTGATAAGATATTGGTAAGTATGAAAGTAAGAATTCTACGCATGAATATCTTAATAATGATAGACGGCCTATATGAAAGAAAAAGGTACCTCGAGAATAAATATTCAGATATCATGGATGGATCCTAACTACAAAAGATTATATAAAGAGTTTTGGTGAATAGTTATACCGGTATATATATGGAACCGATAAAAGTGTAAATTTATTAGAACGTAGATGGACATGTAAACTTGGACATGTAATTGGGGATCTTACATGTTAAGTCCATTCATTGACGACAAATTATTAATAAGATGAGCTCATGGACCCGCAGTCCAATGGATTTATATATTCAAATTCTGTACGTACAGTTGCATTATCGAGTCTAATATCATGTATGTGCATTTATATTTACTCTTAGTAATGCATTAGGCATAATATATCTACTTTTATATCATTTGCATCATCAGTTTATTTAGTAGCTTTTAGTTTTCATAGTGCATGTGCATATACCAATCATTGCGTTAAATGCTATTTTCGAATTATAAGTGTGATCTCTATTTGAAAACATATGAATAGTCGCTAAAATGACTAGTTTAATTTGTGATTTGAGAACCTCTTTAAATGTGATTATCTTCGAATGAGACAATTACTCATAGGCAACAAGTGGTTCCAGAAGAACTAAAGTTCACTTAACGATGTGATTTAATGAAAAGTTCCTGAAGAACAAATTATCCCTAGTTTTTCTAATAAAGTGAATTAAATGAAAACAAAATTAATTTTATGTGTCATAAGAATGCTATTATTACTATCATTAAGGTTTATGGTCTAGAAGCACCATAATCAGTTATTGTAGTATAAAAGATGGTTACCAATTTATAAAGGTTGGATATTAAACAAATTCCTATTGAATTTGACATTTGTTGTTTAAACGCTTTACCTCCTGAAGAGGATTAGTAGACATATGATGTTGAGTGGATGATAGTAATATTATTTAGATAATGAGCATGGCACGATTCGATTGCTGTACTCTTTTTCCCTTCGGTAAGGTTTTTATCCCACTGGATTTTTCCTACCAAGGTTTTTAACGAGGCAGCATTATACGCGCACATATTGCAATTCCCGTAATATAAGATGATGATGTTGCTGCTGGTTTATTTATCTCTCAAGTTGGAATGAGATTTTGAAGCGAAATCCTAATTTGGCGAGTTCTCCAAGTTGAAGTAATACTGCCACGAGAATTTGAACAAAGTACAAGTTTCAAGATCTCAATAAGGCGTATCCAAAAATGTCTAATTTACCAATCAAGAAGTTCAATGCCATGACAATGAGATCAATGAAGTTTTTCAAGTAATGCATTCATCGGGGGGAGTAGATACGCGTTGCACTCTTTTTCCCTTAGCCATGGTTTTGTCCCACTAGGTTTTCCAGGCAAGGTTTTTAATGAGGCAACGTCAAAAGCGTATTTTGAAGAATATATGTATTCTTTTCTTCACTAGTTCCAATGAGACATGTTTTTAAATTATGTACATCAAAGGGGGAGTGTTATGGAATAATATAGATGGATGTACATATACTAGAATATTCTAGAGTGTATTTCCTATATTGTATAGACCTATATATATATGTTCCCTCTCTCATAATGATAAAGTAGAGTTTTCTCCTCTTTCAATTCTCTCTATTCTTTAACATGGGCAACAATTTTTTACTAATAGGCAACATATTTTGGCTTGTGGCATAATGTCTATTTTGTTGTAGTGAACTATTTGAACAACTTCCCCCACATGTTGTCGCACTAGTCACAAGCGATAACACTATGTTCAAGATCAAAGAGTCTAACCAAATATTCTTTACAAAAGGGGCATATGAGACATACACACAAAACTTCCAATTTTCCACGTATATCCTCCATAATATAAAATAGCGACCGACTATAACTATTTCATAGGCCAAACATAAAATGAAACTAGCCCCCACAAATCGGTACACCCATCAGGTAGTATTTAAGACATGCAATCCCTAGGAAATTTTTTGTATCAAATAGTCTCATATTGATATAAGCCAATGCAAATGTCTAAGAGTCGTCACACCACAAATATGAAAATAAAGGCAATAAAGTTCACATATATGCTTCTCAATAGTAATTTTATCAAGAAATGAGCGCACACTTTAGCATATTCAATCAAGACAAAAGTGCAGCTCATAGAGCCAAAAACAACACTCTAACAATTTATAGCTAAAGACAATCTCAAGTCCTACCATATACAAAGCTCATATTAAACCACACATTTGAGGTTAATTGAGTCCTATGTTATAAAACAACACATAACAAGATTTGGGATAATCAAACCGTCAACAAAACTAAATCGCCAACAAGTCAACTAACAAGACTTAACGATGGACTGTAGTCTATAACATATAACATATTATTCCATCAAAACTTGGAATCAAAATTAACCACACATATGCCAAAGGTCAATATCAAGCATCAACACATGCCAATAAATTCCAAGACTAATAAGGTAACCCAAATCTAAAAAAATAGCCTCATGTTTTCATATGAACAAAAATCATAATGCAAAATGAGGAAGACGTATCTTACTTATATGGGCAAAATGGAATAATGAAATATAATATTGATCAAACATTTTTGTCCAAGACCTTTGACTTATATAATCCCCATCATCGAAATAGATGTCATCAAATAAATAGTACATAATCTTCTTATAAACCATCATCGTACTGATAAACATAACAAAATAAGAATTTGTAGATGGCAAATTCGGACTCATATTATTCTACAAAGTTGTAGATCTTTGTCTTAGCTTTCCAACAACATATTACACACCTTTAACGGAAATGTAGGGACCGAGATATGACCAAAATACGAAAGACTGCCTCAATCTTACGGGTTGGAAAACTATGAACGAAAATGGGAGTTTTTACCCACAAACCAACTTTATAGGTAGAATAAATATATACAAAACAATACAAGAATTGTATAATAATCGCTTTCAATTGTTGGAAATCAGGGTTAACAATGGTTGTATAAGCCTATAAGGAAGATAAAAAAACGATTTTAAGTTGTGCCGCGGTAGGAGACCACTGACTTGAAAGCGATTACGGCCCGACATTGGTGGTCATCGTCACTGGCCGTAATGCTCCTCAACGTTAACACAACTAATTTTGCACACGGCCACGCATTCAGGGCAGGGGTTTGTTCCAAAATGTGGTTTTTTCTCAAGCTCTGGTCAAAGGATACACTCAAAGACATGTCTCTCAGAGAGTCAGAGGTGCCTTATAAAAGTTGATATCAGGAAGGCTTTTGACACCCTAAACTGGGAGTTTATCTCCAACCGCCTCAAAATCTTCAACTTCCCTCCATGCTTCAGTAGATGGATAATGGTATGCGTGTTTAATTTGTTCCACCTGGTTCTCCCTGAAAATCAATGGTAATGTCAGAGGTTTCTTCCCAGGGAAGAGTGGTGTTAGACAAGGTGATCCCATTTTACCTTTTCAGTTTGTCATGGGAATGAAAATTCTCTCTAGGATGCTCATACGTTTGCCTAAGTACCCAAGCTTCTCCTTTCATCCTAAGTGTTCCAAATTAAGGTTGACTCATCTAAAATTTGCTGATGACTTGATGAATTTCCCAAGGGTTGACTCACCCTCAGTGAAGGATGCACTACGTCAAATTTGGGTTTCGAGAACCAACATAAGAGAACGGAATTTTTTAAAACCGATCTCTTATATCTTAGAGAACGGGTCTGCTAAAAACCGCCCTAAAAGCTAATTTCCAGAAAAAGGAAAATAAATATTATATACATAAGAGAACGGTTTTCTCTAAAATTGTTCTAAAAGGTGTGCTCTATTCCAGAACCACACCTTTAAGAACGGTTTTCTAGAAAACAGTTCTAAAAGGTCCACCTAAAAGAACGGTTTTTCCAAAACCCGTTCTAAAAGATCTAAAAAAAAGACCTAATTAATAAAAAAATTTGCTCACTCCTTGTGATATCCGCCCCCATTATTCAATTATCGATCCACATCCTTCTTTTCATCACTTTGTTCTCTCTCTCTCTCTTGCTCGCTCTCCTTTCTCTGGTCTTCCTCTTTTTTCCTCTCTCCTCACCCCTCGTGATATTCTGAATTCCACATCAATTATTATTGCTCATCATTCTACATGTCTTCCTAATTCCACTCATCCTATTTCTTGCACAATTTTATAAAAATTCTCTCAATTCCTTCATGTATATTTGCAACATTTCGGTTTTTTTTGGCAATCGATCTCCACCCGATTTTGGGGCTACTCACTCTAACATCCGGAGTCTTTCAACAGGCGAAATGGCGAATCTTGCACCATTGACACTCCCAATTTTAGAGGTATGTTGAAGATGATGATTAAATGATTCATTTGATTTTCTTTCTTTTTAATTTCAAATCTAGTTCATTATTCTATATTTTTAGGCCAGATCTGATTCGTTTAAGATTTACTCTCTTTATAAAAATTCATTTGTATAACTTTTGTTTTTTTAGATCTACTACTTTTCATACTAATTCATTTGTTTTTGTTATTGTGATTCGTTAGAATGCAAACAAGTTGATGATCAAAATCCCAGATCTAAAGTGGGATGAAGAAGACGATGGCCACAAGATTTGAGAGAAATTAAAAATAGTGTTAGGTTATATGTTTGGTTAGTGATTTTTCTGCATACTTTGTAAAATTTGCGATGTAAATCTTTTTAGTGATTTTTTATGAATAAGATTTTAATGGGCGTTATATAAAAAAAAAATTCTATCTTGTTGTTTTGTTGTAGTTGTTGTTATTGTTACTGTTATTGTTTTATTGTTGTTCTCGTTGTTGTTGTTGCTACTGATCTTGGGGATCGTGGACAATCTTGAATTTTTTTTCAATTAAAAAAGGGGTACATAGCTAAAATCTAAAATAAAAAAATAGCCATGGAGAGATGAGTAGCGTGCTCTCCAAGCTGCTGTACGGACTTGAAGCTTGAAGCCATGGCTAACAAAAAACGAGGACGACCACCAAAACAAAATAGAGAATTAGAATCGGAAGACAAAGGGGAAGACAATGGTACTACTTTGGAAGAAA
The DNA here is from genome assembly GCA_963680865.1 of Spergularia marina. Classification (NCBI taxonomy): domain Eukaryota; kingdom Viridiplantae; phylum Streptophyta; class Magnoliopsida; order Caryophyllales; family Caryophyllaceae; genus Spergularia; species Spergularia marina. The sequence continues at coordinate 5,809,824 of OY804549.1, read as the reverse complement.
ATGGTGATATACCCACAAACACCCAGAATCAGCCCTCGCCGATGAAGACCCTGAATGATTTCATCGCCGGAGCTCTTGAAAAATCAGGTAAGATTAATTCCTCCAGATTGAATAACATTGCTAATGAGAATCGAGCTGGAGTTGAAACTGGAAGCAATTCAAAAACCAATATTGATTTGGAAATTCAGGGGAATGACATGAAAGCCAAATCAAACCTTAAGACTTGGACAGATGTTGTAGGACAAAAACCAAAAGTAGGGATGAGCTTACATTTTCATGAATCAATTGAAAATGCGGAGGAGGTGATAATAGAGAATGATGACATTGATGACGAGATGAAACTTTGGGAAAATTCTCTGGTTGGCAATGTCATTGGGGTGAAACCCACTCTTAAGGCTATCCAGGAATTTGTTGGGAAATTCTGGAAGGACATTGAAATACCAAAGGTGTTCTATTACAAACGGGGATGGTTTATTCTAAGGTTTTCAAGTCAGAATGCAGTCACTGCGGTTTTGAGAAGAGGACCATGGAGGTTCAATGGTAACGCATTCATTCTGAAAAAATGGTCACCAGATATCTCATTGGAGCTGGACAAAATCTCTGTGGTCCCGGTTTGGGTCCTCTTCCCTGAACTCGACCCCTGGTTTTGGTCTGAAAAAGCTCTCAGTAAGATTGCCAGTAAGGTTGGAAAGCCTATATGTGTTGATTACACAACTACTCACAAAGAAAAACTTTCCTTTGCCCGAGTTCTTGTGGAGGTTGACGTCTCACAGAAGTTGCCTGAGCACTTAATGCTGAAAACACCTTACTCTGAACCACTCTATCAGAAGGTGGAATACGAGTGGGTTCCTTTCTTTTGTCAAACTTGCAAAAAACTGGGACATTTGGAAAACAACTGCAAATTGAATATGAAGGCGAAGGAGAAACCTGCAAAGAAAATGGTGTATAAGCCTAAGCAAGTTGCTCAGAATGTCAAAGAAAAGGAACTTCTGGTTGTACCTGAACAGCAACCTGAGCAGCAGGAGATTATGGAGGAAAGCCATACAGAAATAATCACTCCTCCTCCAAAAGAAACTGTGGATGAATTTGGCTTCAGGGTAGTTACAAGAAGGAGGGTTAAAGGGTCAAAATCTCAGTCAAAACCCTTTTCCTCATCTACAATGATCATGAACAGATATGAAAAGTTGGGACTGAGTGAGTTTCAGCATGAGGAAGGCTTTGGGATTGAAGCTCAGGAAAAGATTGACTTTCTAGGGGAGGAGGAGCCACCTGACTCTCCTCTTTTACAATGATTATAGGAAGCTGGAACACTCGAGGGTTGAATGAAACCCTCAAGCAGCAGGAGGTAAAGGACCTCTTGCTGAAGAATAAGATTGATATTTTTGGTATCCTAGAAACTAGAGTTAAGGAGAGAAGATTTAAAGAGATAACAAAAAGGAATTTCAGAAATTATAAGTGTGCCAATAATTATGATTACCATAGTAATGGCAGGATTTGGGTTTTATGGAATGAGAGAAGTGTTAGCTTGCAGATTATGGATGCTGGGAGCCAGTTCATACACTGTAAAGTTACTCACATCATTACACACTGTACTATATGGGTCACTCTGATCTATGCTAGCAACAGTGCTAATGAGAGGAAAGACTTGTGGGAGAAGTTGTGCTCTATTAAAATTGGGACTGAGCCCTGGATTTTGCTGGGCGATTTCAATGTTATTAGAACACACTCTGAGAAAGTGGGAGGAGCTCCTCCAACTGTAGCTGATATGGATGATTTCAATTTATGTATCAACTCCTGCAAATTAGATGACATAGTGGGTCAAGGTTGCCACTTGACTTGGACTAACAGTCAAGATGGGAGCAATAGAAACTGGAGCAAACTGGATAGGGCATTGATTAATGATAGCTGGACCACGAATTTCCCATCCTCTTTTGCTGATTATTTGCCAGCTGGTGTATCTGACCACTCTCCTGTGGTGGTTCAGGTAATTGCTCCACCGAAAGTGAAAAAATCATTTCGATACTTGAACTGCTGGGCAGCTCACAATAACTATGGGAAAATTGTTGCTGATGCTTGGAAAAAACCAGTGACTGGGACTGCCATGTTCAGGCTTTTCAAAAAGCTAAAGAATGTGAAGCATGAACTCTGCCAACTCAATAGAGATAACTACTCAAATCTGAGTAAAAGAGTCGAATCCTGCAAACATGATTTGAATCAGTGTCAGGTGGAACTTCAGCAGAGACAGTTTGATCAGGTCTTAATTGATAAATGCCACGAGCTCAAGGAGAAATATCTCAAACTAAAGAAAGCTGAGCTAAGTATGTTGTATCAAAGGGCAAAAGTAACTCACCTTAAGGAAGCAGACTGCAGTTCAAAATATTTCTTTGCTAGGATAGCTGAGAGGAAAATCCACTCCAATATTGGGCAAATCACTGACAGGTATGGTATTACTCATAGGGATCAGGGGGGTATAATCAATGCTTTCCTGGACTACTATCAATACCTACTTGGCACTGAAAAACAGGTTTCCCCTCTTGACTACAATTTCATTCAAACTGGTGCTGTTTTGACTCCTGATCAGCAACTCTTCCTGAGTTCTCCTATCAGGAAAGAGGAAATTAAACAAGCATTGTTTGATATGAATGTGAATAGAAGCCCTGGCCAAGATGGGTTCTCCCCGGGGTTTTTCAAAAGCTCTTGGGACATTGTTGGGGATGATTTCAACAGAGCAGTGTTGGATTACTTTGATAAAAAGACAATGCACAAGCAAGCAAACACTACTATGGTTACTTTGATTCCCAAAAAGGAAAATGCTAGCTGTGTCACAGATTTCAGGCCTATCTCATGCTGCTCAACTTATTACAAGACTGTGACTAAGGTTATGGCAAACAGATTGCAAGAAGTTCTTCCTGACATTATTGGCAAAGAACAAGCAGCCTTTGTTAGTGGGAGAGACATATTTCAAAACATTTTGATGTCTCAGGCTTTAGTTAAGGGTTATGATCAGAAGAACATGTCTCCAAGAAGTCTGATCAAGGTTGATATCAGGAAAGCCTTTGATTCTCTTAGTTGGAGCTTCATCAAAGATATGCTCATGGCTCTGAATTTTCCAAAGATTTTTATAGACTGGATTATGGGCTGTATCTCAACTCCATACTACTCTATCAAAATCAATGGAAGCTATGAAGGTTTTTTTCCTGGGAAATGTGGGGTTAGACAAGGAGATCCCATTTCTCCCTATCTTTTTGTGCTGAGTATGGAAGTCCTCTCCAGATATTTGAGATCTATGCCATCCTACAAACAATTCTCATTTCATCCTAAATGTGCTCAGGTGAAGCTAACTCACTTGACATTCGCAGATGATCTAATGATTTTTGTTCGAGGAGATGCCCCCTCAGCTATGGCAGTGGTGAAAAGCTTGGATACCTTTGCAAAAATTTCAGGTCTCGAAGCTAACCCTGCAAAAACAGAAATTTATTTTGGAGGGGTAAAGGATAATGTCAAGAAGCAGATTCTTGCTGAAACAGGTTTTGCAGAAGGCTCTTTTCCCTTTAGATATTTGGGCATCCCACTCCATTCAAAGAGACTAAAGGCCGAATTGTATCAAATGATGATTGGGAAAATTAGCAGAGCAATCCAGCATTGGTCTACTCAGATGCTTTCTTTTGCAGGGAAAATTCAGCTCATCAACTCGGTGGTTTTTGGTATTGAGAATTTCTGGTGTGCGGGAATTCTTCTACCTAAGGGGGTCATTAAGAGAATCAATCGAATTTGCAAAAACTTCCTTTGGAATATTGAAGAAGGGCAGAGGAAAATGTGTTTTAAGAGCTGGAAGAGCTCTTGCAGCCCAAGGGAAGAAGCTGGCTTTAACATCAAGGAGGTATTGTCCTGGAATAGAGCAATTATGACTAAATGGATTTGGAGAATTCTCAATGATCGGGACAGCATTTGGGTTGATTGGATTAAAGCCTATTGTCTTAAGAACCAGAATTTCTGGGAAGTAAAAAGCAATGCCAACCATTCTGAAAGTTGGAGAGGAATTCTGAAGATTAGAGACCATCTGCTAAGCCTCAATCATGACCCTGGTATGACAAAAACTCTTATTTTGAGCTGGCAAACTCAAGGGGAATACAATGTTAAGAAAGCTTATGAATATTATAGAGATTACCAGCCGAAAGTGAGATGGAGCAAGACTGTTTGGGACAGTATGGCAATGCCTAAACACAGTTTTATAACAAGCTTGGCAATCCAAAGAAAGTTAACAACAGTGGACAATTTTCAGAAAAAAGGGATGATCATTGTCAATAGATGTGTGCTTTGTAAGAAGGCAGCTGAATCACATAGACATCTATTCTTCAGGTGTGATTTTTCTCACCAAATCTGGTCTGAAATGCTGAGGTGGATTGGAATAGGGGCTCGAAAATGGACATTGCAACAAGAAGCAGGCTGGTTTGCTAAACACAAGCAGGGGACAAACTGGAAAACCAAGTGGTGTAGATGTTGTCTTGCAGCAACTGTCTATAGCATATGGTTAGAGAGGAATAGAAGGATCTTTGCAGAAACCGAGCAATCTGTTCAAGTCATCATCAATAACATAAAATTCCAAGTTTGCATTAGAATTTATAGTTGGCTTAATAATGTAATTAGTGAAGAAGTAGTGGATTGCTTAGCAGCCTAATGTAATCTAGTGGTTATTGTTTTTGTAAGAACTTGTTTTATTCCCATTTGGATGAATAAAATCTATCACCTTTCTTACAAAAAAAAAAAAAAAAAGGGGTACATAACATAACGGTTTCTAATAAAACCGTTTTGTAAGACATCAACTTAAGAGAACGGTTTTTCAGATAATCGTTCTTAAAGGTCTTTAAAAACGGTTTTGTTCAAAACCGTTCTTATACCCTTTTAGAAAGGTTGCAACCTGTAACACCCCCAAATTTCCTTTCCTTTTTAAGAACATTTTATCGCGAACCAAAATACCAATTAAGGAAATTCAGAGGTGTCACTCCGTATTCAAGTCAAAGACCCGAATGTAAGGAAATTTCGAAAGCCAGAATATAAATGTCTAATGGTCTAAAATAGTCTATTACAATCCAATAATTAAATTACAACAATCCAAAATCCGAATATGAAATACGAAGTAGTATAAGTGTTATTAATGGTCTATAGCTTAAAGTTAAGCTTTATTTGATTCAACTAATATCAAGTGAGTCGTCGTCTCCGCAATGCATCAAATACTCCAAACCTGTGGTGGATTTAAAACACAAAAATCACAGTTGAAAAAGTCAGTGAAATTGAGTAAGCTAACACCTCAACTCGTGGAAAACCAAAAACCTTTACCTGAATTTTGAAAACGTTTTAATTTTATTTTCGAAAACCACACTTAGCACGTTATCATATAAATTATTCATCGAGACAAATTACATCACCAAAATAGAAATATCACAGAAGATTCAACAAACGTATAACGCTTTGCCAACTCATTCTTTTACAACTTTAATGAGGAATCCATACCAAATTTATAAGTGGGATGAGCCGAATCTTTGCCAACTCATCCAAACCATACCATTATATACGTGGGTGAGCCGGTTCTTTGCCGACCCACCAAACCATATCATACAAGACTACTAGACCTTAAGTGTGCACACCCCCTATTAAGTATTGCTAACCCAATAGAGTAGTATTAGAGTCAAACCCACTTAAAAACCGATGCGGTGGGGCAATAAAGTGGAGTCGGTGTGACTCAAATCAATAAAGTGGAGTCGATGCGATTCAAACCATTAATTATCGTGTATCCTCATACTTTATTTATTTATTTTGTTTATAATATCAATCATTCACACAAGCTTATATTCCAACAACATCTTTTGAATCATACACCAAACAATATATCAATGCAATAATCCAATCCAATCAAATCAAGATATGAAAATCAAAACAATAAATCGTTCTCCACCTAACATGATACTAAGTTCTCATCCATCACACGACAGCACAACGATCACTAGTATTCTTCGTCTACGAACTCAGGGGCTACAATATTACAATCAATAATCCCAAATCAATACTAATCTCATCCAATCATTCATCTAATACTTATGTTAATTCTATTCTATATGCAATGCCCATGATAATTTAAATCTAACCCAACAATTAATAATTAGCCAATAATTATAATTCTAATTCAATAATTACTTTCTAATACTCAAATAACACTCAATTTATTTTAAAAAAATCTCAAAGGCTTACAATTACTTTTAAAACAGAATTTAATTCATAAAAAACAAACTTTTAATTAGTATGATTTATATAGGATTTATTAATACAGTTTATATTATGTTTTAATTATGAAAAACATGCTTTAAATTACATAAAATTATATAAAAATGAATTAAATCAATATAAATTCGAAAATAAGTTTATAATTCCCTAAATTATCATAATTTCGAGTTATTGATCATTAAAATTATTTTGGGCTAATTAACTAATTAAGAAACAATTAACCAAATTTCCCCCAAATTGCAATTTCTATAAACTTGAACAAAACCCCAATTAAATCTCAAACTAAATTGAAGAACCCTAATTAACAGATTATAAACGTACTAAAGTCATAATTTACGAAACTAATTGAACCTAATTCGAGCAATTAAACTAATTAACCCTAATTTCATAATTAGTGAAAAACAACTCAAAACAATCATCAAAATCAATTCTTTATGCATAAAACTAACCCAAATCGATTACCCACTAACTATAACATCAATTAGAGTCAATTAAACACAAATTAAAGCAATGAAATGACTTGATAATCACGTTTAATTGAAGAACCGAAAACAGGGGAGAAAGGGGCGTTACCCACGGCGCAAAATTGGAAGAAAGGGGCAGGGGTGGTGGTCGGCCGGCGGGTGTAGAGGCGGCGACGTCGGTCTGGGCAGGAGGAAGAAAGGCAGGGGCGGCGAGCTGGGTTGTGCGGCGATCATGCGTGGAAAAAAAAAAAAACAGGGGAAAGGGAAGGGGTTGCTCTGTTTTTATAGGGGGGTGGTTGTGCAGTTTTCGTTTTTTTTTTTTTTTTTCTTTTTTTTTTGGGGGTGGACGTGTTTGATGTTTGAGCCAATGTAGAGTTGGTTCGGGTTGATGGTCGTCCATTACCTATGATTGACCCAATCTAGGAATAGAACCCAAATAGAAATTCCGATTTTAAAAATCATTTTCTAACTCATTTTGGAAAACGACTCACGAATAATATTTAAAATTCTTTTTCATTTAGATAATCTAATTAATAAATCTAAAATATTAATATAAAATACTTTAAAATTTTGGGATATTACACAACCGCTCTCTTAGCCTTTAAGTATCGTCGTCTAGAGAACGGTTCTACAACCGTTCTGCTTAGTTTTAGAGTAACCATTCTTGAAGGCCATTTTTGACGTAGTGATGTGGTAAAATAATGTCTGGATGATTTTGTTTGGGATTTCGGGTCTAAAAGCCAATCCTAACAAAACCGAGATTTATTTTGGTGGGTTCAGGAAGAATTAAAGCAGCTGATCCTAAAGGAATCAAGGTTTAACGAGGGTTCCTTGCTTTTTAGATATCTAGGAGTGCCTCTGAACAATTCTAGGGTGCTGGCTGGGATGTTCAATGTCCTAATTTCCAAAGTCAAGTTGAAAATAATGCATTGGTCCAATCAGATGTTGTCATATGCTGGGAAATGCATATTTATTAATTCTGTGCTCTTTGGATTGCAAAATTTTTGGAGATCGAGCATTCTTCTGCCAAAAGGTGTTATTAAGAAGCTCAACAAAATCTGCAAGGATTTTCAGTGGGAAATTGCAAAAGGTAAGAGGAAAATGTTGTTTAAAAGCTGGCTATGCTCCTGTGCGCCAAGCAATGAAGGAGGGTTTCACATTAAGGAAGTTCTGGGGATAAAATAAGTTCCTTATTACTAAATGGTTGTGGTATCTGCAGACCAATAAGAACAACATTTGGTGTAATTGGATTGAAATGGATGTTCTCAAAGGCAAGACAGCCTGGGGGGTTAGAGCTAAAAATCATGACTCAGAGTTATGGAAGAGCATGATGACAGTCAGAAATGAACTGTTGGGAAAAGCAGGGTCAATTCTCTGTTGCAAAAGCATATGAATTCTTCAGGACAAAGTATAGGAGAAGCAAATTGCACAAGGTTATATAGGACAATGTCAGTGTTCCCAAGCATAGTTTTACAGCAAACTTGGTTGTGCAAAATGCTCTGCCCACCTCTGATAATCTGATGAAAAGAGGTATGATTATAGTCAATTGATGCTGCCTTTGTAAGGCATTTGCTGATGAGAGCCATCATCACATATTCTTTCAATGTCTGTTTGGACAAGAAATCTGGAGAAGGATCAAAGATTGGCTTGGGATGAATACCTCAGCCACTAGCTTGAGAGTATTTCTGAGATGGAAAGCAAAGTATATTAGAAGAAAACACTAGAAAAGCAGGTGGGTCAAATGCAGTCTAGTGGGAATGATTTACATGGTGTGGTATGAACGTAATTGCAGACTTTTTAGAAGAGGAGTATAGTTTGGATTGGTTGTGCAGCAAGGTGAAGTTCTTTGTAAGTGTTAGGGTCATTAGTTACCTAAATGGTGTTGTAAATGAGAAAGTAATAGACCTCCTCAATGCTTGATCTATAGTGGATTGTTTTGTAAGCGTTTTTGCTTTTGTTCCCATTTTGGATAAATAAAAAGCTACTAAATTTGCTTGCAAAAAAAATCTTTGCAATTTTGCATGGGTAACAACTATAATTAGCTTTTAATTTTTTATTTTAACTTTATATTCTACTATTTCATTTTTGTATTGAATTTGATTAATCTTTATTTTGTCTTATATTAAGGGTCAAATTGGGTCAACGGATTTGCTAGGCATTGACTCAAAAATATGCTTGTTAAATTGTGTTCGATTAAATATAGGCCATGGCCTACAGGTCACTAAAAGTTGGTTAATTGCTCAAAAAAAAACGCACCCAATCAGATCTATGTACTCGGTCGATTAAATTTTAAAAGTTGCCTACATTGTTAATTTTAAATCGACGTACGTAAAATATCAAACAAATTAGTAAATACGACATTTATAAAAGTTGTTTTAATTTTTACCAAGTTACAATTACTATTTAAAGTGTTACTCTTTTAAATAAGTTAAAGTTACAGAGAAATAGGACCGCCCATGCAATTTTACATGGCTAAAATGCTAGTACTACCATAATATCTAACCTCCAATTTCCCATACCGTATCCCTTACCCACACCTTTATAATTCCCAACCATTTAAAATTCACAAACAAATTCCAATTTTACAACAATTCTCTTGTCAATCATGCATTAAAGTTTGTTGGACACCCCTTGCATGCATTAAAGTAGGAGTAAGTTCTCCATTAATAATGTCCTTTCAACACCACCCACCCCAATAAGGCACCATTATTATTTTCTGGCCGGGACTAGTGTTGCACGAGCAACTCGTGGTTCCGAAACGAAACACTTAAATTATTTTTAACACCTACGTAAATTTTGAAAGGTTCGGCCATTTTTTTATTGATAATAATGGCACTTAAAAATAAAGAAATCCAAGTAGTAATAGTACCCTTCAATGGACATGCTCACATGAATCCAATGCTCCAATTTGCCAAACGATTAACATGATGTGATTGGATGAAAACTTAGTATCATGTTAGGTGGAGAACGTTATAATTTCCTTGGTGATTATTATGATGTACCTATGTGGATTATTGCAATGAAGGTGTAAGATAAATTTTGTGTGTGATATTGGTTGTGATTGGCTTATGAATGATTGAAATTGTGAATGTGAATTATGATGGTGATGTGGAGATTTGATGGAGTATGGTGGTGTAATTATTGTGTCGGAGCCGCGGAGTTGCTCCTAATTATTATTGTGTCAGAGCTGCGGAGTTGCTTCTAATTAATGTGTCGGAGCCTCGGAGTTGCTCCTAGTTATTGTGACGGAGTCGCATCGATTCCTAAGTATAGCCCCACCGCATCGGTCTTTAAGATGGTTTGGCTCTATTACTACTCTATTGGGTTAAAAATATTTAATAGGGGGTGTGCACACTTAAGGTCTAGTAGTCTTGGATTATGGATTATGAATTATGGTTGATAGGGTGAATTGACAAAAGATTCAATTCATTTCTAAATAATAAGGATTATGGATTATGGGTTATGGATTATGGATTATGGATTATGGAACATTACTCGTGACTTATGAATATTTCATTTATCGTTAATTTTTGGTTTGTTGACTATGGATTATGGAATGTTTCTTATGCTATTAGTAAGTGATGAATTGGATGATGGATTGTGAAATATGACTTTTGACTGTTGTATTGGAATTATTATTGAATTACTTATATATTTATGTTCTAAGTGTGTTTTCGAAGATAAAACTAAAACGTTTTCAAAATCTAGGTAAGGGTTTTGGTTTTCTACGAGTTGGGGTGTTAGCTTACTCAATTTTTTTGACTTTTTCAACTGTGGTTTTTGTGCTTTAAATCCACCACATGTTTGGAGTGATTGATGCATGCGGGAATGACGACTCACTAGAAATTAGTTGGATTCAATAAGCTCCGACTTTCATTTATAAAACAATATATTAGACTTAGACTATTTCATATTTCAATCTCAGATTTTGGACTATTGTAATTTTAATTAATGAATTGTAATAGCTATTTTAGATCATTAGACATTTGTAGTTCGACTTCTGAAATCTCCTTGCATTCGGGTCTTTGACTCGAGTGCAGAGTGACACCTCTAAATTTCCTTATTTGTGTTTTGGTTCTGGATAAAGTATTTTTAAAAAGGAAAGGAAATTTGGGGGTGTTACAGCCCATGCAATTTTACATGGCTAAAATGCTACTACTACCATAATATAATAATTCCCAACCATTTTAAATTCACAAACAAATTCCAATTTTACTACAATTCTCTTGTCAATCATGCGTTAAAGTTTGTTGGACACCCCTTGTTGGACACTCATTAATAATGTCCTTTCAACACCACCCACCCCAATAAGGCACCATTATTATTTTCTGGCTGGGACTAGTGTTGCACGAGCAACTCGTGGTTCCGAAACGAAACACTTAAATTATTTTTAACACCTACGTAAATTTTGAAAGGTTCGGCCATTTTTTTTATTGATAATAATGGCCCTGAAAAATAAAGAAATCCAAGTAGTAATAGTACCCTTCAATGGACATGCTCACATGAATCCAATGCTCCAATTCGCCAAACGATTAGCATGGCGAGGCGTCAACGTTACTATAGCCACCACCACTCGCGTCATCCGACAAATGATGCCTAGTGCAGTTTCCGCATGGGAGACCATAGTCTTAGAGGCCATTTATGACGACGAAGGTTACAAAGGTAAGGTTAACACCCTTGACTTTCTGCCCATGTTCGAGGCTGAAGCAGCCTCGAACCTGGAGCAGATTCTAGTTACAAAAAAACAGCAGGCTGCAACCAAGTGCCTGCTGGTGTACCACGTGAGCCTACCATGGGCACGCCGGTTGGCACAACAAAATAATGTCTATAGTGCCGCATTCTCCAGTTTCGCGACCACCTCACTTATGTGTTACTATGGCGTGTTCCTCAAGTCTCAGGGTAGAGCTGGGGAGCTAGAGTGGCCTATGGGCGGGGTTTTGCCTATTCCGGAGTTGATCCATCATAAGGTTCCTGCAAAGTATCTTTTGACAGAAACTAAGGATAGTTCTAGCACAACTCTGCCGTTTAATCCCATCACCATGTTCATATTGAATTGTGTAGCTGACACCCGTCATGCTGATTTGCTGCTTCTTAATTCCTTTGATGATATTGAGCAAGAGGTGAGTGCTACAGCTTGAATTTTGGTTAATGTACTCCCAAATTCATAATTTAAATTAATTAATGTAGTGGTTATTAGATAAACTATCCAACTCCAATAACTTCTCAAATGTCTCATATATAAGTCCACTACTATACTTCACTAACCTAATTAACTTCACCTCACCGTGAAGGTCACTACCGGACCACGCACCACCCAACCACATCCGCACAACCACCAGGACACCGCCGAACCATCACCAACAATGGTTGATGGGGTGGGGCAATGGCAGCGGATGAAGGTTGGTGTGGGGCGACAGTGGATGTAGCTGTTATAATTAGTGGAGTTACAGAGTTATTATTGCAGTTATAGGACTGCAGAGACGGAACTTGGACGGGCCCATAGGACCACCGTTGACCACCGCCGGACTGTCTTTGACCACCACCGGACCACCGGCGGTGGGGTGGTGGTTGGGGTGGGGTGGTGATAGAGTTATTGGAGTTGTGAGAGTTAGTGCAATTAAGTAATTTAGTAGGTAGTGTTATCACTTCTGACTTCTAACTTTAAGACTACTTCTAACCTGATACAATTCCCAACTTACATATGATAATTGCATATTCATGATGAGTAAAAAAATGAATTCTTATATGATTACCATAAACCTACATATGGTGAGAAGTTGTAGGGTGCTTGATAAGTACCGCAAATTACCATAATAAATCATTTTTAAATAATTTATTAATTTTTTCTAAAAGGAAAAAATTATCAAATTATATTAGATATAGTTTGTACAATGTATAAATAAGCATAAAAGATTAAAGAAATGCAATTAACCATTTCTTTTTCTATTTTTTTGGTTATTTACAATATAATTTATAAAATATACCTAAACAAAAATAATGGATGGTGTAGATTGATTTATAACATTATGACGGTTGAGAGGAAGGCTATTATGGTGTTTTGCAGTACTTGTCGAGCACCCTAGAACTCCTCATTTTCATAACACTTAATTAACTTTTTATTTATTAGAAGCTCTATGAAAATTCGTATGGTTTTAGACCTCTTCAATAGAGTTTACTTATAGTTTATTGTTACTTTGTAAGTATTGAGAAACTCATCTGAATAAGATAAATTGCTACCCATTTGTAGTAGGGTGACTTATATATAGACTTATAGTTATTAATATTAGGAAAATTTGTGGGAAACCACCCCCAACTTTCATCATTTTTTGGAGAACCACCTTATTAAACTTTTTTTTGTGGAGAACCACCAAATATAAGCAAAATGTAAAGGTAGAACCACCTACCTTGCCTAAACCACCATTTCACCACCTCTAACCACCATGCACCACCACCCACCAACACCAACCACCACCTTAGCTACCCTCGATACCACCAACATGGTCGTCGATCGCCGGCCACCATGTTCCACACCGCCCGCCACACCACCCACCAACGCCAACCACCACCTTGGTTTTCTATCTCTCTGTGTCGAACGGTTATGGGGTGACAACATAAGGAAAGGAGTGGTGACGGTCGGAGATGGGCCGACGAGAAGAAGAATAATAGGTGCGGGGGAGCTTGGAGTGGCCGAAAACCGAGAGGAAAGAGAGGATGGAGGGAGAGAGAAAAGGGTCGAGAAGGGTGGAGGACAAGGAGGCAGAGGGAAGGTGGTGGTCGGCGTGGCCTTGTCGGCGTGAGTGGTGGTAGTCGCGGCGTGAATGGTGGTGGTTAGTGTTAGCTCATGGTGGTTAGAGGTGGTGAAATGGTGGTTTAGGCAAGGTAGGTGGTTATACCCCTATATTTTGCTTATATTTGGTGGTTCTCCACAAAAAAAAAGTTTAATAAGGTGATTCTCCAAAAAATGATGAAAGTGGAGGGTGGTTTCCCACAAATTTTCCTTAATATTAATATCTCAGATCTAAAGGTTGTATGTGCTAAAATGTAGAAAATGTCATATTAGACTTATCATAACATATATAAAATAATTTTATAATTATGAAAGTGTCATATATTCATGGTTACCATAAGCTTATTTTCATGATTACCATAAGCTTATGTATAGTATACTACATTTCCATAATTAATATATGAATTTTGTACATGATTACCATAAGCTCACATATGGTACAACTACAATTCCATAACATAAATTAAATCCTTATTCACCGGAAGTTCTAAGAATATTCGAAGGTCTCTAGACCTCTTCAATGCCCACAAAAAAAAAAATTGTTTATAAATATACTAGTTTTAAGCTCGAGCATTGCACGGTTCAAATAACTCTTTTCACAAATGAAAATTTCTAGTAATTTTAGAATTTAAACAACCTCTGTATGCTTGATTATTATTGCTGGATAATACATACTTAGTTGAGGGGTAATCATAAGTTAATTACTTATTTTATGATCGTATTATCGGCCCCCATAATATACATACATACCAATATTCTCATAATCTCTTAACATCAATTTAATAAGTTTACAGGTTGGACTTATCTGATAAATAAGTACCAAAATAACTTATTAAACCGCCCACACAAACTCCTCCATCAGCTTCATATCTTATCCGTCTTCATCTCGCTTCCGAGTGCAACACGTATTGTCGCGCGATATTTCTTCGTGGAAGGGGACGATACCATGGCAGCTCAAATGCTCAATCATGAAGAACGGTAGCAATATAAATAGATGTTCAAGTGGAATTCTCCTCCTGCGAAATAATCAAAGGAATAAATTAGTAATTAAAATCCGAAGAATCTAATAAAAGCACGTAAGAAGGCCGGATATCAATGGTCAATATTATTGCTCATGTACGATATATAAAAGAGGCATTTTTCATATTTTTGGTCATGGTCAAGAATATTGCATATTTTGATATCCCAAGTTGGCATAAATTCTTTAAGGCTTGTCCAGGAAGCATTATAGAAAACATGCACGCATAATCTCATGGTAAGTTTTTTCTATTTTTATGTTTATGCACCATCTTTTCCCAAAACGTATAGTATCAATATATTATTTCCCAAAAACGTATAGTATCATCTTATCATCATCTTATTGTTTCCCAAAACGTATGGTATCATCTTATTATTTATAATTAGTTTTATATCCTTTACCTAAATTTGTAAAAATAAAAGATTACAAAGCTCTAAAAAAAATTCGAAAGTCTCTAGACGCGTTGAATGACCACGAAAAAAGCTTCGTTTATATATATTATACACCAAAAATACTATATATTATATACACATCATCCATTATCGAAATCCATTATTGTATAGCTAAATAAAGTTTAATTTAGTGTCATAACCATATTGTAGATTTCATATTCTCATTTTTAATATGATGGATATAGTTGTATCACTATGTAAATAGATAGAATATATTTATAATTCAAATATTATATAATTTAGGACTGTACATAAACTATTTCAAAACTCTAGGAAATTTTCATTTGCGTTGTGTGAGATTTTTCTCCATTTCCAGACGCATCCAATATCAAAAAAATAATTGAATTTCTAATAAGATTACATTAAGGTGGTTGACCTAATATTTTTGGCTGATAGTAATAGTTAGTGCAAAGAGATCTACTCATACAGAATATTTTTTTTCCATTAAGGCACAACTTACCTAATTAAACTCAGTTATCTTCTAAATAATTTAGATCATTGAAATGTGCAAATCAGATCAAACAACTTTCCAGTTAATAATATACCTTAATAGCAGATCATATAGAATTTAAATAACCAAGAGGCATAATCAATTATCATGCAAATAACCTCATGCTAAGGTTCCCCAATTAATGACAATTATTTTTTAATTAATTTAGATCAATTAACATCTGAAATATTCATATAAGATCAATTAACTTCTCATTTAACCAAATATCTTTCACAAATAGAATTTTTATTCACCAAAGACTGCAATAAGACTTTATTAACTCTAGACGCATAAATAGCTCATAGTTAGGTGTTGATAAGACCAAATTCATTCAAAAATATAAAAACTGCCTTTATTCGTAGGTTGTGGCCAATTGTATATACATAGAAAAAAATACAAATTAAAAAGAAAAAAAAACATACTTATAGAATAACACATAGTTTAGAGGAACACAATTGACTTTTACTGCTACTTATTAGTATTGGAAAATTACTAAATAAGTTACATAAACTTACATATGATAACTACATATTCATAAGTAATAAATGAATTATTTACATGATTACCATAAACTTACATATGCTAACTACATTTTCATAACACTTAATTAATTTTTTATTCATCTAAAGCTCTAAAACCGTTCGTAGGGCTTTTAACCAATTCAATAGAGTTTATAATTGTTATTAGTATTGATAAATTCATTTGAATAAGTCAAACGGCTATCCATTTATAGTAAGGTGACTTATAGTTATTAGTATCAGTATCTCAAATTTAAAGGTCATCATTTGTTAAGCACCAAAATGTAGAAAATGTCATATTAGACTTTTGCTTATGGAATATTATCTTGTCATAACATATAAAATAATTTTATGATTATGAAAATGTCATATCTTCATGGTTACCATGAGGTTATTTTCATGATTACCATAAGCTTATGTATGATATACTACATTTTCATAACTAATATATGAATTTTGGAGTGTTATCCCAAAAGCTAAATTCAATGTTATGTAAAAAAAGCCATGGTGAGATGAGATAGCTTGCTCTCCAAGCTGACGTACGGACACAGAAAGCTTGTAATCATGGCGCACAAGAAAAGGGGAAGACCAAAAAAAAAAAAAAAAAAAAAAAAAATGCAGATTTGAGATCAGAAGACAACGACGAAGAGAATGGTACTAATTTGGCGGGAAATCTTGATGAACCCAGCGACACCCTGGTACAGACCACACCAAAACCAACGCTGAAGCTTAATGATTTCATAGGAGAAGCGTTGGAAAAATCAGGTAAGTCTCAGAAATCGATTCAACACACTATTATTGCGAATGAAAGTGTGATAGACCAAGGCAAAAACTCAGACATTAGTGTAGAATCAGGAAATCGGGGAGATGGAATTAATAATAACCAACCAAAAACTAAGAATTGGTCTGATGTGATTGGACCCAGGCCAAAAATGGGAATGAGCCTTCATTTTCATGAACCAATTGGAGATAATGATGAGGTGATTATTGAGAATGCTGATATTGCTGGAGAAATGAAATTCTGGGAAAACTCTTTGGTTGGGAATGTTATTGGGGCTAAGCCTACCCTGAAAGCAATGCAGGACTATGTCGGGAAACACTGGAAAGAAATTGAAATCCCGAAAGTGTTGTATTTCAAAAGAGGCTGGTTCGTCCTCCGGTTTTCATGTCAGGAGGTTGTAACTGATGTATTAAGAGGACCATGGAGGTTCAATGGAAATGCATTTATCCTGAAAAAATGGACACCGGAGATTTCTATGGAGCTGGATAAAATCTCAGTGGTTCCGGTTTGGGTTTTATTTCCTGAGCTTGATCCCTGGTTCTGGTCAGTGCATGCCCTTAGTAAGATAGCCAGCAAAATTGGTAAGCCAATTTGCGCAGACTACACAACAACTCACAAGGAAAAGCTTTCATTTGCTAGAGTCCTTGTGGAGGTTGATGTTTCGAAAAAGTTGCCTAAATCTTTGCTGTTAAAAACTCCATACTCTGAACCCATTTATCAGAAAGTGGAATACGAGTGGGTACCATTCTTCTGCCAAACATGCAAGAAATTGGGGCACCAAGAACTGAAGTGTAAACTGAACATGAAGAAAGCTGATAAGCCTGTGAAGCAGAAGATGGTATACAAACCAAAGGAAGTTGAGAAGCCAGTTAGTTTGGGAGATGAGCTGAAAATGAAAAAACCTGAGCAGGAACAACAACAGGTAGTGCTGGAGGAAACACACACTGAAATTGTTACACCTCCCCCAAAAGAATCTGCTGATGAGTTGGGTTTTAGAGTGGTTACCAGAAGAAAAGTGAAATCAGCTAAGCCTCAAACTAAATCTAGCATATCACCAACTCTGACCAAGAATAGGTATGGAGATTTAGGGCTGAGTAACATTCATCTGGAGAAGGATTTTGGGATAGAAGTACAGGGGATTGACTTCATTGGGGAGGAGGAACCACCTGACTCCCCTCATCCCCAATGATTATTGGAGCTTGGAACATAAGAGGGTTGAATGAAACCCTCAAGCAGCAAGAGGCTAAGGACCTGTTGCTGAATAACAAAATAGATATACTTGGATTATTAGAGACAAGAGTTAAAGAGAATAAATTCAAGGAGATTCTGAAGAGGAAATTTGGGAAGTTTAAATGTGCTAATAATTATGCACACCATAGGAATGGTAGAATTTGGGTTTTATGGGATGAAAGAAGTGTGAAATTGGAGGTTTGGGATGCAGGTAGCCAATTTATACACTGTAAAGTAAATCACATTACTTCACATTGTACCTTTTGGGTTACTTTTGTGTATGCCAGCAATAGTGCACAGGAGAGGAAAGATCTTTGGGACAAAATGTGCTTAATGAATATTGGAGCTGAGCCTTGGATTCTGCTAGGTGACTTCAATGTTATTAGATCACATGCTGAGAAAGTAGGAGGAGCCCCCCCATCACTGACGGATATGGAGGACTTTAATAAGTGTATCAACTATTGCAAATTAGATGATATTGTGGGGCATGGATGTCATTTGACTTGGACAAATAGCCAAGATGAAAGTACTAGAAACTGGAGTAAACTTGACAGAGCTTTGATAAATGCTGGATGGATTTCAAGTTTTCCTGCTTCATTTGCTGATTTTAAGCCAGCTGGGGTGTCGGACCATTCTCCAATAGTGGTGCAAGTGCTCAAGCCACATAAGGTGAAAAAGTCCTTCAAATATCTGAATTGTTGGGCAGAACATCAGAGTTTTGGGAAAATTGTGGCTGAAGCCTGGGAGAAACCAGTAATGGGGACAGCCATGTTTAGACTTTTCAAAAGATTGAGAAATGTCAAGCATAGGCTCAGTCAACTCAATAGGGATAATTACTCTAACTTGAGTAAGAGAGTAGAGGACTGTAGAAATGACCTGAATCAATGTCAGATTGACCTGCAACACAGACCCTTTGATCAAGACACTATTGATCAGTGTAAGGAGCTAAAGGAGAAGTTCTTACAATTGAGAAAAGCTGAGCTTAGCATGTTGTACCAAAGGGCTAAAGTTCAACACCTTAGAGAATCTGATTGTAGCTCGAGATACTTCTATGCTAAGATAGCTGAGAGGAAAAGTCAAGGGAATATTGGTCAAATTGTGGACAAACATGGAGTCACTCATACAGATCAGCAAGGCATCATCAATGCTTTCCTGGATTACTATCAGCATCTTTTAGGCACAGAAAAACAGGCCATTCCCCTTGATCATGATTTTGTGCAGACTGGTGCTACTTTATCTGATGATCAGCAGATCTTTCTGAGCTCTCCTATCAAACATGAAGAAATTAAACAGGCTCTATTTGACATGAATGCAAATAAGAGCCCTGGACAAGATGGGTTCTCTCCTGGCTTCTTTAAGTCCACTTGGGAGATTGTGGGGCAAGAATTCAACAGAGCAGTTCTGGATTATTTTGATAAGAAAGTGATGCACAAGCAAGCCAATGCTACTATGGTCACTCTAATCCCCAAGAAGGATAATGCAAGCAATGTGACTGATTTCAGACCTATTTCTTGTTGCTCAACATACTACAAGACTGTGACAAAAATCATGGCTAACAGGATGCAGCAAGTTCTCCCTGACATCATAGGTAAAGAACAAGCTGCATTTGTCAAGGGAAGAGACATTTTCCAAAACATTCTCATGTCTCAGGCTTTGGTAAAAGGGTATGATCAAAAAAACATGTCTCCCAGGAGTTTGGTAAAAGTTGACATAAGGAAAGCCTTTGATTCTCTCAATTGGAGCTTCATAAAGGATATGCTGGTTGCCTTGAAGTTTCCTATGGTTTTTATTGATTGGGTTATGGGTTGTATCTCCACCCCTTACTACTCCATAAAGATTAATGGGAGCTATGAGGGATTCTTCTCTGGAAAATGTGGAATTAGGCAGGGAGACCCACTCTCCCCATATCTTTTTGTGCTCAGTATGGAAATTCTTTCCAGGTATCTAAGGTCCATGCCCTCTTACAACCAATTCTCATTTCATCCCAAATGTGTTCAGATGAATCTAACTCATCTAACATTTGCTGATGACCTAATGATTTTTGTAAGAGGAGATGTTCCCTCAGCTATGGCAGTGGTAGAAAGCCTAAAAGTGTTTGCAAACATCTCTGGTCTTGAAGCAAACCCAACAAAGACTGTGATATACTTTGGGGGTGTTAAGAAAAGGATCAAGAGGAGGATTCTAGCAGAAACTGGATTTGCTGAAGGACATTTTCCATTCAGGTATTTGGGTATTCCCCTTCACTCAAAAAGGCTTAAATCTGAGTTATATCAGATGATGGTGGGGAAAATAAGCAAGGTCATTCAGCATTGGTCTACTCAGATGCTGTCATTTGCAGGGAAAACTCAACTCATAAATTCTGTAATCTTTGGCTTGGAGAATTTTTGGTGTGCAAGCATTCTGCTTCCCAAAGGGGTTATTAAAAGAATTAACAGAATTTGCAAGAACTTCCTTTGGAATATTGACGAAGGGGAAAGAAAAATGAGTTTTAAAAGCTTGAAAAGCTGCTGTAGGCCAAAGGATGAAGCTGGTTTAGGTATTAAAGAGGTAATGTCATGGAACAGAGCTATAATGACGAAATGGATTTGGAAAATTCTCCAAAATCATGATAGCATTTGGTGTGATTGGGTTAAGGCTTATTGTCTCAAAGGCAAAAAAAATTGGGACATAAAAAGCAAGCCCAAGGATTCTGAGACCTGGAGAGGAATTATTAAGATCAGGGACTATTTGCTGAGTCTGAATGATAGTCCGAGCATGATCCAAGATCTCATTTTAAGCTGGCAGGATAAGGGTAACTTCAGTGTAAAAAAAGCTTATGAGTTCTACAGAGAAAGTCATCCTAAGGTGAAGTGGAGCAAGGTAGTTTGGGATAGTGTTGCAATGCCAAAGCATAGCTTCATCACAAGCCTAGCAATGCAGAAAAAACTAGCAACAGTGGATAACATCCAGACAAAGGGGATGATAATCGTCAACAGGTGTGTTTTGTGCAAAAAAGCTGCTGAATCACACAGGCATTTACTCTTCAGATGTGATTTTTCAGAGCAGGTTTGGTCTGAAATTCTGCAGTGGATTGGCATGAAGGATAGGAGATGGAGTCTGCAGCATGAGACTCTCTGGTTTGCAAAGCACAAAAATCAGAGAAGTTGGAAAGCAAAATGGAGCAGATGTAGTTTAGTTGCAACTGTCTACAATCTATGGCTTGAAAGAAATCGAAGAATTTTCACTGGAGAAGAGCAGCCTGCTCAGGTGATCATCAACAAGATCAAATTCCAAGTTTGCTTACGAGTTTTTAGTTGGAAAAGAAATGTTATTAGTGAGGATGTATTAGATGGATTTAGAACTTAACCAAGACTAGTGGTTATTATTTTGTAAGATTTTGTTTTATTCCCCTTAATGGATGAATAAAATCTATCACCTTCTTACAAAAAAATATATGAATTTTGTACATGATTACCATAAACTCACATATGGTATAACAACAATGTCATAACATAAATAACTTCATGATTATGAAAATGTCATATCTTCATGGTTACCATAAGCTTATTTCATGATTACCATAAGCTTATGTATGGAAGATTACATTTCCATATTAATATACGGAGTATGAGTTTTATACATGATTACCATAAACTCACATATGGTAGTACAACAACAATTCCATAACATCAATTAATTCCTTATTCACCAGAACTTCTAAGAAAATTCGAAGGGCTCTAGACCTCTTCAATGCCCACGAAAAAAGCTTTGTTTATAAATAGATTAAGATTAATATTAAGACTAGTTTAAAGCCCGTGCCTTGCACGTTACATTAAATATATTATATATTATATACGTACATCCATTACCGAAATCATTATGGTACGGCTAAACAAAGTATAATTCAGGTCATAACTATATTGTTGATTTTATATTCTCATTTTCAACATGATGGCTATAGTTGTATTCTCTTGTCAATAGATAGAATATATTTAT
The DNA here is from genome assembly GCA_963680865.1 of Spergularia marina. Taxonomy (NCBI): domain Eukaryota; kingdom Viridiplantae; phylum Streptophyta; class Magnoliopsida; order Caryophyllales; family Caryophyllaceae; genus Spergularia; species Spergularia marina. The sequence continues at coordinate 5,787,830 of OY804549.1, read as the reverse complement.
AATTCGAATATTATATATTTTAGGACTGTGCATAAACTTTTAAAAATTAATTTAGATCAATTGATATTTGAAATTTTCATTATCAGATCTAATAATTTCTCATTTAATCAAATATCCTCATCAAATCATACAAAACCTAAATGACTAAGGCATAATCAATTTTCATACAAAAAATCTAAAGCGGTAGGTTGATGTATTCTTGGTTTTACCATTTTTAAAACAAAATATTTTTAACTGTAATCTATCAAGATACATTGATTTAATGCAAATGATGACAATTATAGAAAAATTTCAAAAATAATAATATGCAAAAAAAAAAAAAAAAAAAAAAACCCTATGACAATGATGATGACAATATATATATATATATATATATATATATATATATATATATATATATATATATATATATATATATATATATATATATATATATATATATATATATATATATATATAACATTCTCTATTCAAAAATATGTTTCAATATCAATTTTGGAGGTGAGACATTAAAATGAAAAAAAAAATTCAAATGGAAAGCCAAAAGTTGTAAAATTATATAATTATGAAAGTAGATACCAACCAAATGAGTACAACTTTAAGTATATAAGTCTGATATTTTTTTTTTTTTTTGGTGAAATCAACATCCAATCAATATTTTATCTCGCAAAATGAAATCGTCATACATTTTGGAAAGGACTCAAAGGAGGGAATATCTGCTTTTTGTGGTTACAATAAACTCAAATTCGGAATCTTTCCTTAACCCATAAGAAAATTCTTTTGTATTATCTTACCATTTCATAATTACCATATACTTGCATATATAGAATTACTATTGAGAAATTAATTTGAATAAGTTAAACGGCTACCTATTTATAGTAGGGTGACTTATAGTTATTAGTATTAGTATCTCAAATTTAAAGATCATCATTTGGTGCTTATATGTACCAACATGTAGAAAATGAGGTATTAGACTTTTGACTTACGGAATATTATCTCACCATAACATATAAAATAATTTCATGATTAAGAAAATGTCAGATCTTTATGGTCTGGTTACCATAAGCTTATTTTCATTATTACCATAAGACTATGTATGGTATACTACATTTCCATAACTAATATATAAATTTTGTACCATATGGTATAACAATAAATCCATAACCTAAATTAATTTCTTATTCACCAGAAACTCTAAGCTAAGAAAATTTGAAGGGCTCTAGACTTCTTCATATCCACGAAAAACAATTCGTTTATAAATATAATATTAAAATTAAGATTAAGACGAAAAAAGTTTTGTTTATAAATATATTAGGATTAAAATTAAGATTAAGATTATGAAAGCAATTATCTTGAGATTAGATATTACTAGTTTTAAGCCTGTGAGTTGCACGGTTCAAATATTATATCATTCTTAATGATTTTTTTGTTTATAACAAATTATGCTATCATTTCAATAAAAATAATTCATAACAGTTGTTGTGATGCTGCTTACATGTATTTTAAAATCTTGATCAATTAAAAAAAAATACAAAGTTGTCTAGATTGTTCATGTTTAAATTATACAAACAACATTTTTTATCTATACTCTTCAAAAACACCCTTTTTTAATAGATATAGTATATAAAGTCGATTGTAATCATTACGCATTGCTTATCGGAAAATGTATAAATGGATCTCAAATTGAAATTCATTTCAAATCAAATAAAATGATATATGTTTCAAAAGTTTCTGATACACTAACCAATTGTATGATCAATCATACCGTATTTCTATAATATAGTGTAAATGGTTAATAATTAACAGTGTAATCTATCCTCTCATGTTTTGCTCCTTCACCATACACTAAACTCTTTGAGTAATTCTTAAATGATGGACCCTTCATTTTGCACTTTCACCATACACTAAACTCTTTGAGTAGTTCTTAAATGATTGACTCTTCTTTTTCGTTCTTTCACCATACACTAAACTCTTTGAGTATTTCTCAAATGATGGACTCTCTCTATGCTCTTCAAAAATCCCTCTTTTATATAAAAAAAGGACAGATGATTAAATTCCATTTTAAATCTTTCATGAGTGCGTTGCACAGTACACATATTATATTGTGTATGATAATTCTTATTATACAAAAGTTCCACGTTGAACATGTTTCCTCGATAGTCAGATGTAGTGTTTATATTTTGTTTGTTGAGTTTAGTTTAGGAATAGCCACTATCATTTTTGCAATTTTCGCTACATGACTGCTGATTAATGCATTTCTATCAAACATATGTATAATGAAACTCATTTTAGATTAAATTTCAAAACAGGTTTAATGAGTTATATGTATTAATTTTCTGATATATAAAATGAAAGTTAGGACTAATTATGTCGCGTCACATTTAAATAACTTTCAAATTGCAATTTTATGAAAGTATGGAGTCTGGCTAATAAATGTTGTGAGAATCTTTCATTCTTTGGACACTCTCACCATTTCTCTTATTTTGGACTCTCTTTAAGCTTTTTTTATTTTTTTTAAAAACAAATATCTACTAAATGTATACGGAGTAATTGAATTGTTTTGCATATCGTAAAAATGTGTAAATGGATCTCAAATTGAGATACATTTCGAAACAAATATAATGATATATGTTTTCGATGACTACTGATTAATGCATTTCTATCAAACATATGTATAATGGAACTCATTTTAGATTAAAATTTCAGAATAGGTTTAATGAGTTATATGTATTAATTTTCTGATATACAAAATGAAAGTTAGGACTGCTTATGTCGTGTCACATTTAAATAACTTTCAAATTGTAATTTTATGAAAGTATGGATTTTGGCTAATAAATGTTGTGAGAATATTTCATTCTTTGGACTCTCTCACCATTTCTCTTATTTTGGACTATCTTTTTTTTTTTTTTGTAAAAAAAAAAATTAAAAAAAAAAAAACAAAAAAATCTCTACTAAATGTATACGGAGTAACTGAAATGTTTTGCATATCGTAAAAATGTGTAAAAGGATCTCAAATTGAGATACATTTCGAAACAAATCTAATGATATATGTTTTGAAATTTTCTGATACACGTAAGTAATGTTATAAGTGATTATGTCGCAATACATTTATTAGAGAGTCTCACGAAAATAAGGATTCTCTATGTGGATTATTAATAATTGTCCATTTGAGTTGTTAATAATGAAATGGGGATATTTATCATTTTTTAAACTCTCTCAGTATTTATCTTTTTTTGGACTCTCTCTTGGCTCTTCAAAAATCTCTTATATATATATATATATATATATATATATATATATATATATATATATATATAGGAGGTTGTTCCCATAAGAAGTGTTCTTATGGTGAGAAGTAGGAAGTCATCTCATCCATCCATCCAACCTAAATCTAATGGCTCATATTAATTATTAGAAGAAAAGAAAAAATCTAACCCAAACTAATATCAGTTTTCCAAAAATAACCCAAACCAATATCACATCTTTCTCTCTCCTCTCTTTCCCTCTTCTCTCTCCGATCCTCTCCCACCTCTCCTATTCTTTCATCTTCTCTCTCCACTCCCGCAACCCCCATCCCACCACCATGCTGCCGCCGCCGGCGTACACAAACCACCACCAGAGCCAAGTCAATCGCCACCAGCCGACTCCACCGACCACAGCACGTCTTCGACGGCCATCACCGTCTTTCGTCGATCATCACATCACCACAAATCCAGCTTCTCCCTCCTTCTTTTTTCGCCCACGCTTTCGTCAGATCCGGCCACCGCCGTACCTCTCCGCCGTATCTCTAGACCCTCGCCGGTATCCTCCCTTATTTCCGCACCTATTCGCGTCCTGGTGTCCTTCTTCTCCCCTATTATCTCACGCGTTTTCTTCATTTTCGGCGCCGCCGCTCCTCTCCTCCGTCGATCTACACCATCGCCGACATCGTCTTTGATTTCCGCCCCTATTCTCATCATCTCCTCTGAAGTCGAGGAGGAGAGAGATTGAGAGCGAGTGAAAGGTAAGTAAATGCGAAAATGAATTGATTGATTGATTGAGGAGAAATGAGAGGGGCGTAAAAGGTGAGGAGAAGGGAAAATGGTGCCGCGCGTGGGATCGCCGGACGACGGAAGTGAGTCTGGTGGTTCCGGTGTTGTTTCATTGGCGGTAGGTGATAGTTGTGGTGGCGCTGGGGTTGTTTGGTGGTGCGTCCAGTGGTGGTCTGGTTTGGGGAGGGGGGAGGGGAGGAGGAGAGAGAAAATAAGTTTGTTGTAACTTTTTTTTTTTGAGTTTTAATTTTGGCCTTTAGATTAGAGTGATCTGATGGTTCAGATTTGTGCATTCTATCATTAAAATCAATACAAGTACATTTTATAAAACCAAAACAAAAAAATGCATTTTGTTAAATTAGAATTTTTTTAATTAGAAGTGCATTTTGTTATATTGGAAGTGCGTTTTATAACAATAAGTGTGTTTTGTTAAATTAGAAATGCATTTTATAAAATCAAGCACATTTTGTTGCATTAGAAATGCATTTTATAAAACTACAACGAAAAACTGCATTTTGTTTGATTATAAGTGCATTTTATAAGAATAAGTACATCTTGTTAAATTGAAGTGCATTTTGTTAAATTGAAGTGCATTTTGTTAAATTGAAGTGCATTTTATAAAAAAAAATAAGTGTATTTTATAGAATATAAAACGACAAAGTGCATTTGTTAATTAGAAGTGCATTTTGTAAATTAGAAGTGCATTTGTTAATTAGAAGTGCATTTTGTAAATTAGAAGTGCATTTTGTAAATTTGAAGTGCATTTTGTTAAATTTGAAGTGCGTTTAATAAAAATAAGTGCACTTTGTTAAATTTGAAGTGCATTTTATAAAACCAAAATTGAAAAGTGCATTTTGTTAAATTAGAAGTGCATTTAACAAGAATAAGTGTTTTTTGTTAAATTAGAAGTGCATTTTACAAAACTAAAACAAAAAAGTGCATTTCGTTAAATTAGAAGTGCGTTTGGTAAAAATAAGTTGAATTTTGTTAAATTAGAAGTGCATTTTACAAAACTAAAACGACAAAGTGCATTTTGTTAAATTGGAAGTGCATTTTAAAAAATTAAAACGACAAAGTGCATTTTGTTAAATTGGAAGTGCATTTTACAAAACTAAAACGACAAAGTGCAATTTGTTAAATTAGAAGTGCATTTTACAAAACTAAAACGACAAAGTGCATTTTGTTAAATTAGAATTGCATTTCACAAAACTAAAACGACAAAGTGCATTTTGTTAAATTAGAAGTGCATTTTGTAATAATAAAATTTTATAAGAATAAAAATGTTTTTTTGTTGAATTAAAAAAACATTTTTTAAGAATAAATGTCTTTTGTTTAGTGTTATTGATTTTATAAGTGTCAATCTCATATATTGATAATACAATATAAGTACTTCTTACTTCTCACCATATATAACTTCCTACCGTATCGTGCCCCTATATATATATATTAGATTGACGACTAAACAAATAAGACATGCATGCATAGTGCCTAGAAAATTCCGTTGATTCTAAGGTGATTACCGGCACCTTAAAAATACACCCCCTAATGCTCACTGATTTTTTTCCCAGTTTTTTTTTTTTTTTAAGCAGTCAATTTGGGAGCTACGTCTAGACCAGATAAATCGTCCACTTATTATAAAAGTTTGTAGACACACTATTTTTCATTGCACTCTACCAACTCCACTTGATTTTACATAAAGCGGATCTTTCATTTTATCTATAAGTAGTCTCGAACACGGCAACACAAAAAAAGAATTTTCAAAAGTGGGAAAAAAAAAGCATAGGAAATAGTAGTAATTTTGTACTTGATTAGTACTCATAATCCTTAATTATCTTTCTTTCCTTATAACCAATTATTTCCAAATTAATAATTACAAGAAAAGTTACCACCCCTCTGATTTTGTTTACAACAAACTTCATGTGGACACTTTCTAATTTGTCTATATGTACATTGCTTAACGTTTTCTTTAAATGCATGGGTAACCTTTTAGGCTGTTGAATGGATGTCAAAAAAATGGAAGGTGAAAACCATTGGACCAACTATTCCATCTGCATATCTTGACAATCAACTGGAAAAAGATTTTGTCTATGGTTTCAACAAGGACAGTCCCAATGATGATGGTGAATGCATTAAGTGGCTAGACACTAAACCCACTGGCTCTGTAGTGTACATTGCATTCGGCAGCGTGGTGCATCTGAGTGCGGCGCAAATGGTGGAAATAGCAGAGGCACTGAAGCAGAAACCAAGTTGTAATTTTCTGTGGGTAGTAGGAGAAACAGATAAGGCCAAGCTCCCTTGCAATTTTATTGCCGACGCATTTTCGTCGCAAAAAGGTTTAGTGGTGCCATGGTCACCTCAATTGGAAGTTATGGCGCATGGAGCAGTTGGGTGTTACGTGAGTCATTGTGGTTGGAACTCGATTCATGAAGCCTTAAGCTTTGGGATTCCAATTTTGGGAATGCCGCAATTCTTTGACCAATTAATTGATGCGCACCTTGTGGATCAAGTTTGGGGTGTAGGAATAGTCGCTCCCACGTCGAACGACGAAGATAGTCTAGTCACCCGTGAGGAAATAGGGCGTTGCCTTGAGGATATCATGCATAGTCCAAAAGGGCAGAAGATCAAGGAGAAGGCTGCAGCTTGGAAGACTTTGGCCAAGGAGGCATTGGGTAAAGCTGGAAGTTCTGACAAGCATGTTAATGAAATCATCGAGTGGCTCGCATCTTCTTAGTACTTGTTTGGTTTTGCATCTTTGTTTAGGAGTTCCGAGTTCCTTTTCTCATGTTAAACTCCATGAGAAATTTTCGAAGTTTTTTTATTTTTGCATGAGTGAAATTTTCAAATAAATGTATGCAATAAGTAGTAAATCAACCTGGATGGGAGTTATTCCGAGTTTATTTGAATTACCATATCCTCGATTCTCCGCCCCAATAGCATTAGCTGGTCCTACCTACAAATTCTTGTGGGGCTAAAGAATTTTAGAGGAAAGATCAATTCATTAATTGAAAAGTTATACCACATTTGAAAATCTAATAATGCAAACAATCAAAATAATAAGCCTAGTATGTCATGGCTTGTAATGGGTGATTTTAACATAATAAAGGATGAAAACTTCTTTCTTTGTCTCAAAGTCCTTTCAAGCTCCCAATCTATCTAAAAATGACTCAAATCTTGATTAGTAGCTCAGGTTTGGACCATAGGCTAGTGGCCCAAACACCGTAGGAAACAAATAAGAACAAGTCTCAAACACACTTAAAAGAAAATGAAAATAACAAAAATAACAAAAAGAAAAGAAAAACTAATATTTACATATACCACACAAAAATAGCAAAAAGACTAAAAAACCGCCTCTTCCCCGGCAACGGCGCCAAATTTGACAAGCTAGAAAGTCGTTATTCCTGGTCAAATTACCACTATTCCTACTAAACTAGCAAGGGTAAGTGGGTATCGTATCCACAAGAAAGAGGAAAGTCCTAATATGCGAATTCTATGCGGAAAAACTAAAAAGAAATGAAATAAAGCAAATAAATGGGGGGTTTTTTTTGGTTTGAAAGTCGATTAGACAAGAAATAAACGATTTATCAAGATTACTAAGGTGACCCTCGGTGATAATCTCATCTAACACCCTAATATAGTAATTTTACTCCTCTCTAATTACACCAATTCATAGATAATCTCGGTTTTCACCAATTAATCCTCTTTTATGGGGAATTTGAGCAACCGCTATCAAATTCCCCTCCTTTTAATCCTAATTTGTCTAGTGACCACTCAAACAAATCAAAACCAAAGGCATGAAGAGCAAGGATTAATAAAAGATTAACAACAACCCAAATTAGTATCTAATTAGCCGCAACCGCGACACTAATCAAATCTAATCTATTAGTTGCCTAATTAATTCCCCAATCACAAATTAGTCATAACCATACACTAAACATGTGAAAGTTGCTTCCTTTAGGGTTAATAATCAATGACCATCAATTAAAAACCAAGCATAAGAAATACCCAATTCAATCCAATCAACCAATTAGAGAAAATAAGGGTAAATCAAGCAATTGAAGAACAAGGAATTGATTACCATGAAATTAAAGGCAAATTAGAGAGAAGAAAATCATACTAATACATAGGATGAGAGAATTTGATTGCACCAAGGATCTAGAAGGTGATTAGCCTTCCATACTAATTATTACAATAAGGTTTGAAATGGAAATCATAATGAAAATACTAATTCTCACTAATCTCTCCCTTGAGTTTCTCTCTCTAGAAAATAAGAACAAGATGTAAAAATATAATGAAAGGTGATAAGTATTAGGGAGGGGTTCATGGCCCATTATTTAAACTAAGTACAAAACACTAAAAGACAAAATAGATATTTAGGCACAAATAAACCGTCAAAAGTCTCAAGGAAGCTTCCCGGAAGCTCCCTTTCTCGACTCGAGGAGAGGGATCCTCGAGTCGAGCAAAGAAATCCTCGACTCGAGGAACACCCTCCTCGAGTTGAGGATCTTGTCCTTCTAAATACCCGTCCTGTAAACTCTCCTCGACTCAAGATTATGGTCCTCGAGTCGAGGGTGATGATCCTCGAGTCGAGGGGTTGTGCGCAGGGCAATCTTCGAACGGGCATAACTCTCACCTCCGAACTTCATTTTGAGCTCATAATATATCATTGGAAAGCTAAGACGATGAACTTTCCTCTCCACTTGGAATTTCTGAAAAATATCTTATGGTTGGAGATTTATGATCCAATGAAGTCGGAGGTGATGGTGTGTGGTTCTCGGAATGTCGTCAAGTTATCTTCTCCTCGAATCTTCCTCCAACTCGTAGCTTGATCCCCTAGTATCGTGCAAGGCTCACCAACAGGGTCTAAGACCACCAAAACTCGTAAAACCGATGATTAAGCTCCAATAATACTCCGAGTGGTGTGGTCTACGAATCACGATAAAATCATGCCCAAATAGACACTAAGGCGCCTAAAACATGCGGATTAACACACTAAATTTACACCCTATCAGGGTCACTTCTATACTTGGACTAATAGGCAAGATGGTGATGACAGACTTTGGGAGAAGTTGGACAGGGCATTGGTAAATGGAGATTGGTTAAATGCTCATTCAGCATCTTATGCTGATTTCCTGCCACCAGGGATCTCTAACCATTCTCCTGTTAAAGTGGTCATCAGCAATCATGAAAAAATAAGGAAATCATTCAAATTCCTCAACTTCTGGATTGATCACCTTGAGTATAATAAAGTGGTAGAGGAGGCTTAAAACTGTAGAGTGCAAGGCTCTCACATCTACAAATTGTTTGCCAAACTCAAGAAGGTTAAGCATGCCCTAGGGACTTTGAACAGGAATTACTTCTCTAATCTTCCTAAGAGAGTAAGCTCCTGCAAATCTAAGTTGGATGAGATTCAGAGCATGCTGAAGGATAAGCCTAAGGATGAAAATTTGTTGATAATTGAGGAGGAAGCAATTGCTGAGTACTGCAAGTTCAAGAAAGCAGAATTGAGCATGTTGCAGCAAAGATCTAAAATTAAAGATATCAAGTATAATGACTGCAATTCCAAGTATTTCTACGCCAAAATTGCAGCTAGGAAAAACCAGAGCATTATAGGAAAAATAATTGATAAAGATGGCAATGCTTTCATGGATCAAAATGGCATCACAAAGGCCTTCACAGATTTCTACAAAGGTTTATTGGGGGAGGAGAAGCCTGTTATGCAATTGGATAGAACTCTTATCCATCAAGGCAGGAAAGTCTCAAGATACTGGAAGAATTTTTTGGTAAATGCCATCAGCAAGGAGGAAATCAAAAGAGCTCTATTTAAGATCCACCCTGATAAAAGTCCAGAACAGGATGGGTTTTCAGCAGGGTTTTTTCAGAATTCGTGGAAAACTGTGGGGGAGGATTTATGCAGAGCTGTGGAGTATTTTTTCAGAAACAAGCTTCCAAAACAAGCAAATGCCACAATCATTGCTCTAATACCCAAGAAAGAAAATGCCTCCTCAGTAGCTGATTACAGGCCAATTTCATGTTGTACGACTTTTTATAAGATTGTTAGCAAGATTTTGGCAAACAGGATGAAGAAGGTACTCCCAGAGCTTATTGGCAAGGAACATACAGCTTTTGTGCAGAATATAAGCATATTTGAGAACATAATGGTATCTCAAGGACTGATTTAGGGTTATAAGAGGAAAAATATCTCTCCAAGGTGCTTAATAATGGTTGATATAAAGAAAGCATTTGATTCTCTTAATTGGAGTTTCATAGAGAGTTTACTCAGAGCCATGGAGTTCCTTGATCAGTATATCAGCTAGATTATGGGATGTATTAGCTCCTCATGGCTTAGTTTGAAGATCAATGGAGAAGCTAAAGGTATTTTTCAAGGGGAAAATGGGGTAAGACAGGGAGATCCTTTATCTCCTTATCTTTTTGTTCTGAGTATGGAAGTTCTTTCAAAATCTCTAAGGGAAATACCTAAATGCCCTCATTTCTCATATCATCCAAAATGCTCAAGGGTGGTCTCACCCATATGATCTTTGTTGATGATCTTATGGTCTTGACAAGAGGTGATGTACCCTCTATTAAAGCTACAGTGAACTGTTTGGAGGAATTTGCTAAAGTTTCAGGCCTGGTAGCAAATCCAACTAAAACTGAGATTTATTCTAGAGGAGTGTCGGATACCGTAAAGGAGCAAATTAACAGATGCACAGGTTTTTCAGAGGGAATTTTTCCTTTTCGATATCTTGGACTTCCCTTAAATCCAGGTAAGCTCATTACTGATATGTACTCTTCACTGGTTAGCAGAGTCAAGAGCAGCATAAGCAACTGGTCTTCTAATATGTTGTCCTATGCTGGAAGAGTTGAGCTGATAAATTCAGTAATCTTTGGCATTGATAACTTTTGGAGCTCAGGCTTCATACTCCCCAAACACATTGTTCAGATGATTGATAAGACCTGCAGAAGTTACCTGTGGAATATAGAAAATGGCAAGAGGAAATTAACCTTCACGAGTTGGAAAGTTATGTGCTCCCCCCAAACAGAAGGTGGTCTAGGAATAAAAGAGGTTTTAACCTGGAACAAAGCAATCATGTCCAAGTGGCTGTGGAAAATTGAGGAGAAATAGGAGGGATTATGGCAGGAGTGGGTTCAAGCATATAAGCTCCAAAGAAGAAGCATTTGGGAAGTCACTCTCAAGGAAAGTGACTCAGAGAGCTGGAGGGGTATCCTGAAAGTCGGGGATGAAGTGTTAAGTAGGAAAGGAAGTAAGGAGAATGCGAGAAAGGAAATAGCCTCCTGGAGTAAAGGAGGTAAGTACAGCGTTCAGAATGCTTATGACTTCTTCAGACTGCACAGGATGAAGTGTAGATGGAGTAAAGTTATATGGAAGACTGTCAATCTGCCTAGGCATAGGTTCATTGCAAGTATGGCAGTTCAGAAATGCCTCCCAACAATTGACAATCTATGTAAGAGATGCATGACGATTGTGAATAGGTGTTACCTGTGTAACTGTCAACTGGAGAGTACAGGGCATTTGTTTTTTCGTTGTGAATTTGCTAAAGAAACCTGGCAAAAAATTCTAGACTGGATTGGCATTAACAGGAGAGGTTGGAGCTTGGCTAGAGAGCTTAGATGGAGTGCAGAGAGAAAGAAGAGGAGACACTGGTGACATGACTGGTATTGTGCAGGTCTTACATCAGTAATCTACTCAATTTGGAGTGAAAGAAATGCTAGGGCTTTCGGAAACAAGGAGAAATCGATAGAGCAGATAGTTAGAAGGATTAAGAGCATTGTTAGTACTAGATTGCTTGCAATCTCGAAGAAATGCTTAGAAAGTGAAATTGTCAAGAGTCTAAATTGTAGCTAGGTTTGATTGCTTAGTGGTTACTATTTTTTTGTAAACTTGTCTTTTTTCCCACAATGGATGAATAAAAGACTAACATTTTTACAAAAAAAGAAATAAAAAAAAAATAATACACAACCCTCCTCCATCAAAGCAATCAGTAAAAAATAGTCTACTACCTGAGATACGCCCGACAAATTTATCAAATTTATTTTCATTTTATTTATCAATGATGTCATCGATGACATCTGAGCTTATGAAGGTTTGAACCTGTAACCTCAAAGTTACAATTTTAACATTTCAACCACCAAGGCAAGTGATTATTTTGATACTTTTATTAACAAAATTATATATAAAGGATTTGAGATTTTAGGAGATAATTTCGGAAACAACTTTGGACGAGATAATCAGAATCATATCAAATCATTTTATTTTGGAGGTAATTTAGGAAGTTATATATATAGGCGCAATATATTAGGAAATAACACATCTTGGGTTTGTTTCGCTTTAACTCAAAATACGGGTCAACGGGTGGGGTCAGAGTTAAAAAAAAAAAGTGTGTTAAAAAGTAGTCGGAGTTAATATGAACTACAGTTCACAAAAACGGGACCCCGAAAATAATAGGTCACGGGTCATAAATTGTAATTGGTACATAAAAATAAAGTACTAAAATAAATTCGCTATACTTATTAAATTGTTTTCATTTAATCAAACTTAACTTCTCTAAGATAATACCAAATTAAACACGTTTCTTTTCATCTTAATTTTAGAAAAAATGGGACGACCATCTCAAGTTTAACCCAAAAGAATACTGGTCAAAACGGGTTCGAGTTGTCTATGGCCAGAACTTGATCAGGAAAAAAATGGGTATTAACCTTGAACAGCGGGTCACATCTGGTCGGTTAAGTTTTTTACAGTCCTAATATTTTATGTTAATTATGAGTAATAAAATAGAGTTATAACCAAATTCACATAACAACCCGTGCAATTTTGCACGGGCCAATAAACTAGTTATCTATAAAACTTTTACCTTCAATAGAGTTGATGTGATTCTCCAATGAAATATAACTGTGACCCTATATAATGTTTTAAATTTCCCTTAAACTCTGACAAAAATTATAGAGTTAATTTCTAAAGTATCATAATTATTCTCACTGAATTTTCTAGTGTCCTAGTTATGATTTCCCCTGGAAATCGCACAATTTTGTCGTGAATCTTTTTAGCTCGTGAGGTATTGTAGTGAATCACGTTGAATTTTTCATTTTGTTTATCTATAAAACTATTACCTTCAATAGAGTTGATGTGATTCTCCAATGAAATATAACTGTTACCCGACATATTGTGTTAAATTTCCCTTAAACTCGACGAAAAGTTATCGTGCTAACTTTTAAAGTATCGTAGTTATCCTCACTGAATTGTTGTTTAGTGGCCTGGTTGCGATTTACCCTCGAAATCGCACTATTTTGTTGTGAATCTTGTGAGCTCGTGAGGTATTGTAAAGAATTGTGTTGAATTTTCATGGGCTATTGTAATAGCCCGATCTACCGTCCGTTACAACACAACCCATTAAGATGGAAAGTCACCTCTTAAGCCCGTAAATCCTCCCATGAGCTCTAAAAGGTGAAGGTATTGTTGTTAGTAACTGATCATATGAGCCTTAGTTTCCCAATGTGGACAAACGAACTCCATAAACCACTTTCCATAATCCATAGTGTTACAAACTCCAACGCAACGCCCCGTTGTGCCTAAACCATTCCGTAACAACATCAATACAGGCCAAGATCTCCCCTGTTATACGGCTGGTCTGGGTCTCGCCCCAGCACCCAACACGCGGTCGCAGAGTTGATCCGATACCATCTGTAATTGTCCGAACCACCGTCCGTTGCAACACAACCCAATAAGATGGGTAGTCGCCTCTTAAGCCCGTAAATCCTCGCATGAGCTCTAAAAGGTGGTTGTCTTGTTGTTAGTAGGATGGTAGGAATCTATTATAAACTGATCATACGAGTTCTAATTTCCCAATGTGGGACAAACCAACTCCATAAACTATTTTCCATAACCTGTAGTGTTTCAGTTATGGTTGTGATTCCTCAAAATATGTCACTAATATTATTATGGTTGTGATCTCATGAAATTAAATATTGTACAGATTCCGCCTAAATTCAATGGGTTACGATTTCGACTTCCCTCAAAGGTGTCACTAATATTGTTAGGTGATTTCACTATAGTGGATCGTCTTGTAAATGATGTGCTCTTTGTTTTAAACCTTTTTTTTCTATTGAAATGATTATGAAATAGATGTACACTATTTATAGTAAGGTAATGATGAAATCAATTTATCATAAATATTTGTTTTTTTCTAATGTTTTTTTTAAGGAAAATTTTCAATTTTTCAGATATGGAAAACACCATTCATATCTCATCATGTGGATAGACAAACCATCTACACTCTTTACCATAAATATTTTTTTTTTACTGAATTTTAAAAAGACGTGTCACGTGGCACGATAGATAGCCTAACTGAAGCTGGTTAACATGGTCATTGCCTCAAACACATCTTTTAATATAAAGTAGTAGTTTATACACGGGGTACGCCCAGAATAATTTTTACCATTTTATTTTCTAGTAAACGAATAATTTTGATATGTAATTATATGTAAGTTTATCCATAAAATTTTCACCTATAATATAATGATGTGATCGACACCAATGTAAGTATGATTCACCCCTACTTTCGTATGTTAATGTCACTTCTACTAATTTTGCTCACAAATTGTATTAATTTTTTTGTAATAACTCTTGTGAAACATTATACTCCCATCGTGCGAGTTTAAACACCCCATGCCCAAAATACCCATTTGTTGCGGAAAGTATACACACTAATCGGCTAATCAAAGTTCCAAAAAGATAAGATTTTTAATGAAAATACAGGGAAGTTGTGCATGACTCGGGCTTACATTTGGGCACGAAGTTTAGATTTGCCCCATTTCATTTGGGCACAAAGTTTAGATTTGTCTCATTTCATTTGGGCACAAAGTTTAATGATAGTGGGATAGCCTTGGCTTTTTACACTAAAGGGCATTTGTCTCATATGCACATGGGTGTGTCTTGAAGAAGGATAAAATGGACTTGTGCATATACAAATAACACACAAAAATAGAAATGGGACAAATCTATTGCACCATCCAAAAAAAGGAAAATAAGGCAAATCTAAAAAATTAGAGGGAGTATCAGATTAAGTGAGTTGGTCAGAGCTTCTCCTCTTAATTGATTGATTAATTTGTTAGACCTAAACGTCAAACACCCTATGAGTTATTTGGCGGGTGCCAGATGTTTTTCTGAAATTGGGAATTAATCAAGTTTTAATTTATTAAAAAAAACAAATATTTAAGATATAAAATGGATAGACAAAATCAAGATATTTAAGGAAAAAAAAATTATTTTGAGTACATAAAAAAGTATTATATCGTGTAATCCTGTGTGACGGATAAGATTCAAAACTCTAGAATTAGGGTCAAATTGTGGGATTAGCAAAAATTCTATTATAGTTGTCAGTATTTGACAATTAGGATAAAAAATAAATTTGGAACCGTTAGATTAGGATAAGATAAATTTCAGCCATTTGATTATTGTTAACCATGGTTAAAAAAAGTTTTATAATACACCATACCACACAGGATTACAACCAATAATAATTTTATATGTAATCAAAATATTTCCTTCCATAATTCATTTGATCTTCTCTATCTGGTCCTATTTTAAATATATAGTTTTTTATGGAAAGAGATCCTAATTAACTCCAATATCAACCAAAATTGCAGTCGAAAATAATTTTCAGTTTTATCTTGGTTCGCAATTTATTTAGGGAGATCAGTCTTTCAGCCATGAGTAAATCAGTAGGCCAAAATAAAGAAAGCCGGAAGAAAAATATTTAGAGAAATAATGATTGATGAAGAAGTACATTAGATGACATTTGGCTGGAGTCCACAGTCTCGCGAGATGTCTGACATTAGAGGACATTTGACGTCGAGTGGGTGGGTTGGCGTTTGAGGTCAGTCGATGGGGGGTAGTTGGGCTACAAGCAAGAGAGATAAGAAGCAGTTAGAGCCTCAGAGGCCGTGAGCGTTAGAAGGTGATGCCGAGGGAGGTTGATGCAGTGGGCTCAGAGCCCCGGAATACTGAGGAGGATCTGCACGGTAGAGGGAGAAGGTGCGGTGGTGAGATGCAACCTTTTTGGTCGTCGAGAGTTTTACTTGGTGATTGAAGTTTTGATAATGAAGGTTGAGATTGATTAGTGTCATTGAGCATGGAAATGCTCTTGCAACCCTGCCATGTTTTGCTTTCATATGATGAAAATGCATTGACGAGGAAGAAGCTGGAGTTTGATAAAACTTTTTAATTTGATTTTTCTTTCAATTTTGTAAACTATTGCGTAGTGTTGACTAGGGATGGCAATGGGTCGGGTCTGGGTCGGGTCCTATAGGATCCAGACCCGAATCCGTGTCTTTACAAGTAGACCCAGATCCGACCCAGATCCATCGGGTCCAAAATTTACAGATCCAGACTCAGACCCGCCAGGATCCAGCGGGTCTGGACCGGGTCTGGGTCCAAAATGGGTCTTTTAAAAAATAAATTTTGTCATGTATAGAACTTGCCGAACTTATGATATATCCGTCTCGATGTGGTTTACGATCATTAATGTTTCGATGTGCCTTGCGATCGTCACTATGGTGGACATTCCTCATCCATCCTATACTACTCAGAACTTCAGAAGACCAAGGGAGAGCGGCATCGAAGGATTTTGAGGCCGCGACAAAGACTTTTGAGGCCGCAGAGAAAGATTGGGCGTGACTCCTGAGAAATGAAAATGAAAGCGGAAGGCTAGGATCATGAGAAATTAGGTTTTTTTTTTTTTTTTGGCCGGGTCCGCGGGTCCATGGGTCGGGTCTGGGTCCCAAATCAAGGACTCATATCCGACCCACACATTTATCACCGGGTCTGGACCCGACCCATATCCATTGGGTCTAAAAAAAATGGACTCAGATCCGACCCAAGTGGGTCGGGTCCGCCGGGTCTGGGTCGGGTCATGAGTCCATTGCCATCCCTAGTGTTGACACTTGACCATAGAATTGTTCATTCTTTTTTTTTTTTTTTTGACAAAGTATATCAAGATATTTTAGTTTTTTGTTATTCAATTTGTATTTGTTTGAAAGTATGCCAATAAATCTAAACTTACTGTTTTCAAAAGATTGTGTAATAATTTTAATTATTAATTAATTATAATCATAGTTTAACTTTATCCTAATTGTCAGAAACTGACAATCACTATTGAATTATAGTGGTGGGTTTGATGCAAAATTATGGAGAAAAGGGTGATTATGATTGTGATTAAACCCATGGTCGGCGCTACCCTCAGATCTCGTCGGAGCAATTGCTCGACGCCTCGGAACTTGACACGACCTCCGCCATTTCCGGTAAGTCTGCCACAACTGGCGCCATGCTCCACTCCACTCCCTCTCCTCCACCGCGCAGTCACTCTTCATCCGCTCCTCCCCCTCACCCGGTGTGAACCTCATGTAAAACCTTACCCGCCTAAGCTATCAAAACCATCGCCGGAGCACTTTTCCGCCGTCGTCAGTGAATGTACCCACCACTAGCTAGGCATGGGCCACCGCCATGGCTATAATGTACTAATTATTCGTATGAAACAAGAAGACTGATCAAAGAAAATTAAAATAACAAAATCTCACTAATCCCACTAATTTTAAATTATTGATATGCTATATGATCGGATCCCATAAGACTAGGTGCACTATGCATAGACTCTTATTCTTTCCTGAAATTGGGAATTAATTAAATTCTCTTTTCTTAAAAAGTCAAATTTTTGGGATAAGAATTGATAGACAAAATCAAAGTAAGGAAAGTATATTTCCATTACTACAAGTATTATATTTTTTAATCCTGTGTGATAAGATGTATTATACGAATACTAGTATGTTTTAACCATGGTTGATAAAAATCAAATGGTTGAAATTTATTTTATCCTAATTGTCAAATAATGACAATTATAATATATTTTTTTGGAGGAATACATTTATAACCATCGTATTAAAAATGAGAATATAAAATCTATAATATAGTTCTGACCTTAAATCTAACTTTGTTTAGCTATACTATAATACTTTTGGTAATGAATGGTGCTTATATATATATATATATATATATATATATATATATATATATATATATATATATATATATGTATACCTATCCAGTGAGAAGTGGTAATTTGGTGAGAAGTGAGAAGTAATCTTATCCATTGATTTTGCGTAACTACAGTAACTAAACAACATAACTCCAGTCGTAACTCTACGAACTAAAACCCGTAACTCCACTCACTTAACCATACTAACTAAATTGCCTAATTCCAGGTAACTAACTCCATAAATTAAATTATCTAACTTGAGTATTATTATCCATAAATTAAATTATCTAACTTGAGTATTATTATTAATTCCACCAGATTCAACAAAAATTTAACTCTAACGTAACTCCAATAACTAAAACACATAACTATAACTCAATTTTCTTTGATAAAACACGTAATTCTAATAAATCCACTACCTAAATCACGTAACTCCGACTTAACTCCATCAACTAAAACACATAACTCCAACTTAATTTCATCAAATAAAACACGTAACTCTAATAACTCCACTACCTAGATCACGTAACTCCGACTTAACTCCATTAACTAAAACACATAACTCCAACTTAATTTCATCAAATAAAGCACGTAACTCTAATAACTCCACTACCTAAATCACGTAACTCCGACTTAACTCTATGAACTAAATCACTTAACTCCATTAACTAAAACACGTAACTTCTATAACTCCGACTTAACTTTACTAACTAAAATACGTAACTCCAATTTAACTCCATCAACGTAAACAAATAACTCCACTAACCAAAACACGTAACTCCAACTTAAAAAAAAAAAAAAAAAAAAAAAAAAAAAAAAAAAAAAAAAACTGAAAAATGAACCCACATTTTTTTCTCTCTCCTCCCCTTTCCACCCACCACCACCACAACTCACCTCCCTCCCACCACCGGCCGCCTTCACCAACCACCACTTCGATCAAGCCGGCCAACACCACCATACTCGCCGCCCTGCCGCCAGCCCATCGGCGGTGGTCCCTCCCCCCGCCGACCAATTCACATCCCCAATCGACCAATTCTCTCTCCTCAAACTCATTTCAAACCAACACGAATTCCGCCTCACCGATGATCCGCCGCCCATCCCCGACGTTAGGCGGCCTCTCCCCGACGTTCTCCGCCTCTCCCCTGACGTTCGCCGCCCCTTCCCCGACGTTCTTCGCGCACGCATTCCCCCTCTCTTCTCACATGTCACTTCTTTCATTTGCTCTAGCCGCCGCAAATTGAGAGGTGGTGCCGCCAATAGAAGCGGCGTCGTCGACGGAGGCCATAAAAGGCAACGATAGACGGCGAAGGTCAGAGGCGGCGGCCAGATCTGGAAAAACGAGCGCGAAAAAAAAGAAAGAGAAGGCGATTTTCGCACCCATACGATGCTCGACGGAGGACACTGACGTCGGACGAAGACTCGTTGTGGTCTGCCGAGTCAGACGGTGGTGTTTTGCCCGGAGATGGTTGTTTCTGGTGGACGCCGGCGGCGGTTGTGTGCGGCACGGGGTAGAGCCGTTGAGAGAGAGGCAGGGGGGAGAGGGAGGAGAGAGAAAATGTGAGATTTGGGGATTTTTGTGTATTTTTAGTTTTAATTTTTTTTTTTCTGTTTTTAATGTGGGTCATTAGATCAAGTGAGATGGATGACTGAGATTACTTCTCACTTCTCACGAAATTAATACTTCTCATTTGATAGATTTCCTATGTATATATATATAGGAAATCTATCAAATGAGAAGTATTAATTTCGTGAGAAGTGAGTAGTAATCTCAGTCATTGATTTTGCGTAACTGCAGTAACTAAACTGCATAACTCCAGTCGTAACTCTACTAACTAAAACTCTTAACTCCAGTCCATTAACTCAACTAACTAAATTGTCTAACTTTAGAGGAAACACATAAATCCAACTTAATTTCATTAAATAAAAAACATAACTCAAATAACTCCACTACCTAAATTACGTAACTCCATTAACTAAATCGCATAAATCCAATTTAACTCCAATAACTAAAACACGTAACTCCAACTTAACTCCACTATCTAAAACACGTAACTCCAATTTAACTCCATTAACCAAAACACGTAACTCCAGCTTAAATCCACTAATCAAAACACGTAACTCCAACTTAACTCTATTAACCAAAACACGTAACTTCAACTTAACTCCACTAACCAAAACACGTAACTCCACCTTAACTCCATCATCTAAAACACATATCTTCAACTTAACTCCAGCAAAAAATACACGTAACTCTAACTTAATTCCACTAATTAAACACGTAACTTCAACTTAACTCCACTAACTAAAACACGTAACTCCATCATCTTAAACACATAACTTCAACTTAACTCCACTAACTAATACACATAATTCTAACTTAACTCCACTAATTAAACACGATACTTTAACTTAACTCCTTAATTAAACACGGTAACTCTTGTAACTCCACCGGCAAAAATACATAACTCCAAAAAAAAAAACAGAAAAAAAACTCACATCTCACCATTTTCTCTCTTCTCCCGTACACCATCCCAAACCCTCCTGGCCACCCTCCTCCACCACTCCTACTGTTTCGACACCCCGCCCTAACCTACTCCGGCCGACAAACGAAGGCGCGACCCCCAACCACCGACTCGATCATCTCCGCCCTCTCGTTTCCCCTCTCTTTCCACGCATCACTATAATTTCAATCCAACTTACCACGGCGAAAACGAGAAGCAACGTCGAAATTGTGTAGATCGACGCGAAGAGCAACCACGGCAGCCGGCGAGGTTGTAGAACACCGGCGCAGAGGGACGTCGGCGGCCAAACCTAACAAAAATGAGGTAAAAAACGTGAAGGAGACGCGTTTTTTGCGGCGGAATGATCGATCGTTATCGATCGGCGAAGACTCGTTGGCGTCTAGGGAGTCTGAAGGCGGCGGCGGCGGATTCGCCGGTGTATGTACGCCGGCGGCGGTGGCTGAGCAGCACGGGGTAGGGCGCGGGAGAGAAAAGAGGAAATGAGAGGAGAGAGAAGTCGTCGTTGCGCGATGGGGGGAGGTGGACGAAGTACAGTGACGTCCGACGAGAACTCGTCAGAGTCGGTGGAGGCCGACGGTGGTGTCGGCGCTGCAA
Organism: Spergularia marina; assembly: GCA_963680865.1. Taxonomy (NCBI): domain Eukaryota; kingdom Viridiplantae; phylum Streptophyta; class Magnoliopsida; order Caryophyllales; family Caryophyllaceae; genus Spergularia; species Spergularia marina. The sequence continues at coordinate 5,766,638 of OY804549.1, read as the reverse complement.
ATGGTGGTCGCCGGTCCGTGTGGCGGTGGCTGTTTGGCGGCACAGGGGAAGGGGGAGAAGAGGAAAGGAGAGGAGAGATAAAATGGGAGTAATTTGGGGTTTGGGTCTATTTTTATTTTTGTTATTCTTTTATCCTAACTTTTAAACTGGACCATTAGATTTAGGTGGAGTGGATGGCTGTGATCACTTCTCACTTCTCACGAAACTAATACTTCTCATTTGATAGATTTCCTATATATATATATAGGGGGCCTATCCAGTGAGAAGTGGTAATTTGGTGAGAAGTGAGAAGTAATCTCAGCCATTGATTTCGCATAACTGCAGTAACTAAACTGCATAACTCCAGTCGTTTAACTCCATGAACTAAATTAATTAACTCCAGTCGCATAACTCCATTAACTATTTTGCTTAACTCTAGTAACATAACTCTATTAACTAAATTATATAACTCCAATAATATTATTAACTTCATCAACTTTAACGTAATTCCATTAACTTTAGCATAACTCCACTAACTAAAACACGTAACTCTAACTTAACTCCATCAACTAAAACACATAACTCCACCTTAACTCCACCAACCAAAACACGTAACTCCAATTTAACTCATTAACCAAAACGTGTAACTCTAATGTAACTCCATTAACCAAAACGTGTAACTCTAATTTAACTTCACTAACCAAAACACGTAACTCCACCTTAACTTCATTAACTAAAACACGTAACTCCACTAACCAAAACTCGTAACTCCAACTTAACTCCACTAAGTAAAACACGTAACTCCAATAACATCACTAACTAAAAGACGTAACTCCATTAACTCCACTTTAATTCTATTAACTAAAACACGTAACTCCACTAACCAATACACGTAACTCCAACTTAACTCCACTAACTAAAACACGTAACTCCAACTTTAATAATAAAAAAAAAATAGAAAAAAAAACTGAAAAATGTACCCACATTTTTTTTTCTCTCTCCTCCTCTTTCCACCCACCACCACCACTCACCTCCCTCCCACCACCGGCCACCTTCACCAACCACCACCCCGATCAAGCCGACCAGCACCACCATGCTCGCCGCCCTGCCTCCAGGCCATCGGTGGTGGTCCATCCCCCCGCCGACCACTTCACGTCCCCAATCGACCAATTTTCTCTCCTCAAACTCATTTTAAACCACCACGAAATATGCCCTTACCGATGATCCGCCGCCCCTCCCCGACGTCAGCCGCCCCTTCCCGACGTTCTCCGCCTCTCGCATGACGTTCGCCGCCCCTCCCCCGACGTTCCCCGCCCCTCCCCCAATTTTCGAAGTGGAAAAATGAGGAAATGGGGGAGAAGGAAGGGGCCGGCGGCGTGTGGGAACGAGGGAGGGGAGGTCGTAGCATCCCGCCGATCACGGTGGCTTGGTCGTGGTCGGTGGCCGTGGTGGTCGACGACAACCTCCGGCGGGGCTGGGTGGTCTCGGTTGGGTAAAGGGGGGGGTTGGGGAGGAGAGAGAAAATGTAAAGGGAGTGGGTATTTTTATTTTTATTTTATTTCAGTTTTTAATTTAGGCCACTAGATCAAGGTAAGATGGAGGGTTGAGATTACTTCTCACTTCTCACGAAATTAATACTTCTCATTTGATAGATTTCCTATATATATATATATATATATATATATATATATATATATATATATATAAGATGGAGGGTTGAGATTTTGTTAATTTATATATATATATAAATTTAGTGTGACCGTGCAACGAAGGGATTTTAACCTAGTAACTTATATTAACAAAAAAAAAACATACGGAGTACACGAGTTCCACATCTTCGTCACAATACGTTGTCACTTTCTAGAAGTCAAATGAACGAACATATCCTTCCATTTCTTTTCCTTTTTTTCTATTTCCCATGTATTTTTACAAACCAAACGTTAGAAAGTTGTAGAATCAATTTCATTTCATTTGTTTCCATCCAAAACCATTCCTATCAAACCGATGATTCTATGGTGATTGTCAGTTTTTGACAATTAGGATAAGATTTAACCATGGTTAATAATTAAATAATAATAATAAGTATTGCATAATCTTTTTTTAAAATATCAAATTAGATTTGTTTAACATATATCAGATATTATTCATTGATTTCATCAAAAAAGGACCCCAGAAATAAATTAAAAAAAAAAAAAAAAAACCGACACAGCAATCCCCTTTCCTTTCCCTCTCCTTCGGTCCTCCCCCTTTCCCCTCACCTGACCTCCCCGACCCCACAGCCGGCCAGCCACGACTTACCCCATGACCGGCGGCTCTCCCGTCGTCTGGACCGCAATGTTTTGTTAGGCACGCCGGAGGTGGGTGGCCAATGGAGGTGCTATTAGCCACATATGAGAGGAAATAGAGGATGGAGGAGGAGATGAATGAGCGGTGCGGGGATAGGGAAGCATGGCTGAGTGGCCGCCGGACAATGACGGTGAGGATGGCTTGAGAGTCGTCGGTCGTGGGGCTGACCGGCGGTGGGGGCAGGGGCGGGTCAAGTGAGGGGGAAGAGGGAGGGCCGAAAGAGAGGGAGAGGGAAAGGGATAGGCGGTTTTTTTTTTTTGTTCTATTTTTTATTTTTTTTATTCAAAACAAAAAAAATCTATTCTAAACTTGAGAATTAATCAACTTTTCTGTCATCAAAAATTGAAATATTTCAGATGATAATTAATAGACAAAATCAAAGTAATTAAGGAAAACATATTTTAAGTACATAAAAAATTATTATAGTTTGTAATTTTGTGTGGTAAGGTGTATTGTAGGATATTTTATTAACCATAGTTGAAAAAATCAAATGGCTGAAAATTATCTTATCCTAATTTAACGGTTCCGATTTCATTTCTTATCCTGATTGTCAAATACTGACAACTATAATAGAATTTTTGTTATCAAACAAATTGTATATGAACTACCTTCATCTATTCTTCATAGACAACGGTTCCTATGTTTCTAAAAATCGCAACAGGCTAGTCAATGTTGGTTCCACTTTAAGAAACTTGTGGTAGCTCACCACTCCTCCAATATGGAGGTTGGAGGTTCAATCCTTATCAACCCAACTTTCATTTCTGGTTTTCAATTGTTCAGCTGAGGTCTTATTATGAGTTCTTCCTAAATAACCCCCTAACTCCATAAGGACTGGGCCCAGTAAATTATCGAATACGCAAAAAAAATGTTGGTCCACTTTGAACCCGCCGGTTCTACAGCGGTTCCGATTTCACGACCGATCTTCTTGCTCGGACATGCTTACGATGGGGATCTCTAAAATATATTAAAACTAATCCGTAAGAATGCACCCAAATGGCCCCATCCTCAGAAAACACCCAGCCCAACTTACATTGTATCCGTCCAAAACGTCACTTGGAAGAAACAAGATAGATTGGAAAGTAATGCGAAACACAACTGGACGATATTGAAGAGCGTGTTGATTTGGGAGCCAGATTGCAGATTTAGGGGCGCAAGAATCCTCAATTCAATACATTTCACATTTTGCATTCTACATCAACCAACCATTTCGTAGGTCAATGTTGGCTAGACGTGCAGTCCACTTGTTACTTGTCACCCATCCTCCTCAATTTAATACCTTGACTTACGCGAGGAGTATATAAATTCGCAGCGTATTACAACTACTGTATTATCTTTTCGGATACTAAAAAACGAAAAACTGAAAGAAGAACCGAGTAATCCCTCCGATTTCGAAAACTCGGTTGCTCGACCCTGGATTTTCTGGTTTACGACCGTCAAGGCCTCAACCACCTCAGCTTAAAATCATTCAATGCTCGACTACCCTCTATCAGTTAACCGATTTGTTTGTTGATCAACAGCGGTATTATGGATTGGTTCGAAACAAAGCACGTCAAAAAGCGGAGACGATTATAACTAAATCAGGACACGGAGTTGGGGAGGCATGACGAGCCCGTATTGTCTAACATAACGAAGAAGACACAGTTTTCCTAGATTTAATAGCACATTCACAATTGCGGCTCAGAGCACCGTTCACACCATCTAGATTCATAGAATTCATTAGGAGTCGCAAATTGCAAAAGACAGACACAAGGACAATAGACTAATTAAACAAAGTCATCAATCAGCATCAATTTTCTAAGCGAATAAAGAAGGGCTTCTTATGCACTCAAAGTGTTCCCCCTTCAAATTGCATTTGGCAAAAGGGATCCAAACTTGACCAATTGAAAGAGTTGGAATGTAACAATTCAAAATCCGAGGGGCCAATATACTGTGTTAATGCTCGGTTTCCAGCTCAATAATTGGTTTCAGCTAGTATCTTCACTGAATCAAGAATCCCGAATAACCTCTAACTTCACTGATCATGAGTCGTAGAATCAACAAACGACGTGTAGACGAGAGGAAGACTAATTGGCGATTTTGTGCAAAATCTAAGCACAAGCACAGATAAACTTGAGTTGGAGATATCCATATCAAAATGACAATGCATAAAATAGGTGCATTGGTAAATTTGCCGGTTTAAACAAAGAGAAGACATGCCAAGGAAAATGATTAGATCCTAAAGTATGAAAATTTGTTGTACCAGAAATGCAGTGGACAAATCATATTGGGTTTCATCTGCCAACCATTTTGGCTGTTCAAAAGTATTCACTTCTAAAATAAGCAACCAAACAAATTTGGCTGGTGTCAAATGAGAAAAAAAATCAGTATTTCAAAATTAGGTCAAGATCTTTTGTCCAAGAACACATTGGTAGGTTTAGAAAATGATGCAATAAACACTATCACCCAACTTCTGTGACTAACAGGGCTACTCTAGTCTTCATTCTGTTTCCAACCACCTAGTCGTAGACGATGCGACCGAGGACAATCGTATACCGTAAAGATATATAGATAGGGGCCGAAGATTCAAGGTTTTGGAATAAGTTTTCGAGACTATGACTTCGAAACCAACTCCAAAAGTCTCAAAACTCTACTATATTTTCGGGAAGAAAAAGAAGTATGAAGAGGTATCTCTAGACTCTTCAATAGAAAGAAATTTACCATACTACTAGGCAATAGGCATGTGCAAAAACTTAACTTTACCAGCGAGGGAAAAAAAAAAGATTCTGAAACAAGGCGATATGATTAAATTGATCTCAACAACCACAAGCATCCCATTTGTTGATAATGATAACATTTCTGATAAAAGTCTGCCAATATCTCTTTCAGATTTTTCCACGATCTTACGGCAAAGAGAAAAAAAGAAAGGAACAAACAAACGGGCAAACAAAGCTAAGGAGCTGTAAAAACTAAAAACCAAAGGACTTTACCAAGCTTAAAGCTTCCTACGATTTTTAACCAAAATATGAAATAACGTAAATAATCGAAAGAAATGGTGGAAAATTAGCGCCCTGCAATAATATACCTAATGTAAAGGAGTGCTACGGTAGCCATAATTGCAAACCCGATATGAACAGGATTGAGAAGACCAGGAAGTTTCCTACAAACGAGATTTTTGTTAGAGGTTCAATGAAAAATACAAATCAACCAGAAAACAAGAAATGAAAGAAGCATGCATTATATAAAGTGGTCTAATTAATGACAAACAAAGACGAGCGTCAAATGCTCCACCCAACAAACACCCAACTAATGATTCCAGTGAAATGATCGTACAAGCAAAAACCTAATGTAGCATGATTAAGTGAAGACGACATTATTACTAATCTTGCACACCTCCGGGCCACAATAACACAAATAAAGGGAAAGGGGATGCCGGAGAAATGAGACTTGAAAGACGAATGCAGCCTAAAAACTCGATAACACAAAATTAATATCCACAAAAATGATTTCAGTCCGAATTGAGATGATGACGAAGATAACATGGAATGTTTATCGCTACTCTTGATGATTCAATAATGCAAACAGGTGGATGAACTGGACCAACATGTTTTTGCAATCACAAAATCAGCGAGAGAAGAAACATGGAACGATGAATAGCAGGCCGTACTGGCAATTCATAAACAACAAACACAAATCATTTCCAGTGAATATGCCAAGTTAAATGTTAGATGGAAGCCTGAGAAATAGAAGATGAATGCCAGCTTGAACTTAATCATGCTAAATACAGTCACATACTGAAGCTTAATCTTCACATAAACAATCCTTTCACACAAAATCAGCCTAAACCAACCTCACATTTGACAGCTTGAAGTCCCAAATGGAGATGACACTAAAAAAAAAAACATGGTAATCTCACAACAAATTTTCGCCATGCTAACAAGTAAAACAACCTTAATTTCAGACCAATACGACTTCCAAATTCGAAGAATAACAAACAAAGGAAACACCAAATGATGAGGAACATCCATAAATCATCAACAACAAAGACATATGAAGCGGAACATAGCTAATCTCACAACAGAGGGAAAAAACACAGAATGATGGAATGACGAGACTCAAGAACCTTGATTTCAACATGGTAATCTCACAACACAAGTGAATCAGAATATGAATAATTTCTCAACCAAAGTTTCAAGTCTTGTTTTTTCTTAATCTACAAATACAAGTTTTTTTGAAGAACCAACATTGGGGGCAACATTTAACATTTGATCTTACAACCAAGACCTGTAAAAATGTGCCCCCTTCTACATCATTATCATCATCTACTAATAATACAACTCTAAATCTTCATATCATTTCATCATTTTTCTCTCCTCGCTCATCCGAAGAACATCATCATCATCACCACCACCATCCCAGATCTCTCATAATAATATCATCACCTTATACTCCTCTTGGATCCCAAATCAAAGAGGGATACCTTATAGTAAAAATCCAAAGTTAAAAAAAAAAAAAAGGAAAAAATTATAAAGGACTAAATAGTACTCCTCTTCAACATCATACAAGATTATGATATCACATACGACTAAATTCCGCCGATCCAAGATCATTTTGTCTTCAACCGATCTCACCCCTTTTTTTTTCTTTTTTTTTTTTTCTGTTCTTCAGCATAAAAAAAAAATTCTAAGAACATAACATTGAAAAAAAAAAAAAAAAAAAAAACATTCCAGCCCAATTCAACGCAACTCAGTTTAATTATTTATCGTCGTCATCAGAGACAGAGCGTGGTGGCGGGAAAATCATCGAAACCCAAACAATCAATAGGCGGTAAGTTGAGATCGAACGGCATCGGACACCTCCTTAATGAGCTGGTGGTGGTATGATTAACAACAGCGGCGGCTGAAGACGACGCAATATCTCCTCCGTCATCACAATCAATCACCAAGGACGACGAGTCGCAGTCGCTGCGACAATCCTCCGGAACTACCGGAGGCGTCCTCGGTTTATTAATACTAATATTTCCTTGCTTAACATGCGCTGTTCTAGGACCGCTGTAAGACTCAACCGTACTACTCATCCCGCTTGACGCGGGCCGTTGGATCATTTCTACATCAGCCGCCCCCGACTGATGGTGAGGATGAGGATGATGATAACAAAGCTGTTGTTGATGTTGATGGTCCGGATTCAGATAGACGGCGTCGTTCCGATAATAAGGGGAGGGGTCGAGAACGACGCCGTCTACCGTCGAAGGGAAGTTAGTCTTCGCCTTCGGTCCGCGGAGCTGCCGCGCGGCTTTATCGTAAGCACGCGCGGCATCTTCCGCGGAATCAAAAGTACCGAGCCAGACCCGGGTTTTTTTCAACGGGTCACGGATCTCCGCGGCGAATTTGCCCCATGGGCGTTTCCGGACACCACGGAACTTTACGTTCGCGGCGCCGCCGATAAGCGTCATCGCCGCCGCGGCAGAGGTCGGATCTAACGGCGTAGATCCATTATTTATAATCTGTGCAGACTTGTTCGCCGCCGTTGATCTTCCACCTCTCCGCATGGTATTAATGAATATGAGCCGTTGGATGAGATGATGGTAGGTTTGTATTGTGTATGGTATTGGAGGAGAGAGAAAAAGGCGAAATGGATAGATAAGAAGAAAAAAAAAAAAAAAGAGGAGAGAGAGATAGGAGAAGAGGGTTTGTGATTGTCAAATGGTATGACAAAAACAAAAACAAAAACAAAAGAAAAAAGGAAATTAAAAAGAAGGGGGGAAAGGTAAGAGATGTGGAGTTCTTCTTCTCCTCCTCCTTGTTCAAGGAAAAATAATAAAAATAAATGGTGTAATAATAATAATAATAATTGTTTGTATATAAAAATAAGGAAATGAATGATAATTTACAGTGAATTTGGTTATGGTGTAGGTATGGTGGTGGGAGGTGGTTCTTTTCTCTCTTTCAAAACAATTGAAATTTAAATTTTCTTTTTTCTGATTTTCTCTCTCCTAATTTCAGGAATTCAGGAATGTGTGGGTAGGAGGATGGAAGGCATAATTTCTCTCACCTTCTCTTCTTTCCTTCTTGCCCACCCCCCCTTTCTTTCTCTAATTGTCTCTCCTTCCTCATCAACTCTGATTAGCTCTCTCCTTTTCTTTTATTTATGTTTCACCTAGTTTAACTTTTCTTATAGTGGGTTTTTGTTTTTAAACCATTTATTTTGAATTCAAATACGATGAGATTTTTAGGTACATAGGAAGAACTAATATCGCAGGAATTGATGATGTAAAATTTTAACAATTCATAAATCGACGTTAATTTTTTAAATATTGGATTAACTTTGATCCTTGTAAAACTACAATGGTCAATGGTTGAGAAAACTCTGTCTCGTGACTTCGTTAGTTTCAAATTATACTGCATTTTATGTTTCCAACCGAGTCCTCTAGTTTGAATGTCATGCCACTTCACCTCCACTGTTTAAATCATTAGTAGGTTTTGTGGGAAAACATCTCTCAATAAATCATCAGTATGTCTTGTGGAAGACTATCGGTCAATAATGCTCGTTACCATATTTGTATAATTAATGACTATTATACTACTTTTAGTAATCGACTAATCGTTTTAGTTAATGATCTTGACACTGAAGCTAAGATTTGCAAATAAGTTACTTTATAAATATTACTTAACTTTGTATCATGGGATCCTCCAAAATGTTAGATAATGTAATTTATAATAGTAAATTAATACGATTATTAAAAATATTATCATGGATACAACAATAAATGTAAATAAAGGTCATTTTGTAACACAATATAAATGTATAATGGTTTTTCAATAGAATATTGAGAGATTATCTTTTACGATATTTTGTGTTAAACCATTTGGTTTGGGTTGAAGAATATTGAACATCATTGTTTTAAAAGCTTTCATATTCAAAATGGAAAATCAGTACACATACATTGGATGTATGAGAAATCTCATACACTAACACTAATAGTAAGACAACTCAATACAAAAACAAATAATATTTTATTAATAAATATGATTGATTCATAAATGTAATCCTACTTTTAAGACTGGAACTCGAAACATCATTAGGATGATCGCTAATTAAATCAACCAAGCGTTACTGACCAATTTTCAATTTTTTTTTAATTTTTACAAGGCCTCTGTTTGTTTATTACGTTTTTTGACAGGAAAAAAAAAAATTTTGGGTGGAATTGAATAAGAAAGGGGGTGCAGCGTGATGGGGTTAGCTTTCTCGAAAACTTCGAAATGGGGATGGGGCCCCCACAAACCGACTACTTTGCCCCTAGATTCTTCCTTTCTCTCTCGATTGCTTCGTCTTCTTCTCTCTTTTCTTTTCTTTTTTTCGATTTTATTAAATTGTTTTTATTTATTTTTATTTTATTGATGGCCTAATCTGACGAGCATTTATCATCTTTGAATTTGGTCTGGTTGGTCGTTTCAATGTGGACGCGGTATGCACGTCTATACCGGCATACCGCCCGTAAGAAAATATTGGGTGGATTGAAAATCTTGACTAGAAAGCATTTGATTTTTTTTATCTAACGATTTTGGTTTGGATAGTAAACACAACCATTTTGTAACAATTCTGGACCACTATAATATTGCCAATTTTGCGCTGTAAAATACATGCAAAATTAGTAAAAGAAATATAGGTCTTAAAAAGAAATTATTTAATAAAATTAATTGAATGTTAACTCACTTCAAGCCATTTTAAAATGAAGGCTCAATCGTGTTGGGAATTTCCCATATGTGTTAAATTATCCCGCATTGGAAAAACAAGAGAAGCAAGAGGTGTTTATAAGTGTAGTTGTGCATCTACCCATTGACTTAAACTTTTGGGTATGAATGGGATACAACACACTTATAAACCGGGTTACCCAACTCCGTTTTTGGCCCAACAGATGTGTCACATATTTCGTATATCTATATGAGACGTGTGCCAATCTCGATGCTTGCTTCCTTGACCGCGAAATGACTGATACCCATACCCATTGCCATTTTATGTCAAGTGAGGAAGTATTTTGTGAGAATTGATATCCCTCCGTTCAAGTTTAAACCCCTCATTTTTTTCTTTTCGCAATGTCCAGGTGTAAACACCCTATTTACAAACTTTCAAAATAGGGTAAATTTTTACCACCGATCAACATTCTAATGTCTATTATATAAAAAAAATAATAAACAAATCACTCATTATTTCTACCAATAATAAACAAACTATTCATTACGTTCAAAAATAATAAACAATTTATTCATTAATCTCCATAAATAATACCGTAAACAAACTCCCTACTATTCAACAACAAATATAAAAGAACCCCAGATACTTTAATCTTTGTACAAAAGGTAATGTAGGAGACTAGGAGTAGTGTTTATACCCGAACGAAGGCAGTATATCTTTTTTAGGTTCTATCATCATTTTTAATGTTCAACATCTGAACCACGAGATTATAAAGGTCTATTTGGTTAAATTTCAATTTCTCCAAAATCATTTCTCAAAACAGTTTTTGGAGGAAGAGTGTCAAATTAGAGTTTCTATTTCTAATGAACAAAATTACACTAAGGTAGCGTTTGGAAACTCGGAATTCATTTCATTGCCTTGAATTCAATTCTAGAAATTGAATTCTTGGATTTCAATTCCAATTTCAATTCAAAGATTGTGTTTGGGTAACCTTGGAATTGAATTCATATAAAACCACCTTTCCCTCACCTCCTCCCTAACTACCACCTGTCACCAACACATCTGGTCTAGTACCGCCGCCGAACCCGCCACTGGTCCGCCGTCGTCGTTGGTCGACCGCCGCTTCCACCGACCACGACGATATCCCTACCCAAATCCTCTACTTCATGGCTCTATAATTGGGTGTTACAATTTTGGTATTGAAGGCGGTATTTGGTATTGACGATATCCCTACCCAAATCCTCTACTTGACACTTGGAGGCGGTATTGAAGGAGGGAAAAAGAAGCAAACCTGAGGGGATGGCAGGACACGCGGCGGCGGTCTTTGGAGAAGGCAGCGGCGATCAGGGCAGGCGGTGGCGGTGGACCTGACGACGGTCTGGGGCTGGTGGTGGGTGAAAGGAAAGAGAGATAATAAATTGGTTGGGTGAAGGATGAGAGAGAGAGATGGGCTTGGAATTTAAAATGACATCTTTTTTGAATGGATTTGAAATTGTGCAATTTACTCTTGCTTGGAATTGGATGGGAATTGAACCAATTCCAATTCCAAATTCCACAAGTTTCCAAACACTTCAATCATTTCAATTCTAGGAATTGAATTCCAATTCCTAGTTCCCAAACATAGCATAAAGTTTTTCTAGAAAACTAGAAACCGTTCTTATTTTTAAATATTTGGCCAGTTTTCAGTTTTTAGGACCCGAAAACACTTCTAAAACTTTGGCCAAATACACCCTTAATAAGCCCTATGGGTTTGGTGTTGAACCTCAGATAGTGAGATGTGCTTTATCATCTCCTTAGACCTTAGTGTCTCTTGATCCTACGTTCGAGCAACGGTGCCTTCAAGGCTCATTGAACACGGAGAGAAAAACTCACCCTCCCCCTCGGCCCCTCTTACGCCTTTTATCGACGGCCAGAGGGTTAGCCAGAGCGCACCGATAACAGCTGATCAGTTCATTCAGCTCAATATATCAAGCACTCCTACAGTCCTACGCACTTTGTTTCTCTCATTACTTTGCGTTTTTTTCCTCACACATTCATACCAGACAGATATTCCAGTAAAATAAAATGTGCATAAACACAGACACATAATCTTGGTCAAGTAAGATGAAGCATTCACAAGTGTAATGTTTGTCCTAATAAGTCTCTTCTCTGGGTCTCATAAAATCCAATAACTAAACTATGGCACATTACAGTTGCAACCCTATTACAGGAAGCCAGAAGTTTGATCAAGTAAAACAGAGCAGAGACGAGAGATATATGACGGCATGTTAGACAGGGAAAAAGGCGACTCCTACAAACTTTGAATGGTCGATGACAGTAAAGTACAATGATGCTCATCCTTTTGTTCAGACCCAATATAGACAAATAGTAACCGCGTTAACAAAATTAAGAAGAAAGTTTACATCATCATACTTGTATAATAAGCGGAAAGAAAGCCGATTGCTATCTCATGTTGAAGATCTTATCAGTTGCATACCGAAAGCCTCGTCCAAAGTAGCCAATGTAAACCGTTCAAATTTAATCATCCTGCGGCAGTGAATTGGGGCTTCTGTGATCCTAACCACAGATACCTGAACAAAATTGCCAAAAAAGAAAAACATATCAAGGAGGATATAGCCATTAGCAAAGCTGCAAATGAGATGTCTTTCCACAGTTGAAGAAGTCAAGAAGTTGAGACGGCGATAAAGAGAACCATATAAGAGAGCTGCCTTTTAGTCCAAGCCAAAGCATTTCCATAAAAGATGGAGTTAGAAACTAAGGCAGTTTTTCGAGTAATGAAGAAGGTTTCTGATCATAAAGTCATAGTTCAAGCAGCGAGACTAGTTTCTCATATCTCAGCAGTGAAGCAAGTATTTGACACCACTCGATACAGTAGCTTAGAGAAAATTCTCCCTGGCTAGAGGAGCTCAAGCCAAAATAACCTTCTAAAAAGTGGCGACCCCTCTCATGCAGATTCCTTCATACCAAGCAGGCTGTTCTGATAGGGATGAGAGAGTTTCTTCTGAACCACCACATGTGATTTTATCAAGGAAAGTGGATGCTCGGAGTCGCAAAATTTCTATGGTTAAGAAACCTTCTATGGATGAGGGATCTTAAAGGGTATGGGCAGTGGAAGATCTTAGTTGTGTTGTTCAATTATTTAGTACATCATGTCAAATACACAAATAAGCTATTGGCTCAATAATTAAGCATGCACTATAAGAAACTGATAGAATATGTTCATATTCTATCAGAAACAGCATATCAGGGGTTTGACTCTGGAGTCTGGACCCCTGACTTTTAGAGTTTTAGGTCAAGCTTGGTGCCTAGGTATGGATCTTCTATGGATACGCTTCCTTGGGTATGAAATAAAAATTATGAACCCTCATTTTGTGGCGTGGGCATTTCTATGATCTAATGTTTATAAGGATACACCTGCGAACGCTGAATATCATTTAAATCAACCCATCATAAGCTGCAGATTGATTATATCACCATTGGCATATCTGAAGCTGGAGACTAAGCAAATTGATTTTATCCGCAGTCAAGCATACATATGTGCAGAGAATAGCTATGCCACAGAAAATTCTGATCATTTCAATCACACACCAAAATGTTCCAGCAAGAAAATGGCAAATCTTTCAAGCAACACAGACCTTGAACTCCCCCTGCCACTACTTCACCCATTCCTGCGTTCTTGTGTCCTCTCCTCCTCTTTGTTTGTAATTTTAACCCTGGTGAGCTTACCAGTTCACTTCACTACTAGAGGATATGTGCATAATATGGAAAACACTGATTACTACAGTCATAAAAGCAGTGGACTTCAGGTCTGCAGACGATGTTGAAACATGCACCTTCAAATGAGAGTATCTTAGTCTACATAAAGTAAACAATTCGTCCATGTAGCAGGTACTGTGAACCTGTCTTTTTACTCACAGGCCCATTAAGAACATCAGAACAGCTAAACTATGGACTGGAGGCACACAAGGTATCAGAAGTATAGTAATTTCAAACTGACTGGCACTTTGTCCAATTATGCTTGAACTGCTTTAAGGGTTATGCAGTTCTTCAACTCTAATCAGCTCTAAATCACAAGGAAAATTAATCCTCACACCTGGTACAAAGACATCCTTGTAAACCCTCTTTCTCCTGAGAATTACCTCTGGTTCTTGTCCTACATTCTTGAACACCCTACTTCTTCGTTCATGTCTCACTTTGACCCTTATTTTTTTTTCTAAAGTGATCAATCTCTTAACTAGGAGAGAAGAGTGCAATGGAATGTGGGAGCTTCTGGGAAAGAGTTGCCTCTGGGTGTACCTATGTACTACCTACCCCTTTCCTTGTTGAGAAACTTTTCTAACTTTTTAACACAATCTGACATTGCGTAGGTGATCATTACCACTCTGAACCTTGTATCACTTGGTATTTTGTTCCCCTGCCCCTCATTTCTTATTATGCTTGTTGTGCTCAAGATGACCTCAAGCAAGCAAGCAAGCTTTACGGCATTGCTACCAAACAGCTTTCTCATTCTCTAATTTCGTATGAGCATATGTTGTAGATTATTGACAAAGGCTTGGCCCACACCCTCACCAAACAGCAGCACCACCGCATCTAAGTTCCAACCACTACTACCCTTCCTGGAATTGGTTACAAGCTATCCTAGTTCCTAATCAAAGTTTTGCAAAGTCTACTAATTCCAGTCACTACATAAAGGGGCCGTTTGGTTAGAGAAGGGGAAAGGGAAGGATTCAAGAAATGGAAAAGAGGGAAAAGAAATAAAAACCCCCTAATTACCCCTATGCGTTTGGTTAGTTCACATGAATCAAACCCTTCTCTCTCTCCTCAAACTTTTCTTTGCTACCCACCGAAGCTAACAATGTCAACACCCAGCCCTACACCAGTCGACAACCATATCATCCTTTATACCTGTAACACCACCACAAAAAGAACTTGCCCAGATATTCATACTTGCCAAAGCCACCATCAACGATTTTGGGGCTTCGAATTCGCGGATTCCTTCCCTTAAGTCGACCAATTTCTGGAATGTGACGATGGGTTATTTTGTGGGTGAGAGGTGAAACCCCAAAATGGGTAATCCTCCAAACCCTTGTGAGGGTAGGCAATCAGGTAAGAGGATTTAGGGGGGAATTGATTAAAGCAAAAAGGAGAAAGCCAATGATTTATTTTAGCTACCAAAGATTCACCAAGGGAATGGAGGGTCCAAATTCCCTTTCCTTTCTTGAAACCCCCTAACCAAACGGCCCCTGAGTATAGTTAGCAATATTGCTGCCACCAACTCAACACAAAGTCTATCAGGTTCGAGACGAGTAACATATGGAGAAGGAGCAAAATTTCTCTAATGGGAACATCTTAGATAGCCTGACCACAGCGAACAAGTTGGTGTCCACACCAATATAATCACATGATCAAAATTACAACAAGGTAAGTTTATTCAAAAAAAAAAAAAAAAAAACTAGCTGAATGCCTATTCCTAAACAGATTGCTAATTTGCTATTTTCACATATAGCACAATGAGCTAAGAAACCAAAGTTACACACTTAGACAGCCTAAGTTGAGCCAACTTTTCCAATGTAACAAGCACATTGCCACCACCAACAGAATCTCTTAACAATTTACAAATTAACTTTCCAACGTACACATTAGTAAAAGGTCACAGGGAGAATTAGTGTTACCTGTTGAAAAAATCAGTTGTTATCCGCGATCCCATGTTGAATAGAAAAGGGAATAACACAATTATCAGTGTATCTGTTCAGGCTAAGGAGCACAAAAGTTATGAAATCAGATACTGCTTTTTTTAGGGTCTACCATTACAAAAATGCACAATCCAGGCTCACGGATCAAAAAAAGAAAAACTTTGCCATAGAACCTTAATAAAGAGGCTACTATCTTAAAAACAGATAAGTCCCATAATGAGTAGTGTGAGTGTGTGACCAAGACATCATAAGATCTGGTATTCAGCAGTCTCTCTAACCATTAAAACAGATGAAATGTCAGAGACAGTGACTAAATTGCTTCGCAAATTTAGTGGTTGCCATTTAAATATTTAAAACAAGAACCTACACTGCAGATGGAAATCAGATCTCTGATTGAGCAGTACAGCAAGATACCACAAATGCTACAAGATATCTGATACCAAACAACAAAAAAATGGCTATCTATACGCTTTCAACTACACAACAACAAAGACTTAGTCCCAAATTGATTTCGGGTTGGCTAACATGAAGCGACATATGAAACAGTCATATCGAGTGCAATAAAAACTGGTCAATACGCTATCAATCACACACATCAAGTACATAATAAGTTGCACAGGGACAATAGAAGGCACAGTGAATAACAATTATGAACCAAAGAGATTTCCAAGTTGATACTTGATAGTGCTAAATCCTAAGCATTAAGGATACTGAAAAGGTAACGCTCCCACCAATCTAGCATATACAGCCCAAAAGTGACATTGTAAAGGAAAATCTTGCGTTGCAACCAATTCATGGTTTATCTACGCCCAATACCTGCAACACTCAGAAAAAAGCCACTAGTTAGGCAGTGCCACATACTTTTTGGCGAATGCTTGATTATTGAAGTACCAGTAAAAAATTTAGCATCACAATAAAACAAGTAAAGCTTAATTACAACATGTCGTACACAATCTGTTACATTTACAGAAGCTCGCTCCTCTAAGACCAAATTAACCAGGCTTACCCCCCTTGCAGTAACATTTCAAATTCAAGATTACAAAAAGGGAAAACAAAGCATAGATCAGTTGTAGAACGCCAACAAGCAGATAAACTAATGCAAAAACGGCCAAGTGTGATTATTGTTACCAAGTCCTATGTCCGGATACAGTAGAGACCTGAGTAATGTAAAGCCACAAACTTCGCCACTCTGTATCCTTGTGAAGAAGAGTTAATCTGCTCATGCCTTCTTTTTTTCACTTTTTTCCTCCATTTTATCAAATATTCTTTGGACCACCAAACTAGTTGACCCCAAAAGGTTCTGTGGAAATGAGGAGGAAAAATAATTCGGTTTTTGCCAACATTTCCGTGGTTAACTAATACAAGCTACTCAACTCAAACTTCCAACATGCAATGTAGATCAACAACTTACAGGACACCCCCATTAGGGACCTATTGTGAATAAGCCATCGGAGATCGACAAGCACAGAGTTTTGCCATCAAAAAGTCGAGTTATTGAGTTTGGAACAGAAAAAAAAAACTCAAAATAAGGTTCCACCTCAGACGTGTTTATTTGCCAATCCTCAATCGGCAACCTCAAATCAATATGTTGCCAGGGCTTCGAGTTACAACTTACAACCCATTCTATCTACACACAATTCATCTCTATACCTTATAAATTCTCGTGATCAAACGCACTTAATAGCTTACATAAACAAAATCTCCCAACACATCAAAATCTTCGACATCCTCAAAACTTACTCCCTTCTCCTAACATCTCCTCTTACACAAAGTTAAAGAGCAGCCCGAGTTTGTCCTGCTCACGCTATCACAACAACTCGGTTTAGTTTCGCTCAACTCAAGATCACAAAGGGCTTTCTCTTCCTTAATTCTTAATTGTTTTTCAAAACAACATTCCAATTCACAGCGTCCGAAAATTTTCAGCATATACTCCTAATTTCTCCTTATTATACTAGATTTTATCCAACAAAATCACAGCAAAGTACTAATAAGATCTACTTAATTAATTGTCTAATCAAGTAACAAGGAATCATCAGGGAATATTTATCAGTAAAAAAATAATAATCAAATTGAACAATCATATTAAAAAAAAATGACTAAAAACAACAAAAGATAAATAAAATTAATCACTAAATTGTTCGTTCTTCAGAAATAATATGATTTATAATTCTTCAAATAATCATCAAAATAAAGTAAATTTCATGTTAAAAGTAACTTAATTACGATGAGATCGGATTAGAGGAGAGTGGGGGAATTGTTGCGGGAAGGGAAGAGAGAGAAAATAGGTCAGAATTGAGGAGAGAGAGAGAAGAGTAGGGGAGGTGATTTACCTTAACGCCGCCGGTTTACAGAGGAGCGAATGCGGCGGAATATACGATTTACGGTGGCGACAATAGTGGTCCGAGTGGTAAGAGGAGGGAGAGATAAAAGAGATGCGTAAATGAGAAGTGTCTTTTAAGATTTTGTTGAATAACGACTTTACCGAGAAATGTTTAGTGGTATCGACCTTTTCACAATCGCCTGAAAAAGTAACCTTAATTAGGTTACGCGATAATTTCAAAGACGTCTTCTTGTCAAATCTGATAAGATGATACTACCTTCATAAATTAATATAAGTAGTTTTCACATATCGAGATGATCGGTTCAAACCTCAATATGTCTTAATATATAAACGTGAAAATTACGAAAGTATACTTTTCCAAAAGAATTTTTCGTTACGAACTCGATGGTATAAGTTTCATAAATTTTTTTCCAATTACTTTTTCGTTAAATTGATAGTCAAACTACCGGCTCGATAAGTGAGAATGACTTATATTTATATATTTATAGAGCAAGTAATAAACTAAAGCCATGATTATATGATCCATTTTTAATAGTTTTTGAGGTTCTTGTCACTCTATACTTATTTGGAAATACGCCTTATGTTAGGTCTTTTAAATTAGAGATAGCATTATACTTAACTAGGTTTTAAACCCGTGCATTGCAAGGTTAAAATGTTATATCATACTTAATAATTATTTCCTTCTCTTTTTTGAATAACAACCTAGTGATTAAGGTGATCGAACAGATGTGTACTTTCTTTATGCTCCTTAAAAGACTTTGTGTTGGAAAACCCATGCGCTCAACACTATTTCTCATATTTTTATTTGTTAATTAGTTAATCTGAAAATGGATGACTTATGATAACTATTGATTGAATGTATGTTATGGTTAATGCAGGGGCTTAGCTAATCGATCAATGCGACGAGGATGATGATGATCTGGGATAGGCGGTGAAGAAATGTTATACAAAGTCATTTACTTAGTTTTGAAGTAAGGGGTAAAATCGTAATTCCATAACTAGATGTTTTGTTTTAGGAATTGATTGTTTTATGAATTTTGTGAGTGTGATCCTTTGACCTTCGTCTTTTCAATGACTCAGTCAAAGTAGGAGCTCCTATAGACACCCTAATTGGGGACTTCCCTTATAACATCCGATGATGAAAACGGACTTAACGCAATAATCGGTTTGTATGCCATCGAGATTGATACCCAAATTAAAGCCCAAATGGTCGTTTGATCTTAGGCTACTTGACCCAAGTGTTATGGTGGATTAAGAGGATTGAGGGATCGTATCTCATTTTGGCCCAGCTGGAGTGTGACGTTCATAACTTTGCAGCCCAATTGCATGGTACTGGATTTTACGTGCATGCATGGCCCAAGTAAGCGGATGCCCCTGCCATCCCTTTGGCATCCCACTAGCATCCCTTTGGCATCCAACTGGCATTCAAAGAATTTCACTTGCTCACGCCTTCCAGAAGCTTGTTACACCAGTTTATCACTTCATTTATCTCATTTTCCCGGATAAGACTTTATATATTCATCTTCATATCACAATTCATATACCATATTATCCACCATAATCTAAGCTATTATCCTTTCATAATTTTCATAACTTTATCCTCCGATTTGTTATTATCCATACACAATTTCATACCGTTGCAAACTCTATCTCTTTAGTTTCTTGGAGATTAAGCCTAGGGTAGCTTAGCCTAGCTTTATTTTCCTATTTATAGGAACCTCATGTCTCTCATTTCGATGGATGAAGGACACATTGGGGAAACACGGTTAAAGACGGCAACGACAACGACGCACCGTCCTTACAAGACTACGCACACCCATACACAAAACAATTGAACACCCCAACATACAAGACCTAGATCGATGGGCTAAGTGGCATACAAGGGTCAAAACTGAAAGGGGCTCGTTGGCAAACAAAATCGAGGTCCGCGAAAAATCGCAAATCCTGAGGGCTCTTAGCAAACGTTTTCATAAATTGACTATCTTATTAAATCTTTTGGTACTTTAAGAAAACAAAGTTATGCTATATGTGTTGCACATTTCTTTAACCACAGCTTATAATGTTGGTGCACATATTTGTTTCTTGCTAGCATCCTAATGGCATTTGGTTGTTTTCTATTTATACTTTTATTATGCATGACGTTATTTGTGTGAATTGCTCGCTAAAATGTGCTTCGTCTCCTTTCGAATGAATTTTACTTGTTTTGCATGTTAAATGTTATGTGTTTCTGCGTTAGTTAATTACTTTTAATTTGTTATGGATCAATTAGTAGAGACCGTCGACCACGACGGGCGGTTTGGGTGTCTAACACCTTCCCAACCCGTAACCTTGCACGAACCCATTCTAGGTTCGTGGGGTCCTAAAAAAGAAAACCTCGTTGGCGACTCCTAGGCAATAGCAATTCATTTATGGAGGGCGAAACGGCCCACCGGCCGGAACGGTACCTCACAATAATGATTTGTGCTTTGTCCTCTCCCAAGGGTTTCCCCTGTTTGAAAATATGTTGTTGCACATTTTTGCAGGCGTCAACACTGATATCGTATGTAGTTTGTCTCATCATCAACTTATTCATGAGATATATCTTCTGATTGTAAGATTCTATCTAATCTTAGATAAGTAGGAGTTAATCATTCATAAGTATATGCATAAGTCGTACAAGAGTTCATCATTCATTCACTTTTAAGGGAGTAGGAACAACGTTTCGACTTTGCCATTGCACTTTCTACAAAATATATATTAGTTCTGCCTCTACTTTCTTGGTTAGCAAATTGACGATGCACGACTGTTTTTGGTTGTTGCTCTTGCGTCCTTTTCTTTTACTATCCCTTCATAGAGGTGCTCTCAAGTCTCTCATCTGATCTTATTACTAAGGCATATATACAAATCATCGAAGCTAAGATCACAACTCAAGGTGATCTTTATGATATTGCTCAAATTGTAGATTTGCTCCCAAAATATGTGCGTTTGGAATGTACTTTTAGGTGTGTTCACCTTTGTAATTGTGTCATTTCTATTTATCCACGTCTCAATGGAACTAATTGGCTGCTATTTGAACTTCTGATATTAAATAAAACTTCTTTTCAGCCATGTGTAGGGAACCTTATACAAGCGAAATTGAGGATGATATCTCTATAGCATTAGATAGTGTGGAAACATTATGCATAGAAGGCGAAAAATTGATGACTACAAAGAAACCATGCATGTTGATGATATTACAAAACCAAGTTGTATAATTATTCTAATACTTGGATTTTCTAAACGCTTGAGTTTGTTCCATTGTCATTTTCAAAGTCCTCCAGTACTCTTGAAGTTTTGGCATTTAATATTTTTGTTATTGCATTTCTCAAAAAGCAGCAGTAGTACACCATTGTACTCTGTAATTTATATCCAATTCACATCTTCTTGCTCCACCTTTCTTAAAAACGAGTAGAAATTGCTTTCTGAAGTTGATAATGTAATACCATCTACAAATTTCAAAAATCTATAACTTCAACTACATACTACACACTACACACTTTATACAAGTTAAATAACAACTTTTTCATATAGACGTTCATGAGTCTGAAATGTTCAATGTCATAAATGACTATGAACATTGTTATTGAACGATATATGATCGACAGAAAAAATACATATGAATACCCTTTGATTCCTTTATTTTTCCTACCAAATTCGGTTTATTACCACTGCGGATCATATGTCCCATTTTCTAGTCTCACACCATGTACTCCTCCAATTACATTATAGCATTTCATAAATATTTTTAAATGAATATATCTTTAAAAATTAAAATAATGGAATGTTAGGATGTGATTGGAGAGGTACATGCAGTGAGATAGTAAAATGGGACATGTGATCCGCATTGGGTTTATTACACCTCCTTGACTTCCAAATCCAAGAAATATAAGTTAAGTTCATACGGAATATGAGTTTATGACTATGCTCTAATAATATTACTATGGATAACTTGGGTAAGGATCCTCTCGAGTTTGTTTTTGGTAGAGTTTGTGGAGTTTACCCAAATTAGTAATAAGACACAATTAAAGAATTTTAAAAGGCACAAATAAAAATGTTAAATAATTAATTCTTACCTTTTTAGGTAAACTCTACCAAATGGAGTTTATTTTCAACTCTAGAGGATCCATACACTATTAATATTGCTCTATCCACACCTCATCAATCGATTCTTAAATATTTAACTAAAAAAGTCTCGTGGTGAATTCACAGGCACAAAAACTAGTTAATATATTATAATATGTCTAATTTCTTTACCAACGTATCACGAAGAGAGGTATAACATTCATTTTTTGAACAAAAATACTAGGAGTCTATATGTAGACAAGTGAAAAAAGTGTCTATGGCTAATTTGTTATAAAAATAATTAAATGTGCAGTAAATTTTGTTGTATAATTTGGCAAATGATGGATTATAAGGAAAGAGAGACAGTTAAGGGTTCTTAATTTTATAATTAAATCAATTCAAATTTCTTTCTATTGATAGATCCGTAACAATGTTGATTTTACTACCAATGTTTTAAATTTACTGCTAATACGTTAAATTTACTATACAACCATATTTTTTTAATGCATGTCATCTTTACCACACTTGATTATGGTACAAACAATTTTGCTATTGTCTACATATAGGCTCCCCGGATCATTCTTTTTTGAAACAAACGTGGCCTTAATTCTCTCCAACTGTTATATATGAATGGAATAGAGAGTCAAAGTCAAGGTTAATGAGTGAAAGACGCAAGATGATCAACACATTACGGAGTAGATAATAAATTTAGGAACCCACAGTGTCACTTTATTTAATTTGAGATACATCAATTGTCTGAAGAGCACTACGGGTACGATACTACTACGATTATAATTCGTGGTCGAGTCACCTATAAACATGATCAAATATTGCTTTGCTCTTCAAGGTACACCTTATTTAGTTGTTGTTGGTAACCTGTATATGACAAAAGATTACATGAGCTTGTGGAGAGTGAAAAATGCTACACATACTTTTTTTTACAACTATAAAATTATGTAAATGGACTAACCGCTATGATGATATCTAGTTATAAAATCAAGCAATCTTTAGTTCGAGAATGCATCACATTAAACTTTATTAAAAACTAAATGCATCTTCGTTCGAGAATGCATCATATAAAATCATGTCCTAGTTGCGTATAGATTACTCCCTCCTATATCTTATGATTTCCCCTTTTTGTTTTGCTGTTTTGATTGGTCATATTGCGGAGTACTTCAAAATTAAATGAAAAAACCCAATTGCTATAAAATCAAGTAGGCTTGGTAGAATGCAATCCAAAATAAAATATGTATTAATTTTTACAACAAGTGAAAGAATCATTTGTTCTAGAACTAACCCCCAATAGGGACAGACAAAACCAGTGGCGGAAACATGCACAAGTTAAAAGGCATGCGGTCCACGGACATCAGAAAGATCTACGGAAACCTGAATTTTCACACCAATATTTAAGAAAATTAAGTTATCCTAAAATGATAGAGGGACACCGAAAAAATATATTAGCATAGCGGGAAATATATTTTCTGGATCCACCACTGGACAAAACAACAAAGTGAAAGGGGAGATCATAGTGGGTAGGAGGGAGTATACTACTAATTGGCTTACAATATTTAAACTTATATATAAAAAGGCATTTTTGCAAACAGGTAAAGAGTGGTGTTACATCTTTAATATGCAAACAGGGTTTCTTTTGCAAGTATCAGAGAATAATATATCAAATCAAATTAATTTTAATCGATATTAGTTAGAAATGTATCATACCTTTTCAATGTAAACGCCAATGGAATCAAGATAATGTCCCGAAACTCCAAGAAATCCAACAATAGGGCCAACATCAGGCTTTGGCGTTTGAAAGGATTTAATGTTCTTGCAATCTTTTGCCAAACCATATGGTCCATAGCCGTGCGGAAATAGATTTGTATGAACCTTGATTGAGATGATGTGACGACCATTGTCGGTCCAGTCCCCAAATTTTCCACTTAATCTTGTTATACGTTCGCCATATTTCATAATAATCTAAAAGCATAAGGTTTTAGCACAATCTGAGAAGACTTAAATAATAATCTTTCAACAAATTAAATATATTAGAAGTATTTTTAGGATAATTACCACGTTATTTTCTTAAGAGCATTCCTACTTTGTTTTAATTTGAACTTATAAATGTAGGTGAAAGGCCTAAAGATTTAAAAACATGTTAGATAGACAACTAATCAAATTAAAGTACCGTGTGATGTACTCCATTGTCACCACCAAACCAAGTCATTTGTGTATCACCACCTTCGGCAACAATGCCGAACCCAATACCGTCGACAATATCCCCAGCTCGGATATTCACTACTTTTATTATATCGGCTTTATCTAGAACCAAGCGGAAGGTTGGCCTTCCTTGGCTGCCATATGGGCCGTACTCTTCGACAATTTTTGCCTGAACGAAAAAATAAAGTATTGATCTGATAAACCAATCAAATAAAGCCTGACTAATATATTAATAATAGTAATGATAGTACTTGGATATTATAAACATAGATATGATAAGGCGTAATTTTACCATCAATTGGGCCATTTTCTTCAACTTCTTAATACTGCTTTTAGCTTAATATGAGGACTAGTTTGTAGAATGCATGGATAAAGCTCCAATGATAGATGTTGGAGTATTTATATTAAGAATTAAGATGAAGGGGTGTTGTGTAAATTTGCACATAAAATTAGGAACAAATTCTTTCTCCCACTTTAAAATATTATATTCGTAGCTTTTAAAAGAAGAATATTCCTTTTTTTTTTCAGAATAAAGAGTTTTTTTTTTTTTTTTTTTTTAATGAGTAGATAAGGTCCAAAAGTCATAAAATTTGTAACGAAATTAAAGTCCACTACTGAGTGTAAATGTGTAGTTGGAGATGTGAGCTCTTTATCTTTAAGAGATACTAGTTTGATGGCCCATGCAACGTCCGGCCTACTTATGTTTAAATGTTAAAATTATGTAAACGAATTTTTTTATCTAAAACCTAAAATCTCGTTTCAAACACCCGTTGGATATTTGTAATGTAATTAGATGGAAAGTCACATTTAAAACCTAAAAGTCATATTTTCAACACCCGTAGACTATTTGTAATGTAATTAGATGGAAACTCATCTTTAAAAACCTAAAATCTTATTTCGAACACCCGTGTGATATTTGTAATTTAATTAGAGGAAAAATCACATTTCAAAAGCCAATGTCCCATTTTGAAACACCAGTGGGATATTTGATCAAATTGCCATAAATCAAGTAATTACTATATTACATACTAGTAACTATTTTCCATAAATCAAGTAATAATGTTATTTTATTAGAATAATATTACCATGTACTTACCATACCCTATTTTGAATAAAGATTATTTACAATATAATAATATTATTATATGTCACATGTCAGCATGAGAATTGAGCGGGTTCAGGATTACATATATAATAATATTAGATATGGATAAGTGAATGCCTTCGAATAATATTCGGAAAATTCACGTGTTAGATTTTTCCTAAGTGATTATGTGGCGGTTAGTTATTAGACAATCAGTTAATTAAATTATATTATATAACTAGTTAAAAGCCCGTGCGTTGCACGGTGACATTAACAATATTTTATATTATATAAGAACTTTCCATCGCCGAAATCATTGTAATTATTGTAGTTAAATAAAGTTTTATTAAGGTAACAACGAAATAAAGTTACCATTTATCTAGAACTATTGATTAATTCATTCTTTAAAGTTCTCACGATGTATACTTACATGACATTAATGTTCTAGCTAATTAATTAACTTTTTTTTTTTCATAAAACCATTTACTTCCATTACCAACTTTAACCAACCTTTATCGTTTTACGTGTTTATGTCTCATGACAAAAGTATAAAGGTGTCAATACTAAACAAAAATGAACACCAATTTTGCAAGATATATACATTTATTTCATATCAACAAACCTAAATAAAAAATTGACAGATATTGTGCTATAATGATTAAGAAAGAGGTACCGAATACAATAAGTTTGAGTTTCGAATTTGTTCCCTATATTGTATATCGATTTCTAAGCTTACTACACTTGAAGTTAGTAAGATTTTGTATGGTTCAACTTATTCTTTTTAACATATTCGTATCACAAGAGTAAGATGTTGTAAGTATAATAAATCTAGTAAAAAAACTGATTCCAAATAAATTTATATTAGTTCAAATCTAATAAGTTTAGTCTAAGTCTAATTAATTTAAATAAATCCAAATAACTTTATATCATAACTTACGAAACCGAAGCAAAAAAATATATTATCTTAATTGTATGTTTCTTTTAAGGCGTCTTATATTTTGTTTAGTTGAATCAATGACTCAAATTAAAGAATATACATTAGTTATTTCAAATCTTATAATTGCAATAATGCTTGCACTTTTTTTCTCGAAATAGGGCTCAAAAAATAAATGTTAAACAAAATGAGTCGAATAAAAACTTATTCAACCTTATGGGATGCACGTCACCCCCTTTCAGTTTCGGGACAAAGCCGCCATGAACCCTGGCGGTTTTAAGGGTATCAAACAGTGCCAATAAACGCCCTTGGAAGAAGCCATTAACCCCTTAAAACCGCCAAGACCCTTGGCGGTTTCACTTCAACAAAACCGTCAAGGAGCTCGGCGGTTTCACAGTGTGTAGAACCGCCGTGGCCCATGGCGGTTTCACACTTAGCCAAATCTTTGCCTTCAAACTACTAATAGAATAGCGCATATTTAGAGAAACCTAGTGACTTAAACTTGTAGTTATTAGTATTTGGAAATTTACTTGAGTAACTTCAATTGCTACCCACCTAAAAATATAAACTAAAAAATTCAAAGCTATAATAATATTATCAAAGAAGATACCTCACTAAATGAGTATAACTTTAAGTGTGCAAATCTGATAGTCTTTTGCGAAATCAACAGTCAATGCCCTAGCTCACAAAATGAAATCGTTTTACAATTCTGAAAGGAGGGGGTATCCTATCTTTCTATGATTAAAATAAATTTAAATTTGGAATATAATGTAACTTTCCCATTGCCCATAATAAAGTTATTTGTATTATCTTACTATTTCATAACTACAATATACTTGCTTAGAAATATTATTTTCCATAACCTATAAATGATTTTTTTTTAATAAACCAATCGAATTTTTTTTCATCAGAAAATGAAATACGATTTCAATGTCTCTACACGTATTAAAAGCTTATGGTTATATGCAGAAAATATCATATTTATTAAAAAAAATAATATATAAACACTACATTAATTCGTAGTTTGTGGTCAATCTTTTACATATATAACTAGTTTGCATGCCCGGCCCGCGTCCGGGCTGCAAATTTATATTGTTATACTCGGTTTATAAAAATTTGGATTTATCTTTGGTATAATATTATTAGCAACAATATTATTATATAATATATTTATAGTCACTAATCATATTATTATTTTCTTTCCACTCGTACATCACTCGTTATAGAATTTCATTTTTATTCCACTATCTCATAACCTGACTGTTATATCACATTACATTTAAAATTATTACCATATATTAGTTTACCACCATAATCGCCATAAATTAACAACACCATATATTAGTTTGCATGCCCGGCCCGCGCCTTGATTGTATATCTATAGTGTTTTACTCATCTGATGAAATTGCCAGTTTGTCTTTTTTATATCAACAACACTATTCTTTTCCATAAATTAGCTTTGTACCATAATAACCATAAATTATATTATTTTTCATAAATTAACTAATAATTTCCATATTATGTAATTACTTAGTGCTGTCTAATTAATGAATGCCAAGTGTCCTTCTAGAAAAGACTTGGTTTCAGGTTTTAATATATAGTATTAGATAAAACATAGATTACAAAAAAAACAAAAACAAAATAGAGTTATAAAATAGCACATATATTAAAGCGAGTAAACAATTACCTTTACTCGTAGTTATTACTATTGGGGAGTTCAAATGAATAAGTTCAAAATTCTTTTGTACTATCTTACCATTTCGTGATTAATTGTCATATACTCCCTTCGATCTTTTTATAATTGTCTGTTTTGTTATGCTTTTGACTATCCATGTTGGGGGCCACTTCTACACTAAATAAACTTATAAACAGACTTTTTACTCACCCAAAACAGTATTAAGATTTCATTAATTGTAGATGCATTTTAAAATAAACATTTGGTTCTTATATTTTACCAAAATGTAGAAAATGTCGCGTAGTTTTCTCTTATATTAAAATATAGGTTTGACTTGTTATCTTACTATAACTTAAAAAGGAAACTTTTATATTGATGGATTTTTACAAAATTGCCAAAAACCTACATATGGTATACTACATTTCCATAAGTAAAATATATGAATTTTATTCATGAATACCATAAACTCACATATGGTATAACAACAATTCCATAACATAAATTAATTCCTTATTTACCAGAAGCTCTAAGAAAATTCAAAAGGCTCTAGACCTCTTCAATGCCCACAAAAAAAGTTTCGTTTATAAATATATTAAGATAAATATTTTTAACAAAAATTCATCCAATTCCATTTTACTATCACTAACTCAAATTTACATTGTATACAAATTAATTGTGTCTACACTATAAATCTCTAGCAATTTGCAATCTGAATATATTAAAATCAACAGAATTTGGACAAAACCAACATGGTAACAAGGGTAAATCTAATATAATACTATATATTAAAACCTGAAACCAAGTCTTTCCTATAAGGACACTTGACATTTGTTAATTGGATAACACTCAGTAATTACATAATATGGAAATTATTAGCTAATTTATGGAAAATAATATAATTTATGGTGATTATGGTGGTAAGCTAATTTATGGAAAACTAGTTTGCATGCCCGTGCCACGCCCGGGTTTGTCTATTTATAATGTTTATACTCGTTTTATAAAAATGTATTGCATGACGGGTATTATAATCAACGTTTGTCATCCGTCATATTTATTATTATATCTATTTCTACTCACTCATCATATTATCATATTTCCACTTTTACGTCACCCATTATACAAATTCAATTCCATTATCTCGTCACATGTTCCATTATTTCATTCTACTACCCCGTAACTGTTACATCACATTATATTTAAATTTATTACCATAAATTAGCTAACCACCATAATGTTATCTCTTAGATCTCATACTATAAACTAAATTACCATATTTGTTATTTTCCATAAATTAGCTAATAATATATTTTATGATAATTTATTATCATATGTTAATCAATAATTGTATTTAATACTATTTTTATGTTCTATCCAATTGATGTATGCCAAGTGTCCTTCTAAGAAAGACTTGGTTTCAGGTTTTAATAGATAGTATAGTATTAGATTAGATAATAGTGTTGCTAATAATATTATAACAAAGATAAATTGACAATTTCATAAAATGAGTATAACAATATAGATATACAACCTGAGCGCGGGTCGAGCATTCAAACTAGTTATATCATGCTTTCAGGAGCACCTATGAGTAAGGATCACACTCAAATAGATTTTATAAATTATTTTAATTGTAACCTCTACCCCTCTATTGTGAGAAGACACAATCATCCTTATGCTCCCGGGAGCATAGTATAACCATTGGGTAACAATTGTAACGAGTAGACATTAACCAAATATGATTGAACTTCGTGAACCCATTGTTAAATAAGTTGAAATATACCGGCCTAGCTAGTTACAATTGAAACGAGAACTAAATATGCCTCGTCTAGTGGCATTAGAGCCATAATCAACCCCTATATTTCCAAAACTGGCCGAAGACGCTGCATTCACAGCATCCCGGTTTAGGTCACAGTCGCGGCGCCGATGTTCCAAAACCTTAAAAACAAGCTCCTCCAAGCACCGACGAAACTTCAGACCGCTCATCGCGCGGCATTCCACAAACAGGCATCCAAACTTTGCAGCAAAGTTTAATCCCTCTTTTCTCGTAACTTGTCCTTTACTTTTCTTATCAATTTTTATTGCTACAACCATTTTCAAACGAATTGAGTAAAGGTCGAATTCTTTCGTAATTATATCAGTGAGATACGTAAATGTATCTCTACACGTTACGTCATAAACCATAATTACTGCGTCTGCTCCTCTGTAATACGAGGTTAATAATTTTAACTCCCTCGATATTGTTCGACCACCTGTGTCCCAAATCGTAAGCTTCAGCTTTTTATCTCCCACGTTTACATCTTGAACTTCAGCAGCACGAGCTACGGCAGGAGGAGGGTGGTCTTGTGACGTATCCGACACGAAACAGAGAAAAAGACTACTGTTTCCTATATCGGATTCTGGGTTTATCAACCGATTGAAGAAGGATTCGGGTTCGGGTAGTTTTTCTGACATAGCCCAAAATTTGGGATTGCAGGGATACGGTGAACTACATCATGTTTCGCTAAATTTCGACCAAAATAACCTAACACAGCTAATAAAAAAAAAAGAAAAAAAAAGAAGGAGATAAAACGTGAGGTAGCCAAAATATACTTCCCCCTGATATCTAGGAGAGAATTAAAAAAAAAAAAAAAAAAAAAAAAAAAAAAAAAAAAAAAAAAAAGGAAGGAGATAAAACGTGAGGTAGCCAAATCTAGGATATAATAAAGTTACCAGTCAATGGTTGAACACTCTTATTTTTCCTAAATGACAGGAAATGATAACTGCACAATAATCTACTTATAACAAATATATGAACTTGGATTTGTTATCAATTCTAATTCATAGGAAACACTAAACCCATCAATTCCTCACACATAAAATTCATCACATATACAAGTAGATAACAGCATCGAGCAGCACCTATTTCCCGTCCCTATCTTAAACGTACTCTCCTGCAGTTCCCATTCCCATACCATCTGCAAAGTACCAGAGAAATGTCGTCAACTTACGACATGATTGACCAAATCACTCCTCTTACTCAAAATGATGATGAAACACCCAACACAACACCCGTGCTATGCAAACTCAAAAAAGTGACACAAAGTAGCTAACCTGCTGTGAAAATCCCAAATCGCTGAAGTAGCTTACAATAACTCATTCTTCATTCCCGCTATGATGATTCTAGATTAAGCTAAGCTGTACATAAAAATTACCGACTAAATCATCATGTTCCATTCAGACTTATCAATAAATTTAATAATTACACTCACAAATTTTCAATTTTCTGATCATGATCCACCAACATGAAAACAATGTCGACATTTTCCTTCTGATTAAAAGCTTCGCAGATCCCACATGATGAAATTTATGCAAATGAATCATGAATCCCATGGGAAACTTTGTTTACTGTAATTAATTATTTAGATAAGATGAATATGCATGGTCAATGGTAGTTATCCATACGACCATAATTCTTAGGAATGGATGTCTTCCATTATTGATGAAGAAGCATCTTTTTTTTTTTGAGAGAATATTTTATATTGTTATTTCTTGACGTGGATGAAGATGCATCTCACATATCAATACACTAGCTTAAGTGTCTCATCTTCTTCTTAATGATGTCCTTTTATTTTATATATTTTATATTTTTTCCTTTTTTTGGTTGAAGCAGAAGTGTCCGATTATTATTTGTTTATGTCTGAAAGAGGCCAGGGTGTTCAAAAATTAACACACTTAGCGAGTGTGCGCCATTTGGATCCTTTATTCAATTTATTGCACTTAAGAATAGATCGACAATTCCGGATACTAGATAGATGTACGTGTACAGTAAACTTTCGTTTTGATATTATAGGATTATGACTATCGCAAACTCATAGACTCAAGTGTCATTGCAATATCGAGTCAATATGATATTCGAATGTTATTTTTTTATTACCGTACAACATAATTTGGTGATACGAAATTTAACTATATATCTCCGTGCAAAGCACAGGTATTACACTAGTTCATAACCTAAAACTCTGTCGTAGACATGTTGTTGATGGAACATATGTAAAACCAATTTTTTTTTCTCTTTGTACAAAGGAGCAGCTATTGGTACGGGGGTGGGGCGAATATGAGGATTCGAACTTGGGACAAACTTATGAGGATTCGAATCTACTCCCTCCGTCCCAGTTCAAACGCCCCATATTCCATTTTGGGACGTATCACTTCAAACACCCCATCTATTTTGGGACATATTTCTCTCTCCTACTTTTATTAAATTATCACATAATCTCTCACACTATCTCTCCTACTTTTATTAATCCCCACATTCTCTCTCCTCATTTTTCCTACTATTACCCCACTCAACTTATTATATCAATTTTTTTTATTTCACGACAAAAAACACCCGGGGCGTTTGAACTGGAACAGAGGGAGTAGAACATAGGTAAAACAAACTTAAATAGTCATTTTGACGTTACAAGAATATCAATGAAAAAACAGGTTCTAATCTGAATAAAACAGGGTACCCAATGCTTATATCATGCTCCCGGGAGCACAAGGAGCATGGTGGTCCTTCTCACAGTAGAGGAGTAGGGACCACACTTTAAATAATATAAAATCTATTTAAGTGTGGTCCATACTCCTCTATTGTGAGAAGGACCACCATGCTCTTTGTGCTCCCGAGAGTAGGTAGTCATGCGCTGCCCCGTCACGGTTTTCATTAAAAAACTGAAAAAACACAATAACATGGAAAATCGGCCAGAACCGAGAAAAACGAAAATAAACAAATACCAAATAGATGGTTGTGATTTCCAAATTTTATCTCTCTTACCGTTACCATTGCCCCAGCCGCCGTCGAAGCCACCACCACCATCGTCCCCGGTGGAACCATAACAGGCGCTTCAAGCACCATGGGATTGTAATGGTGGTCGCCGACAGATCCGGCCAGTTGGAGGTGGTTATGGTGCATGCAAGTTAGTGTAGCGGCGTATGAGTACCATGTGATTGTTGGTTGAAGATGAGTAAATTAGAGAGGAGAGTGAAAAAGGGAAGAGAGATGAATAGAAAAAATGGTGAGAGAATGGGTGGGTTGGGTTTTTTAAACACAGAAAATGTATACAGAGTATAGTGGAAATGCAAATGGAAGATGATCGGGGTCGCGTGTCAGCATTTGTGGGCATTGGTTTGAGAGCTGATAAACCAGTCACTGTGATTGGGTGTACGGACCCAATCACAGGGGCAAAATTGTCCATTTTCCAGCCAAAGCCAAGCAACCCAGATCCGGCCACCGCGCGCAAGCCATGATCCACGCGCACACCACCAAAACCCCACCCAACCCAGCGCCCAGCCCCGGCGACCCACCTTTCCACCTGCATGCTTCCAGGCGAGGCCAAAATACACCCTAAGGAGAGTGGGTGTTTGAGGGGGTTGGGTCAACCCTTTTAGGGGTGTGGTGCTCTAAAGTGGGCGAAAAAAGGGGTTTAGGGCCCCACTTCCCGGCGCCGCTAATGCGGCCCCAGAAAGTGGGGCCCTAAACCCTTTTTCCGTTGAGTGTGGGACGAAATGGTGGTTGTGGGCGGGTGGTATAGATGGAGAGGACAGAGAGGGGTGTACATGAGGGCCAAATTTTTTAAGTCACAAGATTCAGAAAAATAAAATGAGTGGCTGAGATTTGGCCACCAATTCGTGATTGGCTCCTTTTGCCAATCACAGTGATTGGTTTAGTGATTCTCCATTGGTTTGTAGTTTGCATGTGCTTTTGTACATTGGTTCTGTAAGTCTTTTTAAAAAAAAAAAAAAATTGAAACTCTAAAGTACAGTATATGATTCTCACTTAAATGCATAATACATCCATTAAAGTACATAAAGTATGTATCATTTATACTCTTACGTATATACCGTAATTGATAAGCTAAAGTACGTAACTAATACACTAAAGTACATAATTTAAAAGTTAAATTGTATAACAGATATGCTAAAGTACATAATTTAGACGTTAAGGTACATTACACGCTTTACGTTATTTTAGCTAAAATACATAACTGGTATGATAAACCGCTAAAGTACATGATTTAGACATTAAAGTACATTATCAACACGCTAAAGTACGTTATTTTTGCGCTAAAGTACATAACTGATATAATAAAATACATAATGTAAACGTTAAAGTACGTTATTTTTACGCTAAAGTACATAATTGATATGCTAAAATACATAATTTAGAAGTTAAAGTACATATCAAATAGATACGCTAAATTACATAATTTAGAACGTTAAAGTACATAACTTTTTACGCTAATGTACAATAATTGATACGTCCATAACAATGCATAATGCAGAGGTCTAACCATCAAAATACATAATTAATACGTTAAGGTACATGATTTAGACACTAAAGTACATAACTAATATTTTAAAGTACATAAATGATACACTAATATAAATTGTGAATAATTTAATCTCAACGTTAAAGTACATAAATGATATACTAAAGTACGTGACTTTTAAGTTAAAGTACATAATTTGAACGATATTGTCGTAAATTTAAGTGAAATAAATCACAAAAGACAAAGTTACCAAAACCATATACTCTCTCCTGTTCTGAATGATCTTCATGTTTCCTTTTTGGGTCAGTTCTATATGATCTTCCATTTTCCTTATTTGTAATGTTTTTTGTGGTCCTAATGGTTTGTGACCCACCAACTTTCATTTTCCACCACATCTTACTTCCTACAAAAAAATCCGTGCTATTTCATTATGGAACATCAAATAGAACAGGAGGGAGTATTGACATTTTCATTTTGAATGTATTGAGAATATATGTACATTATGCGCAATTTGTATACGAGTATCACTCTACAATTAAAAATAAAATATAAGGTATTAAATCAAACTAAACCAACAATGCAATAAAAAAAAAAAAAACAATGCTCCATTTCCCAAAACACACAACCGACCACAAATCACTTTTTTAAAGTACATAATTTATATGCTAAAGTATATAATTTATATGCTAAAGTACATACTTGATACGATATAGTAGATATTCAACATGCTAATGTACATAAATTTTACGTCAAAGTACATATTTAACATGCTAACGTACATATTTGATATATATACGAAAATACATATTCGATACGCCAAAGCAAATAATTGATACACGAAAATAAATAAATTATACGCTAAATACATAATTTATACGGTAAAGTATACATATTTGACACGCCAAATTACATATTCTGGCATTCAAACCCAAATCCGTAATACTAAGTACAGGACCAATTTCTAATTAAAGTAATAATATTGTTTTTTCTAATTTAGCCATTTTCTCACATTAGTTGACGGTCAAAATATTCTTTCTCACTTTTATCTCTTCCCCACTTATCTCTTGATTCTCTCGTCCTCTTGTTTTCCATTTGCTCTCTCTATCTTCTCTCATTTCGGTTTGCTCTTTCATGTGACATTGAAGGAATTCAATTAATCGATGTTCTCTCTATATTCGATCATTTTCATATCCTTATCCCCTTTAATTTCCCCTCGCTCTTTATTTTCTTTTGAAACATAAAAAGATTACCTCCAAATGAAGATGAGAAAGTGAGAGGAGATGAAGATCAAGAACAAGGAATGACAAGCGGATCTGGAAGGTGGGGGTCGGTGTTCGACCGCGACGAAAGTAGGGTAGGAGTAATATTCTTTAATTAAAATTAGTCTGGTTCGTTATTGAACCGCGAGTTTATATTTAGTTTTGTTGGTCTGGTTTTCGTTTAAAAGAAACCGGCCAGCTCATTGACACACATGTGCCATGTCAGCGAGAGCATGTAGTCTCGCTTCTACCCAATAATTTTCCTGGTATAATTTGCGCTAATCAATGGACCATCTAAATCTAATCTACATGCATAATAAAACGAAAAATATACTACTTTGCCAACATGAGCAGCTCCGCCAAACATACAATTGGCTTGTATATATTCACGAACAACCGTCCACAATGATGATCCAACGCAACTTGCCCGAGAATTGTTCAAATCCAAATATCTTAACTCCACAGCATTAGCTGCTTCTATGTATAAAAAAACGAACAATCGATCGTTCACAATGTTGATGCAATGGAATACCTTGAGGGGAAAAAAACACTCATTATTGTTTTCCAACAGAAAACAATTTTTCAGTAATACATTTGAATACTTTACATAATCTAGCACCAAAAGGGCGGCATGGTCTGTTTGCATCGCGCTGATCAGCCTTGAGCATGCGATCGTGCAAAACCTTAGAAACAAGATCCTCCAGGCACAATCTGAAAGTTCTATTGCTCTTCTCATCACACCGCCCGCATTCCGTAATAATTACGCATTGAATGTCTTCACCAAATAATTTCGACAACTCTTCCTTGCAATTGTTTCCCTCTTGGTCGATTTTGATCCCTTTCCTTCCTAGAACTCCAACGACCATCTTAAACTTACTCGAGAAAAAGTCGGATTCCTCGGCCACCAAATTACAGATATTTGTGAATGTATCTCTCTTTGTTACGTCGTAAACCATGAGAATTCCGTCTGCTCGTTTCTGATACGAGCTTAGTAATTCTTTGGATATCGTACGACGACTACTACCTGCTGCGTCCTCCCAAATCGCAACCCTTACCTTCTCGCCACCCACTTTTACATCATGAACTTCGGAATCAGGAGGAGGAGGGTGGTGTTGTTTTGAGGTGTTGTCGGAAACGTAACAGTAATAAACACTACTTTTTCCGACATCAGAGTCTGAGTTTACCAGCAACTTATTGAAGAAGTCTTCGAATTCGAGTAATGGTTCTAATTCTTTCTTCATTTCAGCTACTGTCTTCGCTCTTTCGACTAGCCAATTCTTCATTTCTATCTCAAATTCAGCTGCATTACCAGACTTTAAACTCTCCTCCGATTCGACGGCCGAGTTTTTACTCTGTCTCTCCATATCAATCAATAAATCACGGGAAGAAAGAATACCTACTAATTCGTAACGCAAATTAAAATTTTGATGATCCTAATTATTCGTTGTGTATATATTTAGAGTATATATACAACAAATGAAGCGGTTGCCTTACCAAAACTAGAAACTATGCAAAAGCAATAAGGAAATTGCTTACTATTCTGGCTAGATTATTAGACATATAATACGCGTACATATAATAAGGAAAGTATCAAGTATGAACAATAGGATCAATCCCTCCCACAAACAAAAAGAAAAAAAAAATATATATGAACAATACGGAGTGCTAATGTACTACGATAGGACAATAATCTATTCCTACTACTTTGTGACATTAAAGATCAAGTTTTTCGCCTTTTCAAAACTCGAATGTTGTCGGATTTTACGAATTTCATCTAGATCAATATTCGATAACATAACGCTCCGATAGAAAATGATGAAGCTGAGCAAATTAAAGTAGTATCTTGATCCGAAATGAAGAACAAAACACTCATTGATTATATATACCAAGTATAGGTAACAAGAACAATGGTCCATCTAAATATACGTACATAGTAAAAGAATAAGGTTCATAATAATGTAAAGAAAAATGAAGTGCTAAATTATTCTAATGGAAAAAAATTGACAAGTCTACCAAAATGAAAAATATACTACTCCATACTACAATTAGCCCAAATTCCATCATCAATTGCCCGTAGGAAACGTGCAACTTCCAAATTCTGCATAAAAGCAACGTACCAATATGATTAGTGAAATGAGTTAACAAATTGATTAATTTATAGGATTTATAATTAAATAATTAAAATGATTACTAATTAATTAATTTACAGGATTAAACTTACTAGGAGATTGTGTGACAACATGAGCAGCTCCACCAAAGTCACATGTGCCAGAAGCACGTGCCTTGAGCTGATAGTAACTGTTGAAGGCGTACGAAGCGTGAGCAACAAGTGAGCTAGGATTGTAACACGTGGCACCGGGCTGGATCGGATGACAGTCAGCCTGGCCCTCACCACAGGCCCAATCAAGCCCATTTTGCAACTTCTCCTTGGACACCTCCTCATTAGCCACACACCAAGTCTGGCCCACAATTACCTTGCTACCACCATTCACCGCCGGGGCCACAGCCGCGTCAGCCGTAGCCTCGGCCGTGGTCAACGGGATGCTATACACCTTTTCTTGGTTCGGGTAAAAAAGCCCATAGTTCCTCTCACTAGTTGGGCCGGGCTTTTGATCCTCATTAAACAATGCAAACAAGTAAACATCCAATGGCTCATTGGGCCTCAAAGGAGTACCACCACCGGTCAACACCCTCTTAACCAAATTCCCATTATATGCCGCCGCATTCGGACCGCTAGCGCCCACCTCGTTCTCATCCCCCTTCGATGGCCACCCGGTCTCGGTCACCACCACCCTAACATCATTAAATTTCAAGGCCGCCAACGCAGCATGGACCGCATCTAATTGGGCCTCAAACAAACTATTATACTTAAGCCCATTTCCAGAGTCCACAACTCCGGAATTGGGCTTAAACAAAGCATAGTCCAACGAGATCTGATCCGAATTACCCGAATAAGCAAAAAACGGGTACGCATTAACCATCAAAAACGACGACGTTTTCTTAACAAATTCCAACATAGGCTGAATCATACTACTCACTAACTCCTGCTTAAAAGACCCTGCTGACGAAGGGAAACTATTATCCAACGCATTGAAAGATATTGGAGAAGATATCTTGATCGAAGTATCTAGTGACTTCGCCTTCAAGGAAGCGTAAAGGTTCGTCATGGCGGGTACGAGGTACGAGGTAATGTTGGGGTCCACGTTAACCTCATTTCCGACAGCTACGGCAGAGATGTTGGTGGCGGGGTGGTAGGGAAGGATGTTGGTCTGCACCCATGCGTCGGTAAATGACTGGCTCGCCGCGGCCGAAGTAAGGTTTTCGTTAGGGAGGGCGACGGTGAGGGAAATGCCCGACCCGGAAAAGGCTTTGAGGACATTCGGGTCGGAATCGTAGAGTTTGGCCCGAGTAATGCCCTGTTTTTTAAGGAGTTGTACTACTTGTGTTGGTGTTGGTAGGTTGTCTGCTATTCTTCCGTAGTTTATCCCAATCTTCCCTGTTTCTGCGAAATTAACATTTTCATCACAGTCAATCATTAACGTAACATATACTCAACTTTTTAAGATTTTGTTAAGGGTACGTTCTTTTCAACTTAATCAAAACAACTTTATAAGTTATCGACCGACTAAATTGTTATTCACTTATCTAAAATACTGTGTGAATAACTCTTGATTAATTACTAGGACACTAATAAATTCGGAATGGAACTCGATCATCATCATTATGAACATGAGAAACACTCTTAATATAAATCAACATATTGTAAATTGTTACTAATATAAAAAATACACCAAATTATTTAAGAAAAGAAGAGAAAAAAGAAGTGCATGTTTCACATTTCACATATACACGTACATCACCTTATATCAAGTAAAGATAATTGTACATAATGTCATAATGACGCAAATTAAATAGGTAAAAGGGCAAAATAGATACGTACCGGCGGCGAAAGCGGAGGAGGAAAGGAGGAGTAGAGAGAAGAGGAGGGAAGAAAGAAAGGAAGCCATTGATGTAATGTGAAGTTTGCTGTGGAGTTGTGGGTTAGGAGAGAAAGATGAGAAAATGGGAGAGATGTGTGTTACAAGAATTTATAAGAAGTTAGGAAAGATAGATAAAGTGTAGGGGGGCGTGAGCGTGACGGAAGAGAGGAGGAGTGGTTGGGAATGCAGATGTTAAGAAGGGGAAAATGGGGAAAATGGGGGAAGTTGTACGTAAATGTCGGGTTGCGTTATTCGTCAGAATTTGCCGCGGTAAATAAGTCTTTGGTCAAAAGTAAAAACTCGAGAGTCTTAGGTGGAGTAAGTGTTTACCTCCAATAATTAGGTATTTGCTCACCTATTTAATCTGGCAGTTAAACTTTCAGTTTTTGTGTGACACAACATTTGACTCGTATGCTGCATTTGTATATGCATCAAATTTATTTCATTTTGGTAAAGGTGTAATCTAATTATTGGGAATTGATAGAATTAATAAAGGGTCAATAAATGCAATATAAATGCATTCGTAGATTATTTCTCCTTGAATCTCAAAGTTTATCAATAGCTAGCGAAATTTGGTAATGTTTACACATTCGTGTCTCATCTGGTAGAGTTTTCTTGTCTACTCCGTATTGATTAGTGAATTGTCTATACGTACCTCCTTCCGTTCAAGCTATGTAATCACAAACGACTATTATCGTAGAATTAGTGAACCGAAAATCAATATGAATTTTGATCATTTTAATCATAAATATTTTTATTTTTTTGTGGTTTTAATTAGAGGCACAACTCATGTAAATTTCCCCAACGATCATCTTCCTCCAAACCACTTCAAGTCCAACATCCAAGTAGCAAAGAGCCAATAAGGCGATGCGAGCCTTTCAAGTCGGCCAATTGAGTTAGTACTTAAACTATGGCCCACAATTTTCACAAATAGTACACCAAAAATTGTGGACGTAGTAAGACTTAAGAACGTTAGGAAATAGGAAGTGGCGCAGGTGAATATAATAAGTCCCAACGAGTAATTGAGAAGTGCAACACTATTTCCTTGACTTTGTTTAATCCGAAAATTGGACACATACATAGCATCAATCGGCTTGTCCTCAACTACAACGGTCGACTTCCAAACCAATTATGTATGCGATTATAATGGGAACCCGAACTATATAATAGTGGATATGCTAATGTGGAGGGAGGTGTAATGGGCTCATCAATTGAGGGTGACGACTATCAAATCTCGAACTTTCTATATAATTATAATGTCTCAAATTGCATCTCTGATGAAAAGGAACGAACATCAACCATTTTTGTGTGAATAAGCATAAACAATGAATAGGCTATTTTGAGGGGAGAACACAAGTGTGTATTGAAGGCCAATCACAACATTACTTCTAAATTCTAATCTAATCTTAATGACTCACTTAGTAACGTATACCATCTAACCTATGCAAATTGATCAACTCGCTTCATGACTTTCTTTACAAGTGTGGTGGATCAATTTGCTCGTTCCTTGTGTGTAGTAAATCTGCAAGCTGAGTATATATGCTCTAAACTTATTTAGTATCTTGTAATTTTGAGAATGAATATGCCCACCAATTTACTTTTTGTTTCTTCATTTGGGAGGGGAATACGAGACTGATTCGATTATTCGAATTTCAGACAACCTCATAAGTTGTTTTTTAAAAGTCCATGTTTCACTAAGTTTTATTCTCTTAATAATGGAGTTACTCGATAAATTCCGTTTATAAAGCAAAAATGACACCCGTGTGTTTTTTTCTTCAAACAAGGCAAAACTACAAAAAGAACACTTTTATTTGTGCATACATTCAATTTTGCAATCGACTTACCTTGTTCAACTAATTAACCATCTAACTGATGAATTTAATACATCAATGGTCATGGGATGAGAAATTGGCCCAAATGCACAATTATTTTCAGTAGCTAAAAAGTTCGGCGAAGTGGTTGCCAAAGAATTAAAAGGAAGTGTTGAAATTAGGTTATCAACAGTTGAGAAAAAGTGCAATGACTTTATGCATCTAAAGATAAAATCGATCTTGTCCAATGACTTAGCGCGTAATGACGCAAAAGTAGCTTACCTTTGCTTGCTTACACCCACGAATTCCTTATGATCATATATTCATATTAGCTAATAGTTTTTTTTCTCCTTGCTCGGCTCTCATCCTACTCTATTAGTTTTCCCGTTTAAAACTCGTTTAATAAGCGTATTACATCTTTTTTTTAAAAACGTGTGAAAAACGAATTAAAAGGTGAGCCCCGTTTAGAAAGGAAAAAAAAAACTTCACCCTCCCGTTTAAAACGCGAATTAAACGTTTATCACGATTTTTTGGTCAAAAAACTTTGACTTTTTAATAGTCAACTTCTTTTCTGATAAGTTTCGCAACAGCGTCTATCAATTTCTTCTATGTTCGCCATTGTTTCCTACTATCGATTAGTAAAATATATCAAAGAAAGAGTTCAAAAGCTATTTTGAGTTCAATTGGCTTTCTTTTAAACTGTTTAGAAAAGATTTTGTTCCGATTGTTTTGCCCGAATGTTTCAAAACGAAGCCAATATTAAGAATTACATGCATTTTTCCGTTTTTTAAAAGTCAACGATTTTTTCGACGGATTTTTGACCGTCTTTTTTGAAAACTTTGCCGTTTAATACTCGCTGTTTGAAAATATGTTTAATACTCGTACCGTTTTTAACTAACTATGGTCTATAATTACATAAGAGATTCTTAAATATTAAAAAAACTTAGGGCCCGTTCTGTATCACTGCCGTTTTCAGTTTTTGGTTTTTTTGCGTAAATTTTTTAGCTAAATAAGTGACAAGGTTAACTTTGAATTATTTGGTTATATATTAGACCTATAGAAAATGAAAACTGACAACTTAAAACTGAAAACCACTTTTTCTGGTTTTCAAAAACAGGACTTTGGTAGTCTAAAAAACAGAAAACATAAAACGATATCAAACAGGCCCTAAGATATACGATATTATGGTTCAATAATTGCGACTTACGAGAATAAGAGAAATTCAAATTAAATTAATATTGATTGTATTATTTGAAATTCATCCGTTGTTGACGCATAGCTTTACTTATAAGTATACGTGAATAAGCGAAATAAACGTGGAGCTCCAAACTACAAATAATGTCTTTTTTTTTTTTTTTTGGAGATGTGTTAGTGTGTTACTTCATAGTTCATATGCAACAAAAGCAGTGAAGAGATCGGCAGTCACGGCAGAAGCTCGATATTTTGGCAGTCGTCACTTAGTTCAACTTCTATTGAATTAACAAATGAGTAAAATGTAGGACGGACGGCTTCACACTTGGGCAACATCATCGTAAGAGTTGTATCAAAAGAAGTAAAGTTGGAAACACTATGTGGAGTTTCGAGCACAAATTTCGTTTGTCTTTACTAATAAGGCATTTCATGAAAGGGTTTCATAAAATGTCTTATTTTCATTGAAACCTATTTGAGTTCGTATTTGATAAGGAGTCATTGTGCAATTTATTAAAAACACTGGATGACAAAATACTTGATTAGATAACAAGATATTTGATTAACTTTACACGATTTGAAAATGCTGGCAGAGTAACGATTGCACACAAACATTTGTTTTATACGCTTTCAACTCAAGTACGGGACTGTAAAACATGGCAAACAGGTCATTCAGGTCGGGTATGGGTCGGGTCTATTTGGGTTGGATCACCTTTCGGGTCGGGTATGTCAATTTAATACGAGTCAAATTCAGGTCAGGTCAAATCTAAACTGAGTCATTTCAGAATGTTCAGATCTAATCATATTAATTTCAAATCAAAAATTTTGTCTCATATTATCTTAAATTGAAATTGTATTGGTAATTTGAGTGTTTGAACATGTGATATAGCTAATACAAGTCCTTTTTGTTCAACCTATTCATTTAAATGTTTGATTATTCGGGGTCTGTCTCATTTTAGTTTGGGTCTGTTCGGGTCGGGTAAATATTGGGTCAAACTGTAACAGCCCGATCCACCGTCCGTCGCAACACAACCCAATAAGATAGGTAATCACCCCTTAGGCCTATAAATCCTCTCGTGGGCTCTAAAAGGTGAAAACCTTGTTGTTAGTGTGATGGTAGGAATCTATTATAAACTGATTATATGAGCCTTAGTTTCCCAATGTGGGACAAACCAACTACATAATCCACTTTCCAT
This sequence comes from Spergularia marina, assembly GCA_963680865.1. NCBI lineage: Eukaryota > Viridiplantae > Streptophyta > Magnoliopsida > Caryophyllales > Caryophyllaceae > Spergularia > Spergularia marina. Next base: position 5,722,903 of record OY804549.1, on the reverse strand, counting down.
ATTCCGTAGTGTTACACAAACATTATTCGGAATTTCGGGTTCGGGCCGGGTCATTCCGGGTCTTGGGTTAATTCATATTATAAATTCGGATGTTCAGGTCAAGTAGTTTGGGTTTGGGTTAGTTTTGGCAGGTCTAACTGTTTCGGGCTCGTATTTCATCTTGTATACTAGTATGTACGGAGTATTTCTCAACCATAATAAAAATAAATCCATGCCCTCTAAACGGTAGCTATCACGTTGATATTGAACCACGTAAATCTTGTGGCTAATCTTTTTATTATTGCTTGCAATTGTTCATTTACGTTTCCACATAAATGATAGTCCAATTCACAATAGCAACGTTTCCGTGCAACTTGTTTGAACCTCGCTAAGAAATGTGAAACGAAACTTTGGTCGGCCTTTAAAAATATCACCTACCACATTAGGGGTATTGATTACTTAAGAAAACAATGCAACAAAAATGGAATAATTTTCGTCTCTTCCTACTTTGTCATAATATATGTTGCACTGCATACATCAACGCCATTGCTTCTTATGGAAGGAGAAGCAAAGACGGTGATTTACGCTGTTTCCGAAATCGTGATGACTGATCATGTTAGATACGCAACTTCTTCTCGGACTAAACATTGTAATGAAAATTCTGCTCCCTACTCGAGTGATTCTGGCCCATATTGGTTGAGTATGTAGGCCTGATCAATGGGCCATGCCCACTGGCTCGGCGTGGGTTTTCCTGGGTTGAGCCGTCAATTATGCCAAAATATGGCCCGAGATCCGGCCTAAAGAAGTCCCGGTGATTATCTGGGCCGAGATTTAATCGACCAAATACTAAGCTATATTTAAGTTTTTCGATATTTTTTGGCGAGATTATAGGTTTGATTAGAGTTAGACCCTGTTTGATAGGACTTATTGTCAGATGAATTCAGATCAGTTCAGAATCATTCAAATCAAATTTTCAACCAATTCAGATCAGCAGATTAGATCAGAATCATTCAGATCAGATAAGATTAGATCAGAATCATTCAGATCAGATCAGATCAGATCAGAATCATTAGATCAGATCAGAATAATTCAGATCGGATCAGATCAGATCAGAATCATTCAGATCAGATCAGTTCAGTTCAGAAAGATGCAGTCCTATCAAATAGGGTCTTAGACCCGATGAGGCGATATTGATACGACACGAACGTGACTTGATACAGACTCGAACCGATCTAAGAGAGACCTAATAATAACCCGCTCTAAACAAACTTCATGACATCAAGTTACTAGACTAACCCGACCCAATGTAACCGCTACACCAACCCCTTGCTTCTTACTATTTCCTTATTTCGGATATCCGGTTTAACCTAAAGTACACCGTACTAACGATAAATGTTAGTATGTTACTCCCTACCTAGTATGTGGCAAGGACAACAACCAGTGGGGGGGCTTTCAACATTATTGCAATAGAATGTCGAACAGGGTAAAGAGCTGACAAGAAGATGAGCACATAATCAACGACTTGACTTGGTTCATAATGCATTATCAAACACTTGAGAAACAACAAATGACGCAAGAATGTGAACATCTCCTATATCATATTATTGGCCATGATTCTAATATTTATACGTTCCAAAGTGTTATTCAAACGCGATCCTCTAATTATTTAGCAATTCTATGTGCCTTCATAAGTCTTTCACAAAATCATTGCAAAATGGCTCTGGGAAAGTATATTTCATTCTATTCTTCTTCTTCTTCTTCTTCTTCTTCTTCTTCTTCTTCTTCTTCTTCTTCTTCTTCTTCTTCTTCTTCTTCTGTTCGACATACACAATTTGATCATATAGTATAAAATATAAGTGTATCAACTCTCTTCTTCTTTCCACCCTACGACCGTGAAAATGCGTACAACAGGTTTGTAAGAATTCTATATATAGCTCGTAACATCACCACTTTTTATGTCTTGCAACAATAATCACTCTTTTGCACTTCCTACAACAGAAATTTCCTAATTCTCTGTTAAACGTACACATTTACTTGTCATTTTATTGGCTTTTGCGATATCTAGTTTTGCTAATATTATCGCACTTTCACATGAATTCCTGATTCGGCTGATTGTTGCTCAATTTACCAATAAATTTTTTTTAGGAGCATCTGATCTAATGGCTCATACTGCCAAGGTCGGGAACGGAATCCTATGCAAGTTATGTTTGCAAGCAAACATTTATGCCAACCTAGACTATACTCTCTCCGTTCTTTTTGCTTGTCAATACAGAGTACTCTCTCCGTACGTCTATAAACTTCATACTTTTTATTTAGGGGTGTTCATCTTTAAACTTCCTATTTAAAATCTTTCTTTATTCGTACATATAAAGACCAAAACACCCTTACTTGTTTATTAAAAATTCATGTGTGATATACCCGTATTTGTAATTTTACACCAAATGGATCCTAAAACTTATTCTTTATTCTATTTTTCTTAAAAACTATGTTTCGGAGCTATGCGTTTTATAGGCGAACGGAAGAAGTATTTAGTTTGAAATTTTGAACAAGAGCACTTAATTAAGCCAAACTAAGCCAAACGAGAAACGCCAACAATTGAAAGAAACGGAATCAAAGAGAGTAGCATATGGCTTTGTTTGACGACCAAAAGTCCAAAACAATTAACCATGAGACACGATATTAATATATAAGTGGTAGTCGTTGCACTATTTATCTACTACTGATCTTGGCGCGCCCAGGATAATTAATAGATAGAGATCAGAGAAGTCCAAACTTGTCCACTCACTGGATTAGACCGACTTCGAAAACCATACTCTGGGAAAACCTTGGATAACACCTTATCCCTTGCTTATCACTCGTTTCATACCTCCAATAGTTCCCCATACAACAAGCTCTGACACCCTGACACGTTGCCCTTGCTTAATTAACTCCCTTGACCCTTTTTACTACCTTGTTTACTACGGCGACATTACCCTAGCTAATGTGAGGTAGATCGTCAAAAATTCTCCTCCGCCTTATATTGAAATTATAATGACAGAATTGTTACACTCTTGAGAGTTGAGTCGTCGAATGTATGCATACTATCTGGCCAATATATAGTACCTCCATACTATCTCCACGACATTTTTACTTGACCTTCTTATATATTATGTTACATTAAGTATTTCTCACAATATATGCATACATGGATCTATTGAATCATTATTAAACGATAAATATCCGCAAATGTAGTTGAGAAGCTAATTAATCTAGCTAGATACTACCATTTGATGATGCATGATATATGGCACCACAAAAAAATTATGTGGCAAACCTTCGAAACCAATCTCATTTACGAGAATAATCAGACAACAAAAATTTCAAAAAAAAAAAAAAAAAGGTAATTAGAAGCCCTCATAAAAAGAGACTTCGCTTTCATTATCTTGCATAATTGGACCCATTTGAGTGGTGGTGATGCTTGAAAACAAGATACCAAAATTTCTTGCAATCTTTAAATTCAAGGGTATGTGTCTTAAGTCTTAAGGGCAACTAACACAGACACACATACACACTATAAAGCAATAGAAATTAAGTATAGTGTGACACAATGTCGACTGCCTCATCTATTATTAACGGGAGTATCACCTCACTCTCCCCTGCTCAATTCCAACTTAAGAAAACACCTTCTTTGAGGCCTTCTTTCTTCGCTTGTAGCAGGCTCAACTCCTCCTCGTCCCCTGTCCCTCCCACCCTTATCCGCGACCAACCCGTTTTTGCCGCCCCCGCCCCTCTCATCACCCCCTCTTTGGTACGTCTAACTCGTCGACAATCCTTGCTTATATGTGTCACATTACTCGCTAGTGTATGTATGTATTTGTGTGCATGCATATATAATGAAGTATAACGAAATGCCGTACGTCTTATGTGTTGATGATCTAATAATGTGTAATATTGTTCGTGCAGAGAGAAGATATGGCATACGAAGAAGCCATTGCCGCCTTGAAGAAGCTTCTAAAGTACATTTCCTTTTCATTGGCTCTTGCTAAGATACGAGTACATGCAAAAGTTTACACATCACAGTTCAAGATATATAATTCACAAAAATAACTAATGTCTTATGAGAACATTCTACACTGCCACGAAATTAAAACAACCAAGTATCTGTATAAAGTTGTCTAAGTGCTACATACATAGCCTCGAAACACGATCAAACTTTAACAAGACGTAAAATCAATGTCAAGAATTGTATAATGAGCCAAGAAAGGAAAATGTTAGGAGTTTATACGTAGACAAATAAGAAAAAAACGTCTACGTTTATTTAAGGCGAGCATTCATGATTATGTCTATTAATTTTGTAATTAAATAACACATTGCTAATAAAAAAATTGCAGCGAGAATGGCGAGCTTGAAACTGAAGCCGCAATGAAGGTGTCAGAAATAACTGCTCAGCTACAGGCTACCGCTTCCTCCGACAGCAAGCCAAACGCTGAAGCAGTCGAGAAATTGAAGCAGGGATTTATCAAGTTCAAGAAGGAAGTATACGAGTAAGTTCGATCATCTCATTGTTTTTTATTTCAACTATATACATATATATCCTAATACACTCCCAATAATTCGGTCCAAAAAGATCGATCGCTTTCTAATATTATAAGATTCATTCGTGCAAAACTTTATTTTAACTACGCAAAATGTGCCCCTATAAATCTATAATATATACTATGATAACCAGGCCATTTTTTTCGTATGTTGATAAAGACTTGCTTTGAAATGGTCATTGCAGGACTAACCCAGCACTAATGGCTGAGTTGAGCCAGGGCCAAACCCCCAAGGTATCTTGATATATACGATTACTCTTTAACACTTAACAGCCACACAATGTACCTTCATTATAAATTTATAACGAACATTATATAACGTCGTCATAAAAGACGGAATAGTACGATAGCGAAACGGGTTGTGAATGAATTGTGATGTTTACACTTTTAATCGTGGTAATATTTGTGCAGTACATGGTGTTCGCTTGCTCAGATTCCCGTGTGTGTACCTCGAACATCCTCAGCTTCCAACCAGGTGACGCTTTCGTTGTTAGAAACGTTGCAAACATGGTGCCAGCATATGATGAGGCAAGGCACACCGGTGTTGGGTCAGCTATCGAATACGCAGTTCTGCACCTTAAGGTAAATTATTTAAGTTTAAGCACGTACATTCGAACATATATAATAAACTCGAGAACTCAGGAACGATGAGCAGTGGCGGATTTAGGGGGGGTGCACGGGGGGCACGTGCCCCCCAATTCTCTCTTAGATAGTTTACTACATATAGTATTTTGTGTCCTAATCTATCAGGTAAATTCTATAGATGAGTGGAAATCTAATTGGATTTTACACAGGCTGCCCAAGTTCGAGCCTTGGTAGGTGTTTTTTTGCTCTTTTTTAAATTCTTTTATGCAAAAGTGAGTACCACTAGTAAGGTTTGAACTCTAGACATTGCACACAATACAATGCCTACTAGACCAACTAATCTAGTTGAATTCTTTGATAAATATAAGATAATTATAAATTTTATTTATTTTCATACTGCATTATTAATAGTTTTGATTTTGCTTTTTTGTGAAAAGGATTCCCGATTACACGTATGTTGGTAAACAAATAAAGCCAATTTTCTTTTTAATTTCTAGTTATTTACGTTTGTAAAACTCGCGTTTTGGTTCATAATTTTGTGCCCCCCAATTCTTATAATCCTGGCTTCGCCACTGACGATGAGTCTAATAATTGATTATCGATCTGACACGCAGGTGGAGCACATTGTCGTAATTGGACACAGTGCTTGTGGTGGAATCAAGGGGCTCATGTCTTTCCCTGATGACGGACCAACCTCAACGTTAGTTGATCGATCACCCCTAGTATTTCATTTAGCTCAATTAATTTCATCTATTTCGCGCATTCACGCAAATTTTAACGAAACCTTGTGTGTCTTTGGCCAGTGATTTTATCGAGAACTGGGTCAGGATCGGATTGCCCGCAAAGCGTAAGGTCCTTGCAGAGCACGGTGATGCACCTTTTGCTGACCAATGCTCCATTTGTGAAAAGGTAAAGCCTTCGATAAGTGACACATGCACTGCACCAACATTAGACCTTTAGCAGCGTCTTTTTTTTTTTTTTAAGTATCTTGTATACGTACGTAGTAATTAAACGCATGAGTCAACGTATCGTTGCAGGAATCTGTAAACAATTCCCTTGGAAACTTGCTGACATACCCCTTTGTGAGGGAAGGCTTGTTGAAGAAGACACTTACCTTGAAGGGAGGACACTACGACTTTACCAAGGGCTCATTCGAGCTCTGGGACCTCGACTTCGGCCTATCTTCTACCCTCTCTGTATGAGCCATCATAATCTACTACCATCAGTGATCCTTACCTTCCTTTTCTGTTCTTCCTGACTTCCCTTTTAATTTGTATCTTTTAATTCTTATGTTATAAGATGCATGTTGTGTACTCGTCTTTGCAAATAAGTTTGCCAACTTGTTAATACATATTATAAATATATAATGATGGAGATTTTCAGCGGCTTAGCTTATTTTGTTAACCTACTTTTAGTTTGAATTCTTGACATACGTATATGCGTACTGAAATCAAACGTAAAGAATTCAATAAAAGAATTCGAGCGAATACGTGTTATAATTTTTTGACGCAAAATAAAGGTGTTCATAAGTGTAGGTAAGTTCATTCACTTGGCTACATATTCTTTTATTTATAGGTAAAAGATGTCGCCACCATATTGCACTGGAAGCTCTATTAACATCCATAAAGATGGGAGTTGCAGCAACATGAGATGGGGCATTCTTGAATTTATCTCATCCACATTAGCACGTGATCGACTTAACTTTGTTGTGTACTACACTCGATATCGTACAAGCGTACGTCGATTGTTGTTTTGATTTACCTACCTTAGCTATATCCGCGGTCAATCAACTTTTCACAGACATTTCCTTTAATTATGTTCTAGCCTTTTCACAATCACGATACTAGTATGTCTTTTTCGAGGCTTTGCATGAAATTAACTATATGAAAAGTGCTACACTTTCCGTCCTAGTTAAAACGCCCTATCTCCAAAATGAGTTACCCATGTGTTGAGAAGGATGTATGCAATAATCGGTTTATTAAATTTTCGATAAATTATATAGCGAATTAGATTAGTATATTTTCTAAGTTGTCATGCAATTTTTTTTGGAACTTTGATTAATCAGGTAGCGTGTACACATTTCCCAATATGGGATTGTTTTTTATATCGTGAGTTTGAATAGAGACGGAGAGAGTACTTGATAGGAAGAAGTTCCGCAAATATATATATTATAAGCAATCGATCAAATTGACATAAGGTCCATTTAGACCACATCGGCATCAAACTTATGAAAGTAAAGCTAAACTAACCATACTTCGGCAGTGGGAAAAGTACGTCCATTGCGCAACTAGTTTTGAACCTCGCTATAGATATGAAAGAAATTTTGTCGGCCTCATTTGGGATATTGATAGCTTTAGGCTTTTAGAGATGTGAGAGAAGAATGCAAGTAAAATGGAATCCTCGTCTTTTTCCTACGTTTTCCAAACGAAAGGTGATATTATATACGCCACTTCTTCTCAGAACAATCTGTAGGCCTTGTGTTGATTAATCTGTACTTCTCGGCCTACGCGGATCAAACTCATGTATATCAATACCAATAATTATGGCCCATACTCGTGAGAAGGCGAAACCAATGGAGGTAGCGAACTAGGTCTGCTATTGCTATGGCGCGATGTTTGGTCATCGTGCCCCCTCATAGTAACGCACACTTTGAGCACCACCACCACCACTTTGCCGTCTTACAAGTATACTGTCCGGCTAAATCTGCATAATGTATTAATGCCATTGCATCTTTTCACTTAGTATTTTACAACAATTGATACAAACACAAATTTGAACAGTGAGCTCGGATTCCCTGGCCTCCAGAATGGTACAAAATTACAGATCCATTCATCTTAGAGCTATGCTAAGTTAACTACTCCAGAGTCAGCCTAGACTGATCACAATTCATCGGACTCATAAATTGGCATAGAATCAGGTTGAGTGGAAGCCCCAAGAAAGCCCCCGTCACTCGTGAGAAAGAATATGAGCAACATCAAACACAACATAGAACAAACAAAACCGACCCAAAAATATTTTCCAGAACGCCTTTTGGGAGCTTCTTCAGACTGCTCTGCTTTTGAATCCTCCTCGTCAATGATGGAATTGTTACCATCGATTTCCTGCTCTGGTTTGTCAGTATTGACATCCGCAATCTCACCTGGCCTTTTATCAAATAACCCTTTGAATTGCTCCTTGGCTTTCCTTATGGCTTCCTGCTCAGAGGTGCAAAGAGTCAAAGGTAGAGCTGAGGTTATCAAAATGCTAATTTGAAAATTTATACTCCTTCCTTTTCATTGAATTCTCTACGTTTGGTTTGGATTTGTGAGAGAAATTCAAACAAAAAGAAAAGAATTAAAAAAAAAAAAAAAAGAACAGACGGAGTAGCAAGTAGCAATCATAACCTGTTCCCTTTGCTTTAATTTTTGCAAGGCTGCTTTAGCATCAGCTTCAGATGATGCATCAACTTTTGACATCTGTGATCATTAAAACGCGTTTCTGAGCATAACGTAGCGGTTGGATCATTATTCTAGCAGAGTGGGCTGGAAAAATACCTTATTGAAATCACTTCTTGCCTCCTCGAAGTCCCCAGCTTCCATGTAAGCCATTCCACGACGATAAAATGCTTTGGCATGGACTGGATTTGCATCTAACACCTACACAGCCTTGTTAATATCCTAATCATTATGTAATAGAAACATAGCCTATTTAGATAAACAACCTCTCATACTCTTAAAATGGTTATCTTTAAGTTTCAAAGTATGCATTGCGCCGTGTAATTAACATTACGTGAAATCAAATAGCAAGGAGTAATTGGTTACATGTAGTTCAACCAGTAAACAGCTCACAACATTCTCTTACTAAAATGGCAATTATGAGCAGATATGTTCCCTACACAGATGGGCCTCGGAAACAAGCAAACACTAAAAGCCATCAGTTTTCCTACAATTGATATTTTGAACACTTTTAATTAAAGTTAAGGCACATCCATCAAATTGTTCACCAAATAGGAAGAAATGGACTTAGGGTCCAGAATATAAGAAGTAATATGAAAGAGAGAAAAACAAAATTTACAGGGTCATCAAAATAGCATCAGGGACGTACCTTATCACAAGTCTCAATAGACTTTCTGCATTCTCCCATTTTCAGATAGCATGCAGCGACATTAAGATGCAACATATTCTATAACACGAAAATGGGATAAGTTAATAAGAAATAAAAAGCATTTCGCTATTTCGGTGAGTCAACCAAAGACAAATCGGAAAATTAAATGCTACTAGTATACGCCAAAATAAAGAACTGCCTAAAGTTTAGACTTACTCGTGTATTCAGAAACTCCTTCCCTTCTGCATCATCGTGTGGATTAACATGGTTAAACTCTCGTAGAAGCTGTACAATCACATCCCTATCAGCTACTTCATAGTTTGCATGAAAGAATGCTGGGTGCATAAGGCTAGTATGCCTATTAAGATAAATCCAGTATCCAGAAGGATTACCAGATAATGACATAATGCAGGAAAATAAAAATGGGCCTACATGTCCAGCAAGGAGTCCTTACCATAATAAAAATAAAAATAAAATAAAATAAACTATGAAGTTCATCTAACAATAGGTGAGACCTGCGTTAAGCTTAAAGATATGCAATTAGAAATGGGTCTAGGGCTTCCTATCTTCTTGTTGCCTCTTTGTTTTCAGTAATTGGCCTATGTAAAATTACCACAATATAGCGAAAGAGTCTACTTTTCCACTTACTGATTGTTTATAAAGAAGCACTCACATATTCCGACTCATGTAAGAAAGAGTCTATGCCGCTAATATAGAATAGACATACCTTTTCATACTTGGCTTTCGCTAATTCATACTTCCCTTCCTTGAAAAGCCTGTTACCCTGCAAAAGAACCACAGAAAATTATTAATAAACTTAACAGTCCATTAGTTATCCACTAAACATTCAATTATTACTACCACAAAGTAACTTGAATAGCTCACTATTCAAACAGACGAAAAAACTCCAATGGGAAAATAGAGGCCCTCAATGACAGGTTGGAGTTTCAAGCTGGTACTACGGTAGCATTATATAAATCACCATAAGCAGTATAGACTATGGGATATGAGTTGTGCCATAACCTAACTTAATATGTTCTCGACTATGAAAACCTGTTAAAGAAGATCTAAGGGGCTATCATCTCATCTCTGTGCTACAATCAGGGTAGCCATGCTGACACGACCAAAAAGAAAAAAGGAGGGACAAAACACTAAAAATGCACAGCTCATGAAAAGCATTATATAATTATCCAAACCAAGAGGACAGCTGAAGTACAATACCGTGCATCTCATATCCTCTGCCTCACCCATGATACTTCGAAAATCCAAACCAGTCCAATCCTGTAAAAGTAGTTATTGAGGGCATGATTATCACTACTAGCAAAATATGTCATCTCACAGATACCCATATTAGTAAATTCAAAAAATACAAAAAAAAAATTTTTAGAATCTTGGTGAACATGAACACCGTGAGGAAATTCCCTCTGGCACTAGAAGTGAGTTTTTTAACTCATGACTGAGACCACGTACCTTCTGTGTGTCAAAACCAAGCAGCTCAATTTCCCACTCCACATATACTCCTACAGGAACATCAGCTGGCCTAACCATCATAAACAAAACCAAAGTTAAGTCAGCAATAGGATTGTGGGAGAAAACACCAGAGACGACACAGTAGACATCAGCTTTCTACAAGACTTCAAGTCACATCATGCACATAGTAACCATAAGCAAAATCAGCTGCACAGGCTGACGAGAGATAAAGTTAAGGAATCAACCTTGGAAACTTGTCATATGCGTAATCAGGAGGACAGGTTACAAGAGCTATTTCCCCAGGCAGCATCAAACGAACACACATTTCAAAGCCTTCAGGCACCTACAGAAAATCAAATAAAGGTGGCTCAATTTACATTGTAATGTTAATAGAATAACCAAAAACATAATGTATGGCATGTTTTGCACATCTAGATCTATTCAAATACCAAAAAAACACCCTAATTGAGGTGGCTTAGTAGGTAAAGAGGACCCCCCTCTATCCTTTAGGGTTCAATTTCGAGCCTGAGCAGTGACCTTATTTGGTTACATTTACCTTATAGGCTCCGTAGTAAACCCTTTGGCCTTGGATTTGAGCCTTAGGTAGGCCGTATTGTCTCCTTAGTCTCTCTTGAGCCTAAGTTCGAGCAAAGTTGGCTTAAATGCTCCTTGGACACGGTCTGAGATATTACCCCCCCCCCCCCCCCTCTTGACGCCTAAGTCCAGCAGAAGTTGCTGAACTCCTTGAGGCCCTTTGTTGGCTGGGGTCACAAGGCGCAGGGGTTTACCCCGAGCACACCAGAAGTATAGCGGTTGCAGGTTCCCTCGTATACCAAAAAAATAAAAATAAAAAGAGAAAAAAGAAAACAGAAAGCACAAGTGACCATAGTTCTTTATATCCTAAGTCAAAAATATTATTGCAACGATGATGCAACACCACACAAAGATACTCTACAGGTTTTCAAGTCATCCTGATATTTGATCTTTAACAATCTATAGCTTAGATAGCATGCTTTCTTTTCTTAACTCTAGACGAGTCCTTATCTTCTGTTGTAGTCAGATTGTAATTGTCGTCAATCAGTATTCTAAAATAAAAATATTCCACAAAGTAACAACTCACAAGCCCTTCACCCGAACTGAACTCTAGGGGTTGACCATCATTATCGACTCTTGTATCATAGAAGACGGACTTCTTGTCATCCACCCGCATGGCTTTGTAATGGACACGTAACCGACTGTCTTGAAGTGGGCAGTCCATAGGAAAGTCACCTTTTATCAGGAAAAAAAAAAAAGTAAGAAGCAAACTAGAACAATTTGTTATACTAAAATGCCGTAAACAACTGCAACACATAGAATTCCCCTTTCCTGTAAAAGCATGTACAAACTTTTTTAGAAAAGAATTTTACGTCACATTAACAATTAATCTTTCTAATTGTGATGGGGATTTCCCTAAACATGCTTGGTACCTTTGCCCATTAAAATGACCAAGTAACTTACCGTCCTCCCAAAAGAAAATACAGTATGAGTCAATCCCACCTCATCCCACACATCAGACTATTAGAGTTTGGGACAGCAAGAGCACAAGCCAAAGATACAAACTAGGACTCCCGATAGCACTCAATCGGATCTGATTGAAGATCCAGAACAAAATTAGACAGGCTTTGAAGAAATTAAGTAGGATTCAAAGTTCAAACCTCGTCCATCACGAATGCGGCGTTTTATCAGGCGCCCATCACCAAGCACATCTCGAACCTAACCAAAGACATCAAATCAGCATAACTTTTACTGCATCATCAGATAAGACAAAGTAAAACAGACATAAACGTTGTAATGATTTCATGATCTTTAACCTACAGGCTTAGTCATGCTTATAAATAAAAACTAAAGATTGACCCAGGGACTCAAGAGTTTGTAAGACAAAGACACAGATAGAATAGTAAAGGGGACGGACCAAAGGGCAAAATCAATGCACCGTCTATTTCAGAGTGAGAGCGCCAAATCTCAAGCATTATAGTCAACCATCACACGTGTGCCAACACAAAATAAAAATGAATATTCACTCCCAACAACTCAGCGCTAGATCAAAGGACGCAGACTATAGAAGTGCTCAAAGGTGAGAAATTTTACGCTCAAAGTCAAACCCACCATAGAAAGAAGTCAAAGGCAATCCCCAAATAGCAGCTAACACTTTCCCTCTGCTGCGAGAGAAGGCACTTTGTTTCATACCTAAGCATACATTGTCAAGTAGAAAGCATAACACGGCCTTACAAGGGGGTATTAGATGCCTCGAACCAAGTTAGTCATCCAGCATCAAGAATCTAGTAAATACACAGATACAACACCTCTAAAAAATATGAAATAACTGACACATATGTAAACATGCATTATAGAGCAGTGAACACACCTGAACAAACTGAACAAGATCCACTTCAAAATGAACTTCTTCAAGATTCGCTACTTCAGGGAGAATGGAACAATCAGTTAAGTATTGATTAGTTACATATACAATGGACCTCTCTCCTTTAGTCATTGTTCCTATAGCCATCTCGAGACCTTTAGGCAGCTGCCATACAAAAATTTCAAATGAATTAAAATGAGAATCGCCTAAATTGCTGAGTAAACGACAAACCAATTCACCGACCTAATATATGCAGTTTGATTCCCAAGCAATGGCCTAACAGCATAGTGCTATCTTTACCTAATAGAAATATATATTGACCAAGTGTCTAGTAGTGCTCGCGTGTTATAAACAGAGATTTACAACTAAGACACTCACCCCTGAGTTTCCAAAAGTAAAGAAAAATGGTTCCCCTTCCTTATGACTCCAGAGTAACCTCCCGTCATTGCTTTTTGCAGAAATCCTGGGGAAAAGAATAAAGAGAAGATTATGAATGGACTATATCCATAGCAAGCGTGATGATAAGTAATAAAGGATATCGACTAAAGGACACCAACGGGTGACACCCGTACACAGAAGGGTAGTTGATGTTAAAGCTCTCACGTTATCGTCAGTAATCCTATCTACGAAAAGGAGAAATCAAGTGCCAGTGAGAGTGAAACACATGACACAGATTATACATCATGTAGCAGCAACTACAAAATGCGGAATTTGAGCTCTTGACGCAGACAAGAAATATCATCAAAATATGATGATTACTTTCACTCCAACTGCAGAACCAAAAAGGCGAATTAACCATCTTCCAAGTTTTTATGAGAAATCAGAACATGCCAGCCCAAACATACTCATGTTATATATTTGAAAGAGAAAAGTAAAAGAAATGAGACTCTTTTTGCTTGTACAGTTGCAGGAGCTCTTCATATCACCACCAAAGCAAAACAACATGGTATGTTCTATTAGTAGCACAGCATTTTTAGCCATTTCCAATGACTACACATTACACACATTCAAACACAGCAAATGTGCATGGTGCATCTATCCCCCCCTATCTTAAAGTAGACTAGTAGAGTAGGTAAAGACCAACTGATCTTACACCATAATAAGAGAACTTGTTCAAGTATCATACCAGCAACTAAGTTGTATGCAAGCAAAACCAATTAACATAGATACATATAAAAATCACCTACCAAACTTTAACTTCATACGGAGCTCTAGGTGTCTCCCAGCCTTGTCCTTCATGCAATATCTACAAGCGACGAAGGAAAAAACAATTGGAGGACATGTGACAGAAACCAGCTGCTTCCTAGTTTAAAATTCTACATCAATTCTCATGATGTATTGAGCAAGGCAGAGCACATTGTTTTACCATATTAATGTAAACAAGAAAGGGTACATGTAGTATACGGAGTATTTTGAATACAAAGAAAGGTTCATTTTTTTTTTTAGAGTTTTTATTTTCTTGGTTCTTTCTGGAGTCCAGAGTACAGTTTGTGCCAGGCTTTATAATGATTATCTTTACTTGATTTATGCGCAGAATTGACAATTGGTCTCAGCTCCTGACTGATGCACTACACGAAACGAATCATACTTCATATTCATGCTCCCTAAGAACCATGCTAACAAGGCAGTTTTAAATGTTTGCCATGTATGTCAAACTCCTCATGACAAACTAGAAGATGAAAGAATGTTCACATTTACAGTTTCAAAAATATTGAGATCCTAATGGGGCTTCCACGATCAACCGGAGATTTTAAACCGTGAGCTACATATGAAATGGGTAAATCTGTGGAATACGTGCACTTCATTGTCAGTTTCCTTCAACTCAAGCAAGCCTGCTTGTCCTTCTAACTCAAGCAAGCCTGCTTGTCCTTCTAACTCTTTAGCTTGATACTACAATCTTTAAGCTAAGCAATACTTAACCAACTTAGCCCAAAAAAAAAAAAACCAATACTTAACCACCTTAGAAAACGACAAGGAAACGGAAAAAAGATTGAGCAAGAGGGTGATCAAAGAGATAGCTGAACACATAACAAGGAGGCAATTATGGCAGGAGCGGGGAGGTGGGGGGGGAGGGCGGAGACTACTAGCAAAACAATCAGCCATTGTCGCCGAGGTCCTTCCCTAAAAAAATACGAACACTTCATTTCCCTCAGAAATTATAAGCAAGTAATGATATTTACCTTTTTAACAACTCCAAGATCTTCCGAAATGACCTGAAAACAGATGTCAGAATCAACTGTCTTTAGGTTTTGTAGTAGAATCCTTAGAATAATCAACCATGAAGTAACCATTTCATTTCAATTAGGACACACGTATTCAAACCGAAAAGTTATACATACATACATAAGAATGAACACAATTTTTACGAGTTTCATCTTCACTACACGCAAAGAAACCAACCTCATTCAGTCTTTCCTGAACTTATTTTGCTCAATTTCTTCACTCCACTCTTGCATGAATTAGTTAAACAATACAACCAGCAAAGCAGAATTAAATGTCACATCAAGTTCTCCAACACACAAATTGAATTTATTGAATCCAATATCGCAAACCATCAAATATGACTTCACTTAACATTTATTGAGTGGGGGAAGGGGGACAGTTGATTCGATAAGAGATACCATTTGTATGACACACAAAATCTAATGATTTCTTAGTTGCGGATCCAGAAGTACCAACTATCATGATGCTGGTGAGTTTCCATAAATCTTTTGGATGAAAGAGAACATCTATATATCTCCAGACAGTCTCATCAGGTTCGAATTGTGAAATCCCACAATTACCATAAATTCAAACATCAACCAGCTTATCAATACAGTAAAGTGATGAATTGTTCTTTGAGAAAGATCTTGCCTTTGCTTTCCCAAAATCAACAAGCTCGACCTCAAACTGGAGATCATCATCTGTTGGAAAGTTGTCCGGGACTGGGACTGGACAATCACTCTCACCAAAATGCATCTCAGGTTTCATCTTGAACTGCATAGGTGAAGTCAAGAAGTAAGAAACCAAATCAATACTGAAATTAAAGCACCTAGAAAGAAGAAAGAAATTAAAATACCAAGAAGTCTTAGCAGATCATAAGCAGAATAACTCCAAAAATCATTGAATATTTGAAATATGCATAAACTGGGAAGTTTGAGCAGTCAAGTAGTTAACACCAATTGCCATTATCCACATTGATAAACTGATTCATATTTATATATCTTTTGTAGTTTATGGTACAGACCAGTTTCTATTGAACTTTCTGCCATTATCCTGTACACTCAAAAGTCGACTAATTCAATCATGTGATAAAAGTTCTGAAACTGTTATATCATCCAAATGGAATTACGTTAGCATCAGATGCCACAGCATTCCCTGCTACAAGGCATTTAGTTCCAATATGGCTCACTAAACTGTCTACGCTACTATACAGAAGAAGCAGTCGGCCGATGCGATTGTCGACCCAAATCAATTTGGGCCACCCTCAAACAGTCTGCAAGGAGGCAAAGCAGGCAGCTTATCACCTTACCCAACGACAGCTTTGGCTCGCAACACACATTTTTTTCTTTAAAACCAGATACACAGCTTTGCTCTTTAGTATTTCAAGCATCAAACCCATGATTCATGTTTTTATTTAGAGTCTAGACTCCAGAATAGTCAGTGTTCAAAAGCTAATCGTGCTACAATTTGCTATGCCGCTAAAGTTTGAAAAGCTAACAAATACCATGGAAATTTCACCCTTCTTCATTGTCGGTATCCCTTCAAGAAGACCCAATATAAGCTTGCTTTTACCCAAAACATCCCTTAAGGGGCTTCCTTTACCTGTTAGAGGAGACATTCATTAATGCCTCTGCCTCAAATATTCCTATGTCCAGCATTAAACAGACTAAGAAAATAATAGAGGAACCTCCGCAAAAACAATTACTACCAACAAGTACACAAGACACCACAGTGTAAGACCAGTTACAAAGAAATGAATAACTGTAAGTAAAGTAACCAACAGCACCACATCTACCCCTACTCAACAGACACATAAAGGACGCGATGGAAAATTCGAGAGAATTAAGATTAGATGTTTATTTCACAGAAACGGAGGATTTCGAAAACGCAGATTTTGGAAGACAAAAATAGAGGCCATATCCGAGGTAAGATAACAAGCGAAGATACATGAATTCAGGAACTAAATACTCCTAGTTGCATTAGGTCTTACTACAAACTCTGTCTAGTTCACTTGCCATTATTTTATAACGGAAAAAAAAAAAAAAAAATTCCGACGTCCTGGCCTTGGTGAATGATGTAAACAACCACATGTTCACCTTTTTACCAGCCATTACTAGTGTATACCTCATTCTCTTGCCCTCCTCATTCTTCCTCATCAACTTATAAACTAAACTCGGTGATAACTTACTCAGTTCAACACGCATTTTCACACTCTTTAATCTTTCATGAGATTAAAGTATATTAAGTTCCGGCCTACTACTTGAAACAAAGTCTCAGCAAACCCTAACATAGGCAAACTTATCTTCTTATTCAACTTAGAAAAAAGTTACAATCCAATTCCATAATTAGCAACAGTTTCACCTCGACTACATGCTCACTACCTCAACCATCAGTCTCATGACGCCAACAATTACGAAGCTTAACTAACACATTTCCGAAACAAATGTAAACCAGAGCTTTAGGGCCCGTTCGGTATCACTGCCGTTTTTAGTTTTTGGTTTTTTTGAGTAAAAAACTTAGTTAAATAAGTTACAAAATTAACTTTAAATTATTTGGTTCTATAATAGTCATATAGAAAATGAAAACTGACAACTGAAAACTGAAAACCACTTTTTTCTGGTTTTCAAAACGGGACTTTGGTTTTCAAAAAAACAGAAAACAGAAAACGATACCAAACAAGCCCTTGACTAATAAAAACCCGAAGAAACGAACCTCCGAATTCTTTCTTCGTGGACCGGACAATGTATCCATCCAGTGTCCTGACAGTGAAGTGGTACATTACCTACATCATTTTTACGCAACAATTACATAATTCTCATCATTATTCATAACAACATAACCAAATTTACGCAAATAATTCAACCGTAACACAATAATAACAATATGATCATAACTCAATAATAATAAATAAAAAAATAAACCTGATCGCCATCAGACGGCGTCGTTTCGCCGCCACCAGGTCTTACTTCAGCTTTCAACAATCCTCCAGGTACAAGCTTCATCCGCCTAAATTAATTTTACAAAATAATCAACAACTTTCACCAATAAAAAATTAAAAATTTAAATACAAAATTAGAAATAAAAAATTCAAATTAAACTAAAAATTCTCGGAACCTCTTATCATCATCTGAGAGTGGCTTGTTCTTGGGAGGCATTGGATCGTGGTCTTGGATTTCAGAGACAGCCATTGCGATGAAATTAGATTAGGCGTAATTAGGGTTGGAGATTAGTTGATTTTTTCCCCAATTAATATGGTGAAGAACCCTAATTGTGATTTAATTTTAATTTTAAAAAGTTGAATGGTGATCAAAGGGGATGATAGTTCATCGATTTGGTTTCTGAACTCCAGTAGTAGTGAAGTGGGTTAGGCCACTTACCCCAACTGCATCTGTATTGTTTTGACTTTTGAATTGTCAAGTTAGTGTGCTCCGCTCAATGCTGCATGAGTACGGACATCAATACCGACCTATGAAGCACGGACACCTCTCCTAAGTGACATGTCCGTGTCCAATACGGTGTCGGACACGGACACCAGGAGGACACAGGAAGACACGTGTCGGACACGGTCGGTCCAGTGTCCGATTTATTCTTTTTAACTCGGTCACAAAACCCGGTTTTTTACACACATGACACCGGTTGGACACCTCTCGGACACCTATAGGACACAAAAAACAAACATTAAGCAAGTATTTGGGTGAAATAAACGTTCCTAATCTCGAATTCCTTATCATATTCAATGATCATGTATGTAATATCTTCATTTTGAAAATTGTTTTAAGTTTTAAAGTTATAAATTCTTATTGTTTTTATTAAAAATATAATATTTAATTTATTTTAATATATTTATATTAAAAAATAATAGCGGTGTCGGTGTCCTAAATTTTGAGATTGAAGTGTACCGGTGTCCGCGTCCTCCCGGTGTCCGTACTCGTGCAACATAGATACGGACACCGGGATAATTGAATGTGTGAAAGGAAAGGTTTAGAAAATTGAGAATAAAAATGTCTATTTCGCCCAAATGCTTGCTTAATATATGTGTTTTGTGTCCTAGAGGTGTCTAAGAAGTGTCCAACCGGTGTCCTTTATGTAAACAACCGGGTTTTATGTTCAAGTTAAATAGAATAAATCGGACACCAGACCGACCATGTCCTTCTGGTGTCGTCTCCGACACCGTATTGGACACGAACACGCCACTTGGAAGAGGTGTATGTGCTTACTCCGTTTTTTTCTTCATTTGTTAACGTTTTGTTTAAAGGAGTACTTTATAAAATTCGTTGGAGTTTTATGTACTCGTCTATTTCGACTAATTCTAAAATTCTTTGTGTTTCCCTCGTTTGAGTCATCTCTCCTGATTTTTTACATTTTTTGTTAATATTGTTTTGTGTTTGTATTACTCTTCCGATGATTCATGTGATATCTTTAGAGTTTGACAATTTACATGTAGTACAAGAGTTTAAGGATTCTACACAAGGTAGCCCATTGCAGTCTCAACTTGTCAACAAAGCCCTAGCGACCTAACGTCAATGCAAGTGGGTTGGTCGAGGGGTCAAGATAGGAGCATTTGTGAGATTCCAAGGGTAGGGAGATATCGGGATTGTGAGAGGGTGTTTCTAGGGATAAAGGAGGAACGAGTTCTTAGGCGAGGATCAAGCCTCAAAGTTTTTTTCTTTAGGGGGTGGGGGGTGGTTTGAATTTTACGGGCATAGTGGAAGGTGAGGGGATCTTTAAAGTCTCGAAACTTAGGGGGATCACATGAATTATCGATACATCCAAGTACATTAGTGCAAAACTATTTAGTGTCTTCTCATATGATTATCTAATAGATTAGACTAATCGTTAACTCGTGCGAAATTGCACGGGACGCCCTATTTCATTGTAAATTCATCATGTTTAATTTAATATCATTTTAGAGGAGTTATGACAGATTCGGTAAAATTAAAACAACTTAAAAAGTATCAAATTTAATAAAATATTTTACGCCGATTCATGAATTTCAATGTAAGCAATACCACCTAAACCTTACTCCCTCCGGTCCAGATTAAACTAACATCATCTTTTTTATGGTTTCGACTTTGTTTTCCTCATTCCCATATTATTACGTTTTTTGTTGACTGAATAATTAGGGAGGCAAGATAAAGATGTTGGTGATGATTAGCTTTTAAATTTATTTCCTAAATGAATCATTAAGAATTATTTATTAGTTTTATTTTGAAGTGCGAAAAAGGGAGCGACAAGTTTAATCTGGACCGGATGGAGTATATGCTAATTAGTTTTAGGTTCATTTTTATGAATTATTATATACTCCGTATTCGATAGGACCAAAACATGTCAATTGGTTCCATTGGTGAATTTGCTATATAACGCACATAATAGACAATAATATTCACATAGTTTCTTATTCACTACATATACCCACGAGTGTTTGATGAAGTGGGACAGACGAAGTATGAAATTAGCACTATGTTTTTCTTTTTTCTTTCAATTATTAGCAATTAAGTTTTTTCTTATGTTACTGGTTTTGTACGTGCAGTTATACAGTGTAGTCCGTATTATTTTAAAATTTGCTAACATATAATGGTTCTATCTAACTCACCCGTGAAACATTTTTGTTGCTATCACCCGCGGAACTCATTGTCAGCGTCTTACCTTTCGGCTTAGCTACCCGTCCATATTATTTGTTTAATGCACTTATGTATTAGTTTGATTACACCCACCGCTTTGCATAACAATCATGTACAATTACCTCCAGCATAAACGTAACATAATCTCTAATTTCTTGTTCCACATAAGAAATGATTATTCTGTAATTTGACATTAATGGAATATTGCTTACTATATACGGAGTATACTGAAATTGCCGTCAAAATTGAAGAAATGATCAAATATTATTTCCAAATAACTTACTGTAAAATATATAGTAGTATAATTATTGGACAAAATCTTTGTTTTTAAATTTGAACGAAATATTAGGAATTAATGTCATTTGTATATAATTGGCTAATAAAATAATCAACAAAATATCAATTGACTTAATGATTGAAGTGTTAAATTATAACTCTGAGGTCACAGGTTTATCTACGGGATAAGTTACTCTAGATTAGATAGGAAAATAAAACGCTAGAAAAGAGCCGACCAAAGACATCAAACAAAAAAAGTACAGACGCCTTTTGTCATGTAAAGCCTTGTACCCAATTCTGTGCTGATTGCTGACCACCTTCTTCTACAAGATTGTTGTGCCAGTCACGGAAAAAGATGATGATAAAAGAGGAGGAGAGAGAATAAGAGAGAGACTGACAACGTTATTAGTCTCAAAACCCAAGGAAACTCAACCTAACAAGTAACAACATACAAACCCATCTATCACTCATCAAACTACCTTTTACTTTCAACACTTCCAGCAGGTATGTGCTGTTCTAATCCCTTTTGTTTCTCCTGTTTTTGTTTGTTTTGATTAATTAGTTTGATGTCTACCTTTGATTTATTGTTTGTGAATGGTGATCGTGTTTGCTAATCTCAATTTGACATTTCATGGTTTCGGTTGGTTCATGATTCATAAACTCGTATTTTTGTTAAAGAACCATCTCGACCAAAAGTCTAAGCTAAGCTC
Organism: Spergularia marina; assembly: GCA_963680865.1. Classification (NCBI taxonomy): domain Eukaryota; kingdom Viridiplantae; phylum Streptophyta; class Magnoliopsida; order Caryophyllales; family Caryophyllaceae; genus Spergularia; species Spergularia marina. The sequence continues at coordinate 5,701,005 of OY804549.1, read as the reverse complement.
AAGGTTGATGCTTAGCGAAGCAATGATTTTATACCTTAATATGCCTTTTTACGCGGATGGCCTATGTGCTTGAAACGTGGATAATGCACATATGGGCCCAGAGTCCACTTGAGAAAGGAGGGGGCGGAGCGGATACCATGATTTGAGCTAGGCTCGAATACCAACAATCTCAATGAGAACCCATTAGTTTTGTGGCTAAACTATGGTTTTATGGATTAACAAGTTAGTGACTGATTGGTTTAACAGCTAGATTTGGATAAAGATCGTATCATTGTTTATGATCAAACTGTTCTAGTTTTAATTTTGAAGTAATTTACTAGATTCAAACCAAACGCAAAGAATCAAAAGAAATGGTGGGGAGTAACTTACTTTTATAGTTCACCTCAAACTTATGGTTATGAAATTATGGGTTGAGTGAGCTAAGATAGCAATGCAATCTTAAGATAAGAGTGTGGTTTGCTGTTAAGGGTCGGCGTTGATTCTGCTGATTATTGGGATTTACTACATGATTGACCTCTTTCAACTATGAGTATGGTTTTATCTGTGGACTGCGATGCTTCGATGTTACGGATATCTCAACATTTTGGTGTTTACCGTGACCATTAATTATTAGTTTGTAATTTAGCCAATAAAACTGTAATTCTCTGTAATTGATGATACCGTTGTTGCAAAACCAATACTGAGATTTAATACAATGACTGCCTGTGTGTCTTTAGTTTCATCTAAGGAAGTGAGTTGCACTGGGTTTTGTGTATTTTGTGAAGAACATACGGTTTCATCGTTCTTAGATGATTGATTTTTGTATAGCGACTTAGACTTCTTTGTTAAGTTATGTAAAGAATTTTGTATGTACATTCGTTTATGAGAATTTTTTCATATCTTCTTTTCATAAAGGTGGCAGATCTTGGAAGCTGAAAATGGCTGGACTGGAGGAACTGAGAAAGAAGCTTACTCCATTATTTGATGCTGAGAAAGGCTTCTCTGCTGGTAGCACTTTGGATGAGGGTGATTCGGGAATGGTAAGTCGTGTTTTGCATTCTGCTCAATGAGTATGATGTCATGCTAAGATGCTTAATTTTATTGACCTATTTCGCCCTCTATCAACAGCTGTCGACCAGTGGAACCATCAACTTGTTAAGTAGATCGTATGGTGTCTACAACATTAATGAGCTGGGGCTACAAAAATGCACATCATCACCTGTGGATGAGACGAATCATAGTGAAAAGACATTCCAGTGTGCTTCACATGAGATGAGGGTTTTTGGAGCAATAGGCAGTGGTGCCAGTAGTATTGTTCAAAGAGCTGTTCACATACCCAAACATAGGGTCATCGCCTTGAAGAAGATCAATATCTTCGAAAAGGTACATTTTCTTTTTGTTATGATGGATCACTGTTACTCAAATAACTTGGCACTTTTCACTGTCTTCTAATTATCTTAATTTGTCTTTTTAAGGGAAGAATTAAGAAAGTAGAATTAATCTGTCTGAGCATGCTTTTTTTTAAGGGATCATCTGAGCATTTTTATCAAATGCTTATCTTCACTTTCTGAAGCGCTGGTTCTCCACGTCACCCATATTATACAACTGTAATTAAGGGAGACTAATCATGATTGAATTGTTCCCTGCAGGAGAAAAGACAGCAGCTTCTCACTGAGATAAGGACACTCTGTGAGGCACCTTGTCACCAGGGTCTTGTAGAATTCTACGGGGCTTTTTATATTCCAGACTCTGGACAGATAAGCATTGCTTTGGAGTACATGAATGGTGGATCCCTTGCAGATGTTATGCAAGTTCAGAAGCGTGTACCTGAACCAGTACTTTCCGCCATAGTTCAAACACTTTTGCATGTACTGTCATCGTATCTCTCTCGTGTTTTTTTCCCTCTTTTATGATTTCTGCTACTTTTGGGATCGCCAAGTCTCGTCTGCTAAATCTTCATACGTAAATTGTTCTCAGGGATTGAGCTACTTGCATAGTGTTCGGCACTTGGTACATAGGGATATAAAGCCAGCAAACTTGCTTGTAAATCTTAAGGGAGAGCCAAAGATAACAGATTTTGGTATAAGTGCTGGATTGGAGAACTCAATGGCTATGGTGAACCACTTGAAAACTACTTATGATTAACTTCAGAATTTTTTTTACTGAACATTCAGTCATTTCCTTTTTAGAGTTGGAATTGGTCTAACATCTCTGATTAAATGTTTCAGTGTGCTACCTTTATTGGGACTGTTACTTATATGTCCCCTGAGAGAATCCGTAATGAGTCATATTCGTATCCTGCTGATATTTGGAGTCTTGGACTTGCACTTTTTGAGTGTGGCACTGGAGAATTCCCGTACACAGCCAATGATGGACCTGTGAATCTTATGCTGCAGGTGAGCTGTTTTCGTGGTTTCTTGATTCCTCTATTAGGTTGTCGCATCTGATCGATCAGACTTTTTTTCCTGCTGATAATATCAATATTTCCACGTATGTAATTGTGCGTTGTCTTCTTACTATTAGAACTCCAAATCATACCCGTATGTCTATCACTTCTGTTGCAGATCTTGGATGATCCTTCCCCCACCCCATCCAGGCAGAAGTTTTCCCCAGAGTTCTGCTCATTTATTGATGCATGCCTGCAGAAGGATGCAGATGCTAGGCCAACAGCAGAGCAGGTTAGCTATATACCTTTGAAGTACATCGTCTACTTCCTTCTTGAGGTAGCAAGGATAATGTTCTTTTGAAGCTCATTCTGTGCCTTTTTGCAGCTTCTTTCACACCCATTTATTACTAAATATGAGAACTCACAAGTTGACTTAGCAGCATTTGTTCGAGATATATTTGATCCAGTACAAAGGTTGAAGGATCTAGCAGATGTAAGTTTCTAACCCTTTCAAACTATTATAAATCATGTTGCTGTAATTTAGCAGAATTTCAGTTGCCGCTTTATCACCATGCTTTCAAGTATTAGCAGTGGTATTGGCCATGCCTTCTGCAAAAGCATGGAAGTTTTTCTGGCTTATCACTCTCCTATAGGTCTTATTAATTTCCCCTGAAGAAATTCTGGTTCTTTAGTGTAGTTATATGTAATAGCTGTTGCTTCATGTAGAAGCATTAGATAGAAAAGTTAAAACCTGTAAGCTTACGCCTTTTACGGTGCCAAACTCCCTATAGTATCAAACATCTATTTGTTACATGTATGCTTTATCTGCCCAGTGTATGAATCACCTGTGCTCGATACTAAGGATTAATGTACCTGAAATATCTGATTGCTAATATTCAAGACAAATTATGCTGCTGTAGCCTTGATTACAGTATTTGCTCATGGCTCATGCTTGCTTGACGCATTGGTATTCATTTTAATTTGTAGCTTTTTATTTTGTCTAAGCAGATGTTTGCAATACACTACTACTTGCTTTTCAATGGACCAGATGAACATTGGCAGCACACAAAGTCATTATACAATGAAGGATCTAATTTCAGGTTTGTAAAGTTTATTGTACTGCAAGTCTGCTATCTTTGCTTTCGTAATTTCATTATCTTGTCTTACCTGTCCTGCATCATTTTAGAAAATTAATAAGTTTTTCCTTATTTTCTTCCGCAGTTTCTCTGGGAAACAATTTGTTGGTCCAAATGATATCTTCTCTAGCTTGTCAGACGTGCGGAGGAAACTAGGGGGTGAATGGCCCCCTGAGAAGCTAGTTCACGTAGTTGAGAAGCTGCAGTGCCGTGCTCATGGTTCAGGTGGAGTTGCAATCCGAGTATCTGGATCATTTATTATTGGGAATCAGTTTCTTATCTGTGGTGATGGAGTGCAAGTTGAGGGCTTGCCAAATTTTAGGGATCTTTCCATCGACATATCAAGCAAGCGGATGGGTACATTCAAGGAGCAGTTTATTGTAGAACCTGGTGATGCCATCGGATGCTACTTCATCGCTAGCCAGGAGTTGTACATCATGTCACAGAACAACTAGGATGGTGCTACACTTTTTTGTTTTTTCAAGGTTTAGTACGTCATTCAGAGTTGATTCCTGAAAAATCTTGCAAGTGTTGCAGTTCAAGGATAACGGAGCAAAGACAACCAGAATCTTACAATTCTCGCGGTTAAAGGTACCGCTCGAGAATGGCTTAATAAAGGCGACAATGCTTCCAGCAACTTGCTCATGAGAGCTCTGGGAATCCAGAAAGTTAGAAGTGCTTGGATATATGGATCCACAGAGGCATGAACACCCAGGGCAAGCAAAACCGTACTCGAGTGAGCAGGATTGAGAGGTGAAGACTGAAGACTGAAGACTGATAGCTCTCAGATGGGTTATTGTCAACTTGACAGTGTCAAGTGACAGCTCCTCATGGGATCTACATGCTCGAAGCTGATGCGTCCACTATTGAGTAGCTTGGGTGCAGTTATGACTTATGCACGACAAAAGTGGGGATTTGCTAGCAGCGGTTTGCAGCTTAACCCATGAGGCTTTGGACTACGATAATATGGAAGAAACGCAACTAGATATAGACAGCAGACCGCTTGCAGAGTGGACAATGACGAATCCAGGAGACATCAAGCCATGAGTTTTATTATCACGTCGTAAGGGTAAGGTGAAAAATAATCACTATAGGCTTGACATCTGCGGCTGCCAGGCGAGAATAGTATTTAGATAGAGAAAAGTCCGATTGAACGTCACTCTTCTGTAAAGATCGGTATTTCTAATATGCGTACAGTTGTAACTCTTTAAATTGTAAATAGCAGGAAAAACCAGTAAATTTATCTAATCAGTGTGCAATTTCTGACTATATTTTTACAGTGACGCAATACGTTGTATTGATTAGTTATTTTGCGGCAAATGGAGGTCTCTCGGGGGCTAACATTCATCAGAAAATTGTCTTGTTCTGTGTAGAATGCAGATAAAAAGGGTACACTTCTTTCTAAACTGTATTGTATCTTAAAAAATCAAGACCATTTTAATACAAAACCATCAAGCTTTCAGTCACAAATGTAGTACAGAGAAAATTGAAGTGATGAAGCTTGTGGCCTGTGCAGATATTGAAATCATAGATGTATAGTGATATTTTGTGAAGACCTGTACAGTTGTATCTGTTGTGCTCAGTAGTGGGTTGGCTAACACACAACGAAGTAATCTCGGATAGTTTTCTTCTTCATTGAAGATGGAGGACTTAGGACAGAGGAAGGGCTTCTTGCTGCAGATTCCGGAGTTCTGTCGAAGGCCTCAGTTAAGTTAACACCTGACAATAATCCATGCTTTCGGGACTGATAGGTGGTACTAGCTTCAGGTGTTTTCATCACTTCTTGTAAGCTTGCATCTTGTACTACTTTTGAATTACATGGACTTTCTCTGTCTATAGGTTGCACTTTGCATTCAGTTGTAGGAACTTCTGTAACTTTCTGACGAACACAAGGAGTCCCTCTGGACAGGCAAAACTTGTCACTGACATTCCAGAAGCGGACCTGAAAAACAAGGGAATGCTTTGAGCACTGACCAAATTGTTCATAGCTTTTACTGAACATTAGACCTATTTGCAATGTAGCAAAGTATGTGTACGAAATCAGGGAGGTCAACAGTCATAATCTTACTGTGTAATCGTCAGAAGCTGTGGCAATCATCCCTAGTTCTGGTAAGCTCCTGTAGCAGAAATTGAATGCGCAATTCAGTAGCAGTTTGCCATTGTCAAGAACTAAATATTTAGAGTCATTCTCTTTTTTTTTTTTTTTTTTTGAGATGAATGATTACAGATTACATCAACTTTATACTTACCAGTCAACCGCAGTGACCTCCTTTTGATGGCTTGATAAAGCAATGGGGTCTTTGTGAGGATTGTTTACCTGTATCAGAAAGAATCTCATTAAGAAACATACTTAATGAGGCTAAAACAAGCTTAAGAGTTACTGGATTCGAGATGGAGTCCAGACCTGCCATATGTATGCCTTTCCGTCTCCAGATCCACTCAGTATGTGGTCTGAATCAGGGCTGATGAATGACTGAAAATTGAAACATTTACAACTCAGTCTGGGAATAAGTCGTAAAAGCATAGGTATAGCATTCTTTTCATCCATTAGCAGAGTTGGATGCTTTACCTTCACATAGAATGTTCCGAATTGAGCGCCTGTGAAATAGCTGATAGGACCTTTGTCAAGCTGGAGAACGTTATACAGATATACTCTGGGAGTTGCAATAAAATTAAAGATTTAGGAACTGTTAAATCAGTCGTAACTTGAAGAATTGAAAACTATGGTGTGGTGACATTCTGTTTAATGCATACCTATTGTCAGTACAAGAAGCAGAAAGCAGCAATCCATCAAGATCTTGGGATAAGCTGGTTATACCATGTGTTCTTCCCTTCTGTGTAAAACGTTAAACAATTGGTTGAGGAAATATATATATATATATATATATATATATATATATATATATATATATATATATATATATATAAGAATCTGTGATGGATAAATTAGCAAAGCAATGTTCAGACGAGCAAAGAAATTGGAGAGAAAAGACTAACTGTATCTGTCAAAGTTTTCTGATGAGGGGAACCCTGAGCAGCAGTAGCTCGAAGGTTTCTACTGTCCCAGATCTTTACAGTGCTGCATGGAACCAATGGTAAACATAAAGCGCGTTAGAAATCTAACATCAACATACAGAAGTTAAATTAAAGTTGCAGCGATCTTGTAAGTACCTGTCAACTGCTCCAGCTGTGGCAATAGAGACTTCATCTTTGAGATAAAGAACTGATGTAACAGTCATTGAAGCTGTCTGAAAGGATGAAATGCGTATTTAGACTAGATATTCCGGCAATGTACTACTCAGAACATATTTTTCTGAAGTACAGAACAAACCTTTCCCTTTACAGATCGTTTTCTCTTGGCTGAGGTATGATTATGAGCTCCTTCAACCTTTTCAGTTGACCTATAACAAGGGATTAAACCAATTACTACTGAATGTTTCAGCCAACAGAATCATGTAGAGAAACGGGGGCATATATACTTACGGTATCCATAGCAAATCCTGGGGCTTACACCTCAAGTCCCATAGTGCAAAAGACCCGTCCCTTGAGCCAGATAAAACAATATCTATTCCACAATCAACAAACCAAGGGTTATTATTCAACAACACAAACCTTCATAGTAGGTACTCTATTAAGACCGGGAAACAGTGAATAAACCGTTTTGCTTACCTGAATTTGTAGGGTGAGAGCGAATGGATTTGACACTTCCGGTGTGACCTTTCAATATACCAGTACATTTCTTTTGTTCTACATCCCATACCTTAACCTGCCAATAAATGGAGCCTTGTTAGCTCTTCATTTGCGATGCAAAACACCGTCTTCATTATCTTGGCCAAGCCCCTCATTATGCTATAATCCCCTCATCCCTACATTGATTTGCCTGCTATACTTTTATGATCTTTCTATTTAGACTGCCTCATTGTAGAGACAGCTCAAGAGCATTTTTCATTCACTTCAAAAGCGACTATTCTAAATTTCGAGGCTTTTTAGGCTCATGTAAACAAAAATGTAATGTTTTGATAAGATCTTAGGAGATACAGGTAGGCACCATTAAAAAGAACATGATCAGTCTAGTCATCCCAAGAAAAATAAAAATCTTAGCTTCTGCAACACTGCTTTCCCCTCAGAGGCCAAAATCAGAAGTGTATCAGTGACGACTTACTATGTGATCAGCTGCCGCTGTCAGAATTGTAGAATCACCCTGCATAGGTAAAAAGTTCAATCATGTCAATGCAAGGTGTCCCTCTCATCAAAATCTCTTCCCGAATGTAAGTTCTTTGAGAAATTTTCTATTAAACAGTCGATTCTAACCTATGATTTAGTATAACACCTTCACCATTTAATCAAAATCAAGAGTAATCATCACTCTAAGATATAGTACTACTACCAAACAGCTGAAATTAAATTGAAGGATTACCTTGGTCCAACAAAAATCATAAACAGAATTTTCGTGCACAATCCAACTAGAAACGATTGATTTCTCTGAAAAAAAAAAAAAACAAACAAACACAAACACAACAAAATCCCATCAAGCTCAATTTCACATTAATCTTCATCAATACACCACCATAAACATTTATATAATCCCATCAAATTAATCAGAAGGGCACCTCTATTTTCTTGGTGGGTTGCTGAGGGTTCGACATTCGATCTCGTATCGTATATGCTTAGAAACCCCTCCTCATCCGTAACACCCAAGAAATGAGCATTGTTAATCGTCTGCACATCATAACAATAAATATTTCACAAACCCACCAAAACAAGAATTTTTTTTTTTTTTGTGCGGAGAATTAGAAAAATTGGAAAAGAAGATTAGACCTTTGCAAAAGAGACGGCTAAAGGGGGAGTGTAAACCCCATTGTGAGAGCTAGAAACGGCGACGCTGCAACCGGGTTCGTCGATTCGACAGTCGATTGAGCTGCTGTACGTGAAAAAGGGGCGTTTTTTACCTGAATCAACACATTTTTAATCAATCAAATAATGTAATTAAGATTTACAAATGGGTTTTAATCAACATGAAATGAAGAAAAAAAAATTAGATGTGGAGATTTTAACAACTCTTTTTACCTTTAAACCCATGAAGTTCTCTGAATCTGATGTCGTGAAAGATCGATTTGGAGTTGTGGATCTCCATTGATGCTCGAGGTTGAAGAGAGAGGAGAGAGAAAGTGTTATTTTGCAGTGAGAAAAAAGGAGGTGTGAAGAGGAAGTTGGCGGGAGGGAGGGGGGTAGAAAAGGTGAGTGTTTAATGTGGTGGGAATCTGTTTGAAAATTTTAACTTTTGGCGAAAGTCAGCCGCCCATTTTTGCGCTTGATTTTTTTTTTTTTTTTTTTTTTATTCATGAATTGGTGGTTGGTGGCGCCTGGATTTGTTGATACGGAGTTAGTACTTTAGTGCTTGTTTGACCAAGTTTCTACAACTGTTTTCGGGGGTGAGAAACGGAAACTTTGCCAAGTTTTTACAACTGTTTCTGGGGGTGAGAAGCAGAAACTTTGCCAAACAGGGGTATTGAGAGAAATACTTCTAGACTCTATTAACTTGGAACGATTAATTCAAATAATGCTCAAAAAATAAAAATTTGTCAAAGTGGGGTTAAAAAAAAACTATTTGTCAAAATAGGGTCCAACTAGGATTGGAAATATCCAAACCTAAGCTTTAAATCTAGACCGTTTATCTCACTTGATCCTATGGTTGATAATTTTGATTCTTTAAAAAAAAATTCATACAAACTCACCCTTGCCAAAAAAAAAAAAAAAAAAAACTCACCTCTCCCCCAGACCCTCACCCACCTACATCAGCCATTAGACTACCCTTTTACCACCCCCGACGCCATACGCAGACCGCCAGCAAACTAGGCGTCGGCGCCACCACCGAAGGCATAATGGGTCGACGACCCCACAACCACCACAACACCCACGAGCCCCCATATATTTGAGTTGTTTTGTTTAATTTTATTCCGGAGAGAGAAGAGGGCGGTTGTGGTGAGGGGCGTAGGGGAAGAGCGCGGTGGCTGTAACGACGGATGACGACCACGGTGGTGAACTTGATAGCAGTTGTCGAGTAGCGACGACAAAGATGGGTAGCTGGGCGAGCAATGGCCGATTTAGCGAGGCTGAGGAGAGAGAAGGTTGTGAGGAAGATAAAGAGAAGAAGCAATTAGGAGAAAAGAAAAAACTCGACAAACACGCCACGCGCCATGGCGGTTTTACCAACACACGCCATGCGCCATGGCAGTTTTACCAAACACGCCGCCATGCCAGTTTTACCAAACACGCCATGCGCCATGGCGAGTCTTTCGCGGACCTAAATCCGAGCCTACGTGCACCCTATTTTGACAAATAATTTTTTTTGAACCCCATTTTGATAATTTTTTATTTTTTAAACATTATTTGAATTAATCGTTCATTAACTTGAGGAGCCAAAAACAACTTCTAGAGTGCCCAGAAGGAGAAACACCAAATTGGAGTTTCTCCTTCTCCTTCTGTTTCTGCTTCTACTTCCCATTAGAACATCAAAATAAATTCTCTCTCCTCAAAACCCCAACCACCTTTCCTATCACCGTCACCACCAAGGATTTTCTCAACTACCAATTGAGTTCCTAACCGACATCGTCACCAAAAACCTTCAGTCGTTGACTCGTCGCTCGCGACGATTCCCCTGCCTGAGCCCCGCCACAACGTCCCCCCTTTCCCTCAAACATCATTTACTCTTCCTTTCAATTTTCTCTATCCTCGATTTTTTCTCACCCACAACTAACAGTCAACAATAGGGAGTCGTGTGAGGGGCGCCAGGCTGGTTCCGACCGGGGGGGGGGGCAGCCGGAAATCAGTGGGTAGAGGGTGAAAAAGGGGAGTTTAAGGAGGAGAGAGAATCTTGCGTTGAGAAGAGATGGGGCAACGACGGTGGGTGATGACGGCCTAGGATCGATCGCTGATGTGCCGCTAGCCTGATGATGGTTGTCGCAGGTGCAATGGTTGTGTTGTGCGTGGGGGTGGCGGTGGTGATGGGTGGTTCTAAAGGAGGGGAGAGAGGAGAGAGAAAAAGTTAGGGTTGGGGGGTAGTTTTTGTTTTTTAATTTTTAATTTTTGTTTATATTATCTTATTTTATAGGATGGACCAAACAGTTATCAAACTAATTCTAATTTCAGAAACACTTTTGAAAAAAATTTACTAAACACCCAATAATTTCTCCAGAAAACAGTTTCTCCAAAACTAATTCTAAGAAACACTTCTAGAGAAATTGGAGCTTGGTCAAACAGGCCCTTAGTAGTCGAGTTACGGTTTGAGGCCCGTTGATTCGGGTCATTTTGGGTTAGCATAATCAATGTGGCTCATATAGGCATATAACATAAGTCATGTAATCAGATTGGTAAGATTTATTAGGGTCATTCATCTCAGGTCAATTTGGCGGGTATATTCTATACTTTTGGATTTTTAGTCTTCAAAAAGACAAATTTAAGTGGTCGTAGGCCTCTTTGAAGGATATTTCACCGGATTAATGCCTGATTATTTTTATGTTTAGTTGAGATCTTCTGAGTTTGAACACCCCTCATAGCCCTTAATAACCCTCTAACAAGGAATGAACAATATGAATAAAATAAATAAAAACACAAAATTCACTCTTAATATATGTACTCCTTGATTATTTAGTTCAAAACCAAGTTAGGTGTTTTTTTTTTTTTTTGTGTAATTAAAGAGTAGCATTAGGCGTTAGCTGCAGGGGTGGAGATATAAGGATACCAAATGATCAAATGCAACCTTGTTAAGGGCTTTAGTAAGAATATCGAAATCTGAATAGAAGTAGAGACATAAGAGGGAGCAATAAGACCATCACGAAGAGCATCACGAGGCTGATTGTCACAATGCAGTGTTACCGGAGCAGTGGTAGATACACCCAAAGTACCAAGAATATGACGTAACCATTTGAGCTCACGGGTGGTAACAGACATGGACCGATACTCGGCCTCAGCCGAAGAGTGAGAAACAGTAACCTGCTTGTTCGTCTTCTAGGAAATGAGACTAGAACCAAGGAAAATGACGTAAGACGTAAGCGAACGACGACTCACAGGTCATGCCGCCTAATCCGCATCACAGTTAGCTTCCAACGACAACTTAGCATCCGAACGCAACAAAATACCACGACCAGGATCGCCCTTGAGAAACCGAACCACTCGTAAAGCCGCCTCCCAGTGGACCTTTCTAGGTTCATGCATAATATGCGCCAAGATATTAATCAAATACGAAAGCCGAGGGCGAGTCGTGCCAAGATAAACTAGGCGACCTACCAAACGACGATAAGACGAAAGATCCGAAAGAGGATAACCTGAATCTGTGACCAAACGATGATTGGGCTCAATAGGAATTCCAGCAGGTCGTGCACCCAGTAAACCGGTCTCCTTAAGAATATTAAGAGCATACTTGCGCTGAGACAAGAATATGCCCTCCTTACTACGAGCAACCTCAATACCCAAAAAATATTTCAAAATGCCTAAGTCTTTCATATGAAAACACGAACTCGAATAGGCTTTAAATCGCGAAACAACAACACTATCATTTCCGGGTATAACCAAATCATCAACATAAACCAAAACATGGAGTCGCACCTTCCCGCGAACCAAAGAGAACAAAGAGTTATCAGAAACACTAAACCCATAACGAACCCAAGGCGACGCAAGCTTAGCATACCAACAATGAGGAGCCTGCTTAAGACCATACAATGACTTGCGTAAACGACACACCTTACATAATACTGCCTTGTCAAAGCCAGGAGGTAAACGCATATAAACGTCCTCCGTCAAATCACCACGTAAGAACGCATTATGGATGTCCATCTAAACCTCCTCCGTCAAATCACCACGTAAGAACGCATTATGGATGTCCATTTTATGCAAATCCCAACCACGAACAGCAGCAACCGCTAACGAAGTATGCAATGTAACCATCTTAATAGTGGGCACAAAAGTCTCATCACAGTCTACCCCTTTAATTTAACGGTCACCACGAATCACCAAACGTGACTTATAATGATCAACGATACCATCAGAGTTATATTTGATACGATCAATCCACTCACAATTAATAGTTTTCTTACCGGGAGGAAGAACAACAACCGTCCAAGTCTGAATACGCTCGAGTGCCGACACCTCATACGCTCGAGGAAGGTCAAAACTCAATCGTTGGGTCAAGTGGAGGAAACGGTTCGCGAGTAAGGGTTGGCCTCCTTGACATACAAAACCGAGATCCACGAAACATCGCAAGTAAAACCTGATGGTCCTTAATTAACAAATGTTTCATCCAAGTATTTTCTTATAACAAATTTGGTTTTCTATGATACAATACGTATGGTTTTTCATAAGCATGTTTTCAACTTTCCATTATAGTCTAAGTGTGATTTTTAATTCATATATGTTGCCCGAGATATTTCGTTTCTTTTGGTTGATGTTAAGCATGACGATTATGTATTAATTAGCATATTCGTTTCTATGAGTACGTATGCTATTCATGTTCGTCTTGTTTTACTTCTTTTGCATGATTTTTATTTGGTTTGCATGTAAAGTGTTATGTGTATCCGTCGTCAATTAATTACTTTTAATTTATCATGGATCAATTAGTAGAGACCGTCGACCACGACAGACGGTCTGGGTGCCTAATGTTGAAATATGTGCCTTGAACATCTTATCGTTTTGGTTTGGTCGTGATCGTGTGCGAGAAGGGAGCTTGAGACACGTAGGGTTGCGACAATATGGGTGTTGGAGCTATGTATGGTCCATACTATATGAGTGGTATATAGGTGTATGGCTCGTGGCGGACAAATGCGGCAAGAAGATGCGTGCGGCGGTCCGCGAGTTCGTCTCGGCGGATCGCGAGGAACAATTGGCGAACCCGGAGCAGGCTTTGAGCGCGGTCCACGGTGACCCCTTTGACGGTTCGCCAGATTTCGCGGGTACGATTGTCGGCTTTTCTCCGTCTTTTGCTTTTGGTAATTAATTTCCTAATAATATTAGGTTATCTAACTACACCTATCATGAGGGGACTATATAAACACCCTAACCCCTTCATAGCCTCCCTAAGCCAACAAGGTCGTTGAAGACACAAGATGGAGTGATTCTCTACCTATTATGGGTACACCGAGTCATGATAGGGAGTTTTCTCTATGATTGTGACTTCATTAGTTGGTCAGATTAGAGAGCATTTGTTAGGTTCTTAGTTGATCGCAAGAACGTTTGACTTACTAGATATCGTTCGTATTTGGTGATTTCTTTTCAGGTTGAACTCGCAACTTTGTATTGACACTATTTCTCCACATAGTGAAATTGGTTTCTCCTCTTTTTGGTGGACGTAGCTGCCAAATTGCTGGTGAACCACGTTAATTCACTGTCTTTTCTTTACGTTCATATTGTTGTGTTATTGTTTGATATCACGTTGTTCATCTTCTCGCACCTATCGAACAAGCATTGTTGGGTCTGAACGCCTCTGTTCCAAATCCTAACACCTTCCCAACCTGTAACCTTCACGAATCCATTCTAGGTTCGTAGGGTCCTAAAAAAGAAAACTCGCTGGCGACTCTGGTCAATAGCAACTCATCTATGGAGGGTGAATCGGCCCACCCGGTCGGTACGGTACCTCACACTCGTATTTTATTATACAGAATCTTCATAAAAGTAAGTTAGTAACAATAATTAACTCTTAATTCTCTATGCGTTGCATTCAGGGGAAAAAAAATGAAGTGTTGATTATTAAACCTGATAACAATAACTTTTTCGAGTTCGAAAAAGATGAATTAGTTGTGCCATTCGATAGCTATCCTAGTGATATAGGGTGGAGTGTGTAGGTGTGTATCAATGGTGTTATTTGCTTAGTTGATGATTTGGAGTATCAGGCACCACATTTCGGATGTGGAAGTGTGGAACCCGTGTATCAAGAAGACGGTTCAATTTCCAAAGCCCGAGTATAGGTACCTAACGCATGGCGCCTATTTTTCTAGTTTTGGGGTTTGGGTTTGATCAATTTACGGGCGATTACAAGGTGGTTCGAGTAGTGTACTTGGACCAGGTATACCGTGGTAGTGCTGATTGGCCTATACCTGTAGTCGAGGTGTATAGTTTGAGGTCGGGGGGTTGGAGGTCTTTAGGTCATGGTCTTGATTACAAGATCCAGAAATGGAATAATCATTAAGGATAATCCATCCATTCTATATCATTAAAGGAGACTTTTTTGTAGCTCTCACATCGACAGAAGATTTTTAAAGAGTTTTAATTTTTTTTTAATACCAAAAGTATTTGATGTCCATCCAAACGCAAAAAAAAAAAAAAAAAAAAAAAAAAAAACAATGTTTAACAACACTCCTACCGTATTACAATCCTCATTATTATCACTCATTAATTACATGTAAACCAATCATATATTCACAATTAAAGAAACCTTATATGAAGCAAAAGACAATGTATATAGCCAGACATTGAGTTTCCTTCCACCATACCACAGTTCTCATGTTCACCTTTTTTTCATGTTTAATGTTAAGAATTTGTTGCCAAACTGTCATCATTAATAAATGTAGCAAAACATAGATAAAATAATTGAATTCTGAAACTAGGATGTTCAATCTACTCATAAAAATGTTGTAATATCATGCGTTGAGCTTCATAGGATGTTTCGTGCAAAAAAGAAAAATTATAATCTAATAATGGAAGAGGAAAACACACAAATTGACGAGTTATATAGGTGATATGGTGATGATTATGTACACAAGATCGTAAAGTACGGTAATTTTTGCATATATTGAATGTTGTTTATCTAAAAATTGGGCTTTTTCTTTCGAAATTTGCAACTTATGCCTTAACTTCTTACCGATATGTCTTAATATATCAATCTGACTAATAATTTATAACGGTCTAATGGATTTTAAATAGTTTGAATCGTAAGTAATATGACTTTGAACTTTAGAAAGACGCCATAAATATCCACATTGCATGGTACAATATTGAAAATATAAAGATTTAGCAAAGTGGATTCTTCATGGATGAATACACTAAAATTTTTCATACACAATTAAGTCATTCTATATTGTATTGATTTTCATCCAACATAAATATATGAGTATAATTCAGATTTACTACATCTACAACAACAACAACCCATCCTTATTCTCACAATAATTTGGGATCGGCTAACAAGAGATATCATTATTAAGAGACCCGTGCAATGCACGAGCATTCATCCTAGTATTAGAAGAAAAATGGAAAAAAATAAGTTACGCTAATATTTTTTAGGTTACGTTTTGCAATACCCGTAATTAGACAAATTTTGGATAAGACGATCCTACTCTCCGGCGAACCGAGTCACATATTGAGTTGGGCCATTGAAAACCCATCACACACAAACTAGATCAATCACCAAATTTGCGTGACGAGATAAAGGAAACCAATATATAACGAGGGTTTGCTTAGCATTGATTTGGTAGGGCAAAACATAAAACCAGGAAGAAGCTTCCACCAGAAGAGAAGAGAGAAAAAAAAAAAAATGTCAGGAGTCACAAACAACGCTGGTGATGCTGAAGACAAGAAGCCCGCTGCTGACCAAGCCGCTCATATCAATCTCAAAGTCAAGGGCCAGGTCTTTTCTTTCTTCCTTGTCTAATTTATAAAGTGTTGTTCTTTTTTTTTTTTTTTTTTGCACTTTAATTTATGATCATGACAAATTTTGATATTTCTGGGGTTGTTGTTTTCTGGGTATTAATTTGATGTTGTTAAATTTCAGAATTGAATTGTGAAATTGGTAATTATGCATACTTTAGAATTGTGTGTTTTGTTTTGTTGTTATGGAATTCTAGTAATTTTTTACTGTGTGCGTAGGAATTGGCAATGTAGTTTTGATTAATTTGGTTGAATGCTGGAATTTTGTGTATATCATCTAAAGATATGAAATTTATTTGAATTGGGTTGGTATGTATGTTTCAAAACGAGTTCTCCATGTATGTCCGTCCCCAAACTACATTGCTTGTAGCGGAAGCCTTCTAGGAGGAACTGGGGTAACGGTACCGACAATGACGATGATGATGGGTGAGCGGATGGATTGTGCGAGTCTGAAAGACAAGAATGTTGCTACCTTGTCCTCACATTGTGTTTGAATCATCCGGGTAGTGGATGTGTAGGGGGTATCAGTTTGGAAATCGAGATTCATAATGGGTTACCTTCATCGGAGACTACTGTGTTTGGTTTATGGAAACTGTGTCTCTTGTGGTTTTTCTAGGTAGATGGTAATACTGGAAATTCCGGCAGACTGATTGTGAATCACAGATTACTGAATTATGTATGAAGAGGATGAACTTCTATAATGAAGAATTTCGAATTACTGAGAACTGTTATTGTGTTAGATTTTGGAAACAATGTCCCTGATATTGTGTTTGATACTGGGAAGAGTCCGAACTAGATTACAGAATGTGTCGTCTGGTTAAGTTCGGAAATCAGGAATTGTGATTAACCTGCTGCTACCTTTTTTTTTTTTTTTGGTACGAGTTCTTACTAGTTTTGTAGGATAAATGACTTATAAGGACACGAGTACATGCTTTTTTATGGGTGGTTTGTTGATGATGATTTTCCTTTTTGATTTAATTAAGCATGGCGCTGTCTTAGGTTTACATTTGTCTCATACGACTGCGTTAGCTAAATTCGCCAGATTGGTTAGTAGAACAATTGTATGGTGACTGAAGGTGTTTCGAGCAACCCATAATATGCTTGAAGCCTTGAAGTCCTTGCCTCGAGCTGTATATGTTATGTTGGGTATTGTCGCGAGTTTATGGAGCTGTCCAGATGTAAATTCTGTAATGAAGAGTGATATAGAAAACTAAGACTTGAGGGTAAAAATCTAGCTTATAAGATGCTTGTTTACACTGTGGAGCACCAGTAAAGGAAGTTTTATGGTCACCCTTTTACTGGAGGAAAATGGCACTTTCATCAAAGAAAGTGGCCACTATATAATTTGGGAAATGGCAGGATATGGTGGATATAGTAGTGCGTCAAGTGCCTGTGCTTTATTGAATTTTGTGGATAGTTACTCGTAATTTGTCACTGTTAGGTGCCATGATGGTTAGACCATTAAGAGAGTCAGATCGAGTTTTGATTTGTATGGAGTATGGACTGTGTGATCATGTATTTATCCCTGTAATACTTTTGAATGAAATACTGTGGATGCTGTCAAATTAGCAGGTCTGCGTATCATTCATAGATTGTCGTACTATTATTCATGCCTTGATGATGTTCAGTATTAAGAAGTCCATTTTGGTAAATCTGTAGGCAGGTTTGTGGCTTTATCTGCATTTAGAATTTTAGATGGCTTCTTTAGCTCTTTGGTCTCTGATGCCTGTCACCCCTTGCGGTTAGATTATTTACACCTTGAGTAATGGTATACTGTGTTATGTAGGAACATCTCTGTTAGTTATGCTTTTTGTTGTGCGAGCACGTTCTCTGTTGTTCTTTGATGGAATGCTGCAGGGATTCTTCAAAATTGATTATTGTTTACTTAGTCACTGAAGAGTTGGACTTGATCTGTTTGCAGGATGGCAATGAAGTCTTCTTCAGAATCAAGAGGTCCACCCAACTAAAGAAGCTCATGAATGCCTACTGTGACAGGCAGTCTGTTGACATCAAATCTATTGCTTTCCTATTTGATGGACGTAGACTTCGAGAGGACCAGACTCCAGATGAGGTTTCCTTTCCTACCCAGCTTGGAATCCCCCTTTTCCCCTCTCTGCTCAATTTTCCCTTTCTCTTTTCATCTGCTGCTTTTATGATATACGTAGTAGTTTTGTTATGCCTCTAACTCGTGTAATAATTCTTTGTAACAGCTAGAAATGGAGGATGGTGATGAGGTTGATGCTATGCTCCACCAGACTGGAGGTGCTGTTGTCTAGGCAGGAACATGCTTGAGGCCTTTGGTAGGATGGAGTAGGTATTCAGTATTCGTAGATTGGCTTTAGACATGACTTTTCGATGGTAGTGTAACTATTTAGTCTATCCCAGAACAGCAGTTATGTAATGCTATTGAGTTTTAGATGTTCCTGATCATCAGTTCTGCGCTCATCAGCGTGGACGGTAGAATACAAGCAACTCTAGCATTTTATGCAGTTTGCCTGGTTAATGAGAACTGGCTGAACATTACAGATTTACAGGTTATTAATGTCAGCTTCAAGTAATGTTCCATGTCTCAAGTTCTGCAAGCTATTGATTAATTAGCTGATGCTCTTTTCTTGTGGTGCTCTGCTTTTCCATGAGTCCTTACAGAGTGTGTTTCCAGCTGATTGCAAAAGCCACTTGAATGAAAACCCGTCTTTTTGTACAAAACACTGCAAACTTCGAACTACAAAAGGGGAGTCGTCTTTGCAAGTTAGTCTTGCACACGAATAAAAGAAACCTCTTTCAACCTTCGTGATTTACCATTTTGTGTTATACTTCGACTTCATTGTTTTGTTATTCAGTATCCAAGTACGATTCTTTGCAAAATCAAGCAGAGGTCTGGGTTGGATCAATGTACGAGTAATTAACCATTCACGAGGACTAGAAATAAATTTCTACTAACATATGGGTCGTTACTCGTGAGTTGAAATGAAAGAACACATCCATTGAGTCGACCATACATCCAACCGAACAAAAACCATTCCGTGCTGGTTGGGTTCGGACCGATTGGTTTAGTTGTTGGGTTGGACAGAAATGATCATTGTTGAGAGAGACCGTGGTCTGGTCTCTCAAATTCCTTTCTCCACTCAAAATAAAGTTGAGGGTAAAGAGTTCAATCTTTGTTATGTTAAACGATTATTCGGTAATTCTCTCACGAACAAACCTCAGCTGGGAGCCACTAGATGCAGGCTTATCCTTCCCATACTCCACCCTCCGACCCAACTTTATACGTGGAGGAGTTCAAATTTTAATTGAAAAATCGTTTTCTCTCCGTTTTAAAAAAAAAAAAACCTGTAATTATTTAATTTATAATGTTGGGCCTGCTGGAGGCCCATTTGTTCCTGTTGGTGACTGAAGAAGTTAAAGGGAAAGTTCCCAAAAGCGAGTCAAGCAATACAAAACCCAGGAGAGAGAAATTGATAGTGTCATCGTCGCGTGAGAAGGAAGCTGAGAGAGTGCACACTACAGAATCGAAGCGAAGCAGGAAAAAATTAATCAAAAATGTCAGGAACACAAGAGGAAGACAAGAAGCCCGGTGACCAGTCTGCTGCTCACATCAACCTCAAAGTCAAGGGTCAGGTAAAAATGTCCTTTTTCCCTTTTTTTTTTAGTAAAATAAAGTTACTGTTCTTCGTATAATTAGGGTTTTGATTAATGTTTTGCGATGATGATTTATATGCAATGTTCTCGTTTAATTGCTTCCTAGGTTGTTTAATTAGAGTTAGGTATGATAATTCAGAAACCCTAGAAATTTTGTTTGTTTAAAACCCTGATTTTTTAATTTGAAAGAGAAGTTTGCGTTTTGTGTTGCGGAATACACGATTTAATTAGTTTGGTGAATGACTAGTTTGCGGTGTACTATATTATTTGAATTAGGCGTAGATTCGGGTTTTATTAGCGGCCGATGTCGATACTTTTCTAATGTGGCGGCGATATAGTTGTCTTGATTGTGTGTCTATTGGATTTATGAAGTACTATGTTATGCGGAAATTAAGTTTTAGCCAACCAACTTCAAGTGCACGTTACTTTTTTGGCGGATTGTGGATCGTTGTTTGAGGTACAGATAAGTGGAAAGTTGTAATTGAAAGGTGTTGTTTTTGTGTGATGATGGCGTGTTTGTGTTCGAGTTTAAGTTGGAGGAAGCCTGGGTTTGTGAGTTCCTTTTCTAAATGAAGTTGTTACTTCTTATGAGGTTGCAGTTTTAGGTTGTATTTTTTTGGTGGAAAAGAATTTTTATAAAGTGTGTACTCTAGTGTTCTTTTGAGTGATTTCAAGGATGACTTCTGATATATTTGTAATTTGGGTGCAACGTAGTTATCTGGATTTGTGTATCTTCTGGATTTATGGAGTACGAGCTTGTGCACAAATAGAATTTTAGCCAATCAAGTTCAGATGAATGGCACTTTGTTGGCAAAATGTGGATTGTGGTTTACTTTAAAGAAGAAGTTGTACTTGAACGTGTTGAGTTGTCTGATGATGGCATGTTTGTCTTCGACTTTAAGTTGGAGGAAGCATGAGTTTGTACAAGGATCAGCTGCCACTGGCTGTAATTAGGCTGTTCTTTAAGCAGTGTCGATTGGTTGATGGTTTGGTGTGGTATGAATTGCAATTGCAGCAAAAAATGGGCTTTGTTACTGTGTTATAATAGTGGAGTTGTTTATGGCACCATTCATTGGACTTGTTACTCCAGATGAGATTGCAGTCTTAGGTTGTACCTTTGTTGGAAAGAAATGGGGAATTCTAGTGTTCCTTTGAGCGATTTCATGGATGTGTGAGTATGACCTTAGAGAGAACATCGTTAGAGGAACGTGTTATTCCTGTTGAGGTTACAGTCTTTTGTTGTAGTGTTGTTGGAAATGAATGGTGAACTCTAGTGTTCTTTTGAGTGATTTCATGGATAACTCCAGAAAAGGTACTCGTGCAGTCGTGCTGTAAACATTTTCCTTAGAGTGAACATCGTTAGAGGTGTCCTTTCCATCTTATGCTTGCTTTGTTCTCAGCACGAAAAGAGGCGATTAGCCCATGCTCCGGACTTCCTTTTGGTGGATGTTAATTTGATATTAAAACAGCTATGTTTTTATTATCTGTGAGCTCGGGGCAATTTCTTATTTCACTTTACTTATCATCTACACAACGAAAATTAAAATAAAAGAAGGATGAAGAACGGATTAATGGTTTATAATTGTGAATTGCTAGCCTATTTCTTGTAAGTTGGCTGTTGCTTTACTATTAGTGGGCAGCGGTTTTGGTAGTAACTGTGATTGATTACTTGTAATTTTAGTGGACGTGGATATAACTAGTTGATGTAATTAACCAATTGCATAGTGCTTACACTAACCCCCTTTTCACTTGCTTGGACTTATCTAAAATTTTGGTCCCAAAAACATTTGGGTACGTACTTTAAGTGATTGATGCCTTTCGTGTACTAGCTTGTATATTTGAAAGTTAAAGACTGTCACTGACTTGATATCGTAATTGACTAATTGTAAAAAAAATATTAGCGAAAGTAAGTACCATATGTTTTACGAAGGGGAAATGTTAGGTTTTGGCTTTGTCCTAGGAAAAGAGTGAGTTTGCTGGAGAACTGACAATCTGTTATGCTGCTGGTCAAGTATCAATCAGAGAGATTCATGATTGTTATGTGAACTGTTGAAGAGTTTAAGAAAGGGTTTCTGTAGTTTGTTACCTGTTGGTGGGTTTCAATCAGAAAGTTTGAATGAAGTTCTTCAAGTACACCTGACGCCATGACAAGGATGAGTCTTCATTCAAATGAGGGAACTTGACATTTGTGTTAGGTACATGTTTTTCTTTATGAGAACATTGACGTACCCACACAGGTCCTCTCACTTTGTTTTTTGACCGTGTCTGTCCCTTTCATACGTTAGTACTGTCCTTCAACATTTTCTGGGTCGGTGTAGTTGCCTCAATTGTGTGAAGTTTGGATGTATGTGTATATAGAAAATATGCTCTTAATGCAAACTTTTGTAATTGGCTCACCATAAATGTTACCTTAGCACAAGAATGACGAATCGAGCCTGAATATCTCTTCAACTGTTAATTGAATTTGTATGTGTACCAACAACTATCACCTACCCCTCCCCTTTACTATCTAATATGATTTAATGTTCTGACATATGGAGGTCTTTGACTTTCAATAATAGGAAATTACTTGGTTCAAATCATGGACAATATATTATCGAAATTGTTTTATACATTAACCACACAATTAAGATATTCTACAGGGTGGTACATATATACGGACTACAACATTTCCAATTTGTTTATGTAGTACTTTTTGGAAATGTTAACAAAGTCTGTCTTATTTAAAAAAAAAAAAAACAGCAATGCTTGATGTAGATATAAGGATATGTGATCAGTAATGCAACATCAAAGAGAAGCTTATATATTGCCTAAAATGATTAATGTCACTGTGTGTTTAATATGGAGAGCAGTTTCAGTTTACTTAGTGAGCTGGCTTTATGTTATGACGTAATACTCTCTTGATGTGAGAAATCTGTAACCTGTACTGAGTTACTGACTCATTGCTCACTGTGATGGAACAGAGAGCATATTCCTTTGGCTGTGAACACTGTTGATGACTCCTGCCATATTGGCATATTGCTATCATTTCTTGTGATGAAGTTTCGTGCTAATTCTTTTGGAAGATCTGTGTAATTCTAGTGGAATTTTAACACTTTGTGTTGTTGTTCTCCCAAATAAGCGTTTTAAAATATTCGCTATCTTTTGTCACGTGTGCATCTCCAATAACACGTTTTTTGCTTTGTAGGATGGTAATGAGGTATTCTTCCGAATTAAGAGGTCTACCCAACTTAAGAAGCTTATGAATGCTTACTGTGACCGACAGTCTGTGGAATTCAACTCCATTGCATTCTTATTTGATGGGCGTCGTCTTCGCGCAGAACAGACTCCTGATGAGGTCTCTCTCTCTCTCTCTCTCTCTCACACACACACACACACACACACACACACACACACACACCCACACACAGTCACTCCATGAACACGCACATGTGCACCTGTTTTGATTAGTTACTACGTGAAACAGTCATCTAAAGCATCCACTCTTTCTCATATTTATTGCAGCTCGAAATGGAGGATGGTGACGAGATAGACGCTATGCTGCATCAGACTGGTGGTGCTACTATATAAGCGGTGGCGTTCCTGAGGCTCACTAGGAACAAGCAGCTTAGGTTATTACTGTAATGGACTTGCTGGAGGACCATGTTTAAATCTGTATTGTAAATCAATCAGTCTATTCTGAGCCTATGGGTTTAGTCTAGAACTCTGTGGATGATGATCTTGATGTTTGGTATGTGATCGACCATTCGAGCATTGTCCTAAACACGCCTGATTGACATCATAATCTGGCTGAAAGGCTGTGTATAATCTTATGAGAGTTTCGACTTGTTTAGTGTGTTTAACTTTGTGTGACAGAGAGCGAGTGTATCCTGTAATGGTTATCTCTGAAGTCTACGTATGAAGTCCATTCTCAGGGGCTCGTGGCATAATAAAGTTTCGTTGATGACTTCTATGAATTTGGTTCAGATGCTTTTTATCAGCAGTTGGTGTGAATGAGTTCGAGTACATCTCACTGAGGGCAGAGCTCGCTCAGCTTGGCTGTCACTGTGTAAGCATGTGTACATGTGCTGAAGCTCTCAGCTTGGAGTTTGGCATTAGTTTATGTCTTCTATATGTACTTCCTAGCGACTCAACGTCAGACCGCCTCAATTGGTTCAGAAAGTAAGATGTTTTCAAGCATCATCTTACCAGTTAAGCCTCGTTTTGAACTGGAGGGAGCTGCTTATCCAACTGTTTGTCCCTGCCTTAGATTGAATGGAATGTCGAATGAATACTATCTGAGACTTTTTAGTAGCCTAATTTTTGGCTCCTATAATGTCCCCGTTGCAACGAAAATCAACTGAAGGTGCGGCTCTAGTGTTCAACTCAGATTTATTCTATTGTCCTACTTCTAGAATTGTTAGCAGACCTGTATGCGTAGAAGCTTAAGATGTGCTCAACTCAGTTTGTTGACACTCACGTTTGGTACTAAGGCACTCGAGTGTCTGCTTCAAGAGAGTGGCACTAGGACTAACTCGAGACAAAGACCGAACACTTTCCGGAATGATAGGGCGAATTTAGTAATGATATGCAAAACCATTAGAATTCGGAACAAAATTTAGATATTTACAAAGTTCTGAGTTGCGAGTGTAAATTAAGGGGTCGTTTGGTTTAGTATTAAAAATTCACGATGCAAATTTGGATTCGAGATATTGCCCACACCTTATTATTTGGGGCTGTGGGCTCATTTCTGCTTTCATCACTTCACCTTAGCCACTAAATTCCCACATCTCTAATAATCAACACAACAGAAGATTACTTACCCTTCTGTTCTATCCAATTCTCAACCCCACGTCTACTTTCATCCATGGCTACCACTACAACCAGCTCCCTCTACTACAGCCCTTCTTCCTTCACCACCAAGCCATCTTCATCCCGTTCTCCTCGAACCGTGACCCCGAATCCCCGAATTCGTAACCTCCCGAAAATCCGAGCTGGGACCTCAGGTCCAGACATCATTGGCGATTTCGGAGCCAGGGACCCTTTCCCAGCTGAGTTAGAGAGCCAGTTCGGTGAAAAAGTCCTAGGCAACATGAGCACAGAACACAAGATACTTATACCACAAGCTTCGGTACTGTCATTATCCCAGCAGTCCTGCATTCCCATTCCTGCAAATGCAACTCCACTGTCTAAATATGAAGCTAAGCAGCTCGTGCACAAGGTTCTCGGGTGGTGGCTTAGCGAAGGCGAAAGCGAAGAGGGGAAGGAGTTGTTGAAGATGTACTGTGTGTGGAAGGTCAAGGACTTTGAGTCTGGAGTTGAGCTGATCAACAGGATTACTCAGGTTGGTGAAAATGCAGGGCATTTGCCTGTTTTGCAGCACTTGGAGGAGACTAATCAGGTGAGAGCAGAGCTGTGGACTCAGGAAATTGGAGGGTTGAGTATCAATGACTTTATTGTTGCTGCTAAGATTGATGATCTTAAGACATCTGATCTTGTTCCTAGGAAAAGAGTTTGGGCTTGATTGAGTAATTAGTAAGCTTGCTTTTTTTGATAGAAATTGTATGATCATTATGTGGAAAATCACATATTTGGAGCTAATAGTATGATAATTGACAAGCAAAGTTTTGGTGGTTTTTTTTGGAAAGTGGTGTTACCGGACGACGAATAGCTATTCACTTCTTCATTTTAATTTTTGTCTTAGAATCATCAGTTTTAGTGATATGTGTTTCTTACCTGCCTCAAGTATAATTTGTGATTATCCTTATTCGCAAGATTCAATTTAGTAAAGATATCTAAGTGAACCATTTCAATTTTTTGTTATTTAGACGCAATAGCAGAACTAGGTGTTTTAAATGGAGACCGATTTTGAGCCCTTCTAAGAGATCGGTTCCAACCTGACCTCTGTACTACTAGTCGAGAATCGTTCTTAACACACCAGAGAATGATCAATGGGCACTAAAAGTTGACAACCAAACCAGCAATCATTTTAAATTGAATTGGTTTCTAGATTAGCAATCAGTGTTCACAATTAGTTAGTACTATATATATGGAGTAAATTAAAGAAAACGCACTTACACATGATAAAATATTGTGTCTTCCTTTGCTTTATTTATAAGTTAGACGTAAGAAATCAACTTTTCGAACGTTGAGGACTCATGCAAAAGGTTTACACAATACAATTATACATCTATTATATTTGATCAAAAGTTGTTTCAAGTTAACTTGCGCGTGAAGCGTGATTAAACAAACATTAGCTATTGTAGCAATATTTTTCATGTGTGGTCAAACTTCCTTGTCATGTACACTAAAATCACGTATACCAACTTCATGTATTTTCTATATTGGTCCGTCAAAATAATCCTTTATAGTTGCGCCTAGCGCCTACGGAGCATAATTGTACGTTATAGGTAACTCTTGATTTGCCTATTTTTTTTCTTTTTAATTTGATAGAATAGAGTGTAAAGAAGAAATGTATTCAACGAGTTCATATAGAATGGCGTATTTTGAATAGAATATCAAATTTGCTCAAGTGATCATGTCTGAATACTTGACATTTTCTGCCAGAATTTATTCTAGCCATGGAGTAAGGTGTTTTTTAATCTACATGTAAAAATAAAATTTCAGCTTGAATATAATCATGTTTAAAATGGCTATACAATTCAAGGCTAGATATGCTAATTAATTAATTAGGTTATATTGTTATTGTATTTGGTACCAAATCTGTACGATCTCTTTCTAATAGCACTAACCAATAAAAATGAGGCTCAATTGGTAATGAACCTATCTCGATTCCTTAATAAACCTTAAAGAATTCTTCACCAAATGGTTAATAATGTCGCAAAAAAGTATGATCGATCAATCATGTTGAAAAATAATGGCTAAAGATTTGACTCAGGGGCGGAGGGAGGGGGGTTCAAGAGGTTCAAATGAACCCCCTCAGCTTCAGAATATTAACAACTTTCAGTAGTTAAATTAAATGTAATTCGAGTTAGTGTAGTGGTCAATGTATTATGAAGTTATCTTGCAGGTCATGGGTTCAAATCCCTTCTATGAAATTTTAGTTTTTTTTTCTTTTGTTAGTTCACTAAATTAGCAAAAAATCGTTTATACCAAGATTCCAACCTTGGTCCGGGCTACATTTCACATCATTCCTTTCCTATTACCACTAAGACAATGCCACAATTATGTATGAATTTGAGAAATCTAGTATTTATAATCTGCTAGTGCTTTTTGAGAATTGATAATTATTATTATTATTATTATTATTATTATTATTATTTTTTACGATGTGAGATGTAAATTCTAAATAACTTCAACTATACTAGAATTAAATTGACCTAAAAAAAACTCTTGTAGTATTAAATTGCCAACATAGTTAAGCAAGAAGTAGTGTACTAGTATACTATAAATTTGTTGAAAAAAACTTTACGATATAGGTGTCGTTTGGATACACTCGGGAAGTCGGAATTCCCATGAACTTGTAAATCCTAGGATTTAAGAAAGTATGTGAATTGGGGAAATTTGTTTGGATGAACAAGGGAATTCAATTCCCATGGGAATTTCTACTTACCTAGCCCCCCCAAGGTAATTAAATTCCTACACTTTGGAGAAAAAGGAAATGCCTAGGAAATTCCAATTCCTACACTTTATGTCAACCAAACAACTCATGATAGTACAATTCCTAGGAAAATAAAATTTCTATGGATTTTGTGGGTATCCAAACGACACCATACATTAGTAAAAAAAAATAATAATAAATTCCGAACCCCTATCGTGAAATCCTAGCTCCGCCCCTGAGATTTGTTCATTATTCATTCTCGGAACATTCCTAATCACACTTTCTTTTGGATGATTTTTCAGGGTACACATTTCAATTTAATTGGCACTTTACATTACTTTTAATAGGTATGGCACATTGTTCTATTTGAGAGAGTCACAAATTAAGCCTCTTACAAATCATTTGATAGTGAAATTAAAGCTCTTACTACCCATACCAACCAGTTTCGATCAGTGCGGATCATTCGTCCCATTTTCTTATCCCACTCCGTGTACCCCACCAATCACATATTATCATTTCATAAATATTTCCAAAACAATATAAACTTTAAAAATAATATAATGGAATGCTAAAATATGATTGATGGGGTACATGGAGTGGGATATGAAAATGGGCACTGAGTTTCGATATCTAATAATTAAACTTCTCAAAAAAGAGTTAAAGGTAGTCAACACAAGTAAGATCAGATCACCTAATAGCTATTTTGTAATGTTTTTGTTTTTTTTGGAGAAATATTAGCTACTCTTGGTCCTCTAATCCTCTATATATAATCACAAGAACATGCAAAAAGAAATATGCATAAAAATGAAAATGGGTAAAATATCAAGAAAATGGAGTGTTATTATTCTCAAAATCATACTTATTCTTACGATTCCATCCTTCGCATACTCTAATAATTTTACCTCACAAGATTATAGGGACGCCCTCTCCAAGAGTCTTTTGTACTTTGAAGCGCAACGTTCAGGGCATTTGCCCCATAACCAAAGGGTTACATGGAGACACCATTCCGGTCTTCTTGATGGCATTGAACAAGGGGTAAGTTGCCAATTTTCCGGGATATATAATATCGTAACCAAAATATATACCTTGTACTGTACTATATAAATATATGTCATTTGGACTTTAATTTGCGAGTAAATACACAATGATGTCGAGCAAACCCTTAAATTTGATGATTTTAATTTATTTCGTGATAATCTGAATGTGGTTTGGTTAGGTTGAATTAGTCGGAGGATATTATGATGCTGGAGACAATGTGAAATTTGGGTTTCCAATGGCATTTACAGTGACAATGTTGTCATGGGGAGTCCTCGAATATGGGATGGAGATGATGGAGGCAGGCGAATACGATCATGCACTTGAAGCTATCAAATGGGGTACTGATTATTTCATCAAAGCTCATACTCATCCTAACGTCTTATGGGTTCAGGTAACGATCAAACTCTATAAAACTTGATAAAGACTTGTGAATCAACGATGTCTTTGCCCAAAGATTAAGATGGAGGTACCTAAAATGATACACCGTATATTTTAAGTTTCAATTAGGGATACCTCCAATAAATATTTGAAAAAGGAATTTCTTACCTTTTGCACTTTTAATTTACCACGTGAAAACTAACTTATAATGCCATCTCTTACCAAAAGAACCTAGCTTATGAATGGGCACAAATGGAAGAAGATTAAAAAAATTAAACTAAAAGAAAAAAAGCTTTTAATTTACAAATCAATTTCGATCACACGAGTAGTACTGTTTTAAACATTTCTGCTCTTCTACCAAAGGTAACCGATGCCTTTTAGGGTACGCCTCTTTGCCATTTTTTTTACTAGTGTCGGGTGATGCAATTTTCAAAACAATTTGGTTATGGGTCACGTATTCTATTTGTTTCATTACAAATGTACAGATTAAACTCAAATAAAATGAGTATCATAGTACTCTGATCTTCTATAAGCGAGAGCCTTTTGAAGCAATGATTGATTTTGTTGTTATTGCTTCAACCCATTTATAAGATCTAGACTACTAATACCAATTTGTTACTCTGTATATTTTTTTGCCAAATGTACATTATGAGAAAAGCTAGATTAACCTCCACCATCTACTCAAAAAGTTACCCTGCCGAACACGCCAATTCTGTAAAATAGATGTTTGACCTAGTCAAACATCTAAAAGTTTGTAAAAAAAGCTGCGCCAAACACGCCCTTAGACTTTGATTATTAATAGTCCTCTATATATATGAGACGTTAAAACAAATTAAATCACGATATATCCAGGTGGGTGATGGAAAGACTGACCACTATTGTTGGCAACGGCCAGAGGACATGACAACATCCCGACGAGCTTACAAAGTCGACAAGAACAATCCTGGGTCGGATGTCGCCGGAGAGACGGCTGCTACATTGGCGGCTGCATCTTTAGTGTTCAGGACAACAAACCCAAACTACTCTAAAATGCTCTTGGGCCATGCTGAGCAAGTAAGCATATTATTATCTACGTACTAATTAAATCTTTAACTAGTTTTTGCCCCCGTGAATTCACGGGACTGCTAAAATTTATGAGTGATTAGCGTTTTATTAGAAGAAAAAAAAAATATAATACATATCCCCCGAATTACGATTTTTTTTACTCCAAAACTTAAGGAAAAATGAATGGGAATTTTCGGACATGGCGATGAGAGTCAACGTCGATTATAATACAATTTGTGCGAAACTATCGTGTTCATTATCAATATATTTGGGTGATTATTCATGACAAACTTTCTTTAAAACAGTAGAAGAACAACAACCATCTCTCTTTCGATATAAATGTTCTCAACCAATTTCCGATATATATACAATCTAGAGGTCCAAAATTGAGGAGTGAGTATCCTTTGTCCATGATCATTGTCTCATTCCATGCACCTCTCTCTTCATATTTGTAAAATATCATTTATCTTAAAAAGAAAAATGAATTTATTAAACTTTTAATATGAATTTTCAAACTTCTTATTGGAAATATATATGGAGTAGAGCACAAAATAAGACTGAGGATCCTCATTCCAAAATATAAGTCTATTTTGCGTGTGTTATCATTCTAGCTAGATGACCAAATATGGAATGCTCTTTTTCTTTGGAAAATAAGTGTTAATTAACTTAGTCGTATTAATAATCAAAACATAATATCAGATCACACAATGATGAACGACTCACCATATATGAAATCATTTTAGTTCAACTATCTCGATATTAGTTAATGGGGGAATAATTATAAAATTCATAAACGAATTGTATTTGCCCCATAAAATTATGTTTACGGGCATGCGTTCTTTTGTAGGGCACAAAGTCTCTATCATACTCTATTTGTTTGGAAGTCTGATTTTCATTCTTTAGTGTCCAATATCTATTTCCCCCAAATGAATCCCTTGTCCTCTTAGTATATAGAAATCACATATATTCTCACTGCCTTTACTCCCCCCCGATGTACTTTTGGCTACTCGACGCGTCGGACAAAGCCACGAATTATCTCTTTTTGAATTGAGTTCAATTTCTTTACCAATGATTTTTTTTTTCTCCTCCATACTTATTTTTTGTGTCTGCACTCCACTTTCCCTCGTAGCAACCAATCTCCCACAAAACCTCCACCAACTCATGCAGCTCCCACAACTCATCATCTTCCTCAAAAAACCGTCATCTGAGCACGTGATCCCAAATTGTAGTTTTTTTAATTTAATTAAGATATGTTAACTAAAACATTTGTCGCTAGTCATTGAATGATTTGATTTTGAAAGAAAATCAAACAATATTGAGAAGCTAGTAACAACAACAATAAATAAAATTAATATACTAACATCCATTGATGTTGTTGTATAAGGAAAGAATTTGCGAATTTCCATTTGAATTTGTCATGGTTCTTTATAATCAACAGTGAGTGATTGCATTATTGTAAATTGCAAACCCAAAAAATTAAAATCACACGTAGCTAATCAACTACAAACAAAATAAGAAGTGACCAACACGATCAAACTCCAATATATAGCGTTTTTAGAATATAAAAAATTGAAATTTACAATCTAATTGAGAACCAATAAATACTTAGATAGTAGTACAAATACAAACTCTATAGGAACACTATTTCTACAACTTTATAAATATCTTTCTTCCCCTAACTATGTTTCTCGCTCTCAAAAACGTATTGCGCAATGCATGTGTTTGTCATCAAAATTAAGCAAACAACCAAGATATATATAGTAATTCAAATTAACATGTAACCGACAAATTTTGCAAACCAATAGTCAAGAGTCACCATATTTAATATTAAATTAAATAAAAGACTTTCAATTTATCCTTAATTTAAAGTAAACATAAATAAATAAAACTCATGTCAAAAGTAAGATGAAAGGTCACTTTGAAATTCAATCACTCGTATAATACAATGTCATATTAATGATATATTTATTTCATAAAATTAAGACCTTTTCATGTACTTATAATGCTTACATGATTTTTTTAGAATTAAAAAATTGACCTAAAATTTTCCCCACGCGACACGTAGGATTAGTGAATTTTTTATGTTAGCCTATTAATATTATTATATAGATATAGATTTGGCTAGGGAGAAGTTATGCCTAACCAACAAGGTTATCACAATTCACAACTAACGTCTATTCATCAATTATCATGATTGTTTTGTTCAAATTTCTTTTATGAAATTGTCTTACTATAAATCATGATACAACCGTCTTACACCAATTTTTTTTTTCCCCTTGAAGACCGAGAAGGAAATTCATTCATAATTGACATCTACAACGAGTACTGAAATTACTAAAATATAACATTAACGTCAAATTAAACTCAAATCTCAAAAAACTATGATAACTACATAATATGACTCATAAACCGAAAACCCTCAATAATAATGCTGCTAAATGATACAGCTTGACCGTGTGGCCTATTGATCTCTTGTAGTTTGTCAAAGGATGAGTAAATCCGCTAGCCAGTAGAAGAGAATTCAACATCCATATCAATTCAACGTCATGACAAAATTAATGAACATCAGATCTTTCGTGTAAATTCTCGCAAATTTTAGTATAAACCACTTATATGGTGGTAGAGATACCCTCTCGAGGAGGTAGAAACGAGTTATTATTATTAGTAATAACCAGTGATAACTAATTAATTAGGGTGAAAATAATAATAAGAAAATGGGAGCTTACCGCCATCTAATATTTTGTCTGATCTTAGCTAGCTTAGCTTGTTGAATTGGCTGTATATGAATCTTGTTTCTCAAGCTAAAATTGGTGACCTCTAGAATTTAAGTGATCATTTCTATATTGTTGAAGTTGAACCACCGCGTGTTATTATATGTAAAATCATCTTTTTTGAATTGTGCAGTTGTTCGACTTTGCCGAGAAGTATAGAGGGAAATATGACGAAAGTATTAAAGAGGTGAAAGGTTACTATCCTTCACAGAGTGGGTACAAAGATGAGCTATTATGGGCAAGTTTGTGGCTTTACAAAGGCACTAAGAAAGAGAAGTACTTAGAGTACGTTATTAGTAATGCTGTCTCATTTGGGGGTGTCACTTGGGCTGTAAATGAGTTCACTTGGGATATCAAGTATGCTGGTCTTCAAATCATTGCTTCCACAGTAAGTTTATCAATTCTACTTTCATCCATCTCCAATTGATCCATGAATGGCCTAACACGAGTCTCAACTAATTCGATATATATTGACGTGGGCACGTGGCTTGAACCTTACCCAACCCATGGTTGCTTAAAATGTTAAAGACACGTAATTGAAATAATCCTGAATTGAATGAAACCGAAATGGAAAATGAACTTAACACGGCTCACACTCACTCTGAAATAATTCGACCCAAATGAGTAAAGACTTAGTTCATTTGAAATTTTTGCAGCTTTCAAAGGAGGAAAAGAGTGATAACTACAACATCGTACTAGATCAGTACAAGTCGAAAGCAGAACACTACATCTGTGGATGCCTCAATAAAAACATAGACAAAAACGTAAAACGCAGCAAAGGAGGCTTATTGTACACCCGTAGATGGAACAACATGCAACATGTTTCAAACGCAGCGTTTCTTCTAAGCATATATGCTGATTATCTTACAACGACAGGCCGCACACTTAACTGCCCACGAGGAGAAGTGAGCCCACAAAAAATCTCGTTATTTGCTAAATCACAAGTGGACTATATTTTGGGCTCAAATCCAATGGGCCTGAGCTATTTTGTTGGGTTTGGGCCCAAGTACCCAAAAAGGGTCCATCATAGAGCAGCTTCGTTGCCATCATATGGGAGGAAGAGAGGATTTATCGGATGTACCGATGGATATAATAAGTGGTATGGGCATCCAAAACCGAACCCGAATGTTCTAGTTGGGGCGCTCGTGGGCGGACCAGATGATCGTGATCGGTTTATTGATAGGACGAGTAATTATGCTCAAACGGAAGCTTGCACATACAATACTGCACCCTTGGTTGGGATTCTAGCTAGGTTGTCTGGCTCGGAGCGTGACGGTTCTTCTACTTCGTTCTAGTAGTGTAAGATGGGCTATACATCCAGAGACGGAAATACGCCCGAAAATTTTTGTAAGCAATGAGAATGGATTTTTCACCATATTTTGATTGTTAGTACAGTCTCAAAGAGTCAAAACAATACCGTCCAAAAAAAGCAAAGCAATTAAGGGAGTTAAAACAACAAAAGTGTTGACACTAAACGTACAACTGATATAACACAGTAACGTATAACTAAAATGCTATTATAATCATCACAAAATAACATTTGGTCCATAATCCTACATTTGCCGAATCTACATAAAGACGTAAATAAATTAGACCCTAATTACGACATAATCTATTATAACATAGTAACGTACAACTAAAATGCTGTTATCATCATCCGATGAAGCACAAACTAACATTTAGTCCATAATCCTACACCTGCCGAATCTACATAAAGCCGTAAATAAATTAGAGCCTAAATACGACATGATCAGACGCTAGCCGGTCCAATGCCGCCGTCGTCCCTAGGCTTGTGGTACGTTTGGCCAGGGGAAGCCTTCTTGAATTTCTCTTTAATATCTTCCGTGTCGGTGTCGGTGTCGTCGCCACCTACAACCTCTTGTATTGCTTCAGACGTCTTATCAGATGTGTGGCTCACTAAACCTTGATGAGATTTTTCAGCCAATGTTTGTAGGTTTTCTTCCTTCTCGTGCTCCAATTCATCCATTATCTCGGCAGTTGATTGTGCCCTCTCCTTGTCTATTATATTTTCCTCATTATGCCTCCCTCCTTGATGATTGCTACATTTCTATTAGATCATAACACAAATTTAATTAACCGATCATTAGCTGGCTTTCTAATTGCCATTGAAAATAATAATAGAGACTAATGTTAGAGATATATATGCTTGCCTCATCAACAGTTCATGTAAGACAAGAGAAAAGAGAAAATTAAATGAAATATCATCTGTTTCTCTAGAATACATAGATCCTTAAGTCTTGTGGGACCCCTAAAACATGGTGAAGGATAATCTAGTAACATAGTACTCCCTCCATCCTGGTAAATTCTTTGCTCCTTCTATTTAGGAGCGTCTCAATAAATTCTTTACCTTTCTATTTTTGGATTGTATTTAGCTTACAAAATGACCAATGTACCCTTACTTAAACCACTAAAAGACACAAACCCCACGTGCATTTGGATAATTTGTCCCACCACCCATATCATTATGGGTTGTTTTTGTATTTCTCTCTCATTTCCTTAGTCTTTGTGCCCAACAAAAAGATATGGAATTCATCGGGACGGAGGGAGTATTCCGTATGATGTTAGCCTGCGAGCTAACTCATCGAATAAAAAAATAACTCTCGAGAGAAAATGGGGTACAGTCTGTTCTGTACAGTGATTAATTAAATATGAGATAAGTTTGAGATTGATCTAGGGTACCAATAAAATGCATATGTAATGATGTGAGGTTGATCTAAGTTAGATCATGAGTTAGCATACATAAGAAATTAAAATGATATTTTAATGGAATGATGTGAAATGATATAGCTCAGTAGCTCACAAATAAATATGGTCTACGCACACTATTACACTGCTAGTCATATATACATGTGGTTAATCGGCACTAAATCTATGCTAATAACTAAAAGCATGTTATTATTATTGTATTATATGTACAATAATTAAAATGGATCAAATCAAGTTAAAAGCATGTTATTATTGTATTATCTACAATTAAAAGCATACCTTGATTAGATTTAAACCGAGAGGAGTAGCGAGAAGCGGCTTGATAACCGAAGACGGAGAAGAGGAATTAGTAGAAGCGAGAAGATATAATCGACTCATCATGTTCGTTGCGTACTGAATACTCCACAGGAATTGAAAGTAATGTTGTGAATAATTAAGCTAATTATTAATTAATCAAATCAAACCAAAGTTGAGTTTATGTTGTGAATTATAATTCTCAGAAATGCACTTGAACTTAGCGTAACATCATAGAGTAGGGAACAGTGAATAAATACAATAATAATAAGGTATAGCACAAAGATTATGCAAGAGATGTGCATGCGGTGGCACACACAGAATTATTGGTGGAAGCCTACGAAGCTGCCACGTATTTGCATTTTGCACTTGTTTAATTTTCTTTTCAACTTGTTTTTGTGCCAAAGGTATGTAAGAGGCTAAGGAGCAAGATCTCGTGCCGTCGTGCGTCATACAGCTTGAGAGATGAGAACCAATATCATGTGTTGAAGAGCTCGTGCCGTCGTGCGTCATCCAGCTTGAGAGATGACAACCAATATGCTTGGTATAATGTTATATATATACTAGCTTATGGACCCGTGCCATGCACGGGATTCATAAATGTTTATATGAAGTAGTATCAATAGTGCTCCCTCATTCTCGGAGTATGTGACATTTTCGGTTTTTGAGGTGGGTTTTATTTCAATGAGTCTAAGCTGATCTGATTTGTATTTGTTTAAAGTTCGATTGAATTTTCAAGGAATTAGTATAAATAATGGACCAAATTCATTGAACGTTATTTGAGCAAGTGTGAATTTGTGAACTGATTTAAATGACTCTGGTCTGATCTTATCTGATTTGAATTATTCTAAACTAATCCATGTCCATGTTTGAAACGTTTCTACTTTTTATTCATTTTATCTAAGGTAGAAATATATATAGATTATATACCGTAAGAACTCTCATACTCCCTCCAGTTCTGAATGATCTTTTTGTTTCCTTTTTGGGTCAGTTCTAAACGATCTTCT
This sequence comes from Spergularia marina, assembly GCA_963680865.1. Taxonomy (NCBI): domain Eukaryota; kingdom Viridiplantae; phylum Streptophyta; class Magnoliopsida; order Caryophyllales; family Caryophyllaceae; genus Spergularia; species Spergularia marina. The sequence goes on along the minus strand of OY804549.1, from coordinate 5,664,433 downwards.
ACTTTCCTTATTTGTAATGTTTTTTGTGGTCCTAATGATTTGTGACCCACTAACTTTCATTTTCCACCACATCTTACTTTATACAAAAAAATCCGTGCTATTTCATTGTTGAACATCAAATAGAACAGGAGGGAGTATAAGATTTTGCGATAAACAATTGTTTTTACTAATAAATAAAATATGTCCAATACAAACAATTTAGGCATAAGTGTCAAACTTTAACATTGGCGTGATTATCCTAGATCAGAAATTCTCATAACTTTGTTTTTAAGTTAAAAAAACTCTTAATTTGGTGAATCTTCTTGTGAGATGGCATTTGGTGAATCTTCTTGCACGGAAGATGGCATTTGGTGAATCTTCTTGCACGGGAGATGGCATTTTCATACGTTTATTGGGTATGCGCAAGTCTAGGGCAATGTATTTATGAGATGTGATAGCTTATGTCAAACTTAGTGCATTATATATATGGGATGCTTAGTGTTTTCGTTATCTATCATATAAAAATATCTTTCCGAAATCAATAGATTGGTAATGTCATCTCCAAATCAGTATATTTTTACTCATTTTTAGACGCAGAAATCTTAGTCCAGTAGAGCAAGGGAGCAATATATTTACCGTATGTTTGTACGCCATATTCTGACCATCCGTTTGTAAGCCATTGAATATATCATTCCGAAATTATTAGATTGGAAATGTCATTTCCAAATCAATATGTCTCTCCAAAAGAACGTTTGTCTAGATTCTATGTCATTTTCTTTTTTATAGTTTCCGAATAATCAAAAATTTCGGCCATATATTATGTGAATCAACAGATTTTGTGAAAAATTTCAGCTAGCTTTCTTTTACCTTAATTATTAGTGATCATGAGATTCTTTGATATATTATGTAGAATAAGAAAGATTCGATAATTTATAATAGGAACTAATATAATTTTGGCCATATCTCTTGCCAAAATTTTCGACCACAATTTTCCGTAATTATGCTAGATGACCCTTTTTATAGTATGCTACATAAAAATATGCATGAAGTAAAGGTTAGCACACCGGTAATATGATGACTAAGTAAGTGAGAGGTCAAAGGTTCAAATCCTGATAGACACATTTTTGATCTCATCTTAAACTAACGGAATATTCCATTCATCTACATTCATTTAGACTGCTTCTTCTTTTTATAGTATGAGTTGTAAAAATATGCATGAAGTAATAGTTAGCACACTAGTAATGTGATTAAAAAGTAAGTGAGAGGTCAACGGTTCAAATCCTGATAGACGCATTTTTGGTTGATCTACCAGTGAGCATACTGACTTGTTAAATGGTTGCTGACATTATCCTTGATAGCTTGTTGGCATGGGTGGTTGGGTCAATCATGTCTCACATGTTATTTAAGGCGAACTATACGGAGTACTAAACTAATGACCAGACCTGGCAAACGGGGTCATTTGGGTTGGGTCTGTTCGGGTCTATTTCGGATCGGGTCGGGTTCGGTTTGCGTCGGGTCAGATTCGGGTCGGGTCAAATTCGGATCGGATCATTTCAAATTGTTCAAATCTGATCATATTCTTGTCAAATTTCTTAAAATTTTGTCTAATACTATCTTAATTTGAAGTTTTACTGGTAATTTGAGTGATTAAAGATGTGATATATCGAATCTAAGTCATTTTTCCTCAACCGAATCATTAAAACGTCTGGTTATTCGAGTCAAAGTCATTTCAATTCGGATCATGTTCGGGTGGGGTCAATATCGGGTCAAACAGAATTCGGGTCATTTTCGGGTTCGGGTCGGGTCAATTCGGGTTTCGAGTTGAATTAATATTAGATAGTCGGGTCAAGTTCGGATGTTCGGGATCGGGTCTGGGTCAGTTTTGTCAGGTCTACTTGTTGGCATGGGTGGCTGGGTCAATCACGTCTCACATCTGAGTTATACAGTAAGAAATATTTTCACGTTGACGAGGTAGATAATAAAGACACAAACACTAGTTTAAAAGCCTTTTTTCTTTTCCGAAGAAAAGTTCAGTTATTTTTCATGTTAGCATTTACCACTTATTTAAGATGAACTATACTAAACTAACGAGCTAACCTTATTCACTTCAATACAATGGGAGCAAATCTCACCACTCTTACAAGCTGTGAGTTGTGACTCTGACTACCTCCCCAATCAAAAGTTCCCGAACTATAATGTAATTGCTATATATATAGAGTATATATATTGGAGTTGATATGTTATATGCAGATGCACCACGTAAATTTTCCGTTAAAAACAAAGATGATGAGTAAAGTACTACAGTATTGCCTTTTCCATTGTCTATATCGCCCATAATTAACGTCATTCTTCCCAAACTACCCTTGACTTCCAAGTTCCAACCCACTAACTGACTTTCTGCAACTCTCAAGTCTTTTTAGCTCAAAAAACAGTCATAAGACTCATAAGTCATAACCAACCACAACTTCCTCTTTCCTCTCTCCGGAAAAGATGGCGTCAATCGCCCTTACTAGTTCCTATTCTCTACCCTTTAGATCCTTCCCTTCCATCAAATCCCGCAAATCTCCACCCTCCATTTCTCTCCCTTCCATCAGATCCTCATCCAACGCTCCTAATTCACTCTCCCTTCCCCACCACCACCACCACCACAACCACCACCATAACAACAACAACAACAACAACCACCGTCGTTTCTTCTCTCCAACCACCCTCCCACTCCTCCGCACCCGACGCCACACCTCCCCCTCCGCCTCCACCTCCACCCCACCGCCGCCAGTACCACAACCATGGCAAGGCGCGAAGATGACGCCACTGATAATCTCAATCCTAACAGGTGTCGTCCTCTGGTTCATCCCAACACCCGCGGGAGTCGCACGCAACGCGTGGCAGTTACTCTCAATCTTCCTGGCAACAATCGTCGGCATTATTACGCAACCATTACCACTCGGAGCCGTCGCATTGATGGGACTGGGCGCGGCGGTGTTGACTAAAACCCTAACATTCGCGGCGGCTTTCTCCGCGTTCGGTGACCCGATCCCGTGGCTAATCGCGCTCGCTTTCTTCTTCGCAAGAGGATTCATTAAAACCGGTCTCGGAAACCGCATTGCGTACCAATTCGTAAAACTATTCGGTTCGTCTTCGCTCGGATTAGGCTACAGCCTTGTCTTCAGCGAGGCGCTACTCGCTCCCGCAATCCCATCCGTCTCTGCCCGCGCCGGCGGCATCTTTCTGCCGCTGGTCAAGTCTCTATGTCAGGCTTGCGGAAGCAACGTCGGTGATGGGACCGAGGGGAAGCTCGGGTCGTGGTTGATGCTGACGTGTTTCCAAACGTCCGTTATTTCCAGCTCCATGTTCTTGACCGCCATGGCAGCCAACCCGCTTAGCGCTAATTTAGCATTTTCGACGATTGGGAAAACAATTGGGTGGATGGACTGGGCTAAAGCGGCGATTGTGCCTGGTTTGGTTTCGCTTTTGGTTGTTCCTTTGATTTTGTATATTGTTTATCCCCCTGAGATTAAGAGTAGCCCCGATGCGCCGCGGTTGGCTAAGGAGAAATTAGAGAGTATGGGTCCTATGAGCCGGAATGAGATTATTATGGGTGTTACTTTGCTTCTCACGGTATTTCATTATTGTTTCCTTCTCCTTTACGTTTTCCGTCTTTATATATCTATCTTCAGTTTCCTTGCCTTTTGTAGGAATTAATTAGCGCTTAGGTAGGTGAATTTCGTTGTCATTGCATTTTTGGTATGTTATGTTATGATTTGCTTAGATTGTCATTGCATTTTTGGTATGTTATTAAGGTAGTATAGCTACATAAACCCGCCTTATCTAGTTATAGTTAGAGAGGGTTTTGAGTCATTGCAAGTAAATGTTGTTGGATTTAAGGAAAGTGTGATGGAATTTTAGTGTTAAAATTCAGAGTTTATTTGGTTGGTTTTGAGATACGATTAGTCGATTAGATCCATTTGGTCCGACATTTATGAGGACAGGATTTCGACACATTTATCATGCTTGCGGACTGCAATGCTTAGTGCTCAATTGCTAATGACTCGAGTAACTGAGTAACTGGTGTACTTGTTTGGTGTTTCCTGAAAATCATTGGGCATTGATTGCTTGTATGTAGGGAGGGATTGTAGCAGTGTAGCATATACGGAGAGTGTGTGTCGTAGGTACATGTATAGAGTTTGTGTATTTTTCTCATGTGTAGAGTTGTGATGTGCGGTTCCTGTCAGTTTGTATAATATGGCTTCCTTGTTATCGATTTTTTAGGTGGGACTTTGGGTTTTTGGAGGAGTGTTGAACATTGATGCAGTTACGGCTGCAATTCTTGGATTATCCGTCCTCCTCATCACTGGTGTTGTTACGTGGAAAGAGTGCTTAGCTGAGTCTGTTGCCTGGGATACCCTCACATGGTTCGCTGCTCTTATTGCAATGGCTGGTTATCTTAACAAATATGGTCTCATTTCATGGTTCAGTGAAACTGTTGTCCAGGTTTGTTTTATTCCCTTAAATTTTTATTTTGCCCCTGCATTTGTTGTTCTAGTACACTCGTTCCTTGTATTAGTGTGTTTTCGAGATCTGGTTTCAACTTCGTTAGGATTATGTGCAACCCGTCCATGGTGATGATTGATGTCTTCATTGTACACGGTTTTGCTTAAGAAGAGAAGTCCTGATGTTCTTAACTTAACTGGAATGAATTGTTGTTTAAGTTCTGAAGGTTAAGACATTTATGGTTATTCATTGTCTTTCAAATTGTCTCACTGCGTACATTATAGAGGAGTTTACGACGAAATTGCCCGTGAGTTATCTAGTTTGAGTTGGGAAAAGCGGTTCGAGAAAGTTTTTCATAGAAAACTTCCTAAACTAGTTTGAGTCGGGAAGCCTGTGTTCCGTCACACTAAGAAAAAAAAAAAAGTATCTGTCATGTATCATGCTAAAATAATATGTATGACAGGAAGCAATTTGTTGTGGTTTATACTTCATAGCATCATTCTAATTCGTGTTTTCTCTCTGCAGTTTGTTGGTGGTTTAGGTCTATCATGGCAGCTATCCTTCGGAATCCTAGTCCTTCTCTATTTCTACACTCACTATTTCTTTGCAAGTGGAGCTGCACATATTGGCGCTATGTTCACAGCCTTCCTATCAGTTGCAAGTGCTCTGGGAACACCACCATACCTAGCAGCTTTGGTTCTCGCCTTCCTGTCCAACCTTATGGGTGGCCTGACCCATTATGGTATCGGTTCAGCCCCAGTTTTCTATGGTGCTAACTACGTTCCTCTAGCGAAATGGTGGGGATACGGATTCCTTATCTCAGTCGTAAACATCATAATTTGGCTTGGAGTTGGAGGCATTTGGTGGAAGGCGATTGGGTTGTGGTGAAGCAGTTGCTCGTAGAATTTGTCGACGCTGAATTCAATTCTTCTCACATAATATATATCAAGTATCAACATCAACATTGGTTTCCCTTAGAGGTAGCCTAAATTTTGTTTTGATTCTTTTGACTCAGAGATTCATTCTCATTACCTTGCCCTCTCGGGAAATGAAAGACAAGGAAATACGAAGAGCAGAAATATAATTTTACTTGAAATGTTCTGTAATGTCAGGGGAAATACTTCAGTTCCTGATAACTGATGCCGAACAGCTTGATATTTATCATCATTGTGAACCTGTGATTCAGTTACACAGGATTTTGTAAAGCACTACTCATCAGACGATGATGGTGGATTGTTCCACATCTCATTGATGCTTAACGTTTGCTGTCCCTAAATCATTTTGGGACTAATCAAGGCTTTGTTGTTGTTATTGCTCGTGACAATGATCGTGGATCGTTGCTTTTGCGATCACTGTTGTTGGTATGTTGTTGATATGATAATGTTTTGTGTGTATGGTGACCATTTGAGCCAAGATTCCCTGACATCTATATATCATTATCGAATGTGGGCATCCACTTTGGACTTTTTAAGATATCTAAAGCAGGGATGTTGTGGCTCACCAGTCTCATGGCTGATAGATGATAAGTTGATAGCTGATTTAGATGTTTTTGTCATTGATTTGGACGTTTTGTATAGTTTGTGCTAAAGTCCATGTACGCAAGAAGATGTGTGGACCATTTTGTCATCGGACCTCCGACTATTGTGGTTCTTGACATCCGACGTGGTGACCCATAATTCGCTGCCAATGTGGATCTTTTATTATGCTGCAACTTCTGGAAGCTTTGGAAGGACACTTCTGTGGAAGGTCAAGTTCAGTAATGCCTGATTCAGGAGATTACCTAGCTTGGTGAAGATGGAGAAACTTGAGCTTCTTGCTATACGTCTTCAAGTATTTGATAAGACGGTCTTAGCAGGTTGAACTCCTTGTGTTTTGAGGTGAATTATCTACTTCAAATCTTAAAAAAGCTCGCCCAAAACCTAACTCTGTTCTGTTTTAAGACCGTCTTATCTTTTTTTTTTTTTTAAGTCTTTTTTTTTTTTTTTTTTATAGATGCTTGTAAAATTGTCTTATCTGTGTTTTTACGCATATATTGTTGTAGACGCTTGTCATGTTGTGGAGACTCTAGTACTAGTTGACGATTATGTGGAGAAGACCAAGATTACAAACTTCCAAATATTAGATGGCCTCTCTTTGAAATTGTAACAGTAGCTTTGGTTTTACTCTCCCAGTGTACAAAGGACAACATCTATAAAGTATCGTTTTTCATACTAGGACGTTTTGTTTTTTTAACACTATATTTGGATTTTGGGTAGTCTTCCTGTTTCGGTTCTACCGTTCGAGTCCTATATCTGGTATGAATTACCTGCTGACAAACTTTAAGAATTTCCACAAGTCCAAAATGATTACTGGTTGGTCTATCTATGAATGTGCTTGCTACAGCAAGCTCTTAAGGATAAAAGTAAAAAGATATTATACAATTTTTTTTTTTTTTTTTTTTTTTGTTTTGTTTTAACATATTAGTTCTGACCTAAACTTGCATGTTTATATTCAGATTTCGATTTTTTTTTTAATAAATCGTTAAGGATCAGAGACTAATACCGTCAAATATCTGTTTTTATTTTGATGGTGGATTAGCATTTGAGATTTTCAAGTTATAAATACATAGAAGCATGAACAAGAAAACAAGTACCAGAAACCATTTGGGGAGCTATATTGTCTGTATGTATTTATCAGATTTTTCATTTACAGTTACACATTGAATACCTTGTGTATGTCTGTACGAAAATTGACATTTTTGGTTCTAAGTGCTGAGAATGATGTTGCTCTGGTCTTAACTAGATACCTAAACAGATGTTCTAATTCTTGATCAAGGTCATGATCTCAAAGAAAAGAAAAAAAAAGATTTACTTGATCAAGGTCTGGAACTTTGTGAGAATGAATGGTATCAGTAACAATTTTTCAACACATGAACTTCTGTGTAAAGTTTCTATTGTATTGAGTGTATATCTTTTCCTACATTTACACTGCATTATACTATTTTTATCTACAACGTGGTGTATGTGCTGTTATTGGTCTACTGAGTACTGACTGATGATGCTCAAAATACTTGCTCTGGGCATGACCAGATGCCTATAAACACTTAATAAAGGCTTCATCAACATTTGAATTTCGGACTCTAATTTCAGCATCTGGCTTGTTTAGCTGTCTACCTGCATCATGTTGATGCTGGTTTTCTTCTTGTTGACAACCAGGGAGCTCAGAGTTGCATCAAATTCCTCAAATTCACCAGTGGGCGCAACTGTGTGGTCTTTGTCATTCTTCTGGTGGACTAATTTGCCTTCAAGGGACCAAGTGTTTTTCTTTGATCCTGGTATCTGGATCAGCAAAGACTTGAAGATTTCAGAAGTCATTGTCTGTACATCCTTCAACATACCCATGATGGAGCTAGTTTCATCAATTTTATCAGCTTTCTTGATCTCTGTCAAGCAGATTTTGACAGCCTTTTTCACTGACTTTCTTGCACTATATCATGCTATTTCATCAGCAATGCGCAGTTCACCACTGGATTTTCGGCGCAGGACAGACTGTTCTAAATTTGCTCCTTTGTTTGCTGTAAACCATCTCTCGCTGTGCTGCAGATGTCCAATCCAACATACTGTCAAGACTCGTTGAGCTATGGCTTGTTGATTTACCGGTAACAAAATCAGCTCATTTAAGCAATCATACAAATCCGCAAGGGTGCTAATTTTGTGAGAGGATGATGAAGTCGAAGTATTCTCATAAAACCTCAGCCTGCAGATGTGCTTCATTCTCAAGTAGTTCTAAAACAGGGTGTGTTCTAGACGGGAAACTGATGGAGCGAGCGTGGAAAGATGTTTTAGAGATTAAAGTAGCAGCCATTTTTGCTGAAGCTGCTGTTAATCTTAGAAGCCGAAGGCTCTTCGTTTTTGTGAGTAACCTCTCTATGCTCATCAATTTATATTGATGGAGGGTATAACAGAAGGAAGCCAACATGTCCAATGCCAAAATCATAAGCTCAGTCACAGACTATGTTTTCGGACTGTCTGTACCTACCGAGCATACCAGGTAATCGGTACGCTCATTATTATCTCCTTGCCTATAAACTGTATTATCATATATCATTCATCGCATTTTTCTACTCATGATCCAAAATGTGCGCGACGGACAAATGAGATGACACCTTACCTTGGCTCCTATACATTATGGCTTCTAATGATGAGGAGACAGTCTTCTGATTCCCCACATGCGCTCATGCCTATCATCTTCCCATTCGTCAGTAGACGCGTAAAACTGTAAACATACAAGACTATTAATCTTGTGAGGAATTTTTTCCCCTTTTTTTTTTTTTTTTGAGTATTTTGTTTGTATCTGTGATCACATCACTGAGAACACAAAAATTTAAGGAAATAAAAAAAAAATCAGAGAAAAATAACCTCATTGAAGGTTTATGTACTGTCAGCATGTTTTAACTTGGAATTGGATCTGTTAAATTTTTTTACTGTATGATCTTGGATGAATATGGTGTAATTTGTATGAAGGTTATGTCAGGTCATGCTTGAAATGAAATAAAGATTGCAAAAAATAGAAGGGACTCAGAATTAGGAGAAAGTATAATTGTATTCATATGTTTGCATCATTCTAATTTCTAAGTATCATTCACAGACTAATGCTAAGCTATTATCCAAATTTATGAATAATCTGTATTCTAGTTGCTAAGAATGTTTAGAAGAGTAGCTCTGGTCTTAACCAAATGCCTGAATAAACATTCTAAGGCTTCGTCAAGATCTTGAATTTCAGACTCTAAGGTGATCATCTGATTCATGATCTTCTCAATGTTAATGTTTGATTTCCTCTGGCAGATGAGTGTTGCTAATGTAGTATCAACAGCATCAAACTCGCTTGTGGATACGACTGATGCCTCAATCTTGGAACTCTTGTTCATCAATTTGGAGACCATAGACCAAGTTTTGCTGGACTGTGACTTTGAACCATTGATGTAAGACAACAAGGAAGCGAAGATGTCCACTGTTATCTGTTCGACATTTCCCTGAACGCAAGAAGTTGCATTGGACTTGATCTGTTTTATGCAAATCTTGACTGTTTTCTTGGTAGTCTTTCTGGTCTTAAGGTATTCAGCTGCTTCACTGGTAATGTTCAATTCACCACTGCACCTTCTTCGCAGCACTGATTGGATGTCTTGAAGTCTCTCTTTCGACTGTTGCAATACATCTCTCGATGTGCTGCAGATGTCGAGAAGTCTTAGAGATCCATCCAACATTGCTTGGACTTTTGATAGGGATTGTTGGTTAGATGGAAGTTGGAGCAACTCATCAACACAGCTATACAACTCTGTAAGGCCGGAAAGTCTGTCGCTTAGTGAAGAAGTGGAGGCAGTTTGAGAAGATCTCAATCTGCACAATTGTTCATCGAATTGAGCAGTGACCGGGTGTGGTGCTGATGGCAAACTGATTGAACGAGTGTGGTAAGAAGCCATTGTTGAGTTATGTTTTGAAGAGAAAGCAAACAACTTGAATACAATGAAGGTTTTGGTTTTGTGACTTACTCTTCCTTTGGATGTCTCTATTTATATGAAAACGAGAGAAGACAGGAGGAATCTCATATTAAGTCTAAGAACATGGTTTCCTCTTTAAAAAATAATTTTCTGTCAGATCTTCCCTTGATCTGTGTTTCTAATTGTCTCCTCCTACCAAGTTTGCCAGACTATCAGACTAACTTTCATGTGATAAATATATACGTGAGCATACGGAGATGGTCTTCGGTCGAATAGATAGGGGACAGTGTGTCATTGCCATTTAACTACAGCATATATTTAGGAGCATGAGGGTAAATTCATATATATAGCTGCCATGATGTGCAGCAGGAAACATATTGGAGACATGGCAGTTTGAAGAGCCTTTGTTTACTTCCTTGATTATAAATTGATCATGCAGGGAGCATTGGAAGGCATCAAGCATTCTGCAATCAACAAGGGTTAGATGTAAAGCGCACAATACAGCTAAATCCCTCTATTCGGAGACCTCAGGATGAAGGCGGGAAAAGATCAGCTGTTTCTTTTCCGAAAGACATGAGCAATGGAAAGACTCAGGATTGTGTTTCTTTTACTTACAAAGCTTTCTTGACATATACAAAACGAAGAGAAAAGAAAAGGTATCATGGAAGAGGGCATCATAGGCCATGTTTTCTCAGGATCTCATTGAGTTTATGAATCAGATTGTGTAGTGAAGAAATTTGTAGAGATTGATACTGAAGTTGGTGGACTGGGGGTTCTCATCTCTGGATCAAAATCGAATGTTTCAACAGAACCAGTGGTTACAAGTTCTGATCTAAACTAAAAACTGTTGAAGGAACTCTAAAGGAAGAACTCTGAAACTAGCAAGCAATGATGCAAGCTCAAACATACAAAGATTTTCGCAGTTTTATTTTTATTAAGGTTGAGGTTTTAGATGTTCTGTTTAAACCCCCTTTGCGATAACTTTATCACTGAATAAGGATTCTGAGAATTCTCGCCCAGGTCTTAACCAGATGCATAAAATCTTGAATAACTGGCTCAGAATTTCATCATCTGGTTTGCTAAAGCTGTCTACTTGCATCATGTTGATGCTAATTTTCCTGTTCTCTTCATGCTGTTCTGAGGTGTTCAAATGAGTCAAATCGGCCTGGATGTTGACTTGCAGTTGAGAATGCTGAAATCGAAAGACATTTAGAAGACTTCAGTATGTACACATGATCTTCAAATTGAGCAGCTAAAGGTAAACTGTTGGCCCTTTGTTGAAGGCAAAGATTAATTGAAGGAATTTCTACTCATTAAGACTATGAATTCATATATTTAGTCCGTTGAATGTTGATAATGTCTTTCTTGTAGGTTCCATGGAGTCTGTGAGTTGTGTAATTGTTAACTGATATGATGTTCAGGTTTAAATTTGGATATGCATAAGTATATAAATGAACAAAGTATTGCAGAAGTATATATGGTATCAAAAATGTTTGATGTATATCTTTCATTCACAGATTGTTTGTATCATTGTATGTATGTACAACTGTAATTTTCTAATCTAGTTGTTAAGAATGTTCAAAAGAGTTGCTCTGGTCTTAACCAGATGCCTAAATAAACATTCTAATACTTCGTCAAGATCTTGAATTTCAGACTCTAATGTCATTGTCTGATTCATGATCTTCTCAATGTTAATGCTTGATTTCTTCTGGCAGACAACTGATGCTAGTGTGGCATCAACAGCATCAAACTCGCTGGTGGATGATGCTTCTTTCTCGGAATTCTTGTTCATCAATTTGGAGACAACAGACCAGGCTTTGCTGGACTGTGACTTTGAACCATTGATGTAAGACAACAAGGAAGTGAAGATCTCCACTGTAATCTGTTCGACATCTCCTTGAATGCATGCAGTTGCGTTGGACTTGATCTGTTTCAAGCACATCTTTACTGCTTTCTTGGCACTCTTTCTTGCCTTGAGGTACTCAGCGGCTTCACTGGTAATGTTCAATTCACCACCGCACCTTCTGCGAAGACCTGATTGAATGTCTTGGAGTTTCTCTTTCAACTGTTGCAATACATCTCTCGATGTGCTGCAGATGTCAAGAAGCCTTAGAGATCCATCCAACATCGATTGGATTTGTGATAGAGATTGTTGGTTAGATGGAAGTTGGAGCAACTCATCAACACAGACATACAAATCTGTAAGGCCTGTGAGTCTGTCGCTTACTGAGGCAGTTTGAGAAGAACTCAATCTGCACAACTGCTCATCGAATTGAGCAGTGACTGGGTGAGATGCAGATGGAAGACTGTTAGAACGAGCGTGGTAAGAAGCCATTGTTATTAGTTTTTTGTTGGAAGTGAAGGAAATGTTTAGCTTGAATGCAAGTTTTAGATTGAGGACTTCTCTGTTTTGGCTGGTGCTATTTATACGAAAATAAGAGAAGACAGCAGGAATCTGATATGAAGTCCAATAACATGATTTCTTGTTTAAAAAAGTATTATGTTGTCAGTTTCCATGAGCTGTGTTTCGGATGGTCTGCTCTCTCAATTTTCCCACATGCTGATAATTGAGATACTCGTTTATATGATAATTATATGCTGCAGTTGAGTTTCACCCAACAAGATTCGAGCTGAGCGCTACCAGCGTGTGGCTATGCTGCAGATGCGTTGCAGCAACGACATCTTGTGTCATGCATATTAAACCAAATATTCTTTCATGATCTGATAAAATCATTAAAAACTGGCCTATCATGCATGTGTTATGTGCACAATAGTAGTTCTCCTGGCAACTCTGGCCGCGTGAATATAAAGATTTGAGGAAGGATGGTCTGCCATGATGATATTGTGTAGGGGACAACTTGTTAATGCACGTTTGCTTAGAATTATATGATTCCACGTCTTGGCTGGTATGTTGGGCAAAAGAAGACATTGAGGAAACAAATCAGTTGGGTTTGCTTAAACTATTATAAATTGATCAAAGATTAGAACTCTAAAATTGTTGTTTCTCATTTGATCTGCAGGATTCCACTTCGTGCTCGTCCTGTGTCAGGCACCTATCATCTTCATCCCATTGCTGACGGATTAAGATGGCTGAACTTGTTAGTCGTCGCCATTAATATACAAAGTGTGCATCCTTGATGAGGTTTTAGATTGCAGGGGTGAGTTGCTTCGACTGCCAGTCAGTCAACAACCATAGCTAAATATTGAGGACCCATTGATGCAGGCAGGGTATCATGTCCAGAACATCCTTATCAGGTTTCCTTCAATCAGCGCGGTTTAGAGGTAAAAGACTCAGTAAAGTTCCTAGCTCCCTACTACATACCAGCGAAGATGTGTTTCTTTTCCGGCCTACTAGTCTACTCGTACTGCTTTCTTCTGCCTGGTTTTGCAGGAATTTACTTATAGATCACAGCACCATTTTCGAGATCAAGCTTTGTTGGGAGAGAGATCAATTTTCTTATATGTTGGTGAACTTGAAAAGATTAATATGTTCCTGATAGAGGATGGATATAGACTATAGTGGGGAATACGGCCCAATGTTAAAAGGGGTGATCGAGCCAAGATTGTGCTCCTTTTCTGAAAGGGACGAGCGATGCATGAGAAGAACGGCCTACGACAACTATTCTCTTCTGCCCAATTGTTGAGAAATTCGTCTAAGGGGGAGTAACGGCCCATATCTACAAGGACATTGAAGTTCCATCCTACGGTACCTTATAAACATGCTACGCCCTACCCAATCTTTTTATACAGGACAACTATTCACCCAAATCGTAACACGAATTTTGAGTAGACCTGCTAAATGACTCATCCGGATCAGATTTTGGGTTATACGGAGTATGTTTGTTGCAATGTTTGGGTCTCGGGTTGTGTATTAATCAGATGTTTGGTTTCGAGTCAGTTTTTAACAAGTCTAGTTTTGAGGGATTAACTTGACGCAACATCATTTGTAGTCAATAGGGTAGAAATTACCTCAGTTGGATATCAGAGGCCATGTTTCCACTAAACTGTTTCTGCTAGCTAAGGATTTGCACTGAAATCAGCACACAACTGTCAGAGGAACAAAGAGACGTTTCAAATCATATTTGATTCTATATTACCATTTACAAATAGGATTTGAGGCCTACGATTGCGATTACGTTGTGCAAGTTTTTGATTATAAATCCCAATTCATTTCTGATTGATTTTTTTTTTTTTTTTTTTTTTTTTTTTTTTTTTTTTAAGTTTAGGATATTGTAATTGAAATGAAAAGGTAGTATTGATTTTTTAAAAAAAAAAAAAAAATCAAGAAAGAGGTAGGTTTGTTTTTTTTTTTTTTCTAATGTGGTGTAGGACGGTAGGAGGGAAGGGAGCCTGAATTTTAGTTGTATTTATGCCAACGTTGGAATCATTTTATAAGTTGGATTATACGGGGCCTTAATGTTATCAGAAATTGATGTCCTCCCAGTGTATTTAGCAAATAATCTTGTCAGAATTTGAAAAAGATTAGAATATAAGATTAGTTAATTTGTCAATGTAGGCAAATGATGGGATATTGGAATATGAGTTTGTTGAGTTCATAACCAGATGATGCAAACTTTCGGGGTTTTTAGGCTAAATGATATTCTGATGATCAGATTTTGTCATTGTCATGAAGAACTCTGGAGTCAGTTTGCAGTGATCAATGACCCTTTAGGCTAAGAGTTTGTGAGTTGTGACCTGAAAGCTGCAGACACCTGATATGGCCGAAATCGAATTACCTTCAGAAGACATTATTTTGAGCAGGACATCTTATTGTCTAGCATGCAACAGGTACACTGTCAGAAGGATCTTTAAATATCAAATACAACTCATATTAAACTTAGGAATTGATTGCCAGATCCAAATAAGTAGACTGTCGTTGCTTCAAGCTAGGAGACCATGCCTTCATTCTGCACTAAACTTCACTTGGTTTGTACATGTAAAGCAGACATATGGAATCTTCACAGCCTGAGAGCTTAACTTCAACTTACAATTTCTGATTCTCTAATCTTTATCCCCACATGCACCTTGAGTTTCGTCCATTGATGCGTAAACTGTAAACATACATGGACTATTAATCATCATTATTATTATTATTACTATTTAACTTTGTTGTGATCTTTAATCAAATTAGTGAAAAAAACCCACTTGAAGGTTCGATTAACTATTAGCATTTTCAAGATTGGATCTGTTTAAAAAATGTTACCGTCTGATCTCTGTAAAAATGGAGGTTGTCTTCCTCCTTGGAGCTGTCATTAGGTTGTGTTATTTGATGCTTGAAATGATTTGGAAATTGCGAAAAATAAAGAAGCAAAGAATTAGGAAAAAGTATCATTGTATTCATGTATGATCATTCTAAGTTCTAAGTATCATTCACAGACTAAAGCTATACTATGCACATTTGTGATTCTGTATTCTAATTGCTGAGAATGTTCAGAAGAGTTGCTCTGGTCTTAACCAAATGCCTGAATAAACATTCTAATACTTCGTCAAGATCTTGAATGTCAGACTCCAAGGTGATCATCTGATTCATGATCTTCTCAATGTTAATGTTTGATTTCTTCTGGCAGATGAGTGATGCTAATGTATCAACAGCATCAAACTCGCTTGTGGGTGAGACTGATGCGTCAATGTTGGAACTCTTGTTCATCAATTTGGAGACCATAGACCAAGTTTTGCTGGACTGTGACTTTGAACCATTGATGTAAGACAACAAGGAAGCGAAGATGTCCACTGTTATCTGTTCGACATCACCCTGAACGCAAGAAGTTGCATTGGACTTGATCTGTTTTATGCAAATCTTGACTGTTTTCTTGGTAGTCTTTCTTGTCTTAAGGTATTCAGCTGCTTCACTGGTAATGTTCAATTCACCACTGCACCTTCTTCGCAGCACTGATTGGATGTCTTGAAGTTTCTCTTTCAGCTGTTGCAATACATCTCTCGATGTGCTGCAGATGTGGAGAAGTCTTAGAGATCCATCCAACATTGCTTGGACTTGTGATAGGGATTGTTGGTTAGATGGAAGTTGGAGCAACTCATCAACACAGCTATACAACTCTGTAAGGCCGGAAAGTCTGTCGCTTAGTGAAGAAATGGAGGCAGTTTGAGAGGATCTCAATCTGCACAATTGTTCATCGAATTGAGCAGTGACCGGGTGTGGTGCTGATGGTAAACTGATTGAACGAGTGTGGTAAGAAGCCATTGTTGAGTTATGTTTTGTAGAGAAAGCAAACAACTTGAATACAATGAAGTTTTTGGTTTTGTGACTTACTCTTCCTTTGGATGTCTCTATTTATATGAAAACGAGAGAAGACAGGAGGAATCTCATATTAAGTCTAAGAACATGGTTTCCTCTTTAAAAATATACTTTCTGTCAGATTTTCCTTTGATCTGTGTTTCCAATTGTCTCCTCCTACCAGATTTGCCAGGGTATCGTACTAACTTTCATCTGATTACAATATCGAATAGGGGACAGTGTCTCATTGGCATTACTATACAGCATATCTTTAGGATCATGATGGGAAGTGCAGTTTGATTATAAGGTATGTTGATTGAGTATATAAATTAGCTGGGATGATGGGTAGAGGAAGACATATTGGAGACATTGATGTTGGAACAGCTTCATTTTCGCAAGGTATACTTAATATTTAGTATTTAGTTAGGATTTCTTCCGTTTTCTTATAAATTGACCTTGGAGAGAGCAAACCAAACATCCTGCAATTGATCAAATCGACGAGGTTTAGAGGTAAATGCCACAGTACAGTTCCTACTAGTCCCTGGCTACTTCTTCATACCAGGAATCCAAGATTTATGTTACTTTCTCGAAAGGGATGAGCAACAAGAGGAACGACGTGCGACTACTGTTTTCACAGAATGATTTGCCTGGTCTAGCTATGGTTTTTGTACTGAAATCCAATTCTAAAAGTCCGTTATATCTTCTGCACACTCTTGTTACTAGAAATGCCATTACGGCCTAATGTGTACAGGGGCCTTGTAATGGAGCATTCTAAGAATTCCTTGATCACTTTTTGCCTGATAAGAGTTTAAATTCTTACTGTTTAGTGTTTACGGCCTAATGTGGAGATGGATGAGCATAGGCGCATACTGTTAGAATTTATAGAACATAATTTTAGTCCCTGCTGAACCTGACCAGCAACAGATGACAGTGAATGGTGGGCTACCTGAGAACCTTCAGCACACAACGGTCAAAGACTTAATGAGGCTTCTCGTTTAGCGGTCAGAGGCATTGAGAGGGCTTTGGGAGTTGGAAAAGATTCTGATGAGCGAATGTGATGGCACCTTAAGTTTCTGAGTTTAGAACCAATGATGACCTATTCTGTTATTTCAAGATTCTATTGCGCAAGAGCTCTGAAATCCGCAAGCAGTGACAGTAACAGGATCTGCTAGTCCACCATTCAGAAAGTTCTGTAAACTATTGGACTGGAATGTTCCTGAACTTCAATATCGAACGTGCCATGTTCCTGAACTTCAATAGAAACCATGGTTTCAAATTCCGATTCAGGGTACTGGCTATATCTGATTTAACAGCAGTATGAAATTTTGTAAAGATGAAGAACCTGATAGCTTCTTCCTTTTTTTCTTTTTTTTTTTATTTTTTTTATTTTTTTTATTTTTTTAACGAGGAAGATCTCTGAAACTAGCAAGTAATGATCATTTACACATTGAGGCTCTGATAAAATACCCTTGTCAACCCATATCTGTAAATTTTTACACTTCTGTTCGTTAAAATTTTCTATTTTGGTTGATGTTTTGAATTGAAGTCTTGTTTACTCTTTCTTTTTGGTTGATGTCTGATTCACAAAAATGGTGTCCTTTTTTTACTGAGTAATACAATCTGCAATGCTTCATCAGTATCTTGAATCTCAGTCTCAAAGATTCATCGTCTTGTTTTGTTGATGCTGGTTTCTTGGTTTTATTGACAGTTGAAGAGCTCAGAGAGTCACCAAGATCTAATTTGCCTTTGTCAGCCTTATGATCTGCGTGCTCAAATCCGCCCTAATGCTGAGTTTGTTACTTGCAGTAACACAGGAATCAGGACACTTTCAGAAAACCTAGATAGGTATGCAAAGGAGATCTTCAAATTGTTCATGGTAAACTGTTGGACCTCTGTGGTTGTAGATTTCAGAGAAGAGCCATGTTCCTTGAAAGCAAAGACTCTTGAAATGAATGTCTTCTAATTATCTATCTTGTGAAATATAGGCTACCTAGAAGAAGTCTGCTAGCAATGATCAATAATATTTTAGTCTAAGAGGATTTACTGAAATGACAAACATTTAAATGGGCGCGGAGTTCGTGACTTGCATCTGATAATGCTGAAGTTTGAAGCACTTCAGAGAACAATTTGGAGAAGTTGGAACCATATTTAGTACTTAGTAAGCACTAACTCGTTTAGGAGTAACAACAATTTCTGTTTGTGTTTATGTTCAGTTGGAACATTACCTGTCGGTTTCATGGTATCAGTGAGATGCAAATTGATCTGATGTTCAGGTTTTAGTTTGGATATGCATAATTATATATAAGAACAAAGTATTGGAGAAGTATACATGGTATCAAAAATGTTTGATGTATATCTTTCATTCACAGATTGTTTGTATTGTATGTATGTACAACTGTAATTTTCTAATCTAGTTGCTAAGAATGTTCAGAAGAGTTGCTCTGGTCTTAATCAGATGCCTAAATAAACATTCTAATACTTCGTCAAGATCTTGAATTTCAGACTCTAAGGTCATTGCCTGATTCATGATCTTCTCAATGTTAATGCTTGATTTCTTCTGGCAGACAACTGATGCTAGTGTGGCATCAACAACATCAAACTCGCTGGTGGATGATGCTTCTTTCTCGGAATTCTTGTTCATCAATTTGGAGACAACAGACCAGGCTTTGCTGGACTGTGACATTGAACCATTGATGTAAGACAACAAGGAAGTGAAGATCTCCACTGTAATCTGTTCGACATCTCCTTGAATGCATGCAGTTGCGTTGGACTTGATCTGTTTCAAGCACATCTTTACTGCCTTCTTGGCACTCTTTCTTGCCTTGAGGTACTCAGCGGCTTCACTGGTAATGTTCAATTCACCACTGCACCTTCTGCGAAGACTTGATTGGATATCTTGGACTTTCTCTTTCAACTGTTGCAATACATCTCTCGATGTGCTGCAGATATCAAGAAGTCTTAGAGATCCAT
This sequence comes from Spergularia marina, assembly GCA_963680865.1. Lineage (NCBI taxonomy): Eukaryota > Viridiplantae > Streptophyta > Magnoliopsida > Caryophyllales > Caryophyllaceae > Spergularia > Spergularia marina. The sequence goes on along the minus strand of OY804549.1, from coordinate 5,645,285 downwards.
CCAACATCGATTGGATTTGTGATAGAGATTGTTGGTTAGAGGGAAGTTGGAGCAACTCATCAACGCAGACATACAAATCTGTAAGACCTGTGAGTCTGTCGCTTACAGAGGCAGTCTGAGAAGAACTCAATCTGCACAACTGCTCATCGAATTGAGCAGTGACCGGGTGTGATGCTGATGGCAGACTGTTAGAACGAGCGTGGTAAAAAGCCATTTTTTTTTCTTTTAAATTGTTGGAAGTCAAAGAAATGTTTAGCTTGAATTCAAGTTTGAGTTTGATGACTTCTCATCTTTGGCTGTTGCTATTTATACCAAAATAAGAGAAGACAGCAGGAATCTGATATGAAGTCTAAGAACATGGCTTCCTGTTTAAAAAAGTCGTGTTTTGTCAGTTTCGCCATGAGCTGTGTTTCAGATGGTCTGCTGCTGTGCTCCCATAATTTTTGCCAGATAATTGAAAGTGTCATTCATTTGATAATCAATGCATTATCTGCTACCAGCGTGTGGCTAAATGACATACTGTCCCCTGTACATCAAACCCAAATAACTAAATGATCTGCTTAAATCATTAAAAACTGGCTTATGGTGTGATGTGTACACGAATACACCATATCAATAGTAGTTCTCCTTGCAACTCTGGCTTCGAGAATATAAATATTTGATTATATATCCCGCAACTAATGTATGCACATAAGTGTAGGAAGATGGTCTGCCATGATGGTATATATTAAGTAGGGGACAAGTTGTTAATGGCATTACATTACGGTACAGCATATAATCAGGATCGTGATGGGAGATAATGCACGATTGATGAACGTAATTAAGCACTAATTAGAATTAAAGTAAATCCGCGTCTTGGCTGGGATGTTGGGCAGAGGAATGACATTGCGGAAACACAGTAGCTGGATTTGCTTAAACTATTCGTAATTTACAAGATTCCTTATGTTTACTTCCTGCATTATAAATTGATTAAGGATGTAACTCTAAAATGGCTGTTTGTTCTTTTGCTGTGCAGGACTTGTTCCGTCCGTGCTCATCCTGTCAGACGGTCATCAAATGTTTTACCGCTTCAGGTCTTCGCAAAAGGCTCAAATTCTTCGTCTTCGTTGGTAAGATGCAAGAAGAACCATCCGTGAGTAGTTGGATAGTTTCATGGATGAGTTTCTAGCCAGTCAGTCAACAAGCATATAGCTAATTTTGATGCTGAAATATATTTCTGAAGACCTCTACTATGGGCGTACTGTTGCTGTCAGGATTCTATTCCCAGAACATCCAAACAGCTTATTTACACAAAGAAGTTCACAATTAGTTATGGGTTGAGCAGTGCATCGACATGGAATACTTCAGTACTTAGGTCGAAAAAGGGAGTCAGGATGGGAATCAGCAGCAAGTTTCTCATTAAGTGTATGTGTAGAGTTTCTCAGCAATTGCTTCTATGTAGCACATCTCGAGAATTTGGAGCTCGGCTAAACAGACCAAAATAGGGAATTTGCGTGAATCGTCCTTATTGCCTTGTCTTCAATTCACTGGCGTACGGGCTTTTAGGAGTCCTGTTATTTTTTAGAAACGAAAAGTTAGGGGGACAAAAAGATGGGATTGGGCATCCATTCTGCTCGCATTATGATCAAGACTAATGTAACTCTGTTAGCAGCTTAATGCACACACTATTTATCTTTGACAAGTATTTGTGAAAGGAAGGAGGAACCTGTTGCCTTTAAGAAAGGCTGTAATTTTTGGAGTAACCTTGCCAAAGGTTAGGAATTTAGAAATTCTTTCCAGGATCATGTAATTTAATTTGGGCCATTTCTTCTAGTAGGATCAAGTTAAGAACGGTGGATTCGGGTATGTTTCGGGCAAGGTCAAATTCGGTTTTGGTTCAACTTCGGATTGATAGATTCGAATTTGTTTGGAATCGGATGCGAGTTGAGTTATTCGTTTTCAGGTTAACTTTTGATTTCCTAGCTAATAATTTGGTCGAATTCAGGTATACCAGGTCGGATGTTTGAGTATGCGGCAACACCTTTTGGGACATCTACCTATTAGATCTGATATAAACAAGCCGTTCGGAACGGATTTGGATAACACTTTTAGGTTACAATATTTCGAGTTCGGCTTAGTTTGAATTTGTCAATTCTGTGTATGTCTTAGATCGGATCACTTTCGGGTCACTAAGGTCCTATGCGATTTAAATTATAAAACTGTGTTTTCAAATCAGATCAAATTTATTCAATTCAAATCAAATCAGATGAGTTTTATTCAAATCAAATCAAATCAGATTATAATTATCCAAATAACAATGAATGAATCAAGTCTACCTATAGTTAATAATTCGTCTAAATGCAGTTCATTTATCAATAAATTTAGTTCAGATCAAATCAAATCAAGTTTATTCAAATTGAATCAAATCAGTTCAGTTCAATTCAAATCAAATCAGAAAAATGTAGTTCTATAGCACATGACCTAATAGTGATACACTGAGTATAGGAAATTGGTGATTTGTGCATAAATACTTACGTTGGAAATCCAATCCTCTAAAAAAAAATTCCATCAGTTTAAATTTGGGGAATTTCAAAAATCTAGAGCTGGGAGGAGCTGAATTTGGAATAAATTGGGCATCTTCAATTACAAGCTACAGCTTTCCAAATTCACTTGAATGATCTAGAGCTGCAATCAAGTCTACTACCTAAAATCACAGAAATTTCGAATTGAATTGAACCTTAGAATAGTGAAGATAAAGAGAGGAAGAATGCAAACTCGTTAAGGTAATTAGCGCCAAATCAATTATTTTACGCTCGAGAAAATTTCAATTCTTGTTAATGTTTCGGTGCAACAGTACAATATTCATTATACTCGTAAACTCGTGATTATAAGGTTAAAAAATGTTCGTGTCGTGTGTCGATAAAATGTCCTGTTTCGAGGATGGAAGTCTGATTGAACATGTAACTCTTTTACCTCGTGGCGAGGATCTAATAGATAATTTGTATGAAACTTGTTTCTTAGATTTGATTATATCGCTGAGTACGTACGCGATTTCATGTTCAGGTTTAAATTGGAAATGCATTATTATTATTATAGAGGACATCGAACAAAGGTATTAGAACTTTAGAAGATATGCATGGTATCAAATATTTGATGTTAATGTCTGATGTGATCAGAAGATTAAGAAATTTTAACATCTGTCGAATATCGATCCATGAAATCTTCCATCAAGGTCTCATGGCAATCTGTGATCAATGTATGTTTGCATCGAGGTCAAGTGATTTCATGTTCGGATTTAAATGAAGAATAGAGATGTCAAGTATTTGATGTATAGATCAGAGCTTTCAGTCAGAGATTGTTTCTATTAAGGTTGTGCAATTTAATGCTTAAAACGAATTGGACACAGGAAATTGCGAGAATAAAAGGAAGCCGGAATTCGGAGAAAGTATCATTGTATTCATGTATTTGTCATTCTAATTTGTAAGTATATCATTGACAGACTAAAGTAGCTATACTATGCACATATGTGATTCTGTATTCTAGTTGTTAAGGATGTTGAGCAGAGTTGCTCTGATCTTAACTAGATGCCTAAATAAACATTCTAATACTTCATCAAGATTTTGAATTTCAGACTCTAATGTCATTGTCTGATTCACGATCTTCTCAATGATAATGCTTGATTTCTTCTGGCAGACAACTGATGCTAGTGTGGCATCAACAACATCAAACTCGCTGGTAGATGATGCTTCTTTCTCGGAACTCTTGTTCATCAATTTGGAGACAACAGACCAGGTTTTGCTGGACCGTGATTTAGAACCATTGATGTAAGACAGCAAGGAAGAGAAGATGTCCACTATTATCTGTTCGACTTCTCCTTGAACGCATTCACTTGCATTAGACTTGATCTGTTTCAAGCACATCTTTACTGCTTTCTTGGCATTCCTTCTGGCCTTAAGGTACTCAGCGGCTTCACTGGTAATGTTCAATTCAGCACTGCACCTTCTGCGAAGACCTGATTGAATGTCTTGGAGTTTCTCTTTCAACTGTTGCAATACATCTCTCGATGTGCTGCAGATGTCAAGAAGCCTTAGAGATCCATCCAACATCGATTGGATTTGTGATAGAGATTGTTGGTTAGATGGAAGTTGGAGCAACTCATCAACACAGACATACAAATCTGTAAGGCCTGTGAGTCTGTCGCTTACTGAGGCAGTTTGGGAAGAACTCAATCTGCACAACTGCTCATCGAATTGAGCAGTGACCGGGTGTAATGCTGATGGCAGACTGTTAGAACGAGCGTGGTAAGAAGCCATTTTTATTTCTTTTATTTTTTGTTGGAAGTGAAGGAAATGTTTTGCTAGAATTCAGATTTCAGTTTGATAATTTCTCATCTTTGGCTGGTGCTATTTATACGAAAACAAGAGAAGACAGCAGGATTCTGAAGTCTAATAACATGCTTTCTTGTTTATAAAAGTAATTTTTTTGTCAGTTTCCATGAGCTGTGTTTCGGATGGTCTGCTCCCAAAAGTTTCGCTGATAATTGAAAGAATCATTCATTTGATAATCAATGCACCATATGCTGCAGTTGAGACTCACCCAACAAGATTCGAAGTGAGCGTTACCTGCGTGTGGGTGAGCTACTGATGCGTTGCAGCATGCGCAACAACATATTGTCCCCTGTACATCAAACCAATATCTGCTTAAATCATAAAAAATTGGCCTATGGTGTGTTATTTGCACATGAATATACCATAACAATAGTAGATTAGTAGTTCAGGAATTCTCCTTGCAACTCTGGCCGCAAGAATATATTATTTATCCTGTAACTAATGTATGCACATTGGTGCATTAAGATGGTCTGCCGTGCTGATAATGAGTAGGGGACAAGTTGTTAATGGCATTACATTACGGTACAGCATATAATCAGGATCGTGATGGGAGATAATGCACGATTAATGAAGGTAATTAAGCACTAAATAGAATTAAAGGATTGCGCGTCTTGGCTGGGATGTTGGGCAGAGGAAAGACATTGCAGAAACACGGTAGCTGGATTTGCTTAAACTAGTTGTAATTAACAAGTTTCCTTGTGTTCACTTCCTGTATTATAAATTGATCAAGCATAGAACTCTAAAATGGCTGTTTCTTCTTTGCTCTGCAGGAGTCAGGACTCCATTTGCGCGCATCCTGTCTAACTGCCATCTAGTCTTATATACAGCTCAAGTTCTTCGTCTTCGTTGGTGAGATTTAAAAAGAAGCCTTCATGATCGATGACTCTCAGCTCGTAGGGCTACAATTGCTAAATTATTGCCAGGCATCAGGCATGGCAGCACTGATCGAGATGAGTATATGTTGGATATAGTATCCAGAATATCGTATGAACGCCACTATTAGCGTAATGATGCAGTCGGGATATCATGTCTACAACATCCAATCAGTTTTTCCACGACCAAGAGCATTGACAGTAGATAGTTCAGTAGTTTAAAAGATGAATGTGAGTCAGGAAGGGGAGATCAATGGTTGAGGATAGTTTGTCATTGGAACAGTTTTTTTGGCCACTGATTAATGAATTTGATCCCCTCCCGTCGTTGGCCTATATGTCCAAATTATGCGAAAAACCATCGTCTACTTGCTTCGTGGTTGCACCCGGGCTGCTCGGCCTTACGACTGCTAATTGAGGCCTAAGGTATAGCAGTAACTGTATTAAACGTTTCGGACTTTGGAGTAGCATGTCGATCTACCCATATAACCACCCCCCTTCTTGATCTGACCTCAACATCCCTACAGTGGCGTATCCGGGATTTTAATATTGGGGGATCATGTAATACACAGTACAATTTTGTAGACAAAAAATAAAAATGTCTAGCGAAATTTACAAGTCCAACAAGTCCAATCGACGAGGTTTTTAGTCGACTCGATCAATTCCAAAAAAAAAAAATAATATAAAGAAATTGAGTCTTAGTATTGTATAATACGGAGTACATCTCATTTTAGATTCTATGCATGCAACCTCATAGCATTTTAACAACTTATCATCAATTGATCACCTGTTTTTCTTGCATTTTATGTCCGCTTTAAGTCACCATAGAAGAAGCCTTTAAAATGCTTGTCGTGGCTACGTAAAAGTAAACATAATTTATGGGAGCTACTTTTTCTTCCATGCCAAAAACCAAGATTACGCCTCTTATTTAGATTAAGTTGCATAAAGAAAATCTAAAAATCAAACTATGCAAGTATAAACACAAGAAACTTGTATTTGATTATAATCAATTGTGAATCAATTTATGAATCTATCTTTTCACGAAGAGGGAGGAAAGTGAGAAAGTTGGAGTGAAAAAGATGGTCCTACTTATTTACTGAGGGTCTGAGAGTAGCTTTTTACACTTTTTTGAGTTTTTGACAGACAAATGGTTAGGTCCATATGGGTGATTTTTGTAATGACAAATTCACCCTTACTTTTGATGGACTTTTGGGCTAGACTCTATAAAATAGATTGAAATTGAGGGGTCAAAATGTAAATGTTTTGTATTTTTTTGCTCAACTCAGTACAAAACTTCAAAATTTTATTTTTAATTGGAGGGTCGATCGTAGATCCGCGACTTCCCAGTGAGGCAGTGATAAAATTCAAATGGTCCGACCTCAACATGCCCAATTCCCTAGTGATAAAACCCAAATGGTCGAAATTACTCGTTTTGGATTGGTATACGATAGACCTTTTTTTTTTTTTTGAAATAAGAAAAAAAAAAAATCTATTTTCTTAAAAAATTAATTAATTTCTCGTAGTAATTAGTAATCTCCGACTCCTAAAACATAAGTGATAATAACTATAGCTTGGCCCTCAAGTAATAAAGTTCACCCTAAGTTGAGCTAGAGCCTAATTGACCTTGAACCCCAAGTTTATCTATTACAAATTTACAACCAATTAACCGACTACGTTTTCCTATAAATATAGCAACGTGGTAGTCTTCTTATTCACACCAAGTTCAGAATCCACACAATAATAATCAATCAGAGTTTACAAAAATCCAAGAAAAGATGCAGATATTCGTAAAAACCCTTGAAGGAAACACCATTACTCTCGACGTAGAGCCCCAAGAAACCATCAGTAGCGTGCGGTCCAAGATTTCCGAGAAGGTTCAGATTGCCCCCGAAGAACTCCGTCTCATCTTCCCAAACGAGGTCGAGCTCGAAGAAGGAGAGGCCGAAAACACTACACTTGCCGATTACAACATCCAGAAAGGATCAACCATTGACCTGTCGTCTCGGCTGAATGGAGGTAGATGGTGGTGGCGGTACGACGACCTTAGGATATTGTCCGTAGTATATAAGGCGAACCTTAACAAGAAGATATGTTGTAAGTGTTACGCGACACTACCGCCTCGTGCCACGAATTGTCGGAAGAAGAAGTGTGGGCATAGTAGTAAGTTGCGCGAGAAGAAGATGCGCCCATGGCAAAGAAGAACGTTTAATGGTCTCTCTCGGTATACGTAGTTATTGATTGGTTTTCCACCATCTTGCATTGTTAGCTTAATTCTGTCGAATTTCGTGAGCTTGTAATTTCTTGGTTCATTATGAACTAAAATTGATTGACGTATGTAATACGATTCTTGATGATATAATAACATGCAGTTTTTTCAATTTTGATTGTTGATCGAGTTGTAATTATGCCTTATTTTTCTTGTTTCGGTAATTAAGAACGTGTACTTTGCCAATTTAATGCGAATTGGGGAATTCAGAACTGCTATGGTTCTTGAATTTTTGGGTAAAATTAGTTCGAAACTGAACATCGGAGCTGAGTTTGGTAATAATTGGGCATTATCTTGAGTTACAATTGAAGTGAACTGAACCCTAGAATAAGATGATGAGAGGGTAATTTCTACAGAATTTGGGGGAGAGTCGGGTACGAACGAGGGAGGGAATTAAAATGTTAATTATGATGTCTGATGTATAATCATAAGACTAATTAATTAAGAAATGTTAATGTCTGTGAAATATATTTCGATGATATCGTCCATCAAGGTCGATCTCATGGCAATCTGTGATCAATATTTGCATCAAGCTCAAACGATTTGATGTTCGGATGAAGTTGAAAAATAGTCCGAACGACAGTTGCTTCCAAGGACATACCAAAATGTCGTATTTGCATGAATCTTCCTCTTTGCTTGGTTTTCACTGATCGATACAGGCTAATCGAGGATCAAAGTTGGCTGGCCTAATGGTTAGGTCATCATACCTGGCTAAGGGTTATTATCCTGGGTTCACATCCCCATTCACACAGCATTAGCTACTCCTATGCACCAAAAAAAATAGTGACGTACTGACATCATGAATTTTTAAGATAGGATAGTTTTCCATCCGAACATTTTTTGGTCTCGATTATCCACTAATGAACTTGATCCCCTCCCTACGTTGGCTTATATGTCCAAACAACCCCAAAACCATCCTCTGCCTGCTCAGTGATTGAAAAATTCTTGGTCAATGCATAAACAAAATTTCATAAAATAAATTAATTAACTATCTATCTCCAAAACTTAGTGAGTGATAACTATAGCTTGGCCCTCAAGTAACCAAGTTCACTAGTTCAGTCAGCAAATAGTTTTTCCTAATTAATTTGAGCCTAATTGACCTTGAGCCCCAAGTTTATATAACAACTAAATGACCCACCTAATGATTGTTTTCCCTATAAATAATAGAACCGGGATCTTCTTCTTCACTCCACAAGATCGGAATCCATCCACAGAATAATCAGTCATCAAAGACAAGATGCAGATCGATATTCGTAAAAACCCTTGAAGGAAACACCATTACTCTCGACGTAGAGCCCAACGAAACTCTCAGTAGCGTGATGTCCAAGATTTCCGACAAGGTACAGATTCCGCCCGAAGAATTCCGTCTCATCTTCCCAAACGAGGTGGAATTTGACGAGGACGAAAACAGTACACTTGCCGATTACAACATCCAGAAAGGATCAACCATTGACATATCGTCTCGGCTGAATGGAGGATGGTGGTTATGGGATTACGACCGTTCCAAATCGATATTGCCCTTAATATATAAGGCGAACCTTAACAAGAAGATATGTCGTAAGTGTTACGCCACGCTACCTCCTCGTGCAACGAATTGTCGGAAGAAGAAGTGTGGGCATAGTAGTAAGTTGCGTGAGAAGAAGATGTATAGATGGCAAAGGAATTCGTTTACGTTTTTTCGATAGTTTGTTTTCCATCATCTTGCATTTTTATTATTAGCTTAATTCTGTAGAATTTTGTGATTGTTGGTTATATTGAACTAAAAAGTAGTTGATGTATGTTGTCACGATGATATAATAACATGCAGTTTTTACTTTATTTTCCTTAATTGGGGAATTCTAATATAAAAATTAGCTAGGGTTCTTTTTGGGTAAAATTAGTTCGAAATGGAACGTCGGAGCTGAGTTTGGTTATAACTGGGCATCTTCAGTTACAATCGGAGTGAACCCTAGAATAATTATTGCAGATGAGAGGATAATTTCTAAAGAATTTGTGGGAGAGTCGAGTTCTAGAGGATGAACGAATTATTATGTTACGTGCAAAAGAAAGTCGTAATTATATAAGCCTAAGAAATGTATGTATCTGTTGAATGTCGATAAAACTGTCCTCGCTCGTAGATTTGATGGCATTTCTGAGTTGTATTAAGATTAACGCTTGGAAAAGTTTGATGTTAACTAATGCCATTTGATGGCGTTTCTGAGTTGCATTATGATGCATGGTATCGTATGTTCGATGTTAATGTTTGATGTATTCATAAGACTAAGAAATGTTAATGTCTGTTGAATATCGATGATCACGGTCTCATGGCAATCTGTGATCAATATTTGCATCAGGCGGCTCAAGTAATTTATTTGATGTTCAGATTAAGTGAACTATACAAAGGTCAAGTATTTGATGTCTAGATCAGAGCTTTCACACCGAGATTGTGTGTATTAAGGTTGTGTTATTTAATGCTTAATATGAGTTGGAAGCTGGAAATTGCGAAAAATTAAAGATGGAATTAGGGGAAAGTATCATTGTATTCATATGTGTGTATCATTCTAAGTATCATTCATAGACTATGCTATTCTTTGCTATTCACATTTGTGTTTCTGTAATCTAGTTGATAAGAATGTTCAGAAGAGTTGCTCTGGTTTTAACCAGATGCCTGAATAAACATTCTAATACTTCGTCGAGACCTTGAATTTCAGTCTCTAAGGTCATTGTTTGATTCATGATCTTCTCAATGTTAATGCTTGATTTCTTCTGGCTGACGATTGATGCTAGTGTAGAATCAACAACATCAAAATCGCTTGTGGGTGCGACTGATGCTTCTTTCTCGGAACTCTTGTTCATCAATTTGGAGACAACAGACCAGGTTTTGCTGGACTGTGATTTAGAACCATTGATGTAAGACAGCAAGGAAGAGAAGATGTCCACTGTTATCTGTTCGACTTCTCCTTGAACGCATTCACTTGCATTAGATTTGATCTGTTTCAAGCACATCTTTACTGCTTTCTTGGCACTCCTTCTGGCCTTGAGGTACTCAGCGGCTTCACTGGTAATGTTCAATTCAGCACTGGACCTTCTGCGAAGACCTGATTGAATGTCTTGGAGTTTCTCTTTCAACTGTTGCAATACATCTCTCGATGTGCTGCAGATGTCAAGAAGCCTTAGAGATCCATCCAACATCGATTGGATTTGTGATAGAGATTGTTGGTTAGACGGAAGTTGGAGCAACTCGTCAACGCAGACATACAAATCTGTAAGGCCTGTGAGTCTGTCGCTTACTGAGGCAGCTTGAGAAGAACTCAATCTGCACAACTGCTCATCGAATTGAGCAGTGACCGGGTGTGATGCTGATGGCAGACTGTTTGAACGAGCGTGGTAAGAAGCCATTTTTACTTCTTTTATTTTTTGTTGGAAGCCAAGGAAATGTTTAGCTTGAATTCAAGTTTCAGTTTGATAATTTCTTATCTTTGGCTGGTGCTATTTATATGAAAACTATAGAAGACAGAAGGAATATGCTGTTAAGGCTAATAACATGCTTTCCTGTTTAAAAAAGTCTTTTGTTGTCAGTTTCCATGAGCTGTGTTTCGGATGGTCTGCTCCCACAAATTTTGCATATGCATGCTGATAATTAAAAGAATCATTCATTTGATAATCAATGCACCATATGCAGCAGTTGAGACTCACCCAACAAGATTCGGAGTGATCGCTACCAGCGTGTGGGTGAGCTACTGATGCATTGCAGCAACGACATATTGTCCCTTGTACAACTAACTAAAATTTGTTTATGATCTACTTAAATCATAAAAAACTGGCTTATCTGCACATGAATACACCATAACAATAGTAGTTCTTCTTGCAACTCTGTTAATTTTTATTATTAATGCTGTAAGTTGTAACTAATTCTTGCACAGATGGTCTGCCATCATATATCGTTTAGCGGACAAGTTGTAATTAACCATTAAATTACGGTACTGCATTTCAGCATCGTGATGGGAGATGCACGATTGTTGAAGATAATTAAACTCTAATCGGTATATAATGACTCCGCGTCTTGGCTGGGATGTTGGGCAGAAGAAGACATTGTGGAAACATAGCAATTAGATTTGCTTAAAGTATTAGTAATCTCTAAATTACTTATGTTTACTTCCTCTATTATAAATTGATGAAGAATAGAACTATAATGGTTGTTTTTTACTTTGATCTCCAGAAGTTCATTGCATGCTTGTCCTGTCTGATGTCCATCTGTTCATCCCATTGCTGAAAAGTTTAGAGAGGGCTTACAGTGGGTGAATTACTCGCAAAATGGCTCAAATGCTTTGTCTTCGTTTGCATGATGTGAAAATAAGCATCCTTGAGGAGTTGTATGGCTTCATTGATGAGTTGGTCTTATTGCCAGTTAGTCAACTACCATAGCTAAATATTGCTTGCAGCAGAAGATGTCCATTATGGATGCACTGATGCAGGTAGGATAGCATGTTCAGGCATCAAATCAGTTTGTTTTTCGAACATGGTGTGATTCAGTTTTGAGTTGTGCAGTGACATCGAATAGTTCAGTACTCAAGTCAGGATGGGAAATTGGGAATCAGCAATACCTGAGAACATCAGGAAGCTGAATTACTGATATATTGTTTCTGAGAAAGTGAGAAACAGTTAAGTAGCCTCTGTGTTTCATAAGTGTTTCCCGTAATATATTGTGGTTGTGAAACACCTTTACATTTCCGTAGAAACTGATTCAAATTCTAAGAATTTGGAGTTTAGCCAAGCAGACCCAAATGGTGGCGTATTTGTATGTACCTTCCTCTCCGCTTTCTCTTCACTAACGAATTGACATGGTGATCTTTATCTTTCCATCAGAACTGACTGAGAAGAGGAATTACCATCCCCTACTGCCTTAGTAAATCTAAAGAGTTTATTGTTTCCTTGAGCTTCTTTATCATCAAATTTAACAGAGCTTGCATCAATCTGATATTGTTAGTCGACTTAACGAGGCAGATAGAGAAAATAGTGTGTGAGAGTCTAGAGCTTGCTGAAAGACAGATTGTTTATCAGACATTTGGGAATCTTGGAGATGAGAAGATAATTTTTGTGTTTATTTGTAATGTACTGTGTCGAACTTTCATGCTTCGATGGTTGTCCAGAGTAAAAATGTTGAATGACACATCAACATTCACTCAAGTTCTTTTGCAAGATTTGAGCTAGGATGGATGATTTTTCATTCATGTCATCTCATGGAGCAAGCTGTTAGCCTGTTAGCTAATATAATCGGATTGAGTACCATGAATAAATGAATGCTATTTTTAGTGGATAAGAAGTGTAAGATCGTATAATACTCTAATAAACGACTTGTCTATTATTGATAATATTATGAGATTTTATAGTACATAGCATAAGCAAGTGCATCACCCTTAACCTAATGGCTAATACAATGTACCTTGTAGGTACAAGGTACATAATAAATTACATACTCCGTATTCACCCTGTAGATTATATTCATCCTCTATCAAGAAGATTGCTTGTTAAGGATGAGTTCTGCAACAGTTTCTGTTCAGAGTTCCCATTCTACTCGGATTCGACCCCGCGTTACAGGTGGTCAGATCGACCCGCGCCCGAGGCAAGAGCTCGGACCCGGCACGTATTCGAGGCTGCGCGTTATTTCCGAAGCGGGGCTTGCGAAATGTGGTGTGTGCGGAGTATGTTGTGCGAAGTGCGATGTGCGAGTGTGATATGCATGGTGTGTGTGCGCGAATCCTGATGCGTGCAATTCGGATGCGGCCGCTGGTCCCAATTCGTGTGCAAGGTGCGCGGTCGCTGACTCACTCTGACCCAACCTCGGTTTGGCTGTCCGGAGTAGATGTCGGCCCGACCTCGACCCGAATCGGATTGGGAGCTGGACTCGACTCGAATTTGACCCATATTTTGGTTGCGCAAGACGGAAACACGGAGTTACACTTCGAGTACTGAGCGCGAATGCGAAGTGCGCGAGTGCGGGCTCTGACCTGACCCATGAGCGAGGTGGCGTGGTCCCGGCTCACCAGGACCCGACCTTGGTTCGAGGTAGTGGTTCGGATTGTCTGACTCGATCGCCGCAACCGAGAGCTGGGGGGAGTTAATTGTTGGTCCTGTGAATGCGAAGTGTGTGGTTGCGGAGTACGGTGTGCGAAGTGTGGTGCGCATTCGGACCCCATCCTTTTCGAAGTGCGCGCTCGGACCTTACCCGAGTGCGGTGAACTCGAACTCGGACCTGATACAACCCGGAGTCGAGATGGTCGGATTCAACCTCGCTTGAGGCAGTAGTTCTGACTTCTGACCCCATTTGGCTCAACACGCGCTGGCGGCAGGGCATTTGCGAAAGCTGACCTTGGCCGCGGAGTGGTAACCTGACCTGTGACTTGGTATGCGAACTGTGGAGGCCGAACCCAGCCGTGGCTGCTCGGACTCGACTTCGTTCGGAGCGGCAGGTCAGATTCAGCCTGCGGTCAAGGTGGTCAGATTTGACCCGCGTTCAATGCGACAGTTCGATTGGAGCCGCACTCGAGGCGGCGAAAGAAGTAGCAGCTCAAACTCGAACGGCGAGCATATGGTGTGCGAAATGAATGAGCGACATTGAAGCTTATTTTTTATCTCTTTATTTGAGCAATAATACCACCCTTTATTCACCAGGTAAGAGATGTGCTTGATATTTTGTTGAAAATGTCGCCACTTTTATTATATATGTCCCTACCCATGTGAATATGTCGCCACTTTACCGTACTTCTTTAAATGTAATGCCTGCTAGCTGCCAAATTTAGTAGTCAAGCTTATTTTATTTGTTTAATCCATATATGTGGATCAAAATGAAAAAGGGAAAAGTAAAAAAAAAAAAAAAAAAAAAAAAAAAAAAAAAAGTAATAGTGTTACTGATTTCCATGAAAATTGCTGCATATTACAAGAAGCATGTTTTAATGAATTAGGAGGGTTGGTTGTGATAATTATCCTATTTATCTATGTGAACGTGCGTATGTTGTGAACACGTTGTGCGAGTTATACCGGTGAACAATGACTATATATATGTCGTATTACAAATGCCCCTATATGTGATGAAATTGCAAGAAATTGTTACGTGCACGTATTTAAAAGCACGCTGTTTGGGGTTTCCACATATAATTATATCATATTAAAAAGCATGTCCCACGTTTATGCTTAATTAATATGTGTCTCATATATCATATTCAATAATAATGGGAGAACAATATTTCTCACAATATGTTTTCGTCCGCACAAGGACTTGATTTGTATCATTTTCAATCCGAACCCCGATAAACGTAAAGTTTAATTTATGGGCTAATTAGCAAGCATGTTAATTATTTGCACGACGAGAATGTTTATCGCATGTCATAATTAAATTGTTAGCCGAGAGGCTTATTGAGAGCAGAGTGTAAAGCATGAAATATGTGCATTTCAATTATTGAATTTTTTGCAATTACATGCGTTCGTACTCTCGAGCTCGGTTGATTTACTCCAACTCAAACTCGAGAGTGGCGGCAAGGTGGTGTGACGCATGATTGATTAATGCCGCGAAATTCTATATTCTTTGCCAAAATTGTCATGGGTGAAACCCATATTGGTAGTGAAATTACGTCATTTGTGGATATTTGGAAAGACAAGCTCGACTGATTTATATACGAGGCGGCAAATGATTATTTCTTATCAAATCACCAGCTCTTTATTTGAGCCAATATTATTATTATCATTCTATTCAACAAAAGGTATAACCAAAGTTATATCTCCGGGTCTCGAAGAGTGACCAACCAAAGTTGGTCGAATCGGCAAGCTTTACTCCGTATTTGTGCAAATGTTATCACACCCATTCCCCTTTATGTTGGCAACAATCGTCGGTTCAGCAAACTCCTCATTGAAGACAAGCAATGAGAAATGGAGGATTATATTGGCCTTGATTCGGAAGAGGTCCTCAACCTCGGTTGCGAGGACCTCTCTACCTACCTCGCCTGGGAGCAGAGCTCGGCTCGAGGAGAAGCTCATCACCGACCTCGCCTCGGAGCATAGTTCGGCTTAAGGATGAGCATCAGACTATTACATCGGCCTCGATGCGGTGAAATTTCTCGACCTCGGTCTTGAGAACTTCACCATCGGCCTTGATGCGGAGGAGGTCCTCAACCTCGGTTGCGAGGACCTCTCTACCTACCTCGCCTGGGAGCAGAGCTCGGCTCGAGGAGAAGCTCATCATCGACCTCGCCTCGGAGCATAGCTCGGCTTGAGGATGAGCTTCAGACTATTGTATCGACCTCGATGCGGTGGAAGTACTCGACCTCGGTCTTGAGAACTTCACCATCGGCCTTGATGCGGAGGAGGTCCTCAACCTCGGTTGCGAGGACCTCATCACCTACCTCGCCTGGGAGCATAGCTTGGCTCGAGAAGAAGCTCATCATCGACCTCGCCTCGGAGCATAGCTCGGCTTGAGGATGAGCTTTAGACTATTGTATCGGCCTCGATGCGATGGAAGTACTCGACCTCGGTCTTAAAAACTTCACCATCGGCCTTGATGCGGAGGAGGTCCTCAACCTCGGTTGCGAGGACGTCTCTACCTACCTCGCCTGGGAGCGGAGCTTGGTTCGAGGAGAAGCTCATCGTCGACCTCGCCTCGGAGCATAGCTCGGCTTGAGGATGAGCTTCAGACTATTGCATCGGCCTCGATGCGGTGGAAGTACTCAACCTCGGTTTCGAGAACTTCACCATTGACCTCGACTTGGAAGGGTTTCTTGACCTCGATTTTGAAGATCCTTCGCTCGGTCTTCGCGCCCTGAAGTGCATGATTATTGACCTCTCCTTGAGCATAGCTTGGCTTGAGATGTTTCACTCTTACATCGGCCTCGACTGGGAATAAGTACTCAACCTTGGTTTCGAATAAGTCATTATTCACCAGTATATTATTTATCTATCGAGCTCTCACCAGTACAGTATTTGGCATCCGTTAAGTCCATTTAAGAATTCGACTATGGAAGCTGAGTCGAGCCCGGAACTTCACCGGTCTCGATGAATTATTTTCGATATCCGTTCCAGGGGCGAATGAAGTTTGACCGTGCCGGCTGCGTCTTGAACGCGCCGAGATCGCACCCAACCCTAGGGGCGAGTCTCGGTTGCGTCTACTTTCCTTACCTGTGAGGGGCGAAGTTTGACCGCGCCGGCTGCGTCTTAACCAACCAAAGTTGGTCGAGTCGGCATAATTCACTCTACATTCATGCAAACTTTATTGTGCCCTATACCCTTTATTTGGGGAAGGATTATTCAAATTCAATGAAAGAAGCTGAACCGAGCCCGAAACTTCACCAGTCTCGATGAATCATTTTCGATCAAGCTAGTGGCTAAAGCCAAGCCGAGTCGGTTGTGTCACCAGACTCGGACAGTGAATACCCACTGCGGGGTGGGACCTCACCACCTCGGATGACCAGCTGTGGATCACCAATAGTATCAATTGGCACCTGGGTATCACTAATACTCGGGCGCGGCTGGGAAGAAGTCCAATTCCAAAATATACCTGATTTGGGTTAAGACACTATATTCATTCCCGATGATTCGGGTGGGTGTTGAATAGGGTTCCATGAGATCGCCCGGCCCGCAACCAGAGGCAGGGCCGAAGTAACGGCCCTCGGCGAACATGTCTCCAGCTCGGATTCGTTCGCCTACGCTCTCGTACTCAGTAATCAGGGGGCATTCTGATTTAAGGATGCCGAACTGTGATGCTGTGTTTAAACAAGACGTAGACCCCCAAATCCACGGGCCCGGATAGTCGAGCCGAATTTTCATCAGTTAAAATCGATATCTCGGGCTCGACCCTCGTTGATATCCGAGTTCAATTCGAACGAAGGATGGGCTGTAATGACCCGCAAAAAACGAGCTGAGCCATAATATTTCACCCTTGGGTTAATACCCCGAGGGGCGCACCTAAATAATGAGTTAGCGTTTGTTGTTGTTTTGCAGGTACAAGATATTATAATTATAAAGAAATCATTGCAAGATAAGCCAACGTGAAATTCGGCTGCTATTATTATTATTATTATTATTCGCACCCAATTCCAGGGGCGATGCTATTTTCGCCTCTATTTCAGGGGCGAAGTTATTTAATCGAGACGAATTCGCACCCCCATTCCAGGGGCGAAGTTCGGTTGCGATTTTTGCCTCCATTTCAGGGGCGAAGTTGTTTGATCGAGTCGAAATCGCACCCGAGTTCAGGGGCGATGTTCGGCTGCGATTCTGCCTCCATTTAAGGGGCGAAGTTATTTAATCGAGACGCACCCCATTCCAGGGGCGAAGTTCGGTTGCGATTTTTGCCTCCATTTCAGGGGCGAAGTTGTTTGATCGAGTCGAAATCGTACCCGAGTTCAAGGGCGATGTTCGGCTGCGATTTTCGCCTCCATTTCAGGGGCGAAGTTATTTGATTGAGTCGAGATCGCGCCCGATTCCAGGGGCGAAGTTTGGCTGCAACATTCGCCTCTTTTCCAGGGGCGAAGGTTTTTGTTCGACACGAAATCGCACCCAAGTATAGGGGCGAATTTTGGCTACGATTCTCCCTCCATTCAAGGGGCGAAGGTTTTTGGTCGGCACGGAATCGCACCCAACTCCAGGGGCGAATTCCGATTGCGACTTCGGTATTTATTCCAGGGGCGGATACTTTGGTTGACTCGAAATCGCACCCGGCTCTAGGGGCAAATTTTGAGTGCAACTTCGGTATATGAAGAGAAAGAGAAACGAGAAAGACGCACATGGCCATGAAGCTCGCAAGGAGCGAAGTTTTCGATTAAAATCGAAAATACGAGCCCCACGGCCTACGGAGGTAACATGTTCAGGGGCGAAATTTGAAAACAATGAAGAATGCAATGAAGTATGAAGAAACGAGCACGATACATACGGCCGTGAAGCTCGCAAGGGGCGAAGTTTTCGATTAAAATCGAAAATACGAGCCCCACGGCCTACGGAGGTGAAGACGATGCGACACAGTTATTGAGCACCACATGGCTTTACCAAGGTCCACTATATGAACCATGGCAAAGGGCGGTCGGGGGATGCGCAGTCCGATCACCCTCTAGGAGCAGCGAGGTGCAGTGTTTGACGAGTGCGATCCGACTCCGAGGGGCTCTGTTGGTACACATTTTGTAAATGGGCCACAGCCCTTAGGAAAGTGTTCCTTGGAAAAGGTCCATGTGATACTCTCAAGGCCCAGAGGGTACTAGCCATAAGATCTTGGTTGAATGAAGGGTTAGGATTGATTAGGGGTACCTTGGTTATTCCTTGGACTCCCTATAAATACCCCCTCATTTGCCATAATCAAGGGACTTTTGGACTTTTACACATATACAATACATACTCTCTCTACTCTATCACTATCTTATATTGTGACCACCCCATCCTGACTTGAGCGTCGGAGGGGCGTCGCCTGGCGAAAGCCGGGCGCCCCCCTTGACCGTTTGTTTGTGCGCGCAGGAAACCAAGGTTGATCCCGGTCTATACCAAATCGAACTCACCCCAACAAGAACTATAATGGTTGTTTCTTCTTTCATCTGCAGAAGTTCTTTCCATACTCGCCTTATCAGTCACCTGTCTGGTTTTCATGCCATTGCTAAAAATATTAGGGGCTTATACCGGTTGAGGTTCCCTCAAAATTGCTCAATTTCTTAGTCTTCGTCGGTAAGATGTAAAAAGAAGTATCCTTGCCGGAGTTTTATGGCTGAAAATTCCAAGGATGAGTTGCTTCTACTGTCAACGACTGTAGCTAGATATCGACTAGCAGAACTGTTTGGAGATTATGTTTTACACAGATACAAACCCAGAATATCAGTTTTGCGCGAACTGACCAACTTTTGGAGAAAAATGAGTCGGCTGAGGTCATAGGAAGGCACTTCAACTTCTAGGTTGGAATTTGGAGAAGGAAATGCTGATATGGAGAACGTGCAAACTCAGAATTAAGCACACTACAATAAAACTGTACTGGTACCTGTCACGAAAAACTAGATATATATGTCTCCTTGCTGCTAAATTAAGCCCCAAATCTGCCCCTTCTGCTGCTAGCATCAGGTGTATATTGGGACAACGCACAACTTTATGACCTTTTACTGTTTTCAGGATAATATTCAGTTGCTAGGTCTTTTCAGGATGCACAACTTTACTATGTTTCATCAGGTGCAGACATGCAGTTGTTGGTGGCTACTTCTGTAATATCCCGAAATTTTAAAGTATTTTATATTAATATTTCAGATTTATTAATTAGATTATCTAAATGAAAAAGAGTTTTAAACATTATTCGTGAGTCGTTTTCCAAAATGAGTTAAGAAATAATTTCTAAAATCGAAATTTCTATTTGGGTTATATTCCTAAATTGGGTCAATCATATCTAATGGACCAACATCAACCCGAACCAACTCTACAGTGGCCCAAACACCTAACACATCCTAACCCAACACAAAAAGAAGAAAAAAAATCAGAAAATAAAAAGAAAAGGAAAGAAAAAAGAAGAAAAAAAACCGAGCACCCCCTTTATAAACAGAGTTTCCCCTTCCCATTTCCCCTGTTTTTTCTCCTACGCACGAACCCAGCCGTCACACCCAGCTCACCCCTGCCTTTCTTCCTCCTGCCCAGACGTCGCCGCCGCTACCATCGCCGGCCGACCACCGCCCTAGCCCCCTTTCTTCCTCTTTTGCGCCGTGGGTAACGCCTCTTCTTTCCCCTGTTTTCGGTCCTTCAATCAAACGTGATTATCAAGTCGTTTTATTGCTTCAATATGTGTTTAATTGATTCTTATAGATGTTATAGTTAGTGGGTAATCGATTTGGGTTAGTTTTATGCACAAAGAATTGGTTTTGATGATTGTTTTGAGTTGGTTTTCACTAAATACGAATTTGGGGTTAATTAGTTTAATTGCTCGAATTAGGTTCAATTAATTTCGTAAATTATGACTTTAGTATGTTTATAATCTGTTAATTAGGGTTCTTGAATTTAGTTTGAAATTTAATTGGAGTTTTGCTCAAGTTTATAGAAATTGCAATTTGGGGAAAATTTGGTTAATTGTTTCTTAATTAGTTAATTAGCCCAAATTAATTTTAATGATCAATAACTCGAAATTATGATAATTTAGGGAATTATAAACTGATTTTCGAATTTAGATTGAATTAATTCGTTTTTATGTAATTTAAAGCATGTTTTTCATAATTAAAACATAATATAAATTGTATTAATAAATCCTAAATAAATCATAATAATTAAAAGGTTGTTTTTATGAATTAGATTCTGTTTTAAAAGTAATTGAAAGTCTTTGAGAATTTTCAAAATTAATTAAGTGTTATTTGAGTATTATAAACAAATTATTGAATTAGAAATATAATTATTGGCTAATTGATAATTGTTGGGTTAGACTTAAATTATCATGGGCATTCCATATAGAATAGAATTAACATAAGTATTAGATGAATGATTGGTTGAGATTAGTATTGATTTGAGATTATTGATTGTAATTGTAATATCCCGAAATTTTAAAGTATTTCATTATTATATTTTTAGATCTATTAATTAGATTATTGAAATGAAAATATTTTAATTATTAATTGTCGTTCTCAAAACCGAGTTCGGAAATGAATTTTGGAGTCGGATTTTCTATATACGATTTTCTAATTTCTGAATTGGGCTATCGTCCAAACACTACAACAACTCAAGCCCACACCAATTGGCCCAAACATCAACAAATACCCAACCCAAACCCAAAGAAGGAAATCAGAAAAAGGAAAAAAAAAAAAAAAAAAAAAAAAAACGAACGACCCCCCCTTACTCTGTATAAAAAAGAGTTACTCTGTTTTTTTTTTCTTCTTCCTCACCGCCCCTGCTTCACCTTCGCTCGTCTTCTTCGCACGAACGCCGCTCTTCTTCCTCTGCCTCTGCCCAGCCGCAACAACCAGGTCGATGGGGCTGTCTTTTACTTTAAAGGAGAAGCTGATATTTGGTGGTCAGCTGCTGGGGCAGCCCTCCAAGCTCAACCAAACTTCAATTGGGATAGCCTTAAGGATGCCCTAAGACAAAGATTCTACCCTGAGCATGTTAGGCAACGAAAACTCTCTGAGTTCCTTGCATTGAAACAAAACCGAGGAAGTGTGAGTGACTACTATGCCAAATTTCTTGAACTTTCTCGCTTTGCAACCACAATTTTGCCTGATGATGCCTCCAAGATCTCTAGATTTATTGAGGAACTTGACTATAGCCTCCAGGAAACCATGATCATGATGAACTTTGCTGATGTCCATGAGGCCTATGGGAAAGCTGCCAGTGGGTGGAGAATTCATGAGCTAAAGGAGGAAACTCGAAACAAGAAAAGAAAGTTTGAACCTCAAAATTCCATAATGAATGAAACTGATTTGAACACCAACACTGAGAATGAAAAGAGGGGAAAACCAAACACTTTTGGGGGGAATCAAGGGTACAATAGAAATTTTGGTGGAAATAACTTTCAGAACCGTACCCATAATAAAAGGGCTGAGCGTCACTACTTCTGTAAGAAATGTAATGGGGATCATCCAGGAGCTGACTGTTTTGGACAACCTGTCAATTGTCTTAATTGTGGGAAACGGGGTCACAGGGCATATGAGTGTAGGTATAAACATTCAGACCAAATGGGAAATGGTAATTACGTGGGACACAATAGGGAGAATCAAAACTTCAATCAGAACACATACAACCCGAATCCTCGCCCCAATAACCAAAACTACAATCAGATTTCCTACAACAACAACCCTCGTCCCAATTACCACGGCAACAATCCAAACCAAAATCAATTCCAGAATGACTACCAAGGGAGCAATGCTAGATTCCAAGGGAACAACAATGGTCAAGCTGCCAATTATAACAACAATGGAGTTGGTACTAGGAATGCCAACAATAATGCTCAAGGAGGGAATAACCAGCGCAAAACGGGTCAAATTTATGTCATGAATAGAGCCCAAGCTGAAAATGATACCGATGTGGTGACTGGTACTTCCTAACCCATAATACTCTTACTTATGTCTTATTTTAGTCTAACTAGAGTTACGAGGACGTAACTCCTTTAAGGGGGGAAGAATGTGATACTAACTTCGTTTATTTATCTTAAGTCATGCATTGCATTCATACATTTGCATCATATGAGTTTGGTTTGTGTTGTGTGGTTGTGTAATGAGTTCACCTAGTTACTTTGCGCTTCGGGGACGAAGCGTTTTCTTAAGGGGGGAAGGATGTAATATCCCGAAATTTTAAAGTATTTCATTATTATATTTTTAGATCTATTAATTAGATTATTGAAATGAAAATATTTTAATTATTAATTGTCGTTCTCAAAACCGAGTTCGGAAATGAATTTTGGAGTCGGATTTTCTATATACGATTTTCTAATTTCTGAATTAGGCTATCGTCCAAACACTACAACAACTCAAGCCCACACCAATTGGCCCAAACATCAACAAATACCCAACCCAAACCCAAAGAAGGAAATCAGAAAAAGGAAAAAAAAAAAAAAAAAAAAAAAAAAAAAAACGAACGACCCCCCCCCTTACTCTGTATAAAACAGAGTTACTCTGTTTTTTTTTTTCTTCTTCCTCGCCGCCCCTGCTTCACCTTCGCTCGTCTTCTTCGCACGAACGCCGCTCTTCTTCCTCTGCCTCTGCCCAACCGCAACAACCACCTCACCGTCGTCTTCGCTTCCTTTCTTGGCCGTGGAGCCTGAGTTCGTAGACGAGGAGTACTAGTGATTGTTGTGCTATTGAGTTTTCGTTTGCTTGAAAAGGTTTGGAGTGATTGATGCATACGGGAACGACGACTCACTAGAATTAGTTGGATTCAATAATTAGACTAGTAGTTACTAGACATAGACTATTTCATAATTCATATTTTGGACTATTGTAATTTTAATTAATGGGTTGTAATAGACTATTTTAGACCATTAGACAATTATACTGTGGCTTTTGAAATCTCCTTGCATTCGGGTCTTTGACTCGAGTGCGGAGTGACACCTCTGAATTTCCTAATTTGTGTTTTGATTCTCGATAAAATGTTTTGAAAAGGAAAGGAAATTTGGGGGTGTTACAGTAATATTGTAGCCCCTGAGTTCGTAGACGAAGAATACTAGTGATCGTTGTGCTATCGTCTTCTTGTGTGTATTGAAAAGGTAAGCTAACATGCTCAACATTTCTTAAACTTGTAGAAACCTTTCAAACTTATGTGAATGATGTGAATGATGTGATGGATGAGAACTTAGTATCATACTAGGTGGAGAACGATTCGATTTTCTTTTATGATTATTACATTGTACTTGTTCGGTCTATTGTAATGGAAAGGTAAGATTGATTTGTGTGTGATATTGATTATGGTTGGTTTATAAATGATTGAAATTATGAATGCGAACAATGATAGTGGAGTGGAGATTTGATGGAGAACGGTGGTATAATTATTGTGTCGGAGCCGCGGAGTTGCTCCTAATTATTATTGTGTCGGAGCCGCGGAGTTGCTCCTAATTATTATTGTGTCGGAACTGCAGAGTTGCTTCTAATTAATGTGTCGGAGCCTCGGAGTTGCTCCTAATTATTGTGACAGAGTCGCATCGATTCCTAATTACAGCCTCACCGCATCGGTCTTTAAGTGGGTTTGGCTCTAGTACTACTTTATTAGGTTAAAAAAATACTTCATAGGGGAAGTGCACACTTAAGGTCTATTAGTCTTGGATTATGGATTATGGATTATGGATTGTGGAGTGTGGATTATGGATTGTGGATTCTGAACTATAAATTGTGAATTATGGATAATAACTTATGACTTATGAATTTCTTATTTATCGTTAATCTTTGATTTGTTGGATATGAATTGTGGAATGTTTCTTAAGCTATTGAAAGTGATGAGTTGAATGATGGATTGTGAAATATGAATTTGGATTGTTGGTTGGAATTATTAATGGATAAATGATATGATTATGTGTTAAGTGTATTTTCGAATATAAAAACTAAAACGTTTTCAAAATTCAGGTAAGGGTTTTGGTTTTCTACGAGTTGGGGTGTTAGCTTACTCAATTTCACTGACTTTTTCAACTGTGATTTTTGTGTTTTAAATCCACCACAGGTTTGGAGTGTTTGATGCATTGCGGGGACGACGACTCACTAGATATTAATTGAATTAAATAAAGCTTAACTTTAAGCTATAGATTAGATTATTTTACCCCATTAAATATTTATTTTCTTGCTTTCGAAATCTCCTTGCATTCGGGTCTTTGACTTGAGTGCGGAGTGACACCTCTGAATTTCCTTAATTTGTGTTTTGGTTCATGATAAAATGTTTTTAAAAAGATCACAAGCAAGTTGAAATTCTAAGCTTTTGTGACAAGAATCGGTCTCTCAATCTCGATCCTTGTAGGAAAGAATGATATGGGGAACCAGCATTTTATGTTCTTCGCTCAGCTTGCTAGTAAGTTCAAGTATTTATCTTTATGTTCGTGTAATGAAGTACTTCGTAGTAATTTTACGTCTGAAATGTCAAAAATAGGCCGTTCCAAGAAGCCATTGGTTGCTTTTGTTACAGAAATATGTTATAGGTTAAGAAAACTTGCTCTGCCAAAGGCATAGGTACACTTTCTTGAATCTCAGACCACCTGCCTCCTGTTGATGCCGATAACCAGGGAGCCCAAAACAATATCATGATCTTCAATATTTCTTGTAGAAGCAGCTGAGTTTTTGTCATCCTTCTGGTATGACTAATTTGCACACAGAAGACCAACTGCTGACCTTTGATTGCGCGTTTTTCTCCAGTTATCTGCTGGATTAGCAAGAAATCTTGTAGTAGTTGAAACCTTTTTATGTTTGCTACATGCCCTGGCCTAGTAAACTTGTTAAAGACTATGTTTTGGGTATGTCTTCTCCTACCAAGTACTCCAGCTAATTTGACGATCATGATCTCATTTTATCAAAATTTACATAACAGGCTACTGTTAATTACCTCATTGTTGGATTGCATTTGCTGTCAAGATCCGAAATGATGATAACGATCACACGAAGTGTCATTCCTCATCGATTCTGCTTAATATGGAATGAATTACATGTGTTACAGAAAAATTTCCAAAATAATGTCGTGGAATGCTAACTGAACTATGCTTACCTAGTTGATCCATGACCATGGTCCACATGAGTTACAAGGCAACCAATTAGTTCTACGCAGAAGGTGCAGCGGTTACATCAGTATTCCAAAAGAAGTTTCTAAGTACCAATACATCAGAAAGTGAGCTAAAAAGGTAATCAAGATGTGCTTGAAAAACATCAAAGAATCTCATCTCAGGAAAGAAAATGCAAATTTCATTGAGGACATGATGAAAGATGCTGGAGCCTGGAGATAACATTGGATGTCTTTAAAGTCCTGGTTGCCTAACATCATTCACACAAACTAGCGGAAAACTGATTGGTCTTTGATCAGCAAACGTATCAGTCAGAACACAGAAAAGGAGGCGACAGCAAAAGTGCAGAACCAGTGATGCTACCCTGGTTACAGTCATGTGTGATGTGCCAGAAGAACTTGAGGAACCCGATGTTAAATCTAGAATCAGAGATTCAAGCTCTTGATAAAGAATTAGATTGCTTCTTTGGCTCCAAGTTAAGACGAGAACTCTTCTAAACAATTTTATGCCACTAGATAGAAAGTCATAATTATGAAATGTACACAACATCACTATATATATGAATGAATGTCAGTCTATACAAATTCATAGACATTTTTTGCCATATCTCCTGTTCTTTTCTATAATTGTGTTAGTTAATCTGTCTATAACCCTAACTTTAACCGCGCAAATAAAGGGTACAGATTATTTCAAAAGCAGCAGATTAAAATTACATGAAAAGGAGATTAAAAAGTCTCTGATGACTGCTCTCCAAAAAAAAAAAAAAAAAAAAAGTTCTGATGATAGTCACTCCTATAAATACAGAAACTCATCATACATCAGGACATCAATCATTGTGTTTATGCTCAATACTTACACTCATTTCATCATCTGAAGAAATAGATAGCATTCATTTATTCATGGTAATAATTCAGGTAACCAAAGTTCAACAAATTTCAAGGAACTTGATAAAAATTGCTGAACCTCAGCATTCTATAACATAGCTAACAGCAGACTTGCCCTTACATGGGATTGCAGGGTTAAAAAAGTCTCCATTTGATAAGAATTTAGATAAAATCTTGCAAAAGAACACAAGTGAATGTCGATGTGTGATTCAGACTTTTCATTCAAGAAGAAGAACGATATAAAACTTTAGGAACAATGGAAATCCAGATTCTTTATAATTCTTATGCTAATGATCCAGTTGACAATTTTCTGATTCAACAAGCTCCAGACTGTAGACTGTCACAATCAATATTCCTCCTACATAAAATTGATGCGAGCTCTGTTACTTTGATGATAAAGAAGCTCAAGTAAACAGTTATACTCCTTAAACTTGCAAAGACATTAGGGGATGCTAATTCCTCTTCTCAGTCAGTTCTGATAGAAAAACATAACACAAGCATTACTTTTCTGCAGTTCCATTGAAAAATAGATAAGCCAGTGTCAAAGTGGAGAGGAAGGTTCATGCAAAGCGCCATTTTGAACTGTTTGGCCGAGCTCCAAATCCTCAAAAGTAGTACTACTTAAAAGCAACTTCAGAGAACCAATTTCTGCAGGTATTTAAGGTGTTTCACAGCCACAATATAGAACCACTTACGAGAAGCAAACCTTGTCCGCGAAAAGAACTGATTAGATGTTCTGGACATGATTTCCTGCCTGCATCAAGACATCCACAATTATTCAGAGACACATCCAGCATATTCTTAATTCAGTGCTGCTTGGCAATATTCACTGGCATTAGAAGCAACTTCTCCATGAAAGCATGCAACTTCTTAGAGCTGTGAGGGCGCGGACCTCAGCCAGTGTAAGCCCACTCAAAGACTAGATCAGTGTCTGACAAAGCGAGCATAGAATGAACTTCTGGAGATCAAATGAGAAACACCATTATAGTCGTATCCTTGATCAATTTATAATACAGGAGGTAAACATAAGGAATCTTTTCATTGTTAATAGTTTAAGCAAACCCAACTACTGTGTTTCCTCAATGTCTTCTTTTGCCCAACATACTAGCCAAGATGATCAGGAATCATTTAGTTGTGATTAGAGCCTAATTATCTTCATAAATCGTGCATTAAGATTACAATCCTTATTATATGCTGTATAGTAATGGCATTAGTTAATAACTTGTCCCCTACAGTACTACACTAATGTGCATACATTGCTTACAGAATATACAATCGAATATATATTTTGTCTCTGCCAGAGATGCTAGGATAACTACTATTGCTATGGTGTATTCGTGTACAGATCACACCATAAGCCAGTTTTTAATGATTTAAGCAGATCATTTAGTTATTTGGGTTTAAATGTACAGGAGACAAGATGTCGTTGCTGCAACGAGCTCAGCCACACACTGGTAGCGCTCAGCTCGAATCTTGTTGGGTGAAACTCAACTGCAGCATATAACTATCATATGAATGAGTCTTTCAATTATCAACATGTGGGAAAATTGTGAGAGCAGACCATCCGAAACACAGCTCATGGAAACTGACAACAAAAGACTTTTTTAAACAAGAAATCATGTTATTAGCCTTAACAGCAGATTCCTTTTGTCTTCCCTTGTTTTCATATAAATAGCACCAGCCAAAGATGAGAAGTCTTCAAACTGAAACTAGAATTCAAGCTAAACATTTCCTTGACTTCCAACAAGAGCAAAAATAAAAATGGCTTCTTACCACGCTCGTTCTAACAGTCTTCCCTCAGCATCACACCCAGTCACTGCTCAATTTGATGAGCAGGTGTGCAGATTGAAGTCTTCTCAAGCTGCCTCAGTAAGCGACAGGCTCACAGGTCTTACAGATTTGTATGTCTACGTTGATGAGTTGCTCCAACTTCCATCTAACCAACAATCTCTATCACAAATCCAATCGATGTTGGATGGATCTCTAAGGCTTCTTGACATCTGCAGTACATCAAGAGATGTATTACAACAGTTGAAAGAGAAACTTCAAGACATCCAATCAGGTCTTCGCAGAAGGTGCACTGGTGAATTGAACATTACCAGTGAAGCCGCTGAGTACCTCAAGGCCAGAAGGAGTGCCAAGAAAGTAGTGAAGATGTGCTTGAAACAGATCAAGTCTAATGCAAGTGAATGCGTTCAAGGAGAAGTCGAACAGATAACAGTGGACATCTTCTCTTCCTTGTTGTCTTACATCAATGGTTCTAAATCACAGGCCAGCAGAACCTGGTCTGTGGTCTCCAAATTGATGAACAAGAGTTCCGAGAAAGAAGCATCAGCTGCACCCACTAGTGAGTTTGATGCTGTTGATGCCACACTAGCATCACTCGTCAGCCAGAAGAAATCAAGCATGAACATTGAGAAGATGATGAATCAGATGATCACCTTGGAGTCTGAAATTCAAGATCTTGATGAAGTATTAGAATGTTTATTCAGGCATCTGGTTAAGACCAGAGCAACTCTGCTTAACATTCTTAGCAACTAGAATACAGAATCACAATATGTGCATACCTTAACATTAGTCTGTGAATGATATTTATAAATTAGAATGATACATATGAATACAATGATATTTTCTCCTAATTCTGTCTTCCATTTATTTTTTTTGCAATTTCCAATTCATCACAATCTCCAAATATTGATCAGAGATCGACATGAGACCTTCATGGATGATTTCCAACACTCAACTGATATTAACATTTCTTAATCCTATGATTTTATCAGACTTACATTAACATCAAATATTATATCAGACATTATACAATTGTAATACTTCGTTGGTTTCTACAATTGTGCATTTTAACCTTAATGCAGCTCAGAGATGTCATGGAATCTCCAAGTAAGATTTTATCCTGTGCAGATAGATGCCTTATGATCGTGTCTCGACTTCTGTGTTATCAGCTGCAGGTCACAAACACCTCCTGATTTTTATTATTTCAACACAACATCTTAACCTAAAGGCTTACTGGTCCATGCTAGCTGACTCCAAGAGTTCTTCATGACAATGACGAAGTTCTGAATCTTTTAGCCTAAACAACCTAAAAGGCGCATCCTTCACGATTTCACAGATTCCTCAAATTCATGTGTCGCCAATCTTGGAAGATCAGCTTAATCCAGTAATCCATTGACGAACTAAACCTAGAAATTTTACCAAAGCATGAACTTTTCCGGATTCTGTCAAGATTACTCGGAATACATTCTTCAGCAGCATGAATTTGAGTAAGATTTTTGTGCATAGTTCCCTATTCAATTCCAACAGAAAAAAAATGTAAATTCTTTGTTCCTTTTTCATTACCATACACTGTCACCTTTACCTCTGATTCTCTGAACCTCGTCGACTGCAGAGTCTATAAATTGCTCTACATATGATCAGTTGTTTCAATTTCCTCTTATTCTCAAGCATTGCTAATTCCCATCTCGACTCCATTTCTTCGACCCAAGCACTAAACTAATCAATGTCATAACAGAAATGAACATAGCTTGTTTGGGATAAATCTGATTCCCTGATCAGATGTTCTGATGATATTCTGTCTTCATCTTACCAACGAAGAGTCGAAGAGACGAAGATTTTGAGCCATTTTGACAGGACCTGAACCAGTCTAAGCACCTATATTATTGAGAAGCCGCGGAATGGAGTCCTGCAGAGCCAAGAAGAAACAACCATTTTAGAGTTATATCCTTGATCAATATATAATACAGGAAGTAAACATAACGAATCTTGTGATTACAAATAGTTTAAGCAAATCCAGCTACTGTGTTTCCACGATGTCTTTCCTCTGCCCAACATCCCAGCCAAGACGCGCAATCCTTTAATTCTATTTAGTGCTTAATTACGTTCATCAGTCGTGCATTATCTCCCATCACGATCCTGATTATATGTTGTACCGTAATGTAATGCCATTAACAACAACTTGTCCCCTACTTAATATATACCATCATGGCAGACCATCTTCCTAAACTTGTGTGCATACACTAGTTGCAGGATATATAATCAAAGGATTATATTCTCGCGGCCAGAGTTGCAACGAAAACAACTATTGTTATGGTGTATTCGTGTACACATCACACCATAGGCCAGTTTTTTATGATTTAAGCAGATCATTTAGTTAATTTGGTTTTGTGTACAGGACACAAGATGTCGTTGCTGCAACGCATCTGTAGCTGAGCCACACGCTGGTAGCACATAATGCATTGATTATCAAATGAATGACTATCTGCCAAAAATTATGGGAGCACAGCAGCAGACCATTTGAAACATAGCTCATGGTGAAACTGACAACAAAATATTTTTATAAACAAGAAAGCATGTTATTGGACTTCATATCTGATTCCTGCTGTCGTCTCTTGTTTTGGTATAAATAGCACCAGCCAAAGATGAGAAGTCATCAAACTGAAACTTGCATTCAAGATAAACATTTCCTTGACTTCCAACAAAAAACGAAATAAAAATGGCTTCTTACCACGCTCGTTCTAACAGTCTTCCATCTGCATCACACCCAGTCACTGCTCAATTCGATGAGCAGTTGTGCAGATTGAGTTCTTCTCAAACTGCCTCAGTAAGCGACAGACTCACAGGTCTTACAGATTTGTATGTCTGCGTTG
The DNA here is from genome assembly GCA_963680865.1 of Spergularia marina. NCBI lineage: Eukaryota > Viridiplantae > Streptophyta > Magnoliopsida > Caryophyllales > Caryophyllaceae > Spergularia > Spergularia marina. Next base: position 5,614,093 of record OY804549.1, on the reverse strand, counting down.
ATGAGTTGCTCCAACTTCCATCTAACCAACAATCTCTATCACAAATCCAATCGATGTTGGATGGATCTCTAAGGCTTCTTGACATCTGCAGCACATCAAGAGATGTATTGCAACAGTTGAAAGAGAAAATCCAAGACATTCAATCAGGTCTTCGCAGAAGGTGCAGTGGTGAATTGAACTTTACCAGTGAAGCCGCTGAGTACCTCAAGGCAAGAAAGAGTGCCAAGAAAGCAGTAAAGATGTGCTTGAAACAGATCAAGTCCAACGCAACTGCATGCATTCAAGGAGATGTCGAACAGATTACAGTGGAGATCTTCACTTCCTTGTTGTCTTACATCAATGGTTCAAAGTCACAGTCCAGCAAAGCCTGGTCTGTTGTCTCCAAATTGATGAACAAGAGTTCCGAGAAAGAAGCATCATCCACCAGCGAGTTTGATGCTGTTGATGCCACACTAGCATCAGTTGTCTGCCAGAAGAAATCAAGCATTAACATTGAGAAGATCATGAATCAGACAATGACATTAGAGTCTGAAATTCAAGATCTTGACGAAGTATTAGAATGTTTATTTAGGAATCTGGTTAAGACCAGAGCAACTCTTCTTAACATTCTTAGCAACTAGATTAGAAAATTACAGTTGTACATACAAAGATACAAACAATCTGTGAATGAAAGATATACATCAAACATTTTTGTTACCATATATACTTCTCCAATTTTGTTCTTTTATATATAATTATGCATATCCAAATTTAAACCTGAACATCATTTCAGTTAACCTTCAGCCACTCACAGACGATATTATCAACAGTCAACAGACTAATTATTTTGAAGGCATAACCTTAATGAGTTAGCTCCTAATGAGTAGAAATTCCTTCCATTAATCTTTGCCTTCAACAAAGGTCCAACAGTTCAATTTGAAGATCATCTGTACATACAGAAGTCTTCTGAATGTCTTCTGATTTCAGCATTTTCAGCTGCAAATCAGCATCCTGGCGGATTTGAGCACCTGAGAACAGCATGAAGTTGACAACGGAAAATTAAACCAGCATCAACTTGATGCAAGTAGACAGTTTTAACAAACCAGATAATGAAATTTTGAGCCAGTGATTCAAGATATTAATGAAGCATCTAAGCAACTGGTTTAGTCCTGGGCGAGAATTCTCAGAATCCTTCCTCAGTGATGGAGAAAAATACCATTTTTGTAAACCATAGAACAATGATTTCGTAAAGGGAGTTCAAACAGAACTTCTAAAACATCTGCCATAAGAAAAATAGAACTAAAAATACCAAATCATAGTATGTTTGAATCTTGACCATTGCTTGCTAGTTTCCGAGTTCTTCATTTAGAGTTCCTTCAACAGTTTTTATGTTAGATGAGAACATGAAACTCATTCTGTTGAAGTTTTGGAACATGAAACTTTCGATATTTGATCCTGAGATGAGAACCCCTTGTCTACCAACTTCAGTACCGATCTCTACAAATTTCTGGACTACACAATCTGATTCATAAACTCAATGAGACAATTTATGAAGTTGCCCTAGAAAGTCCCTTTCCATGTGCATTAGACTGTATCCACTATACTGAAAACCAGATATTGCAGGACAGATTTTTCTACTGTTGGTGTATCTGACCTTATTTTTGAGAAAACATGACCTATGCTGCCCCCTTCAATGATATTTTTTATGTTCTTTTAATGTTGCATATGTCAAGAGAGATTTGTGAGTAAATAACAGCAAAAAAAAAACCAGGAAGAAAAGAAACACAATCCTAGGCTGTTCCCCTATTCGACACCAGAATCGAAGACCATCTTCTTGTGCTCATGCATATATTGCAATGAAACGCCCGGTCACTGTTCAATTCGATGAACAATTGTGCAGATTGAGATCTTCTCAAGCTGCCTCAGTAAGCGACAGACTCACAGGCCTTTCTCCTAATTCAGAGTTCCTTCTATTTTAAGCGATTTCTAATTCATTGGTATCATCGGACATAACCTCCATACAATTTAAACCTTCAAGGAGGAAGACAATCTCCATATTCATCCAAGATCAGACAGTAAAAAATTTTAACAGAACCAAGCTAGAACATGCTGACAGTTAATTAAGCCTTCAAGAAGGTTACTCTTCTCTGATTTCTTTCTTATCTCATTAAAAAAAATTCTTCTTAGTAATGTGAAAAAGGATATAAATCGAAATAAAAATAAAATGCCGACAGTTTACGCGTCTACTGACGAAATGGAAGATGATAGGCATGAGCGCAAGTGGGGGGAATCAGAAGATTTAAGTTGAAGTTATAGCTCTGAGGCTGTGAAGATTCCATATGTCTGATAATCAAGGACAAATTTTGTAAACTATAGGATAGAATGAAGGCAGTATATTGCATGGTCTCCTGCCTTGTAGCAGCAGTCTACTTAATTGGATCTTGCAATCAAATTCTCATTTCTGTACAATTTTCTTTGATATTTCGAAATCGAAAATTGAAATTAAAACACAAACTGGAATCAGAATTCATAAGAAGTTCTGAGCCCCTCGTGCAGATCATTTATTGGTAATGTGGTGTCATTCCTATTCGTGCATCGCGCATATATTGATAATATAATATAAGTGGTGTCATACGATGAGATAATCTCACATTAGAATTATTCGAAAGATAATAATGTGTGCAGCGTACCGATTATCTGGTATGCTCAGAAGGTGCAGAGTGCAGAAATTCCGAAAAATGTAGCTCTTAATCAGTAGGGCTTTCCTTGTGTCACACCTTTCATCTATATAAACTGATCAGCAAGAGCCTTGGCCTGCTAACATTAACAAAAACATCAGCAAAAGTTGCTTCTACTTTAATCTCAAAAACATCTTTCCAAATTCCAAGCTCGCCCCATCAGTCACTAGTCAAAACTTCATGCCTCAAGAAACTCACATTCGTTCTCACTTTTCACGGCCACTCTGAGTATACAGCAGGCATCAGTAATTTGGGTGAGGATCCTCTAGAGTCTGAATTTGGTAGAGTTGGTAGAGTATACCAAAACAAGTAATAAGACAAAATAAAAAGAATTTTGAGAGTCACAAATAAATTGTTAAAAAAAAAAATTCTTACCTTTTTAGGCAAACTCTATCAAACACCAGTAATTTAGCCTTGTAACTGTTCAAAAAAATCAAAGGCCATATTAAATTAACGGGTATCTTAAAGAATGCGAAACCACATACTAGTAGGTACCAACCGGAAGATTCCCAAGTTCTTGATGAAATGATCAAAACTTAAGAACAACATAACAAGTTGGTCACGGGCATGGCGGTATGCCAACTGGACTCGTAAAGCATTTGAGTTAACCCTATAAAACTTAACGTCGGTAAATTTGAAATTTTCAATATTAACCTAAAAAAAAAAAAAAAAAAAAAAAAAAAACTCCATATATGGATTTCCCAATAGAATTTGAAGCTTTCTTTTTTTCCTTTCTTCTTCCGATGAAAACGATCAAAAATCTAGTTACTTGTTGCGTCTACAAAATCCGCAATTTTGTCCAAAAATAGAGAATATTCCGTGATTTTACTTCAATGTTCAGTTGACCGTTAAAACCCTGAAAAGCCACCGACTTCAATAGGGTTTTTCCGCAACCTGCGTTTCTTTCTCTCTCCTCTTTCTCCCTCCAACAGAAGAAAATGGCGTCCAACGGAGTCGACCCGACCCGAATTCTCCAAGAGCTCGACTCAATGAAAGCTCAAAAGCGTGACCTTGAAGCTCGTATCTCCGCTCTCGAATCTCAGCTTCGCGGAACCTCTTGTAACGACGGCGCGTGTCCTCTAATCTCCGCCACCCAATCCAATTTCGCCGGTCACTCCCTGCCGTCCGATGCTATTTACCGCTACAGCCGTCATCTTTTACTCCCTTCTTTCGGCGTTCAAGGTTTCCCCCCTTTCTTTTCCTTCAATTCTTCTAGTAATAATTTTTTTTTTTTTTTTTTTTTTTGCGTTTTGTTTAGCTTCAATTTGAAGTTTGTTTCTATGCTTTGATTATGTGATTGCTGAAATTGAAGTTTTGGAAATTGAAACATTTGTCATAATGTGCAGAAATTATCGAGTAATTTGTGATTATATGTGAAATTTTGGTGACTGTGGATACAAGTATCAGTTTGTGGGATAATCAATTGAGTTTTGATTGTGGTGAAGGTCGTTTTTCAACTCGACCTCGATTTCGTGCTGTTCAGTTTAGTTCCAATCAGCTCCCATTCTGCTTCAACTCAGCTGCATTCATTTTAGGGTTGTTAGTTAGGAATTTATCGAATTATTCAAATTCGGCGTTGATATTCACTAACAGCAACATACTTGTCACTAACATTGATTTGGAAAGTAGTATCTAATATTCAAGGGTGATGATGGAGTGAAATGGGACATAATATCATCCGAAAGTTAGTGGTAGTTCTGCATTCGTTTTATCTAAACCCTAATAGCTCAACTTCGCTTATTTCAACTTAGGTTAGCTCCTTTTAGTTTACTTTTGAATTAGGTTTATTGTTAAGAATTTTAGACTCGGTATTCTTTGGATTCGGATTATGATGGAATAAAGCAAACTGGCTCACAAAATTGCTATCACTTCTTGAATTCTTGCATTGTGAAGTGGCAGTCCATTAGTGTGGTTCTCGATGCAATATTCATAATCAGTTATCCGGAAACAGTCTCTTTATGTTTTTAACATACGTGTAAGGTTGTTGGTTGTATATGCGACCCTTTATTTTTTTTTTTTGTAAAGTACCTGATTTGAATTTATACATGATGTTAGTCGATTAGCCAAAGTTTGAGTGAGGAACTATGTGATTAGATGAATGATGTTTTCCTGAAGTGACAGAAAAGGTAGTACAGGAACTCTGAACTATTATGACAGTAAAACAAGGGAGAACTTAACTAGATTAATGGATCACTCGCTACTTAGTGACTCACGAGGAACTTATTGGAGTTGATAGTGAAATCCGTATCTCTAAATTATCTGATTCTTAGGGAGACTAGTGATCCAGCTAACTGTCTCTCAACATGGTCACAAGCTCTCCTAGACTCACAAGAGATGAAAAAGGCTTGATAAAAAAACAATTCGAGGTTTCTATTTCTGGAAAACTGCCTGCTACTGCATAAAACATCAGCTAACTAAAGACTTGAGAGGCTCACAACTTGAGCTCTTTTACAGTGCTTTATCTCTACAGCTAAGGTAGATACAGATTTGACAGTAGTAACAACAATGCCAGACATGTACCAAAAAATGCAAGAGGGGCACCAAAATAATGCCAATGCAACCGATATAACAAAAAAATAAACAGCTCCTTCCTTGGCTTTTTTCCTGGCTGAATTTGATGCTTGGATAGTTGGATAATATGAGCTACTTGCTAGCTCTCCATTGGCTGAAGTATTCACTTCTCCTCCCTTGGATGTGCAGTGAACTCGAATTTGGTAAAAACAAGATGGACAAGTCTGATTTCTGCATGAAAAGCAGAGTACTTTATGACCTCAAGATAATCGCTGAAACAATCCTCTTTTATGTCTTCTTTCCAAGCTGTGAGGCTGTTTATCACCTTTGATAATTTTGGGTTCATCATTCTGGTATCAAACCGCACAGCTATCTGGGTTTTCCAAGATTGTATATACTGTTAGCTTTGAGCATTCTGATTCGGAATGTGAAAATTTGAACTTAATTTCTTATCATGAGTTTTAGTAATTGAGATAATTGAAAGGAGTTTTTATATGGAACAGAACTTAATATTTGGCTTAGTGTGAAGGTAATGATTGTGCATGTAAGCTGTGAGCCTGTGAATGGTTTTTACCACAGAATTTCTTGTGAAGATCAAGGTTGGCATAGTGGTTAGGAAATTAACGTGCCTGGGGATGTCCCAAATCCTCATTTCGCACCCCTTAGCATTAATGTTGAATGCCTACCCTTTTCCATGTGGTTATTACATGTTATTGACGTTTAGGGCCTTGTTGCTTTTGGTCTTCTGTATATTTGACCTTCAGTTTATAGCGTTAAGTGGTTTTCTCTGAAAAGAACTCAAAGAAGTGTCTAAGTATATGCTTTCCTGTACTTCTCAAGCTGACAAGAGGCCAGTGGGACTCTGGCGAAGCAAAAATTAAGACCATGTCTTTGATAAATACTAGAATTTACGTATATTGATAGGTGGACTGACTTTGGAATACTTCATTCTTGGGGATTTTTATCTTCTGTGAATTATGAGATTCTGTTTCTAATTCACTAGTTGGTTTCTGTAGGGCAGTCAAATTTGTTAAAAACATCGGTGCTGGTTGTGGGAGCTGGAGGTTTGGGTTCACCTGCTCTATTATACCTTGCTGCGTGTGGAGTTGGTAAGATGTCTTCAATATTGGAAACTGTAATACACCTATGAAACATTATCTTGAACCCTCTGGGCTTTGTACTGCTAAAAGATTCTTTTAAGATTTGCCATACAACTATCTTTCCTGAAAGATGAAATATCCAATGGAATTGACATTTTTTGGATCACCATGCAGGTCGAATTGGTATTGTTGATCATGATGTGGTGGAGCTAAATAATATGCATAGACAGGTTGGGTGCTTGATTTTGTTCTTTGTCAACCACTTGTAATTCCAGATTTGTTATCTTATTTTGAATATATTTGAATAGTATAAGCAATATCGATATTTAGTTTTTTTTTTTTTTTTTTTTTTTTTTTTTTTTTTTTTTAAATCAGGTTATCCACACTGAAGCCTATATTGGCAAGTCCAAAGTAGAATCTGCTGCTGCTGCTTGTCGCTCGTTCGTAACTTGTTTCTCAATCTTTTTCTTGTATCTTTCCTTGGCTGTTATATTATTGCAGAATCTTCTTTCATGTTAATGCCACTTCATCTTCTTCCCTTACCTGCTGTTGATATTTCTTTCAGCATCAACTCCACAATTGAGATAATTGAATATAGGGAAGCATTACGAACATCAAATGCTTTGGAAATCTTCAGCAAGTATCCTCTGCCATATTAACTATTAAGTTTTAAGTAGTTAGTTCTTTATTCAAAAATTTCAGTTACTTTTGTTTAGTCATGGGGAATTCCTTAATACACCTTCTTCCAGATATGATTTAATAATTGACGCAACAGACAATGTTCCTAGCCGATACATGATCAATGATTGCTGTGTCGTGTTGAAAAAGGTAGACATGCTTTTGCTACGTTGTATCTGAAAGTTTTAGACCAGTCTTAAAGAAGATAGATATGCTTTTGTTATAACAGTGTAGAACTTGATACGTGTTCGAAAATATTAACTAGCAATGATGGCAGTCTTAGGTACTTCCATGTAGGACGAAACATGATATGTTCTCTGTGTTATCAGTCTAACCTTGGAGTCACGTGCATGTTCATATGATATTGTCCTTGGCTCTTTAATACTTGTTTCACTTCTGCTTTCTCCTTGTGCAGCCACTTGTATCAGGGGCAGCCCTAGGATTTGAAGGGCAGGTATTCTCAATTGCTTGTGCAATTATAGCTATCATAGTTTGCTGGACTACATATAGCTATGGCCTTTTAACAGAGTATAATTTGCTCACAGCTAACTGTTTACAATTACGAAGGAGGCCCATGCTACCGATGCCTATTTCCATCACCGCCACCAATGTCAGCATGCCAAAGATGTTCTGACAGTGGCGTCCTTGGAGTAGGTGAGTTGATCAAAATGCATTTTTATCCTGCATATCAAGTTTTCCTTGATCGTTTGTCGACCTTTGCATGTAGTTCTAGTTGCTTGGAGCTGTGTTTTTTTTGTATTTTTACCAAATATTTTCTGAATGGAAACACCCGGACCCTGCTTAATCATTATCTAGATATGTTCATTGGATTGCAGTCTCGCTATTCAGGATTCCTATATTCTATATTTTTCTTTGTAAAACTATACTCTCTATATATTTCTTTTATGATCAGGTTAGCTGACCCCAAAACATTTTGGGACTAAGGCCTGGTGGTGGTGGTTGTTTGTTGTTGTTTACAGTTCTTAGCTTTCACATAAATTTATTATTGTTCCTTTGTACCACTTTCAAGCTAAGTGGCATATAGTGATGATTGTATCTTATCACTCTCCTGATCTTTACAGTTCCTGGCGTTATCGGGACTTTGCAAGCCCTAGAGGCTATAAAGATTGCGAGTGTTGTTGGTGAGCCACTTTCTGGTCGGATGCTTATATTTGATGCCTTGTCCGGAAAGCTTCGTGTGGTATACTATTCTATTCTTTTCTTTTTTTCATTTTATAGTGTGTGCAATTCAAAGTTTTAAAGTTCATCATTTTCGTTGAGATGCCTGTGCTTCTCTGTAAAAAATGGTCTAATGTATAAGCTTTATGCATATAAGAAACATGAGAATGACATGATCACCCTTTCTTTTTATTTCTAATGTATAAGATTTTCTTTTTATTTCTTCTTTTAACCCATATACTCTCACCTCAACCTTCACTCTTCACCCATTTCTCTCACCTCATCCAAGTAACCTCCCTCATATCCATCCACTAAAATTCCACCAGTCAACCACCACCTAGTGCATCTCCTGTAGACAACCACCACTGAATCATCGACGGCAGTCCACTGAATCACTTGACCGCTGCAGCAATGAATTTAGTGAAGTAATGCTAGTCTCAAGAAGTTATTTATTTCCAATGAAGGCAATTTTTTGGTTTTGTAACACAATTCGATTACGAAAGATGGCTCACTAAACTATGTGCGTTTCTAATATTGTGAAGTAGTCGCAGACAATGTTTCTATGTTTTCTACATATTGGTAAGGCTGCACACATTCGACTCTGCTCGCCATAGACGGGGGAAGTCTTTTAGTGATATAATGTTGTAGTGCTAGTCTCAAGTTAATCTATATCCTAGGGATTATTGTCATTTAACTTCGTTTCTATTCTTCCTATTCAAATTGTAATATTTCATTTCATTGAAGGTAAAACTAAGGGGACAATCACCACAATGCAAAGTTTGTGGAGAAAAAGCTTCATTCACCCCTGAAGAGTTCAAAGGATTCGACTATGAGAAGTTCACTCAGACTTCCTTGTCTACTGTAAGTTATTTTTCTAAATCAAATTGTTGTTTCTGAACTTACATTTGCCTATTGTGGTTATTTTTTTTCCTTTTTGTTCTGATAGAAATTCTTAGCATTTACACACGGCACCAAGCTTATGGATTTTACATTTAGCATCTATATTTTCACAGATAGAGTATGGTGTTCGACTTACCACTTCACTCCTAAATCCTAATCTAGTTTCATTGGATTGAGAAGTTGCAAAACCTAGAGCATTTCTCATTATCTATAGTCTTCGTTGTGGAATCAAAGGGAGTAAAACCTTTTATGTCAATTGGAATGATGTGCATGTTGCTCTTGGTTTTGATGTCGAGTACAAATACGATAAACTTCACACCAATTGCTTGCTATTGGGATGTAAAAAAAGGAAAGTTTCATTTGGTCTCTCTGAATGCAGGCTCCACCAAAGTTGAAACTTATACCAGAAGATTCAAGAATAAGCTGCAAGCAGTACAACGAGAAAGTTGTCAATGGAGAGGCGCATGTGTTGATCGATGTACGACCAGCTCACCATTTTGACATAATTGCATTGCCAAATTCCTTGAATATCCCACTTGCAAGCTTGGAGTCCCGATTGCCCGAGATATCTACTGCTCTGAAGGAAGAGGAAGCACGTAAGGGTGTTTCAAGTGCTCAGCTATATACTGTTTGTAGAAGAGGTAATGATTCGCAAAGAGCTGTCCAAGTACTACAAAACCTGGGTTTCACCTCGGCCAAGGACATAGTCGGAGGAATAAGTTCATGGGCCCAGGAAGTAGATCCCAACTTCCCCGCTTACTGATTATGGAATGTTTTTTTTTCCTAGTGTCGAAGTTTGACAAGTTTTTGTACGAGTATTAAACTGTAATACAAAGTTGCGATTACACATCAAATTAGATGGGTTTTTCTTCCTCAAGAGCTACGACTTCCAAGTTACACCTTCATCTTATCATATGATTATATGAATGTAGTTTGTGCCCTGATCATAAAGGAGCGTCCGGCTCAATTTGTGTCAAACTTATTATGCAATATATGTGAAGTAACGTCTCTACATCAAAAAGGGACAACTATCGCCCGATATCTAATTAAATCAAAATTTCTAGCTACACTCAAAATCAGTGACTCGAGAACAAGCATATGAAACAAACCATGCTTGTTATGTTGTTCTAATCAACTAAATTCCGAAACCCTTCTGAAATCTACGCTCTACCAGCCGAGAAGCAAAAGCTTTAAAAGAGCCATACGGATGTAAAGACCATTCTTCGCTTGTCTAAAATAGGCAGCCCTTGGATCTTCATCCACGTCAACAGTTATCTGCATCAAACAAAAATGGATCATTTAGTTGAGACGAGGGCCAAGCTCATGGGCTTTAGGGTCAAAGTTCTTATGGTCACCTCATCAAGTCGCGGTAGAGGGTGCATGACTACAGCATGCTTCTGCATTGCCTTCAACACATCACGATCTACTATGTATTTTCCTCTTGCTGCTTCATAAAGGTCATTCCTTTCTCCAAATCGTTCACGCTGTATACGAGTCTGATACACTACATCACATCTAGAAGCTACTTCCTTCAAGTCAGCACTTTCTTCCCATTGAACATTCATAGAGGTCAGGTAGTCCTTGATATCATCCTAAAAAAACGAATAGGGTTGAAAAGGTAACGATCTGAACCACTACACACTTACATCAAGGAGACACGTGAAAATTTAAAGAACGAACTTTCAATCAATTTACATACCTTCATTTTCACCACCTCAGGCGCAACAAAGTAAATCTTAACATCATTATACTTGGCAAGAAGATATGCCAGTGACCGCACAGTTCTCCCATTAGCAAGATCACCAACCAAGGCAACACTTATGCCATCTAGCTTCCCTATCTCTCTTTCAATTGTGTACACATCTAACAGAGCCTGTATTCCAAGAAGGCGACGTTAGAGCACAAACCAAGCCATAATAATGAAACAATTGTGTTGTCTATGAAGGCTCAGGTCTGACTATATAGCATCAGAAACTCAGCTTGCAATGACAACAACAACAAACAACATCTTTAACCCCAGTGTCTTAGAGGCTCCCGCCACAAGGCGGGGTAAGGGGGGTCGGATGCACGCAAGCCTTACCCCTATTGAAACATAGAGAGGCTGCGCACAGATGACCCAAAATGAAAATTGCTTCGATAATCGCACCGACTGACTGCTACTTCACAAAATAAGAAGCACAGAAAGTTTTATGAGCCATTTTGCTTTATTCCATTATATCCCAAAAACCAAAGAATAATTAGTCTTTGGCTCCATTGGAAATGGAAAGTCAGCTTGCAATGACCTCCAAAAAAAAAAAAAAAACACAGCTTGCAATGTAAAGAATGTTGCTGCTTCACTATTCAGAACTAATATTGCCCAGATAGCAATATCAAATAGGCAAGTTTCCAAAATCATTCTAATTGATGTCTCTGAAATGAAAATTCAAGACAATGGTAAGATGTATAGGCTAGAAGTACTTATCCAAAGCATTATCTCAGTCGTTGGCAACAACATAGTTTGTTGTGGCAAAAATTCTCATATGCATCAGCTGACAGTCTGACACTCACTAAGCCACTAGTCTTATCCAAGACACTAGAAGTTATAACAGATTAATGATAGCATCAGCACAAACCTGACTTGGATGCTGTCCTGGACCATCTCCTGCATTTATAACAGGAATTCCAGCTGTTGCAGCAGCCCTTCTAGCAGCACCACTTTCAAAATGCCTCATTACAATTATATCCGAGTACCCTTCAACCGTTCTGATAGAATCTGTAAACAAAAGCTACTTAATTAAAACCAAACCCTTTGAACGATTACTAACAACAAAGCAGATACTAGAAGATGAACAACTATTAACAATCATGCAAAATACTAGAGATATTTACCCTCAAGAGTCTCTCCTTTGGCTGCAGATGAGAACTCCCTGGCATTTTCAGTCGTCAAAACCTCCCCCCCAAGCCGTTTCATAGCAGATTCAAAAGAAAGTCGTGTCCTGGTTGAAGGCTCATAAAACAAAGTAGCCATCAAATACCCTTTCAGAATCTGGCTACCTGGTGAGTTTTTCTCCACCTTCTCCATCTGCTTAGCGACTTCAAATATGGCACTTAGAGTTTCCCTATCAAACTGCTGAGCTTCAATAACATCATCGAGTTGAAATTTCTGGCCCGTTGAGAATGGACTTGTATTCTTAACCCCCACCACATGGCACGGAACCCCCTTGCGCGAATCATCACCATTGGATTTCAATTCTAATGGTTTTTCACTAAACGAAGACCCTAACGAGAAGGAGCCAGCAGATGCCTGAATTCTAGAACAACTAACCAACTTCTTGCTACAAAACCCCGAACAATCACTCATAAGACCCTGTCGTGACCTCATCACCTTAGCACCTATTGCACCATTTGCTGAATACATGTTGATTGACGAGGAAGCTGCCATGGCAACAACGAAATCGCTACAAACTCACTGTCCCTAACACATTCACAACCCAACAAATTTCTTATAGCACGATCATGTAAAAGTGAAACTTTTCAATGTCACGACGACAGAATTCAAAAGGCGCAATCAAAGCATAAATCTTTCATGCCAAATCATCGTAAAATTCAACTCACAACCAAGAATCATTAACTACCACAAACACCATAACAATTGTAATTGGGAAGTCACAGAGCAAAAATAATATGCACCAACTAATTCCGAAAATGATTTGGGGTCGGCTAACATGAATCATCATCCGAATACGCTATAACAATTGTAAAGGGGAAAATTAAGAGCATTTCTAATGTCATAAAATTTGACAGCTTTACATTCAACTTTAAATGCAATAAAATGGTACCCAAGAAAACAAACCTACCAAACAATTTTCACATGGAAATTGGCGTACAATACATAGATTATTAATAGCTTAATTACAAATTTCAGATAAAAACCACATAATAAAAAATAAAAAATAAAAAAGGAAAAAACAAAAAGAATAAAATTATCCACAACCCACAAAATAAAAATGACATGCTCAGAAGAACCCAGAAATATATTTTAAAATTGAGAGGGAGAGAATCACCGTAGTAGGCGGCGCCGGAGAGAAAAGTGCGGTGGAAGACGGATGAGGAGAGGCGGCGGCCGGTGGGCAGAGATGAGAAGAGAGAGCGAACAGAGAGTGAGGGAGAGAACACCGAGTTAGGGATTTTGTATATTTTATTTTGTTCTTTTTTATATTATAATAATATATAGAGGTTGCACACGATCGGTATTTTCTCGTAACAAATAGAGGAGTTCTATGCTTCGGCTTGATTCGGTTCCGTTATTCGTTCTCAACAACAATTCATTTCAAGTACAGTTCGGATGATGAAACCTGAAAAGATGCATGGTTTTTCGGTTTTGCGTGGTTACCAACTTACCCCTAATCAGCTCGTATCGGATACCGTATAAGGTAGAGCGCACTTGTACAGGGTTTTGGGCCTTTTGGCCATCTTTCTATAGTGACTGGTGTAAAGTTAGAACGAGATATGAAAAAAATGGAGGGAGTAAGCGTAGCGTAGGGGTGTTCACCGATCCAGACCCGGACCCATCCGCATGGACCGAAGACCGAATCTTATGGAAAACGAGGACCGGACCATAGACCCTCTTACTCTATTCCCTCTTTTATCTTTTCTTTCTTTTGTTCGTTTGTATTTCGCATCATAATTTTGAGTAGGAAATGCTCACGTAGATATACAGTTAGGAAGGAAATGCAAATGATGAAAGATCATCTCTTCTTCCCTTAAAATCATTTTGCAGTAATTTCTAAAATCATTCATTTAACACAATTATGCAATTTCTAAAATCATTCGGCGCACTATTCCAATTATATATCTCAATTATACACAAAATAACAAATCAAATTAAAGCCAATCTAATTGCTAAACAAAAACCCAGAAAACCCCATATTTTATAAGTTAAAAAGATCGAAAACAAATTAAACTTGAAGAGTGAAGTGACGACTGACGAGAGTCTGAGACTTACGAGTGACGAGAAATCGGCGGCGTCAGCTGATTTTGCGGCGAGAAATGACGGCGTCGGCTGATTTTACGGCGAGAAAGGTCGGCGACGGCGGCAAAGTGATGTCAGAGAGTAGAGAGTAGACGTGAGGATCTGGGGATGCTGCGGGAGAGGGGGGGGTTTCACATTGGGGATTTCATTTTTTTTTTTTTTTAAATGATAATCACAACTCGGTCTCCGGGTTTTGGACCGGACCCCCGGGTTTTATATCGGACCGGACCAAACATGAAAATCAGGAAAATTAAGACTCAAGGACCGGACCGATTGAGTCTGGGTCGGTCTGGGTCAAGGTCTTTCTTTGGTTCGGGCTGGTTTATGAACACTCCTAAGCGTAGGTGCCCCAGAGAGAAGCGTAGGCATGGGGTTAATGTCATATTGTGAAGTAGACCGTGTTGGGCTGAGGTAGTGTCGGACTCACCCGGGCTAGTGCCCAAAATTTTGAGCACTAGCACTAGCACTAGACACCCGGGCTAGTGCCAGAGCTCGAATTTTTGGGCACTGGCACTAGCTCGCCAGTGCTTTGGTCGGGGTTGACCCGGTCTTGACCGGGCTAGTGCCCGGGCCCTCCCTCGGCGGAAAAAAAAAATTGCTCTTAATTATCATAATTTTATCATTATTTGATAAACTTGTAGTAATTAGGATGCCTACTATCTCAAAAGAATCAAACCCCACGTTGTTCTTCACTTACCTTACTTACTTTCGTTTTGTTATTTGATTGGTTCATTCTAATCTTCGAGGTTGTTGATATTATAATTATTAAACAAATCTCGGCGTTGAGTGCCCAATCCTGATCTGATCCCCAAGAAAATACTCTTCTAACGTTGTTGTATTTGCATAATGTGCAAATTACCATAAATTTTCTTGGATTATGTTCGATGGGTACTTTCTCGAAGTTTGACCAAACAATACTTGGTTCGATTGTACTACTATGGGTACTTAAACCACCTACATAATTATAATACTAACTTCAACGTTAATTCAACTCAACTCTAAACTATGACGCTTAAGTAAGCATATGATAAATCATGTCTTCTTCATTATGATAGAAGTTAACCTTCGATCAACCATTGCTTGATTCACCTTCACCGGCACCACCATTGCTTCATTCACCTTCACCGGCACCACTCAATTTAGGGTAATGTATGTCATGTGTGTGTATTAAGTGTCGAGCTTGAGTGCCGGTTCCGCCACCCATTTTCCATCGAAATTCACAAGTAATGTTGTTAGTTTTGCATACTCGACAAACAAGTTTGAAGTGTTTTGGTTCATCTTTGACGGGCAATTTGTCAAAGTGCAACCAAACATAACTTGTCATATTTTTGGATTACTTTTTTTTTAAAAGAATATGCTATATACTTTTTGTTGTAAGAATATAAGTTAAGTATATTGTAGTTATAGTTACTACTTACTAATATTATGCTTAGAAGAAATGTAGAATAGAGAGTGATTGTGTGAAAATTAGAGTTAGATATAGTGGGTATTTATAGAAATAATTTTAAGGGAGAGGAATTTAATTAAAAAAAAAAACAGTTTGGAGCAAAACGGCTAGTTTTTTCAAAAAAAAATTAGGGGTCTTTGGGTGGGGGGGAAGGGGGGGATTGGAGGGAAATTGAAGGGGAAGAGTAAGGTCGGGTCAAAGTCGGAGAGTGGTCAAAATTGAACGGAAATGAGAAAATGTGCAGTTTCGCAAAATTTAACATAAAATGTGCGGTCTCGCAAAAAACTGATTTTATAAGGTGTTGTCTTGCAGATAATCCTTATTTAAAATTTATTTAAGTGTAGTCTCTACTCCTTTAATGTGAGAATGCTCCTTGTGCTCCCGGAAGCATAGTATAATTTACGCTTTTCATAAGCACTCCATCGTAATAGTCACAAAACAACTTCTTGTTGACTAAGACAATACACCTACATTTCCATTATTACAACAAAAAACAATTGTAGACAATTTTTATTGTAATTGCACATTAAGTAACTACAACAATACGTGCTCAAAGTACAGCGACTAACATTTTTCTTTGTTTGGTGGTAGCAAGTAGCAACTACAAACTAACGGATGATCCTACGAGTCTATATGTAGATAATAGTAAAATTGTCTACAGTATGGTTGACTGTGGTAAATTAAAGATGACATGCAGTAAAAAAAATATGGTTGTGTAGTAAATTTAACGAATTTGCAATAAATTTATGACATTGGTAGTAAAATCAACATTGTTACGGATCTATCAATAGAAACAAATTTGAATTGTTTTAATTCCAAAATCAAGGACCCTTAATTGTCTCTCTTTCCTTATAATCCATCATTTGGCAAATTATACAACAAAATTTACTGCACCTTTAATTATTTTTACTACAAATTAGCCATAAACACTTTTTTCACTTGTCTACATATAGACTCCTAGTGTTTTCGCAAACTAAAATTACAAGAATAAACACAAATGCAACTACAAAAAACAACACACTAGCACAAAAACAACACTTGCTCTAGATATATGGCCTTGCATGTCCGAATATATATCTATGATGGGACATTGTGATTCCTTGACTCTTTTAGTAGATCCTCCTAAATCCTCCTAACTTGACTGCATTGGTGATTGCGTACGTGCGGAATTGGGAGGAAGTGGAGCTCCGGCTGCGGGAGGTAGAGGAACTCCAGCACCAAGAGGAAGAGGAACACCGCCTCCTCCCTGAGAAAGAGGAACTCCGGCACCACCTGGAGGAAGAGGAACACCTGCGCCACTAGGAGGAAGAGGAGATCCAGCTCCACCAGGAGGAGAAGGAACTCCTGCTCCTGGAGAAAAGGGAACACCGGCACCACCAGGAGGAAGAGGAACTCCTGCGCCTGGAGGAAGTGGAACCCCGGCACCACCAGGAGGAAGAGGAACACCTCCTTCTCCAGGAGAAAGAGGAACTCCAGCACCACCTGGAGGAAGAGGAACACCCGCACCACCAGGGGGAAGAGGAGATTCGGCACCACCAGGAGGAAGAGGAACTCCTACTCCTGGAGAAAGAGGAACACCGGCACCACCAGGAGGAAGAGGAACTCCTGCGCCTGGAGGAAGTGGAACCCCGGCACCACCAGGAGGAAGAGGAACACCTCCTCCTCCAGGAGAAAGAGGAACTCCAGCACCACCTGGAGGAAGAGGAACACCCGCACCACCAGGGGAAAGAGGAGATTCGGCACCACCAGGAGGAAGAGGAACTCCTACTCCTGGAGAAATAGGAACACCGGCACCACCTGGAGGAAGAGGAACTCTTGTGCCTGGAGGAAGTGGAACCCCGGCACCACTAGGAGGAAGAGGAACTCGTGCACCTGGAGGAAATGGAACTCCGGCTCCAGCTCCGACTCCAACTCCTGCTCCCCCTCCCACTCCAGCACTAGCTCCGCCTCCACCTCCACCTCCACCTCCGCCTACGCCTCCGCCTCCAGGAGGCAAAGGAAGACCCGGAGGAAGCGGAAACGGAAACGGAAACGGAGGGCCGGGCAATGTTGGGGGGAATGGGAAAGGACCAGCATAACCACATAATCCAAATGAACATGGCCTTCCCGGTGGACATCTATTCAAACATCTACCACAATGAAAAGGGTTAGTGTTAAGATCAACGCAAGTCCCGCTACAACATTGCCATGTAAACGGACACCTAACACCACAAAACCCGCAATTCATAGGGTCAGATGTTATATCAATACATCGATTCATACAACATAACTGTCTAGGCGGAATTTGTCCTAACGAACAAATCCACGGCCTATTCCAACACCCTCTCGCTTGTGCTTGGGCGCGAGGGTTCATAACCCTCTTAAGCCATGGCGACGATGTTGTGTCGAGGTCGTTGGTGACATTGTTGAGCCCTCGGCCTGCATCAGTTCCCTCTAGCATAAGCCAAAGAACTACCGATAGAAAAGGAGCGTATGTTAAACTCTTCATAATTTTTTTATTGTATGCATCAAGATTGTTTCATGAATAGAATAAAATAATATTTGCCATGATATATATACAGTGTGACACCGTCCTTTACACATTTAGCAGCGTTCATGTTTTTCATATGTAGTTGATAAGAGCTCGTATTTCTCGTGGATGTGATGCGAGGGAATATATGTTTAAACATAATAACTAATTAATGTTCATTTCTAAAAGAAACCATAAGCTAATTAAGTGCAACGGAATGATCAAGGAACTAGCTCTTTTCTTGTTCCACTACACAATTTTTGTTAAGGTGTTGAAAAGCTGGCATGGTCGGCTGCTGGCTGTTAAGCAAAACTGCAAAATAAATGCTAGCTGAGCTTTTTATTATCTTTTGCTAGACATGAGTTTATTGTTTCTATGTACTCCCTTAGCTTGAGCAACATCACGTCTAATTTCCTAAGAAACTTCTATTTTATTGGGCAAACTACAAAGTATATCCCATCAAAAAAAAAAAAAATTGACTATTATTGTTGTCAAAATAAATAAATAAATAGGAATATGTCGTCCATCTTGTTGAAGACTTGTTGGGGGAGTCAGCTGCAATTCATGACGTTATGTTATTGAGGAAACTTTTGAGGAAGAGATTTGTCATCTATATGTTCTATTTAGCTCGAGTTTGTCAGGCACGCAAAGGAAATATATATTGTATTAATAGCCGTGCCTTTAAAGGTTTATTAGACCCTCCATGCAAGCGCTGATGTCAAATAAAAGCTACTCTAAATAGCTCTAATAAGCCTATGCTAAACACATGCGAAATCATGCTTGCCACACGCCTTGAGTATTATTCCCTGGCCTTATTTGAATATATGTTGCACATAATATGGTATATAATCCATACAAATATAAAACATCCCCTAAATTATTTTTGATTTCGAATAATCTATTTTTGATATTAATATGATTTCTATGATTATTTATTTCCATATTAAAGCCGATTTCATGGAAGATGATTTTAACGAAAAATATGGCAAAATCAAAATCATTCCAAGAAAAAAATAAAGGTTATCATACGTGTATAATACAGTTTCTAAAGTAAATTATTAAATTTTCAGGCACATTTAAGGTAACAATGAATGAATGATCAATTGGTCAGTAAAACATGAATATATTTTTAAATCATTTGTTAGGAAATCTCATAGAATTAGGCAACAAAATTGCCATGCAGGGGCGGCTTTTAGCCCGGGCGAGCTGGGCCGCCGCCAGGGCCCCCAAATTTTTGGCCCAATTGCTGTAAAGTTGATTTATATATTAGCACATGTGAATGGAATCATATAGTTTCTGTTAGCCTGGTGGTAATTGTGTAAGAATGGTATAGTCATGGTCCTTGTTAACTCTTTTTAACTCTTTTAGTTATTTTCTTTCATTTTATTCTTCTCTCTCTCTCTCTTTTTTTTTTTTAGTGAGTGAAGCCACATTTCCTTCTTTTTCTTCGCGTTTTTTTTTTTTTTTTTTTTTTTTTTTTTTTTTTTTTTTTTGCCTATAAGAGAATTGTACAATTAGAACATTTGACTATGTAACACAAAAAAAATCACTTTGATAGAATGCAAAAGATTTTAGTACTTAGAACCCCGACTAAAGTTTCGACTTTCGACCATGTCTATTTGGGACCTCGATTGAAGGTTCGACCGGGACTATTTAGGGCCCCATTAAAGTTTGGATTAGGGCTATTTAGGGCCCCATAAAAGTTTCGCCCTGGGCCCCCGAAAGTTCCCAGACGCCCCTGTTGCCATGGTTTGGTGAATACGTGATTTTGTCAAAATTGTTTCAATATTTTTGGAGAATAATTTACTTTTAAATTTCATGAATCTTATTTTGTCATATATCAATCAAAATGTTTACCTCATTATTGCCGTAACTTTTGGACATTCCATTTCATCTCTTTTATTTTTTAGTATCTTATTTTCGCCGGTTTTCGTACTTTGATTTTGCAGTGTGTTAGGCAGCCATGGAGTTGCTTCCCTGTTTTGCAGTGTGATAGGCAATCAAGATCGAAGCCAAACTCTGAATCAATTTAGAAGGTGTGGAATTTTATTACACACGATGGTCATTGGTCAAGAGCACTACTTATGTAACGGTATGTAACATCTGCTTTTACATTGTTTTTAATTAGTCAAATCATAACCTCTTTTAATTAGTCAAATATAAATATCCCTATATAATTTGTATGAATCTCGCCCACTCTCCTTAATTCCCCATATTGTTATAATGATAAATTTCCTTTTTTTTCTTCTTCCAATCGATCTTCTACGTTATTTATTTTCGTTTTAAATTTACTATTTTGCTTCCTCAGTCTTGATTTTGGGTCTCATGCATTCATTCTTAAATTTGGTAAGCTTTCTATCCATCAAACTATAGTTTAGTTTAGCCAGTAACCCTCTGACTTTAGAGAATGATTGAATTGGAAATATCACTCCTTGCTTTGTATTTGAGTAGTCCATTTCAATGTATTTACTATACAAATTTTGGCATTAATCTACTAACGCATGGAATATCCTCTTCAATTTTTCTCTATTCGGAAAATGTAAAATTTCGTATCCTTTTGTACTTTAAGGATCTTAAAGGTTCAAATTCGGGTAGTCATATCTAATACAAAGCTTATTTTTGCGATTGTCTCATGTAGTCATGTGTCATACCCTTCCAAATTCCATATAAATCAGGTTTATCGGCAATAGAGAAAATTTGTTGCGCTTCCAACTTGCTTCCAAGTCATCTATATATCTTACCGGCCAAGAAAAATAAAGGTGATTAATAGTGATTTATCTCTAAATACAAACTCCTTATTGACTTCACGATTGTGTTTTATTGCAGGAATTTGTGGGTTCAAAAAAAGTGTTTAAAGCGCAAATCGAATCGCGGACATGACTTATATGGAAATCGGAACTCAAATTTTTCTTCGCTATTTCATTCCATGATATCATACGTATGACTTTTTGCTTAGGTTGACACATAGAGTACATATTGTTATTTATTTATAAACGTACATTGTTTGATTTTTGCACTTACCGAGTTACCAGTTATGTTAACAAATGATCATATATGTCGGGTTAGATCACAATACTGTTGAAAAGTAAATCACGATAAATGGCATTGTTCTTTTCATTTTTGCCTTATGTTTCGCACGCATCACGGGATTTCAGATGTGTTACTTCTTTCACCATATTTAGAAATCATACCGTGTATTTTCACACTATTTTTTTTTAGTTAATAGGCGCAAATTGACATAAAAGGAAACACACGAGTACAAAGGGTGCTCTTAGTTTTAGTGTTTTCCTCTTTGTTGCTAATTATCATTATAGACAATGGTGGGAGACCGGTACACCAGTGGTAGCTATCTATGTGCATGCACAAGACATTTGTAATCAAATGGGTAAACACGAGTTGCACTAATTAGATAGTACATGTGTTGGGTATATATTAGTTTTGAGTACACATTGATAAGTGTTGTCCGAATATCACAATTTTTTTTTGCATGAAATCAAAGCATTCAAATTTTGAGAACGTATAAAATGAATTATTTTTTCCTTCTACTATGCTAGCCTATCAAGTATTTCGAAAATAATAATGCGCCGGGTCAAATTAGACAAAGAAAAATATAAGACAGATTCAGGTCGTCAAGGGTCACTGGTCGTATAAATTATTGTTAATACCTAGAAAAAACTGATTAGATTGAATCAAGTTACTTGGTCAATTAAGCTTTAAAGTTTTAACAGCTCTAACAAAATACAGTTTTTCAGAATATCTTATAATAGCCCTTGCACGGGTGATACAAAATGGACAAAAAAAAGTTTTCTGGAAAATATATAGCTTTTAACGAGGCAATATTATTATATAATAAGTGAATTAATTCGAGTTTTATGCCATTTTTTGCACGAATCTAAAGGATAAATTTTTAACTAATTCAAATCATATGTTGTTTTATCGCTGATCAATTATCATATGGCAACGAGTGAGGTTAAAATTAACCTATGTGTGTCAAAACATAAATATGGGTCAATCCCTCACTAGATATAAGATAGGAGTATGACTAAAAAATAGCCTATCACGGGTCATTAAAGCAAAATCAGTTCAAATCAGATCATAACTATTAAGTTCAGACAGATTAGCTCAAAAATATTCAAATAACTATTAATGTATTTGGTCCATAATTGATACTAATTTGTTGAAATTCAATCAAATTTTCAACAAATTCAGATCGGACCAGATCAGTTCTGAGTCATTCAAATCAGATAAAATCGGATCAAAATCATTTAGATCAGATCAGTTCGGAAAGATGCAATCCTATCAAACAGGGTCTTACCATAGGTAATGCATTAGAAGAAAAGGCTTATATAAAGTACAAATAAGTAAAAGAAAAGTATGGTCAACTTAGCTCGACATCAGTGACCGCAGTCATATACACAGAATTGTATGTATGATATTCCTCCTTATATATTTACATTTTCCCTCCCTATTACATCCTCCAGAGGAAGCAAAAAATACAGCATCTAAAATAATATATTCCTTAAATGATAATATATATTTCAAATTAAAAAAATGCCATAGAATATGGGCTGAATTATTTTAACATGTGTCGCAAAAAAATAAAATATGATTTAAATCCATTCAAATTATTCACTATGTTTTTAATTTAGGAAAATATGTTTACAAAGTTGGAAAATAGTATACCTAGAAAAGAGATATTATATCTCAAAAAAAGAAAAGAAAAAAAAAGATATTATATCCCTTAAAAAAAAAAGAGATATTACGACAAAGGGAATCAAATTGTTTTAAAATCGAAAGTAAAGTATTGTATATTTGTCATGTGGGACACACCGTATGAACGGCAGCCCTAGACGCTGCTTCATGACCCCTAACTTTAGTTCATCGCATTGAGTACATATCCCATACTCAATATTAATCAGCAGTATCTTTCCCCAATAATTGACCAAGTAATTAGCTGAAAATTGAATGATTTTAAAGTGTTAATCAGCTTAATTAAAATGTACTACATACTCCGTATTAATCAGCGACATTTTTTCCCAATAATTTCGCATCTTATCATAAAAATTTGGGGGAAATTAACTTCTGAATATAACTCCGTGCAAATTAGTTGAGAGTATAGATAGGAAAAATTCTTCATAAAAAGCAAAACATATTAGGAGGCAAATCTCACCAAGTTCGTTGACTACACTATTCTAGGCAACAAAATCACAATTTTCCTCATTTAGTTTCTAAAATCGAAAAAGGTATCAAAATCGTTAAAAAAAAACTTGATATGATATAATTTCAATACCAATATAAATCAGCAATATCAATTTTTGCCTCTCAATTTATCGAGATCGCTTCGTTTGGTGCTCGCATGATTATATTTTATTTTTGTCATCCGAGATGATAATTAATTCTTGCGGTCGTTGATCAAAGCATTTGAGAAAAATGGGTTGCGCTACCTCGAATATGCTTCGAGTCTCAAAATAGATACTCATAATGAGAGAAAAATGCGCTCCAAAATTGTACAAAGTACATTTCAAATTTTCTTAGACACTATACGTACATACACAAATAGTAACATCACTTTAGTTGATAAATGAATTACCATACGTAGGGGTATAATACAAAATTGAACATGAATTATGTATTCCTCAAAATAAATTTTTAGACTTCATCTTTGTCTGAGTTACGTGTCAAATTGGGTCATTAGATCGTAAAGTTTGTCGTGCAATTTAGCACAGGGTGGTTGAAGTGTGACATAGGGAGTAGCGGCAAAAAACAAAGTTATTCTGAAATCAGTGTAATTTTGCATGGGTGAACAACTATAGTTGTTATTATACGTGTCAACGGGTGAACATATATAGTTGATATTACACGGGTGAACAATTGTGCATATGTCGTGTAGACTTGTCAAATGGGTGGGTCTAATAAGATATAGGTTGGTTTCAAAATAGGTAGAAACATAACCGGTCGTATCGAGTTGGGTCAAAATATGGGGGGAAAAAAATAAATCTTTGGCCATTTTATTTGATAACAAAGTTTCAATCGTACTTATAATTTTTAAAGCTTAAATATATAACAACCATAAGATTATAATTAGCTTTATTTTATTAATTAGTTATATAATATACTTAAATATATGCCATTTTGGGTTTAAACATCTTAAATCTGTCTTGGTGAATGGTTAAGTTGGATTTACAACTCGAGTCAGGTTTAACCCAAACATATGCGGGTCGAAACAAATTCAAGTCAATATGGGATACGAGTCACAAAAAATATGTTTATTACCTTGAAATGGGTTGGATCCTGACAATTACTATATGAATTAAGCTTTTGACAAGCCTATACCTTTCTATTTTTAAAAACTTTTTAACTGACCAATTAAATACGTTTATGATTTAAGATTGGAGTATAAAAAGACATTTTTTTATATCTATATCATATAACAGCCCGTGCAATTTTGCACGGGTCAATAAACTATTAGTATTAAAAAAACAATGTTTTTATAAATATGTTAAACTTAATTACACATAGTATACCTACGCGTTAAACAACCTTCAGTATACCTACAAAAATAAGTTATCGTAAATCACCTAATTTTATAAGGGTTGGGATAAATAGGCCGGAATATGGATTAAAAGCCAAAGTAGATGATTACTACAAGTATACAATCTAATGATTGTAATTTTTTTATTATTTCACATTTACTATTTAATAATTCAACGGGTCAATGAAGTAAAATATGGTACGGTCAATAACAATTTTATTACATTATTTGATATTTGGTAGCACCGTAAAAGTAGAGTACAAAAAGGAAAGAAGTTTGCACATCCAATTGATTTAATTTTCAATATAAACTTATCATCGTTGTGAATATATGATATTACTTTCGTCAGTTTTACCCGAGTATTCGTCGAACAAAAAAAACATACATCATAACGACAATAATCAATTTATGTACTTTAGCACGGGGGTATGAAATTACAATTGTCTTAATTGTATCTATTAATGTCCTACCACCTACGGGTTAAGTGATCACAATTTAAATTATTAATTATATTCTCCAAAATGAAGACAATATATAAAGATTTTTTTAAAAAATATAGCAATTGAGACTAAAAAATGGGTCAAAATATGAAAAATGCAAGCTAAACATAAAAGTTTTAAGAATACATTAATTAAAGCAAAATTAAATATGAAGTACTCTACACATATACATGTAAGAATATTTTTTTTGAAACCCAAAATACCACTATGTTATGAAGAGTATAAAATTACTAATGTCGTACCACCTACGGGTTCAATGACCTAAATTTAATTAAAATTATTAAGAAACTTCTACAAAACGAAGGCAATCAATAGAGATACATTTAAAAAAAGAGTGGCAATTGAAACAAAAAAATTAAAATGGGACTGAGTATAAAAAAATGCAAGTCTAAGACAAATGAAATAGTAAAGTTTGAGGTTTAGTTTGAATTTAAGCTGATTTGTGTTAATTATGGGTCATTTTGATCCATGGGTCAGATTGATTTTGAAATTAAATACGTGGTTCAACACGGGTGACAAATAATAATAAAAAACGGGTCTATGACCAAAAGAAGCGGACGAGGTCAAATATGATCAACTTTTCTGTGGTCAAGGGCTTTGGTTGATGAAAGTGACATTGGTATTTTAATTTGTTGTTTTTTTTTTTTTTGTAGAAGGAAAGAAAGAATTTATTGTTTACTACATCTATAATTAGCAATTCCTGTGGAGTAACATTCAAACATAAATCGATAACTACCTCTTTTGTGAAGTTAATTATTCGCTGTTCAATACGGTTCGTTTATCCAATGTGTATCGAGTCTATTGTAGTGTGTCAAAAACTCAAGTTATTCGAAAATCTAACTAACGTCATTATTGTAGATTGGACGTATTAACATCTTATACCTACATCATTGAATATCTGTACAAACATCCCTAAACTAAAACCAGTTCTAAAACCAAAGAGGTGAAACGCCCCGTGTAAGTTTGCACGGGTCAAAGAACTAGTAATCTTAAATAGTGTTTGGAAACAAGAATTTAAAAATTTGTAATTATTTCAATTCCATCACTTGGAAATGTGAAATTTAAATATAAATCAAATGTTTGGGGAGTGTGAGATTTCAAAATGACACCTTTTGAGGTGTCATTTGTTTTTGGCCTAATTGGTTTTGAAACAAATTGCAAAGGATTTGACACAAATTCCTGAGTTCCCAAACATGAGATTTGTGTCAAATTTGAATTTGAGTTTGAGAATTAAATTATTGTTTCCAAACACACTCTTATTATATATATTTGCCCGTTCCCAAAGGCCAAAGCTTATCAGCGAAAGAATACCACTGCAAAATGCTCAAGTTGCATTCTATTCTGTTGCAAGGAACAACATGATTCGCATACTAACATATGTTTGGCACCACACAACTGCTTTGGCATGAACGAAACAAAAGGACTTGCCAGCCTTTCAACGTTTCACAGTAGGATCGTAATCTATGACAGCGCGGTGCAAGACCCGTCAGCTACAAGCACGGTCTTGAGACTTGGGAGTCGGATGTTCACAGTCTAGGATGAACAACAGAAAGAAAAGAAATGATATTCAGGAGGTAGTATGGTAAAAGGTCTCCACAAAAGCGATGCAACAGATTCGCCTTTACTGGGCAATGGACGCCATTGCCACTCCATGAACATCAACTTGTGATGGCCCGATGCAGTTTCTCATGACAATCAAAAGAGTAAGCGAATACTCCCTCCATTTCATTCATTTGCTTACGTTGGGTTTAGGTTCCCTTCACAAAACCCGGCTCAACGTAAACAAATGAATGAAATAGAGAAAATACATAAAACACATATCCACATACTCCGTATAAAGTACTGATTGTTTACATATTAATACCAGCGTCTACAAGAGCGCATTGCTCAGGAAAAGTACTAATATCACATTAGTGCTGAGGCAAAGGCAAATACGGAGTACTGATTAATAAATGGAGCGTGTTTTCGTGACTTTTTCCTAATTTTTACGAGCCATTAATAACACGGAAAACTATAGAGGACGGTACAGTTCCAATATAAAGGAGACCTTACAAACTTTGCATAATTTAGGTAGGCATTATATATAACCTGATCTGCCAAGCTTGAAGACTGTCGCACTTGTAGTCATCACTGAAGAACCAAACACTCGTGGTGTCCATTCATCATGCCAGAAGAACCTCTGTTGATAGACGCAACTTCTCTGAGGGGATGCGGTTTAAGTTCAGACTCCTTAAGAGGCACGTCCGATCCATCTTCACCAAAGTAACAAGCAATAGCTTCAAATATCATGGCCTTCACCTCTTCGAATCTTGCTTCAGAGAGAGAGACTTCCGCAAGGAGCCTCCAAGCATTCTCCTCTGATGCCTCCTCAAAGTCCTTTTTCCTCTTCAGCACCATATGTCCACTAATCTCCCAAACTGCTGGGTTCACTTGGGTATCCAGCAGCTCGGAACTAACCTCACCTAGAGCTTGTTTCTCGGCATAACACTGGATATTAGCAGCCAACAGTTAGTGACGCAACAAGGGCAGGAGTATTTAAAGGATAATTACTGCTTACAAGAATACGAAGAAAATAGGGAAATCAAAGTACCTGAGGGAGGAGAAAAATCCGCCTTCCAGAGTCAGCAATCAGGACATTGTAGGGAATGTTTGTGTCTTGGAGGAAAATACACGAGTCTGAGACAACCTTGGCTAAATCTAGCAACGAATTCCCACCCTCAAAGACAAGACCCCTCACTGGATACTGCAAGAGCTCAAATATCTTAACCCCTTGAGCACTAGTAGTGATTTTCTTGGTAGAAGCCTTCTCAATAGGAAACGGCGTAGCCAAGTAGTAAGCCTGTTCAGCAAAACCAAAATAATTACAAACTATTTTTGACATAAATAATGTCAGCGAGAAACACGTACTAGTAAGCATGCAACTCCAAGTAAGGTTTTAGAGAGGTACCTGGAAGTGGAGATGGTTGATCGTAGCAAATGCACCCAAGCTGTTATAACCAAGACGGAAGTATGGACTTCCAGCTTCTACAGCCATGTGAAGAGCAAGCAGAAAGCTCTGATGGTCAATCCTCTGAGGCAGGCACTCAAATATGCGGGGAATCAAGAGCACATGTCCATATTCAATCGGACTGACCTATTAATTGACCAAACATAAAACCCGAGATCAGTCATGTATAAAAATATGAAGATAGATTGGTCTTGTAACACAAAGAATCAGAGAAGAGAAAGGTACATTGATGGCAACAACACTCGGTGAACATTCCACATCAATCGGAGCACTTGGGATGAACTGGACGTCACCATCTTCACTTGCTTCAAACTGGAAGAGCACTTCTTCCTGCCCAACTTTAGTAAAGTTGAACTTGTTCCCATCAAAGGGCTGCAAGACCTTGTCAACTTGGAACTCCGTTGGCCTTTTCTTCAGGTGGCGGCCCTCGTTGAGCTGCGCAACAAATCCATAGTTCCCTGGTATGACCTGTCGACAACCAGAAGCACCACATTAGAATGGCTTACAGAAGACTTCTACTTGAATAAATCAGCTCTGAATATAAACTTTGAGGTGAAGCAAGATAGAAGAACAGAACAATGAAAGTGAAAAATACCTTAGTTTCGCAGGCAGTGACATCATAGCGAAAGAGTCCCCTATCCATCCTGTCCTCCCACTGTCATAGCCAATTATAATATAAGATGCTTGCCATGCTTAATATATACTCCCAAAAGAGTGTAAAAAAAATAAAAAAATAAAAAAAATAAAAGGCTTTGGCTCATGTTTCATCCGCAAAAATTCAATTACCTCTCCAAGAAGCAGGGAGTCGAGGAACGCAACAGGTACATCTCTGGCACCATGGGTAACAACAGCCTTCTCAGTAGCTATCTTGTTTACCTTCTTGTAAGCGTACAAAGGCAGTTTTGCTCCTATTGAAAACCAAGAAGCAAAAAAAAAAAAAAAAAGATAAGGACCCATCTCATTTTGAAGTACCAAAGACCTCCTAACAGTGGTCAAATTTAATCTTCGATATGCAGGCATATACAGCAACAGCTTTCACTCATGCATGTAGAATACCAGCAGAACATCAATGAGAAGATGATACGGAGTATAACTTACGATTGACAACAAGATTACCCTACTCCTTTCCTCAAAGTCAAGTTAAGAGGGGGTCTGATATAAACAGCTGACGCCTAGTTGAAAACATAGATAGACTGTTTCCATATCACCCTTAATGAAAGTTGTAACGAGAATCGCAGAAACAGCTTAGTGAGCCATATAGCTTTACTACATCATATTGCAACGCCAACGGGTAGCTACTACCCGATAATGAAGAAAGGGAGGGACTATTGGCACTCTAGTGGAACTCACCAACACTACATTCACAATAATTGCCTTCAGACATTTTTAACCCCGGTGCCTTAAAAGGCTCCCCCATAAGGTGGGGTCGGATGCACGCAAGTCTTACCTCTATGGAAACACAGAGAGGCTGTGCATGGATGACCCAAAATGAAAATAATTGCCTTCAGAGAATAAATAAATAAATTATAAATTATAAATCCTTGATCAACCTTACAAGCTGAGGTAGTTGACATGCATTCGCAACTACTTACATTCAAAATTGAACGTTACAACTAATGTCTAATACCTATCCTAATCTCAAAGACACGGACTTTTTCTATTCTTGCCTGGAATGAGTATCAGACAAGAATAGGCCCTTAATCAAGTCTTTCCAGAGAAAATCAACGTCTTTGAAATCATAACCATATACAGTACTTTTATTCAAAAATCAAACAGATGACAACCTTAAAAACTAAAAACATAAGAGTAAGGTTCAGAAATAACAATTCTTTACTATTGTTTTCGATGTCACGCATATTCAAATCAAACATCAAACGTAAACAATTCAATAATACGTAACAAAAGTTCCACATTAGAATACCAAACAAAATCAATTAAAAACAATTAAAAACAAACATAAACATGCAAAATAAAAATAAATAAATTAAATTGCAATATTTTATGTACCTTGGATACAACATTCTCTAAGGCAATTGCGACCACACCCACCAACAACAACCACTTCTCCATCTTCCTTTTGATAATTCGAAACAATCGTAGGAACCCTCTTTATCCTCAACATCTTTTTTTTTCTTATTTTTTTTTTACAAAATTACCTACTTTTAACTTTTTCTTTCCTTGTTTTATTATATATATGAACAAAAAAAGGAAGAGGAAAAGGAAGAACCGCCGCCGGCGAGGAAGAGAAGATCGGAGGGGGTGCCGCCTTCGGAAGGCAAGGCGCCGCGACCGCCGTGAGAGGTGGGGTTATTACTAATCAGAAGCCAATGTTTGCAACTACAATTATTGTGTTGCACGTCATTGGATTTGATTGTACCCCGTCTTTTCCTCTGCACAGCCGTGTTGCCCGTCAACTCGCTCTCCGGGGGATTCGAACCCCGCTTTTCTTTATTACTCACAACTCACAACAACAACAACAACAACTAATATTTCAATTAATATCCGCAAACTCTAACACGCTGAATTACAATCGGGGAAAAGGTTTTTTTTTTTTTTTTGTTTGTGTGTATAGTCGGTTTGTAATGGGAGATGATGTGTTTACGTGGGTGGTATAATAGGATGAGAGGAGGAGAAGTGTGAAGAAGAAGATGGTGGTAATATAGAGAGGGGGGGAGGGGGAGGGGGAGGGGGAGATGTAATTGAGGTGTGTGGTTGTGGTTATTTTGGCCGTGAAATTGTAGTAAGTTTTCTTTCTTTTGTGTTTTTGTGTTTTTTATTTATGTGTGTCGTAAGAGTTTTGAGAGGAGTAGAGATTTTTGGTTTTTGTTTTGCATGTTATGTGGACGGACTAACATACGGAAACTCAGAAAGGGAAGGAAAAAAAAAGGGACGGCTTTAATGGGATAGGTCGGGGGTTGGTAGTAGTAGACTAGTAGTTGCCACTTGGTCGTTGAAAAGCACCAAAATGGACTACGGATACGGGATACGGTTATACAGATAGATGAAACGGTTTTTTTAGATGATGTAGAATATCATACAAGTATGTGATAGGGGAGTATTGTGTATAGTGAAATCGAAAAAGTTACCTGATCACTAATTATGTTTTCACGGTTACCATTAGTTTTGAACTGGTCTTGTAACTATGATATAATTTGTTTGTTTTAAGAATTGTTTAGGAGAGAATATTAGGAGGTTTAATTTACTCAAATGCGGTGTGTTATTGCTATTTTTATTGTGATTGTATCCATTGTAATGTGTGAACTATAGGTGTGAAACTAAGAAATTGCTATTTGTAGCATATATGAAGGACAACTAAATATGGCAAAGATAAGAAGTGTACGGTCCAAAATGGCTAAATAAAGTGAACAATTGCAATAACCTCAAGTGGTCGATAACCCAATTAACGTGTCTTTAACCCATTTATTATAGGAGGGTAGCAATTCAGTATATCCACGAGTGGATTTTTCACAAATGTGTCTTTGATGTACCTTGGAGTTGAATACAATTCATTTCTCGTAGGATTGCTCTTGTACACTTTATAGGAGCTCAACTTTTTTTTTTTTTTTGAGGTCAAATAGGAGCTCAACTTACTCGTGGACTAATAGTGTTAAGTTAGAGTGTAATGATTCATTAGATCTTCACCATAAATTGATAGCTAATTCACTAGATAGGGTCATATACTCATATGATAGGGGAAATATATTTACACTCACGAAATTAATTATCGCACATTCGGACTTTTTATAGGAGAGTTACAATGCTCAATACTCTCTCACATAGATTGGTGTAAAATCAATACTTCCTCAGTCTTTTTTTTTTTTTTGTTATTTATATTTCATTTGAATATACAATAACAATTCAAATGAAACGTAAAAAATCTAAAAAGACGGGGAGAGTATTTATAGTCCAAGAATCACCATCTATGAAATTGTTTTGAAGTCTGGACTTTGAAGGAGTCTAGTAGTGTATAAGACTCCAAAAAGTTTAGTATGGAGCTTGGAAATTTTGGCCCACAAAAAACAATATAAAATTTCTTGGCTCTGCAAATGAACACGTGAGCCATTTAATTTAGCTATTTAGGTTCACTCGTTATTTTACTACTCCGTAGATTCGAATCTAACCCAGTATCAACAGTGGTACCTCTTTCTCCCGTCATGGCCGTCAACTGTCGTTACCGCTCATCCGCCATGCAACCACATACTCTACTTTGGTCCACCACTCTCATTCTCTTGGCAACGTATATCAGTCTCGGGCCACCGTATCTAGTTTACACAGACATCTTTGCAAAGCAGTGTCTCCGTTAAATCGTGTCTCATTTTTTCAGAAAGTTAATTTGATTCGAGAAAATTGATCCATTATATATATTAGCCTAGCTATACGTCTATAACCAATTGAATAATTGATCAATGTGACAACAACTCTCAACACTCGAAATTATCCACTCAAACGTATAATATCCATTCAACCTGACTTGATTCGAGTTGAGTCACATAGAAATGTATGACACTCTAACATAACACCATAAGTTTGTACTTGACATTTCGTAAGTGAGTTCCATTTTTCAGATTTTTTTTTAACCCAAAACTCCGTTTTTGAAATTATAAAAAGTGGTTTTCAATTTTCAGTTATCAGTTTTCATTTTCCATATGTCTATTATAAAAACAACAAGTTTAAAAGTTTGTTTTCCACCTTATTTAACTAAGCTCATTGATTAAAAAAAATATATAAAAAATGACAGTGATACCGAACGTTTGGTTTGATTTATCACCAATGCAGGATTCATGTAAAGTAACCTTAGACGATTATTTTTAGCATTTGGCAATAACTTCTTCGTATTTGTTCCAAATAATGAGTTTAATCTTACCCTATTCAACCCGACTAATTGTTGACCGGATCAAAAAAAAAAAAAAAAACTAGAAAATCTTGATCAGTTTAGAAACAACCAAAATTATCAAGTGATATAGCCAAAAGACATTGATTTGAAATGACTAGATATTCACAAAAAACATATATTTCATCATGTTACGAGACCTTATCCTGTGAAAACCGCTTCAAATATAAGGGACACAATCTAACTCGACCAGGTTTGAATTGACACAACATTGTCTAATTGTGACACGATCTGGCCTAAGTAAACCACGACACAAATCGAGTCAATCTGACCAGGTTTAAATCAACAAGAAATTGACCGGCCTTGATACGAATCTACCCGGGAAAAACACGACACAACTAAGGTCAACTCGCACAAAGTTCGAATTGACACAAAATTGACTAGGCCAGGTACAATTCGACCCGAGTAAAACACGGCCCTACCCGGGTCAACCCGAACATGTTTAAATTGATAAGAAATTGACCGGACCCGATTCACTCCAACTCTAAACAATCTGACTCAAAACCGATTCCATTGGCACCCCTACATTCATTGATGGATATAGATAAAATGGTCAAATTTCGATCCTCAGTCACAACTTAAGAATGAACCACACCAAACCTAATCGAACCTTCCAAAGTCATACCCTCAACTCCAACTAACCAACCAACACACCGAATGCGCAAGAAATCATCCGAGTTTCCAACCCAATCGACAAGACGAAATACAATAAGGTGTCATTTGAATACCCTCAAAATCCATACGAATTTTATTTTCCTAGGAATTGTATTATCATGACTTGTTTAGTTGCCATAAAGTGTAGGAATTTAATTACATTGGGGGGCTAGGTAAGTAGAAATTCTCATGGGAATTGAATTCCCTTGTTCATCCAAACAAATTTCTCCAACTCCCATACTTTTTTAATTCCTAGGATTTACAAGTTAATGAGAATTTCGACTTACCAAGTGTATCCAAACAACACCTAAGACTCGACTCCGACCCAAATGGAGGAAATAACATACCTTGGCTTCAAGTCTCATCAAGGCCTCCTCAAGTACAACCAACCAAACCAACCCAAATTGCACGGACCACTTGCCCTTGACTTACCATTATTGAATATTTTACTCCATAATTTTCCATCTCTCTTTGATTCTTGACTCATTCTCCTTTGTCGTCCCTCCCTTCTGCTGAAGTGTAACACAGAAGAGAAAGCCGCAATGACGGGAAGAGGGAGCACACCAACAACGACAACATCATCGTCATCATCAGCATCAGCAACAGTCGACGTTTTATTGTCGAGTTATTCCACGTCATCAGGATCCGGCGGTCAACTCCTCATGTTCCCGCCCAATTTCCCCCTTCTCACCTCTCTCCTCGCCATCGCCCTCGCTCAGTTCCTCAAACTCTTCACCTCCTGGTACCCTTTCCTCCTCCTCATTGCTTCCTCTTTACGCTTTCATCTTCTGGGTTTCCAACTGTTTTTGTGATCTGTTTTTTTTTTTTTTTTTGAGTGTAATTTCAATTTCGCAAAATTAGATCTTAGGCTTTGTTTGATACTTTGTTGTAATCGGCAATGGCGAATTGGTGGACCGGGGTTTTAGCGCTTGGATTGGTTGAGGGTGAATGTGAGAGTACTATGATTTAGAGTTGAATGATCTTGATTTTTCTGGGTTCATAGATAGGTGAGATGAAAGGTGATGTGTGGAATGGGGGTAATCGGTTCTGACAAATTCTAGTGCGAGACCACCTCATCGTATGATATCACTTAAATAATACGTTAACTATTACATTTGAAATATCATTATGTTACTTTTGAAAAGTAATAGGGTATTAAGTGATTTCATACGATAAGGTGATCTCGTCATAGAATTTCTCGTTGTTTTCGTATGGGGATAAATGGGCGAAAGCAAAGGAAAAATGGGTGGTGGTGGTTGAGGGAAGAACAAAAGGGGTGGTAGGGGAACTATTTGTTTTCATATGGGGGTAATGTATTACCCTCCCTCGCTCATTTTCCTCGACTTACCACCATTGCTCACATCAACGATTACCCAATTCCAAGCAAGCCCTGAAGGATATGGTATTAGTTTAAATGATGGTGACTATGCTTGGATGTCATCTTTCGAAACTCTAGTTGATGGGCATCGTGTTTAAGAAAAGGGATGTCAACCTAAGCTCCTGTTCTTGTCCTAGAAGGTTGGCCAGGATAGCTCAATGTCATTACATAACCTACTTGGGTTAAGTTAGGTGAAGTTCGTTTAACTTTCATCTTCATCTTGTTGCACCACCAAATTGATGGTATCAAAAGTTGGTAAAAAGTGGATTTAACTTGTACTTACATTGAACGAACACTTGTAACATTCTCAAGTTTCAACTTAGGTCCACTTTAATCCAAATATACCGGTAGAGTAACCGGGTAATATGTCACCATATTATTAGTCACCAGACCTTTATCTCTCCTTTTTTCCCTCCGTTCCCCATCTTAATTAATGTGATACCTTTCAATTGACCGACCTATAGGCAACACTGCAACATGGCTTTTTCATAACACAAGTAGTGATTCACAAGTCCCTAGACATTAGTGTTTATGGTTGTTCTCTTTGCTCATATCTCCTTATGCCGAAGTGTTCTTGTGCAACTTAATGTTTCGTATATTCAGGTACAAAGAAAAGAGATGGGATTCCAAAAGAATGCTAGGTTCCGGAGGAATGCCATCATCACACTCAGCGGGTGTATCAGCGCTTGCAGTGGCAATTGGTATACAAGAAGGAACAGGTGGATCAGCATTTGCTCTAGCTGTGGTTCTGGCGTGCGTTGTATGTATTTCTTAACCAGGTTTTCTTCATTATTTTGCAAAGCTAAAATTAGGAGAGAGAGAATTCTAGATGGTGGTTGAGCTCTCTTTAGCTGGTGTATGTCGTGTTCTTTATATCAGTTAAGATGGGACTTTTACCGAGTATATAACCTTGCCGACCTCAGTTGTCATATGCATATG
This sequence comes from Spergularia marina, assembly GCA_963680865.1. Classification (NCBI taxonomy): domain Eukaryota; kingdom Viridiplantae; phylum Streptophyta; class Magnoliopsida; order Caryophyllales; family Caryophyllaceae; genus Spergularia; species Spergularia marina. The sequence goes on along the minus strand of OY804549.1, from coordinate 5,578,140 downwards.
TATGCGTAATGATATTTGGTCATTAAGCGTGTTTACACTACGTTGTCTTGCTGTGAAGGAATTAATATCTGATCTCCGTGTTATAGGTAATGTATGATGCTTCTGGTGTGAGACTTCATGCTGGCCGGCAAGCTCAAGTGAGTTTGTGAATTCTTACTCGAAGCTTTCTATTTGTCGAAAGACTTTTAGTTGCGATAATTTGATGAAGAATAGGGCATTCTTATGTTATGCTTATTACTCTGTTTTCTTAAGAGTTAGTCGTATTTTCTTTTAACTTTTGATTCTGTTCGTCCATTCATTGCAGTTACTAAATCAAATTGTTTGTGAGCTTCCCACTAATCATCCTGTCTCTAACGTCAAACCTCTTCGAGATTCATTAGGCCATACTCCTCTACAGGTTGTGTACTGTTGATCACATTCTCTTTGATTTTCTTCATGTGAATATTTTGCTCCGAAAAGCTACCTAGCAAACGATCTGCATCATGTGATGCATTATGAACATAGTGCAGAACATATAATGGCTTTCACAAAGATTGTTTCTTCATTTTACATAATAAATTGTAGAATGCAGGTCTTCAGAAAGCTATATTCGTCATCTTGAACCAGTTGTATGATATGTTTTTGTTGTTGTGTGATTCATATTACCTCGAAGGATGGTATGAGACTATTAAGCATCGTTAAACAATGATATGTTTTTCCTATCATCCATTTCTTTCTAACCACTTCATATTATCCAATCCCCCATCTCTTTTTCTCTCTCCTACCCAAACAATTATTTTTATTGGTAAGAGGAGAGAGATTACTCATTTACTTGTGTCATAAGTGGGTTGGTTGGGTTTGGTATGCTTCAATTACCAAAACATAAAAAAACAAAAAAACAATTCACAAATTGCGTTCACGTTTGATAGATGCAAATTTTCTATCATATATTGATAGAGTTTCCTTTCTATCATGTATCAATGGACTCTTATCATGATTCATGATAGTGGGCATATCATTGATAAGCTCGATGATAGAAATTGCTCGCACCGTAGTGGATGCTTTTTTTCCTATCATCGGTTGATAAATTTTTGCCAACTATAATAAATGGTATCATTCACTTTATGACATACTTTATATAGAACAAATCCTATCAATGAATGATACGATATCTGGCTCTCTCAACTGTGACCCCACGTTTAAGGAGCCAATTCTTTTATATTATTTTGTTTTCTGACCATCATAACATGCCACTTGCCATCTATATTAGTAATAATAATTAGAAAAAAATTTCATTTTGGGTACCTTAGGTTTAGCATAATTCCAATTTGGGTACCTAAGTTTGCGTTATTCCACTTTGGGTACCTAAGGTTTTAATGTTTAGTTTGGGTACCCAAGGTTTGGAATTAGTTCTACTTTCGGTACTCAAAGCGGAATTATGCAAACTTGAGGTACCCTAATTGAAATTATGCAAAAATTTGGGTACTCAAAATGAAAATTTTCCTTCCTAAAACTTTATCAACACTAAGTCTGGATAGAAGAGAAAATAAGTGGTAGGGTCTTGGATAATAGAAAATGTTCTATTATTAGTGTCTGTCACATATTAATGCTTGATAGGTTATAGGGTGGAGGTATGGGAGTGGGTAGAGAGAGATGTATGATAGGAAAATTCACTTAATATTGTTAATGATGCTCTTAGAGCACTCACAATCATGTTTCCAATCATCAATTGGTAGAAAGTTTTGGCTTCCATCAATGAACGATATCAATTTTATGAGAGGAAATGATATTCTATCAAAAACTCATCAGTGATAGACATGTAGGCGTTGGTTGTTTTATGTTTTTTTTTTTTTTTTCATCCAACCAAAATATTCATACCATGATTTATGTTGCCAATTTTAACTTTAATAATTAAAATTTTTTTAAATATAAGTTTAGGTAAAAAGTGAATAAATTGTGGGGTGACAGGGGTCTTGGATGATGGGAAAACTTATATCATTGAGGAGACATTTGGTATTTGGTACCCCGGGGGTATGGAAAGCTACGTACCCCCAACCTAATTATTCAGAAGGCCATGGTTTAGTGTTAAGCCCAGTCTAAAAGACAACAATATGGGCCCAAATTATTATTAGGCCACAACAAGAAGCATAAAGCCCAAACCCCATTCTCTTTCTCTCTCCTATCCTCAATCCCCTTCCACTTGCCGACCACCACTCCGCCGCCACATCCACCTGCCATCACCAAGCGGAGATCCGCCACCACGAATTGGACCGCTGTCCTCCGACAACTCGCACGCCCGCATTCCGAGACACCGCCGCCCCTTCCTTCTCCCCCATTTCCTCCTTCTCCCACTTTTTCTCTCTCCTCAAATTCTTCTATTTCCGGCAACTATGGTCATCGCCAGCGGTCATATGGCTTTTGGCTCGGCCTCACACTCGGTCCGCTCATGGTTGGAGGTGGCAATTTGTGTTAAGGAGAATATCAAAGTTTGAAAAATAGGGTGGAGTGAGAAATTAACATTCTAAGTGGTTAAAGAAGAACATAATTACCCCAACGCCTTAAAGGCTCCTGCCATAGGGCATGGTGAGGTGGTGGGGGGGGGGGTCGGAGGTACGCAAGCCTACATTGAAACATATAGAGACTGCGTAAGGCATGTTCTAAGTGGTTAATAAAGGAAAAACCGCAAAAGAACCGACTCCACTTGTTGTGGGGGCATGAATAGTGGGGGCATAAATATTTCTAGAACAATGGGAGCATGAACAATGAGGCATGGATATTATGTTACTATAATATTATCGTAGAAATATTCTATAAGGGAGCCTTGGTGCACCAGTTAAGGTGTTGCTTTGTGATTGATAGGTTAGGGCTTCAAGTCCTGGGAGTAGCCTCTTGTCCAAAAATGACAAGGGAAGGCTTTGTGCACTCGTCTGCCCTTTTTAGGGTTTATGATTGCCGTCTCCATATCATATGCCCTTATATCTAGAATATTCCTAGGATAATACTATTAACATTATATTCTCCTAACCTAAGTAGTCCCTCCATTTCTTTCATTCCTTTATGTTGGGTTTGGATTTGTGAGGGGAACCCAGACCCAATATAAAGAAATGAAGGAGATGGAGGGAGTAATATTTATTATAGTATTGTCTATTACCATTATTCATAGATGAAATGTAGGAATTAAAGGGACACGAGAAACAAATATGATTTACAAAGAGGAAAGCACTACGCTAGTATGTTGAAAATTTGGGAAATAAAAAAGACTCGCAAGTTTGAAGACACATGTAGGGTACTTGTTGGCTGATACCTCTGGGCAATGCTGAATACGCAAGAACCTTAGAATTCAGTCCAAGCTTAAGATTTGAGGATTAATGGCTGCTTCATAGTTGAGATTTGAATTTTACCCACTGTTATTAAGGTTCTTATTTTACCTTTCAAAACAATTGGCCGTCAGTGATAGTCTTCCGGAATTGTATAGACCATGTGGCCAATGCAGTTTTCCTCTAAGTAATTGGGTTACCTAGTTCGTTGTCGTCGTTGGGAGCTTTGATCTTGTATACCAACATCTTGAATGTAATAGCTCTAAACACTAGCAAGGTGTCACCTTCTACAAGATTTATTGTGGAGTAAAAAACTCTCAATGCAGACACTGGAATTCAGAAAAAGAGCACTTCCCAAACTGCCATTGCATTATATGGGTATTACCAACTGTTGAGTGGTAATATTGTAAGAACGTGGTGTAACCTGCCTTCCAAAATAATGATAGATATCCATTCAGCTAGAGACTGGCTTGTTGCTTCACATACCCTTGTGAGTCTGAATTCTGAATCCTTTTAGAATTTGCCTTTAGGCAGGTTCTACTTCGCTCGCTTTTTTTTTTTTTTTTTTTTTTTTTTTTTGTTATCACTTTTTATGTGATTGTCTTTCTACATTTGGGTCTTCCTTTTCCTTTCTTTCTGGGGGGACGGGAGTATGTGTTTTGTAAAAAAGACTATTTGGATCCTAAGTTTGAGGAAAGCTATAAGGTTTTTAGCGAGTCTTAAAGTCTCGCCTGGTAAGTTGTGGTAAGAGTGAATATCCCCTGGACTGTCAGAAGCGATTGCGGTTTTCACTTGAGGAGTTCCCCACTTCACGTAGGCGATTGTAATATTCAACAAATGTTTAGCATCATGCCATATTACTTGCAGCTTACCTTTTGCTCTTTTTGTTTAGACCTGTTAGCTGCTAGGGTAGCGCAGATGGTGGACCTCAGTGAAAGTGAACGAGACTAATAATCTCTCATTCTCTCCTTTGAGCTGTGTATCTTGAATACTAAGCATATCATTTGAAAATTTGAATTCCCTTTTTGCACCTGCTTGCTTTTAGAATGACTTGCTATATTTTAATGCTAATACAGGTTGCGGCTGGTGCCATCTTGGGTTGTTTAGTAGCTTTCTCCATGAAGTTCAACGAGTAGGGGAGGTTCCCCTAACATTGACAGTATGTCTGTAAAGCTAAACTTGGGCAAGGGAAGGCTATTTTTAAACAGGGAGGATGGAAGGTTAGACGGTTCAATGTAATGCTCACAAGTCGCAACAGACACTACCTTTGTTTACTCAGCTGCAAGTTCAATCCCTGGAAAGAAATGTGTATTCATCGTCATATGTGTCTGATTTGCAATTGATCAATTAGTTTGGTTATTGTTTAGCCTACAGGCTGTATTAGGCAGAAGTTACCCAATGTGTATTGAATATCAATGCTTTTGTCCATGAGCTTGAAATTGTAGATATGCAACAAAAGTGAAATTCTACGTTCTACTGTCTTACTGTTTTTTTTTTTTTTCGAGTCTGTGTGTGTGTGTGAAGGCAAACGGTAAGAAAAACGGCAAGAACCAATAGACAACGACCTAGATAAGCCGCATTCTCCCGAATTCTCATAACCCTCCAGTAGACAGCAACCGGGCAAGAGTTCGGCCTGAGTAAAGCCAAGACTAATGCCTGTTTAAATCTCCACATCGTTCCCACCATTATCGCGACAAGCTTGGATAGCCAAGTCAGAGGGCCATGATTTTACCTATATAGCACTCTTTAGCCAACCTTCTCTCCATCCCGTCTTAGTGCATGCCCTCAGCTCGTGATCCACCCGAACCCAAGCAGCCCCCCCCCCCTTGACTAGTCATGACATCCTTTAGAGTGGCTTTTATGGTGCTTTTAGATCGGTTTTTGTAACATTTTGGATCACATTTGGCGTTATTATATTTTTTTATGTTTTTGAGCTTTATTCGAATAATTTGCAAGTTTTACTATGTTTTGCAAGTCTCGAGAAGAATTGGCAGGAATCACGATTACCCTGGAAGCATTGTGGATCCAAAGAAATGAAAATTGAGCGTTGGAGCTGAACACGAGTCGTCTTGGTTAAGACGACTACAAACAATAGGTTATATACAAGTCGTCCTAATAAAAACGTCTCGAACCAATAGTTTCAGACGACTCGTCCGCCTCTGGATCGGCGTATATAGCGGGTTTCCAAATCCCGTTTTGTAATCGGTTAGTATAAATACTTTAAACTTTCGATAGTTTTATTATTCATTATTCAAGATTTTAGAGATTATTTTCAAGATTATGTAAGGTTAAAAGATTTATTTTCTCGGATTCATTAATCGAAATTATCGTTTCGCCAACAATCGTGACTTTGATTCTAATTCTTAATTTCGTTTGAGTATTGTTTATTTATCTCGTCTTTATTATTATTATTTGATTGATTGTTGAATTGATTAGGTGACCACTTATTAACCCTAGATTAATTTATTACTAGATTCTTAATTATAGGATTAATTGTTTAATTGTTGAATCAATTAGTAGAAATTAAGCCTAATTGCATGTTAATCATTGTGATTAGATTTTGGTGGAGGATAAACATATTAATTGAATATCGGAACCACGTGTGTCTAGATCTTATTAATATTAGTTGAAATCATTTTATTGCTTCATGCTTTCGATTGAACGAATTTAGGGGCGCTTTTTTTTCTTATATCCATCGATTAGGGCTATTAGGTAGGTCTCACCTCTCATCCTAGCTACGATTTTAGAAACGATAGGGAGTTGTTTCCACAAAATTAAGTACTTAACGGATTGGCATTAGCTGATAATGAGAATCAATTACGTCAACAATAGTTGGTATTAATTGACTAAGATCTCTTTCCTCAATTGGTTTACATGGACGTTAATCGATTTCCATTACTTGATCAAACATAAACACAAAACCCCATTTTTGGTTGCTTTTGCATAAATAGATAATTACCTTTCTCCGTCGATACGAACCTAACTTGCCTATCACTACGTTCTAGATTAATATTGGTAATTTACATTTATACGCATACGACTTTAGCCTGTCACATCCAAAAACCGTCAACCTGAATTAGGGTCCTTTCCCTAGATGGCGGAATAGTCCCACAGAGAACCCAAGGAATCCCACAAAATTATTCAAAGCAACCTCTACCGCCCTCATTAACAACCTACAAATACACGTGGATCAGGAATGCTTAATACATTGGCCTAAATACTAGAGTTAATGATTAATTGCAAGAGTGGTCACAAACCACGCTACAAAAATGAAGTCTAGGATTCGAATGTCTCACTATTAACCAAAACTTATTTCATTAAATAATCAGCACAATAAGATAAGAATCAGTAAACAAACAACAAATGACCATTGACCAACCCCAAAATCCCAAATAAAGCGAACATCAAATCGACTAGCCTAACTCACACTTTTAGAATCAAGACACTAAAGCGCCGTTTGATAGGACTGCATCTTTATAATTTGATCTGATTTGAATAACTCTGAACTGATTTGAATTTGTTGAAAATTTAATTGAATTTTAACGAATTAGTATCAACTAGTTTTTGCGCCCATGAATTCACGGGTTTACTTTTTGCTTCCTTTTAAACGGAAATTGTAGACGATATCTTTAAGACAAACTTTGTATAATATATTATCACCTCCACCAAAAATTTGGTTTTTGACCTAAGAAATCACCCCAAATAGATTTTTTTTCTTCTTAATTGTTGTTTTCGTATTCATATGTACCTTTCTCAATATTGTATGAGCGGAGTAAGTAGGGAACGGGGTTTACACTTTACATTCAAGTATGTTCTAGAGTTTGAAGTCATATACACTTGAAAATTATGCCAGATACTTGTGTCAAAAGTATATTTTTTACATCGAAAAGATAGAGTTCATTTACCAAAAAATCTCCATTAAACGCACTCACAATATAATCTTGTTATGACCTATGCTTATCATACAGAGCAAAAAAAACTACTATCGTGGTTTAGTACGAATGATGATTTAGTATTTATACTTTTTAAAAAGGTCAAAATCCAAATAATCTATTCAATTGTAAAATAAAATAAAAAATCGATGACTCGAACGATTAAGTTCCATTATAAATACAATTTGAATGCAAAATAACTATTTGAAATTAAAATATCAAGTTTAAACTACACATAATAATTTTTGAGTACAACCTCACATTATACAAAGTATTTTTGTGATTAAAAAATAAAACACTAAAACTCTACGAGATACAATCGTTGTATGAGAAAGGTCTCTCCACCATTTTCAGACTCCTCTCAATTGGATTTCTTTCTTTTGAAGCAGTTTTCGTTGTATATGTGTACATGCATGCATATTTTCTCTCTAAAATCAAGTAAAGCACAAAGGTATATTTACTACATATACCTTAAACTAATGTGTAACCGACAAAGTTGGCAAACGAAAAGCAAAGAGATATAATACTTAATATCATCATTAAAATAAATAATGGAGATAATAATGGAACTTTATTCATAAGAATATGAAGTGTTTTATAACGTTTCAGTGACAAATTAAGGTTTTGATAACTCTTATGCTTAAACTGTTGTGATGTGATATTAAACTTACACATAAGCATCTAAGTGGCTTTTATATGTGGACGGATAAGCATCCACATCATCATCTTTAATAGCGGAAAACTGAAACGCAAATGAAGATGAAAAGGTGGACAGTGACGGACTCAAGGAAGAAGAGTTAATCGTTTCTTATTAGGAAGGTGGAAGGCCAAGAAGGCGGAGAGACACTTAAAGTAGGAAGAAGGTGGAGGATGAGCATAGTAATAGAGGAAAGGAAAACGAAGAGTTAGTTTATGACGGGGGAAGACGAATGAATAAAGAGATTATGAAAATGACGTGGATAAGAAAAAATGGGAGTGTACTTAAGAGACGACAAATAAACGATCATGTGACTTTTTTTTTGCTAACTTGTTTCAAAACTTTCCTTACTTGGTGTTCAAAGTTCATATGTTTTTTTTTTACTAATTTTCAAACTTTTTTTTTTTGATGACTTTCTAAAACTCATTTCGAAAGCGTTTCAACATTTCTACATGGTTCACAATGTTTTTGAAAATTCATAGCGCGCACAAGACGGTTACTGGATGTCGATTCATATTAGCCGACCCCAAATCATTTTGGGAATAAGGTTTGGATGTTGTTGTGGCTTATTTTTGCTAGCAACACTTTAGCATTCTGCCACATCATCTGATCTGAGATGTTAGCCTATTAAAGCTATAATATAAATAAATTATGGGACAAATACATTGATAGTTATCTGAATATTTCTGATCTGATTTGAATGACCATGATTTGATCTGAGTGACTCTGAATACTGTTTTTATTAAGTTCTATCAAACAAAGCTTAACTAAACCTACTTTTATTTAGTCCTATCAAACATAGCCTAACTAGACCTATAACTTTATATAAATACACAATAAGAAGAAATGAATTACAATACACTTGTGCAGTGATTAGCATATCTTAAGTTTCGGCGCTTTTGTATTTGAGTTCGAAGTTAACACTCTTGAGTGACACTCCCAGTCCCACAGACCGCAGTTGAGTCCTTTACTTTCAAAATTCAAAAATATTGTCTCTCCACTTTCTCCCTCCCAAAACCATCCAACTCCTCCCACCTTTCTCTCTCTAGAAATTGAATCATAAAAATGGCGGAAACCCTAACAAGCAGCCCGAACCGAACACCGGGCCCAAAACGACGCGCATCAATCTCAACTCGCCTTCAATCCCCAACAAGCCCCTTTTTCTTAGGCTCAAACGACGACAAACTCGAACGCGCTCAAGCACGCGCTGCACGCGCCGCCGCTATTCGTCGGAAACCTCTCGACGTCACTCTTGATGACGCGCTACCTTCTGATTCCTCTTCCCCTTTCCTTGATGGCCACCAAATCATGGAGCTGTTCCGCAATTGCATCAAGCTCGCCAGTGAAAATGTGGGTTTGTGAAATTTCTCTCTCTCTCTCTCTCTCCTCAATTTTCTGGAAATTGAAAGATTTCAGCTTTATTCATGAAATTGAACTTAATCGATGATTTCGATTTATTTACTTTGTTCATGCTGGGAATTAGTGGGATTTTTACTTGTTAATGTTGTGTTCAATTTTCTGGATATTTGAAGAATTTGAATTTTAGAATTGTGAACTTCAATTTGGTTTACATGGTTGTCTTCAGTTTTTTCGGGGTTTCGGAGTTTGTTTAAGGGTAAAAGGTTGCGTACATTTGAACCTTCCTCGGTAATGAAGTAATGGGATTGGTACTACACTACTACTTGTTGTTGTTGTTGTTGTTCGGGCTGCATGTATTATAGCTCCCTAGACTGTGGGTTAGTGTGCTTGTTGTAGTCGTTTCGGGTACTTAGTGGTAAGAATGTGTATGGTGGGTGAGAATTTTGACCGAGAAGTGGGGGATTTAGCTCGAAATCGACTTCAATTTTGGGTGTTGATGATTTGTTCTACATTGGAATCTTTAGGGGTGTGAAAGTGTTTCTCTTTCCTTTTTCTTTCTTCTTCATGATTTTCAAGTTTTTAGCTTTGTTTACTCTTAAACGTGCTCAGCCTAGCTGTAATCAATATTTTAGGGAAATGTTACAGTTCGAATGAGTTGCAAATGATCAGCATCCAAAATGAAAGGGTAAGGAGGTGTTGGTTCTTGAGAGGAAAGGGCAAGGACTAAGGAGGTGTCAGGTTGAAGTTACTGCTACACTACAATGATTTTCTAGTTGTGTCAATGTACACATGATGCATGACACCCCTCTCGCTTCCCAACTTACATGAGAGTGCCTTTACTGACATTTAGGGTGATGTTGAATGCTATGCTCTGATGTCTAATCTAGTTGGTTGCGTTCGAGGGTATATCTTTGAGCAAGTAATTAAATTGTGAGCTTCTTTTGACATATGTAGAAAATTAATCAGAAGAACACGTGGGAGCTTAAGCTTATAGATCATCTTAGTGAAATTATCAAAGTTGAAGATGAAGATGACGCTGAAACCAACTTTCAAACGGTAAGAAACTTTACTTTTATTGTGATCTACACTAGTGTTTTTTCACTCTGATTTAATAAGTGAAGGCACAATGCGTGCTAGATATTGGGGTGTAAGGTGGTTTAAATAACCAGTTTAGACTTTTAGACCTTGTAAAAAAAATCTTAGATGATGTTGCTTACCTACATATTATTGAGAGCTATTCATTTTGTTCAACTTTGTAGTTTAGGTTTACGTGGGGTTTCAGAACTTTCTATGTGATAAGGAACAAAAAGGCATTGACAATAGGGAGGAAGCTGGCTTAGCTGAAATTAAGAATCACTCAGCAAGTTGCTTTCTTTTACCCTGTCATTGCATCAGAGTTGTAAACTCGTATGCAATATGTCATTTTCCTCTTCTTTCCACTTTAATGGTTTCTACCTCTGTGCCATTATTGGTATGGACAGGCAAGTTGCACGTTGGAAGCTGGGGTTAAGATTTACGCGCTTAGAGTGGATTCTGTTCACTCAGAAGCATATAAAGTACTTGGTGGAATCAGTAGAGCTGGCCTTGAAGATCAATCAGGTTTGTATATTATGCAAATAAATTACATTATGCTAAGTCAATTAGTCTTTTTAGGTGATCATGTGATCAATAATAACTAAATCAACTACACCAACACCAAGTATGGAACTATGGATCCTGCCTTGTGGGTGTATGGGGAACTCCTATTATATTAACCTGAACTAGTCCGAGACAGTAGGTGTAATGAGCTATCAGCCTATCATATTAGTAAAGATTGAATATGTTTTAGTGGGCTCTGCTAGAATTCTTGATGGTGCTCTCTGTGTTTGTATCAGATAGTAAGTACGGAGAAAGTCGCTGGCTTTAATGATTTGTTATTTTCACATTTAAGTATCTGTCTGACTGTATCTCCCAGCCTTGCAAGTTTTTTAAACGACAAAGGAGCAAACTGTTTCACTATGTGCAGGGTTTTTTCCTCTTACTGATCAATTGAATCATATTGTATGTTGTGGTGGCTCACAGAAGATTTGGTTGAAGGAGACAATGGCAATGGCGAGCATGATCCCAATCAGTCGAAAAAAGAGCCAGCAAAAAAGGTTGGGTGTTAACTTCTAGTATTAGGCATCTCATTTGATTATTATTACTATTACAATGTCCATTATCCTCATTTCAATGAATGTATTATTTTGCAGTTATCACCTCTGTCAACTCTGGAGTCCTCTTTTGAGTCGTTAAATGTCAAGAAGTTTGATGGTAATGGCTAGAGACATTGATCTCTCTAATTTGCAGCCTTTCCGCTTTCCTCAAGTCACTTTGTGTCATTTATATTTCTTTGGCATTCCAGTTGCATTTGCGGTGGATCCTCTGTACCATCAGACGACAGCACAATTCGATGAGGGCGGGGCAAAGGGCCTGCTTCTAAATAACCTTGGTATTTATGGAGGTTGCCGGGTACTCTTTGATTCCCAAGAAGTCCCTGCAAAGTGCATATCTTCTATAGCCGATAATAGTTCATCTGATTTGATTAATATCACTTTTGCCGGAGGTAATTAGAATGGATTAGTAAGATTCTGTATATATGTGTTTTACTGGCTGATGGGTACAGAAATTTACTTTTTATTTCTCTTAAAGAATCCATTGACCAGATGGTGAAGAATGTCGATACAAAGCAAGATATATGTCCTACTTTTAGTGCGATAGTGGAGCAGGTTGATGAATATAGCTCAGAACGAAGGCAGTTTCATAGTAGTCAGGAATCATTGCGCGACAATGATGCTAATGATGGTAGCAATGTTGAGCTGAATGACGGTCCTGAATACCCAAGCATGGATGAGGGAGTTGATGAACAAGGTATTGAGTTGGATGATGGTGCATTTGATAATGCTGAGGGATGTCCATTTGATCACGATAATGATTCAAATCTGGCTAATAATAACTTTGACATCAGTGATCAAAATTTACAAAATCAGTATAAGGTATCTTTCTTATACTCAGTTGAAGGATCAGTCTATTCTCATTGCCTTACACAAATGATATAAAAAAGGATAGGATATGAATGTAGTCTCTTGATTTCCAATCTGTAGGAACAAGAATCATTTAGTCCCTGCGATCCTGATACATATGACAGATTTGAAAGTGTCACTTCTCTTCTGTTGGGAGTTACGGGGATCACTTCAAGTCAAAATGCGTGGGCAGGGCCTGAGCATTGGAAGTACCGAAAATCTAAGGGTTGGTCACTAAGCTGAAAGCTCCTTGTATGAGGTTTAAACCTGTATTGCATTGCACTGTTCTTATAATAGCTATTGACTTGGTATCATTGGTGTTAGGTGCTGAAAATGTCACGGGAAAAGATGCTGAGGTGGCTAATGTTGCTAAGAAACCAAAAACGAAAAGAGCATCTGAAGCAGATATTGATTTCACAAAAGCTTTGGATGAAGACCTGTCTGATATTTTCAGACCTCCCAAAAGTTTGAAGTCATCACTGCTTCCTGCCAAAAAAGTGCCTCTCTCCAACAAGCTTCCCGAGGATTGCCATTATCAACCAGAGGATCTTGTGAAGTTATTTCTTCTTCCAAATGTTCTGGTGAGATGAGTTATGTTTTTAAATGAGCTTCTTTTAACTTTGAAACCTGCTTCCCTAAAGAAGAAAAATAAAAAGAATAAACTTGACCAGCGAGTAAACCAAGTACTCCGTATCAAACTATCTGGGAATCTTTAAGGCAATTTGTGGCCACTTCACTACACATACATACTATTTTGTGGCTTCAGTGGTTAATTTAATGTCGACTAAGGACATCAACCGTGTACGGTGTTTCTTGTCATGTGTTTTGCTCAAGATGTGATAACTTTTATTATAGTCTCATAATTTGAACAGTTCATTTAAACCATGCTATGTGGTGGGATGTTTGGATGCATTACAGCTTTCAGTTTAAAGTTAAGACTATCCTTAACCACTCTCCAGATGTTAAGGGGACATATACTTCTTTATATTCTTTTGTTTGCTATTTGAAGTAAAAAACACTGATCCATCATCTAATTTCTTTATTAATGTTTTTGAACGTAGGGTGTTACAATATCTCTGTTAAATAACTGTAGCTTGTAATTGGCAACTCTAATCACATAGATATTGCTGACTTTTATAGTTGTCATCACCTAATTTTGTTTTAATTGTTGACTCTCTCAGTAACTATAGGCAGTATCAGCTCTTTGCGAAAGTTTTTCAGTAGTTTAGTGATCCAATGACGTAGGAACTTCTCTGGCTTCAGTGTTAGAATTGAATTGCCAGTCTCAAATTCGAATTTAATAGAAAAGACTTTACAAGCCTTTAAAATTGTTTGAGATGTTGTCTTATGTTGGTTGCTTATAAATTGCAGTGCCTAGGGAAGAGAAGAAGAAAACTCGCAGGTAACTTTTGACTTCCCACCTCACTGTTCTTGCCCTAGCTCTATTTGTGCTTTTTCCTGTTTTATGTGACTTACAATTGTCTATTTTTCCTGTATTACACATGGTGATTTTACTTTATATTGCATGGTTTTTCTGCCAATTTTGTTTTAAATGCTGCATATCCTTGTGATGGTGTGTATCCTGAAAAAGAATGTAACTGGTTTTAGTTGATCGGCTAAGCTGTTTTCCTCAGGGAACTTTTGTGTGTGCGTCTGGACATGAGACTAAAGTCTACATTGCATTTAGCAGTTGGGTATATGCCATGTAGTGCTCTAGTAGTAAATAGGTTTCAATATTCTTTCAAGTCATAATGCTTATACAAACTATTCAGTGATGCTGCTCTGTTATCTCCTATTTCCATACTTCTTACCTCCAGAAATACCAAATCAACATACAAAGGTTGGTCAACCCCATACTCATAAGTCAATAAGTGTGCTTAGATATTTTAATTTTGTAATAAAGATATGTGATCAACACTCCTTTCGAAAGTGTTTCAACATTTCTAAATGGTTCACAACGTTTTTGAAATGCTATGGCGCGCACAAGACGGTTACTGGATGACGATTCATGTTAGCTGACCCCATATTATTTTGGGAATAAGGCTTGAATGTTGTTGTTGTAATAAAGATATGTGACGAGGGTGAAAGCTTGAAACTGACTGCCTTTTTTTTTTTTTTTTTTTTTTTTTTTTTTTTTTCTGGCTAACCAAGGAGAAAATGACTTTTGTCTATACGACGTTTATTGTTTTCAACTAGGTGCTAATTTCACTAGTAAACTGGCAGCTCGTGATAATCTTGGGTAGACAATAATCTGTACATTTGACATTTTTCATGCTTCACTTGTTTATGGGAGTAGTTGCCTGTGTCTTTGTTCTATGCTGTGACGTAAATTGACTTCATTGGGAACGTTGAACATTTTATTCTTATAGATAGTGGATGGCAAGAAGGGAATGACAATGATGAAGCAGGCCATGCATGGGACAACGGAAGCTCTTATGGTGACCACGATAATGGTGATTATGCTCATAGTGACATAGAGGAACAGGATATGCTGGTCTCCCAGCCTCGTCAGGTCTGGTTGCAATTTGTTCCTTGCATTCTCATTAATGTTATCTTACTGGTATCCAGTAAGCCTGCATTGTAATATCACTAGCCTGTGATGTGATTTATGAAAATTGCAACATGTGCATTCCTTGGAAGCAACTGTTCCAAGTGTCTCTTCAACCACTTGTTTTTTTATAGCTCCCGGTTAATGCCAAACATTTGTCCATATTTCATAACAAGATTTCCTGGGCTTTCATGTTTAGGTGAACAAAATTGAAGTTCAGTACGATAAAGCTGCAAAGCAGGTTGATGTACATTTGCTGAAGGAAACACTATGGGATCATATGCATGGCCCAGCTGAAGTTCCTCCAATGGTGAGTTCAGTAAGATTCATGGCGCGTACAAGACGGTTACTGGATGTCGATTCATGTTAGCCGACCCCAAATCATTTTGGGAATAAGGCTTGGATGTTGTTGTTGTTGTCCCTTTTTTTCGCCTTTCTATTTTCATTTTAAAATCTCTGTTATATACGATAGTTACATCCACATTCCCCTCTCCTCACATAAGAAAAAGAGCGAAGAAATTACCAAAATCAATCTGCAGGAAATAACTTTTAAACAAAAAAGGGAATTGGTGGCATATAAGCAGGAAGTAACTTGAGCAGGGGTGTTTGTAAACATGTGTGAATTTCGAAAGCTTAAATGTTCCATCTATTTTTCTCATTTTGGAGATTTTATTTGAAAAGCTGAAATGCTGCTTTCTGATGTCTGTTTTCTCTCCATTTCCATTGTCAGAATGTTGATGAGGATCCCATATCTTTCAAAGAAGTATTAGCCTCCTTTCCTGATGACTGCAGAGCAGCTGCACCTCAGGACATCTCTCCTCATCTCTGCTTCATCTGCCTTCTTCATCTTGCCAATGAACATGGACTGAGGATTGAAGGCTGTACAACTATGGATGAGCTCACTATACACCTTCCTGTCTCATGTCGAGACACAGGTGAGCATGCTTGAGCATCTTTCTATCATGATCTCTTTCTTACCTTAGTACAGTTAGTTACCAATCGTATGCGATACGTTCCTGTAGAATATTATATTAGAAGTTTTTGACATGTGGAAGGAAGGATCATGTCTGCCTTTGATTGGTGGTTAACAACTATGTTTTGTGTTCCCCGTCTCTTCTCAGTGCGCCAAGTCCCAGTCTATTCTTAGTCGCCCAAGTCCCAGTCTCTTGTGGTGGTTATACACCTGACCTCAGTAATATTCTGTTTGGGATTTACTATGGGTGCTGCTGTGAAGTGTGAACCTAACATGTATTGGGCAGTGAAGTGGAACTTATTGCTTCAAATTTTGGCATAATTTTTTTTTCTTTGAGGGATCAGTGAGAACTGGTGAGTGGCTGGTGGTTAGTGGAGAAGTCTGTGTAACATTGCAGGAGCTTATGCAATTTAGAAAGTGGCAGGTTTTCTGGTGGGGTAATGAGTGTATATGGTCCTCTGTTGAAGATGTAGCTAGTAAATTCTTAGTAATATTATTACATAGCATCTCAGTTTGTAATTGTCCCTGATTTTGTTCTTTTATCAAAGACGAAGAAAGTATGTCCTAGGGTCCAAGGGCCTTGATATCTACCTTTTACACTGCCAAATGATTCGAGGCTGCTAAGCTTCAATGCTGTAGAAGTGACTGCCATCTTGCTGGGTGTCCAACTTTCACTATTTGATTCGTCAAAACTTTTCTTCACGAGATGAATGCCTACTGATATAATGCTCTGGTCATTCATTGGATGATCTCATTTGTGCTCACATTCTTAGTGTTACTTCGAATTTCTATAGGACTGCTTGATGCTTTGTTGATACATTCATGTCCCATTCAGGTAGCAGCTGATGTTGCTTGATACAAATTTCTGAAGAGGCAGTAGCGCAATCATCCAGCTGGGGAGGTGGTAATAGACCTTTAACAACTAACCAGCCTGATAGATACTAATGCACCGTGTACAGCAGGATCACCTCCCTTTGTTCTCTTGACTGCATCATCCGAGATTCATTTTAGCTTGGAAATCAACCCTCACCGGGCACAGTTTCTTCTTGAAACATCGTCCTTATTTATTGTCCCGCCTGTTGCCTAAAGCTGCAGAAGTGCAGATGCAGTGTGTATTAGTGAAGTCCATAGATGGATGATTTTCGTGTTCCCATGCCAGGCTCGGCCTGCCGGAATTTGTTGTATCGGTATCTGTATTTGTACTTTTGTAGATATATCAGGTATAAGATTCTAGTAGATAGCATTTGAGATGTTATTGTTGGAACTAGATGTGTGTATGATAACATTTACTGTGTTAGTGCTCCCTTTATCAAACGATTGATTTTGTGTATTTATAAATCATAAAATTTTAAACTTTGTATTTTTTTTTGTTTTTGAATTTGTTGTCTAGCCCCATTCTCACATTTGGGTGCAGCTTATAGATAGTCTTGATAACGCTCACAAGTTAAGCATCATTTTTCCTGTTTGTTTCTTTTCTTTATTTTTAGTTTGAATTAGCTTTACATATTCAAACTTAACGCAAAGAGTTCAATGAAGCGGGCACTTACTATTATTATCATGATGTTACTTCAAGTAAA
Source organism: Spergularia marina (assembly GCA_963680865.1). Lineage (NCBI taxonomy): Eukaryota > Viridiplantae > Streptophyta > Magnoliopsida > Caryophyllales > Caryophyllaceae > Spergularia > Spergularia marina. The sequence goes on along the minus strand of OY804549.1, from coordinate 5,560,717 downwards.
CAGTTAGTTTATCCGTTAACAAACATACTCAATCCCAAAGTTGATCGAGTTTTAGTTCAAACTATTGGGGTTACATAGAAAAAAACAAATATTATCTTAAATGGATGTTCGGTTAGCAAAAAACTACGATTATCTAGGTTAAGCATAGATTTCTCCTAGTAGATATGCGGAATAAAAACATAAACGATCGACTTGAATTACTTGAATCTAAATGTATGATCGGTTAGCAAAAAAAAAACTACGAGTATTTATATGCTCCTATGAGAATTGAAATTTTTCATTTTTTTCAAAACCCAATCTGGCCATTATTATCCTCCACTTTCCCTCCAAAACTCGTAAAGCGTACATAACAAGCATCTTCATTTCTCTCCCCTCACCTCGAACAATGGCGGAAACCCTAACTCCACTCCCAATCCCACCTTCAAATCTCAAGCAAAGAACTCCACTTTCTGCTCGCCTCCGCTCCCCATTTACGAGCCCCTTCTTCTTAGGTTCCAACGATGACCAACTCGAACGCGCCCAGGCACGCGCCGCCCGTGCCGCCTCCACCCGCCGCAAAAGTTTCACCGCCACCGCTACAGACGCCGTTCCCCCTCGTCCGTCTCTCGCTTGCCTTAACCGCGAGCAAATCATCGAGTTGTACCGCAATTGCGTCAAACTCGCCTCCGAAAATGTCGGTCCACTATATCATTTTTACATAATTTCATGAAAATTATGCTCAATTTGATCTTATTTTTAGTATAATTATAGTTTATTGTGATAATTTTGTAACAAATGTTTGGTATTTGAGAATGTAGAAAATAAATCAGAAGAATACGTGGGAGTTGAAGCTGATTGATCATCTGAGTGAGATTATCAAGGTTGATACAGAGGATAATAACGCTAACACCAATTTTCAGAAGGTATTAAAGTTGCTTGCATCTTTGTTAAGTTTGGTAATTTACGACGCATTTCCTCTTTTTGGTATGGCTTCTATTTATATCCATTTTATTTTATGATGATGATGATGATTTATACTATGCCTCAGTTCCTCAATTACTCCCATGTTTTCGGCTTCTCGCAATCAGATGAAAAGATACTATCTTGTCTGAGCTGAGTGTGTAATGATTTATATTGTGAAGTAGTAGTCAGTCCATATGATTGTCAAAGCAAACATCTTTAACCCCAGTGCCTTAAAGGCTCCCGCCATAAGGCGGGGTAAGGGGGGGTCGGATGCACGCAAGCCTTACCCCTATTGAAACAAAGAGAGGCTGCGCACGGATGACCCAAAATGAAAATTGCTTCGAGAATCGCACCGACTGACTGCTACTTCACAAAATAAAAAGTACATACAGTTTTATGAGCCATTTTGCTTTATTCCATTATATCCCAAAAGCCAAAGAATAATTAGTCTTTGGCTCCATTGGAAATGGAAAAAATGATTGTCAAAGCAATTTTCGATTTATTCATTCTGAAAACACTTGTCCATGTATTTAGCTTAGGGGCAAAGATGCGTGTATCCCACTCTCCTTAGTCCTTACCTAGCCATAGGCGGGAACCTTTGAGGCATTCTATTTTTGTTGTTGTAAGCCAAAGTTCATTGTTTTTGTTGTAGAAATGTAAGTGTAGTTTGTGTATAGTTTGGCTAATACTAGTGAGTCATCTAGTTGAATTGGGACGGACATCTGAGGTTCTTATTAGAAAGCCGAGAATTGATTGAAGTGTAGTTTGGTTAATTCTAATAATCTTCCAAACAAGTTACTAAATATGGTAACAGTGAAATTTCGTTGTAACTAATTCACATATTGTTCTGGTTTGTGTGCCGGTTGTGTTAGTGCAACTAGTATTAGTGATCTTGGTTCAATTTAATACTACTTGCAGTGTAGATTTTGAGGATCTGGTTGTTTAAATTCAGTCGGTCTTTTTCTAATCGTATCTCCTCATAAATACACAATAATAGAGAGAATGTCTCCATAGAGTCGCCTACAAAAATTTAGATAATGGCAAATGCCTTGTGTAGTTGTGTGGGATTTCTTTGAAGATGGCGTCTCAGGCCTTGTGTATGCACTTCTAGTATATTGTTCTTGTTCAAGTAGAGTATGTGCACATGCTTATGAGTGAAGGATCTATTGAGAACTAACACATATTCGTTTCCAATTTTCCATTTTTGCTGTATGATTCTGGCATGCATTCCTCTTTTACTGAAGTATGGATAGAACTATGTTATATCTATGAATCCGAGAAGCTATTGTACTTTTTAAGATTGAGTTTATATTTGTTATACTTACATCCTGTCTTATTTTGTACTTGTGTTAATGACAACTATGTTGGACAGGTAAGCTGTACTCTAGAAGCTGGAGTTAAGATCTATGCAGCAAGGGTGGATGCATTTCATGCAGATGCTTATCGAGTCCTTAGTCGAATTTGCAGAGCTGGTCATGAAGATGAACAAGGTGCAGTATTTCTATTGAATTATATGATGTGTGCAAATTCTAGGCTAAGTAACAATATCTTCCTACAAACTGGGACTGCAGAAGCTTAGCGGCTAATACATGTGAATACGGAGTTCAAAATGCTGCATTTAGAACCTTTAGTGATCTCATGCTAATTTGCAAGTTTGTAAGTGGGAAGCTTGCTGAAGGAACTTCTATGCAATAATGTGATTATTAAGTGGATGTCTGGCTTAATGCTCCTGGCATCCATTGTTAGCACTTAGCTGCATATTTGAAATATTGAGGATGCCCAGTGATATTTACAGAGGCCCTTGAACGACTGTAGATATTTACCCTTCCTGGTCAGATTTCTGATGCTGTGATCGTTGACAGAATCTTTAGTTGGAGGGGATAGGGCCAGCAAGGAGAAAGATGTGGAGAAAGTTACAAAGGAAACAGAGAGAAAGGTTGTTTGTTCGTTTTCTTTTCATAAGTCGTATTACAGTAAGTGTACAGAAGTAGTTTCAAATTCTATAAAATACTGGCCTAATGTTGTAATTGTGGTGTCATGCAGGTGTCCCCTTTGGCAACCGTAGAATCATCGTTTGAGGCGTTCAATGTTAAGGAGTTTGATGGTAATGTTCTCTCTCTGTCTCTCACTCACTCTCTCGCCTCTCTAGCTTCTAAGCAATCGCGCTCCGTTTTTCCAACAGTTATGGTTGCTGTGGATCCTTTGTATCATCAGACAACCGCAAAATTTGATGAAGGGGGTGCAAAAGGTCTCCTTATGTGTAACCTTGGAGTGTATGGCCAGTGCCGGGTGCTGTTTGATTCCGAAGAAGTACCAGGAAAGGGCATAACACCCCTAAATGACAGTATCGGTCATGCAGTGATTGATTTATCTTTTGCTGGAGGTCAGTATAAGAACATTGGTGTTATCACTTGTTCCACTACCCATTAGGCTTTTAGTTTCATTTTTCTCTCTTACAGAATGTATTGAGCTTTTAAAGGCGAACTTGAATCAAACGCAAGATATATCCCCTACGCTTGAGGATATAAAAAAGCAGCTTGGTGAGTTTGGTTCGCCTTCAAGTATGACTGATAACCTTGACTCTTCTGTCAATGTAAACGGAATTGACATGAATAAAGTTGATGGCAACATGGATGATGAAGCTTGCAGTAGAAGTGGTACTGTGGACGATTTACGGGTTCACATTAATGGTGAGGCGTGTAATGATACTGGAGCATGTCCTCCAGGTCATTATGACGATACAGCAGTTTCTGATGAGGGCCTTCACACGGGTGATTCTATTATGGAAGACTACAATGAGGCATGTCATGCGATTCTTATTTGGTTTTGGGATTTCTAAATATTATATATCTTATGTTTCATGGAATATTGGATTTCTTCGTAACATTTTTTTGCTGAGAAAATAAAAAAGCCTCCACCTGATTTGCTTCCTTTCTTTTTTATAGGAGCAAAACCAATCTGACCATGGCGTGTGTGACAGCTTTGATAATGGTGCTTCACTTTTCCGTGGAAGACAAGAAAATACTTTAGCAAAGAATGCTTGGGCCGGCCCTGACCATTGGAAGTACCAGAAGCCAAATGGTTAGTTTTGATGGCCTGTTTGAAGCTACGATAGAAATTGTGCTGCTCTTTTGTTAGATAATCAGCTATTTATGTCAGAACACGTTTATACGTGCAGATAACACATCAACTGAAGACAGTGGGCTGTATTGTGCTGCAAGCAGACCAAGAAGTAATAAAATTTTGGAATCAGATATTGACTTTACCAGCTATGTGGATGTAGAGGAGCCTCAAATCTTTGTTCATGTGAAACATCCCAAGTCTTTGCTTCTTCCAGTGAGAAAGGAGCCTTGTTCAAACAAACTTCCTGAGGATTGTCATTATCAACCAGAGGATCTTGTGAAGTTATTTCTTCTTCCCAATATTATGGTACAATATTACTTCAGCTTATTTTTAAGAAAAAAGTCCACAAATGAACTGTCACTTCTACTAAGTTCTTTCATGAACTTCCGATGATGCCCAAACTCTTCATTCAATGTCAAGCACCATTATATGTCACTAACCCTTGAACAGTTTACATCTACCTTTTCACAAAGTACTGATTCTTGTATCCAAATTTGAGCATCATAATGAAATTCTGCTTTCTACACTGAAATGTTTGTGTAACTGCTCCATAGTAGTCTGAGAGTGTGAGTAGAGGCATTAGGCTACACTTCAGTTGCTTCTTTTGGAATCTTACTGTAGTTACACTTACTGATTATATATTCATGTATTGCAGTGCCTTGGGAAACAAAGATGCAATGGCTCAGGTGTGAATATTTTCTTACAAAGCTTTTATTTTCTGCTTTTTCTATGGCTCTAAACTGTGTGCATAACAGTAACTTATTGCTCATTATCTATCTATAGTTTTGCAATGGAGCAGTCTCCTTGTAGTTGTGTCGATATGGTACTTACTATTTGTGCTGGGAACTTCTTGGTCTGAATTGCGATTGCGATCTCTTCTTGGATTCATAAACAAACAAGTTTAGAAAATAATTATATTGCAATAATGAAATGCCTCCTTCCTCTTTATGTATTTCCCAAACCCTGAGTAACTCTATTTGTTGTCAGTAGATATGAAGCTAACAGTATATACACAAAAACATAAACCACACAACATTTAAGGATTACTTGCCGTGTGAATAGTTAAATACTATGGCATGAAGAGCGGTGAAAGTTCTAGTTTTCCTTTTTTTTTTTTTTTTTTTTTTTTGACGAAGAAGTCCTAGTAGCTGTTTTTTAGTTTGAGCTCACATCAGAGGTTTGAGAACTTGATGTGATTTCCATTTGTCTCATCTGTGTTTCTTTTATTTTTTTTTTCTTGCCATAGAGAGGAAAACTTGGGCTCTGCCCCTTGATAGTTAGTCTGAACTCAGAACTTCAGAAATCAGAAGTGATCAAATTTAGTACTGCATCGTCTATAAAGTGTGCTCTTGCTTTTTGCCTTGAACTTTTGTATATGAAGATCAAAGGCGGAACGGGAAGATGGTAGTTGCTGTGTTTTCTGCTCTTGATAGTTGATCATTCTGCTTCATAAGTACTAGTATTGCGTGTGGGGTTTCTGTTTGCTTTATAATACCTAATAGGTAGCTACCGCTCCTTCTTTGGTCTTTTATCCAGGATTTCATTCATCAGAGCAAAGAAATGAAGATAATGGTGAGGGGCCATTACCTTCATGGGACAGTGAGAGTACAGTTGGTTGTCAACTTAATGATGCCTACAATCACAGTGACGCACAAGAAGACATACTTGTATCGCAGCCTCACCTGGTGTGTTTATGCTTCTTTTGCTCCGTATGTCACCTGTATATAGTCCTGCATACTGTATTTATTTTCATTTCGGCAACCAGCTATTTGGAGCAATCCATCTCATAGTTATGTTATGTGGTTTTGAAAGCTGAAATCCTTCTGAACATTCAACCTTCTATTGGAATCTGTGGTTGTGTTTAAGTGTTTATCTACACCATTCTTCATGAAGTGAAATTTTATATCTTCTGGTTAGTAGTATGAGATGAGATATACTTTGGAGTTGCCCCAGTAATCATTATCTGATTCGGTGAATCTGAGGGACATGAATCCTTAATATGATCTCGAAAGCAATAGGAAATCTTAGACAAGCTTCATGTATTCTTATCTGATAAGTGACCTTTTCGGGTTTTGACGGCTAAGGAATCAGAATAGAACAAGTTCTTCCACGTTTAGCTTCAATGCCACTGTTCATTTTGGCAAATCATAAGACAGGATCCAGGAAATCTCTTTACAAAGTCATTAATTCACTAGAGTTCTTACACTTCTGCTATCTGAATCACTAGGTTGGTAGAACTGAAGTTGAATATGATAAATTTTCAAAGCAAGTGGATGTGCAAATGCTGAAGGAAACACTATGGACTTCTATGCAAGCATCTCTTCAAACATCCGAAATGGTAAGTAATCCATTCTAGTGAACTGTGATTTTGGCAGTAGATTCATTGCTCCAGATATGTTTCTAATCGTTTATTATGCTCTATTGATTCTAGAGGATAAATGGATAATATGTGGTGCACAAGTGCAGCTTATTGATTAAGTTGTGTATTAATTTGCCTAATTAGGTTCTCCCTTCTATTTATACCATCAAATATACACTTATTACAATATTACATCACCTTCATATGAAACATTGTCGATACTTTTTCGGTCAAATTCATTTTATGAACTTTTGTATCTACAGAGTACAGACAGATTTTATGACAGTATTGATTTGTTTTGTTTTTCTCATTGCAGAAGACACACAAGGATGTCATATCATTCCGGCATATATTAGCAAGTTTTCCTGATGATTGCAAAGCTGCTGGTAGTACTCATGAGATATCCCCGCATCTGTGTTTCATTTGTCTACTCCATCTTTCTAATGAGCAGGGGTTGACAATGGAAGGGTGCTCTGATTTGGATGAAGTCATTATACATCTTCCTGTCGCGTCTGCAGATTCAGGCCAAGCGTCAGCATAGTCAGCACTGGTATGTCTTAAGTCTCAACTCATGGTGCATATGTAGTCTTTTGTTACCTAATGCCTGAAATTGTTTTAAAACGGCCAACAATTGGCCACCCTAGTCTTACCTGTTAATGATGTCTGTTTGATTACCATTCAGAGCCAGGCTGCAAATTGTGCATTTTCCCTTTGAAATGCCTGGTCTGTCTGTTGCATATTCCTGATCAATGTAATGTAAATGTGTGTCTCAAGCGAAGTAAAACTCTTCAGGCTGAACATTAGCTTTTTTTTTTTTTTGCCATGGTATTTGGTGTTCTGATTTGACTTAATCTCTTTAATCTCATGGACCATGGTGCATTTCACTGCTCCAGGCGCCCCAAGTGTTATTGCTTCGTATTTCAATTTTTTAGTTCCACCTGGTGGTTGTCTACAGAAAAGGGGGTACATTGGGGCACATGTGTACCTTATAGGATACTCGAAAATGTAGAGTTTAGTGAGGATGAAAAATTACCATGGAGGCATTTGACAGAGAATAGAGACTTGTCTAGAAAGCGAAGTTCTCCGGGCGTATAATAAAAGCAAGGAAGAAAGTAGAGAAAGTCGTATTAGTTTTAGGTTAGGATCCCTTGGAGTTGATCCTTCAATTCCATTGTATATACAAAGAGAATGGTGGAAATCGTACCATGGGGATCGTAGTGCTTTGAAGCTTGTAAGAGAATGGTGGAAAACGTATCAAGAAGGAACTCTTGTAATAGAATTTTTCAGAAAAGAAAGTTGTACTAAAAGAAAACAAGGCCGAAAGACAGAGCAAGGCTCTGCCAAGCTCATACATTACAAGAAGCCGAGGCTCGTACTTGCGGAAACATAATCGACGGGATACGTAAATAACTAGAAGCAATCTTAATGTATAGTCATGGCAAAAGCCATAACCACACAACTTATTGAATCTCAACATGGAAAGAACAAATGCGAAACTTGTTTGAAAAGCTGGGATCATTATAAAGGCTAAAAGACACGTTGATGGTGATGTCCCCAGTAGTTGGCATGTCTTTGAGTGTGCATGTGTGCATTGCATATATAATGCATGAAATCATTAACACCGCCTGTCTGGGATGCAAAGGTGGCCAGTCATCTGCCAACCTTCGCTTCCATCAGAATGCATGTAAGGGCACTTAAGAGGGTGAGGCCGGTTCAAAAAGAGGTTCCATGCTAGTCCACGAGTCAGCGACGTCGAGTAAACAGTCCAAGTACAAGTCGAATTCTCGAACTTACTGTGTGTCATGCGGTTGAATGTCTGTATATCCTTGTTCTTCTCTATGTCATCTGGGTCAATATCGACTGTAAAGATGTCGCCATAAGGCCTCACCGAGTGCTGAAAGAGAGGCAATGAGACGGGGTCACATGACACAGCCGAAACATCTGAAGTGACCACAATGCTACTTCCGTTTGGGCTGAAGAAAGGATGGTTAACATGTCCGGCTAAATTAGTCGCACTATGCATCACCCTTATAACTGTAGTTGGATTATCCACAGCAAGTAGGTACACTGCAAAGTATCCTGGGTCGAGACCGTTGTCGAGTGGTGGTGCATCGGCTGGCTTGTCTCTGGTTGATGCAAAGACGATCCATTTCCCATTTGGTGACCAATCGCAATGTGTGTCGGTCCAAGGCCCGTCTGTCAGCCTTGTTACAGTAGTTTCTTGTTCCACTTGTTCAGTATGAGCTTCCTCCCTTATGTACAGGTTTTTGTGGTAATCAGTTCCTCCCCCTTTTGTGGATCGATACACAAGTCTCGTTCCTGTCACATTTTTACAAATAGCACATAGAATTTTACCAAAATATGTTACGAAAGACGTAAAAACTATACTAGTATAACTATTAGTGTCTTAGTTTTGTGCAATTACAAATAATTTTGGCGATTTTCCCAAAGAAACCAATGTATGAGTTGAATCATGATGATCGATCTGATTTTTTAGGCAAAAAAAGAGTACATATCAAGTTACTAACCATCTGGATTGGCGCATGGAAAAGCATTGTTAAAGCCATCACTAACAATACGAACAGGCTCGCTAGGGTTGGAAGTTGATGCTCTGAAAATGGCCATGATGTCGACTTGATGGCTAGCGTTGAAAGAAGGCCCCTTGCAGAAATACAATATATCCTTTTCAGGATCTTGGTTCCAAACTGGTGAGAAGACGCTGTTCTCTTCATCCGCCTACAACATCATCACCAATAATAGAGTAAAAGTAATTGAGGGTTAAAGTAACACAGATAGCAAATATATTTTCCCTCCATTCAGCTCCACTCTTCCTTTCACATTTGGTCACACACTTTGTGGTCGTTTGGTTGCATACAGGAATTTAGAATGCCCATGAAGTTCCACTTCCCAAGTTGTACAAATTCACATTAATTTCTCAAAACTGAAAATTGTCAACTAACAGGGGGGGTTTAGGTAAGCCAATTCCTCCATTTTGTAGGAATTGAAAATTCTCATGATTTCTCAATTCCCATGATTTTAGGCAACCAAACAACTACAAAAAATTTAATTCATGGGAATTTTGAATTCCCGTGATTTTGAATGGCAACCAGACGACCACTTTAAGGTGCGATTTTAACTATATCAGAGATTAGGTAAAATTCTAAAATTTTGCGAAAATCACTATTTACATTTAAACTTATATGTCACAAAATTTTTAGAATTTTACGTAATTTCTAACATAGTTAATAATGCACCTTAATGTGCGTCTGAATACAGTTAGGAAGAATAGACATAAATGGTGGGAGTATATATATATGAAAAGCAAACCGTAGATAATATCATCATCAACAATACATAGAGATATAGGTATATATGATTGTATGAATGATGCATATGAAAAAATGCCATGCATATATGTACCTTGTAAACACTACGTAATGGTCCATTTATATTGGTTACCCACACAGCGATGAACTCGTTGTCGACAAAACCAAGCTTGCTCCCGTCTTTGGAGAAGGTCGGAAAAACCCCAGAAACCCTGAATAACCCCAAATTGTTAACCGGAGATTGCAGATCCATGAGCTGATGACTTTCCACATGTGCCGGTTTCTGTTCGAGGCCATAACACACAAATGATAGCAATTTATTAGCACACTACAAAATAGTTTTCCATTTGGACGTAGTACGAAGAAGATGTATATGGGAATACCAATAAGTTCATAACACCTCGATGATATCCAATACGTAGATCACCATTTTTTTGTGATATTAAAAAGGGGTTAAAATGATCGGCCATAGGTTTCTTGTTCTTGGTAACTGGGACAGGCTCCCTCTTCCCGTTGCCGTCGAAAATCTCAACGTGTCGATACTGGTTAGCTTTTGTACGACGATCTCCGATCTTTGAGGTCTCGCGGATAGTGCCGACCACAACATTATTCTCGTCGATTGCGACTGGAGTGAAGGCCTTAATATTCTCCGGTGTCACTAGATTAGTAAGTGTCACGACACCGTTGCTAATGTGGGAGCGAAACACGGCCCAATAGTCATCACCGGTCGAGTCGTCAAGCTTACGATGGAAGAAGAGGACGTTGTTGCTTCCCCATGAAGGCCAACCACCGTTTTGAATGATCATGGTGCGGGCGGAGGGATTTTCGATATCGAACACGAAAATGTTAGTCTTCAGATCCTCGATTTCACCCTGCCAACCGCCCTCTTTGCCTTGGAACGATGCCACTGCTAACTTTGTTCCGTCCGGTGACACTGCCGGGCTCAGATCTGCTACACCTGTTTATACAAAATTGGGGTGATCGATAAACGTTGTCATAGGTGTAGTGTACTCCGTAACTGATAAGTCATAAGTGTAAGTAGCACGCAATGTTTTTGTAGATTTTGCTCTTCATTTTTTTTCACATATCTTATGTTATTCAAATTTTTTCTGCCACTAAAGTGCTTATTGATCCTTTTAACTAGTCCGTAGTAGACCTGACAAAACTGACCTGACCCGAACATTCGACTCGAATTATTTGACCCGAATATTTGAACTTGACCCGAATTTTTAATCCGAATTCAACCCAAAACCCGAATTGACCCGACCCGAACGCGAAAATGACCTGAAATCTATCATTAATATGATCAGATTTGAACAATTTGAAATGACTCGATCCGGATTTGACCCGACCCGAATCTGACCCGTAGTTGGCACACCCGAACTAGATCCGACCCAAATTGAACCCGACCCGACCCGACCCTAAAATGACCCGAATCACATGACACAAAAGATACCCCGACCTGAATAGACCAGACCCAGACCGTACCCGAATGACCCGTTTGCCAGGTCTAGTCTGTAGTTCCCTCTACTTGACTACTTTTTCTCACCCTAAAAAATAATGTTAGCTAAACAAAAGAAATTGCATTTTGTTAATTTTCCTCCATTTTTTTTAGGGTGATGATTTTGCCTAGGCAAATCAGCATCTTTAAAGGCAAATATGTTCATTATATAGATCAGGTTCATCAATGAATCTGCCTTGGCGGTAGTAATTACTCCCTTGACAAAATCATCGCCCTTATTTTATTATCCAAATAGGATGTAAAAATAAAGAGATCTTTTTAGTCAAGAGACCGGTAATAAAAGTATGTATGGTAGTATAACCACGAATAGGACCATCGTCCTTGTAAAACAAAGTCATATTTAAGTATGACAAGAAATTAAAAGTCATGACTCCTACCATTTTTGTTTTTGTCTACCCACAAATTAGATAGAAACGGATCGGTATATCCTCTCTAGTGCTAATGATTCTCATTTCTCAACATGTGAATTTTTTTTTTTTATTGAAATAAACATGTGAATTAAGTAAGGTAACTAACAAAATACAAAAAGTAGTCTTAACCTTATATTATAATAAATTGAATTAAATTACCTTCGAGTTAGAATCAAAATTAAAACAAAAATACTAGGAGTCTATATGTAGACAAATAAAAAAAATGTCTATGGTTAGTTTGTAGTAAAAATAATCAAAGGTGCAATAAATTTTGTTGCATAATTTTGTAAATGTTGGATTATAAGGAAAGAGAGACACAATCAAGGTCCTTAATTTGACAACTAAATCAATTTAATTTTTTTTCTATTGATAGATTCGTACATGTTGATTTTACTGTCAATTTCATAGATTAAGTGCAAACATGTTATTTTACTACTTGCAATCTTTAATTTACTACACTTGATTATGTTATAGACAACTTTTCTATTGTCTACTTATAAACTCCTGGGATTATCGTGTATGTATAAGTTATTTACTAGAAAAAAAAGTTGGAATAGAAATGCCAATTTTATTGCGTTAACCGAATTTTTTTTTTCATACTATTTTTGCTAATTTTTTTTACTTAAGACATTTTTTATCGTTGTCCTAACAACTTTCATCAATGGAAAACATAGGGACCATAATATAAGACCTTACCTTCAGGCGTAAGACGTTGAGTTTCCCCGGTTCCTAAATGTGTTTTGTAAACGGCGGTCCAAGGCTGACGGCGTTCGGGAGCAGGGTCTTTAGTGGTGACATATACAATATATTCACCAGCAATAATACCACTATCTTCCATTCGAACTTCATCGTACGTGCCGTAAACATGGGCAAAGTTCAAGACTATGGGCCGGTCCTCATCAAGCCTTAGAGCAATGTGAAGAGTTTCGAGTCCTCGGGCCCTTTCGGATACGAGGAGGAGGCCTGATAGTCGACCTGAGTCGACATCAGCCTCCGTGGCTACGTGAGCCAACATTGGACGCTTGAGCATGGCCTTGAGAGCCGCTGGTGGAATGGCATGACCGTTGTAATTGTAGGACATACCGTCGGTCAAGTGGACCTCATCGCGGTGATGAACTAGAGGTTTGGCCTCATTCTGAGGTGGATAGGGCGGTGCGGAGACAGAGAATAAGTCGAGTGGTAGAGGTGGACGATAGGTCGAGAAGAACCCAATGCTACCAAGCTTGTTGAGTGCCATATTTTTTTTTACCTAGAATTTTATACGTATGAAAATGTAAAGAAAATTGGAGTCGAAATGAATCAACCTAAGAGAAGGAAGACCGAAGTAATGATGAGAAGAAATCACGTAGCTCATGCAGTATTTGTACTATTTTTAGGAGGATAGAACTGTAATCTCACATATAAATCTTGAAAGGGACTATATAAGCCTATTTAGTAGAGTTCTCTAGCTAACACTTTCACCAACTCATTTTTCGGTAGTAGTCACACTGTGAATCTCTAATATTGTTCTTATATAGTCCTCATACCCAAAATAATCTCGCTGTTTCTTGAAACTGTTTGGCTAGCCATATTTGCGTCTATTTTTAGAACAAATGAACCGTTCACTTTTTATAAACGGAAAATGCACTTGGTACCCCTTTACTTTGAGGGTTTGCACATGGTACCCTTAAAAATGGATGTCCGTATGCAAGATTAGTTTCAACCGCTAGTTTTAAAGCTAGCGTGATTTGAATACCATATGCAAACTCCTATAGTTCAGGGGTACCACTTGCAATCTCTTATAGTTCAGGGGTACCACTTGCAATCTCTTGAAAGTTGAGGGGTACTTTGTGCATACCCTATAAAGTTGAGGGGTATCATGTGCACACCCGCAATAGTTCAGGGGTATCATTTACAAAAATAAACCGTATTTTAGAAAAAAAAAATTTAATTTTTTTTAAGTTTTAAAAAAATGTTAATTTTTTTATTTAACTCTAATTAACTCAATTAATAAAGGACACCTCATGACTTAACTGAAAACATAACGGATGTCCATTTTTAGGATACCATGTGCAAACCCCAAAGTTTAGGGGTACCATGTGCAAAATGTTAAGGGACAGGGGTAGCATGTGCAAACCCTCAAAGTACAGGGGTACCACGTGCATTTTCCGGTTTATAAAAGTCAATACACATATTTTATCCCCCATTACATTTTACCAAATCCGGCCACTTATTTTTAGAGGAAGCAGGTATTTCATATAGTTTACAATTAGCGTCTAACATGACTGATCAAAATAGTTTGTCGAAAAGAGACATTATGAGGGTGTATGTGGTTATTATATGGCTGCTAGAGATCGATATATCTCATAGACTCTTGGGGCTGGCCCATAAAATGGGAATACTAGACTATTAGTTTACATTATTTGTAGTTTTGTACCACGCTCATAAATTGCAATCACGTACGATACAATAAATCAAACTAGTAGGGCAAATATTTGACAAAGACAATAACATTAAAACATGTTTTTTCCACGTGATGTCCAGATCCCTTCCCCTGTCAAGACTCAACATCCAGAGGAGTTCGACACGTTTTGGACGGCAAGTATTTCCGTTGATGTTAAACATGTACGGAGTAGACAGTAGACCAAAGTAATGCGTCCACACATACACGTTAAATTATAAATTATTTTGCATTTTAAAATTTTGGATGATCCTAGGTGTATAGCATAATCAAATGTGTGTGCTAAATTAAATATGAAAAGTAGTGAAAAGTATGGTTATGCAGTAAATATAACATATTTGTAGTAAATTTATGACAATCATTGTAAAATTAAAATCGCGACGAATCTATAATAGAAAGATATTTGAATTGATTTATATTTGCAAAATCAAGGACCTCTAATTGTCTCACTTTCCTTATAATCCATAATTTGCTACATTATGCAACAAAATTTATTGCACCTTTAGTTATTTTTACAACAAATTAATCGTAGACAATATTCTATTTGTCTACGTATAGACTCCTAGTTTTTTTCATAAATTTTAAAATTTTATGCTTTCGAGTTTTACATTTAAGGTTATACTTGACTAGATTAGTTAATAATAGTTGGTAGTTGAAACAAAATAGTGATGGCTGGAACTCCATAATCATGAAATTTCTATTAAATCATCTTTCATAAGATTTATTCAGACCACTACAGTTTTGATTAAAATTATCCACGGTACAAGTAATGGACCCAATATGTAATTTGTCGCTAATTTGTCTAAATCTAGATAACTTTTGAACAAATATAGATTAAATCGGATTCATTCAGAATATATCAGATCGTATTAGACGAAATGCATTCTAACTAAATTAAATCGGAACAATGTAGTCTTATCATACAAGGTCTTAGAATCTATTATTATAGATTTCTTTCTTTCTTTCCCCCCGTTTTTTGGTTTTGTGAGAGCAAGGCTCTAATATAGGCTTTATAGCTAAGAATGAAACAATATGAGTAGAACAAAAATGAGAAATACAATGACTTTCTGAAAACAAAAATATAATGGGTTTGGCAAATAGTTCGATCTGGCAGTTTATTGATTAATAACCAAACAAATTCTATCCTACATTTTTTTGATTGCCGGGATATTTCTTCATATCGGTGGACCAAAATATGGATTGTTGTTTGTTTATGGGAAGAACCCAAAGTCTCGTAAGAATAGAAAGCTAAATGCTATAAGCATTATTGGCGAGGATCCGACGGGAGGATGTTCATTATTGTAAGAATAATATACGAAAATGGCTAAGGTAAGAGACGGATACTTATCGGAATTCAAGACTGTGCCGCGGTAGGAGACCACTGACTTGAAAGCGTTTACGGCCCGACTCCGGTGGTAATCGTCACTGGCCGGAAAAGCTCCCCAAGGTTAACACAGTCACCCTCGACCGCTACCACAAACGGCTAAGGGTTGGAGATTACACTACTACAATTACCCAGGAACAATTGCTTTGAACGTGTATATGTGTTTGTATTTTTGTGTGATTTTTCGATGATCAACAATGAGCAAAAACGGCTCGTATATAAAGAGGAGAACAGAGCCGTTTAGGGAAGAAAAACAGGGCGAAATTATGACCATAATTACGTGAATTATGACAGACATAATCACGGAGATAATGGGAATTAGGGCGTCATTATCGCAGTATTAAGGGAAATAAAATAGGAATCGAAACGGTCAAATAAACGTTTGAAAATCAAACGTTCAAACGACAAAAAATAAAACCGGGCCAAAATTTTTAGATCCAACCAAATTGAAAAGTACATGCCCAGCCTAGCCCAGCCCACACCCACGCCCCGACCCGGACCGGGCGGGCGGACGGTGCGCGTGCGCGTGTGGGCCGAAACCAACACACACATAGTCCATAGTAAGCCTACAGCTTGGCAGCTCAACAACTAAAAGAAGAGTGAGGTATATAAACCAAGCAAAATGAGTTTGCTTGGCCGATGTGGGATATCAATCCCACTATGGCTTTGGCAGCCATTTTCCAACAATCCCCCACAAAGAGTTGACAGAAGACAAAAGAAATCCTGGGTAAAGGAAAGGAAATACTTAAGCACCAATATCTTGCGATTTGAATTGATACATAGTGAGGTGAGGCAACAACTTACTTTCCAGTGAGTGAATTGCTTCTTGAACTCATTAGAGTTCGGTTGAGACCCCCACAACACATATTTACCTTTAAATAATGCAACCTCTGCGATCCAAGCGCAAATAACGGCATGCGCACACCTCGGGTCTCATGAGTGCTCTAGAAAGACGCCCCGGTCTTTCATAGAAGGCGGACAAACCTCCACACTCACATAGGTGGTCCATCAAGTGTTTTCACAAAACACCACCACTAAGGGATATGGAACCATTAAGAGCAAACGCTCAACCTCGTATGACATATCCATCAAGTGCGTCTCAATAGCACTACCATAAAGGCTATGGATCATATGAAGCACTACTACGCGCCATAGGGATGAGAAAATGTAGTGCAAAGTCAAGAATCATACGGCTTCGTTTGACCACAGATGGGTATCCACCATATAACCTCAACTCATGGGCTTAAGCCCCATCCCCCTCGACGACTCAAGGACAACTCTCCTTGTCAACCCCTTGGTAAGGGGATCCGCGAGATTTCTCTCAAATTTCACATAATCCAAAGATATCACTCTATTTTTCAGGAATTGTTTAACAACCCCGTGCCTAATCCGTATGTGTCTCTTCTTACCATTGTAGTAGTCATTCTTAGCTACACCAATGGCCGCTTGAGAGTCACAATGCAAAGAAACCGGCGCAGCCTGTCTCCCCCACAAAGGCACATCTGCTAATAAGTTCCTCAGCCATTCGGCTTCCTGCCCTGCCAACTCGAGGGCAATAAACTCAGACTCCATGGTGGACGTAGCTATACAAGTCTGTTTAGAAGACTTCCATGAAATAGCACCACCTCCTAGAATAAACACATATCCGCTAGTAGAACTCATCTTATCATTACCGGATACCCAATTCGCATCACAAAAACCCTCAAGCACAGCAGGAAATTTACTGTAATGCAAACAAAGGTCAACGGTTCCTCAAAGGTATCTAAGTAAGCGATGAAGCGCATCCCAATGCTGACTACTAGGATTATGAGTATAATGACTAAGCCTACTCACCGCATAGGCTATGTCAGGCCGAGTACAGTTCATCAGGAACATTAGACTACCAATGATCTAAGCATATTCACTCTGGGAGTCACTCTCTCCTAAATTCTTAGCTAAGTGAATACTGGGATCATAAGGGGTACTCACGGGTGAAACATCATAAGAGTTAAATTTCTTAAGCACCTTCTCAACATAATGAGACTGACTCAGAGCTATGCAACCAGAGCTTCTCTTAACTCGAACTCCCAAGATCACATCAGCTTCTCCTAAGTCCTTCATCTCAAATTTGGACGACAAAAACAGTTTGGTATCATTCAAAACTTTCAAACTATTCCCAAATATCAACATGTCATCCACATAAAGACATATGATAACACAATCTCACCCTATCACTTTAGAGTAGACACAAGAATCAGAGTTGTTGGTTCGAAAACCATCCGAAATAATAGTGCTATCAAATTTCTCATACCACTGTTTAGGTGCTTGTTTTAGACCATACAGGACTTCCTCAACTTACACACCTTATCCTCCTGGCCAGGAACCACAAAACCCTCAGGCTGGGACATATAAATCTCCTCCTCTAAATCACCATTCAAAAAGGCAGTCTTAACATCCATCTGATGTATAACTAAGTCATGAATAGCAGATAGAGCGAGTAAGGTCCTAATCGTGGCAATCTTGGTCACAGGGGAATAGGTGTCAAAATAATCTTGGCCTTGTTTTTGGATAAAACCTCTAATAACAAGTCTGGCCTTAAATATCTCTATAGTCCCATCAGGTCTCAACTTCTTCTTAAAGATCCATTTACTATCTATGGGCTTAGACCCTTTAGGCAAGTCAGTCAGCTCCCAAGTGGAATTAGAAACAATGGAATCTAGCTCACTCTTAATGGCCTCTTTCCAAAACACAGCATCAACAGACGTCATAGCATCCTCAAAGGTTTTCGGGTCTTCTTCTATCATAAAGGCACAAACTAGCTCATCACTAAGCATATCAATACATGCACTCTAAGACAGAAAATTATTAACCCAATCAGGACCCATAACTTTAGCTATTATAGGTCTCTTAGTCCTCCTAGGTTCATCTATAGTAGAAGAACTACTAGCATGCTCAACAGAAGAAACAGGCACATTAACAACAGGAGTAATGACATGCTCATCAACAACAGGTGTAATAACATGCTCATCAACAAGAGGAGTAATAACATGCTCATCAACAACAGGAGTAATAACATGCTCATTACAAGATGAAGATGCAACATCACTACCCTTTTTCAAGGGAAACACATGCTCAAAGAATTCAACATCTCTATATTCACATATAGTTCTATCACTTAAAGTCAAAAATCTATATGCAGCATGAGCATAACCAATAAACACAACATCAAACGTCTTGGGTCCGATGTTTGTCCTCTTATGTCGTTGTGGCAACCCCACTTTGGCTAGACACCCCCACACTCTCAAAAATCTCAAGTTTGGAGGATAACCCTTCCACATCTCATAGGGTGTCTTATCTAGTTTTTTATGAGGTACTTGGTTAAGGATATAACAGGCTGAAAGCACGGCTTCCCCCCACATGTCTGTGGCCAACCCCGAACTCAAAAGCATAGCATTCATCATATTTTTCAAGGATCTATTTTTCCTCTCAGCTACACCATTCTGTTGGGGAACGTAGGGAGCACTAAGGTCATGGATAATCCCAAATTTAGCACACTGCTCTTCTAAGGAAGAATTCTTGTACTCTCTGCCTCTGTCAGACCTAACCCGTTTAATCCTCTTATCAAGTTTGTTCTCTACCTCAGTTTTATACCTAAGGAAAGCTTCTCTCGTCTCACTTTTGGATTTGAGAAGGTAGACTCTAGTAAACCTCGAATAGTCATCAACAAAGGTAATATACCACAATTTCCCACCTCTACTTCAAGTACTTTGAAAATAGGCTAAATCGGTATGAATCAATTCTAGAAGTTGAGTGTCTCGATGAGCAACAGGTTTACAAGGTTTTCTCGTGAATTTGGCTTCTACACAAACTGGGCACTTAGACGGTTCGGAATCAAGGCTCAGGTTCGGAATCAAGGCTAAGTGTTTGAGACGTTTGATAGATGCAACATTCACATGACCTAATCTACCATGCCATAAATCTAAAGACTCAGCAATATAAGCAGAAGAAGAAACATTCTCATTAATCAACTTTGGAACAACATTCAAAACAAACAAACCCCCACTAAGATATCCCTTCCCCACAAATTCCCCACCCCTAGTCATTACAACCTTGTCAGCCTCAAAAACAATTTTCAAACCAACTTTGTTTAGCAAGGCACCAGACACTAGGTTGCGACGCATCGAGGGGACATACAACACATTGGAAAGGGATAGGGATTTTCCAGAAGTGAGTTTGAGGGTGACCTTTCCTTTTCCAAGAACTCCAGCAGTAGTAGCATTGCCCATGTAGACGCATTCTCCTTCAGCAGCGTCCTCAAACTCATGGAACAACTCCTTGTTGGCGCAGAAATGCCTTGAAGCCCCCGTGTCCAAAATCCAGTCGGTTGAGTTTTCCACCAGATTTGCTTCAACCACCACTGCAGCAATGACTTCATCTGCCTCAGCAAGGTTGGCTTGGTTCTGCTTCGGACCTTGGCGTTGGGGACATTGATAAGCCTTGTGACCAGCCTTTCCACATACATAGCACAGGACCTCCTTCTTCTGAATCTTGCTCGCCGGATTCACGAACTTAGCTCCTTGCTTCTTGTTCTTCTTATTATTCTGGCCTCTCTTGCCTTTGCCCTTGAACCTGTCTCGAATCTGAACAGCACCAGTTTCCACAAGGTTAGCATTCGAGGAATTAAGGGAAAGAGAGTCAAACTTATCCTTGAGGCGATTAGCCTCTTCAGTCTTCATGTAGCTGATGAGATCCTGGAGGGATAAGTCCTTCTTCTTGTGTTTGAGTTGGTTACGAAAATCAGCCCAAGACGGTGGAAATTTCTCAAGCAAGACGTTAGCCTGAAAAATCTCGCACATCATCATCTTCTCGTTCATCACATCAGCACACAGATTCTCGTACTCATGAACCTGAACCATAATTGGCTTGTCACCGACCATCTGAAACGCCAGCCAGTTCCCTACAACATATTTCTTCTTCCCTACATCATCAGCTCCATATTTCTTGGCTAGGGACTCCCAAATGTCTTTGGCAGAATCATGTTTCATGAAAAGATCAAAAAGGGAATTGACCATATGATTAAGAATGTGAGACCTAACAGTTTTGTTATCCTTTTGGTATTTCCTAATCTCAGCATCATTAGTCCTAATAACAGCAGCAGCAGGGGGAGTGGTGGTAACATCACCAGCAGTGGCAGTAATAGGTAGGACATTCATTTAGCAAGACATAGTCAATTTCTAATTGCTCAAAAAACATCAGTAATTTTTGGGACCATCTTTTGTAGTTGTCTCCGTTAAGAGGTTCAAGTTTGGACAAATCAGGGACATTGATACGAAGGTTTGCCATAATCGCAGAGTAAACGCTTTCAAATTGTAAGAATAATATACGAAAATGGCTAAGGTAAGAGATGGATACTTATCGGAATTCAAGACTGTGCCGCGGTAGGAGACCACTGACTTGAAAGCGTTTACGGCCCGACTCCGGTGGTAATCGTCACTGGCCGGAAAAGCTCCCCAAGGTTAACACAGTCACCCTCGACCGCTACCACAAACGGCTAAGGGTTGGAGATTGCACTACTACAATTACCCAGGAACAATTGCCTTGAACGTGTATATGTGTTTATATTTTTGTGTGATTTTTCGATGATCAACAATGAGCAGAAACGGCTCGTATATAAAGAGGAGAACAGAGCCGTTTAGGGAAGAAAAACAGGGCGAAATTATGACCATAATTACGTGAATTATGACAGACATAATCACGGAGATAATGGGAATTAAGGCGTCATTATCGCAGTATTAAGGGAAATTAAATCGGAATCGAAACGGTCAAATAAACGTTTGAAAATCAAACGTTCAAACGACAAAAAATAAAACCGGGCCAAAATTTTTAGATCCAACCAAATTGAAAAGTACATGCCCAGCCCAGCCCACACCCCCGCCCCGACCCGGACCGCGCGAGCAAGCGGCGCGCGCGAGCGCGTGTGGGCCGAAACCAACACACACATAGTCCATAGTAAGCCCACAGCTTGGCAGCTCAACAGCTAAAAGAAGAGTGAGGTATATAAACCAAGCAAAATGAGTTTGCTTGGCCGATGTGGGATATCAATCCCACTATGGCTTTGGCAGACATTTTCCAACAATTATCATTACACAATAATCCACTTAATTGGCTAAACTTAAGAGTAGGGAAATTAGGGTGGGTGATTGTAATCGTCATGCATTACAAAATGTGTTTTATGTTACTATATTAACATCAACTCATGTAATGGTGATATTTTATGTTAACTCGTGTAATTATTATTACGTCGAAACATTTTACAATTTTATCAAGCTCACATCAAGTAGTCTTCTTACCCTCTAGCCAACTACTTAGAACTAAAAGATCTCATTGTATTACTAGGTTGATTACATGCTACCTAAAGTAGCCAATTCAAAATGATGATGATTGAATGTTTTGATATTTAAAATTGATTAATATTGACATAGCTAGCTAGTACCACGTCATAACGAAATTTTACTATTGGAACAATTAGGTTTACTATAATGACTCAATTATCTGATAATATTGTCAATTTAAATCAATATCATTACTAACTTGTCAAGTTGTCATATTCAAGGTCATATTGCACTAAACTTCTATATCGTCCCAAAAGAAAATTGATTAGTAGTGTCATGTGACTATATGTGAGGGTGATAAGTCTTAATATTGCATAGTTATATAGAACTTTATGGTGCCCCATTTATACTTGATTCTTATTCATTCCTGCAAGATTTTATGTCCTTGGTATAATTGTTGGGTTTTGAGATTTACATGCATAAAGAGGACATTTTGGAAAGTTAGAGTAGTGCTTTGTGCAGTGCCAACTTCGGAGCTCATTATCTCTCAAATCGCTTTTAATTTTGCAGTGAAACAAATTAGAGGTGAAATATCATGATTTTAGCTTTCTTACACTAGTACCCTACTCGTGCCATAATTGCACGACTCGGGCGAAGTTGCGATTTGGTCAATGAAGTGGGCACGAGCCGTGTTAGAACACGACTAGTGCAAATCTGCGGTGTTTTCCGCGTTATTTTCTTTATTTGGTTTCGGGGGTTTATTTTCTATTTTTAATTAGGAAATTTAAAAATAATCTTCTAAATATTCATACCTGGTTGAGCCCTTGTAACTCTTATCTCGACTTTTCATTATTTTTTGCATACGCCGTTACTTCAAGACTTCGATATTCAAGACTTATTGTTCTTTGAAGATTTATTTTCATATTTATTTAAAGTATTATTCAAACAATTCACTGTACTGCAATTCTTCCCTTTTCTCTTTAATTATGTATTGCCTTATTTTAATTGTTATTGTTGTTGAGTAGTTATTTTCTAAGCCAGGTTTTGAATGAACCCTAACATGATAGATGCCACGATTTAATTCATGAACTAGCAAGTTATATTAATCATATGATTAGGGCTTATTATGATATTATCCGCTTTGGGATTGTGTGAGATACCGTACCGGCCTGGGGGTGCACCGATTGGGTCTCGCTATTTTTTATATGGAATTGGAGTCGCTAGCAGGATTTTTTATAGGATCCTACGAACCTAGAATGGGTCCTTTGCAAGGTACGATTCGGGAAGGTGTTAGGCACCCAAATCGGCCGTCCTAAGACGGCCTCTACTAATTGATCCAGGATAAATATAAAGTTCATAATCGGCGACAGAATCATATAGCAATTAGCATGCGAGTGCGTACGAGAATGATAATCATACGATAGTAAAAACTAATGATACGTACGTAAACTAATAACATAGTTTATTGTATAATTTACAAACCATATGCAACATTATCATATGCTTATTAGTACGGACAATAGCATGCACGTAAATCATTTAGCGAAGATAGGAACACATTGACAACCTAGGTAGCACCGATACGGACTCGGACACGGACACGGACACGGATACGTGACACGGCACTTTGAAAAATAACGGACACGGACACGGCAAAAAACAAAAATTAATATGTATTTTGAATGCATATTTTTTCAATTACACGTACTGTTCGCGGGTAGGTAGAGGTAGGACTAGTGCGGTCGGGTGCAGGTTGGGCTGTAACAATGGGGCCGCTAGTTGACGTCGGTCGGAGGAGGTCTCCTGAGGCAGCGTCGATCGAAGGTAGAAGAGTCAGCCAGAGCAAGAAGATGGGAAACAAAAAGAGACAAAGAAGTAAGACATGTAGTTGAACTATCTCCTAGTGTAATTAGAATAGGAGAGAGAAAAAAAAGTTTTTTTTTTTTAAAAACTTGTCAAAACGACGTAGTTTTGTGTCGTGTCGGGTGTCTGGTTGGTGTCTGGTCGGTGTTCGGTTCGTGTCCAATTAAAAAAAACCGTGTCTGTGTCCTAAAATTAAATAAAAAAACCGGACACGGTTTTTGGGCGTGTCGAACACGTGTCGTACCGTGTCCGACGCGTGTCGGTGTCCGACACGGTGTCGGACACAGACACGGCACTGGACAGGCGTGTCCGTGCTTCCTAGTTGACAACTATACTATCATGCAAAGATGTACGAACAAATCCTAGGATTAAATAAAAACATAGATATGTAACTCAAAACCTGTAAAATAAAGTTCATGGGAATAAAAGAGTTTTGAAGACCAGCTTTAGAAAGATTTAAGGCCCTCAGGTGAACATACGTGTGTCGTCGTGCGGTTCTCGATTTCGTTTACCAACGCGCCCAGCCCTTGTCTTCGAGCCTCTTATACCACTAAACCCAACGATCTAAGTTCAACCTCCGTCGCGGTGATCTCAGTACCGTGAATGTCTCTACGAATATGTGATGTACGTGTATTGTATAAAGGAAGTTTCTTATGCTCTTGCTCTTAAGATTGTGAGAACAAGGACTAGGAAAGGGTAAGCTGATAAGTTCTTTTGTAGCTAGTATTGTCGTCCCCTTTTCTAAAGAAATGATGGCTATATATATAGGAAATGGTATAGGGTTTTGGGGATTAATATGCAGCTGATCAACCTTGGAGGAGAAGGCAAAATAGGGATCGATCTTATCTTTTAATCAAAGAGTCCCACCCAAAATACAACGAAAGTTTCCAGTTGCCAATCAATTGCCAACTGCGTTTTATCCTATCTTTTACCTCACATATCATCATCTTTTGATAAAATGTGAAAGATATTGGGTTAAATGATAAGGATAATGATAGAAAAAGCAAAAGATAAAACCAAATAAGGGCCGAGAGTGGTACCAATCGGAGTTGCCACTTAGTTGCCAACATGGGCTGAGATGAAACTCAAGTCACGTGGACTTTGTACTCACTAATGATTTTGGGCTTTGATTAATCTATGGGTAAAATGGGTGGAAACTAATAATTAGTAGGACAATACGCCAAACCACCAAAGAAGTGGGTCATTAAAGCCAAATAGTCCAAACATTAAACCTCTACGTACTTGGGCCAAGACCAATGGAGTCAAATGCGTTGGTTAACGAAACCTTCCCTGGTGTCCATAATCCATCTCATCATCGGGCGTTATAAAAAGGGAAGCCCCCAAGTTGGGTGTCTACAGAAGCCCCCGCTTTGGCCGAGTCTTTGAAAAAGACGAAGGTCAAAGGTTTTTGCAATCATAAATGCTATATGCAAAAGCAAATATTGCAGACATGACAAAGAACATATATAGAACTAAGTCACATAGAAGAACGCAGTTTCTCGAGCAGTCGCAGTAGTCGCTCTAGACAGGTGTATAGAAAATCTCCAAAGAAATCATCGCAGATTGGCCAAGAATATATATATCTTGGACCATATAAACGCAGCATCTCGAACGGGCGTAGTTGTCGCTCAAAATGAATATAAATGTTCAAATGATCGCAGTCATAATGCAACCATCAGAGGTGTGATCAAGAACATGGCCTCAGTCACATATAAAACGCAGCATCTCGAAAGGGCAAAGTTGTCGCTCGAAACTATTATGAGTCTAGAGAGGATCGCAATCGCCAGCGATCATCGCAGAACATCTCTTTTATCGAAGGAGGGAACGCAGCATCTCAAACGGTCGCAGTAGTCGCTCGAAATGAATATAAGTATTCAAAATAGTCGTAGGAGGTCGTCGCAGGCATGATCAAGAACATCTTTCCTAATCACATGTATAAACGCAGTATCTCGAACGGGCACAGTTGTCACTCAAGATGAATATAAATCTTCAAAAGATCGCAATCGCCAGCGATCATCAGAGAACATAGGTTTTTGCTAATAAAGAAACGCAGCATCTCGAACGGTCGCAGTTATCGCTCGAAATGAATGTAAGTCTTCCAAAGGTTGCAATCATTGTAGACTAGACCAAGAACATCTTTCTTAGTCATATGAAAAAACGCAGCATGTCGAACGGTCGCAGTAGTCGCTCGAAATGGATATTAATCTCTCAGTGTCTTGGATGGGCGTAGTAGTCAACCAAAACATGTTGTCACGTGTTGATACATTGTCACAGATTCTGGATGGGCACAATTGTCATCCATAATTAATCGTTACGCTGGATAATACCTTGAATGGGCAAAGTAGTCATTCAAATCAAGACAGGCTTCACCACATTTGGATAAAAGATCACAGGCTGTTGCACCATGTTGACTCGCAGAATTAAAATCTTGAAATATAGCTTATTGGCAATCGCAGTTGATCAAATGTTGATTATGATCTTAACACAGGGTACATATGACGTGGGTCGATTGATTGATTAACTTGACAGACTCAAACAAGGAGGATTTGTGAAGGACAATATATTAGATTCTTACAAAACATGCCTTGTTGTTGAGTCGATTGTAGAGCTTTCATGAACGCTAAACCTTGGTTTAATTAACTTGTGCTGATTTCGAGGGTCGCTTGAATCTCTGTCGATGTGTTGATGGATTGTCTTGTGAGTATCTCCATCCATGTTTTGCCGGTTTAGAGGCGTTGGTATATAGTTGGGGCAATATCTTCATCATTTATTTGCCCTTGACTCAGTCAGGCCATGTGAGCCCCCGAGTTTGGAGCAACATAATCTTGTTGTTTATATCTTCATGCATTTACCCTTGACTCAGTCAGACCATGTGAGCCCCCGAATTTGGAGTAATGACTCTTGAAATTTTCTCAAATACCGAGTGTGTCGTTGTATTTCTTCGATAACTCAGTTTGATATTTGGCAAGTCACACACATTACACATATAGAGGGACTATGCATACTCAAATTACACAGAGAGACATAAACATATGCAAATCCTATGCGGCACTTAGAAGGCTGAATCCTATGACCTCAGGAATTTGAAGTGGATTTTGAATTGATAGAAGTCCTTCCCCCCAACAAAAAGATTTGAAATGACGCAAGGATAGATGACAATGAAAAAGAGACGCTAGTCCTAAGAGACTAAGAAATGACTCAAGATGAGTGACTCTTTTCGATGAATATAAACCCGCGTCGTTGTCTGGAGTAATAAGAAAATGAGCACTATCATGGGTGTGCCACGAATGTGTCACATGTTGCTCTAGACATGTTGTCTGGGTTTCTTATCGCCGATCGAATGAATGA
This sequence comes from Spergularia marina, assembly GCA_963680865.1. Lineage (NCBI taxonomy): Eukaryota > Viridiplantae > Streptophyta > Magnoliopsida > Caryophyllales > Caryophyllaceae > Spergularia > Spergularia marina. The sequence goes on along the minus strand of OY804549.1, from coordinate 5,533,689 downwards.
AAAATTTCCAAATATGATTCCAATGTAATATGAGCGGGAAATGGACTTATACAACTCGATTGACCAAATTTGCTTCTGTATCCCCTTGATTTTGCATTTTCTGGACATGTATGGTCCACAGACGTGATATATGCTTGTGTGTAGACGTTAATTCTTGGATTAGCATCTTTGACTTTTTGTACGTGTAATCAGTATGCATACAATTTGAAGTTTGAAATGCTAAACTGGGAATGACGTCTATGAGTTGTGAAAAACACCAGCTGGATCTCAGTCAAGTGAATCTTATGATATTTTGTCTTGGTTTTAATGACTTGGGCTATAGCCACGATTTCTCCTGAGGGCCAAACTTGAATGTACCAATGAAGGGTGCGCTATGATCGTGAAAATAGGCATAAGTGATTGCGCAAATACTTTGATGAGCGTCATGTCGATCATCGCCAATTTGTAGACATTATTCATCTTGGACATCTTTAATGAGCATCAATGGTCTAGATCTCAATGAAATGGTACTCTATATTATTGTTGTAGAGCATGACATGGATGAACTTGAATCCATAAGGGTATGAGCATAGTTATAAAAGATTTACCAAACTCTAACGCCAGGCATGTGCCTCGTTTGATGACGAGAACCCCATGTAGGAGAGTAGTGGTAGGATATATGGGCCATGTGAATTTGAAATGAGCTGAAAGGCTTCTGTTAGTGAGTGTTTAATTTGTGAGCTTATAAGGATATGAAACGTAGAATGAAAAGCTCAAGGCATTGGTTTTGAGGAAATAACTTTGATCACATAATAGGTAAGTGAGAACTATAAGCCGAACAAATTCCATAGCAATCCTTGTAATGTGACACAAGTGACCAAACAGTCTTACCACTTTCAATCCAAGACCAATGACGGACCGGTGGACCCTCACTTTAGGGGAATGACCATGCTATGGATATGAGCATGCGGATGTGAAAATTTGGAACCACTCAACTCTCTTGTGTCCTGTAATGTTGGACAAGGGTCACACAAATATCCTAAACTACACTCGACCTCACCGTTTAATGTAGCTTTTTGTCCGTGGTCTCTATGTGTCATATATAGGTCTTGGCCACCATCTTACCATACCCGTGTCACAAGCTACACAAAACAATCATGCTATGGGATTCTCAAGGCACATATGTCCCACGAAGTATAAAATGTGATCAAAATATGAAATTTGTTTGATTAATTTCAATGTAGGGACGAGTTTGATTAAATTATGCTCATATGTCTCAAAAGAAATGGATATTGTTTGGACAAATAAATTAGCCTTCGAGATCATTTGTGGATTCACCAGGTAGAAAATTACATGTCATTAAATGTTTCCTACCCTAGTCTTGAAATAGGTACAAAAATACGGAGATACAATCAACTCATCGTCACAAAATTCAAGTAGACATGACATTACAAATTTGATTGTCGAACAAATTAATCTAAACTTGAACAACTGTAACGTCTTCTTCAGATGATAATTGTAATTGAGAGCAAGTCCTCGGATGTCATAGAGAACGGTTGTAGGCAACTAGGATTTGGAGCTTCGAGCAAGTTAAATGTCTTGACCACTAAGGACGTTAAATGCGTCGCTATCTTGGTAAGAATTTGTGCTTGCGTGAGAAGTCTTACTTTGAAGAGCGCCCTTTAACATGTCATTTTCAATGTCAATTCCGATTTCGTAGACTTTTTTGAACTCTTGTAAACCTTGGTAGCGCATATTGTCTCTGTAGAGTGGTTTGAGATTATTAATGAAGATCCTAATCAGTTCTCGCTCTTGGGGCCGGTTCACCATTTGGGCAGCTTTCTCACGCCATCTGGTAAGGAAAGTAGTGAAACTTTCTTTTTCGCCTTGCTTTGTGACTTCGAGTTCATGAGTGGTGACCTCGATGTGAGCATTACATGAGTACTGGTTAACGAAGGCTTGTGTAATATCCTCCCAAGTGGCTATTTGTTTTGGCTCGAGGGAGTAAAACCATTGGGTTGGGCTTTTTCCAAGTGAGTTAGGAAAAATGACACGGTACATCTATTTGTCGACTCCCTTAATCATCATGACGTTTTTAAAGCTTCTGAGGTGATTTATGGGATTCTCATTGCCTTCAAACTTTGGTATGTCAAATGAGCTCATGAACTTGTTGGGTAATTTCCCATTGAGTTTTGGGCTTGACCTAGTAAGCTCATAGTAATCGTTCCCCATTTTGGACTTGAGTAATTTCTGCTCAAGGTCTTCTAATCTTTTGGTTTTTTGTTCAAGTTCTTCAATTTTCTTGGCTACAAGCTCACCACCGTTGCTATTAACCGCTATTCCCCTGGATTGGCCACCCACTCTGGCTTCAAGGTCAGTGAACTTGGTATCAAATTGGTCCATTCTGTCTATGAGGATGGATAGCATGTTCTTGAGTTCAACATTCGATATTTCCTCTTCCCCTGACATTTTGTTCTTGGTAGTAGGTCTGAATTATTTTGACAGAGATCAGAATTTATAAAGGGAGACACAAGGAATAAAAGAAAGAAAGATGCCAAGTTGTTGCCAAAACCGACGCTCGAGTTCGAAGGTAATCCTAGAGACAAATTACTAGATGCCGAAGAGTTGCCAAATACGTACGATTAATGACATAGGAAAGTATACGTATATGTCCATTCAAAGACTCATACCCCCTATATAATTGTGCTTAGATTATGACTCTAGATGGATAAAACAACGACTAGGAAGCATCTTATTGGCACTAAACTAAGAAAGTGACATGAGAAAGTGTTTTACGCATGGAAAGGATTTGATCTTTAGAAGCACTAACAACCTGAGATGCCAAGGAGTTGCCAAAGACGTTTGACTCATAAAATTTACAACGCAGTGACTCCAAATTAGATAAAAGTGGTACAAAAGTCATGCTTTTAATAGGGGTCTATATTGAATGGACGTCTAGTATCCTTATGACAACGAAAGGATCCACTGACAACACAAACAATTTCAAAGAGATGTAACACTAAAGTTGAATTCTAAGATGTTAATGAGTTGTCGACACAAAAAATTTGACACAAAAAGTTTCAAGCAAGGACGTGACAAAGAGGTCCTAATTTAGCTAAAAGTGCCGCAACTAATCATATAATCACCGAGCATGCATTTAAAAAATACGAATAACCACCTTGAAAGCACGTTATGATGCTATACAAAATCGAGTGGGTATAGGGTGGTCAAGTGAAACCCAAACAAAGGATGCTTCTATTGATTTGCGGTCGGAAGCCGTGGCAATAGAAGGTCCTCTTGTACTCACCAAAAAGATGAGTACGGTTTGGGGCGGACGTCGACCATACTACACGTCATGAAACCCGAATGGACCCAACGTGTGTATAATCTATGCATCCTGCGGTAAATTTTTTGGGTTTAGTCCTTATGCGCCTCCGTACTAACGTGGCATGCAATCTAAAATGCGATACGAAAAATAAAAAATGCAATGCCAATTATGAACTAAACATTTATAGTGGATCAATTTCCGAGTTAGCAAAGTCCCCAGCGGAGTCGCCACTGTGAGATACCGTACCGGCCTGGGGGTGGACCGATTGGGTCTCGCTATTTTTTATATGGAATTGGAGTCGCCAGCAGGATTTTTTATAGGATCCTACGAACCTAGAATGGGTCCTTTGCAAGGTACGATTCGGGAAGGTGTTAGGCACCCAAATCGCCTGTCCTAAGACGGCCTCTACTAATTGATCCAGGATAAATATAAAGTTCATAATCGACGACAGAATCATATAGCAATTAGCATGCGAGTGCGTACGAGAATGATAATCATACGATAGTAAAAACTAATGATACGTACGTAAACTAATAACATAGTTTATTGTATAATTTACAAACCATATGCAACATTATCATATGCTTATTAGTACGGACAATAGCATGCACGTAAATCATTTAGCAAAGAGAGGAACACATTGACAACTATACTATCATGCAAAGACGTACGAACAAATCCTATGATTAAATAAAAAACATAGATATGTAACTCAAAACCTGTAAAATAAAGTTCATGGGAATAAAAGAGTTTTGAAGACCAGCTTTAGAAAGATTTAAGGCCCTCGGGTGAACATACGTGTGTCGTCGTGCGGTTCTCGGTTTCGTATACCAACGCGCCCAGCCCTTGTCTTCGAGCCTCTTATACCACTAAACCCAACGATCTAAGTTCAACCTCCGTCGCGGTGATCTCAGTACCGTGAATGTCTCTACGAATATGTGATGTACGTGTATTGTATAAAGGAAGTTTCTTATGCTCTTGCTCTTAAGATTGTGAGAACAAGGACTAGGAAAGGGTAAGCTGATAAGTTCTTTTGTAGCTAGTATTGTCGTCCCCTTTTCTAAAGAAATGATGGCTATATATATAGGAAATGGTATAGGGTTTTGGGGATTAATATGCAACTGATCAACCTTGGAGGAGAAGGCAAAATAGGGATCGATCTTATCTTTAATCAAAGATTCCCACCCAAAATACAACGAAAGTTTCCAGTTGCCAATCAATTGCCAACTGCGTTTTATCCTATCTTTTACCTCACATATCATCATCTTTTGATAAAATGTGAAAGATATTGGGAATGATAAGGATAATGATAGAAAAAGCAAAAGATAAAACCAAATAAGGGCCGAGAGTGGTACCAATCGGAGTTGCCACTCAGTTGCCAACATGGGCTGAGATGAAACTCAAGTCACGTGGACTTTGTACTCACTAATGATTTTGGGCTTTGATTAATCTATGGGCAAAATGGGTGGAAACTAATAATTAGTAGGATAATACGCCAAACCACCAAAGAAGTGGGCCATTAAAGCCAAATAGTCCAAACATTAAACCTCTACGTACTTGGGCCAAGACCAATGAAGTCAAATGCGTTGGTTAACGAAACCTTCCCCGGTGTCCACAATCCATCTCATCATCGGGCGTTATAAAAAGGGAAGCCCCCAAGTCGGGTGTCTACAGATTGGAGACAATCCCTCACGGTTTTGGAAAGTGAATCAATCTTACCCAAAAGGTCTCATACTAATTAGTTTGGTAATCCCCTATAAGACAGTGTTTCACTCCTTATTTATCCGATGTGGTACTTGGGTTTGCACCATAACAAGCAGGGCCTACCGACCAAAGTGATTTCCCTCATTTGAAAACTATTTTTAAATAGTCATGTTTGAAGTTACTTCTAAACCCAATTATTTCTAGATAGGTCTATTTAACAAAGGTCCAAAGCTAACATCGAGCAAAGTCTACTAATACAAAGACATTAATTATTTACAATAATTTCTCCCTTTTAATTTCTAGATTGTCGTTGACTTGTTGTCTCTCTATTTTTTAGAGTGAAAACGCAAATAATGGCCACACCCAAAGGAGGCGGGAGAAAGGCCGCTTTATAAATCCAAGTATGCTCCATTCTAAAATAAATTGGCAATAGGTTGAGGAGTTCCTTGGTTTATAAAATAGAAAAGATTCTCCCCTCATTTTCAGTGTGAGACACTCACATATGGAGTACACAAATGGGCATTTCATCATTTACCAATAGACATTTCTCTAATCATGTTATCACTGATAAGTTAAATTGATTAATATGTCCTTTGCAAAATTAACAATGTCAAATGTCAAATCTGATATAGGCTATGTTTGGTAAAACTAGCTACCAAACATAGCTGAAACAGTAGTTGAATGTTTGAAACGGTAGCTGAATGCTGAAATAGTAGCTGAAATAATAGATGTGGTAGTAGTTGAAAGTTTTTAGCTGATAGAAATAAGAGTCTTTTACAAAATTAGTTGATATTGTAATTGATGTATATAAAATTTCATAAAAAAAAATATTATTTATATTTAATCTTGTTTAATTTTATGAAATAAATGAGGGTAAATTAGGAATAAAATTATAAGTAGCTTATAGTTTAATAAGTTACAAGTTAGTGGTGTCATCAAACTACTTCATTTGGTCAAATAGTTTAAAATACTAGTCAAGTAAGCTGCTTTAACCAAATAAGGTAGCTTATTGTGCATACCAAACGTAGCCATACATGCATTGAGAATTGTCATTAAAAAATAAAAAAAATAAACTATGATTTTGATCGGTTTCGAAAATGTGAACATGGACTTCTATTTCTTTTGAACTAAAGCTAATAATTGCATGTATGGTCGGTCCTGGTCAGTCCAACTGAAATTTGGGACCCGTTCAGATTTAGGCTCCAAAAGGGTAAAAGGCCTTCTAGCCTGTCCCTAATTCACAAAAGGCCGAGTGTGACCACCAAATTCATGTAAAAGGGCCAATTTAGTTAAGCCCAATCAAGGATAGCCTAATAGAAGTTAGACCTTTAGGGAATTAACTTGTATGGAGGGTCGTTCCGACTTCTAATCATTGATTCTACCTCGCAGCATTAAGTCATTAACTACTCCAATGTATTTTAGAAAAGCAAATTGCAAAGAAAGATCGAAGTTTAGGGCTACCCCGGCCCTCTTCTTTTTAATCTTACCACTCCGTCCCAAATTAAACTTCTCCCAAATTAAGCTTCTCATAAAAGTTTAATTTGGAACGGAGTGCTATTAAGCTACGCTTCCTTTAGAAATACTCTAAATCACCAATCATTTCAAAATGAGTAGTACGAGTTTGAGGGAAATGGCTCATATATGACTATATGAGACATGTACACCAACTAGACATACAACAATTATGCAAAAAATATTAGTAAAGAAGTTTTTTTTATCCACCAAAGTGAAGAGGGTGGGATCTAAAAAGCACCAAAATAGTAATTGGTACTTATAAAACACCAAAGTTGAGAAACACATTTTTAAAACACACTTTAAATTACTTGGGTATTTATAAACACCCAAACAAATTTTTTAAAAAAATGTTTTTTTACCTCTTACATTCTTTTTCTGCTTAAAAAAAAAGAACTATACCTAGTGACTCTGATAGACGCTCTTCCCTCCTCTAGGATTATAGTTGCTTGTTCATCTTCTTCTCCAATTCTCCGTCATTAATTTTCTCTACGAAGGCCATGGTACAATCTAAAATCTTCTTGTTCTACCATTATACTTTTGTATTTGTCATCATAGTTGCCGTTAGGATGAACTTGTATCCCTTTATTGACCTACATATTCATCATGGATCGGAGGGATATTTACATGTCATCCATCTATTACATATGAACCCGGTAAAGAGAAGTGAAGTGTAAGTGTATGATTGATTATGTTACACTTTCGAGAATTGAGGGAATGGTGAAGGGGTTAGGCATGGACCCGATGGAGCAGGAACGCAAGGATTTTGGCACTTCTAAGTTCTAAGCTTATTGTATGTTTCGAATTTTACAGTAGCGTACAATCATGCTCGTAAAAGTCTCGTTTTTATTAATTTCAGGAAGTCAAAAATATGTTATTTAATCTTTTATTTTTATTTTGTTTCGGTATTTAATAAATACCCAAGTAGTTTAAAGTGTGTTATAAAAATAAGTTTTTCGACTGGTATTTTATAAGTACCAATTATGATTTTGGTGTTTTTTAGATCCCACCCTTTTCAATTTGGTGGCTAAAAAATACATTTTTGAAAATATTAGTATCGAAATGTCTATTCTACTCTTAGTAAATTACCAAAAAACGTAGCAGTTGGAAAATTAGCCAAAGTGTCACACTCAACATTTTCTTGCAGATCATCATACTAAGATTCTAATAGTATGGTTTTCGCGGATGTTAACCAACCAAATTAATTTATTACAAGGTCGTAAAGATGACATGTATCATGCATATGATTAGTTTTTGAAACTCGTTTGCATCGACATTACACAAGGAAAATTAATACTTTAATAAACAGAATTTGTGGACTGTAAACATGTTTATATATATATGCGTATGTACATGTGAGTGGTATGATTATGTGAGGAATAGCATGTTGCCATTCCGAGTAAGTGTGATTTGTGTGAGCATATAATATGATCCAAATGCAATAATGTATTTACATGAGAGCATAAAAGTGATGTGACGATAATCAAAAGAATGGTGATGATCATGGGGATGTTGCACAAGCAGCAGCGAATTCGAAGCATGCTTTTTGCTATTAATGTGATGATCTTCCTTCTATTCTACATCTTGGTCCATGACAATTCTTTAGGACGATTGATCACCGGAAACAAAATGTACCCAAGTAAGTAAATGTTCTTGTCTAAAAACCGTATTATTGGTGGGATTTATGCGCGAGTTGGTGTCAGGTGTCACACATCGAAAGATCAGAGTGAGGTGGATGAAACATGTTTATATATGTGTTAGCAGACTCTCTATACTATTGTCATCTTTTATAAGATGAAGCCTCGTAGTATAGGTTGATAAATATTATCGACTGTGTTGAGTGTATTTCCTGAACTTTCGATGCAAATTGCTCATTTTTTGTTGTCTCTACAATTTGGTTATTCTTGAAGGAATCAAACAAGAACCAGAGAACATAGTCATGGAGCTCAAAATGAATACACTAGTTAGAGGTAACGGCTCTCTGCTCCTATTCTAATTTCTAAATTCATTCCACTCGAGCCTAGCCTCTCGAGTGTGGTTATGCATTTTTCACGTTTCAAACTCAAAGAGCATTCGTGTAAAACAACATGCTAAGGCACAAAACATTATTGGTTGAATATCAACTAGTACTAGCTCGACTCATATCATTGATACATGAATTTGAAATTACTGTCCACGTTCATCAAATATTTAACAAGCGAGCTTTTACTAAGTTGTGAGGGAGTGAGAGCTTAATTAACACCCTCGTATTCCATTGGCATTTCTTGATCACTATTGGTATGACAAATTACTTATTCTTTGGTTTTTTAGATATAATGAAATAAAGCAAAATGGCTCATAAAACTGTATGTGCTTCTTATTTTGTGAAGTAGTAGTCAGTCGTCGGTGCGATTTCTCGAAACAATTTTCATTTTGGGTCATCCGATCCGTGCGCAGCCTCTCTATGTTTCAATAGGGGTAAGGCTTGCGTGCATCCGACCCCCCCTTACCCCGCCTTATGGCGGGAGCCTTTAAGGCACTAGGGTTAAAAGATGTTGTTGTATTGGTATGACCAAGTACGTGTACTCTGAGTCTAAACTATCGGTTGGTTGAGATCGGATGGTTTTTTTGGACGACGATGTTGCACTAACTGGAATAATAATCAATACGCAACATGATTGTAGAAGAAGATAGAGGCCAGCTTCAAGCAACAGGACTTTCATGCAACTCAGACTTGCACACAGAAGTTTGTGTTACAACCAAAAAAGCAACAATCAACACCAAAACTCTAACTATTTATGTGTCATCAAGTGTACACGACATCGAAAACAGGCGAATAATCAAGCCTTATGCCAGAAGAACAGATAGTACAGCAATGAGTAAGGTCCAACCCCTGCAAATCATTCAAGAAACAAATATCAAATTAATACCTGATTGCGAACAAACACATTCGGTTCCTGCTATAGTTTTCTCTACTGGCGGATACTCCGAAAACCCGTATCACGCCTTTAATGACATTATCATCCCATTGTTCCTGACATCTCGGCATTTTCGATCCCAAGTCCGATTTCTCATCACAGATTACAATCCTCGGTGGGTTAGGAAATATGGACGCATTCTGCCGCACTTATCAGCGTTTGATGTCATTGATTCAGGCGCGAACAGCGACAATAATAATGTACATTGTTTTCCTGGTGCTGTCATGGGTCTAAAGTACCATGGGTACTTAGAAATCAATAATACAGAGATTCCTAAGGGCTACAAATTTGACGACTTTAGGAAATTCCTAGTCGAATCGTATGGATTAAAGGTTGTAGAGTTGAATCCGAAGCCAACAAACCCGAATGTTCTCCTCATATCACGAAAGAAATCTAGGAGAATAATGAATCAAGACGAAATTGTGAAAATGATGAAGAAATTAGGCTTCAAGGTCCATGTTGCGACCCCTGACGACACGAGAAATTTAGACAAGTTTTCGTCGTTGGTAAACTCGTGTCATGTCATGGTAGGAGTCCATGGCGCGGGGCTAGTAAACCAAGCAAGTGTTCTTGCCTAAGGGCGCGGTAGTGGTTCAAGTGGTTCCGATTGGGCTAGGGTGGGCGTCTACCAACTTCTATGCAAACCCGATTTCTGAAATGGGGTTCAGGTACTTGGAATATCGTATTGAATTGAACGAAAGCTCTTTGTCTAAAGCGTATAGTTCAAGTGATCCGGTTATTGCTGATCCGCCATCCATGTACGCTAAAGGATTCAATGTTGCTAAGGCCGTCGTGTATCTTGATGCTCAAAATTTGTGGATTAATGTGACTAAGTTTAAAGGTACCATGATGACTCACGCATTTAATTTTGAGCTTTTACAACATTAGATCTTCTTATTGAGTAATTTCATTTTGTCATGTAATAATAATAAAAACTTGAATTTGCGTTCTCCATCGAATTTCAGCCATGCGATGTAATAACCTTTATAATCCTAGCTAAAATCGGATATAGTCAAAACAATTAATACTCACAAATATATAAAATAAACATTTCCTCCAAAAAATTAAAATAAATGTATTTAATTAAATTAAAGAAGCTTCAATTACACATGAATCATACGATGCATAACCTTGCCCTCAAATTGAAAAACAATATCATAAGTATTGTTATAAAGATTACCAACACCTTTAAATTTAGCACCGACATCAGAAGGCAAGATTAGTTTCGTCAAATCACGTTCACAGCTCGCATAATAATGCTTAGCGTTTTCTAATGACTTCTTCGACATCTCTGCGTTATACTCATTCCACCACGTCAGAGCTTGGAGCGTATTTATGCCGAAATTATACACGTCAAAGGCGCAACCCTCGTACACAGCCTTTTCACTAGGTTCACTAGCTTTCTCCGCGAGGTCGTTCATGGCTTGTTGGACTACTGTACGAGCCATGTTGGCCGTGCAGTACATGGATTCTCCAGCGAGGTCACGTAGCGTCTTTTGCACGGCGCCCGAGTTGTTGAAGCAAACCTCGCAGTCTTTTGGATATGGTGTGTGGTTGCAAACCTTGTGGACTAAGGCTATGTCACATTTGACTAGTAAAGAGAAATTTGAGAAATTGATGATGAATAAGATGACGCATGCAAGAAAAGATGAGCTTTTTCTTGCGAAGAGCATTTTTGGGCTAGGGGCCATTCTTGTTGGAAATTATGGACTAAGCTTGATGTAGAAGAGATTGGATTAGTTGTTTATAGATGAGTGTAAATTTGTGAATTTGTGAATTTGTGTAGTGTAATGCTAGACCCTATTATATAAATTTGCATTATAGTGAAAACAATCCAAAAGATTAGGAGATCATGAAAAATTAGGAAATAATATATATATTCCCTAATTTGTCATGATCTCCTAATCTTTTGGATTTTTTTCACTATAATGCAAATTTAAATATATCCAATTATCTACCTTAAAACTTAGATAAAATTGATATTAAATTCAATACTAGTATATGTCAATAATTTATTAGAAAAGGAAAATCATGACAAATGTTAGATGACTAGCTAGTGTAGCCCCCACAATATAGAACGAGGGAAAGGGATGTGAAAATTAAATTGTAGGTTAAATACTCTTATTTGCATTCCTAGAAAAGAAAATGTCAGCCCAAGAAAAAAGTCAAAGCCCAAACAACTCACCCTTATATGTGGGCCATAGGAGTATGGTACTCCATACCCATGGGTCCATATACAGTATGATTCTTCTTTATAAATACCAAAGATGAGGTTAAGAGTATGTTTGAAAGTTCTCTTAATGTGAAGAGTAGTAAAGACCTAGGCTCGTACCTTGGATTTCCTCTTGGTGGTAATCGGCTGAAAAAGTGAACCATAAGCTGGCAAATTGGAAAAAGAGATTGCATCCTAAGGCGGGTCGTGCTGTTTTGATCACATCCACTCTCACATCTATTCCCTGGTATTACATGCATGCAAATTACTAGATTTCCCTCTGTTGGCTTATAGCAAAAATTGACCAAACTTGTGCAAATTTTTTTTTTAGGGAAAAATGGTGACCATAACAAATTACATTGGTTGTCCTGGGATGCCTTGTGTGAACCTATGAGCTCGGGTGGGCTAGCTTAGGTATTAGATCTTGCAAAATCATGAACATACATCGTGCTTAAAACGAAGTTGTACAGGAGTTTCCTTTCCAAAACTAACTTAGCGTCTGACGTTCTCTTTGCCAAGTATGTGAATTATTGTGTGACTCCCACAGCCTTCAAAAATGGGTCTCACAGTTGGCAGGGGCTTGCTCTTGGCTGTGATATTTTCATTGAGAACACTACTTGGAGTATGGGTACGGGGGATAGTGTAAGATTTGGGGATGATAACTGGAGTGCTGGTACTCTTCGAGCTTTGTTCACTGGCCCCCTCCCTTCAAATGCTATTGATTGGTCTGTTAAGAATGTCTTGACAGATTTAGATGTGGACCTTTCTGTATTTTTTGATAATAGGACTGTTAATGTTATCTAAGGGGCCTCTCTTTCCTCTGTTGGTCAAGATACTTTGCGTTGTGGGGTTGCTTTGGGTAAATTTTTCGATTCAAAAACAATGTATAACAAAATCTGGAGTAAGTCCTTTGGTTTTGCTGGTTGTGATGCTAATTGGAATATTATTTGGAAAACTCTTTGCGCATGTACCTGGGAATCGTCCATCAGGATTGTAAAGATGATAACCGTTATCAACTTATCATATTCTTTTAGTTTTGGCTCGCAATGTGGGAAAGGCTCCCTACAAGAGCGGGTTTGGCTCAAAGACACATTTGTCCTAATGATTTCTGCACTTTTTACCCGAATAATCCCGAGAATGCTATACATGTGCTTATGAATTATGTTAGAACTGTTGAAATTTGGTTGGATATCCATATTGTGAAAAATATTCTTTTGAATACCGATGACGTTCAAGATTGGATTCTCACTAATCTATCTCCCAAAAACGATCCAAACTAGCCAACTCTTTTTGCTTATCTTTGTTGGAACCTCTGGAAAAGACATAACTCGTCGGTTTTTGAATTAGTTGATGTTCCATTAATGCTACTGTCACTATCTCCCGAAAACAAGCTGCAGCCTTTTACGCCTCTGTTTCTCAACAGAACCTCGCCCACCTAACCATCATGTCACCATATACCCATCTTAAACCACCGGTTGTCACCAATGTCATGTTTCTTGATGCTTCCTTTGAACACACTGATGCCATTGCTGGGTTGGCCTGTTGTATTCTAGATGTGGAAGGGAAATGGTTAGCTGGGAGATGCTCTTGTTTACCTTGTCCAGATTGGACTACGGTTGAAGTGGCGGGAATTCACCTAGCTTTGAGTTGGATCAAGGAATTGGATATTAGCAGCTTGTCGATTATAGATCTCGGATTGTCAACGTGCAGTTTTTGGCGTGAATGACAACAATCAGCTGAAAGATAAACTCTTTAACTTCTATAGTCTTTAGAGGGAGTTGCTAAATGAGCTAAATGGGATCACCTTGGATTTCATCGGTCGTAAAGATAATGGTATGACTTATATTTTGGCAAGAAAGACGAGAAAGACGTTGGACATTCACCAGGTTGTTCAATTGTGCGTCCCTGATGATAAAAACAAGGGTTTTTTTTGATGAAAACTACTTATGCCCTTTAGAGGAGCAGCTGCTCGGACCTTGTTTTCATAATAGCTCAATTTATTTCCTTTCTTTGTTGTAGTTGTTTGTTATAACTCTTTATTTTATTTTCTTATTGGTCTCTATTGACTTTGCAATTTCGATTTATTTCTATCTTGGAGCCGAATTTCCAAAAAAAAAAAAGGTCTCATTGAACGTCTAGGAAACGGATACATACAAACGTTGAAACAAACATGTGACATGGCCGTCTAATAACTATACACTCCATGATATGTTTATTTAATTACATAGAAGATCTATTTTAAGTCTTATTAAACATAAAGTTAATTAAAATCTATTTTTATATATTATTAATTGATAACAAAGAAATTACAATAATAATGAGTTAATAACTCATTAAGGCCCCGTTTGATAGGACTGCGTCTTTCTGAACTAATCTGATCTGATTTAAATGACTTTGAACTGATTTGATCTGATTTGAATTGCTTGTAAATTTGATTGAATTCAACTAATTAGTATCAAGGATTAATTCACGTGGTACCCTCGTGTTTTGCCGATTTGCACGTGGAATCTAGTGCTTTGCATATTTGTACAAAATACCTTTGAGATTTGAGTGTTTGCAAATGATACCGTAAACTTAACCCTCCCATTAACGCGTCAATTTTTTTTTAAAAAGGTTGATTCACGTAGTACCCTTGTGTTTTGCCGATTGACACGTGGTACATAATGAGTATAAAGTGTTATATAATGACTATAAAGTGTTATGTAATGAGTGAAAATTTGAAAAATAGTGAGTGAAAATTAGGAAATAATGAGTGGATAAATAATGATATAAAGTGTTATATAATGAGTGAAAATTTAAAAAATAATGAGTGAAAATATATAATGACTACAAAATGGTATATAATGAGTGAAATTAAGAAATAATGAGTGAAAATTGAGAAATAATGAGTGAAAATTGGGAAATAATGACTGAAATAAAAAATTGTTATAAAGCCGTATATAATGAGTGAAAAATGAGAAATAATAAGTGAAAAATGAAAATAAATGTGTGAAATTTGGAAAATAATGACTGAATATAAATAATGACTATAAAATGATATATAATGACTGAAATTTGTAAAATAATGAGTGGTAACTATAAAATAATGAGTAATGATATTTAATATTGTATAATGATTGAAATTATTTGATAATATTGATAATAATTAATGTATTTAGATCTAGTGGATTTGAAAATAAACTTTGTGTGGTAGAGTTTACCAAAAAAGGTAAGAATAAATATATCTGTTAATTATTTGTGCTTTTGAGATCCTCTTTATGTTGTCTTATTATCCATTTTGGTAAAACTCTACCAACTCTACAACATATGAACTTCATGGAATCCTCACCCATAATTAATGATATTTCTACTTTTCACTCATTATTTTCAAATTATAACTCATTATGTACCAGTTTGTACTCATTATTTATAACTTTTCAGTCATTATATTATGTATAAATAGTCATTGTTTTTACTTTTCACTCATTATTTTCAATTATCACTCATTATATACCACTTTGTACTCATTATTTATAACTTTTCAGTCATTATACTATGTATAAATAGGCATTCTGATGCAATTTCCATTAAGATGGATATGCCGTCGAAAAAAGAGTATTGTCGATTTTTTTATTTTACTCCGAGTTAAGAAAGTATTTCTCATTTCAAAATACTTCAATTGGGATACGCAAAAAAGAGGCCAATTTAGCAGCTTTTTGTTCAATTTCTCGTGGAGTCAAATTTTCATCAGTACGGATCAAAGGAATGGCCTCTGGCCTCGTATTTCCAGATAAAGAACACGGCGAGTATAAATACCCTCTTAAAGTTCTATTCTAATAGACTAAATATCTTTTATAAGAAATCGCAGGTAGATACGACGATTTTTTCCCGGAAATCCCCAACGAAAAATACACACTATTCCTTCCTTTTTACCGAACAAATCATAACCACTACCTACATTCAAAGAAATTGTACACCACAAATAGGAGCTAATAAAGAGGCATGCGATTCCATCAAAAGACCCCACGATCCCTTGTGGAAAAAAAAAAATTTGCTAGGAAGGGAACTAAAGATATAAAATTCCGACCAAAATAGCTCGAAATTCCAACCAATACAAATCCTAATGAACCTAACAAAAGGATAAAGGCGAAGCAAAAGTTACTTATCTTTCGAGATCCTGTTATAAGTTCTATCCATATACGTTCTGATCGCCAATTCATAATAGATCTGATTCTATTTAATTTTAATTAAAAGAATACCACAAAGGAGGACTTTCTTTACTTTGTTATGTTCCCGACCTAACTCTCATCAACTAGTACTATGATCTGATGTGAAACTTTACTTTATCTTTTATTTATATCTTTTTTTTTTTTAGTTTAAGGGTAATTCATCAAATTTGTTAGATAAGCTCTACCCCTATGCCATGTTTCCACATGCATAAGGGCTCTTTCAGTTATGTTCATCAAAAATTACATAGTATACCATTCTGCTAATAGATATACGGTATGTGTTATGATTTAAACCTCAGTTTTTTAAAATGAGATTTGGACCACAGGACTTAAAAATCTTGTTTTTTTTTAACATGAAGAAATAAAGAAGGCATTGCAATTGCCGGAAATACTAGGCCTACTAAAGGCACAAGAATAGAGGGAAAGTTAATAGTTGTCATAGAATGGGTACCTCGATCTACTATAATCGTACCTGTTTGTTATATATTTTTTTGTTATTATGTATTAGATTTAAAATTGAATGGTTGAGATTAAATTACTATTGATTTCTTCATTTTATTTTCCCATTAATCTTTGATTTCTTCTCACCCTTCACCCCACCCGCCTAAGCCGCCACCAAGCCACCGCCTCTACACGCCAACTTGATCCGACCATCCAAGCCACACCGCCACCCTGACCGCAGCCATCTCGCGACCCAGAACCCACCACCCATCTTCGTCGCCATCAAGTAGAGCGCCATCCAAGAACCCCCTTCACGTTCTCTCTCTCCCCTTTCCACTCACACCACCACCAATTTCCCTGCCCCAAAACCCTCGAAACACACCCCCTCGACCTACCAAAGGTCCGCCGCCCACGTGCGAATCATGCCGCCCTCCCCATTGTCGCCGTCAAGGTTGTTTCGGAAAGTGAACCATCTTGGGCCACCCGTTTACCCTTTATTAACGTTCAGACCACCAGCGGAGCGAGTGTGGGGCCGAGCCAAAGGTGAGGATATAAGGAAATGATAATTTCCTAGTATATAATATCTTATTTATATTGTAATATAGATAATTTAGATAATTGTATAATTTAGATAATTGTATTATCTTGTTGCCTAGTTTATAGGATTTACCCTAACTAACTTAGGTAGGTTGTTATTAGCATTCACACTTTGTATCATGTATTTATACCCATCTTATTAATGAGAATGATTAAACTTTTCCACCATCTCATACTCTCCTCCTCAACAGAGGAGTCCACATTGTTGCTGGAGAAAGAAAACAACGAGGAGAGAGAAAGATGAGAAAAAAGGAGAAATTGGAGGAGGAGGTAGATTCGGTGTCAATGGGGTGGGGTTTTTGGGTCGTCGGAGTTTTCCGATCACGAGGGTAGTGGTTTCATCGGTGGAGGTGGTAGTTGGGTCCGAGCAGCGGTGGGGTTATGGTGGTTCGGGGTGGGGTCGGGTGGAGGAAAAGGGAAGGGGAGGGAGGAAGGGAAGGAGAGAGAATGGAGTTGGGTTTGTTTTGTTTTTATTTGATTTTTAGTTTTTATTGGGCTAGACTATTAATTTACTATTAGGCTTTGAAAATAAATCAATGGACATCTATGAACAGTGATGCGGAGGGTACGTAACTCTATGTACCCAGGGTGTACCTAATAATTTGTGCTTTATATATAATTCAACTTTTTATTTCATATGATAAAAGAAGCTTTTACCTACACATGAATCTTACTATGCCTAAATTTTTCCTGCTCATATTGTAAAAGAATATCATAAGTATCGTTATAAAGATTGCATGCACCCTTAAATATAGCATCGACGTCGGAAGGCAATATTAACTTGACAGCACGTTCACATTCGTCATAATCTTTCTTAGCGTCATCTAATGACTTCTTCGATAACTCTACGGTGTGCTGGTACAACCAACCCTGAGCTTGCATCATGTTTACACCGAAACTATAGACGTTTGAGGCGCACCCTTCATACAAACCCTTACCTCTAGGGTCCTCGCTCTTCGCGGCGAGGTTTTCCATGGCTTGTTTGACTGTACGAGACATTTTGAACGTGCAGTACATGGAATCTCCGGCGAGGTCAAACACCGTCATTTGCTCGGCGCCCGATTGGTAAAAGCAATCCTCGCATTCCTTTCCTTCGGATATGGTGTGTGGTTGCAAACCTTGTGAACTAGGGCCATGTCACATTTGACTTGTGGGGGGAGATTTTGTGAAGTTGATGATGAACAAGATTATGCATGCAAGAAAACATGAGTTTATCTTTATTGTGAAGGTTGAGTAGTGTAAATTATTGAGTTTGCATGCAATGTATGTGGGTGCTATATATTTGTACTTTTGTAGTAGGAGACCTAGAGATATCAACCCTATCATATAGAGTATGTGGTCATATATACCCTGTTACGTTTATGTATTTGCATTCATTATAGTGGAAAAAAATCAAAAAGAGATTAAATAGGAGATCAGAATGTGACAAATGGCCAGGGTTCTTAATTTTTAAATCTACCCTAAAACTAATAATATTGTAGATTTAATATTTTAATTAATGATATTGATCTTCTTAAAAAAATCAACCCTAAAACTTAGATAATAAGGTCATATTAATACAGCGTTGATAGTTCAAGGGTAAACATTAGATGACTAGCTAGCTAGTAGCTAGTGCACCCACACACAACATAGACCGCGAGGATCGGAGAGGATTCAAAGGTTTGATCTCATTACCCCAAAGTAGCATGGAAACGGACCTTACACGAAGGAGGGGATTTTTTTTTTCTAGGGCCATCGATCACTAGGGGTGACGGAATTTGTATTTCAGTGAGTCTTTGGGATATAATTGTTACACAAAGTCAAACATTGGGTTATTTTCATTAAACTGAAAAGGTTGGGTTATTTACGGAAGATATGACAAACGTTGGGTTATTTTTTGTTAAATTGCCTCTTTTTTTTTAGCAAATATTTTGTCACCAAAAATAAAGGGGTTTTTTTTTTTGTCATATCACACCTAATAAAACAAGTTTTTTGTCAGACTACACCTAATAAAACATATTTTGCCAAAATACACCTAATAAAATTCATTTTTTGTTAGATCACACCTAAATACCTAATGTTGACTTCCAACTTTCATCCAACCCATTGCCGCCTTTTACCCACCCATTGTCGGCATGGTGGCCTTAACCACCTCATTGCGTCCCATAACCTACATTCTTAACACATGACCTATTTTCCCTCATTTCTAACACCTTCTCTCTCTATCCCTAATGTTTTCTCCCTCTATTTCTTCAAATTTCCCCTTTTTTCTTCAATCTATTTCATCACAATTTCATTCAAAAGGAGGTACTCAATTTTATCTTGGAGTTAAAAAATCAAATTTGGAAAGGAAATTAAGTTTGAGGAATTGATATGGGAGAGGAAAAAACCAATTTTGGTGGATGTAGGGTGGCTATGGGTGGGTAAGGGGGCGGTTATGGGTGGCTATGGGGGTGGGAATGGGTGGCTATGGGGGCGGGATGGGTGGCTATGGGTGGGTGTGGGTGGGTAAGGGGCGGGGATGGGTGGGTAAGAGGCGAAAGTCGATATTGGTGTAGTCTGACAAATAAAAAAAACTTTATTAGGTGTAGTTTGACAAAATTTGTTATATTAGGTGTGGTCTGACAAAAAAAAAAAAAGTTTTATTAGGTGTGGTGTAACAAAAAAATCTAAAATAAAATGATATGGTATCTTTTCCTTTGTCTATAGGTTATGTATTCTTGCACAAATGAATTTGCATTTTAATAGATATTTCTTTAGTGTAAATTTAAAGTTATTATCTGTTATTATATATAATAAAGTTATGACGGGTATTGAAGTGCCGATTAAGGAAGATATTGTTTTATTTCAAACTTTAAGTTGATTAAGCCATTTTGGACACCAATTTGAATATCGTTTAGAAAATGTGACGGCTGTGGGGGTGCAGATTAAGGAAGACAAGTAAGTAGTCCGCGAAGATTATTGATGGTTAGCTAAAACATATGATCGAGAGTGAGTAGGTGTCGAATAATATGTCATAGGGATGTTAGCTGATGAAGGACTTGGGTCAAGTCGGAATGTCAAATAGAAAAGTTCATGGTGTGGGTGAGATCGATTTGTTGCGTTGATACCCGAGTATATGTATACAAGTTAACAACGGATTGTGGAACCTAAAAAATTGACCAGGGAAGGGGTCAACTAAGAAAGTTGTAAGCATTATAAGGGATCTCGAGTAAAAAAGTCAACTGGTGGTGAAATAGTTAAGTAGAATATCAAATAAGTTGGTAAGAGGTGGTGAGCCAAATGGTGATAGGGCCGGGGTTTCTAGATTTTAGATCCTATTTACTTTTTAATACAAGTTAGATCACCCGCAAGTAGATCTGACAAACGGGTTGGATCATGTTAAATATTGGTCAGGTTGCTACAAGACGGATCAAATAATACAAGTTTGGGTCGTGTTTGGGTTTAAATACGGGTTAATCAATATATATTATTAAAGCAGGCTTTTTTCGAGCTCCCACAATGATTAGAACATTGTAGAATGTCCATTTTTCCATATTATGTAATTAAAATATTATATATAAATCCCATGTATGGTAAATAACCAAAGAATATAATGTTAATTGTACATGACATGGTAAATAAAAAATAATTAAATAAGAATGGAACTTTCTAGAAACTCTATGTTATGTATAAAAAAATTTGTATTTAAATCTTACATGGACTAAGTAAGTGATATGGCAAGTGAACAAATAATTTAATGTCAGTTATACATGATATGGTATGTAAAAAATAATTAAATAAGAATTATACGCTTTATGTAAATTAAGAAATAATTCAATAAAATGTAATTTTGGCCTAAAAAAAGAAGGCTTTTTTGAATACCCGCGGCGATTGCAATATTTTAGAAAGTCCATATTTTCACATTAAAAAGTCCATATTTTTTAACTTACCATATCATGTATAACTAGTTTGTATGCCCGCCCTACGCCCGGGCTACATATTCGCATTATTATACTCGTTTTATAAAAATGTTGATTTATCTTTTTTATAATATTATTAGTAATGATAGTATATTATATTATATGTTTCTACTCACTTACTCTCTATCATATTATTATTTTACTTCCACTTTTACATTAGCCGTTTTACTATCTCATCTTCATACCACGATCTCATCACCTGTTATATCACATTATATTTTTATATTACTATAACTTAGCTTACCACAATAATCACCATAAATTATATTATCGGAAAATGCATGTGGTACCCCTGTACTTTGGGGTTTTGCACGCGGTACCCCTACAAATTAACTTTGTGCATACGGTACCCCCGTACTTTTGAAAACTGCACACCATACCCATTTTTGAACTTCTGTTTGTTTATCCGTCTATAATATTGACAGGAGCGTGATTAGGTTGAGTTAATTACAATCAATAATCAATAATAATGAAATAAAATGATCAATCCCCACCTCATACTTTTCTCTCTCCTCTCCCCATTTCCCTTTCCCTACCAAGCACAACGTACTACCTCACGACCTCACCACCGACTACCTGGACACACCACCACCGTATGCTGTCCGGCCACAACGCTTGCTCTTTGTATGATGGCGATTCCAATAGTGGAGTAATCGCTCACCGTCGACGGTTCCCACTATCTCTCAGCACAATTCTAACTTCTCCCTCCGACGCGATTTCCCCCTTCCCCTCGGTCCGCCGCCACCACTCTTCTTCTAGCCCCCCCCTCTCCGTGTTTTCCCTAAAAATTCTGAATGAATAAACCTAGAGTCGGGGATTCTTAAAGTCCGGAAAATGTAAAATAGAAAAATAAGTAATTAGAAAAATACAGAAACCACGGTCCGCCAAGCTCTTCACCGCGGCCCGCAAAGCATCATCGCCGCCCGCCAAGCCACCACATCGGACCGCGAAAAGTCTTTGACGCATATCTTTTTGCTTCTTTTAACGCTCCGCCAAGCTTGCAGCGCGGCCACCAAAAGTCTCTGGAAAGCTTTTCAACAGCGCGTCAATTATTGTTCGCATCCAAAATGTGCTTCAAATGACCAAAATTACATAAAACCTAAGAACCAATACTCAACACCAATAGTGAGTATAATACATCATTTGGAACGTTAAATAAAAACCATCAACTTGATGCGTAGAAAATGGGCAGATCAGTATCTCATTTTGTGAAGTGTTTCATGTGTTTCGACGCTCGTCGCTTTGTATGCATTATTGACCGTTTTGACTATTTTCTAATAATCTCTTAGGTTTTTGGCTCTAATATTCTTCCAATCCTCATTATATCATACGTAGGGACTACCACCAAAATTTGAAATGTTTTCGTTTCGGAGCCATTTTAATGAAAAACCGTGGAGTATGTACTGCGATTCCGGTCAAATTTGATCAATTTTTCCAAAAACGTCATATGTCCTCCAAAAACTAATGTAGATACCCTAGAACTATACTTGTTAGATTTGAGTGTTAGTTCCTCATTTTCTGAAGTATTTCATGCGTTTTGACGCTCGTCACTTTGTATGGATTTATGACCGTTTTGGTCGTTTTCATTATCTTCTCTTAGGTTTTTTACTATAATATTTTGAAAATCCTCATTATATCATACGTAGAGACTACCACAAATTTGAGCCGTTTTCGCTCCGGATTTATCGAAAAAACCATGGATTATGTACTGCGATTCTGATCAAATTTGATCAATTTTTCGAAAAAAGCCAAATGTCCTCCAAACATTAGATTAGATACCCTAGGACTATACTTGTTAGATTTGAGTGTTCGTTCCAGATTTTGTGAAGTATTTCATGCGTTTCGATGCTCGTCACTTTGTATGGATTTATGACCGTTTTGGCCGTTTTCCTTATCTTCTCTTAGGTTTTTTACTCTAATATTTTCCAAATCCTTATTTTATCATACTTAGAGACAACCACCAAAATTTGAGTCATTTTTTCTCCGAAGCCATTTTATCAAAAAATCGTGGATTATGTACTGTGATTCTGGTCAAATTTGATCAATATTTCAAAAAAATGTCAAATGTACTCGAAACATTACTAAAGATACATTAGGACTATAGTTGTTGGATTTGAAGGTTGGTTCCTCATTTTGTGAATTATTTGTATAAATTTATGACCGTTTTGACCGTTTTGACCGTTTTTCAAACCTTCTTTTAGGTTTTTGGCTCTAATATCCTTCTAATCCTCATTATATCATACTTAGACATTACCACCGAAATTTGAGCCGTTTTTGCTCCGGAGCCATTTCATCGAAAAACCGTGGGGTTATGTATTACGATTCTGGTCAAATTTGATCAATTTTACGAAATACGCCAAATGTCCTCCACACATTACTGTAGATACCCGAGAACAAAAATTGTTGTATTTGAGTGTTGGTTCCTCATTTTCTGAACTATTTCATACGTTTCAACGCTCGTCACTTTGTATGGATTTATGACCGTTTTAACCGTTTTCCTTATCTTCTCTAAGGTTTTTGACTCTAATATTACGTAGAGACTACCACCAAAATTTGAGCTGTATTCGCTCCCGAGCCTTTTTATCGAAAAACCGTGGATTATGTACAGCGATTACATTCAAGTTCGATAAATTTTTCGAAAAACGTCAAATGTCCTCCAAAAGTTACTATAGATACCATAGGACTATACTTGTTGGATTTGAGTGTTGTTTCCTCATTTTCTGAATTATTTCATGCGTTTCGACGCTCGTCACTTTGTATGGATTTATGATCGTTTTGGCCGTTTTCATTCTCTTCTCTTAAGTTTTTTTACTCTAATATTTTGAAAATCCTCATTCTATCATACGTAGAGACTACCACCAAAATTTGAGTTGTTTTTGCTCCAGAGCATTTTTATCGAAAAACCTTAGATTATGTATTGCGATTCTGGTCAAATTTGATCAATTTTTCGAAACAAGCCAAATCTCCTTTAAACGTTAAATTAGATACCCTAGTACTATATTTATTGGATTTGAGTGTTGGTTCCTCATTTTGTGAAGTATTTCATGCGTTTCGAAGCTCGTCACTTTGTGTGGAATTCTGACATTTTATGGATGTTTTCCTAATGTTCTCTTAGGTTTTTGACTCTAATATTTTGCAAATCCTCATTATATCATATGTAGAGACTACCACAAAAATTGGAGCCGTTTTCACTCCGTAGCTTTTTTATCGAAAAACCGTGGATCTATCTTCTGGTGAAACTTGATCTATTTTACGAAACAAGCCATATGTCCTCCAAAAGTTAAATTAGATACCCTAGGACTATATTTGCTGGAATTGAGTGTTGGTTCCTCATTTTCTGAAATATTTCATGCGTTTCGACGCTCGTCACTTTGTATGGATTTATGATCGTTTTGGCCGTTTTCATTATCTTCTCTTATGTTTTTTACTCTAATATATTTCAAATCCTCATTATATAATACGTAGTAGAGACTACCACCAAAATTTGAGCCGTATTCGCTCCCGAGCCTTTTTATCGAAAAACCGTGGATTATATACTGCGATTCCGGTCAAATTTGAACCATTTTTTGAATAACGTCAAATATCCTCCAAAAATTACTGTAGATACCCTAGGACTATACTTGTTGCATTTGAGTGTTGTTTCCTCATTTTCTGAAGTATTTTATGCGTTTCGACGCTCGTCACTTTGTATGGATTTATAACTGTTTTGGTCGTTTTCCTTATCTTCTCTTAGGTTTGTGACTCTAATATTTTTCAGATTCTCATTATATCATATGTATAGACTATCACCAAAATTTGAACCGTATTCGCTCCCGAGCCTTTTTATAGAAAAACCGTCGATATCCTAGGACTACATTTGTTGGATTTGAGTGTTGGTTCCTCATTTTCTGAAGTATTTCATGCGTTTCGACGCTCGTCATTTTGTATGGATTTGTGATCGTTTTGGTCGTTTTCATTATCTTCTCTTAAGTTTTTTACTCTAATATTTTGAAAATCCTCATTATATCATACGTAGAGATTACCACCAAAATTTGAGCTATTTTCGCTACGGAGCATTTTTATCGAAAAACCGTGGATTATATATTGCGATTCTGGTCAAATTTGATCAATTTTTCGAAAAACGTCAAATGCCCTCCAAACGCTAAATTAGATACCCTAGGACTAAATTTGTTGGATTTGAGTGTTTGTTCCTCATTTTGTGAAGTATTTCATGCGTTTCGACGACCGTCACTTTGTATGGATTTATGATCGTTTTGGCCGTTTTCATTATCTTCTCTTAATTTTTTTACTCTAATATTTTTGAAATCCTCATCATATCAAACGTAGAGACTACCACCAAAATTTGAGCTGTTTTCGCTCCGGAGCATTTTTATCGAAAAACCGTGGATTATGTATTGCGATTCTAGTCAAATTTGATCAATTTTTAGAAACAAGTCAAATGTCCTTTAAACGTTAAATTAGATACCCTAGGACTATAGTCGTTGGATTTGAGTGTTGGTTCCTTATTTTGTGAAGTATTTCATGCGTTTCGATGCTCGTCACTTTGTGTGGATTTCTGACCGTTTTGGCTGTTTTCCTTATCTTATCTTAGGTTTTTGACTCTAATATTTTGCAAATCTTCATTCTATCTTACTAGTTGTTAACCCGTGCAAAATTGCACGGGACACCCTATTTGATTGTAAGTTCATCATGTTTAATTCAATATCATTTTAGAGGAGTTATGCCAGATTCGGTAAAATTAAAACAACTTAAAAAGTATCAGATTTAGTAAAATATTTTACGCCGATTCATGAATTTTAATGTAAGCAATACCACCAAACCCTACTCCCTCCGGTCCAGATTAAATTTATCATCATCTTTTTTATGGTTTCGACTTTGTTTTCCTCATTCCCATAATATTACGTTTTTTGTTGACTGAATAATTAAGTAGGCAAGACTAAGATGTTGGTGATGATTAGCTTTTAAATTTATTTGCTAAATAGATCATTAAGAATTATTTATTAGTTTTATTTTGAAGTGCGAAAAAGGGAGCGAGAAGTTTAATCTGGACCGGATGGAGTATATGCTAGTTAGTTTTAGGTTTATTTTTACAAATTATTATATACTCCGTATTCGATAGGACCAAAACATGTCAATTGGTTCCACTGGTGAATTTGCTATATAACGCACATAATAGACAATAATATTCGCATAGTTTCTTATTCACTATATATACCCATGGGTGTTTGATGAAGTGGGACAGACGAAGTATGAAATTAACATTATGTTTTTTTTCCTTTCAATTTTTAGCAATTAAACATTTTCTTACGTTACTGGGTTTGTACGTGCAGTTATACAGTGTAGTCCGTATTATTTTAAAATTTGCTAACATATAATGGTTCTATGTAACTCACCTGCGGAACATTTTTGTTGTTATCACCCGCGGAGCTCATTGTTAGCGTCTTACCTTTCGGCTTAGCTACCCACCCATATTATTTGTTTAATGCACGTATGTATTAGTTTGATTACACCCACCGCTTTGTATAACAATCATGTACAACTACCTCCAGCATAAACGTAACATATCTTTAATTCCTTGTTCCACATAAGAAATGATTATTCTGTAATTTGACATTAATGGAATATATGCTCACTATATATACTGAAATTGCTGTCAAAATTGAAGAAATGATCAAATGTTGTTTCCAAATAACTTACTGTAAAATATATATTAGTATAATTATTGGATGAAATCTTTTTTTTTAAATTTGAACGAAATATTAGGAGTTAATGTCCATATATAATTGGCTAATAAAAGCATCAACAAAATATCAATTGCCTTTGTGGTTGAAGTGTTACATTATAACCCAGAAAAATTGTTATGTGGCAGGTGATGAGGTGGCGCTGACATCAGCTGTGATGTGGATGGACTAAAAATTGTCTAAATATTTGCCTATTAGTATATATACTAGTTTACTGACCCACGGGCTGTTATAGGATATAGATAGAAAAAGTCTTTTTTATACTACAATCTTAGATCATAAACGTATTTTATTGGTCAGTTTAATAGATGTGTAAAAAAGGTTTTTAAAATAAGAAATCACGATGTTAGACTTGTCAAAAGCTTAAATCATATAGTAACTGTCAGGATCCAACTCATTTCGGGGGTAATAAACAATTGTTTTATGACCCGTATCCCATATTGACTTCGTCCGTTTATTCAACATATTTTTGGGTTAAACCTATCCAGAGTTGTAGATCCGGCTGGACCGTTCACCTGGACAAATTTAAGATGGTATAACCCCGAAATGTAACTGAAAATATCATATAATAAATCAATATTTATAATCTTATGATTGTTTGACGGAATAACTATAATGTATTTGACATATATGGGTTGATTTTCAATTTTTTTTTCTTTCTATTTTACCCGTTGTGACCAACACATTTTTGGGTCAACCCCAACGTGACCCATTAGCACATAAATAAATCAAAAGAATATAAAGTTCCCATAATAACTTAAGAAAAAAATGTATTTTATGTTATGTCTTTATTCAAATATAGACTGTATTAAAAGATAAAAAATTAAATTAGTAATGTAATCTTAAAATAATCGGAGACAGATCTAACATATGTTGCCATGTAGGTGACTTTGCATACGTCACATACAAATCGAACTTAAAGTTCGATATATATGAAACTCTCTCAAAAGTAGGGGGCTATCCGGTGGGTCGTGCAAATGCACGAGTTGTTGTAGGACACATGGTCATCAATCCGCTTTTTAACACTATTGTACATATAGCGATACTAATAAATGCACAATAAAAAAATATTTTAGGAGATACGACTTTAGACTCGTCAAAAGCTTTTTTAGATGGTACATTTTTAGTCTTTTTGTCTTTTTAATAGCATACTTTAATATTTAATTACTAAAAGATACAAAATTGTTGAGTTCTAAGCTATGATTGTCAGAAACCAGGGACTTGAAACATTGAGTTCTAAGCTATAATCGTCAGAACCAAGAATTTTCAGTGTCAAGCTCCTGAGCCTATATACCTTTGCACGTATAAGAGTCACATTGATTCTATGCCAATAACCAAGTAGTGAAGATGAATAAATCCTCGAATTTTCCCGTGATTTAACATAGGATATCGTTCACTTGAAATCCCATGATAAATCAAAGTGAATGAATACTCGAATCTTAGATCATAAACGTATTTTATTGGTCAGTTTAATAGATGTGTAGGAAAGGTTTTTAAAATAGGAAATCACGATGTCAGACTTATCAAAAGCTTAAATCATATGGTAATTGTCAGGATCCAACCCATTTTGGGGTCACAAACATTTTTTTATAACCCGTATCCCATATTGACTTGAACTCGCTAATTGTTGGATCATAAACCCACTATTTCTGGGACATGACCCTTATTAACCCAACTTGTAAAATACACAATTTTTTTAAACAAAGATAGCCCGATCAATCAACTCGATTTGACCAGTAATTAAGACAAAAATGAATTCCTAATAATGATTTAGAAGAACATACAGCGAGTATAATATTTAATAATTAAATAACTAAGACGATGGTATTATACCCCTATGGTAATTCATCTTTCAAGTAGTGGCGCTACGCTGTATCTGATATGTACAATTTTAGAGCATGTTCATCTCTCATTAAGAGAGAAGTACATTAAAACTGGTAGATGTAAATTAGAAAAAATAAATACTTATCACAAATTTAGACGTTAATCCTATTTTATGTCCAGTGAGGGACTAACCCATATTTATGTTTTGACTTTTGACACACATGGGTTAACTTTAACATCACTCGTTGACATGAAATAATTGAGTTAAGAGCGATATAACATATTATGATTCGAATTAGCTAAAAATTTGTCCTTTAAATCAGTGTGAAAAAACGGCATAAGACTCGAATTAATTCACTTATACTCCGTATAATAATATATTGCCTCGTTAAAAGCTATTTTATAGGAAAAAAAATTGTGCATTTTGTTATCACCCGTGCACGGGCTATTATAAGATATTCTGAAAAACAGTATTTTCTTAGAGTTGTTAAACTTTAAAGCTTAACTAACCGAGCCATTTTATCGAAAAACAGTGGATTATATACTGCGATTCCGGTCAAACTTGATCAATTTTTCGAATAACGTCAAATGTCCTCCAAAACTTACTATAGATACCGTAGGACTATACTTGTTGTATTTGAGTGTTGTTTCCTCAATTTCTGAAGTATTCCGTGTGTTTCGACGCTCGTCACTTTGTATGGATTTATGACCGTTTTTGTCGTTTTCCTTATCTTTACTTAGGTTTTTTACTCTAATATTTTGCAAATATTTATTTTATTATACATAGAGACCACCACCAAAATTTGAGTCATTGTTGTTCCGAAGCCATTTTATCAAAAAATCGTGGATTATGTATTGTGATTCTGGTCAAATTTGATCAATTTTCCGAAAAAAAGCCAATTGTCCTCCAAACATTACTGAAGATACATTAGTACTATACTTGTTGGATTTGAGTGTTGGTTCCTCATTTTCTGAAGTATTTCGTACGTTTCGACGCTCATCACTTTGTATGGATATATGACCGTTTTGGCTGTTTTCCTTATTACCTCTTAGGTTTTTTACTCTAATATATTACAAATCCTCATTATATCATACGTAGAGACTACTACCAAAATTTGAGTCGTATTCGCTCCCGAGTCTTTTTATCGAAAAACCGTGGATTATATATACAGCGATTTTGGTCAAATTTGATCACTTTTTCGAAAAATGTCAAATGTCCTCCAAAATTTACTGTAGATGCCCTAGGACTATACTTGTGTGATTTGAGGGTTGTTTCCTCATTTTCTGAAGTATTCCATGCGCTTCGACGCTCGTCACTTTGTATGGATTTATGACCGTTTTGGCCCTTTTTTTTTTGTAAGAATTTGAACTTTTTATTCATCCATATCGGGAATAAAAAGAAAAGGATATCTTACAAAAAGGACACCACTAACAAGCAAACACTAGACAACCCCCACGCTCCTCTACAACTTTAGACTATTCGTTACTTCTATACTATCACAGTCCTTAATTTTAGCAAAAATCCTAATGCTAACACCATTTTTGATTTCCTTGACTGCCCAGGCTTCATTATGCTCCAATCCTCCAAAAATCCTAGCATTTCTCTCTTGCCAAATTGCATAAACTGTCGTAATGAGGCTACATACCATCCACTGGTGTTTCCAATGTCTTCTTCATTTCCTTTGATTCAGCCACTGCACTTCCTTCTCCAAGTATTTTGGTTGCCTCCGAATACCCAACCACTTCAAAATGCTGCCCCAGATTTCCGTAGCATATTGGCATTCAAAGAACAAATGTCTGTGATTTTCCGCTTCCCTCTTACAAAGGCAACATCTGTTAACCAAAATCATGCCCCTTGCACATATATTATCCACAGTAGCTAATGAATTCTGAATTGCTAGAGCAGCTACAAAGCTGTGCTTAGGCAGATTTATTGTTCTCCATATCACTCTGTGCCAAGCATTTTCCTGATGCTTCTTCCTGAAAAACTGATAGCTCTCAGTAGCATTGTATTTTCCTTTCCTCTGCCAACTTTGAATGAGCTTTTCCGCAGCTTCAACATTGTCAGCTTTGGAGAGAATTTCATCCCTGACAGTTAGGATGCTTTTCCAGGTTTCAGAGTCCCCTGCTTTCACCCCGATCTGCCAGACATTCCTTTCTCTCAGCTTATACTCCCTAATCCAACAATTCCAGGCTCCCTTGCTTTCAACCTGAAGCTGTCACAACCATTTTGCTATCATGGCTTTATTCCAAGCCAAGACCTCTTTGATATCAAGACCCCCCTCCTTTTTTGGAGTACAAAGACCTTCCCAGCTTTTATACACCATCTTCCTCTTCCCAATTTCTATATTCCAAAGAAAGTCCTTACACAACTTCTTAATCTTCTTTATAATTCCTTTGGGAAGCAACAAGCTGGCACACCAAAAATTCTCCAAACCAAAGATCACTGTATTAATCAATTGGACCTTCCCTGCATAGGATTTTGGCCGTTTTCATTATCTTCTCTTAAGATTTTTACTCTAATATTTTGAAAATCCTCATTATATCATACGTAGAGACTACCACCAAAATTTGAGCCGTTTTCGCTACGTAGCTTTTTTTATCGAAAACGTGGATTATGTATAGTGATTCTGGTGAAATTTGATCTATTTTAAGAAACAAGCCATATGTCCTCCAAACGTTAAATTAGATACCCTAGGATTATATTTGTTGGATTTGAGTGTTGGTTCCCCATTTTGTGAAGTATTTCAGCGTTTCGACGCTCGTCACTTTGTGTGAATTTCTGACCGTTTTGGCTGTTTTTCTTATCTTCTCTTAGGTTTTTGACACTAATATTTTGCCATCCTCATTATATCATATGTAGAGACTACCACCAAAATGTGAGTCATTTTTTATCCGGAGCCATTTTGTTGAAAAATAGTGGATTATGTAATGTTATTCTGATCAAATTTGATCAATTTTCCGCCAAAGGATAAGAGCTGATTGCTGGCGATGACTTAAAGCCAAAGGTCCTCCAAACATTACTGAAGATACATTAGGATTATACTTTTTGGATTTGAGTTTTGGTTCCTCATTTTCTGAAGTATTTCATGCGTCTCGAAGCTCGTCACTTTGTATGGATTTATAACCGTTTTTGCCGTTTTCCTTATCTTCTCTTAGATTTTTTACTCTAATATTTTGCAAATCCTTATTTTATCATACTTAGAGACCACCACCAAAATTTGAGTCGTTTTAGCTCCGAAGCCATTTTATCAAAAAATCGTGGATTATGTACTGTGATTCTGGTCAAATTTGATCAATTTTCCGAAAAAATGCCACATGTCCTCCAAACATTACTGAAGATACATTAGTACTATAATTGTTGGATTTGAGTGTTGGTTCCTCATTTTGTGAAATATTTCATGCGTTCGACGCTTGTCACTTTGTATGGCTTTATGACCGTTTAGGCCGTTTTTCTAACCTTCTCCTAGAATTTTGGCCCTAATATTCTTCCAATCTTCATTATATCATACTTAGACACTACCACCTATATTTGAGCCGTATTTGCTCCGGAGCCATTTTATCGAAAAACCGTGGATTATGTACTACGATTCTGGTCAAATTTGATCAATTTTACGAAATACGCCAAATCTCCTCCACACATTACTGTAGATACCCTAGGACAACAATTGTTGTATTTGAGTGTTGGCTCCTCATTTTCTGAAGTATTTCGTACGTTTCGACGCTCATCACTTTGTATGGATTTATGACCGTTTTGACCGTTTTTCTTATTTTCTTTTAGATTTTTGACTCTAATATATTTCAAATCCTCATTATATCATACGTCGAGACTACCACCAAAATTTGAGCCGTATTCTCTCCCGAGCCTTTTTATCGAAAAACCGTGGATTATATATACATCGATTCCGGTCAAATTTGATCAATTTTTCGAAAAACGTCAAATGTCTCCAAAAATTACTGTAGATACCCTAGGACTATACTTGTTGGATTTGAGTGTTGTTTCCTCATTTTCTGAAGTATTCCATGCGCTTCGACGCTCGTCACTTTGTATGGATTTATGACCGTTTTGGCCGTTTTCATTATCTTCTCTTAAGATTTTTACTCTAATATTTTTCAAATCCTTATTATATCATATGTAGAGACTACCACCAAAATTTGAGCCGTATTCGCTCCCGAGCCTTTTTATCGAAAATCCGTAGATTATATATTGCGATTCCGGTCAAATCTGATCAATTTTTCGAATAACGTCAAATGTCCTCCAAAAGTTACTGTAGATACCCTAGGACTATACTTGTTGGAATTGAGTTTTGGTTTCTCATTTTCTGAAGTATCTCATGCGTTTCGACGTTCGTCACTTTGTATGGATTTATGACCGTTTTTGCCGTTTTCCTTATCTTCTCTTAGGTTTTTTACTCTTATATTTTGCAAATCCTTATTTTATCATACTTAGAAACCCCCACCAAAATTTGAGTCGTTTTTACTCCGAAGCCATTTTATCAAAAAATCGTGGATTATGTACTGTGATTGGTCAAATTTGATAAATTTTCCGAAAAAAAAAGTCAAATGTCCTCCAAACATTAATGAAGATACATTTGTACTATACTTGTTGGATATGAGTGTTGGTTCCTCATTTTGTGAAATATTTCATGCGTTTCGACGCTCGTCACTTTGTATGGCTTCGTTTTGGCCAATTTCTTACCTTCTCTTAGGTTTTTGGCTCTAATATTCTTCCAATCCTCATTATATCATATTTAGACACTACCACCAAAATTTGAGCCGTTTTTGCTGCGGAGCCATTTTATCGGAAAGTGGATTATATACTACGACTCTGGTCAAATTTGATCAAATTTACGAAATACGCCAAATGTCCTCCAAACATTAGATTTTTAACTTACGGAATATTATCTTCCCATAACATATAAAATAATTTCATAATTATGAAAATGTGATATCTTCATCCTGGTTACCATCAGCTTATTTTCATGATTACCATAAGATTATGTACATTATACTACATTTTCATAACTAATGCATGAATTTTGTACATGAGTACCAAAAACTCACATATGGTATATAACAACAATTCCATAACCTATATTAATTTCTTATTCACCAGAAGCTATCAGAAAATTCAAAGGGCTCATGACCTCTTCAATGCCCACAAAAAAAGATTCGTTTATAAATATAGTAAGATTAAGATTGGTATTGAGTTATTTGTTCATTTACCATATCACTTATCATCATGATTAGTACATGATATGGTAAGAGAACAAATAATTTAATTTGAATTGTATATATATGAAATGAAATTTTGAACTCAAAGAAAAAATGTATGTGACATGGACACATGGTTCACAAAAATGGAACCTCAAATATATATACAAACATGAAAACGATCCATGTGAAAAATAGAACTGCAAAGATACCATGTGAATGTTCCTAAGTAATAATTATTTTAAGAGGTCGGCTAACTAATAGTATTGAAGGTAGTGTTTTTAAAGAAACGTTTAGTTCTAATGACATTAGAGAGTAATGATTTAACATTTTACAATTAAAGAACAAAATTTTATTTTAGATTTTAGCAAAAAAAAAAAAAAAATCAATTATGTGTCTAAAGGGCAAAAATTAATTACATATTATACACAAACCTAAAATTTTTGACACCATGTGAAAAATAGAATTATAAGGCTACTATGTGAATGTTTCGAAGTAATACTATCTTTTTGTTTTTTAAAAAAAGTAAACAATAATATTCAAAGTTGTGTTTTTGTATAAAAGTATAGTTTTAAATGACATTAAAAGTTGTTGATTTAAAGTCGAAGAATTAAAGACGGAGATTTTATTTTAGAATATACTATTTGTTTTCAAGATCAATCATGCATGTGTCCAAAGGGCAAAAATTGAGGTACATATTTTTGTGAAATTCTCCTAATTAATCATAGTGGATCCCTAAATTTATTTACACTCAAATATAATTTTCACATAAATAAGTCATGTAACATGCCCTTGGGTCACTCTATCAAAATTTTATAGTAATTATTTGATATTTGACACTAAATTATATATTTTAAATTGTCTTAAAATTTATATACAAGCTCATTATCAGGAATCTAATTATTAAGGCTCAGTAAAAGGGTATAAGTTCTCAAATTGTAAAATAAATTTTATAAGAAAAGTAATTGTTTATTACACGGGTAAAATAAAATGCAAGCAATAGATCATATATAAAGTTTTAGATATTCATGGGTTCAATTTTATCATTATGATTAGACATCATTATTAAGTGGCCCGTGCGATGCACGAGCTTTCATTAAAAAAATTAATTTAGTTCTAATTTATTAGAGGGTGCTAAATTAAAATTGTAAAATTAAAGACAAATACTTCATTTTAGATTATAGTATTTTTTTTCAATAATGTGTTCGAAGGGCAAAAATTATGTTACATATTGTAAACAAACATGAAATTGTGAAAATCAAGTGAAAAATAGAAATACAAGAGTACTGTGTGAATGTTTCTAAGTAATCAAATATATTTTTTTCTCAAGAGGTTAAGTAATACTCAATCTTCAAGGTAGTTCTATTGAATTAAAATATAATTGTAGTGACATTATAGTGAGAGGTCTGATTTGAAAGTATAAGTTTTCAAATTTGTAAAATGAGGTTCATATAATGAAAATAATTGTCTAAAGCAATAGTTTCTATATAAGGGTCAAATATTTACCGATTCAAGTTTATCATCATAATTGGATATCGTCATTAAAAGATCCGTGCAACGCACGGGCTTACATCTAGTAATACATTATAAGATGGTAACATATTGGGAGGGTCTTTCTAAATCTACTTTGAAACTTAGATAAGATCGATATGCTAACAATGTATCGTTAATGTCCATCTAAACTCGGACTCGTACTATTTCCGTTTTGTAGGACTGTTAACGTTAGAAATGCAAGAGAACAAATTGAACAAAGAAAAAAAAAAGAAAAAACGGGTGGTGAAGTACTACCCAAAGTCATGATGAGAGTCAAGCCCAAAGTTTGAAGGCAAGAGTGACTGGAGTCCATTGGGCCTAACTAATATATTTATGATTCACTTCTTGTGACTGGATCTCTGGAATTTTATCAATGGTTAATGCATGTTGTTTAGACCTGTCAAATGGGTAGGGTGGGCGGGTTTCGGGTTCAGGTCACTACGGATCGAGTTGAATACAGGTCAAGTCAAATATGGGTCGACTATATGCAGGTTTATACGGGTTCGGATCGGGTTACGAGTTGACCAACGGGTCAAAAACACATGTTCACGCCTTTTTTAATCGGTAATTATTATCATCAAATTATTATCTTATTACTATTTTACAAGCATTTTATGTATTATATTATATAATAATAATAGTTTAATCACAGTTGTGTCCTTAAATGTTTTAAATTAATCAATTATTAATATTTAATATTTGTCTATTTTTTTTTTTTTTTTTTTTTGCACAATTAATTTGACCGACCGGGTCGGGTAGCGTTGGGTTATGACCTAGGCATTCGGGTCATTTTCGGCTCCGGGTTGAGAAAATTGGGGTTTTTTCGGGTTATTTCCGGGTCGGGTCCCGGACGATTTTTCGAGTCGGGTCAGTTTTTGACAGGTCTAATATTTCTATATTAGGAAGTAGGGACGTCAGCTTCAGAGTGTACGTAGATCTTACATCTCCTTAATTGAACCCTTTTTCTATGTTTGTCATCACATGTAGTTGTATACTTGTATACTAATTTAATCGGTAAATCAGTAATGTTACCAATCTCAATATCTCATTATCAATTTACATACCTTGTAACCATAATTTGTGATATAGTGGCGCATAGTCTATGATCTCGTGGTTAAATTGTTATACAACTCTAGTTATATGTATTTGTGGTTAACAAAATCGATAACACAAGTTGGTATAGGGTTTCAGACTTTCAGCCGTGGTTGAGCCAGATTGATTACAAATTAGGGTCAATTTAATCAATTTGCATTTGCGCAAGTATGAAGTCGATTTTAAATCCATGATTATCAAAGTAACAACTAACATTACGTCAAAAAAAAAAAAAAAAAAAAAAGTAACAACTAACCATGCATATAGTAAGGTCAGATCTAACTTAAATTAACAGGAGTACTTCCAAAATTCACCAAATAAGAAATCAGACGAGTTTCTCAAATGAAGTCGGATATACTAATATTACCCCTATCATTTGACCTTCATTGGACCTACAAAGCCTCCTGCCAACCTCTTTATTCATTATTATTCACATTAAAAAGCCTAGCCTGACACGAGACATTCACTGTGTTGTAGTGAAAGACAGGAGTCCATACAAGATTCAACCTCCACCAGTTTCTCAACAAATATATTATAAACCAACTTAGTGGAGCATTGATTTTATTAAATCTTTAGTGGCAAAGATTGTGGAATCATAGACTAAACAAACTAACAAAGCTTTACCAACACTAACAATATCATATGATAAAATGACAGCAACACCATCTAACTTTACTTCATTTTCATTACTCAGAAAAAAAAAAAAAAAATTGTTTTTCATTTTTTCCAAAGTAAAACTACATGTTGCAAAGTGCATCATCGAATGCACATAAATAAATAATGCAAATAAAGGGCTTATATTTCCTACCAAGCTCCTCAATGCATTTATTCATACATCTATTAATGCAGTATACAGAACAAATACTTATCTTCCTTAACAAGCTCCCAAACAAATGATAAATACTCTTTATACTTTATTGTGCACCGTTAATGCATAATGCGACATACACAAATGCTCGTCCTTTGGCCTATCAAAAGTGGGAAAAGAAGAGTAATGTATGGGGCCGTAGGGCGTTAAATGAGAGGACATTAAAGAATTCAATTTCACCAAGCTTTGTAGTCTCACTATGCATAAATCATACTCAAACGTATCATAAAATCACACAAACAAGTACGCCTTTTTCTCAAGGCTCAAAATCAAATATATTGGGCAAAGTATGCCGACACTAACAAGAATAAGTAGACAAAGCATAGCATTACATTTGAAAAGAAGCAAACTTTGCAAACATTTCTCAGTTTTCTGCTAAAAAAATGGAGAACAAAGAACCCATCTTGAAGAAGTTGCTGTTTTTCTCTCTTTTACCATCCTTCGTTCTTCTTCTGCTTCTCTGCCATCACCAACAACACTCATTTTTAAGCTATTCTTGTAAGTTAGCTCTTTTACTTCAATTTTCAAGTATCAAACTCTATGATGTAATATGCGCGTTTGTCTGTAGATGTCAGTTAATTCAGTTGGTAATGTTGTTGACGGAGTTATCGGTCCGAAACTTGTCTCCATTAACATTGTTATGTTTTGTAATGGGCAGTAGATGAAGGGCAGCATAATTCAGGGAATAAGAGAAATGATGAACTTCAGATTGAAAAAGAGGCAGAATCATTGAAGCTGCATTTTAAGCTGAGAAGGCTTGTTAATAGTAAGTTCATCAGCTATAATTAAGTATCTTTCCTGACTTTAATTCATGATTTGTATGAAAAAGAAGGGTTTAAACTTGAATGGTTTATGATTACTCTATCCGGGTCCTTCAATCTCTTGCGTCTGGTTTGAGTTTCTCTCAATCACGTATTCGAACGAAACGTAAAGAATTCAATGTAATAGTATATGATCAAGTATGTTGGTAGGTGTTGCATACATTCAGGTCATCAGGTGTAGTACCTTGGGTTCTAGTGTTCTACCAACCTTTTCAAGATTTGGTATCAAGAAAACATTTGGTCATTGTACAATTAAAATAGACTAAAGTAACAAAGTTATTCTCTTTAAAAAAGAAAGTCTTTTAAAAAGCAGAAATCAGTGGTAAAAAAAAACAAAGTTTATGCTTCAGATTCTCTATTGTTTAAACTTCACAATATCATGCATTCATGATGGTTCATCCTTAGACATCTAACTAGAAGTCTAGAACAATAACAAATCATCATCGTTTGATACCTTCAGTACGTCATGAGAAATGTCGGATGTATGCAACCTTACCCTCATTTAAACGCGTAAAGTGGTTCGCCTATTGAGCGTTCGAAAAATGAAATTTATAATTACAATGATATTAGTGGGTAAGTAATTAAGAAATGGGGTTCTTGGGAAAATGCAGCAAAATCTAAGTAGAGGAGTAAAGAATCTCATATCTATTGACTAATGTTGTTTGGTCCAAGAATATCATAATTTTTTTTATTAATGAATGAATAGCTTCAACTTCAAGAACTTCTGAGCATGTGATGTGTTTGGTTTGAAGCAATACTCCTACATTATTTCAAGTTCTTTTGTCCACACATTTGTATGCTATTGCTTTCCTACTGCTTGTTACTCTTGTGGGGGCGTTTTCTGTCACTTTCTATTTGTATTTATACACCAGTCTTTTCTCCACACCATTCACTGCCTATCTTTCCCTTTAGATTCTTGTTATCTTCTTTTAAAATGGATTGAATTGAACCGGACTGAACTGAACTAAACTGTGATTTTGGATAGGCTATTGGGATAATATGCAAAAATGTACTCTGTAATGAATTGGACGGAAGGTTAATGTTGTAACATGTGTGAGTTTTAGTCCCACATCTAAACATCAGGTGGGATTTTCCCAACGTATACGAGTAAGTAAGTTGAGTCGGAACTGTGGGATATTTCTTCTATTGCCATTAGTTTTAGGATAAATTCTCACTTATGTGCTAAGACGAGTCTTTTTAGTGCCATCTACCAAAGGTATGTAGGTGACGAACTGCTTTCCGGTATCAAATAATCGGAACTGTTGCACCAATAATGTTGTCATTAATAATCCAAACTGTTGTTTTTAGTATACTGGAACTGTCTTTGTACAACTGTTTTCTGTGGTTATAACTAAATACACAAGGCCCTTTAGATAGCTACAATCTACATGACAGAAACGAGGTTCAAATTATTAGAATCAGCTTAAGAAGGGGTTGTCAAATACTCAAATGCCCATACCTCAGAAGTTTAGATATCACTCTTTGCCTATTCCTTTAGTACAGAACATATCTATCACTTTTTGTACTGGGGCACTAGCGCCGCCTTCTGATGCGTTCTCATTTTCCTTCGTAAAATAGATAGCTTTCCACCTGAAGCAATGACTTGATGATGAAATGTTAGAAAACAACCTGTCATGTGTGTCGTGCAGGTGAATGTCCGACAATGAAAGAATATATTAGAATCAACTACATGAAAAAACCAGGAGTCAGTCAACTCTTTGGCAATTGGGTTTCTGATGGAACCCCCTTAGGCGTTTTAAACGGCTTAGGCCTGTTGTTCTTACATAAATATTTTTGATTTTGAAGCATCGTATCACATATAGTCATATATATATGACTGACTTCGACAAACTAATCAGAGTCTTGGCAATTTAGTTATATTATGTAGCGCAATGTGGTGCAAGTTTATCCTCTACAGTAAGAATTTGAAGGACTGAAATTTGATATATGATTGTTCAATGATGACAGGAAAAGATCTTGCTGAGTTTGACTCCACCAGATATTCCTATGATGTTGATGACTTCACTGAAATAAGTGTAATAAGCAAGCCAGTTATATACGACCAGAAATTATCAACTCTTTATGCACCATCTGATGACGAAATCCTGCCCAGCAAAAGGAAGGTCAAGCCATATCCAAGAAGAGAAGACCCAAGTGCCATGGAATGGGTTACACCGGTTGAAATACTTACCGGAAGAGCCAGCAGCACTAATCCTCCAGCGTGCCAAATTAAGCATGATGTGCCCGCTTTGTTTTTCTCATTCCAAGGATTTGTGGAGAACCCGTTCCACGCCTTCAATGAAATTGTAATTCCATTGTTCCTTACCAGCCGGCATTTCGAGTCTCAGGTGCAGTTTGTGCTCACTGATTACAGATATGAATGGTTCTGGAAATATACCCGTGTACTGGAGAAGTTATCATCCTTTGAGATCGTTGGTAAAAATGCTGATAAAAAGGTTCACTGTTTTCCTGCTGCTGTTGTTGGCCTCAGGTATATATTTCTATTATTTGCTTACTCTTCTGACATATTTGAGTTGCTCGTTTCAATATTTTCTATTAGATTTGCTTATATGGGCAACTGAAGCAGCTTAATTATTGATTCCCCTGTTGATATCTTAACATCTAAATTTCCTGTCCGCCTGGTCCAAAACTAAAAAAATTAACTTTCCCGTCTAGACTAGAAGTTTGGTGCTACACTTGGAGCGTTATCTTCTGATTCGGAGATTCAGCTGCCTTGCGTTCAAAACTACAACTTAATCGTGCACGAACCTTGTAGATTGTTGCTCGTTAAGATGAACTGACTATCATGCACAAAATTCATCAATGAGAGTGATCAGTATGAATGTGATGTATGTAGGTACCATGAAAATCTTGCTGTGAACAGCAGCAAAGTCCCATTAGGATACACTATGCAGAACTTCAGGCAATTTCTCTGGAATATATACAATGTTAAGGTCAAAACCACCCTAAATCTTCAGAAGCCGAAGGTGCTTCTAGTATCTCGCAAAAGATCAAGAATGTTTTTGAATGAAGACGAGATGGTGAAAATGATGGAGGACGAGTTAGGCTTTCAAGTCTATAGAGCGTTACCAAACGAAACATCAAACCTTGGCAAATTTGGCCGAATTGTAAACTCATGTGAGATAATGATTGGGGCTCACGGGGCTGGACTTACAAACAGCTTGTTTCTGCCCACTGGCGCAGTCATGATCCAGGTTGTGCCTCTAGGCCTGAACTGGGCTTCAGATAACTACTTTGGTGAACCAGCCCCCGGCATTGGACTAAAGTATATCAGGTACAAAATTTGGAGGAACGAGACTTCACTGTACGAAGAGTATGGTCCAAATGATCCCGTTGTGTCAGATCCTGCATCGATCTGGGCAAAAGGGTACATGGCTGTCAAGAAAGCCTACGTAGATGAACAAAACTTCAGGATCAACTTACCTAGGTTCAGGGATGTCCTCCTTGAAGCTGTGAAAGTCATGGGAAAGTCTTCTGCCTGATATACGAGGATATATGGTCGCATTGTACATGAAATTTATTTATTATTGCTCGAATCTACATTTCGGGTTTGAGCATTCATGTGTTGCAGGAGATGCTGGATTGGTTCTTACAGGCATACAAGATATGTGTAAATATCAAAATTTTGATTCCTGATTTCTCACTCCCCTGAGCTGAGAACTGCCTGTATTGTGTCCCATGGCCCATGACAGCCAGTGTCACTGATATGAAATATTGTCTCGACTCTCGAGTTATTTACATATTGTTGTAGTTTGTGCACCTTGAATACCCCTTAAATTCGCCTATGTATACTAGTAAATGTAATTGATTACTCATGAGTCCCGAAGAATATCTTTGGTCTAGAAATGTACTCTATAACCATCAAGCAACATGAAAGATTCATTTCCTTGTAACGAAATGACGAGGACAACATCGATACAGTTAAGCTTACTGACATTTGCGACAACCTTTGATATGTTTAAGAACACTGGATTGGTAAATACGGATGCGCGATTTAAGGTGACATAATGAAAGCTTCAAGAAGATGAAAAGTTAATTAGCACGTTCCCACCACTTCTTATACCGCATCTAAACTGGATCAAACCAAAATTAGTCCCAAGTTAATGCAGTCATTTGGGGTTTTGTTCTGCTTGTTTGTATCTGAAGCTTAAGGTTCTTTACCACCGTACCACTAAGATATGTCCATGATAACCATATCTGTTGGGAAAAGACGGGTAGTGGAAGCGTATTTACTTTTCCCTCTTTGTTTGATTAAAATGGGGTTAGATAAAAAATTTATGCGAAAAGCAATAAAATAGAGACACCAGAAATTTTTAGGTGGTAAAACCCCAATATGGGGAAACATCCACCGGCCAAATCCCGAAAACTTCCACTATACGAACAAGTGGGATTACAAGGATTTGTCGTCTCTAGCGCACTAGAGGATTACTCTCATCTCTTTAGGATGAATTACAATATGTATTAATCACCAAACTTGTGGTGGTACACTCTCACTCAAAAGTGGTTTTCTCTTTTTTTCTCTTGGAGGAACTTTTTCTCTCACTCTCTCACACTTGTGTTTTGTGTGTGGTTTGAATGAATAATCCTCTCCAAATTAAGGGTATATATATAGCAAACCCCAACCCTTAGAAACTCCCTAAAATGAATAGGTAACACCTAACAATAAGTGTACACTATTCAATGGTTGGAGGTTTTGTTGTCACATACACTTCACCTTGTAAATGCATACATGAAACATTCATATGCATTCACATTTTCAAGTAAACGTATGAACACCCTTCTTTCGGATAAGGGTACACATACAATGAGTGTATGAGGAATCTTCATACACTATACTTTTACCAATTAGAGTGATTGACTAGATTGTTAATAGCAGACTAAAAATAGTGCAAAACCTAAAAGAATCACCCTCCCACAACGACACAACCACCCACCAACCCATCACCACCACCGTCCACCCCCATCCGTACCGCCACCGCCACTTGGCCATAGTCGGCAACCCTCTCAACCTCGGTGGTCCACCCACTAACCACCCTGCCTCTCCTCCTATATATTTATATCCGCGCGCGCGTTGTTGGCAAAGGTTATCATCGATGCCCACATGTCCACCGAGAGGTCGCGCATCCACCATACCAACTTTTGCCTCCCAGATATGCCATTCGCCACACCCACGGCACAGCCATTGCCTAGGTCACTTTTTCCCAAATTAATTGATTTATATGTGTCAATTCGAGGCGGATTATATGGAGAGAAAAATGTCGAGGAGGGGCGGAGGAGTTCCTGGCAATGATCAATGGTGGCCTTCTTGGGTTCTTATACCATGGGCGAACCTTGTGGTGAGGTCGGAACGATGGTTGGGGCTGATGGCGCGGTGGGCAAAGTGGTGGGTCGATGATAATTAATAAGAGGGGTTTGGAACTTGGGGGTGAGGGAAGAAAGTGACATTAATTTTGTTGAGCCAATCGCTGATATTATACAATTACTATTTGTTGTGGTGCTGAGTTGTAACTAATAATTGGTAATGTATGAGATTCCTCATACATCCAATGTATGTGTACTAGGTTCCCCCTTCTTTCCTCATAATTCCATGTTTATAGAGAAATTCCCTAACTTCTATTATTAATGTTGAGTCATTAATTTG
This sequence comes from Spergularia marina, assembly GCA_963680865.1. Classification (NCBI taxonomy): domain Eukaryota; kingdom Viridiplantae; phylum Streptophyta; class Magnoliopsida; order Caryophyllales; family Caryophyllaceae; genus Spergularia; species Spergularia marina. The sequence goes on along the minus strand of OY804549.1, from coordinate 5,490,055 downwards.
GGAGGGAACCCAACAAATCTCCCCCTTCCCGACCTAATAACGGGACAACGTCACACCGACTCATCACAACAATCATCGAACTTTTTCGTCGGAATCACTTTGGTCATCATGTCGGACCAGTTATCGTCGGTATGAACTTTTTCCAAGTGTAATTGTTTCTCCTCCAACACATCTCGTATCCAATGATAACGAACATCAATATGCTTGGACTGAGAATGATAGGTTGAGTTTTTGGCCACATGAATTGCACTTTGACTATCACAATGCACCATGTACCTCTCTTGTTTTTGGCCTAACTCAGCTCCCCCTGCAAAAGTAGTCACATAACCGGATGTAGACTTTTTGCAATCGATATCTCTTGCCATATCTGAGTCTGTATACCCCTTTAACACTGGCTTCCCCATTCCGAAACACAAGCACCTCTTGCTTGTTCCACGGAGATATCGAAAAATCCATTTTACAGCAACCCAGTGCTCTTTTCCTGGATTTGATAGGAAACGACCCACAATACCAACTGCATATGCAATGTCAGGTCGGGTACAAACCATGGCGTACATTAGACTACCAACTGCGGATGAATATGGGATATTTCTCATCTCTTCTTTCTCTTTCTCACTTTGCGGACACTGCTAATTGGTCAGCTTGAAATGTCCCGCAAGTGGAACATGTACCGGCTTGCTTGTATGCATGTTGAATCTTTCTAGAACTTTCTCCATATATTTCTCTTGAGATACCCATAAGAGCTTCTTTGACCGGTCGCGGGTAATCCTCATACCCAAAATTTGCTTTGCGGGCCCTATGGCAGAGGACTTACTCAAGGCTTTCTTTAGTGTTGCAACTTTCTTATTGTCTTGTCCTACAATCAACATGTCAACAACATAGAGCAACAATATAATCAAATCTTCACTGTTATACCTCTTCATAAAGACACAATGATCCGTAGGGGTTTTATTGAACCCATTTTGCGTCATGAAGGATTCGAACTTCTTGTACCACTGGCTTGGTGCTTGCTTGAGGCCATACAGACTCTTGTTGAGTCGACACACTAGATCCTCTTTTCTGGGAGTCATAAATCCCTCGGGTTTCTCCATGTATATCTCTTCCTCTAAATCACCATGCAGGAAGGTTGTTTTAACATCTAGTTGTTCGACCTCCTAGTCAAGACTAGCTGCAAGACCCAACACCACTCGTATAGATGACATCTTCACCACGGGTTAGAAAATCTCGTCAAAGTCGATGCCTTTCTTCTGATTGCATCCCTTGACGACGATTCGTGCCTTATACCTTGGTTTCACACTGTTCTCCTCGGTCTTGAGCTTAGACACTCATTTGCATTTTAGAGCTTTTCTCCCTTTTGGTAACTTTACCAAATCATAAGTGCAATTATCATGTAGTGACTGCATCTCATCTTTCATGGCCATCTCCCACTCTTCTTTATAGCTTCCTTATAGTCTTGTGGTTCACCTTCCTCTATGAGCGTCACAAACTTATCTTCGGGATATCGAGTGGAAGGTATTCTCCCACGAGCGGAACAACGTACCTAAGGCGATTGTGAAGCCTCTGGTTCCTCCTCAACTGTATCTTCAGTTTCAATCTCACTCGGGTCAACTTAAGACTCATCATTTTCTACAGTCTCTTCAACTGCTTGTTCGAAATTCGCACTGCCATTATCTTGAGTTGCGGGTGATTGGCTAGGATCAGGAAGTCGGACCACAACCGAAGACTTCTTGTAGTCTTCTATTGTCTGTTCTTCAAAGAACACGACATATCGACTTCTCACAATTCTCTTGTTGGCAGGATCACATAGCCAGTAACCCATCTCATCCTTAGGTGAGCCAAGATAGATGCATTTCTTGGTATTCGAGTCAAGCTTCCCTCTTTCATCTTTGGGGACATGGACGTATGCAAGGCAACCAAACACCTTCAAGTGATTGTAGGATGCCTTCTTATCTGTCCAAACTTCATCTGGGATTCCTTCTTTCAAAGAGTTTGATGGTGACAGGTTGATAATGTCAACTGCCGTTTTCACAGCTTCTCCCCAGAACATATTCGAGAGCTTGACATGAGAGAGCATACATCGCACTTTTTCTTCAATGGTGCGGTTCATTCTTTCGGCTACTCCATTCAGCTGAGGAGTGTTAGGAGGTGTTTTCACGAGCCTGATGCCATTTGAATTGCAGTAAATTTCAAATGGGCCATGGTATTCGCCACCATTATCAGCTCGAACACACTTCAACTTTTGACCAGTCTCTCGTTCCACCCTAGCATGGAACTCTTTGAATGCTTCAAGTACCTTGTCTTTGCTCTTCAACATATATGCCCACACCTTTCTCGAATGATCATCAATAAAAGTCACAAAATAATACTCATCTCCAATAGATCGATCACTCATGGAACACACATCAGTATGAACCAAATCAAGAATGTGCTTTCTTCGACTTGGTATACCGGATCTCCTGAACGAAATTCTGTGTTGTTTGCCAACCAAACAATCTTTGCAAGGGTCTAATGTTTTACCTTTAAGATTAGAAAGGTGTTCATCTTTAGCGAGTATTTGCAATCCCTTCTCGCTCATATGGCCAAGTCTTTTGTGCCACAACTCCAAGTCTGATTGGTTGTGAGCAACATTTGCCTCCCCCTGCGAATTCGTCCTTGTGTATAATATAATGAGCCTTCTTTTCTTCCTCGTGCGACAACCATACTACCCTTGGTCAGCTTCCAAGTTCCACCACCATGGTTGATCATTCCCGCATCGTCAAGTTTTCCTGCGGATAGGAGATTAAGGTGCATGTCCGGAACATGCCTTACATCTCTCAATACAAGCTTGCACCCGGTATTGGTTGTCAATGTAACTTCGCCTATGCCCACAATTTTGCTTGTAACCAAATTTCCCATTTTCACCGTACCAAAATCTCATTTTTTATATTATGAGAAAAATTCTCCATATGGGGATATGTGGAATGATGCACCGGAGTCGACAATCCACGTGCAATCATTATAGGCGAGATTGAGATAATTATCATCTCCAATGAGGAACACTTCAAAATCTTATGTGGCTGCAACAGCTGTAGTGCTTTGCTCTTCCTTCTTTTTAGGCTCAATCTTGTCTGAGTGAACGTTACCATTCTTTTGATCTCTCTTGAGATTTCGGCATTCGGATTTCTTATGTCCAGGCATACAAAAATAGTAACAACTGAACTTAGTGCGAGTTTTGGATATCCCTCTTGACTTGTCCCGGCCTCGACCCTTTTGATTATCGCTTCGTCCTCGTTGTTGGACAACATTTGCCTCAGAATATGTCGTCACCCCACGTTCTTTTCTCCTAGACTCCTCGTTAATTAGGCTATCAATGACAGAATTTGTGGTGAGTTTACCCTCTGGTGCAGAGTTGCTAAGAGCGACAACAAACATGTCCCAACTCTCAGGCAATGAACTAAGGAGTAATAAGGCTTGTAACTCATCGTCGATCTTCATCTCGATCTTAGTTAATTGAATTACGAGCCCCTTGAAATTGCTCAAGTGCTCGATCATACTCTTGCCATCATTATACTCCAACTTCACCAACCGTCTCACCAAGTGAGCCTTGTTTCAAGGCGTCTTCTTTTGAATCATGGATTCAAGTTTTGCCTATAGTTCAAATGCATTGGTGTACGAGGACACATGCTCGAATAAACTTCAATCAATGTACTTCCGTATCATGGCAACCGTTTTCCGGTTCAAAAGCTTCCATTGGGCAGCATCTTTTCCTTCATGCATAGTTTCATTTTCTACTGCCTTATACAAATCTTTACATATTAGATGGTCCTCCATCATGGGCTTCCAATAAGAATAATTCTCCGATGTCAATTTGAACATGTCGCCATCATGAACGACGACGCTAGCCTCCATCTTGAATCACACAAGAATAGAATTCCTGGCCTGGCCCTCACGGGCTCTGATACCACTGTTGGGAAAGACGGGTAGCGAAAGCGTATTTACTTTTCCTTCTTTGTATGATTAAAATGGGTTTAGATAAATTTTGTATGCGAAAAGCAATAAAATAGAGACACCAGGAATTTTTAGGTGGTAAAACCCCAATGTGGGGAAACATCCACCGGCCAAATCCCGAAAACCTCCACTATACGAACAAGTAGGATTACAAGGATTTGTCGTCTCTAGCACACTAGAGGATTACTCTCACCTCTCTAGGATGGATTACAATACGTATTACTCACCAAACTTGTGGTGGTACACTCTCACTCAAAAGTGGTTTTCTCTCTTTTTCTCTTGGAGGAATTTTTTCTCTCACTTTCTCACACTTGTGTTTTGTGTGTGGCTTGAATGAATAATCCTCTCCAAGTTTAGGGTATATATAGCAAACCCCAACCCTTAGAAACTCCCTAAAATGAATAGGTAACACCTAACAATAAGTGTACACTATTCAATGGTTGGAGGTTTTGTTGTCACATACACTTCACCTTGTAAATGCATGCATAAAACATTTATATGCATTCACATTTTCAAGTAAACGTATGAACACACTTCTTTCCCCATAATTCCATGTTTATTGAGAAGTTCCCTAACTTCTATTATTAATGTTAAGTCATTAATTTGGGAGGGAACCCAACAATATCTTCCGCCTCACAAACTTAACGATTGAGTATGTCACGATAACAATATAAATTAGGTTACGTTAGTAAATATCGCTTTACACCAAAAAGTTTAGCAATATATATATATATAGGCGGGTTCAGATGAGTCCGTCTACTCTGGTGAGTCCGTGAGTCCTCATCTGGACCGTAGAATATAGAGAGGACGAATGACTCAGATTCGTCCACATAGGCGCGCGGAAAAATAGAGGTATGGGTCTTCAACCCAACGTCTCATTCCAAAAAAATTATTTTCTCTCTCTTCGTCCCTTCTGAATCTCTCAAGTTCTTCTCTCTCCTCAGAAAAAACTCCCCCAAAATCAAACCCCAGGAAAAAAAATTGCTTCGATTATACACGAAAAATCGAAAAATTCGTAGCATAAAACGTGTGGATCGTCAAAATAACGTTGAACAAGGTAATTTCGAACAATTTTTTTTCGAATTAGCAGCAAGTTTTTGGTTGTTTTTGTTGATTGAGTATGAACATTTGATTTTGACTATTGAATCGCACAAACTCTCTCTTCCGAATTCAATTTCGATTTTAGACTGGAATTTCCAATGACACTATTGAATCGCACAAACTCTGATTTCGATTTCGATTTCGGTTTTAGAATGGAATTTGCAATCACACTACTTTGACTATTGAATCACACATACTCTTCATGATATGGATTGTTGATGCTATCATATTGATATTTTACTTGTTACTTTGGTGCGATACTATCCATTTGTGTGTGATTCTAGTAACTAGTGTGTGTTATTGTATTCGATAGTGTGTGTGATTGTACTAGACAATGTGTGAATCTATTCGACAATGTGCGCGATTCTATCCGATGGTATGTGTGATTCTATTTGTAAGTGTAGTTAGTGTTTGCAATTCTATTTGTAAGTGTACTATGTACATGTGATTCTATGTAGTGTTGTTCAATGTGTTAGTGTGTGATTCTATTTGTAAGCGTGTGTGATTCTATTTGTAAGCATGTGTGATTCTATTAGTTACTCCGTATGAGAATACTTCGCATCTATCCTAAATTATTAGAGTTAATGGTGCTTGGATCTGATTTAGGGGTGGCTGGAGCTTGTTTGGCTATGTCTTTTTTGTTAAACATTGCATTTGGTATAAAATACTAGCAATGGACAAAACTGCAGAAAGGAATATGTTTGGCTTGTGCCTTTTAGCTCAACTGGTAAGCATATGTGCATTTGCGCAAATGATGTATGTTCAATTCCTACATGAGCTTGTATACTTCTTATCTTATGTAACACGAATTGATTAACAATAATCCAGGCTTGGGAATTTAGCATCAGTGTTTAGTGGTACCACAGTCGTGAATACAAAAGCTGTAATTTCCCTATTGATCGCTGAGATAAGGCCATGATATGCCTCCTAATCAACTCCTAAATCTACATTGTTGCCTGTTTTACATCAACTCTCTATGTATATAGTAGTACTGTAGTACAACCTCATAGGCATTTGAACCCACAATTTAAATTGAAGAGAAGCCTATGTGGGATTTGAACTGTTATGAAAAAAAAAACTGTGACAAAAACTGTGGAGTTTAAATGATGTTTATTTGACTATCTGCAATTGAAATCAGGTTCTTTATAATCACTGTCCACTTCTTTAAAAGTTACAGTAGGCCAAAGAAGAAGGTAAAAAGAGAAAACATTGGTACAGGTTTCCGATTTTGAAACCAAGGAAGCTCACAAATACATTCGTCTATGTGGGAATCGAACCCACACACCTTGTGCAATAAACACAATGCTCTACCATTTTGAGCTAATAGACGTGATAGGACATTCAAAGTATATTAACATGATTGGCTTAAACCAAAAGACTGTCAAGATTTCGCAGGTTTGCTTCTAAGTCATATCTCAAAAGCTACAAACAATTGTCCAAAGCTGAAAAAGAATTTAACAATTAACATACCCAATGTACATACATCTCTGGCCTACCACTACTATCACAATTCACAATGACTCTTCAAAACTCCACATCCAGCATCTTTTACGAAATTACTAAAGACCACAGAAGATCAAACACATGGTAACAAATGCCTTTGACAGAAAACTGTCTAGACTTACAGTTTCCTCTTGTAAATGATGTATCTCAAAATCTATAAACTAGTTGAATTGAGACTGGAAACCGACATACCAGATGCGCATACGTCAAAGACATACCTGATGAGAACAATATCTACAAGCTAAGCCCTAGACCTAGCACACTCAAGTGCTTATCAGCTTATCATTTGTCAGAACATAAAACCATGGAAATGTGACTGAATTATATATAAAAGCACTGTAGCTAACTCTTATAAAGCAGGCATTCAATGCAAATCACTTCCAGTATGTTTTGCATCTACAGGCTCAAGGAAAGTCATTTAGTTGGAGGGGTCTAGCAGACCAATGGTTCAGCAGCTCGCTCCATTTTGGGGCAATGGGGAAATGATATCATAATACAGATAGGATCACAAACCAAAAACAGTCTAATGAAACTCAGAAATCAAATCAGTGTATTATCTATAGAGTTTAAAGCAAAGAAAGTGTAACATTAAATCAAAACAACTCTGAGCCACCTACTATGGTACCTTATCCATACCAAAGAAAAAAAAAAAAAAAAAAAGCAGACCACATACTAAAGCAAAAACACATTTCCTAAGCACATGTCAGTTTCTCGGATTAAAAATGTGTGAATCAAACAAAATCAGAGTACAGATTGAATCCCAGACAAATAGGTAATACAATCACACACGATGTCAAATACAATCACACCAGCAGATTGAATCACCAAAAATAAATAATACAATCACACACGATACCAAATACAATCACAAACCATACCAAATAGAATCACACACTAACAGATTGAATCACACACCATACCATATGAATCACACACTAACAGATTGAATCACACACCTTATCAAATAGAATCACACACTAACAGACTGAATCACACACCTTACCATATAGAATCAGACACTAACAGATTGAATCACACACCTTATCAAATAGAATCACACACTAACAGATTGAATCACACACCTTACCAAATACAATCACACACCATACCAATATAGAATCAAACTAAAATTGCAATATGAGAATCACGGCGGCGGCGACAATCGAGACCGGTGACATTTCCGAACAAATCTTCAACAATACAACCAAAAATCACTACACAAAAACCTAAATTATAATTTTTACACAGTAAAACGAATTAGAAATCAAACCTAAACCGATTTGAACAGTCGCCGGAATTATATAAAAATCTAAATTATAAATTTTAACAAAAAAATTAAATTAAAAATAAGAAATCATACCTAAATCATTCAATAAGAATGACGAACAAAATAACAAGTAATCAGATCTAAATCATATCTAAAATCATACCTAAATCACAATCTCATACTGAAATTCAATAACAAACAATAATAACAAAGAACAAAATTTATCCAAAAATCAACCTAATTAATCGAAAATTAAAATTGATCATAATCATAAGTTTCACAAATCACAAGTTAAATCGATTAAAAAAAAACAGTTCATCCTAAAATAAACCTAATTAATCTGATCGAGGAGAGGGAAAAAATAGTAGAAAACCTCCAAAACCGCCGTCGGAGTCTTAATCGTCGCCAAATTCAGATCGCCGTCGGAGTACATTTAGGAGAGAGAAAATGAGCGACTTTTCGACTGCAAAGACACTTTGAAGCGTCGACGGAGCTACACCATCGCCGGAGATGAAGAGGACGAAATGATAGCCGACGGAGATGTCAACAGAAGTAGTGGCGATGAGAGAGAAAGAGGAGAGAGGATTTTGGGAGAAAAATGGTGAGGAGAGAGAAAATGGTGCGTGAAAATGAGTAGATAGTCTGTGTTTTGAAGCTTATATATGGGGGAGGCAAATGACAATCGTACCCCTGTTGCTCGTTTGAATATGGGGCGTTGGATCATTTTAATCCGATGGTCAGGATGTGGACTCTTGGACTCATCTAATCCTAAAGGACTCATTTGATCCTATTTCTATATATATATATTACGGCGTTTACCTACGTGACACGACCAATTTTGCTACCATGGACCTTGTAAAAAGCAATTATCTCGGCCAAAAGACGCAGTAATTACTAATCACGAATACAGAGACTATAAAATAGACATGATTTACGCCAAGATGTAAGCCTGTAACAGTAACTTTATCGCATCAACTAATGCGCTACTAGTTAATTATCCATGCTTTAAGGAGCGTGTAATGTAAGCATCTGTATGAACATTAAAAAAAAAATGCAAGAATTTAAACTTTAGATCTCTCAGAATTCTTCTCTTTTTGTTGTTAATGAATGTAGTAGTTAATTTAAAGATTAGTTAGCGAATTTCTCGATGGAGAAGCTTGTGGTTCAATTTACAGGTACAATCCGTAAACAACTGGTTATTTTCGCTACAACGATGATGTTCGTCTTGGTTCTTTTGCTTCACCACGATTCACAATCCAAATCAAGTATATATAGCCAATGTGTGTGTTTTTCTCTGCACATTTCGTTAATTATATTAGTTGTTCATACATATACTATGATTGACTTGCATTTTTTTTTCCGTTTTTACTTTAATTACAATGAGGCGCAACTGTCAATATACACGGCAGGGCCGTAGATGGACCTGGGCGAGCAGAACCCAGGAACACGACCCGGAACTCTTAGGGGCCCATACTTTCCGAAACTCATTATATCTACATTACATTGACCCAACATTTCAATATAAACTGTACAGCCTAGTGGTAGAGTATCTAATCAAATGTTCTGGCCCACTGGAGTTTGGATCCTTCTAACCTAGTTTTCTATTTTTTTTTTTTTTGGAAAGGCTTTACTCAGATTCTTGTGTTTTTTTTCCCTTCTTTTTCCTTACTAGATATTTTTTGTCTTATTTTTTTTTATTTTTACCTTTCGCATTGTTAATTTGTAATCTTCATTACTTAGGGTCTGTTTGGTATCGTTTACTGTTTTCAGTTTTGAGTTTTTTTTTTTTAAACCAAAGTCTCGTTTTTTAAAACCAGAATAAGTGGTTTTCAGTTTTCAGTTGTTAGTTTTCATTTTCAATATGACTATTATATAACCAAACAATTTAAAGTTAATTTTGTAACTTATTTAACTAAATTTTTTACGCAAAAAAAACCAAAAACTTAAAACGGCAGTGATACCGAACAGGCCCTTAGATTTTCAATTGCGATTTGCTTATTCTAATCATCTCTTAGAGCGCTATTAATATATATCCCTTAATATTTGAGCCTTTTAGGACCCCACACCTGTCGTTTTAACGTAATTTGTCCAGGACCCTTCAAATGAACGCTACGGCCTTGATAAACGGGGTGAGAAAATGAGAACTTGAACTTAAATCATTAACCAAACTGCCTCAATTTGGTCGGTTAGATTTTTGATGATATATATGATCTCACTTTCGATCGTACTAATGGTGTTTTTTTGTCAATGAAGGGCAGAACAGAAAAGCAAATTTTCCCACTGCAGCGTTGTCTCCCGAGCTAAGTTTGAGGAGCCTAGTAAGAGGTAAGATACTCATCAATAATCTCGTCTTTGAAATCTCAGCCTAGTGGTTAAGATCATTGATCATATCACGTCACATGCCTGTTACATACGTTACAAATTCCGTGATACTAGTATGTTTGATCGATCTGCAGGGGAGAAGCTTATCGAACTCGAATCCCCACAAGAATTTCTTGCAGCAATGATGCTCATACTGAAGAATATGTGATTTCTAAACCGATCATTTTCGACAAACAATCGCTAATGATTTATGTCGAATCCGATGATGATCACGACCAAGTTATTAATATTACGGTTCGGCCGTATGCAAGAAGAGAGGACGAATATTGCATGAGTAATTTGGTGTCACCAATAAAGATAATCCGAGGGAAATGCAGGAGTAAGAGGCCTTTAAATTGCGAGATTACTCATAACGTACCTATTAGGGAAATGAATCAATTATGATCATTTCCCAATTATACAATATCAATCTCTCCTAATCTTATGCACATAATTGATAATGATTTATATTTATTTATCATGTTCATATGTAATTGATTCTATTTTGTATTCCCCTTCCCTCGTTAGATTACGTTTCATTCTGATCAATAAAACTTAAGCTTTCATGTATAATTCTCTCAATAATTCTCTCATGTATAATTCTCTCCTCCCTCCCCTCTCTATTTCTCTACAGTACCAGCTATAATTTTTTCGTTTGGTGGATATGCATACAACCATTTTCATGCTATCAATGATGTTATAATCCCATTGTTCATCACTAGCCAGAACTTCCAATCTCGAGTCCAATTCGTCATTACCGATTATAATGCTAGTCGAGTCGATAAATATGGCCGGATTTTGAAGCATTTGTCGTCCTATGAGATCGTTGATGGAAATGGGAATGATACCGTTCATTGTTTCCCATCGGCTGTCATTGGGCTAAGGTAGGGCACGACCAAAGTCGCATTCCTTAATTTCGATTTAGTCAAATGTGGTATATGTCAGCTGGCATAACTAATAAAAGTTTATCGACATTTACATCTAAGTATATGTCAGTTCACAACTTCACATAAACTGTATTTCACAAATTCGTGACATGTCTACTAATTGTGTAATCGAGCCATGTGTCGTTGTTGTAGGTACCTGACAATTTGGCAGTGAACAACTCTGAAATTCCCGGAGGTTATACAATCGAAAGCTTTAGGCGATTTTTAAGGGACACGTACAACATGAAGAGAAGAGCCACCTTGAGACCAAGAAGGCCAAAGCTTCTCCTCTTATCTCGTCAAAAATCAAGAAAACTTCTCAATGAAGATGAGATGGTGAATATGATGATTGACTTGGGATTTCAAGTTCACATAGCATTGCCAAATGAGACCACCACATTACATAAGTTTGCTCAAGTAGTGAATTCATGTGATATGATAGTTGGTGCCCATGGAGCTGGACTAACCAACCAAATTTTCTTACCTAGCGGGTCGGTTGTGATCCAGATTGTGCCGGTGGCCCTTGAGTGGCAGTCCATGGAGTATTTCGCAAAACCCGCTAGTAAAATGGGCTTCAAGTACCTAGATTACGAGGTTGAGGCCCATGAGACATCGTTGTACGATCTCTATGGGGCCGGATGACCCAATTATATATGATTCATCCAAAATATGGGCCAAAGGTTGGGAAGCTATCGAGCCTATATACGTGGATCAACAAAATTTCAACATTAACATAACTAGGTTTAGGAGTACTCTAATTGAAGCTCTGAAGCATTTTAAGATGTGAATATCTGAAGATTGGGAATTTGATTTTATCATTTTGTTGCATACTCTGTAGAAAATTGAGCGTAGTTTACCAAAAAGTCAGATGGTAACTTTTTGTAAAATTGTAATTAGATTTTTTCATCCAAAATTCTTAGATTATGTTTTGATTCTCATTGTTGATCAGTGATTAACCCACAAAGTTAAGAAAGTGGGATCAGTATATCAAACTCAGCTCTCCCCTATGAAATCTTCACACAATGGTCATTACTTTTGAGGTGTCAACCAACGTCCCACATTGAAAAAACACTTAATAAGTCATTGCTTTATAAGTGCAGTGTCTACCTTGTTTATTAGTATGATGACTTTTTGGTAAGATTTACGGACTTTCTAAAAATCGTGCGGGCTTGCCAATCGGCCCAAGGCGAATAGTATCATAGTAATTGTGGAGTCGGTGGTTTGGCGTTCCACAACAATTGAAAAATTTCTACTTTGGCACAAGTGACCTAATGGCTATTGGTCTATTGCTTTGTTTGAGATCGAAGGTACAAGAATGCCAGTCCTCGATCTTTAGCCACAACGATATCTAACAGAGCCAAATGAAACATAAAATGAGTCATTTTATACTTCTCTCAATTAGTGCGAGTACTCAACAAAGACTCAAAACCCCATATTAAGTCCTTACGAATTGAACAACGTATGTTAAAGAAATCCAACCATTAGAGTATCGGACACAATCGACCAAACAAAAAATGTTTTTAAGTGCTAAAGTGTTGGGCGTAGCGCGCCTCCGTCCACCCGTTTGTCCCTTTTCTCGCACCAAAAAAAATCCGAACCGTTATTTTGCTCCACCAGAAAATTAAACCCCCAAACTCTCCAAAAAAAAAAAAAAAAAGAAATGGCAGCTCCGGCGATGGAGGGAGTAGCAGTAACGGCGCTGCGATCGGTAATGCTCCGGGTCTGTCAGGCTGCGGAGAGAGCGGGCCGAGATCCGGGTCGGGTCCGTGTGGTGGCAGTGTCGAAGACAAAGCCAGTCTCCCTCATTCGCCAACTCTACGACGCCGGCCACCGCTCCTTTGGCGAGAACTACGTCCAAGAATTCCTCGATAAAGCCCCCCAGGTGGGTCCCACTCCCTCAAATTTATCCCGAATTTAATATTTGTCGATTCTTTGTAAATTTAAATTACTACTAATACTAGTATAGTCCAACAACAATATTACCCGAGTGTTTCAAAAGTTCTCACTGATAACGAGGTAAGGTGGGGTCAGATAGACGGGGCCTCGGATGTTTATGGTTTTTATTTTATGATTATTATTTTGCAGTTGCCAGAGGATATCGACTGGCATTTCATAGGCCATTTGCAGACCAATAAAGTTAAGTCTCTCTTAGGTAAGCTACTATTTATTCCTCCGTCCCAATTTAAACTTGGTATCAGCGCCAAAATTTTAAAAAAATGCAATGCTGAGTAATTGTCCACTGAGATAGACTATAAATTAGCTTGATTCTCCAATGATGATGAATATTGTTAAGTAGTTTGGATTTTACTCACCTTAGTTACCTTAGTTAGCTACTGATGTTAGCTGGCTCAGTTGGTAAGGATCCCGGGAGAGGTGGTGGTTTGTAGTTACGAACCCCATTTTGTGACACCTTGGAAACTCAAGAGACGAGTTAGGTTTTGCCATTTGGTATGTTGGGTTATCGTAGTGGTCGGGTTCGGAAATGATGTGTAAGAGAGAGCGGGAATTGCTTGCTTCTAAGGGCACTTTAGAGGAGCGTATGTTTATGAATGTATGTAGGAAGCATGATCACAAACGTTGGTGTTTTTTTTTTTTTTTTTTTTTTGTTTTTGTTTTGGAGGTTAACAATAAGAGCCTGTTTGGATAGAGGGAAATGGAGATTGTTTGGTTAAACTAATTGGATGCAAGATGAGCGGGTAGTAAAAGGGAAAAGGGAGGACGAGAGTGGTGTTTTATTTGTCTTCCAAAGCTTCCCAACAATGGACAAGTTTTTATGTTTATTAAGGGGAGAGGGAAAATGTATCCATCTAAAGCACTCTGTTTCCTTCCTCTATGCCTTTACCCAAATAAAGGGAGTGTACGGTCTCTTCCTCGCTCTCTATCCTCCCTTTCCTTCCAAATCCTCCTATCCAAACAGGTCATAAGAGGACGATGCTTTGAAAGTAATCTTGAAATTTGTTTGAATTTTTGTATTATGAAAAGATGAAAATACTCTTTTGTCCGATTGAGAATGATTGCTCATCCATTTTAATTTATCTTCAATTATTAGATCACTTTCTTTAATAGGTTCCTTTTAAATTAAATTCTCCAACTAAGAAGTTGAAAGAAGTTACATGGGAAAAGGTTTATTCTAAGAGTAGTAGTGTTTTAAAAACGCAAGCTTTAGAACATGACCTTCCTAGCACATAAATTTAACCACAATAGGCTTTGGATCATAATTTACTTTTCTTATGGTGAAAACCAAGATCAGAATCACCTAAATCTTCAAATCTAGTTCTCACAATTTTGTTATGTGTCTTGAGGTATCTTACCTTAAACAGTATGAAGTATGAACTATATGCTTGAAGATGGCAATCTTCATTTTTTATCATTTTCACTTCTTCATTCTGTCTCCTTAAATTTTGCAGCAGTTTCTGTGACGGTAACCTAGTTTGTTTCCATGCAGCTACGGTGCCACATCTAGGCATGGTTGAAGGCGTGGATAGCACAAAGGTAATCTTTGTGTACAGCTCATGTGTTAATGGAGATATGTGAACCATCTGACATCCTATCTTTGATGGTCATTCTCATTTTTGACCTATTATTCACATTCAGTTTATTTTGGCTCCAAGCTCTTCACCTGACCAAGAAACGATTTTTGCTGAACAGCTAGCTAGCCATCTTGACCGTGCAGTGTCCACCATAGGTAGGCATCCGTTGAAGGTCTTGGTGCAAGTCAATACAAGTGGAGAAACAAGTGAGTTAGAGAATTTAAAAGTTTTTTAGTAGTTACCTAATGAATTTCTGTACACCCCTCTCAATTTTGAATGCCCGAACATGTTTCTTCTTCTCTTTCCTCTTGTTGGCAGGTTGGGGGGGGGGGTGGGGGGGCTAACACGTCGATGAGGGGGAGATGTTTAACATGACCAGAGGTGACGTTCAAATGATGTGAGAAAAGTAAGTTTCGATCTCCAGCAAGGGTGAGATACAATAGCTGAGGTGTAAATATGTTAATTGCTAGAGAATAGAGGTTGTGAAAGAAGATGGGAATTGAGATATGAGCAATAATAGATAGGATAAAATACCTCGACAAGAGTCAAGAGTTTGTTCTTCTAGGACATTTTCAGGGCATGTCCATGACCATTGAAAATGGTAGCTAGTCCTTAAGCCTTTAAAATAAATATGCTCCAACTTACTTGTCCATCCTTTACCTGGTTTGGGATTTTCTTCATGTCCTTTAGCCTTTCTTTCTTTCTTTCTTTTTATTTTTATTTCTTTGTTTATTTTTTTGAGAAATACATCAGGATATCATTATATCCAAAAGCACACCAAGGGGTGACTTTCATATGCAAAAGAGACTATCTTGAGGAACTTTATTCATGAAAAGAAGGAAAGTCAAGTGTTGGTGGGAATGTAACACTTGACTCCAACTATTCTACAACCTCAAAAGTGCGAAATTTGAAGTCTTGATGTGTCCATGCAATGTCATTAAAAGTGCGATGATTTCTTTCTCCCCAAGTAGAACACCAAATAGCTAATGGCACCATCTTCCAAACTTCAGCTAGCCACCCTTTCTTCATTATTCTTTTCCAAGCGAAGGGGATATCTTTAGCTCTCCGAGGATGAACCCAACTCAACCCGAACAAGGACAAGGCAATATGCCACAAAGACAAGACCAAGGATAAGAGAGCAAAAGATGATTGATGATTTCTTCTGCCTTACAACACAATAAACACAACTAGCCAAACAAAAACTTCTCTACTAAAGCCAATCTAGTGTTGAGATTTTCTCTTTAGTTGCTGCCCAAGCAAAAAGATTAAGCTTTCTGAGGACCATTGCAATTCCAAGTAGCACTACCTCCACACCTTTACGGCACAAATCCTATATCTCAGAGAGGGAGCGAGCAGGACATTCTTTTATTGATTGCCCGGAAGTCTAGTGGAAGTCACCATGGGAGACAAAATTTTACATGTGACTATGAATAGTGTAGTTCTTATGACATCAGGCCATCAGGGTGAGCGGTAGTGGGTGGTGACGAGTCGAGGATATTTCCACATACTTGTAGCCTCGCCATATGCCTATATGTTTTACAGATGGTGCCTGATTTCTCTTTTCTTTTCTTGTGTTTATTTATTTTTATTTATTTTTTTGAGGGGAAGGGAAGGGTTGGCTTTAAGGCCGACATGTGATGCAGTTTACCGAAATCTGTAGTGTAACTTGTAGTTTTAAGAAAGTTTCTCTTGTCTCACAAGAGTCACACGTAGTGATGTCGAGGCTTAAGAGCATGTATTTCCTCTCTTACGATGTCAGTGAACAAAAGTTATAAGTGGTCATTATCGTGTGGATGTCAAAGATGCTATAAAGTGAATCCCCCCTGACTTAGCTCACAGAGTCACAGGATAATCTAGGAACTAGCACATCGCATACTAAGTTATGGTCTTTATCTTCATTAACTAGTTATGATACCATAGACGCTAATGAATTAAAATTCTATCTTCCTCTTTTTTCTTCCTTTTTAATTTTTATTTTTAATTTTATATTTTTATAGAAAAGCGTCTTTCTCCTGATTTTACATCTGCACTATGGCATTACATGGCAGGATTGCTGATAAGAATATTATTATTTTGATATTGCTACAGCAAAGTCCGGAGTGGAACCACCAGCATGTGTAGAGCTTGTGAAGCATATTAAGTTGGGTTGTCCGAATCTCCAATATTGTGGCCTCATGACAATAGGGATGCCGGATTATACATCTACCCCTGAGAATTTCAAGGTAGTGTGTCATGAGTTGTTGACTTTCCTATATAGGTGATCATTTGTGCTACTCTAAGATATTTTTTCGTGTTGTCGTATGTGTCCATTGCCAAATGCATGTGTTAGTTGTTCAGCACGATTTCGCATCATCATATGTGTCCGTTACCAATAATATGGGAAAGATACCCAGCTTGGCTTAATTCACTTGTCAATTTATAGCCCTAAGATTGGTGTTCAAGTCCACTAGAGTTTAGAGGGAACATACCAGGGTCTCGGTTCCATCTCCCTGGCATCCCCTTGACAACCTGTTTCTCACGGCTCACCTATGCAAAAACTTTGAGAAAGTGCAAGTCCAATTGTCTGGCTTGTTTATAATTGTTCAACTGTGACCTGAAGTGTAAAGTAAAATACTTCTTCCAAGTTGACCTCCAAAAAAAACAATAAAACTTCTTCCCAGCTGAACATCTCAGTATAAAAGATGAAGACACTCTGAGCCACTTTGAAACCCAGCTATGCTCGGATGAATGTGCTCTGGGTTATTACACTATTGGTTTTTGTAGTCTTGTTTATGGAATAGATTTATAAGATATTCTGTTCATCTGATTCTGGCAATGCTACAGACACTTTCAAACTGTCAGGCTGCAGTCTGTAAGGCTCTTGGTATTGCGGATGATATTTGTGAACTATCAATGGGAATGTCAGGTGACTTTGAGCTGGCGGTAAGAAAGTCTGCATTTTTAGTTGATGATACTGGATTTGTAGAGTAGTCTAGCTGAAACATGATCACAATGTCTGTGCGAACTTGTGCAGATTGAGAAGGGAAGTACTAATGTGAGAATTGGATCTACGATATTTGGACCAAGGGACTACCCGAAAAAACTGTGAAAGCCTTGCTGCTCTGTATTAACTCGAAAGCACAGTCCCAAATTCCCTCCATATAACATTGATAAATAGCAATGTCCGTCAAAAAAAAAATTGCAAGGTCATATAGACCTCAAAAAGAAATTGTATGGTCATGTAGATATACACAATAGCTGCTTGATTGTATTCTGAACTGGATGCAAAAACAACACTCTTATTTGTACTCCAGTGCTCATGCTCGTAATTAGAGTTGAACATAAATGTTCTTTAGAGGATGGGTTACAGTATGTTTTAGTGTCCTAAAGGTGTCCAAAGTCCAAACCAAAAAAGATAATAAAAAAATCATGGTTCTGCGGTGTTAGACACGTTTTCTCAAGTGTTAAATCGGAGATACTGTCGGACAAAGAAACGCTAGATATTAGAAGCTTATTGATAGAGGTCTAAACTTTAGACAACAAATTTCTGTCTAAAGATGACATGTCGGTGACATGGACTATGATATGGCATATATATGGGGTCACTTATATATGGTTAGGGAATTGGTTAGGAGGATGTGTTTGGTTACCAAATCACTAAGCAAGAGGAAAATCCATTGTAGTCAACAAACTAATTTAAGAAAATGCTTAAATTAAGCAAAATGAGTAAATAATTGATACTAGTATGTAACTTTATTTATTTTAGGAAGAAAATAAGTAATAAACAAACAAACATAAAAAGTAAGGAAACGAAAAAAAAAATACACTATAATACAAGTCACGGTTTTTTTTTTTCTTCAAAACTAATAGAAGTCACGTTTTAATTACTTATAAGGGATTTAATAAAGTAAAAATTAATTAAAAAAAAAAAAAAAAGAGATCACGTCTTACACTTGGGGACTTGGAGAGTTGTTTAAAAAAAAAAAAAAAAAAAATTCCTCTCCTCTTTAATAAATAAGGCGATTTGTTGTGTTTTTTTTTTTTTTTTTCATTTCTCTACCATTTTAGGCAAGATCACTTAGCTTAATGCATTATCTTTTAGTTAGTTGGACTATGTTTTTTTTTTCATGGTTCTTAAATATTTGTGGTAATCTTTCTAATTTTGAAATGGTTCATGTACAACCATATATAGTAACCTTTCTCATTTCTAAAAACTTGTGGCCTTTCTAATAATTATATGGTTCATGTACAACCATATATATGTAGTAACCATAATAATTATATGGTTCATGTACAACCATTTATAGTATTTTCTGGACACGAGACGATTTGGTGTAATAAGTAATTAGTGAGTAAAAATAACTTTCCGAGGCGCATGCGGTGAGGTTACAAACACTTACTTGAGAAATTACTTGAGCTACTACATCGTAAATGAAAACTTTGTACTTCAAATTCTGCTATGTTAGAGAACTAGATTTCAGTAGTGAAGCAAAATGCAAACAAATTAACTTAACTAAACTAATCTAAACTAAACATTACTTTAACAAGGTACATGAGTATACACTCTAACAAGTTTATATGGTAATAAGTGTGTAGAGGGTAAGCTAAACTTGAGCTAGAATGTTGTCGGAGTAGTAAGTACGTATCTATAACTTTTGAGCTCAACGATTTCTAGTAAATAGAACTTATGTGAGGCAAAATTGATATTAAAAAATATTTATTTCGAAATCGGTATGAATGAAAAAAATATAGTGCGGGTTGCCTAAGGCTAAGTAGTGCTTTACAAACCATGCATAACAAGCATAAGAACAAGTTAAGAGATATGAATACTAGTTTCATTAAGTCCTATTAAATAAGGCATTAGTTGTCTATTGATCATGTTCAAGACTTAGTTGTCAATTGATCATATGTTAGACTGTTAGAGTCTTAGTTACAATAAGATCGACTATTAATTCGTAGACTGATTGAGACGGATCGGAGACTTAGCTATAACTGAAAATTTCGGATTGTATCTTTATTTTTTATTTTTTTTTGTTTCTAATTTGCTAAAAGAAATTTGAATTGGTTTTAAAATTAAATTTTAGATAGGTAGTAAAATTTGACTAGTGGATAGTAAAATCTTACGGATTGTAGTCACATATTGCATATTTTATGTAAATTTTATATGTCGATGCCTTATGCGTGCTTAGCTTCTAACATATTTTAAACTAAAGGACATTGAACTAAAATTCAAAATTACTCGACATGTTTACAGAGTTTTAGATTAGCTAAATTAGCCTTGCAGGTAAAATTAAGTAATATGTAGATTAATCTTTTGAAATATACTTTCATTTTCAAAAATGCACTACCTATACAATACTTACCCATAAAAGTATAACATGTCAATTAGCATAATATCATGATATCATACCATAATTAACAGCTAATTAAATGAGGGTGCACCTTTACAAGTGAATTTGACTTGGGTATTCAAAATTCCAAGTAGCAAAAAACGGATGAATATAATAATTAAACTTGCCATCAAATTTTACTAATCATAACTTCCTTGACTTTTGCTAGAAGTTTCAAAGAAAAAAAACGGATGAAATCAATTCTAATAATCAGCTACTTAGGCACTTAGCTAGTGCTACTGTGCAAGTTCTGATTGTTTTGTTTTCTTTTTCTTTTTTAGTTTTTAATAATAATATGATATGCTACAAGAAAATTAAATTGGATATTAAAATTTAAATTAGTAAAATTGCATCTTCAGTAGTAAAATTTGACTAGTGAGTAGTAAAATTTTATTGCTTGTAGTCACAATTTATGTGATCTCATATTCTCGTCTCTTTAGCCAACAAGTAGCCGAGTATAGCTATAAAACATACATTATTTCTTTCAAAAAGAAAAAAACATAACGTATTTCGCCAAAGAGGTGATTTTGGAAAAAAAAAATAGTCAGACGTTTAATGTTAATACGAGTATTTGACAATTTTTGTTATCATATTTCCTATAATATTCATTATTTTTTTTATGTTTTCTTAATATTGGGTTGATTGGAGAGAGAATGGGGTGAATATCTATACAAATTAAACTATTATTCACTTTGCTAATATAACTACTCCTTAGCTAGCATCCAATATCCCATTGCTAAAATCTTACCCCAACCCAAAATATTCCTAAGCAATTAATTTTACTACAAATAGCTAATTTTACTACCTAATGTGACATGGCAGATTTTAGACAAGATTGTCTTGTCTAAACTTTAGACCCCTATCATCATCCATATTAGAATTGTCTGTGTAATCTGTGTACACCATCAAACCACTAACCCGATTTTCCTTTTTTTTTTTTTTTTTTTTTTTGTATGGGAAACTAACTTAATTCATCGATAGAGCGCCACTTAAGGATAGTTAAATACACAACAAAATTGATCTAAAGTATTATCAACAATCTTACATCCGAAGAGATCAAGTAACTATAGGTCGAGCACAATTCTTTGCTCATGGACCCACATGCTCCTAACATTTTGATGTCGTACTTTATGGTTGTAGAAGAATACATTAAGTTGTTGTATGATTTCTTGCACATAAAGATTAATTAAAGGAGTACAAAAGATCTCCAAAATTCCAACTCACATTTCCTTTACCTTCAAAAGAAATGATATATATATTCATATCATTTTTTATTGTAAATCTGAAAACATAGTTTAGATTAGCAACTTCCAACACTATCCATCTACAAGCACAACTCCGGAGGAGAAAAGTCCTTGCACTAACCCAATCTTCCTACCAACCCATCTGAGTAACTTTGAGTGTATTTAACCATTACCAGGTTCTCTCTCTCTCTTGCTTTCTCTCTCATTCAACTCACCCAATACCACCTTTTACTACCTAGTTTGTTTTGTCAAGTTTATTGGTGAACTAGGTAATCTCACCTTATCTAATCATTACCTTACCACATTTTCTCTCTCCAAATTCATTTTTTTTTGAAATAAAACGAAAATTCATTAATATTGTCGCCAAACGGCACTTACATCAAGAATATGAAGATACAAATATCATCAAATAAATCTAATTGATACAATTCTTCCCTAATTAACAAATTTGATCCCTTGCACGTCGACATCTTTGTGTCTTTCATCGGCATCGGAGACCTATGTAACTCGAAGAAGAAAAGGCAACCGATGTAGTTAATGCTATTTGATCCTGAATTCAGCATCCAACGCAACGCCATGACAAGATTAATGAACATCAGAACCTTGGAGAAATCTCGAATCTCAGTATAAACCCACCTATATGGTGGTAGAGATACCCTCTCGAGAAGGTAGAAACGAGTTATTATTGATAATAACTAGTAATAATTAGTTAATTAGGATGAATGATAAGAAAATTGGGGCTTACCACCATCTAATTGATGGCTGGTAGCCCCTAGATTTAGATTAAGAGGCTCGGGTTTTTGAGAGAGGAGGAGGCTAGGGTTTTTGATAATTGTAATTGTGGAATTTGAGGTCACGACCCCAAATTCATTTTATTTGTTACTAAATTAATTTCTTGATGATTTGACGAATTATAAATCAGAAATTTAAGAGTGAGAGAATATGCCCAATATTGGTCTCTATTTGTAGAGAATTGAAAAATATGGCCGTTGGTAATTTTTTTTTTTTTTTAAAAATCGTATTTTTGAAATATGGCCGTTACAAATTTTAACGTCTACAAATTAAAGATACAAATTACTCTTAAGTTTTGCCAAGTGTCACATTCTTAGTGGGTGTGAAAGGATAAAGTATGTAAGACCAAAATGCAGGTGGATTTGCTCGGCAAATTTGTGGGCTTTTTTTACTAGTGGGACCAGATAGAGAAATGAGAGAACCTGGTAGAATCTTGTACCATGTATTGACACTCTCTCTCCTCTTTTCTGATTTTTTATATTTCTTTATTCCCTCAATTGCTCTCTCTACCGGGTTCTTGCAGGCATTAAATATACTCTTACAAATCCTTTTAGCCGAATTAACTGGATTAGATAGTCAACCTACCTTAAACCACGACCCCCCACATGTAAACCGATATATTTAAACAATTCAAGTCGAGTTCACATCAGGTTAACGAGCTGCATAAACTTTTACCAAAAGCCATTGACACTCCACCTGAGTCTTCTTACACTCCACTTTCTCATTTTCTATTAAAGGCTGCGAGGTAAAAGTATCGAAAGATTGTATTGGAGTGCCAATAGTCTCGAATGTAATACGGAGTAGTATCATAATGAAGTAATGAACATTAACCCTGCGAGTTGTTGCCACTTTGCCAGTGACCGAGTCTGAGTCTGAGTTGCGAGTGAACTCATAAACCTCTCCTGTAAAACCCTGTAAAAAACCCTCATTCCTCTTATCCAAAACAGAGCAAAAATTCCTTGAAATTAAACAATGTTCATCACCTTAACAACATCACCACCTTGTTGTCCCCCAATTCTGTTAAACTGTCATTACCAGAAATTCCAACGAACAAATTTCACCCAAAAATGGAGATGTTCAGCTTCAAAGCAAAATCAACCCAGAAAGAAGGAAGACCCATCACCGAGTCAGCAGCAACGAGTCGACCCGGTTGGATTTCTCACCCGACTCGGCATTTCCCACAAAGCTTTTGGCCAGTTTCTCCGTGATAGGTCTCTTTAATTTCTCCTTCTCTCTTTTTTTTTTTTTAATTTTTGTGTATGCATTTGTGTTGTGTTAGTTGTTTATTATGTTTGATTGTCTCGATTTCGAGACGTAATGTTGCGTACTATTGTTTTAACGGTTTTTCTAACGTGTGCCCCAATAACAACTGTAGTATTGTTTTTGTGAGAGATATGGTTACTTTAAGTTTTTACTATTTCTGTTTGATTGGTGAAATTGAGTTGTAGAGGTGAGGTTTTGCACATTTGGACCTCCCCAAAACCAACCCGGCTTGTAGGGGAAGTTTTCGGTGATTGGTAATGTTGTGGTAGAGTATCTAAAGATATCAAAGATGGGGAATTTTGCAGGCATAAAGCAGTGAAGGATCGTAAAGACGAAATTTTTGAGCGGTTTTTGAACCTCAAAGAGCTGGCTTCTGGGTTAGTTTTTTGTTTGGTTTTGAATCTTTCTTTCTTTTGAAGAGGAAATAGGGTTTAGAATTGAAGGAGTAAGGTTTTAAATTTGTTTAAAAATGTGCTAATATAATGATGTTTTGGCTTCTAAACCCCTAGAAAAATGTCCTAATTTCTGAGAATTTGCCTGTGTTGCCTGATTCTCTGTAGATATGAACTAATGGGTGTTCACCGCAATCCCCAACACCGGGCAGATTACATGGAATGGGCTCCAGGTTTGGCATGATGCATTGTTTTATGTCGATTTTTTTCCCTGAAAGGTTGTCTTTGTTGAAAAATTTCGATGTTTTTATTAGTTAATTAACTCTTCTTCGAAATGACATGGTTATGTTTGTATGTCACATAATACTGATGGCCTCTCTACATGCTGTTGAATTGAATTATTGGAAATGACGTAACAAGTGTTGCAATACATAGCGAGATTTTATGTAGGCTGTTTTGGATTTCTTCTATGCTTTACAATTTATTTGAAGGTTGTGCTTAAATATGTTGGCAATTCAGCCTTTGAAATCCAAAGATTACTGTTTTGGAATGGAGGGGGTAGACAACGTGTC
The DNA here is from genome assembly GCA_963680865.1 of Spergularia marina. Taxonomy (NCBI): domain Eukaryota; kingdom Viridiplantae; phylum Streptophyta; class Magnoliopsida; order Caryophyllales; family Caryophyllaceae; genus Spergularia; species Spergularia marina. The sequence goes on along the minus strand of OY804549.1, from coordinate 5,465,748 downwards.
CAGCAGCATTTTTTTATCTTATGCTTTGGTTTATGCTTATATGTTTGCTTATGGAAAATCAAATGCCGTTGAAACTCAATTTTCCGCTCCACTAGGTCTTCTCCCCCCTTTTACTTACAAAAGGTTCTTTCATCTTCTACCAAATATTACAGGTGCGCGGTACTGTGCTTTAGTTGGCGACTTTAATAATTGGTCCCCTACTGAGAATTGTGCTAGAGAAGGTCTCCTTGGCCATGATGATTATGGGTACTGGTTTATAATTCTTGAGGATAGGTTGAATGATGGAGAAGAGCCAGATAATCTTTATTTTCAGCAATATAACTATGTCGACGACTATGACAAAGGTGATAGTGGTGTTTCTGCTGAGGAAATTTTTCAGAAAGCCAATGATGAGTATTGGGAACCGGGAGAAGATCGATTCATTAAATCACGCTATGAGGTAGCAGCAAAGTTGTATGAACAAATGTTTGGGCCTAATGGGCCACAAACATTTGAAGAATTGGGAGATATACCTGATGCTGAAACAAGATATAAAGCATACAGAGAGCAGCATAAAGATGAGCCTCCTGAGAAATTTCGTTTTGATGTAATTGATAAGGGGGAGCCTGATGACATTTATAATGTCGTGACTGATCCAATTTCGCGGGAGAAATTTCGGAATAAGAAGCCCCCAATTGCTTATTGGTTAGAAACTCGAAAAGGCAGAAAAGCTTGGATGAAGAAGTACACTCCTTGCCTTCAACATGGAAGCAAGTACAGAGTTTTTTTTAACACTCCTGATGGGCCTTTGGAACGCATTCCAGCCTGGGCTACCTATGTTCTTCCTGGTAAATTAGCTTTCTTCACTGGCTGTTGGCTTTGTTTTCTGTGACATTATGAGAAATTAACAATGTTGGTGACTTGGTGACGATAGACAGAGTGCTTTCACCAATTGTGAGTATGATTTTTCTAGTTAATAACCATTTATTTGATTGTGGTTCTAAGCCTTCAAAAGCACCTGTGTTATCTCCATTATCATTATTCTCTTCACTCTTCTCTTTATTAATTATCATGTAACGGTTTAGTTGTCAATCTCAGAGTATCTCCTTGCAACAAACATTATTTGATATTGGATGACAATGTCAGTTGATGATAGTTGTATTCCTTCATTTGTATACATTTGTAGATGCAGATGGATATCAAGCTTGTGCGGTTCACTGGGACCCATCACCTGAGTTTGCATATAAGTGGAGGAACAACTCCCCAAAGACCCCAAAGTCATTGCGCATATATGAATGTCATATTGGAATTAGTGGGTCAGATCCAAAAGTTTCTTCTTTCCGTGAATTTACTGAGCAGGTTGCTGTCACTATTACTATCTAGGATACACTTGAGGCTGATGTGAATGAGATTTTTTATGCTTATCTCTTCGTTTCTGGGTTAAAAATTTGCAGGTCCTTCCCCGCATAAAGGAGCTCGGGTACAACACGATCCAATTATTTGGGGTTATTGAGCACAAGGATTACTTCACTGCTGGTTATAGAGTGAGTTGATACCTTGAAGTAGAAAAATAGTAACTTCTGATAATGTAGATTATTGAATATAAGATTAGAAGCTTACATGAGCAAGTCCTGAAAATCTTTTTTATTTCTTTTTAAGATTAGCTCGTTAAAATCTCTTCATTTCATGTGATTTGTTCTTTTCGACTCATTAGCTGTTTTCATGCTGCCATGATCGTTTCATTAGAAGCTCGTTGCTTCTTGCAACGTTCATTTTACGTGCTTGGAGAGACCCATCATATAATTGGGAAGGTGACTTAAGTACACAGATGTTTGATATAGTATATATATGGAAATGGGATAAGGTACAGAAGGGGCGCATTATTCCGTGCCCCTACTGTTACTGTTTGAGGAACTTTTTGTTTGAAGTGTGTAGACCTCTATGTACATGCCTGTGTCTCTATTCTCTTGGCGCTTCTAATGTAAAGTTACTCATTTACTCTTCCGCATAGTGGGGGGGGGGGGGGTAATAAAATAATACTTGTAAGTTGTATCTCTTAACCAAAATGTCATTATCATTGAACTTGTAGTCTATATTTGGTTTGCTTAGAAAGCATACATCTATAACTTTCAAAAACTTTCTTTGTTGATTATTGTGCTCTTTACTATTCTTATTGACTTTTGTTGCCCGCCTCTCTCAAATTACGAATTCAGGTTTCAAATATGTACGCTGTCAGCAGTCGCTATGGCACTCCAGAAGAATTTAAGCGTTTGGTTGATGAAGCTCATGGTTGTTACTCAATCTCTATGGAGTATAACCAACTCATCTGTTTTTGTTTGTCATTTTCACTAAGGAAAAAGTTAAAAGTGTGATTACTGTATCATCTAAACTCGCTTGTTTTAAGTGGGATGATTAGAATCTTGAGATTCTATAAAAGCATGTGTAAATGTTCAACCTTAAGCTACTTTATAAGCATACAGACAGAGTTAAGGGGTGTCTCGCATCATATGCACCAAGTGTCATGAACTCCTGATATTTTGCTTCAATTATTTTTCATTTTTTAGGGGCAGAGGACTTATATAACGAGCTATTTGTTGTTTCACAGGTCTAGGTTTGCTAGTCTTCTTAGACATTGTGCATTCATATTCAGCAGCCGATGAAATGGTTGGGTTGTCACTTTTTGATGGCACAAATGACTGTTACTTTCACACTGGTAATCTTATTTATGATAATAACTTTCCGAGCTGATTTACTTTTCAAGTGCTAAGTATCCTGTACCCATTTGTGCGATACTGTATTAAGCTTGCTGCTTCCGATGCCCACCTCGAGAGGGATTTTGGAAAAGTCTCACAAAAAAAAAAAAAAAGGGAGTAGCTTGAATTAAGAATGCCAAGCTTGCTTCCTTTTCCTTGTCATTGTTGCTTTATTTGCTTATTCTCTTTTCAATGGTGTAGGCAAACGAGGACATCATAAATTTTGGGGAACTAGGATGTTCAAGTATGGCGACGTCGATGTGCTACAGTATCTTCTTTCTAATCTGAATTGGTAATGATGATTGCTAGGGTTCATCAGATTATCAACCTTCTTGCATACTTATGTTTGGACTTGCAATCTATTGTTAGATATGTCAATTTTGGTATTTGGTGCCCTCCTCAAACTTTCTTTTGCAGAAACCTCTGCTTATTTCCTGCTCTGTTTATTCCCTGCCTTTAAATGCAGCTAATCTCTGATGTTCATATGCGCTTGTAAAACTCACGACTCTTGAGCAGGTGGGTGGAGGAATACCACATTGACGGCTTCCAGTTTCATTCACTCTCCTCAATGATGTATACACACAATGGCTTTGCTAAGTTTACCGGTGATTTGGAGGAGTAAGTCCTCATTCACTGATTACTGCATTGAGAAACATCTGATATGCTTGGGTGACTATTGCCATGTCTGTTCTCTGACTGATTTTATTACAACCTTTACTCTTAATTTACTGCGTATTCCTAATATCAGTCATAGTATAAGTTGCTCCGTCGCATAAAGACTTTCAGTCTTCCACTCTTCCTGGCTTGGATGCTCCAACTTTTTGTTCTATCTTTCTTATTGGGATGTTTTTCTGTTTACCTTTCTTCACCGTTGTTTATATTATGTCTCTCATGCAAGGAACCAGAATTTGGTATCTGTGGTGAGTATTCTTGGACTAGATGAAAGTCTGATTGATTTTTTGTAAACTGATCTAAACAGATACTGTAATCAGTATGTTGATAGGGATGCCCTACTGTACCTCATTTTGGCCAATGATATCCTACATGGTCTTCATCCCAATATTATAACGATTGCTGAAGATGTAAGATTATTGTTTTGGACTCCTTGTAGCTAAAAAGTATCCTCCTCATATTTGATACCTTTTGTGTGAGACTGGTGCAATTATAAATCTGCACAACTCATGTTTTTAAAACTGCTGCTATATTTTCAGGCAACACTTTTTCCTGGGTTGTGTGAGCCTAGTTCTCAGGGTGGGCTGGGATTTGATTACTATGTCAATCTTTCTGCACCAGAGATGTGGTTGTCGTTTCTTGAGAATGTCCCTGATGATGAATGGAGCATGAGCAAGGTTGTACCACACACTATGCTTTTCTATATGAGCCGCTGTATTTACCATGTTGGAGTTTATACATAGTTGAGAATTTTTTTGTGTGCTTCAGATAGTGACAACATTGACGGGAAACAAAATGTATACGGATAGAATGCTGCTCTATGCTGAAAATCACAGCCAGGTGATTGACTGCTTTCTATCCAGACTCAAAGTCCTTCAGGAATTGTAGAATGTGGATCTTTTGGATAGAACTCATTGGTTTTTATTTATATATCTTGTTCAGTCTATTTCCGGAGGAAAATCTTTAGCTGAGGTATTGTTCGGTACAGAAATTGTCTCAAATGAATCAAAAGACTCATTGCTAAGAGGGTCTTCATTGCACAAAGTAAGTCTTTATATTCAAGATACCTGGCTAATATTGGCCTGAAGCATTTCTCTATTCCTTTCGTCTTACTGACATCTAGTTTTTGTTTCTTTTCATTTGTGGCTAATACATATTTAAATGCAGTATGTCTGTTCAAACTCCTAGTTGTTGTTGTATTACTTGTTGTGTTGCACTTTGAGTAGCTTACCCTCTGCCATTTCAGATTATCAGACTGATTACCTTTACTATTGGTGGTCGTGCCTATCTCAACTTTATGGGCAATGAATTCGGACATCCAAAGGTGATATATTAAATTATTCAAACTTTTAAAGAGCAGTTTAAAATTTCTGTCATCGATCCATCTAATTCTGACCTTTCTTCTATCCAGAGAGTTGAGTTCCCAACTTCAAGCAACAATTTCTCTTATGAACTTGCAAGCCGCCATTGGGATTTGTTATCAGACCAAGGAATTCATCAGAACTTATTTTGCTTCGACCAGGTTCACGCCCTGTCTCTTGACAGCATTCCTTTCTCCCTCGATAAGACAAGAAAGAAGGAAGAAAGGGAATATAATTGCTAAAATAGTTAGATGTCAATTGACAATCTTTCTTCTTTTATAGGACATGATGAAGCTGGATCAAGCAGAAAGAGTTTTGTCAAGAGGGCCTAGTGTTCACCACGTAAATAATGATTTAATGGTATGGTGTCCAACTATTTGGTTTTTAGAAATGAATTTTAATTGATTTCTAAGTCCAGCATGGGAACCATGGCATTTTCTAAGAACAGAACCCTGATATGAATTCACAGTTTTCTCTTTCATCAAAACTGAACAGAAGTTTGGATACATCTAGTTTTCAACGGCTTTTCATCAGTTCTTTCGTAAGCCATTTGTTGTAGGGTTCATGTTGTGCATATTCTCACCAGAGTTAAGTTCTGTCTTGCCGTCTTAACTACACAGGCAAGTATTGCAGTATTGCTTTAGCACGAATTTATGTTCTGCGTTTGACATATACGGTTATCAGTCCATTCAAACTAGACTGAGTTACTCTGTCACTCTCTTCTTAATGATCGATTAGGCTGTATCTTGTCTACTGGATATTTACGTGTTTGGTGAAGACTTCTTTTTTAATACTTGAAACTTACAAAGTTACTAACAATGTAACAATAAAAAATTTCCCACTAGCACAAGGTTGTAAGAAGTCCAGATCTTGAGTCTGCTTTGCACAAATCCGCTAAGCTCTGGTTGTTAATCATTTCTAATAAAGAAGCCAGTCAATGGAAGCACATAAAAGGGTGTGAACAATACCTGCTTTTCAAGTATTCTGACTAGCCCCCTGCTTAATGTATGCACAATAGGGCTTCTTTATCGCTTTGTTCCCCCCTTCCAAAATGCATTTAATATACTTCAAGGGCAAGGGCGGTGTAAAGGACTAAAGATAGCTGATAACAACTTTGCACAGTTTTGGTTATTCATATTAAGTAATATTTTAAGGATTGTTTATAATATTTTATGCTTGTTAGCCCTCAAACATTAAACTGGATGCTCTTTCAGGTAATTTCTTATATGAGAGGTCCTTTTCTGTTTGTCTTTAACTTTCATCCAACAAATTCATATGAGAGATACAGTGTCGGGGTTGAAGAAGCAGGAGAGTATCAGGCAAGTACAAAGTTCTTAAAATAGCCTTCTCATTGTGCCATGTTAGAAAGTTGTGTGTGCTATTATGACTCGAGATTTGACCTAATCGTATTTTTCCTGCTCTATTCAGTTGTCTATATTTTACCAACTGTTTCTTTGAGGTATCTAGTTGCAATTATTTCACCTAGAGAGATAAGGAGAGCCTGTATTCACTTTTAGCTATAGTTAGCTAATTGAGTGAGTGGCAACATACAGGACTATGTGCAGAAGATAGTGTTGTCAGTTGTCACATGCCTGGTCATGCTGTTGCGACCAAAAATTTCGAATGTCATTTACGCTCTCTATTTGACTTGGCTGTTTGCAATCTTTTTTAATGATGAGATTTTGGAAAGCAAAGAGGTCAAGTGCGACAGATGAAACCATTGTATATCTGCCCCCTCTGGTTTTTTTTCCATCTCCTCCATTACTGTCCAACTAAGCTGTCAATAAAAGAAGTGAAAATTATGAGAGGTTTATTAAGAACGTACTACTGCGAAATAAGTCAACCAGATGGCCCGTTGTCTGGTCTCAAACTTCTCAACCATACTCTAAGAGAAGTCACAGAGCTTCATTGGAGTGGATTTGATATTTTTTTTAAGGTCCAATCACATGTGTTTAGCATGTGGCCTGGCTTGTAGTCAATATCCCTGTGGCCTCAAACCGGGATATTCGACTTCATGTCCAATTTTGTTGACAGAATACTTTTCACAATAACTACATGTATGACATCAGCAGGATAGCTTATATGACTATTGTGGTACAGGTGTTATTGAACTCTGATGAGGAGAGATATGGTGGTCAAGGAGCCATCACCAGTGACCAATATATCCAAAGAAGTGTTAAGAAGAGGTACGTATTTTCAATATGTCTGGTGTTCTCGGCTTCTCGCTTCAACTGGTATACCTTCCTAACATCTTTCTGTCGAACACCTTGTATTGTTGTTGGAATTGAACTCTTCTTCCGTTCCTGCAGAATCGACGGTCTCCAGTACTGTTTACAGCTGACCTTGCCTAGTAGAACTGCTCAGGTTTGTAGCTTACTGATTCTTTTTGCCGAGGCAATTTGCACTGTAACTGGGGCCAAGTCCTCTCTTACCATCAGGCATAACTTTAAATCTTACCAAGAATCATTGAAAACTAATCACAATTGCCTCTTCCAAAAGTAGTTGGTATTTTGGTTGTACTAAGACCAGACTCCATTACATGTTCCAATGTTGCATATATGTACTTCGTTCTAGCATGTGTGTAAGTGTGTTAATTTGATGGAAGATTCTACTCGTGTGCCATGACACATATCTCTCTCTGCTATTTGGACTTAGTAGTTTCCAGAGGAAGCCCCTTTCATTGTTGGTGTTCAGTTTGATTTCACGGTTGAAGGTTCGGAGTAGTTTACCTAAGCTGACTAACTTACTCTACGTTTTCTTGTACACAAGCTTAGGTCACTACAAAAGAAAAAGTGTGGGCATTTTTTCATGCGTTAGATACTAAATTACTTTCATGCCAGGCTCATTTTTTATCTAGATGTAGCTATTTGTGTACATAGTTCATTCACTTTGTTCTAGAATACTGCAATTAGTTAACGAAGATTTCACATTTCAATTCCTGTAGAGTAAGAATGGGTCATATGCCATTGACATCTGAGTTTCATAATGAAACGCAGGTTTACAAATTATCTCGGATATCAAGAATATAAGCGTTTCTAAGGGTATGTCACATTTTTGTACTGTCACCTTGCTTCTGATATTTTGAGAATTGATGATGATGAGCTTCTCAGAGGAGAGTTTGATGATTCGTCAATGGATGTTGGCATGCTAGTTGGTAAAGGGAAAAGAATGTTGTTACAGTCGATACTCAAAAGGTTTATGGCGTCTCATGCAAAGCGAGCTATTCTGCACACAATCATGCACTGTGCCTGATGATGGCCTATCTACGAAAATGTATTGTTGGATGCATTGCCATTTATGGCTAGGGGAAGATCAAGAACCATATAGTCAGGGTATTCAGCAGGACTGAGCGGGGAAATGATATACGGTGCAGACAGGGCCTTTCTCGTCCGCGAGATGAAGACCTGCCTCTTGTGTGCTACATTGGTGCACAATGGTTCAAGTAGCTAGTCTCGACTAAGTGCACAATGTATATACTTTGAGAAGTACACTAGGAAGTTAGGAAGCTTTTAACACTAATTATGCTTTGTAAAAACATTGTAATATAGAAGTTCATGCTCATTGAAAGTTTCACCTATTGGTCATGACTTGTGACTTGTGACTCGTGAACTTGGATCACTTTTAAACATTAATTCGAAAAATCCTTGCTATTTGGTACTCTAAAAGTAGGTACTGATTGAAGTAATTTATAATGAAATGTTCAAATGTTACCTTTATGCAATCCATGAAGAACTATTGTGATGTGGTCATACTTTAGCTCCTACTTTTACCATCAATTTTGAATAGTTATGAAGTTATGATGGTCATATTTTGTAATGAAGTTCCATTTATCACACGTAATGCCATAATCGGTCATATTTATGATAAGCTATTCACTGTCTAATTACAATCTCAAATACAGTAAAAGTATGAAAATGCGAGTAGACATCTCTATAAAGTATAATAATTTGTCCTCTATCTTCAATAAAAGAGGGACTCACGACAATCTCAGGGTGTATAAATGACAAACGTCGTTGAAAAGATCCTGAATCTCACAAAAGTAAACATCAGTAAACGAGAACAGTATGAACCGTCTCTCTCGATTGTACTTTTTTTCTCTCTTGTTCACCAAAATCACGCGAAATTAAACATCAATCAGCGAGAGTCATATGAACCGTTTCTCACACATTTTTTTCCCTTCTTTCCTAACAAAATAAGCGTGTATAAATGACGAAGCACATCTTCTATTCTCCTCTCAAACCATAATAGTGAGGTGGTATAGAACTCTCAAAATATAAAGAGTGAGGTGGTATAGAAATTTTATCAACCCACAAAAAAAAAATCATGAATCTCGCAAAAGTAAATATCAGTAAACGAGAACAGTATGAACCGTTTTTCTCGATTGTTCTTTTTTCTCTCTTGTTCACCAAAATCACGCGAAATTAAACATCAATCAGCGAGAATTATATGAACCGTTTCTTTCACATTTTTTTTTTCTTCGCTCCTAACAAATCCTCTCAAACCATAAGAGCGAGGTGGTATAGAACTTTTATTAACCCACAAAAAAAAAAAAAAAAAAAAAATTCTGGAAACAAAAAAACAAGACTTGAAGAAGACTTTGCTTCATTTCGCAGAAATTAATAAATAAATTAAATAAAACATTTTTTTTTTGAAGAGAGAGAAAGAGAGGGAGGCGATGGCGAATTTGCCACAATCACTGTCTTTAAACGCAGCGTCGTACGGACCCGGCGGCGTATCAGGGAACCCTCCCGGAGCTCCGGCGAACGTTGATCGGAAAACTATGCACTCTGCTGAGCTCTACGTTCTCGACCTCAGCAATCCCGAGCGCCGCGAAAACGCTCTCCTTGAACTTTCCAAGGTACTCTCTTTCTTCTTAATCACTCTACCCAAGTATTTCACTTTCCAGGTTTGAATTAATTGAATGTTGTTGCTGCTGCGGTTGTTGTTTGTTGGAGTAGAAAAGAGAATTGTTTCAGGATTTGGCCCCGTTGCTGTGGAATTCATTTGGTACGATTGCTGCTCTTTTACAGGTATGGCGTATCTCGAAATCGCTGTCTTCTAATTGATTTTTTTTGGATGAAATTGTTTAGTTTTGTTGCAGTTGATTATCAATTAATTGTCTTTTTGGAGAATTTTTGGTTGAATTGTGTAATTGGCTTCAGTTTTTCGTCATAGGGTAAGGTTGCGTACATCTGAAACCCCCCCCCCTCCCCCTACCTCGCCAATGCCAATTGGCGAGGAGCCGTTGAGGCGCTTGGAGTAGCGCTGTTGTTGCTCTGGTTGATTGTTAAACCTTTTGAATGAAAAAAGTGGTTTTGATAGAATTGAATGTGATGGTGAATTGCATTCTTACGAGAATTTTGATTGTTAGAGCGTAAGGGAACGATTAGTTTGTTGCCTGCATTTCGTATTCGTTGATCTGGAGGATTTGAGCTTCTTTCGTGGTGAAGGGTTAAATGGAATTGTTTTATGCCATTGATTCAACGTCCTTTTGATTAAGCTAGCGTTTGGAAACAAGAATTTGGAAATTTGTAATCATTTAAATTCTTATTTTTTGAGAAGTGAAATTCAATATAAATCCAATGTTTGGGAGAGGGTGGGATTTCAAAATGAGGGCTATTGGGGTGTCATTTGTTTTACACTAGAAAGAATTTCATTCAAATTCCAAATGATTTGGTACAAATTAAATTATCAAATTCTTGAGTTCCCAAACATGGTATTTGAGTCAAATTTGGATTTGAGAATGAAATCATTGTTTCCAAACACGCTCTAAAGATTTTTGTGAATTGTATGTTTTAGTGTGCTTAGTCTAAAAAGATAAAAGGCAGGAACTTGCGAGAACTGTGTTGCCACTAATAGATTGAGAGGTTGTGCGTAAGGGAATGGAGTGTAGTGTAATGTGTGGTCTCTGTGTGTTTGCTTGAATTATTACTAGGTTTTGGGTTGATGTTCTGTCATCATTCGTGGTTGCAGGAGATTGTTTCTATATACCCAGTGCTCTCACCGCCGAACTTAAATCCAGCTCAATCCAACCGTGTTTGCAATGCCCTCGCACTACTCCAGGTCCATCTCCAGCCCAGCCCTGATGTTTGATGCCTATTGTTTAGGCTTTATGTTTTTTTTTTTTTTTTTTTTTTTTTTTTCTGTCAAATCGTTTGTTTAGCTTTTCTCTTAGTACGGTAGTGTCAAATGTGGTCAGCAAAACGTGTTTTGGGGGTGGATGTTTGGCGTGAAAATTTGGGTTACCCATGCGGCCCTGTGGCTTTTCATAATAGATTCAAATTTGGTGATGGATTTTTGGCGTGAATTTATCTTTACTTCTCTTTTAGAAAACTATTTGGCCTAGAAATTTTGGTGGTGGATGCTGCGCGTGAAGTTACATTTATTTCTCTTTTAGACAACTGCAAATTAATAGCTTTCTGTGTCGACTTTGCTTTTTTGGCAATACAATCAAAATAGCCACCGTAAAAACTTAGTCCATGTAGCTACCGGTTGCTACCTAACTGTCGGTAGCCAATATGGTCTTTTGGCTTCTGCTGCTGAATAAATCGAATAATATATGCAACTTTCACCTTGCCATTGCATAATTCCACCAAAAAGTTGAAGAAGTGAGATGGATCCTTGACTTTACTGTATAAACATACGCTTGTTTTGGCCTTTTGGGTAGAGAATCAAGTTAAGGAAATGAAATTTATCTGTTTCCTTTAATTAAGTTTGCCTAGTTTTATGCCGAGATTCAAGCAAAAATGCCTTTGTGGGGGCCCACTGAGGCGCAAAGAATGAGGTGCACCTCAGGCAGTTATGGAACACATTACTGGGCCATTTCCTCATTTTTTCCGTTAATTAATTTACCTTTCCCTTTTTTTTTCCCTCTGTCTTTTACTTCTTTAATGTTAACCTATCTCTAAAAACCCAAAAAAGGATATCATTGCAAAAAATATTACTTTTTAAGTAGAAATTTGTCCTTCGAAAACAGTCCGGGTCAATCTCATGGCGCACAAGCGACAAGCGTCCGCCTCATACCTTGTTGTGCCTCATTGCTATTATGTGTCCAGCGCAAAACAATTTTTTTCAGGCTATTCACTTATATTTGAAGTTCAAAAAGTACTTCCTATATTCTAAAAGGATAAGTTTAAACAGACGTAGTCATTTCTGGTAAACAAGCTCTGACAAACATGTCATGCTTTGTTTCTTTCTATATCTCTGGTATTGCTTTGTAAAAGATGTACCATCCGTCTTGGCATACCTGCAACGCCTTCTACCCTTGTCTCTAGTTTACATAATGCTCATTGCCGCAGATGGAATGCTTTTTATTTGGAAGGCTAAAGCTATCTTAAAAGTACGAGTTTTCTGTCAGACTATGGTATTAGAGAGGCTTAGTATGAATAACATTCTTCAGTGACAGAGGTCTTATATGGCTCTTAGTCCAGCTGTTTGTCTTGTGTTGGAGAAACACTGATAGTGGTCCTCATCTTCTCTTTCACTGCCGTCTGTCGAGTCGCGTGTGCTTCGTTGCACTGCATATTGGCATCTCTGAGGAGCAATGGGTCCGTCCTAGATCTTTCGTAGAATTATTGAGACTAAATTTCTAGAAACCAGTTGCAACAAAAATAATAGAGTTCTAGAAAAAGGACAGTTGCTTTTTTTGTTTTTTTTGCATGGCCGAGAGCTACTAGTGGTTTCAAGGGGGGGTACCCACCTATTGCTTCAAAGGAATTGAAGAAACTTTCAGTGATTTTAATAAGGAGGATTTGTTGTCCTCACTTGTTTTCCTCATTTCATATAACTTTATTCTGTTATAGGAAGAAAAGATTCATTAGGGGTTTCGGGGTAGTCAAACAGTATTAGAGTGACAGGATCCTGAATGTTAGGACTCGGGAGAACATTTAAAGTTACTATTCGAAAGTCCAAACGAGATGGAACAGTTGGAATTTTAGTTGCTCATTTGTTTACCCATAGGAAATGGGAATTCCCACGAATCAATATTTCCTAGGAATTTGAAATACACGGGATTTGGTGGAAGCTTTTTAAATGAACAAAGGAAATAGAAGTTCAGGGAATTCGCACTTACCTAGGCCTTAGAGGTAAACAACTTCCTACAAAGTGGAGGAAGTAGAAAGTCCTAAGGACGTCTACATCCTACAACTTTGGCAGCAAATAATATTACGACGTTTCACTTCCTAGGAATTCATGAGCATACAAATGAGCTCTAAGAGTATGTTATTGGCAAGCATTGATCCATATGTGAATCTCAAAGATGCTCTCATATGCAGGTCTTGTTTTCTTTTTTTTTTTTCTTTTTTCTTTCTTTTTTTTTTTTTTTTTTTTTTTTTTTTTTTTTTTGAAAAGGAAGGTCTTGTTTTCAAAAGCTAATGATAATGTGTTATCATTTTTGTTTACATCCCTCTTCCATACGGGGTCCTCCTTTCCCTATTAGTCCTAGAGTGGAAATGTTATACAAACATCTACATAGATTTTATCTGGCTCTATGAATTCACAACTTTAATGCAATCCACTGATTTAGTAGAGAAAAGATAGAAAATTATGGGGGAGAGATGAGCTCCCATGTAACGGATTCAACCAAATATAACCATAGTGTTTAGACCAAGGGAGGATAAATACACGAATTTCGTACTAGCTTTCCGATTAGAGTTCTACAGCACAAAAGATGCAATGATTATCATCCATGAATCACTTGGGCCTTTATAAGACGATGCCCTTTACTTGTTTTTCTGTGTACTCTTTTAATTTTCTTTCTGGAGATGGCTGTGGGGCAATGTATGGTGCTCATTATCTGGGTCTTAAACTGGGTCATGAACTTATGGTCCATTCAAGTAGGCTTGCCTCTAAGCTGGAATATTCAATTTTTTTGCAATCTTTCATTATTTAAGCGACTTGTTACTGTAATTGTATTGCAATGAATGTGATTTGATAGAATGAGGTAAAACCAAGCAAGGCATGGAGAAAACTTACTTCTGCATGGTTATTGAGTGCTTGTGCTACAAAAAGGCTGTCAAGTTTAAATCTTTCCCTCTTTAGTGCTTGTGAGATTCATTGGAAGAAGAAGATTATATATCTATGTGTGTATATGTCTGACTTTAGTTTTGCTGATTGTCATCCTTCAACGGTTACCTAATATTTCTTATCTAACGCGGTAACGCCATTGGCAGATATTTGAGGGCATAGCTCATTCACTCTAGGGGATAAGTCACTTTTTTGAGATATGTGTAATCGAGTCTTATCAGATAAGACCAATATATGTCTTTAACTTGAGATCGTGGCCTTTTCCATCCACATCTTCTTTTAGCTTGCTTGTTTTATGTTTCCTCTGCCTACATCTTCTCCTAAATGCTACAGAAGCAAAGGTTTCATACTTCTATGTTTGACTTTGAAGTACAACGTAGAATTTCAGCTTTGATTTACCTGACTACCTTTACAAATTCTATTGCTTTTGTCAAACAGTAGACTAATTATGGTTGTTTGTATGCTTCTTCATATTTGTACTAACTCATGTGCACATGTCAACCTTCTGCAGTGTGTAGCATCACATCCCGACACGCGGATGCTATTCTTGAATGGTAAGCTTCTGCATAAACACTAATATGGCCTTTTTTCCCATCTATGTGATAAGCTTCTGCATATGAATTGGACTTGAGTATGCTTTTGTTTTTGTAATCTTCTGTGGAAGATTCTATGAAGTAGAGGGCCTTTTTATGTTTTATTTTTTTTAACATCTGTGGAGGGCCCTCTTTGAAGCTGTATGATATATAGATTTTTTTGTACTAAAGAACCAAAGTCAGTAAGGATAGTTATTGCTAGAATATGTTGTTTATCCACTACTTTTAGTTTATCTCCATATTCTAAATAAATTGAATGTTTTCTTCTTCAGGAGTACATTTAAGTTCAATGGCATGTTGATTGTATCTGTACAAATATTTGGTAGTGCATGTTGCTTGCTTCCAGTACACAGTGATTTAGCATTACAAATAGTATCTTTTCGTGGTCAGTGTGCTTTATGAAGTTTCTGTGCTCTTAGGTCCAACATGAAATGCACAATTCACTCGGGTTATGTCTGATTTCATGCAATCACAACTGCAATGTGATGATTCCCAATTTCTCACTCACTAGAGATGAGGTGTGAAATGAAGAGGAGAGAGGGTTGTGTCATTTGAGAGAGTGTAAAGTTCTTCTGCTTTTATACTCTGCTAGGAGCTGCAGGCAAAGAAGCAGGGTACTCTATGGGCTAGTGCATTTGTGTTGTGTCTGTGACACGATCCAACACCCTCGGGCTTTTGTGCATCTGCTGGTTAAGCTCTAGTGGGTCCTTGACTGATGCTTGAGTTTGTGTTGGTGGTGGATCTTGTAGTACTGTAGTAGTGTGCTGTAGTGGAGAGAGGGTGTTCGAATGTAAATTTTGCGAAAATGGAACGGAATTGAGAGTATCATAATTGAATTAGGCCATTAGGGGTATGATTATCGGAACTTTGGAATGTAAACAGGTATTTTAGGAGAATGGCGGCGTACTGGCGTTATTAGTAATATGGCGGCGTTGAATAACGCAACTCATTGGGCATTAGTAGTTAATAATGAATTAAGGATAAACAAATTGAATAGTGATGAAAATTAGTGTTTAGCTACTGCAAAGTGGTTCTCTCTTTGACAGGCTATTTTTCGAAATAAGAGAACATCTTTTCTTTCTTAATCCTTTTACATGTTGAGTGTGGCTGACCCTTGTGTTGTGGCTGGGGTTGAGTAGATGCATCTGGAGTTTCCAACATAAGATTGAAATTAGCATTGTTATGGTATTGGAAGAAGCATTGGTGTCACAAATGGTTAGATGCATGTACAATGCACAGCAGTTGTCTATGCTCTGTGGCCACAAAGAAATTCTCACATATTCAGAAATATTCTTTTGACAAGTAAATTAGGTTATACTTATATTCAAAAGGACATGAAGGGGGTGACTCCCATATACAAGAAGACACCAATTTGGTTGATGCCCATACACGAAAGAGAGCTAATTAAGCTCTTAGACTATCTTGAGATATTTTATCCACAAAAAGATGGAAAGAGTGTCGTTGAGAATGTAACTTGACTCCCAACTACTCCGTATATAATAACCCAGAGGCGGAGCTTAGGCATCGTGGGCCGGAGCCTGGCCCCCCCTAGATTTTGAAATATAAGTGTTTTATTACACATACTAATCACACAAAATGCTTTGTCCTAGTGGTTTGGCCCCCTTAAGTTTCTTGTTGACATTGGAGAGGTTATGAGTTCGAAACCTGGCCCCCCTTTTTTTCGAGCCAAGCTCCGCCACTGCAATATCCTCAAAGAATAGATAACAGTACCATCTTCCAAACTTTAGCTAGCCACCATTTCTTCATATTCCTTTTCCAGTGGAGAGGACATCTTTAGGTCTCCGAGGATGAACCCAACTCAATCCAAACAAGGACAAAGCAAGATGCCACAAAGAGAGCAAAATATAGATTGTTAGAAGAGCTAATGTTTAGGCTTATAGTCACCTATTTAGTTGCACTCGTGATGATCTTGAGCATGGAAATTTAATTAAGTAGTTGATATTAATGCAGTAGTGTCTTTGGTTCTATTCTCTCTGTATGAGTTTGGAGAAGCTCTATATTCTCCCTAACAAACACTGAAAGTTCTGAAGCCCCATGCTATTGGATGGTGGAAAATGAAGCGATCAATTAAACCATATAGTTGTTGCCCTCCTATTCACTTGGTCTTTCATTTATTTATATCTTATGATGTTTCCTTGTGTCTAGTCGTATTTATGTCAGTCGCCATGTTTCTTAGGTGCAGGAAACAATAGCTATTTCATCAAGTGATGTATTTTAATGCACATCCCTCATCATCTCCCGCCCTATTTCTAGTAAATGGTGTCCCAGGCACTGTAAATCTGTATTTATTATTACACCAAAGACTCATGGCTAAAAATCTTCCTATCATGTTAAATAATAAGTTGTTATTGCATGTAATCAATTCAACTTCTTTTTTTGCAGCCCATATTCCGCTGTATCTGTATCCTTTTCTCAACACGACAAGCAAATCCAGGCCTTTCGAGTATTTGCGGCTAACAAGCTTGGGTGTTATTGGTGCACTAGTGAAGGTTTGATAATTGCTGACATAATGTGTTTTTATAAGAGTTGTAATCTCTCTATTACATTACATAATACTGTGTTATTATTTATTGAACATATTTTTACCCTTGCTACATGCGTGCTCATAGTAAGAGATGTGAGCTGATATTCCTGTTTTGTGTCCATGCCTTATCTTTTTTTGTAACGGCTTGCGCTTGTGGTAAATTCCATGTCTGTTCTATCTTTTTCAGGTTGATGATACAGAAGTTATAAGTTTCCTTCTTTCAACAGAGATAATTCCATTGTGCCTCCGTACCATGGAAATGGGCAGTGAATTGTCAAAAACAGTAAGTTCTGATCATTGTTCATTACAGTTCCCGTCGTTTTCCTGAGGCTTTTGTTTATAATTTTTTTCATATCATTAGTAGTTCACTGAAGCTCTTTGGGAGTGCCGAGTCTTGCTTACAATTATGTCGCATGGGGTTTGATGAGTTTTTTTTTCTTTTTCCTGCCAGGTAGCTACATTTATCGTCCAAAAGATTCTTCTGGATGATGTGGGCTTGGACTACATCTGTACTACTGCAGAGCGGTTTTTTGCAGTTGGAAGAGTTCTAGCTAACATGGTGGCTGCATTGGCTGAACAGCCTTCTTCACGTCTGCTGAAACACATCATTAGATGCTACCTTCGGCTTTCAGATAATCCAAGGTCAGTTTAGTGTTTTGTGGTGATTGTGCTCTTTGGTTACTTTGTTTAGACTTATCGGGGGACCTTATTTCGTTTGTCCTGCAGAGCATGTGATGCACTTAGAAGTTGCCTTCCAGACATGTTAAGAGATGCCACATTTGCTAGTTGCCTCCGTGTAAGTTGTCTTAGTCTTGGTTTCACATTACTGCTTCTGAGTATGTTTGTTGCGTATGACTATATGGCTTACTAGCAGCACAGATCATAGATTTATTCTCCAACTGTTACTAAAATTTACATGCAATCAATGATGGTTTTCAGGAAGATCCAACTACAAAGAGATGGCTTCAACAACTGCTCCATAATGTCGGGGGAGGACCTCGAGTTGCATTCCCGACTGGAGCAGGATTCGAGCATATGTTGGTGAACTAAGCAATTTAAAAAGCTCCGACATTAAGTTAGCAGTTGACTACCTCCTGTAAAATCTTGGTGAGCTAAATCATTGCAGCCCCTTCGACATATCAAGCAATAGCTTCTTGTCGTTCATGTGCAAAGATAAAATTAGTTTCAAGAGTAGAGAAGGTAGCTATGGTGATTCTCTGTGTTAGCTTGTTACTCAATTGTAGAGTAGTTTGCCTGTAATTGCCTTGTTTGTAGTAATGTAGGTTTTTCGCTTATTTGTTTAATTTTTATTTTTCATTGAAGCTGGATTTGGACATTTGGTTCAGTTCAACAGCTTTCACCGTTGTGTAAATTGATGATAGAAGTCCTGTTATCATCTTAAGAACATCTGAATTCTTAACCATCATGTTTTTCTGATCATAGCATCGATATTTCATGTTCAGTGCTCACTTACTTTTGTTGCTATATACTCTGTATATTTCATGAATGGACTTGCTATATAGATATACGCCTTTTCGACATACTCACTGATGTATTTGCGTCTGAAATCGATGTAATAACGGTAGATCTCGCCTGGTGGTCTTTCGTACTTGGTAAGTTCTGATATATTTCCCTTTGGTCTTTGTTTTCCGTCAATAGTCATTTACAGGTCTTGTGGGATACCGTCTTTCGATAATTTATTGAGAGACTAATTATATTATTACATCGTGACCTCATTTATATAATTAGTGACTTATTATAGTAAATTAATATGTTATAATTATTTTAATAATTATATAACTACTTTTAATAATCGTTTTAGTTAAATACTTTCGACAATCAAAGATTTGCAAATGGGTTGCTTTATAAATTCTAGCTAATTTTATATCATTTGATCTTCCAAAATCATAGATAATGTGATTTATTATAGTAAATTAATATGATCACTAAAAGTATTATCATGGTTACAATCAATGTAAAAAGAGTCACTTTGTAACACACTATAATGGTCTT
Organism: Spergularia marina; assembly: GCA_963680865.1. Lineage (NCBI taxonomy): Eukaryota > Viridiplantae > Streptophyta > Magnoliopsida > Caryophyllales > Caryophyllaceae > Spergularia > Spergularia marina. The sequence goes on along the minus strand of OY804549.1, from coordinate 5,446,808 downwards.
TTAATAAATTATTGAGAGACCATCTTTTATGAGACTTTGTGTTCTTATTGTCCGTCTCACCATAAGACGGTCCCACCGAAAATTAGCTTCTTACGGGTCATTTGGATTGAGGGAGTAGGAAGAGGGATGAGATTACTATTCCCAATTAGTCATATTCCCTTGTTTGGAAAATGAGATAAGGAGATGGGAATTGGGTGAAAGGGATTTCTTATCCCACCAATCTTATACCTAGGGGGGTTTTGGGAATTCATTTAACAAGTTAAAAGACTAAATTGCCCCCCAACACAAAATTATATTGGGAATTTTTATTATTTAGATATCCTATTTCCCATCTCACCTATTCCCAAACTAATCCAAGAAATTGTATAATCTCACTTAATTCCCTACTATCCATTCCCACCTCTTATTCCACCATCTAATCCCTCAGTTTTCATTTCACAATTCAAACGACCCATTAATTAATACTCGTATTTACAAATTTTGTTTGATAATCGAAATCCGTTACTGTGCCTTTAATTCCGTTATTACTTAAACTAGTTTACTACCTTTCTCAGCAGGTCAAAAAGAAAACATGAGACCGCAGTTTTGACCAAACATACTTTCAGATCACAACACCAACTCATATTTCTCCTCTCTCTCTCTCTCCTCTCCTTCTCAGACATAATCACACGTGACCGAGTCAACTCGGTCGGTCCAATGTCATTCATCAATAAATACGACGCCGCCTTCGCCGTGGCGGCGGATGATCAAAGCGACATGGATAGGTGCGTTATCGCGGTGGAGGAGATACTCAACTACGAATTCAGGAACAAGAAACTTCTCGAAGAAGCTTTGACTCATTCCTCCTGTACCGAGTCCACGTCTTACCAGCGGCTCGAGTTCGTCGGCGACGCCGTTTTGGGGCTCGCCTTCGCCAACTTCGTCTTCTTGGCGTATCCGATGGTGGACCCCGGCATTCTCTCTCTCCTCCGCGCCGCGAATATCAGTACCGAGAAGCTCGCGCGTGTCGCCGTCCGTAACGGATTGTACCGTTACGTCCGCCACAATGCGCTCGCTCTCGACCATAAGGTAAATATTATATTTACTTTCTGTTATTGCACGAGCAGATTGACTTCGAAATTATTAATTTTTTCACTGTGTAGCTCTTTGATTGATCAATTTTGAGATTCGTACACGTGAGTCACAGTTCCCGGTGCTCCTCTCGCAGCATAGATACTCTGAAGTTTACAAATCAGCACCCATTATGCAGCAGTGTTTATATGTGAATATGTCTACAATTGGAAACGTATAGATAAAGTTTACATTTTACAACCATGTTTCATGGGAGTACAGTTAGGGGGAATTTAGTTAGTTGCTGGCAATTAGAATTGATTTGATGATAAAATTGATATAGGATCAGTGAATTCGAATTGTCATATTCACTCTACGTATTATGAATGTTTGAAATTCAGTGTCAGTTGGGAACCGTAGATCTGGGGATAATTAGAATTGGATTGGTGAAAATTGATGTAGGTTACAACAACAATAACATCTTTAACCCTGGTGCTTTAAAGCCTCCCGCTATAAGGGCGGGGTAAAGGGGGGGTTGGATGCACGCAAGCCTTACCCCTATTGAAACATAGAGAGGTTGCCCACGGATGACCCAAAATGAAAATTGCTTTGAGAATCGCACCGAGTGACCGCTACTTCTCAAAATAAGAAGCACAACAGTTTTATGAGCCATATTCACTCTACTTGTTATGTATGTGTAAAATTCAGTGTCAGTTGGGAACTGTAGATCTGGGGATAATTAGTGGCACGGAAAAATTCGAACTGTATCCGTAAGCAACACTAGAAATCGTGCACAAGCGTGAATTATGACTTTAGTTCTTGAATTTGTGTGTACAATGAGGTCGAGTGAAGACCAATACTAATAGAACTTTGCTGATACAGACGGTTCTTTGGAATTGTGGTTGGGGTAAAACGTTTTGGAGATGACAATATGTTAATGTGTAGGAAGTTCTGCAGTGATCGTGACTAGCCGACCAGTAGTACTACGTTGTCTACTAGTCACTTTTAGTCCAATGTATATCTATTATCCCCTTTTTTTGTTTTCCCTGAGCTTCAAGATGACATGCTTGCGCCCTGCTGCCTGCTTCAACCTTACGCGTCTGTATAATAGTCTTGTATTTAGCTGTTGAAAGCTGTAGAAGAGTATATGATTGAACATAATCGAAAGTTCTGTTTTTATGGATTTATGCTTTCTATTTTGTTCCTTTATCAAGTACATCAAATGTTTGAGGAATATAAAATAGTGTGTGTGACACATGAGATGGTGAGATATGATTGACATAGTATTGCAATTGTGACATCTTGTAATGTTGATCGTTTTTCCTACGTTGGTCTTTGTAGGTCCGAGAGTTTGCTCTTGCTGTTGAATCAGAAGAAGAAACCGCTGTCTATGGAGGTTCTGTAAAAGCTCCCAAAGTTCTTGCTGATATAGTAGAATCCGTAATAGCAGCTGTTTATATTGATTGTGATTTCAACTTAAAGTTTCTTTGGCAGGTCAGTTAGTACTCTTGCTTGATTTCATCATCTTATCCTCGCCCACCCCCCCCCCCCCTCTATATTCGCCGGAGTGTATCCCTATCTACAATCGACACAGAACACATTATCAGTTGGATTAAACTACTATTGACGTTCAAACTTCATTCAAAACTATAGGTTATAAGAGGTCTTCTAGAGCCAATTGTTACACTTGAGACCCTACCATTGCAACCAGTGACGATGCTATTTGAGCAATGCCAGAAACAAGGGCATCAAGTCGATATTAGGCACTGGAGGAAGGTTGATAAAAATATCTGTAGCATTTACGTAGACGGAAAGCTTATAGCAACTGGTATCTCTGATCAAAAGGATATTGCCAAGCTTAACGCAGCAAAGGAGGCTTTAGCAAAGCTCAACCAATCTGCTATGAACCACATGGGCGTTGTTTGTGAAGTTAATGATAAGAATGAGATTGAAGCAGCTAAGCAGAAGTTACATGAGCTTTGTGGCAAACAGAAATGGCCTAAGCCCAGTTACAGGTACTAACCTTTTCTCAATTATGACCACACAGACGACACAGTACTTTCTTAGCTGAACTTTGATTCTTAATTGCTTGATTTTGTGAGCCATCAACTTAATTATTCTGATGCATAGTGTATTCCGCTGCTGATCTTATTTCTCTGTGCCTTGACCTTTCGGAAATGGTGCTCATGTATATTGTGTGTTTGGTCAATAAGTAGGGACACTGTATAGCAGAGAAAGCTGTTATTTTGTGGAAATCTCTTTGTAGCAACAGGAACATGAGTGTGAATATAAGATAGTTGGAGAATTAGTTATCTTGGACAGGTGCTATTGTCCTTGTTTTGCCTAAGTGTAATATCTCATTTCCTGTGTGTTCTTTGTGCGAACTTGCAGGGTTCAAAAGGAACTGGGGCTTGCACATGAAAAGAAATTTATATGCGCTGTTGAGATAGAAACCCCGAATGCAAAACTTGTTATGGCGGGAGAAGAAAGGTCAAGAGTAAGAGAAGCCGAGAATTCTGCCGCCTCCTTAATGATCCATAGACTTGTGGAGTCTAACTATGTCTAAGGCAAGTTTACTGTGTGCACGGATGGCCCATTCATCTGGTTCTTTTAAGTGGAGGAAATGGTAGCAAGTTCCCCCTTCTCGTGTCCCCATCTTTGTAAACTCCAGTTAATATGGATGGCGAAAACTGACATGAGATGCAGGAACTAGCACATTTCCTTCTCTTACCTGTTCCAGATTGATGGGCCTCTCTTGTATCAATTTGAAAGCCTTTATTTATTTATCTTTTTTTTTTTTTTTTTTTTTTTTTTTTTTTTGGTCGATTTCAGACATTCTTCGTTTCATAATAAAGTAATTTTCTTGGTGCTAAACTTATAAATTCGAAAATCTTTTCTTCTTTCCAAAACCCAATTAAATTTGGAGAAAATGTGTAGCCATGAAGTAATTGGTAAGGGAACCAAGTTCAACAATAGTGTAAGAAACAAGACTTGTCTGATTTAAGAACATTTTGGCTTGGGGAGAGCCGCCAAGGAGGAGTACCGGTAGGGATGGCAATGGACCCAAGACCCGACCCACTTGGGTCGGATTTGGGTCCATTTTTTTTAGTCCCAATGGATCTGGGTCGGATCCAGACCCGGTGATAAATGTGCGCGTCGGATATGGGTCCTTGATTTGAGACCCAGACCCGACCCATGGACCCGCCCAAAAAAATAGAAAAACAAAAACGTAATTTCTCATGATGCCAGCCTTCCCCTTCCATTTTCATTTCTCAGTCTTCTCATGAGTCACGCCTAATACTTCTCCGCGACCTCAAAAACCCTTCGCCACCGCCTCAAAATCTCATCGTCGCCGCCCCGTTGTCGCTCTTCCTTGGTCTTCTTAAGTTCTGATGGACGAGAAATGTCCACCATAGGATGATCGCAAATCACATCAACACATTAACGATCGTAAATCACATCGACACGGAAATATCATAAGTTGCGCAAGTTTTACACATGACAAACTTGATTTTATAAAAGACCCATCTTGGACCCAGACCCGCTGGATCCTGGCGGGTCTGGGTCTGGATCTATAAATTTTGGACCCGATGGATCCGGGTCTGGATCCTATAGGACCGACCCAGACCCATGGCCATCCCTAAGTACTAGCCTATGTCCATAAGTCAAGTGAGTTTTCATCCTAAAATCAATTGGCAATAGGAGGAGTAGCCCACTACCTTATAAACATGTTCCGCCCACTTTAATTTTCCGATGTGGATTTAACTGCTCACACATAAATCCCAACACAGACCACCTTAAAATGATATTTTATTTTAGATTTAGTTTAAGAACGATGGTTCTTATGGATTGAAAATTGAACCGAAAATGACAAGCTATTCTAGTCATCGGGAATTATAATGCCCCTCATATAGTATTATCCATATATCCTCTTATCAATTTGTCCATTGTTTAAGCCAATTCTTAATCTTAAGCATCGAGTTTTATGCATGGTGATTTGGTATGTTGAAAACTCCAATTTCCGTTTCCTTGCTATTTCTCTTACGATTATTATGTACCAAAATCACCGGAGTTGTTTAAACCCATAAAATGGAGGAATTGGCTTACCTAGCCCGGGTTGGTAGGTGAGAGTTCTTGTTCGCATGTGCTTTCTACATTTGGTTAAACACTTTCAGAAATTCCCATGTGTTTTAACTTCAAAGAAATAGGTCGAAAATGAGGTTCCTAAATTCCCACGTAGGCACATACAACCAAACGATATGGAAACCCGTGGACCAAAAGAACTTGTAGCATATGAGGAACCAAAATTAGTGTGATTACAGTAGTAACAATAGAATAACTGATAGAGTTCTTATAACATGGCAAACACCATGCACAAAACTTGATACTCCCTCTATTTCTTTAGACCATTTAAAAGGAATTCGTTTGAGGGAGATACAACACAGACAAGTTGATGCTGCAAATATGTTTTGCTAAGCAGTTGCAAAAAGAGAGGAGAAGGAGAAAAATAGAGGGATGGCTTTACAGGAGGCCAAAGAATAAGGGTTTTGTGTTTTCTTTGATGTGTTGGGTTTAATAATGAAAAATCTCATAATATACCGGAATTAGGAAAATACATATTACTAGATTGGGAAGCGACACCTTTTCATATTCTTTTTTATTAATTAGTTAATTTCAAAATAAATAAATTATGATAATTAATTAAATGTTGGTTAGTTAAGATGTCTCATAATCTCACTAAATCACTTACCGGATATATCATTGTACCGAGTACTACTTTTTTATTTTAAATGATACTTTATTTTTAATTATTTTTTAGGGCATTTTCACAAAAGTCTTAAACTTGTCGACATATCTCAACCAAAATCATACTTAACTTTTCAAAAGTATGTGTAAATGGATCATAGATTGAAGTACATTTCGAAACAAAATTAATGATACATGTATCGTAATATTATGATATACGTAGCCCAAATTATAACAGTTTATATTATATTTCATGTTGATTACTTTATTACGTAAGATTTTTACAAACATTGGACTCTCTGTGTGCATTTCTTAATGCGACAATTTTGCAATTATTAGACTCTCTCTGTGCATTTCTTGACTTCCCAACGCTTAAATAACTTTCTTACGTAAGATTTTGACAAATATTGGACTCTCTTTGTGCATTTCTTAATGCGACAGTTTTGCAATTATTGGACTCTCTGTGCATTTCTTGACTTTCCGACGCCCTCAATGCGCTCTAAATTATTTGCTTTATATATATATTAGATTTAAATACTTTGAGATGTTTGATAATTAAACCCAACACATCAAAGTCACAAAACCCTCCTTTGAAGCTGTCCCTGCATCTCTCTCGTTTTGCACCTATGTAGCAAGAACAATTTTGCATCATCAAATTGTTTGTGTCATATTTTTCTTATATGATTTACTTTTGAAGCGTGGTTGGTGGCGTTGGATTCGTCTTTTCAATACGAATCCAACCCAATTAGAACCGCTCAAAAATTCCATCACAGTGGCTTTAGCATAAGAAAATGATAAAACAGTGGCTTAAGCAAGGATCTACAGATTCTGTCTTAAGTTACAAGTTAAGTAGTTAACAAAAGCTCATAGTTGTTCTATGCTAGCATATGCTAGGCATGTATGACATAGGGGTGATGTCGCATGTGGGAATGCCCTTATTTTATGCAAACTATATTTGATGGGTCAAGTTCTCCCATGTGATTCAAACCGAACTTCATGGGGCTGGTTCTCTTTCTTTAGTTTTCAAGTTAACAAATATTGTAAAAGTGAAGTATTTGATTTTCTTTTTTGGCAAGCCTTGGTTATGAAATTTGCTAGCGCAAATCTATGTAGAAAAAACATTATACTTGGGTATTACATTACATGTTATTGACTTTTGATGTACCAACATTAATTATCAATGAAATCTTAAGCAACTACACACGTTTACATTCCCATTCTTATTGTAAAATATTCCCTAATTAAGGGTAATTTGTACATAATTTCCTCTACAACTAATGGAAAATGTGCCTTTTTTTTGCATCATAGCATAAAATTTTAAGGGTAGAAGCCATAGTTCCACGAAATCTCCATGTTTCTTTACCTCATCAAAAGGAGGGGCTTGTGAATTAAGGGTATGTTTACTAGAATATTGATAGTGATTGGCATGTCTTGAAATCGTAATTCAGCTTAATAGTATGGAGATGGAAGTAGGGAAAATTTTGGTCGTCGACACCGCCCAATATAATGAACACCGAAAAAAGAAAAGGAAAGCATAGAAACAAAATTTAAAGTATTTTCTGACGTGTGCCCATAGGGCAGGCACACGATAAAACTCAAATTCCTTCCCTAATTAAGTGATATTTTTCTAAATTAATCAACGAGATTCCATTATTGTTTTATTCAAGTGAGAATATCACTTAATTAGGAAAGGATTTGCAGTTTTATCATGTGCCCTATAGGCAGATGTTAGAAAAACCGAAATTTAAATGCTTAATATTGTTTTTAAGTTTCAGGGGTGAGTTTCATAGGAGAACTTATATGACCAATCTCTATTTATCTTAAATAATCTCAAAAATTAAAATTATATTCAATACCCTTTATATAAGCTCATTTTGTATAATTGTGAAAGAAATTCACCATAGCGTGATGATGACTTAAACGGCGTAATTACCTTTTTTTTTTTTTAACAAAGTTTAAACCAAGCGATAGAAAGCACAAACAAAGGAAAAACCGAAAGACCTAATCGGAGAAGGGTGCTATTCTCCCTTTCCTACAATTTGTCGTTAAAATGTGAGCCTGGTTTATGTGACTCCTACTGGCTTTGAATACGTTGCATCGGTCGAAATCGAAAGCCACTCTCTTGATTTGATCAATCAGCCAGAGAACAATAATATCCACTTTCCTGTCACCTCGGAGAGTTTCCACCAAGATAGTTGAATCGGAAAGTAGTTTAACTGAGTTAAAATCATGAGATTTCGCCCAGGTTAACCCATTGTAGCAAGCCAGCACTTGAGCATGAGTAGTTGAAAGAAGAGGATTGCTAGAGCAACCACCGTACCACCCAATTGTTCCGAAGACGGAGGGCGGAAGCCTACCCAAGCAGCAGCTCCCTTGTCCGGAGCTTTCCAAGCTCCATCCGTCATTAAGACCACGTCATAATCCCTGTCCTGGCTTTGTTGACCAAAATAACCAGGTGGAATATTCTGAAGATGAGATGACAATTCTGTTACACCATTATTTTCGTGTAAACATATTACTCTTTTGTAGCACCATTGCAGGGCTGCAATCAGATCCTTCGAATAATATGTTATTACGATGAGTCCAGATTGCCCAAATCAAATTTTGTGGCTTTTAACAGAATTTACGGTAGCTAAAAAAGTGTGTCATTATTATTATTATTATAATTACACAACTCATTTGATACATACACATGTTGAAATTTCATATCATCAAATTTAAATTAGACTGGTGTCTAGCCATGAAGTATATGTCTTACGATAGACATGATTGTCACCTCCCCGTCTTCCCTTCGCGGCTTGGCGTTGGTGGTTCGATTGTGATCGATCACCTCCCATGAGATGAGAGATCCTTTTATTACATTCCCTCCATTCCATTGTATCAAAAACCATCCAAATAAATTTTATTGTAGCTTGAACATACAATCAACTATTAACAATACATACTGGTCAAATTAGACATGATTACATAAATTTCCGTAGTCAAAAGATACAATGCAAGAACCATACCAAAACCCGACTAATAATCCTTATAACATTACAACATATTAATAAATTTTGTAGCACAACTTATTGTCAAAAAGCTTGTGACAAAACAATATTACACTTTGTGAACTTAACTTCACATCTTTTGTATGAATCAAATAAAACATTGGTATTATACTACGTATAGTTAGACAAATTGTGAATAAAAATACCATCCACCAGGCATATGAAATGTGGCCTTTTATTGCTTGATAAATGTATAAATTAGACAAACCTCATGATCGATCATATAACGAATGAAGATGCAAATTTTTGAACGGAGACTGAAGAAGTATTAAGCATAGTCGCACATCCCATATATGCAGTATCCTCCAGTCATGCACTTGTTGTTGCATCTTCCACAGTGTCTTTTGTCATACGACAAGTTCACACACTGACCTCTGCAGCAATCCTGAGTATACTTGCACTTGTTCTTGCAAGCTCCACAGTTCTTGTCATCTTCGGAGAGATCGAGACATTTGTTGTTACAACATGTTGCGTTCTTTCCAAACACAGGCAGGTTACATATCTCATTGTCTTTGTGGCAGTGGTCTGCAGCGTTGGGGTTCCTCGCGCTAACATCCCAGCCTGGACCGTAGTTGCCTCCGGTCTGAGCTAGGAACCGGCTAACCCTCTTGGAAGGGAGCAACAAAGGTTGCTGCTCGTACTTCACTACCTCTTCATTTGAGTCTTCATCAGGTTTGTCATAGCTTATGCTTATGGAACTAAGTGCTATGACCATTCCCATGATAGCCGCGACAAGGAAGACTACCTTGATCGTCTTCCTCATCGTTGTCGTGGCCATTTTGCGCCTTTGGGATCGAACAATGTTGAGGATGGAGAAGAGTTGTAGTAGTAGTGTTGGGTTTGTTTCTTATTGTTTTCGTTTCAGGTTTGTGTTCTTTAAGATTAAGGGTATGTAAGAGAAATGTTAAGAAGAAGAAGGGTTTATAGAGGAATAAAGGAAAGAGTTGACGCGAAAAAGGTGGTTTAAAGGGTTGTGAAGGAATGATTTTAGGGAGGGTTTGATTGATTGATTAATGGAGTGTTTTGTAATGAATGTTAAGTGGTTCTTGTAATTTAGGAGGAAAGTCTTAATTAAGATCAAAGTTTTTGGTATCTTCACAAGTTGGGAAGAGAGTCGCATGATTAAACTATGGGGAATTTACATTGCATTGTGAACCTTAAGAGTATGAGTTTTGAGTAGTAAACAGATTGAGTCAAAGGTGGACGTACACTAGTTACAACCATGTCAATTGTCAACGATCAATAACATTGTAATTGAGGCAAATTTAATGACAAGAATACAACATCCGAAATATTATTTAACAACTTGTTCGGTAGTGAATAATTTGACGGAAATGATAGAAGTTACGAGAAAATAATGTTTTGCCGTGTTTGGTTTTAATCATTTTAAAGGATTTGGCTGGAAAGGAAAAGGAAATGGCAAGAAATTGTCATTTTTTTTTAAGTAAGAACATATACGCACAGCGCGTATCAGATCAGGTTACCCTCTAACCAGGGTATCACCCAATCTGTCGGACGATGGAATACAAGATAGGGGATAAGGGGGTGGTAGGGGTATATCTTGAGTTTGTAGGATGTTGTGACCCCATTTAGCTACCTAGTCTGCCGCTTGATTAGCTTCACGAAAGATATGTGAGATTGTAAACCGTCGAAAAAGGTACAGTAGCTTAGTGCATCCTAGATAAGAGTGTCGATGATCCAAGGGCAGCGGAAAGCACCTCGAATACTGTTGATGACAATAAGGTTATCTCTTTCAATGTGCAACTCTTCGATGTTAAGGCGATGTGCAGCAAGGAGAACATTCCGTAATGCTGTTGTTTCAGCCACCAAAATAGAGCAGTCACCAAGATTCGTTGAGGAGATATGAACGGGTTCACCGGCACTGTCTCGAATGACGAATGGCGAAGGGGATTGGAATTTCGCATTGATTCATTTTTATGGAGGAGATGCTAGTTTTTATTTTTTTTTATTTTTTTGGTTGTATCATTCGACTTAGTCGATAGAGCCAGGTAAGACCACATATGAAAGATAAAAGATCTAGGGCTTACCACCATCTAACTCATGGGTGGCAACCCCAGTCACAATTATTATAGAGGGGCTGGGATATATCTTGTAGAGAGAGGGGAGAAAAGGGCCACACTTTGTATAGTTAAGTTAGTTGAGTCTCAAGTCAATCAAGTACTCTTTGTTATTAGTCGTGGCCGATTAGTATACATTTGTGGCCGAGTACATCTACATACATACGGAAGGTACGTTTGTTTAGGACTGCTAGAGATTCTAGTCGTTCCTACTAGTCCCGAAGTTAATCATATGACGTCAAGTAAATGTTAGATTATCTTTTTTCAAAGTCGAACAGTTGGATTATTTTGTACAAACTAAAGTGATAAACTTGATTATATTCCATATAAATAACAAAATTACTTATTAATGCTCGTTCCGCACCGCTCTATCACTACGCCAAATAATACATAAGACACCGGGTGTAAAACAAAATAGACACCGGTTGCAACCGGTGTCTGGACTGCCGGTGTCTTATGTTAAGACACCGGTTATTCTGAAAATAACCGGTGTCAAATATATATCCAGAAAGTCAACACTGGTATACATATGACACCGGTTTTGTGTAAAACCGGTGTCATATGTTGTTGTTATTTTTTTTTATTTTTTTTCTCTGGTGGACATTTGACACCGGTTTTTACAAAAAACCGGTGTCATATATTGTTTTTTTTTTTTTTTTTTTCTTTTCAGTTGGGCTTTAGACACCGGTTTTTTTAAATAACCGGTGTCATATGTTGTTCTTTTTTTTGTTTTTTTTTTCCTTCCAGTAGGACATTTGACACCGGTTGTTTAAAAAACCGGTGTCATAGGGTAGACTTTTTTTTTTTTAGTTTGCTTGCTTCTGATTCTGCCAGGGAATTGGCGACTACAACAATTAGTCGCCAATTCCCACATTACAAATAAACATACATTACGATTATGCCGTTTCAACGACACCAATTCCCAAAACCTCGACTACAAGAAACCAAGTCGATTCTTTGCTATACGACAATGGAGCTTCAAATTCACTCTATATATAATAAGCATCCATCCAATCTCAATTACTCCATCCACAACATTTCTCCAAAATACAACAATGGAGATCTTTTGCTTTTCCTAGTTTCTAATTTCCTAACTAAAATTTACTAACATTTCTAACTTAATGAGAATCTAAGTGTTTCAAGAAATCAAAGTAGATTTGAGCACTTACAAGCAAAACTCGCTAGGTAGTTAGAGATCATCATCGTCTCCTTCTTCATCTCCATCCACAAAGACATTATTATAGATAAGACAACGGTCAAATGTATAACCGGTGTCTTTGTCCACTACAATCTAAAGTTGTACTCTATTCTACTCAACGAACGTACGACATTTCACTAACTAACACATAATTCCATTCAACTAACGACAATTCACTAACTAACACATCAAAAAACAATAGCGGCGACACAGAGCGAAGAATTCATTATTTTGGCGATTAAACATTCAATTTTGGAGAACAATAATTGAACGAAAAAACAAAAATATACAAAATTGAATGAAAAACAGTAATTGACGACAAACCTAATTGAATGAAAGAGACACCAAAACACGCGGCGAGCGGCGACAACGGAGGGGCGGCACAATAGCGGCGGCGACACAGAGCGGCGAGGGAGCGGCGAGCACCGAGCAACGCCTGGCGAGGGCTGAACAACGAGCGGCGAAGGCGAACAACGAGCGGCGGGGGGCGAGGGGCGAGCGGCGAGCGGCGGGCGAGGGGCGAGCGGCGACAACGGAGAAAGAACGGCGACGGCGAATTCAAATTTTCTTTTTCTGGGTTTCGGGTTTTTGGGGGTTATAGTTTTTTTTAGAATGGCAAATGACAAAGGCAAAATACCCTTTTCTGGGGTACCATAAGACACCGGTTATTCTTAAAACCGGTGTCTTATGTCCTTATTTTTTTTTTTTTTTTTTTATATTTTTTTTTCTTGTTATAAGATAAAGTTTTAATGTTTTTTTCGCTGTGGGAGAAAATGATCCTCCCCTGGGTAACATATGACACCGGTTATACTTAAAACCGGTGTCTTATTGTTCAACTTTTTTTTTTTTTTTTTTTTTTTTTTTAAGATAAGTGAGGAATTGCGCTTAAATACTATTTTCTGGGGTAACATATGACACCGGTTATACTCAAAACCGGTGTCTTATGTCCAACTTTTTTTTTTTTAATTTTTTTTTAAGCTAAGTGAGGAATTGCGCTTAAATTACCTTTTCTGGGGTAACATATGACACCGGTTATACTTAAAACCGGTGTCTTATGTCCAACTTTTTTTTTTTTATTATTTTTAGCTAAGTTAGGAATTGCGCGCAAATAGACTGGGGAAGCATTTGACACCGGTTGATTGAAAACCGGTGTCGTATGTTTTTCAGACACCGGTTCTAAGCCTACCGGTGTCATATGTACCGGTGTTAAATGTCATTTTTGGCGTAGTGTATGTTTGCAATTTTCAGTTTTGTTATTAGCATAAATCGAACTCTAACTAATTTAAAAATAAAATAAAATAAAAATACTAAAAAGAAATTGGAGACGAAATTTTTTACTATTGCAAGCAAGTCCTAAAATCGAAAACAAAAGAACGAAACAAATTAATAAAGCATTGGCTTGTTTTGATTTGTTTATATACCACTTGAAGCAATGTTCTCCTCTCATTTTACTAGAAGGGAAAGTTTTAGAAATGATACAATAATATATATTAGGGGTAGATTTTAAACTTGCTTTTGATTAAGATGACAGAGGTTTCACCACAAATTGAAATTATATTAATATTACACCATAAATAAAGTCCATAACACGAAACGCAAGTGTCCCTCTTGCCGACCATCTTCTAATTTAATTGGGTCAATCCGCCTTGTCAAGCAATGCTAAGAAATAAGCAACTTCTTTTGTGTAGCTCAGGTGTTCTTATCTTTTTCCTCTTTTCCCCCCCCCCCCCCCTCTCCAGACAATAAGCTTTCATAAATTATTAGCTCAAATGATTATCTTTGAGTAAGTGAGACTAATTATTCAAAGAAAGCAAACATTAACAAGTCAGCGGCCCACGGAGGTGATGGCCGCAAATTATACCATGCTCCTGGGAGCACAAAGAGCATGGTGGTCCTTCTCACAATAGAGGAGTAGAGACCACATTTAAATAGATTTTATATTATTTAAAGTGTGGTCCTACTTCTCTATTGTGAGAAGGACCACCACGCTCCTTGTGCTCTCGGGAACATGGTATAAGCATTGGGTGGTGGCAAGTAAATTTAGGTTTAATTGTAACAACTTTAATTTAAACCATGAGTCCATGAGAGTATTGTTTCCGATCACTATCTATAAAATGATTACCAACATATAACTAGTTTTTAACCCCGTGAAATCACGGGACTGCTAAAAATTAATTTATCTGTTCTTTACTAATTAACTCTTTGATTACAATAATAATACGATGTGTACCCCTTAAATACAAACATCTTTTATCACCAAGCTAAAAGAAATGAGGATGGAAATCATGAACATGACGATGAATGCATCATGAACGATAAATAATGCAATTAATAACTAACAACGAATGTGTTTCGCGGGTTCTTTTGTCAAAAATATAATTTTACACATAAAAAAAAATATTTATTTATCAAAGAAACTTTTCCTCAACGTTATCTCCCAAATGTGAACTTTGATCTCAATGGTGCCCCCCCATTGCCATCATTCTAATCAATATTCTATCATCAACCCCAAAAACCATTACCTAACCCCCGGAACCCTCATACCATTTCTGAATTCATCCCCTCACACTTTTTGTAAATCGTCATCATTGTCCTAACCATCCTGCTTCCCATGACCCTGAAAACAGCTGCACCCCAACCCCCACCAATTGATATCAATCATATTTACTACTTTCTCATGTTCACTGTTTTCCCCATATCGTTTTCTGTTTTGAATAGCCATATTGGGAGTAATCTCTAGATCAAATGAACCGTTCACTTGTAAAAATTTGTAGATACTGTATTCTGCATTGCACTCTATCAACTTCACTTGATTTTAAGGTAAGCGGGTCTTTCATTTAGTTTAGAGGTAGTCACCAATATGGCAATACAAATACAGTTTTCGAAAGGGGGAAAAAAGAATAGGAGGGAATATATTCTTACAATTTTTTGATCGGTTAAGAAACATTATAAGGGTTGTAAATATTTAGCTCATACTTGTCAAAATGGTGCAATTGTGGTCAAGAATTGTTAACGTAAAAAGCAAAAGAAAAAAAAGGGAAAGCAATTTTAATGTGTTAAGTTTGGTAAAATCAAAGTTATGTAATCAATTGCAAAATTAAAATACCGATGACTGAAACAATTGTATTCGATTATAGAAATTATACAGCTTTAATACATATAACTATTTGAAATTACAATATCATCAGAACTAATGATAATAATTTAGAAGTACAAACACACAATAATGTACAACTTAACTATGGTTAATATATATAACAGCAAAACTTTACACCAATATTTCAATATACATCTCTTCTCTTGCTCGGATTTTTTTTTTTTTTTTTTTTTTTTTTTGAAAATTTTGATGCATATGTGTGGCATGTATATTTTTTTCTCAAAAAAATTAAGCAAAAGACAAAGATATATATAATACCTTAAATGAATGTATATCCGCCAAATTTGGCAAACGAATAGTCAAGAAACACAATTTAACATCATCATTAAGATAAATAATTATGATAATAATGGAACTTAAACTTTATTTATAAGAATTTGAAAAATTTTATAACAGTTGAGTCGGAAGATCAAAGATATCATCTTCTCATTTATAGCAAGGTTGTTGTAGAAGTGACACATAAGATCATATGTGGCTTTTATTTTTTACTACAAACTAACTGACGTGGAAGAGAGAGAGAGAGAGAGAGAGAGAGAGAGAGGGGAGAGAGAGAGAGAGAAAACTCACGCTAGGCCGACAACTCAAGTATGACATGACTTTTTTCCCTGAGAACAGCTTCATCAAGTGCCACGTAGGCGTTGAAGTTAGCCTATTAAAGTAATAGTATAGATTGTAACAATTCAAAAATCGATATGAATCAACAAGTGTAGTAATATATAGGAAAGGAAAATACTAGGATTGTATATGTAATGAAACTGACCCAATTGAACATTGAAAACTCTAACCACTTTTTCTGGTTTTACAAAAACGGGACTTTGGTTTAAAAAAAAAAAAAAAGAATACGATACCAAACCGACCCCGAGTTTTTGTTGTTTTTTCTTTTGTTGAACTTTTAATAGTGATCGAAAACAATACTCTCATGGTTTAATTTTTGTATGCTCGATCAGTATTTGTTGATGAGTTATTAGGGCAAGGTTGTAAGAGAGATAGAATTTGTTATGGTTGTACATACACATGGTAGCATCCGTCATTTTACCACCTAAATCGTGTTGGATTAGGATTAAAGTTTTACCGTTACAACCCACAGAGGCGTTTTGCCAGCCGCCGGATATCATATGAAGATCCAAAAACTAGTTAATAAGAACTTTCGATTCACATGCATTCGTTTAATTTTGGCAAACATAATGAACAGCCGGGCATTTGTAGTTAAATTAAACCAATTGCTTTGTCTTATAGATAGATCAGAGGATACTACATTTGTGTAATTAGAAGAAGAAAAAAATGATTTGAAATATAAACTAGTTCACCCATCAAATGAATACATTATTAATTTTAACATTCTTATTTTGGTGATATGACCTTGCCGAATAAGAAAATTAATACTCCCTTTAGAAATAAATATAAGTGGTTTTCACTTATCGAGACGGTAGTTTGACTTTCAATTTTAACGAAAAAGTAATTGGAAAAAAATTATAAAATTTATACAATTAGATTCGCAACGAAAAATCCTTTCATAAAAGTATAGTTTCATTATTTTCACGTGTATATGTTAAGAGATATTGAGGTTTGAATGGAGTGGCTCGATATGTGAGAACGACTTACATTAATTTATGAAGGTAGTAAACCACTAAACTTTATTGACTTAATGTACCGAATACACTATTGACTTTGCTAATACTAGCTAGTGTAAGAAACCACTTGACTAACTAAATTCTTTTTTTCATGTTCGTTTTAAGCAAAACATAATATGCTTGATTCATGATTGCTTGCATGATACAAAAACTATCAATAAAATTTGAGATGTGAGCTACAAGAATAATCAAAAGGAATAATAATTTGAGTATATTATTGGGATATATTTGGAAAATAGATGTTTATATATGTATGTAGTGTAATATTGTCATACTTTGTGATTCTTTCATATTGTAAAATAGGCAATAAGGGATTCGTGCCTTGCTAATCAAGGTTACACCTTGTATATAGAGGTTGTGCCTCCGTTGGAAACGATACACGGAAATTTCTCGAAGTCTTGTGTGCAGTACTACATGAGTGTAGAATGTGTGAACTTCTAATATATATTGATCACAAATGTACTAGTGTACAGACTGTACACATTTGTATATACGGAGTACTATATATTATATTTTAACCGCAGATATCATCATACTTCTTTTTTACAACGATATCAGCTAATTTATATCAAAATTATGCATGGTATCACTTGGTATGTATGTATATATGCACTAGCTCAAGTAGAAAAATAACTTGAGCCGGGATAATTCCCTTGTAATATTCATCCATCTAATACTATATATTAAAACTTAAAACCAAGTCTTTCATAGGTTGACACTTGGCATACATTAATTGGATAGAGCATAAAAATAGTATTAAAATACAATTATTGATTAACATATGGTAATAAATTATCATATTAGCTAATTTATGGAAATAATAAATATGGTAATTTAGTTTATAACATGAGATATAAGAGATAATATTATGGTGGTTGGCTAATTTATGGTAATAAATTTGAATATGATGTGATATAACGGGTGACGGAATAGTAGAATGACATAATGTAACATGTGACGAGATAATGGGATTGAAACTGTAAAATGGGTGACATAAAAGTGGAAATATGATAATACGATGAGTGAGTAAAAATATCTAATAATAAAATATGACGGGGGACAAAAGTTGATTATAGTACCCTACTACCCTTTATTGTAAAATTAGAACAACGATAAAACATGCTGTCATTTTTATAAAACGAGTATAAACATTATAAATAGACAAGCCCGGGCGTGGCACGGGCATGCAAACTAGTCTTAAGAGAAAATGAAAAACAAAATTAAAAATGGCACAGCCTATGTTCTGTTCTTTAAATTGTTAGCAAATGTACGTGAACAATTTTAAGGAAACGGAGTGAAACAGCGGTAAATAATTAAGCATAATCGCACATCCCATATATGCAGTATCCTCCAGTCATGCACTTGTTGTTGCAGCTTCCGCAATGTCTTTTGTCATACGACAAGTCCACACACTGACCTCGGCAGCAATGTTGCGTAAACTTGCACTTGTTTTTGCAAGCTCCACAGTTCTTGTCATCTTCAGAGAGATCCATACACTTGTTGTTACAACATGTTGAGTTGTATCCATACGCCGGCAGGTCACAGATCTCGTTGTCTTTGTGGCAGTGGTCTGCGGCGTTGGGGTTCCTCGCGCTCACATCTGAGCCTGGACCGTAGTTGCCACCGGTCTGAGCTAGGAACCGGCTAACCCTAGTAGAAGGGAGCAACAAAGGTTGCTGCTCCTTCGCCACCTCTTCATTATTTTTAGTGTCGTCGTCATCATAGCTTATGCTTATGGAACTAATTAGCGCAATGACCATCATTAGTGCCATGGTAGCCGCGGCAAGGAAGACTACTTTGTTCGTCATTGTCGTTGTTGTTGTTGTGTCGTATTCGTGTTCGTGTTAAGACTTAATAGGTAAATAAAAAAGATCGATTGAGGATGCAGGGTGTGAGTGTATGTGTTTTTGTTAATTTGTGTGGCTTGGAGTTTGGAGGGAAGATTATTGTATGAAAATGGCACTATATATAAGGGAGTAAAAGGAAGAAGCTGACGCTAAAAATGTGGTAAAAAAGTGAAATCAGGGTGAGAATTACGATAGAAATCATAGAAAAATAGTGTAAACGAGTGATGCATGCATGAGGTTCAGTAGTTCAGCACAATCTATTGTAGAACTTTCGTTATGAATGGGGACGAGATTACTACACTTCGAAGTAATCTACTGTATGTTCAGGGTCAACTGAAATCAGTGTTTTTCTTTTCTTGCATGTCAACATGAAAAAAAAAAAAAATATATATATATATAGGGACATACAAATGTAAATGTATGATTAACTGATTATTATTATTATCATTACCCTCTCTTTTTGAGATTAATATTCATATAATCATATGACGCATACATGCACATATTTAAGGACGTGGAATTGACCATGTTTGAGTAGTCGTGTGAATTAAGATCAAATTTTTGTAATTTAATTTGGTGACAAACACTATAGTACATACCGTCATATATATAGGTTATATGTCTCTCACAGATTTTTATAAGTTTCAGTAACTTTTAGCATATATAGTTAAATTGCACCGTAAAAAGCATATCGAAAGATGGTCATAGGAAGACTTAATTGAGCTAAGGATGTAATCAACAAATATATACATTGTACTAAGATAGGAGTAAAAGTGCGTTAAGGTGGAAAATGGGTTACATTCCAATTAAATAGGTTCATGAATTTATTGTACTAAGATAAGGAGTAAATGTACGTCATGAAAGCTTTAGTCAAAACTTGAGAGTAATGTACAAGACGAAGATGTACATGCATAAAAAATGTACAAGAAGATGAATGAAGAAACTCACGGAAAAAGGGGGTGAGCCTGAGGCAACACTAGGAGTGGGATTGGCCGATTGCATTGAACGCAAGTGTGTCCAGTCCCTTAAAGTCTTAATAGAGGTTTGCTAGCCGCATAATTGTATATGAGAAAGATTTAATGTACATCCATATACATATACATTCCAAAAAATATATATCCACCCATTTCTCTCTCCTCAACTCCACCAACGTCCTTTTTCTCGGCATATTTTAAAATGGCATTCCATATTTTTTGGGTTGACATTTTCATATTTTGCATTGACATAATAATTTGTGAGTGGTTTTGTTTTGATAAATTCTGAATTTACCTCTATATGAATTGACCTGTCATTTCATGAGTAGTAATCTGCTACCCGTGAACCATCACTCTTTATTTTCTTGGCATATTTTAAATTGACATTCTAGATCTTGAGTTGGTATTTTCATATTTTGAGTTGACATTATCATTTATTTGTGAGTGATTTTGTTTTGATGTATTCTGAATTGACATCTTTATGTATGAATAATTGACATGTTTATTCTTTAGTAGAAATCTATTATCCGTGATGTGCATTTGAAAATGAGAAGGAGAAATGTGAGTCATTATTAAAAGTGATGAAAATACCATCTTACACAATATACATCTATAAGTGTATATGTCATATATATATTTAGCCTTACTCCCTCGGTAATGTGTTGAGGTCAGCACTAGAAAAAAAAAAAGAGAGAAGTGTGGAGTTTCACCCATGCATGCATGGCCCCCCAGTTTTCGACATTTTCTTCTAATATTGAGGCTATATACAACGAGTAAGACTCAGGGCCGGCCCTGAGGGTAGGCAGAGGGTGCGACGGCCTAGGGCCCACAACCAAAAGGGGCCCATCTGATGAGCTATACAGTATTTATATTTATATAAATTAAGCACCAATACATTATGTAATGATATTCATAGCATACTGGTAGTGGATGCTACATTCTTGTGTATGGGCTTGGGTTCGATTCCTGTTACCCACACTTGCTGTTGTTTTTTTTTTTTCTTTTTTCAGTTTACTATCACCTCTTTGTTCATTTTTCTTTGGCTAATTACTAAGGATTTCCTTTTTCTTTGGCTAATTATAAAGGATTTCCTTGTTTTTGTTCCTTTGTGTTTTTAATCACCATATCTCCTACTCTTTCAATTTATAACCAAGTTTTAGTCCTATATTGACACGCTAAAGAATCATGCAACTCACTATACTTAATATAAAAATAATAATTTCCATCGAAATACAAAAGCTATACATTTTAATGACTCTAACATAGTTGATTCCGCGATTTAATTTATTTAGAAGCGACTATATCCACACTCAAAAAAAAAAAAAATTCGCTCCCAATCCTAAGAAAATTACTACGAGAATTGCCGGAAGTTTGAGCATTTAGGGGCCCATAATAGTAGTTTCGCACTAGGGCCTCCAAAATGTCAGGAACGGCCCTTAAGACTTTCTCTTACCGAGGTTAGCAAAACTCGTCTTACTACCTGTTTAATAGGGCTTAGACCCTTTGTGATTCAACTTATTCAACAGTATTTTCAAATTAGATCAGATTTATTCAAATCAAATCAATTCAGATCAATTTTATTCAAATCAGATCAGAATTATCCAAATAATAATCAATGAATCTAGTCTATTTCCAATAATTAATTCGTCTAATTACAGTTAGTTTATCAATTAATTCAGTTCAGATCAAATCAAATTAAGTTTATTCAAATCAAATCAAATCAGATCAGTTCAATTCAAATCAAATCAAATCAAATCAAATCAAATCAGAAAAATGCAATCCAATCGCACAGAGCCTTAATAAAAGTATTATACAGATCAGTTCAGAATCATTAAAATCAGATTAGATTACATCAGAGTCATTCAAATCAGATCAGACCAGATAAAAAAAAGTTCAAATAACTATCAATGTTAAAAAATGTTCGAATAACTAAACATGATAAAAAAAAATTGTTCAAGTAATTGATACTAATTCATTGAAATTCAATCAAATGTTCAACCAATTCAGATCTGATCAGATTAGTTCAGAAAGATGCAGTCTTATCAAATGGGGCCTTAACCTGGGATTTGTAGGATTGAAGCAATAACATGTGGTACAATGACTAATTTCGAGCGTTCTCGTTGGTTATAGGTTTTTTGACTTATTATCAAACCAATTCCCAAGTGAATTAAATTATTGAGATGGTAGAGAATATACCATTTGTGAATTGGACTTTGTACATTTAATTTACATACTAACGTACCACTAAAATCACATCCGAGGTGTAGAGGGTGTATTGTGTGTGACACCTTGACAACAATTGTTTTAATCGATCGCTTGCTTCCAACATTTTTATTCTTTCATTTTGGTTTCAATTAAGCAAAAGCCATGATAGATATGATGTCATGATACAAATGAAACAATGATCAGTAAGATTAATAAGTAGTTGAGTATATTCATCACGTATGTGCTCATTTGAATATCATAATCTAACTGCAAAAAGAATTCCTTTTTTTTACAGCGACATCAAAATTACATTGTATGTAGTATCAAAAATATGTATCATATGTACTAGCTTAGCTCAAGATGGGAGTAACTCATCTCGAATTCTCGAGCCAGGGTAATTTCCAAATAACCCTCATCCATCATCTTGACCTGGACAATACCTTAGCTTCCCTAATAATTTCTGTTTCATCAAAATGTTAACGTTTGATTTGAGTTTCTTAAATCAAAAGCTAACAATTCAAACGAACGTAGTGAGACGATAAAAATGTATAATAAATGTAGGATGATAATAATTAAGCATAGTCGCACAACCCATATATGCAGTATCCTCCAGTCATGCACTTGTTGTTGCATCTTCCACAGTGTCTTTTGTCATACGACAAGTTCACACACTGACCTCTGCAGCAGTCCTGAGTATACTTGCACTTGTTCTTGCAAGCTCCACAGTTCTTGTCATCTTCGGAGAGATCGAGACATTTGTTGTTACAACATGTTGCGTTCTTTCCAAACACAGGCAGGTCACATATCTCATTGTCTTTGTGGCAGTGGTCTGCAGCGTTGGGGTTCCTCGCGCTAACATCCCAGCCTGGACCGTAGTTGCCTCCGGTCTGAGCTAGGAACCGGCTAACCCTCTTGGAAGGGAGCAACAAAGGCTGCTGCTCGTACTTCACTACCTCTTCATTTGAGTCTTCATCAGGTTTGTCATAGCTTATGCTTATGGAACTAAGCGCAATGACTACGATTGCCATGGTAGCCGCGACAAGGAAGACTATCTTAATCGTCTTGCTCATCATTGTCGTCGTTTTCGTGTTTGTGTTCGTTTATGTAAGGGGTAAGAAGATTGATTGAGGAATATGAGTGAGTATATATATGCCTTGTTTGGTGTTGCTAGCTTAGCTTGGAGTTTGAAGGGAGGATTGTGAAAATGGCATTATATATAAGGGTGTGAAGGGAAGGGGTTGACCCTAAAAATGTGGTAAAAAGGGAATGAGGGTTGGAATTACGCAAAAAATATAGTGATGTAAACGAGTAGTGATGCATGCATGAAGTGTGGTGCAATCTTAGATTTTGTTAACAAATTAAATGTGGACGAGATTACTAGACTTTGATTTCAAGTATGTGTGTCAGTGTGTGTCTTGTGAATGAAGTTCGGGAGAAAGCTTTAGGCCTATAGCTATAGGTGCATAAATATAGTATCATCATATAATAATAAAGTCAAATGCCATTACATATAAATTAACGAGGACATTAGCTTAATACATACTACATATGTATGAAGATTCAAGAATCATCAAGACTAGTAGCTACTGTATATGTTTAGGGTCAATAGTGGTGGGCAATGTTCGTAGTATTCTTTCTTTCCTTGTTTCTTTCCTTCTTTCTTCCGAATTATAGTTTCTAAATAGTCTAACAGTTTCACCATTGTGTCAGAATAGACTGTGAACAATCACAATACTAGTAGCTATCTCTTTTGAACAAGCATGGCTTTCGAAACCGGTCATGCCCCTCTCCCCGTTTTTCCAAATGTAGGGATACGTATGTTTGCCCTAATAGTGACGTATTATTGGCATGACTATTTATTTCAAGTAAGAATGAGTGCAACAGTACTATTGTACATACAGGGCCAACTAATAATAATGCTGCAAATTAAAGGTAGGGAATGAATTAGGGATATTACGATCGGATACTCGAGATAACTTGTAGGCATGTTAATTTTCTAATCACTATGGTCATGTGCGCAACTTTGCACATTTAACTTTCTCCGACGGAGCACAAGTTTGTTAAATCTTACATGTGTATGTATGAGATATGATCACATAGTAACTTATAAAATGACCTCTTTAATTTTATGTATATGTAGTTAATTAGTGAATAGTTATAAACATCTACTTACGGTGAAGAACGATCATTCATGACTTCCACCTTATAGTAGTTAGATTGATCACTTATCATTTTAACGCGCGCGGTCACTCAATAATTATATAAAACGGAAAATTTATGAGTTACCGTTAAGTTTTGCCACTCAATAGTAATCATCCTACTATTTTCACTTTTTCAGTGATGATCATCACTTTCAAGTTTCACCGTCCGCGGGCTTGTAGTTAGATTGCAATCAATATGTATGTGAAAAGAAATTTATTTATAAGTATTCTGTTAATTGTGGATGATCCTAA
Organism: Spergularia marina; assembly: GCA_963680865.1. Lineage (NCBI taxonomy): Eukaryota > Viridiplantae > Streptophyta > Magnoliopsida > Caryophyllales > Caryophyllaceae > Spergularia > Spergularia marina. The sequence continues at coordinate 5,422,419 of OY804549.1, read as the reverse complement.
GAGTCTATATGTAGATAATAGAAAAATTGTCTATAACATAATCAAGTGTGGTAAATTAAAGATTACATGTAACACTCCCAAATTTCCTTTCCTTTTTAAAAACATTTTAAAACGAACCAAAATACCAATTAAGGAAATTCAGAGTTGTCACTACGCACTCAAGTGAAAGACCCGAATGCAAGGAGATTTCAAAAGCCAGAATATAAAGGCTAATGGTCTAAAATAATCTATTACGATCCAATAATTAAATTACAACAACCCAAAATCCGAAATATGAAATCCGAAATAGTCTAAGTGCTAGTAATGGTCTATAGTTTAAAGTTAAGCTTTATTTGATTCAACTAATAACTAGTGAGTTGTCGTCCCCGCAATGCATCAAACACTCCAAACCTGTGGTGGATTTAAAACACAAAAACCACAGTTGAAAAAGTCAGTGAAATTGAGTAAGCTAACACCTCAACTCATAGAAAACCAAAACCCTTACCTGGATTTTGAAAATGTTTTAGGTTTTATTTTCGAAAACACATTTAGCACATATTCCATATCAACCAAATGAATTCAAATCAACAACACAAGATCAAATTCCACAAATCCACAACCATTATCCAAGCTTAATTATATAAAGAATCCACTCCGAACTTCCAATCCAATCCAACGTATTACTTCACCATTTTGGTAAATCATTTCAATATATATCAAACCAAAGACTACTAGACCTTAAGTGTGCACACCCCCTATTAAGTATTTTTAACCTAATAGAGTAGTACTAGAGTCAAACCCTCTTAAAGACCGATACGGTGGGGCTATAATTAGGAATCGATGCGACTCCGTCACAATAATTAGGAGCAACTCCGAGGCTCCGACACATTAGGGGCAACTCCGAGGCCCCGACACAATCATTATACCACCATACTCCGTCAAATCTCCATATCACCATCATAGTTCACATTCACAATTTGAATCATTCATAAACTAATCACAACCAATATCACACATTAAACCACTTATATTTTCATTGCAAATAACCACACAAGTACCATTTAATAATCACGAAGAAAATTGAATCGTTCTCCACCTAACATGATACTAAGTTTTCATCCAAACACACCATTCACATATAGCACATAATTTTAAAAGGTTTCTACAAGTTTAAGAAAGGTTGAGCATGCTAGCTTACCTTTTCAATGCACACAAGAACACGACAGCACAACGGTCACTAGTATTCTTCGTCCACGAACTCAGGGGCTACAATTACAACCAATAATCCCAAATCAATACTAATGTCACCCAATCATTCATCTAATACTTATGTTAATTCTATATTCTATATGCAATGCTCATGACCACTTAAATTTCTAATCCATCAATCAACAATTAACCAACAATTACAATTCTAATTTCATAGTTAACTACTATTACTCAAATAACACTCAATTTGTTTTGAAAATTCTCAAAGACTTAGAATTACTTTTAAAACAGAATATAATTCATAAAATCAATTCTTAATTATTATGATTTATTTAGGATTCATTAAAACAATTTATATTATGTTTTAATTATGAAAAACATGGTTTAATTACACAAAAATTATATAAAAACGAATTAATTCAATTAAATTTCGAAAATCAGTTTATAACTCTCTAAATTATTACAATGTCGAAATACTAACCATCCTAATTGATTCAAGCTAATTGACCTAATTAAGAAACAATTAACCCAAAATTTTCCCCAAATTACAATTTCTTCAAACTTGAACAAAACCCCCATTAAATCTCAACTAAATTCAAGAACCCTATTTAACAGATTATAAACATGCTAGAATCATAATTCACGAAACTAATTGAACTTAATTCGAATAATTACACTAATTAAACCCAAATTCGTAATTAGTGAAAATCAACTCTAATCATCATCAAAATCAAATCTTTATGCATAAAGCTAACCCTAATCGATAACCCAATACTTATAACATATATTAGAACTGATTAATCATGATTTAAAGCAAGAAAAACGAATTGAAATCAATGTTTAATTAAGAAAAAGAAAACAGGGGAAGAAGAGGAGAAGACGTTTGCTCACAAATTAGAACGAGGAAAAGAGGTGGTGCGGTGGTCGGAAGAAGAAGAACGACGGCGAGCTGGGCAGGAGAAGGTGGCGACGAAGGTTGGAGTGCGTGCGGCGAGCTGATGAGCGAAGGAAGAGAAACAGGGGGTCGATCCCCTGTTTTTATAGAGAAGAAAAATGGGGGATGGGGGGTTTGCGCGTGGAAAAAGAGAGGGGTCGGGTTTTTTTTTTTTTTTCTTTTCCTTTTCCTTTTTTTTTCCTGATTTCTTTTTGGGTTGGGTTGGGGTATGATTTGTGTATGGGCCAACAGTGTTTGTTTTGGGTTGGTGTTAGTCCATTTGCTAGAGTTGACCCAATTTAGGAATAGATGTCCAAATAAAAATTTCGATTTTAGAAACAATTTCCTAACTCATTTTGGAAAACGACTCACGAATAATACTTAAAACTCTTTTTGCACTCCAATAATCTAATTAATAAATCTAAATTATTAATATAAAATATCTTGAAATTTCGGGATATTACATTACAAGTAGTAAATAATATGCATGTGTAGTACATTTAACATGTTTGCAGTAAATTTATGAAACTGACGGTAAAATCAACACTGTTACGAATATATATATTGATAGAAAGAAAATTAAATTGATTTAATTCCCAAATCAAGGACCCTTGATTGTCTCTCTTTTCTTATAATCCAACATTTACAAAATTATGTAACAAAATTTATTGCATATTTGATTTATTTTACTACAAACTAACCATAAACATTTTTTTTATTTGTCTACATATAGACTCCTAGCATTTTTTATTGTGTTTAGAGTTAGTAACCATGATTGTTTAGCTAAATCAGGAAGATCAGCCAATTATTCAGGTTGGTCAATCTCACATGGAAAGCAAAGGGACTAAACGAGTGATCTGAGGAAACGAGTTGAGTATTACCAGTTTGCATGTCCGATTTGCGGTCGGGCTACATATGTATATTGTTATTTGGATAAATTAACTGCAATTAGATCAGAATTATCCAAATAGCAATCAATGAATCTAGTCTATTTCTAGTTATTAATTCGTTTAATTGCAGTTAATTTATCAATTAATTCAGTTCAGATCAAATCAAATCTTGTTTATTCAAATCAAATTAGTTCAATTCAAATCAAATCAAATCAGATCAGAAAAATGCAGTCCAATCGCACAGGGCCTTAGTGGTATTCAATCAATAAGTGTTAAGTGTCCTCCTGGAAAAGCCTTGGTTTCAGGTTTATACATATATAGTACTAGTTTAATTTGCATGTCGGGCCAGCGCCGAGGATACCTGTTTATATTGTTTATACTCGTTCTATAAAAATGTAGATTTATATTGTTATAATATTATTAAGAACGATATTTTACATTATTTTTTCTTTCATTTTTAGTCATTCATCATATTATATGATTATTATTTATTTCTAGTAACTTATCATATTTTTGTTTCATTTCCACTTTTACGTCACTCGTTATATTATTTCATTTCCATTTCATATCCCATCACCTGTAATACTATTTCATTTTCACTATCACGTCCCCATTTATCCTATTTCAGTTTCATTCCACTATCTCATCACCTTTTATATCAGATTATATATCAATTTATTAACATAAATTACCTTTACCATAATTAGCTAACTTATTCCATAAATTATAGTGCTTTCCATAACTTACCTAATAATTACAACAAAATATAATTTCATTGTATTATCCAATTAATAGGTGTCAAATGTCCTTTTAACCAAGACCTGATTTCAGATTTAAATAAATAATATTAGATTAAATTTGTATTTTTTTTTCACATTCTACGGTATAAAACATGCATGAGAGAGAGTAATCATACTCCAATCATTAACTAGCTAAGTCCTTTCATATTTTGACATCTATAATAAAAACTTAAGTTACAATTAAGCATGATGTACACGGTTCATAACATGAGGCACGAGCCCTTCAATTAAAGACAGTTGAGCACTTGAGCTCAGCAACATACATAAAGTAGAAATGCCTCACGCCACCCTCACATATACGCAAGTATGTTGAAAAAAAAAGTGCGTTGCAATTAATATGATTTTCATTAAAGATGGCATGATAGAAAGATTGGAAATTGCTAGAGGTTTACAGGGTAGACACAATTAATCTGTCTACTATATAAAATTGATTTAGTAGTAAAATTGATATCGGAATAGTAAAATTAATTGTAAGGAAAAATTCACGTATTAAAATTAACTAGATGTAAGCCCGTGCGTTGCACGGGTCTCTTAAGGACGATATATAATTATGGTGAAAAGTTGAACCGATAAATATTCGACCATTATCATACAGGAACTATTACTTGTATTTTATTTAACTTATGTAGGTAATTATTTTCATTTTATGACCCTCATTTTACCACAAAAAAAAAAAAAAAAAAAACTTGCACTCTCAAACCAGCACGTTTTAATGTCACAACAATTCAAATTTTATTCAAAAACACTACCTTAAATATTGTTGTATTACTTAACCTCCTTAAATAAAAAATATCAATACTTACATATTGGAAATATTCACAAGATATCCTTGTGTTTCTATCTTTCCCTAGAGTTCCACATTTCCAGTTCTTGTATAATACGGAGTATGTACCATAGTTTTTGCCCTTTCGGATATATAATTGAAAAAAAAAAAAAAACAAATACTATAATCCAAAATAAAATATTTGTCTTTTATTGTACAACTTTAAATTGGCACCCTCCAATAAATGAGAACCAAACTAAAGTTTAATTCAAAAACACTATCTTAAATTAATAATTAGAAACATTCACACGATACCCTTGTGGTTTTAATTTTCTCAGAAGTTCTACGTTTTCGTTTCGATATCTTTGAGGTTTCATTTTTGTGAACCATGATACTAAGTTTATAATTAACTCTTAAAGCTAATACTCCCTCCGTCCCCGCTCAAACGCCACATATTCCATTTTGGGACGTCTCACCTCAAACACCCCATCTATTTTGGGACATATTTCTCTCTCCTACTTTTATTAAATTATTACATCATCTCTCACATTATCTCTTCTACTTTAATTAATCCTCACATTCTCCCTCATCATTTCTCTTAATATTACCCCACTCAACTTACTATATCAATTTTTCTTATTCCACTACAAAAACGCCTTGGGGCGTTTGAGCTGGGACGGAGGGAGTAGTTCTTATACGAATTTAGCAAATGAGCATTATGATCACAAAAAACAAACATTGTGGGTACCATGTACACAAACATGTGAATACAAATACCTTTTATAATGGGTCAAAGAGATAGTAAATTTCATTATCGTGAATAAAAAGACTATTTTTTTAATAGAATTTTATTACAATATACTACCTTTATATGTTTTTCCCAACAAAATACCATCTTTGACCTTGTTTTTATTACTAATATTGTCGTATTATTTTGGTTTTAATTATTCGAACATTGACTACTTTAACCCTTCTTTTATGTTTTTGTCGTCCCTTCCCCTCTCCACATTTTCCTAAAATAATATATTACAAATAGATAAATGTTATTCTAAATTGACATTTTATGATACGAATATCATATGAGTATTTAGTTATGAAACTTGAGTTATAAGAAGAGTTAAGACATAGGAAATACAAAATTAATATACGTAAAAACATAAAATCTTTCAATCGTTGTGGGAACTAAAAAAAAAAAAAAAAACCGGATTGAAATTAAGAAAATTAGAAACATATAATATTAGGAAAATGCATCTCCTTTCACCTATTTATCCACTTCTCTAATAAATATCCTAATGTACGATATTTTAGTAGAAGAATTATGTATTCCACTTCGTCATGTTTCAATAATGTGGGACTATTTTTTTTTTTTTTTTTTTTTTTTGCTATTAGAGATTGTCCCACATCGTCCAAGAAGTAAGGTTATCGTATTTTGGCACAATATAGGTTAGATTCTTTTAATTTTTTTCCACATCATCAGTACGACACATGTAAAAGTGTTATCAGTATGATTATTATAATGGTATTACATGCTTAATTGACCGATTAGCCAATCACCATTCAGAATAGTGGCGTATTATGTTGAATTATTGTTAGGATTCAGTAGAATGGAGAGGTGAATGAAATGTTGAAGTTTGGAACATGTAGATTAAGAGGGGGCGGACAATAGTGGCCTTTTCATTGTAGTGAACTTAATAGGAGACAACTTATATATCTCGTTAATTCTAGGTTAGCTAGTATTTATTTAGGTCCATTTAAAAAATAAACCTAGTTTAATTAGATATGTGATTATGAGATGTTGTATATAATTTTTTAATTGTTGCACGGGGTCTCTTAATAATGATGTCTAATCATGATGATAAAATTGAACAGATGAATATCTAAACTTTTATATTACTTGCATTTTATTTAACCCGTGTAGACGATTATTTTCAATATAAACTTCTTTTTACAAAATTGAGAACTTATACTCTCTTACTGAGCCCCAATAATTAGATATGTGATTATGAGATGTTGTATATGTTAGTATTTCTCTAGAGATAAAAAAAATCTTTGTGATTGCGATAAACATGTGCTTAACAAAAATGTAGGTAAAAATTTGACATGTGCTTACTTTTGATCAAGGTAGAACCAATCATTGACATTAATTAGTGTGAAGGCAGACCACTATAGGAAATTAGAGTTTAAGTAAATTAGCCAATTTTTAATCGAAAGATCAAGTATTTGCTTGGAGTAAGTATATAATTCTAATAGCGTATATATACAATGTGAATTTCATTTGCAGACCAAGATTATGCACTCTAAAATTTCGTCCTAGGGTTTGGGTTGTTGTATGAGTATACATTTAATATTGTTCCACATCGTTTTGTTACATGGAGATGAACTAAAATAGGATTAACATCATAAAGGTGTTATGGTTCTATAGTTCAGTTTTTCAATAATTTAATTTCAGCAAATGAAAAGAGAGAGAGAAAAAAAAAAAAACAAAGAAACAAACTAAATGTATGATATAATATAGAGTATTATATGATACTCCGATACTCTCCTACTATATTATGATTTATTATTACTTATACCACTTTTACTCCTCATATGTCATACACATCATCAAGGGGATTGATTAAACATTTTAATTCAAAAAGACGTTTTTTTAAACTAAAATATAATAATGTGTATTAATTTAAAAAAACGTCTTGTATATATATATATATATATATATATGTATATATATATATATATATATATATATATATATATATATATATATATATATATATATATGTATATATATTTACTGAAATTATGAGGTTACTACAAAAACTTATTATGTTTAATTTGCCTCCAAAATTCTAGTAAAACAAAGAACAATGTTTAAACTTGTCAATCAATACTTTAGCAGCTTATTATAACCAGTCGAGTATATATGATCGGACATTATAATTGTGAATGCTGATCTAGGATTTCAACTATTTGTAGCTATCTGATTGTTTAACTTTGATTAGGATTAGAAATATGATAGATCAGGATTAGGAAAATATACCAAAAATCTTGCTCGAATATTTCATTCTTATTTAATTATTTTTTACTTACCATATCATGTACAATTCATTAATAATTGAGTTTCTAGAATGTTTCATTCTTGTTTATTTATTTTTTACTTACCATATTATAAACAATTCATATTAATTAAATTGAGTTTGCATAATTTTCATTTTTAATTAATTATTATTTACTTACCATATCATATACAATTTACACTAAAGTATTTGGTGACTTTCCATACGTAAGATTATGGACATTCTAGAATGTTCCAATCATTGTGGAAGCTCAAAAAAAGCCTGCTGTAATAATATATATTGATATTGATTGTGTGAGTAGTAAAATTTTGATAGTATAGTAAAATGCGAAAATTTCCAATGTACCCCTGAGGTTTCCGAGATTTTCAGGTATACCCCTCACGTTTCCTAGTTTCCCAAAATACCCCTAAGATTTGCAAAATGTGATTTTTTGGTAGTTTTTACTAATGGCGCCTAACACCATTAGCTATCTTAGTGCCTTTGACTATTTTCACTCAAATTGAGTCTTAATTTCATCAATTAAAACAAAAGGGAAAAAAAAAACCCAACCCATATCCTCTCTCCTTCCTCTTCCCCACCTACAAGCCACCCATGCTCCGCCCCCTTCTCCACCGCCGCTCGTTCCCCCAACCACCAACACAGGCTCCACCACCACCGGCCGACACGTCTCCCTCAGGCGACCCCACGTCCACCACGACCACACTTCCCGACCCCCGCTCCTTCTCTAACCACGCGCCTTTCTCTCTCTCTCTTCATCCTCCTTTTTATTCCTTCCCCCACTCCCGTCCTTCCTCCTCCACCTTCCTACATCCTGGCCGCTCCCAGTACCATGTCGGCCTCCCCCCACCCTTTGTCGCTGCCCCCTTAAACTGCCGTATAAAAAATCGAGAGAGTTGGGATTGGTACTAATTTGGGGAGGGGAAGGTGTTGCGCGGTGGGGGAGATGGCTCGCGGCAACCAGAGGTCGGAAAGTGTGTTTGGTTGTCGGCTATCTTGGTGGGGTGGGTAAACGGTGGCTGGCGAAGGGGTGGAGCAAGGTGGTCATGAATGGGGAAAGGGGAGGAGAGAGAATCTGGGTTGATATTTTGTTTTTACGTTTTGTTTTTATTATCTTAATTTGTGTTTAATTGGGTTAGTGGGTAGTTAATAGGGTGGTTAATTGACTTATGAGGTAAAAATAAAAAAAAGAGTTAACGGTGTTGGATGGACGTTTGCCAAAACCTTTAAAATAAAGTGAAACGCAAACCTCGGGGACATTTTAGGAAACTCGAAAACCTGAAGGGTATATCTAAAAATCTCGGAAATCTCAGGGGTACATTGGAAATTTTTCCTAGTAAAATTACTATTAATTGTAGACACTTTTGGGTGTCTACACTGTAGATCTCTAGCATTGTCCAGAGAATATAGTAAATGCAACCTAAAAGTTACTACATAACCTATTTTTTCTATACTTCTTCCTACTTTATCCTTAGTGATGTTTTCTCCCTACAAGTTTTAGATAATTAAGCCTAATCAATTTTACAAAATTTAACATTAGATTGTACTCCCTCTGTCCCAATGAATTACTTACATTTGTGTTGGGCACAAAGGCCAAGAAGAGGAGAGGGAAATACAAAAACAATGCATAAACACATGGGTGGTGGGACAAATTACCCAAATGCATGTGGGAATCGTGTCTTTTAATGCTTTATGTAAGGGTATATTGGTCATTTTGAAGCCAAATATAACCCAAAAATAGAAAGGTAAGGAATTTATTGAGACGGCCCAAAATAAAAAGAGTAAATAATTAACCGGGACGGAGTATACAAAAAAAAAAAAAAAAAAACAAAACAAAAAAAAAAAAACAAGAAAATTATGGACTTATGGACACGATGTATTGAATAAATATAATGGTTCTCATCAGTAGTTTCGCTACTGATTTCGTGCAATATTTATGGAGTGGAGTCATCAGCTTTATACAAGATTTCCATGGTGAAATGGTCCGCTCCATGCATGTGATGTGCGTGTAGTTGTATATTTGTCTTCGTGTACATTGCGTGGAACAAAGTATTTTAAACCGTACATATATATTGAATGGAGAATGGTTTGTCACTCAATATATATTCTACACATGGAGCGGACTTGTGTATATTGAAACAGTTCATCAAACCCTTTTAATTAACAACCTTTCTCAATTCGGATTTTAACGACTTTTATGTCATATTAATTCATCCAATTTAATTTATTTTGTACAATCAACTAGTACAAAACAATTTATGATTTGAATTAAAAAAATAAATCCGTTAATTATTTGATAATCGTTACTTAATTGAGATTTCTTTGTTTTGAATGAAATTTGGATTCGAGAAGAAATCCAAATGAAAATGTAAGAACAAACATGAAGATTTGGCGGGAGATAAATGCACATGATGAATAAAGGATGATTAATAATGTCATTATGACATAATAGAGGGAGATAACTAATGAGGGAGATGGAAGAATGATTGGGGTATAATTTGTAATTTTAGGAGATATGAGGTGAAAGTTATTTAGCCTCTAATTAGACTTTTCTAATTAGTACTTAATTACTCCTAATTAAGTTTAGCTAAGATCTTTAGTTGCATGTAAGATTAAAGCAATAAAAAGTGTATAAAACAAGTTTTTAATGGGGAAACCTCCTCCTTAGTCTTGAGTTTCCAAGTTAGGAAACCTCCTCCCTTGATCCACCAAAGAAGCTCTCCAAAAAATTTCACAAAAAGACTAGTTTTAATGAGACTTTAACCCTAAAACCTTTTATATAATTAGCCAACAAATTAGCTAATGATATACTAGGCTTAGATAAGTGTTTTGATCAAGTTTTTCTGTGCATGCAAAAGGAAGAAATCAAACTTTGATTTCTTTTCAAAGTAGCTAAAAAGATGAAGAAGAACAAGGGTGTTATTCCTTGTTTTCCTCTCTAATTAGGATCTGATTTTTGTGTAAAAATGATGTTATATCTTGTTTGACCATCAAAACAAGGTATATATAGTATAGGTAATTCAAATTACCATTTTACCCTTACTAATATACCCCTTAACATCTTATGTTACAATTTGGGTATAATTTGTACACTTATTTCTTTAAGTGTTAGTTAATTATTATATCATTATATAATAATTACTAATTACTAGGGGTGGGCAAAAATATCGGGTACCCGTACCCGGACCCGCTAAGGACCCGGACTCGTTGGCAACGGGTACGGTACTGGTCCGGGTCCGGGTCCAGCAATTTTGGACCCGTTACCCGCCGGGTACCCATTTAAACAACGGGTATGTGCGGGTACCCGTAACTGTTTGTATAAAATACAAATCAGAAAATACAGTAGAAGGCTTCACAAAAAAAAAAAAAAAAAAAAAAAAAAAAAAAAAATCAACTAAATTAAATCCTGCCTTACTTCTAACCCTAGCAGACATTAGACAAACACATGCCGCTCTTCTCTCACTTCTCTTCTTTGATCTCTCACTTCTCTTCTCACTCTTCTCTCACTTCTCTCATTTCTCACTTCTCTGCAACATCACTCCAACATCCTGTCCTCCACGGTTCAACAACAAATCGGGTATTCAAGTAAGTCGTCTCCTTTGTCCCTTTTGCGTTTCATTTCTTGTGTTAAATTTTCTGTTTTTACATTTTAATATGGGTTTAAATTAAATTGATATTTTCTGGGTTTATTTTTATTGATGTTTTTTTTTTGTTCGTATAATTTTGGGGCTCGTTTTAATTGATGATTTTGGGTTTCATTTTTTATTTATTAATTGATTGATATTTTTGTATTTGATAGTAAATGGAGTCGATTGATTTGGAAGGGATGAGTGAAGTGAATATGCAATCAAAAACACAAACAAAGAAAGTAGGGAGCAAGAGAAAATCAGCAGGTGCCTCGGCAATCACAGCAAGTTAGCAAGTATCTCGGCACTGTAGCAGCTTCAGCATAGTTTTTAACCGATCGAGCTACATGTTTTCTTCACGGCTTAGGATGCCTTCTCATCAGAATCATCACCATCACTCCATCTGTCCATGACCAAGTGTATCCCTTCATGGATTGTATGATTGTATCTTGAATTGTTTTATTTGTGTATGCATTGCAATTTTACATTGTTGGTTTGTAATTTCAGTAAAATATTCTTACTGTTTAGCCATTATTTGGGATATTTCAAGGATAATCGCATTTGAAATTAAAAATTCCGAGTTTTAAATTGTATAAAAACAGGTTTTAATTGAGCACGACATTTATATTGAACGGGTACCCGGACCCGCTTAGGACCCGGCGGGTCCGGTTCCGGGTCTCGATTTTCAGGACCCGTTGGCAACGGGTCCGGGAATGGGTCTTGATTTCCAGGACCCGTTGTTAACGGGCCCGGGTCCGGGTCCAAAACTTAGCGGCGGGTACTCGCTCATGCTCACCCCTACTAATTACATCATTTTAAACTAAAATTACAACTCTTTGTAATTTAAATATCTAATTATCAATTTTGACAATTCACACAAAAACCGCAGTTTACATGACCAGAGTTCAGAACTCGTAAAACACTATTCGATATAATCAGTTAACTCTTTAACTGATACATTAGGGTCTATATTATATTGTATTAAATACAAATATAATATCCTTTGGAGAAACTATCTTTATCGGTGTGACCGAGAGGGAACAGTTGATTGCCGCTGTCAAACGACAATAACGTCAAACTCTAGCCAGCCAACCGTTATCGATTTACGCTAATCAACTGACTTGTATATTCAATATATCCCAGGTTTATTCCTAATTAGATTTGATTAGTCAACGCATTATTGTTGGAGGACACCTACTCCAACATGAGGGTAGTACATGTAACACCCCCAAATTTCCTTTCCTTTTCAAAAACATTTTATCGAGAATCAAAACACAAATAAGAAAATTCAGAGGTGTCACTCCGCACTCGAGTCAAAGATCCGAATGCAAGGAGATTTCAAAAGCCACAGTGTAATTGTCTAATGGTCTAAAATAGTCTATTACAACCCATTAAATAAAATTACAACAGTCCAAAATATGAACTATGAAATAGTCTATGTTTAGTAACTACTAGTCTAATTATTGAATCCAACTAATTCTAGTGAGTCGTCGTTCCCGTATGCATCAATCACTCCAAACCTGTGGTGGATTTAAAGCACAAAAACCACAGTTGAAAAAGTCAGTGAAATTGAGTAAACTAACACCTCAACGTGTAGAAAACCAAAACTCTGACCTTGATTTTGAAAACGTTTTTAGTTTTATTTTCGAAAACACACTTAGCACATAAACATATAATCATCCAATAATAATTCCAAACCAGTAGTTAAGAGTCATATATCAGAATCCACCATTCAATTCATCACATACTCATAGTATAAGAAACATTCCATAATCCATATCCAACAAATCAAAGATTAACGATAAATAAGAAATTCATAAGTCACGAGCCATAATCCACAATTCCTAGTTAACAATCCACAATCCACAATCCATAATCCATAATCCATAATCCTTATTATTTAGAAATGAACTGAATCTTTTGCCAGTTCACCCTATCAACCATAATCCATAATCCATAATCCAAGACAACTAGACCTTAAGTGTGCACACCCCCTACTGGGTGTTTTTAACCCAAGTAGAGTAGACTAGAGCCTAACCCTCTTAAAGACCGATGCGGTGGGGTAATTAATAGGAGTCGATGCGACTCAATCCAATAAATAAGAGTTCTTTTGACTCAAACAGATACATAGGAGCTCTTTTGACTCAAACAAATAAATAGGAGCTCTTTTGACTCGAATAAATAAATAGGAGTTCTTTTGCTCCATCTAAGTAACCAGTATCTTATTGAGAGAGAGTTGATGATCACAGTTCATATAAAACGATACCAAACCAACATCACAATATAAATTGGCTATGCGCCCACAAACCAAACCAAACCAAATCAACCAATTCAATATACATTTAATCTTACCTTTCAAAATAACATATTTGTCACAAGCCATACCATATACCAATATCAATACAATAAATCCAACCAAATCAAAATACAACAATCGTATAAACTGAATCGTTCTCCACCTATCATGATACTACGTTCTCATCCAAACACCACCATTCACATCTAGCACGTAAGTTTGAAAGGTCTCTACAAGTTTAAGAAGGGTTGAGCATGCTAGCTTACCTTTTTAAGCAAACGAAAACTCAATAGCACAACAATCACTAGTACTCTTCGTCTACGAACTCAGGCTCTACAATTATACAAACGACATTCTCAAATTAACACTCAATCTTTCTCAACCAACCAACCAACTATATTCCTATATGTTAGTATATATGATCCTATATGCAATGCATAATTATGACAATACCAAATCCAAAACAACAATTACCAATTATTCAATAATTATAATTCTATTTCAATAATTATCCAATAAAACTCAATTAACACCAAAATTATTATAAAAATTCCCAAAGGCCTAAAATTAGTTTATAACAGAATATAACTCATAAAAATTAACCCTTAATTATTATAATTTAATTATAAAATTATTATACCAATTTATATTATGTTTTATTAATTAAAAACAATGTTTTACTACCTAAAATCGTAAAAATTCGAATTAAATTATATAAATCATGAAAATCAGTTTATAATTTGTTAAATTAGAAGAATGTCGAAATATTGATTATCATAATTAATTTCGACTAATTAACCTAAATTAGAAACAATTAACCAAAATTCCCCAATTTACAATTTATACAAACTTGAACAAAACCCCAATTTAAATCTCAAACTAAATTCAAGAAGCCTAATTAACAAATTTTAAGAGCACCCAATTCATATCTTTCGAAATTAATTGAAACAAAATCGAATAATTAAGCTAATTAATCCCAAATTCGTAATTAGTGAAAATCAACTCAAAACAAGCATCAAGATCACTTCTTTGTGTATAAAACTAACTCAAATTGATTACCCACTAACTATAACATCTATTAGTATCAATTAAACACAATTTCAAACATTAAAATCGACTTATTGATCACGTTTAATTGAAGAACAGAAAACAGGGGAGAAAGGGGTGTTACTCAAGGCCGTGGAAGGAGGAAGAAGGAGGGGTTGTGGTGGCCGGCCGGCGAGCTGAGTTGGCGTGCGCGAAGGACGAGCGGAAGGTTGGAGTGCGTACGAGGAAGGACGAACGAAGAGGGAAGGAGAGCAGGGGCTCTGTTTTTATACAGAGTAAGGGGGGGTTCATGCGTGATATAAGAGAGAAAGAGAGTGTCTTTTTTCTTTTCTTTTTCCCATATAAAATCTGATTTCCTTTTCTCCTTTGGGTTTGACTTTGGGTTTGGGCCAATTGGTGTGAGCTAGTGTAGTTGATTGTAGTTAGGAAAGATCCAATTGAAAATAACGACCCGCATAGAAATCCGATTCTAAAACTCATTCTCGAACTCATTTATGAAAAACGACTCACAACCCAACAATTAAATTCATTTTTCTACTAGAATAAATAAATTAATTAATAATAATAATATATTATTATAATATATACCAAATTTTCGGGATATTACAGTACATGTACTTGGCCAGGTTACGTTAGTAAAAAAAAGTTACATTTAGGATTTAACAACCATGTTTATTTCAATAAGTAGTATGAACATAATTCACAATATGTGGGATAGCAAGGCCAACGATAATTATGGTAAGAATTGTCTCATAGGAGAAGTTGATTACGAAATTGAGTATTAAAAAAAACCTCGGATTTATCTTTGGGCATATAATATTGTGGTCCTCGAACCACACAACATGGTGGTTTGGAGGGTATAACAATAAATTTCAGAAAAAATTACTAAAAAAGCAAAAACCAACCCTCTCTCTTCAATCCCGTCGCTCCTATTTCTCTCTCCTCCCTCTACCCATGGCCTCTCTCCCCTTTGTTATCATTTACCCTTTTATGGTTTACCTTACTCGTCATCACTCCACCTTCGTTTTCGTTGAACGTTGTCGGCGACCCACCCCCATCTCCGACATGAATCGTATTACTTCCTAATATGGATATATATTGTATAAATAAGGTATGGATCTTACTATTTTGTATCATGGATCTTAATTTTAAACTTCATATCCATAGGTTTTGATGATAAAATCTTTTTGTATTTTTGAAATGAACCCTGGACTATTTTCATTTTTGAAATCAACGATTTTTCAAAGAAATTTTTCTATATAGATCTTGATTAAATTTAGGTTTATTTTTTGTTTTGAGTTCATAAAGTTTAATAAAAATTTATATCCATGAATTCATATTGTAAGATCCATGAATTATAGGGGTAAGATCCATAGATAATTTAATAAACATAAAATCATGAAATCCCCCTATAAAATAACCATAGCGGTTACGGTGGCGGGGTTGGGTAATGTCGTTTTGCTTGTGGTTGCGGTGGCTGACGATGGTGGATGGGAGAGGTTGGGGACAAGAAAATGTTGGCTTAATTATGTATGCAGGACTCAAGGAGAGAGAAACCAGTTTGATTTTAATTTTTTTTTCCAGTCACTAGCGCTACAACGTGTGGACTCAGACAACCGTGCGTTTGGTGGTCCGCGAACCATAGTATAACAATTATTCATCTTTGTATATATCACTACTTTTCCATCTCTCGATAGGATGATTCGTTGGGATATAGAAATTGCGTAGACATGATTCACGTGAATAAAGGTGTCATTTTGATATTTAGTTTTCACTGTTCTAACTCTTCTAAGGTTTCTGTATGATAATGGTCGACTCTGAGTTTAAGGTATAATCCTTCCGATTCAATTAGATTTTTTTCTCTTCGGATCGGACACGACAACTAACAAAACATTCACAAAAGGCTAACCAAATTGATAAGTAAATAATTAACTAGACTAACCAATCTAATTAAAGTCTAGTCCCAAATTATCACCTCCTATCACCACTGTTAAACTCATCTTGACCACCGACGACCAACCACCACCAACCCCACTAGTGTCCTATCGACTTATATTTTTCGTCGATCTCCCAACCCTCGTCGATCAGCCGTCATCTCTTCCTCTCACTACTACAGTCGTCCCCATCTCTTCTCCTCCCGCTAATATGTAATGACCCTCTTTTTTTTTAGTATTGAAATTCTGATCTTTAAATACGAACAATAGTAGTTCAGTAGTAAGCAAAGGGAAGAGACAAACTATGGAGACTATCCTAAGCAAGAGAAAGAGAAAGAACAAAATAAGGAAGATAAGAAACAAGAAAAGAAGAAGGAAGGTAAGAAGGAAACAAAGTGAGAAAAATTCTACTTTGGGAAAACCCATGTGAATCCAAACTTTAACCCAGGATTCATGGGGAGCCTCTCAACTTGTAGGATTTCTCTGCTATGTTCTTCTACTCCACTTCCAGTTTGCTATAAATACGTCTGTTATTCCTTTGTTTTTCGACGCCCAACAATCAAAGAGTGAAAATAAACTGAAGTGCTTCAGACCATAAGCACACCACATATAAAGTGAGTTACGAGTGTTATTAGATTTTGTAAAGATAATTTACGAAATAAGTAGTCATTACGTAAGTGTGAAAGACGATATTTTATTAGCAAAGACTCTGTCGAAATAGTCATCATCACTTAACGTAACCAAGGTATAATTTCTTAAACTGTTATAGAATTATTATCGCTAGACAACACCGTTAATATTTTCTTACACGTTTTCAATAATTGATTAATCTTGTGGCGAAAAGTTATTACGGTGCAAGTAACTCGGCGGAATTACCCCAGTTTGTGAACGTCATCGTATTAACAACTAACCTGAGACTAAATTTTAATATGCTAGTGGTAAATAGTAACTCCATGATTGAAAAGTAACCCGGCGGAATTACCCCAGTGGTGAAAATAATCTTAGAGTGAATAATTTCCGCTGAAGGACGATAAATAGTAAATTAACAATTTGACTAGATAATCACCACTTTTAGAATTTGGACGTCGTTAGACCCTTGGACAATAAATTACCAGACTAATCAACTTTATAATTGGAATAACAAAGTAATCTTAAGTAATAACTTACGCGATTTTTATTACTTAGAGCGAGCGAACGCAAAGAAGTAACCTCACGACAATTCAGGAATCAGGTAAGGGACTTTTTCTAATTTAGCTTATAGTATTATTTTTTGTATACTCTATAAATGCTTATTTTTTGAAAGAGGATCAAGTACTGTGAAATATGAATATTTTCTAAACTACTCTGATTTGTGGCTAGTTATATGTTATGGCTAACCGTGGAATAAGGATATCCGTCTGGCCCTGCCAAGGGATTAAACCGGTACTGACTGAGAATTTCTGAATTAAGCAGAACTATTACTACCTTCTATTGAAAACTATTGTACTCCTATGATTTATTATTATTATCTGTTTTACTGTTTTGACACTTGCTTGATCCTGTTAAATTGGAGACTGTCTTTTACTGAGCTGTCGAGCTCAACCCTTCTTTAATAAACTCTTTTCAGGTGACCATCATTAAGCTTGGAGTGGGAATTTGAGTGAGATTACCCGGACCAGTCTAGCCTTGTAATTTAAATAAATGGCCTTATTTACCGTTTTTCCGCATGTTTGATATTATGTAATATTTCCCTTGTACCTTTGACATTTGAATATTAAGAAAGGCTTAGCCTACGTTTGTGGGTTACCGTCTGTTATGTTCCAATGCTAGTCTTGGGGCGTGACAGATTAAATGGTATCAGAGCAATAGTTCGACCCTAGGATCAAAAATGAAAACTAGAGAGCAAGGGTAGAATAATAGAATGAGTTTTGTTTTATGCCTATATTCAAGGATTTCGTAAGAAATGTGTTAATTAACTTGTACAATCATTTTATTTCATTTTACCTAAGGAGCTGATGGCTGAAAACCAAGAGGATGTGGTTATGGTTGAGGAAGAGATGGAGGAGGTCGATGGAGACAATCATGATGCCAACGAAGAAAGTAGCGACACCGGTAACTCCGCACCAGCTGTCCAGGGTCCCGCTGACTTTTATCATGATTTTCTCCAAAGATTGAAGGAACAACAAGATTTGCAACGATTGAGCCAAGAGCTGGTGAATCGCCTATTGCCTAGGCCCAACAAAACGACAGAGTAGAAATCCGATGAGGGGTTTTAAGGGGATAAATCTGCCAGTTTTTGCTGGCACCACCAACTCGGCGGAAGCCGAAGGGTGGCTATTGGCCATGGAGAAGGTGTTTAGGGTTTTTAAGTGTTCTGAAGAGGATAAGGTGAACTATGCAGTATACTAACTTGAAGGGAAAGCTTATGATTGGTGGCTTTCAGAAGAAACACTACGTCAAAAATGAGCTTCGAGAACCCCCCATAAGAGAACGTATTTCTACGAAACCGTTCTCTAAAGGTTTAAGAAAACGGTTCCGCTGGAAACCGTACTTAAATGTATTTTACATATAAAAGTAAAAAGAACAATTAGACATAAGAGAACGGTTCCAAGTAAAACCGTTCTCTTAGCTCTCTCACTAAAGGTAACCAAATATAAGAAGACGGTTCTTCCTAAAACCGTTCTCTTATATATACCTAAGATAATGGTTTATATTGGTAATCGTTCTAATAGATTGTCATTAAAAAAAATAAAAAAAATAAAACCCCCAACCTCGTCCATATCGCCTTCATTCACAGTACAATTCTCATTTTCACAACTCTGCCTCTCTAACTCCCTCATCCTAAAAAAAAACTCCCTCTTCCTCTCCATTTCCCTCATAATCGATCATATATTAGCACAAGGGTTTCATTCATTCATCACTCCCCCTCTATTCAGATCTGCCTTGAAGACCCGTCTTCCGGAGCCGACTTCTTCGCCGCTTGCTCCAGCCGACCCAAATCGTGTTTCCGTTGGTAAAGTGAGGTCTTACATCAAACTTTCAGATCTCGTTTTGAAGGTATGGTGCAATTTATTTGTTAACACTTTGATTTTTATTGTATTGGGCGATCAAATTATTTGATTGCAAAACAAAATCTGAAATAATTATAGGAATCATAAAGAAAACTTATGGTACAATTTTTTTGGTTATAACTTTTTTTTTTTTTTTTTTACGTGAAGTCTCGGGAAAAAAGTGGTTGTTTTGTTTTAATTTTACCCTTGTTCTTCTTTTTTATATAATTTTAGATCTCATTTGGAAATTTCCATTTCAGATCTCGTTTTTGAGTCTAACTATATTATCTTTTTGACCATGTTTTTTTGTTAGTAAATCGAAGGGGAGATTGAAGATTCATGAAGAAAGTTAAGGCAAGGAAAAGGGTTAAAGACTTAAGAGGCACAACGATGGCGATACAATAGTCACGAATATAGGAATACTTGAGGTTTTGTGTTTTTTTTTGTGTTTTTTTTGTGTTTTTTTTTTTTTTATATTCTTTGATTTTAATTGATAGAGTTTTGGATGGTTAGTTTTAAAAAAAAAAATTCTCTACTATAATAATTTGTAATCTTAGAGATGTTCCCATCTCCATATTCATATATGCTATTGAATTTGATATTGTTCTGAGTTCAAATTCGTTTTTTCTTTATGTTGCAATTGAAGCTTTTGAATTTGAAGTCATTGATGTTCATATTGTTGATGGTGTTTCCTGGAGCAAGAATGAAGAACAAAACTGGAAAAATAAGATTTTTTTTTTTAAAAAAAAATTCGACCCATTTAGAACGGTTATTCATTTAACCGTTCTCCTATTATCAGACATTTACAGGTCGATTTTATAAGAAACCGTTCTAGTACACCTAAGAGAACGGTTTTGAGCGAAACCGTTCTAAAAGCCTTTTAGAACGGTTGCAACCGTTCTCTTAGCCTTTAAGTACCGTCGTCTAGAGAACGGTTCTACAACCGTTCTGCTTAGCTATAGAGGAACCGTTCTTGAAGGCCATTTTTGACGTAGTGAAAACCTGTTGAAAGGGGGCGGGGTGGTCAACCAGGGCTACCAAATTAAGGATGCTTTTAACAAGAAGTACTTTCCAAAAAGTCTTAGAGACAAGGCTATGGAGGATTTCTTGGAGTTAAGGCAAAAAGAGAATATGACAGTGAGTGACTACCAGGATAGGTTCGAGGGACTATGTAAGTTTGCCTCTCAATTCATTTCCACGGAGGTAGATAAGGCTTCTAGGTTTGTGTACGAGTTAGAACCAAAGATCAAGCAAGGTGTGAGTGTTTTTTAGTTACAAGAATATGCTGCTATGGTGGAGAAAGCAAGGATAGTTGAATTGAGTCTGAGGGAGGTAAAGAAGGAGAATAGCAAGAAAAGAGATTACGGAATAATCCAAACTTCTGGAGTCAGTATTAAGAATTAACAAACCCAAGCCTTTGAACCAAGAGCGACTCATCCTTTCCCTCAAGGGAATAGACCATTATCTAGAATCCAACCTTCTGTAGCATGTATGGCTTTCTCTGGACCACGGGGGAGTTAGGGAACTGTGAGAACTTGTCAGAAGTGTTCTAGAATGATAAAAGGAAATGAATGCAGGTGGTGTTCAGGAATGTGTTTTCGGTGCGGTGAGAAGGGTCACATGATCGCCAACTGTCCAAAACCGGAGACAAGTCAGACACCCTCAAACCCACAGCCCCAGATGACCCATGTTTCAGCAGGCAAAAAGATCTCAAGTGATTTTCGTCAGGGTGGCCAAAAGGCGAGTGTTTGTGGAAAAGTCTTTGCTATCTTAGAGGAAGGTGGTCCATCCTCCAGCGATGTGGTTTCAGGTATTATTCCCATTTCACGTACCCCTGGATATGTCCTGTTTGATTCTGGAACCACACATTCTTTTGTTTCTCATGATTTTGCTGGGAAGTGTAACTTGCAATTTGAGCCGTTAAATGACATCTAGAAGTAAGTACTCGTCGAGACATGTTTATGTAGCTACTTCGGTATTTAGAAACTACATTGTTGGGATAGGGCAAAGGGAATTACTTGCAGACCTTGTCCTTTTAGACATGTCTTGTTTTGACGTAATTTTAGGGATGGGCTGGTTATCTGCTCATTTTGCAAGCATTGACTGTCATCGGAAACTTGTTCAGTTCCAAACCCCGGGACAACAGCCATTTGTGTTTAAGAGAGAGGAACAAACAATTTTAGCAAACATATTGGTTAGTGGTGAGAACTATGAACCCATACCAGATGATGTTGGGATTATGAGGGAGTTTGTGGATGTTTTTTCTAAGGATTTACCTGGATTACCCCCCGATAGAGAAATTGAATTCACCATTGACCTAATACCTGGTGCCGCTCCTATTTCTAAAGCCCCGTATAGAATGGCACCAACGGAATTGGCTGAGTTGAGGAAACAACTACAAGAGTTGGAGGGCCTTGGGTTTATTAGACATAGTGTTTCTCCTTGGGGCGCTCCTGTCTTATTTGTGAAAAAGAAAGATGGGAGTATGAGGCTTTATATTGATTACAGGGAGTTAAACAAAGTAATTATCCGTAATAAATACCCTCTACCCCATATCGACGAATTGTTTGACCAATTGAAAGGAGCTACTGTGTTTTCCAAAATAGACCTACGGTCAGGATATCATCAGTTGATCGAAAATAAAGCCAGAAGATGTTGCAAAAACCGCATTTAGGACTCGTTATTGTCATTATGAGTTTCTGGTGATGCCATTTGGATTAACTAATGCCCCTGCAACATTTATGGATTTGATGAATAGAGTGTTTAGACCTTTCTTGGATAAATTTTTCATTGTGTTTATCGATGATATCTTGGTGTACTCGAAGAGTAGAGAAGAGCATGAACAACACTTGAGGATTGTTGTACAGACGTTGAGGGAGCAAAAATTATATGCTAAACTTAAGAAATGTGAGTTTTGGCTTGAGAAAGTAGCGTTTCTTGGACACATAGTTTCAGCGAGTGGAGTTTCTGTAGATCCTCAAATGATTAAGGCTATCAACGAGTGGAAGAGGCCACCAAATGTAACGGAAGTGAGAAGTTTCTTAGGACTTACTGGGTATTACAGAAAATTTGTTAAGGATTTCTCCAAAATTTCAGTACCACTCACCAAATTGACACATAAGGGCGTTAAATATTTTTGGACGATTGGGTGTGAGCAAAGCTTTAACGAGCTCAAGAAAAGGTTGACAAGAGCCCCGGTACTTACTCTCCCATCTGGAAGTGGAGGGTATACCTTGTATTGTGATGCCTCAAAATTAGGATAGGGGCCGTTCTTATGCAAAATGAGAAGGTCGTGGCCTATGCTTCGAGACAACTAAAACCCCACGAGCAGAATTATCCCACCCATGATTGGAACTTGCAGCTGTAATCTTTGCAGTCAAAATTTGGAGACATTATGGTGAAAAGTGTGTGGTATACTCGGACCACAAAAGTTTGAAATATATCTTTACACAAAGAGACTTAAATATGAGACAAAGGAGGTGGATGGAATTGCTCAAGGATTACGACCTGACAATCATGTATCATGCTGGTAAAGCGAACGTTGTGGCTGATGCCTTGAGCAGGAAAAACCACGATAATTTAGCCGCTTTGATTACTGAACATAAACCTTTAATTGAGGAAATGAGAAGGATGAATCTTTGGGTCAGAAGCAGTTAAACCTGTGAGTTGTAGGGCAATATAACTGCTATAATCGTAAGGTCATCCTTAATTGAGAGACTAAAGGACGCTCAGATACAAGATGAATATTTGGTCAAGATCAAGGAACGTATGGTGAGCAGACCATTCAAGGAAGATTCTTTGTATTGGCATATTCAAATAAATCCAGATGGTTTTTTTGCGGTTTCAGAACCGAATTTGTGTTCCAGATAATGCGGAACTCAAGAAGGAAATCTTGAGAGAAGCTCATAGCAGTGGATATACGGTTCATCCAGGAGGTACCAAAATGTACAAGGATTTAAAGGAACATTTTTGGTGGAGGAACATGAAGAGAGATATCGCGGAGTATGTCTCGCGTTGCTTAACATGCCAATAGATTAAAGCAGACCACCAAAGATCTGCAGGGAAATTACAGTCCTTACCTGTACCTACCTGAAAGTGGGAGCAAATTTCAGTGGACTTTGTGGGCGGTCTACCGGGAACTCAAAGTGGATATGAGTCCATTTTGGTAATTGTAGATCGATTAACAAAGTCAGCTCATTTTCTACCACTTAGAGCAAGCTATACATCAGAATCGTTGGCTGAGCTATATGTTCGAGAAATTGTAAGACTCCATGGGGTCCCTGTATCTATCGTGTCGGATAGAGATTCAAAATACGTCGCACGGTTTTGGCAAAACTTACACGAAGCAATGGGGACGAAACTAAACTTTAGTACTGCATATCATCCTCAAACAGATGGGCAGACGGAAAGGACCATCCAAACCTTGGAAGACATGCTGAGAGCATGTGTGCTAGATTTCGGAGGTTCATGGGAAGAATGATTATATCTTGTGGAGTTCGCATATAATAACAGTTATCACTCCAGTATTGGTGTCACACCATTCGAGGCCTTGTACGGACGAAAGTGCAGATCCCCGCTATGCTGGGACGACGTGGGCGAAAGACAACTTTTGGGTCCCGAGTTAATCCAGCAGACGGTTGAGAAGATACATGTCATAAGAGGACGTATGAGAGCTGCCCAAAGCCGACTGAAGAGTTATGCTGATAGGAAGAGACGAGACACGGATTTCAAGGAAGAAGATAAGGTGTATCTTAAGGTCCCTCCAACCAGAGCAGTGTACAGATTTGGAGTTCGAGTGAAATTGAGTCCACGATTTATTGGCCCATATGAAGTACTCGAAAAGGTTGGGAAAGTTTCTTATCGATTGGCTCTACCGCCAATCTTGTCAGGAGTCCACAATGTGTTTCATATTTCCATGCTCAAGAGGTTTGTTCAACCAGACGAGCAGATAGTCGAACTTAAACCTATGCAGCTTAAACCTGATTTAAGTTACGACGAACAACGAACGACCACTAAAGATTTTGGGCCATGAAGTCAAGGTACTAAGAAACAAGACTATACCGTTTGTCAAGGTGCATTGGTACAACCACGACGAAAGAGAAGCCACTTGGGAGAAGGAAGCAGACTTGAAGGAAAGCTATCCATACATGTTCGAATCTTGATTCTGTTAAGTTTCGGGACGAAATTCTCTTTTAGGAGGGGAGGATGTAATGACCCTCTTTTTTTTTTTAGTATTGAAATTCTGATCTTTAAATAAGAACAATAGTAGTTCAGTAGTAAGCAAAGGGAAGAGACAAACTATGGAGACTATCCTAAGCAAGAGAAAGAGAAAGAACAAAATAGGGAAGATAAGAAACAGGAAAAGAATAAGGAAGGTAAGAAGGAAACAAAGTAAGAAAAATTCAACTTTGGGAAAACCCATGTGAATCCAAACTTTAACCCAGGATTCATGGGGAGCCTCTCAACTTGTAGGATTTCTCTGCTAAGTTCTTCTGCTCTACTTCCAGTTTGCTATAAATACGTCTGTCATTCCTTCGTTTTTCGACGCCCAACAATCAAAGAGTAAAAATAAACTGAAGTGTTTCAGACCATAAGCACACCACATATAAAGTGAGTTACGAGTGTTATAAGATTTCGTAAAGATAATTTACGAAATAAGTAGTTGTTACGTAAGTGTGAAAGGCGATATTTTATTAGCAAAGACTCTGTCGAAATACTCATCATCACTTAACGTAACCAAGGTATAATTTCTTAAATTGTTATAGAATTATTATCGCTAGACAACACCGTTAATATTTTCTTACACGTTTTCAATAATTGATTAATCTTGTGGCGAAAAGTTATTACGGTGCAACTAACTCGGCGAAATTACCCCAGTTTGTGAACGTCATTGTATTAACAACTAACCTAAGACTAAATGTTAATATGATAGTGGTAAATAGTAACTCCATGATTAAAAAGTAACCCGGCGGAATTACCCCAGTGGTGAAAATAATCTTAGAGTGAATAATTTCCGCTGAAGGACGATAAATAGTAAATTAACAATTTGACTAGATAATCACCACTTTTAGAATTCGGACGTCGTTAGACCCCTGGACAATAAATTACCAGACTAATCAACTTTATAATTGGAATAACAAAGTAATCTTAAGTAATAATATTACTTAGAGCGAGCGAACGCCAAGAAGTAACCTCACGACAATTCAGGAATCAGGTAAGGGACTTTTTCTAATTTAGCTTATAGTATTGTTTTTCGTATACTCTATAAATGCTTATTTTTTGAAAGAGGGTCAAGTACTGTGAAATATGAATATTTTCTAAACTACTCTGATTTGTGGCTAGTTATATGTTCTGGCTAACCGTGGACTGAGGATATTCGTCTGCCCCTGCCAAGGGATTAAACTGGCACTGACTGAGAATTTCTGAACTATGCAGAACTATTACTACCGTCTATTGAGAACTATTGTACTCCTATGATTTATTATTATTATATGTTTTACTGTTTCGATACTTGCTTGATCCGGTTAAATTGGAGACTGTCTTTTACAGAGCTGTCGAGCTCAGCCCTTCTTTAATAAACTCTTTTCAGGTGACCATCATTAAGCTTGGAGTGGGGATTTGAGTAAGATTACCCGGACCAGTCTATCCTTGTAATTTAAATAAATGGCCTTATTTACCGTTTTCCGCATGTTTGATATTATGTAATATTTCCCTTGTACCTTTGACATTTGAATATTAAGAAAGGCTTAGCCTACATTCGTGGGTTACCGTCTGTTATATTCCAATGCTAGTCTTGGGGCGTGACATAATCTCTCTTCTCTATTTTCCGTCAATCAGAGGCGAGTCTCGGCGACCCATAACCCATCCTCGCCGATGTAATCTCCTGATTGCGTCAATTTGCCCATCTCGAAATTCATCAGATCTCACCAACCTTGCCGTCGATAAGACCCGCCTTCAATTTGGCGACTATGGTTGTGAAAGAGTGAGATGTTCATTGTCAATTACCAATTCGTCCCAACTTAAAATTTCCATGTAATTTGAAATATTCTCATATAATACATTAATACTATTTCCATGGAATTTAAACTCATTCTTTTCCTAATTTAGAGAAGAAAAAAAATTATTTGAAGTGCAGTAAAAAAAGTTTTTTTTTTTTTTTTTTTTTTTTTAAGAAAATTCTTGTAAAACGTTTCGTCATTTTCCAACTTAAAACACAAAACGGGAAAACAAATTAAAAGAAAAAGAAAAAAAAAGAGGGGGGGGGGGGGGGGGGGGAAGTCGGCCAAGAAAAGGCGATCGGGTGGCGGAGGAGGGAAAAACAACAATCACAAATCACAATTACCACCACCTTAAAAATTAAGGGTTCCGCCGTCTCAATTTTCTCTCTCCTGAAAAAAAAAAAAAAAAACTTCATCTTCACTCAACAATGGCGGTGGAGCTGGAAGTAGTAGGCCGACACGCCATGTTATTCGACGACGACGCGACACTTGATTTCGTCAACTCCAAACAAGCCTTAATCGAATGGAACTCTCTCTTCATCGACCGCTTCGATGTCCGCAACCTTATCACCACCGCTCCTCCTTCCTTCCGCCACCTCCCCGCCTCCTTCCTTCACGCCGCCGCCGCCCTCCCCGCCGACGATTCTCATCTCCACCCTGACCTCGATGCCGAGCGCTTCGCCGACCTCGCCGACGACGATGATAACGCTGCTCTTATCGGTAAGTTGTCTTAATCATATTTGCTGCCGGTTTTACGAATTGAGCTTTTGAAATGCGTAATGCTTACGATTTTGATATGTTCGGCCGAAAGTACCTGTGTTGCCTACGCTTTTAATTGTTGTTTGATTTAGTTCAGCTGGAATCTCGTAGTTTGAGGTTATGCAGTGTGGTTTTTTTTTAGGAATTAGGATAGTATGTGAAGCTGATTGTAATTTTGAGAGCGTTATGCGTGTTTGTTAAGTTTGAACTAGCATTTGATTGGAGAAAATTAGCGAAACTTTATGCGAAATTGTATGTAGTTTTTGGCCTGTTTAGGTAACTTGGTGCAGCTGGAATGCGTTAGTTTGAAGTTTTGTAAGTGATAGATAATTGATGGTATCAGACTACTGTGTGCAAAGATTTGATTTTGAGAATGAGGTCTTGATTCCGATCTGTTGGCTGAGATTTTGGTCGATTTTGTCGTCATTTTGGTTTGATGTCATGAAGTTTGCTTGTAGTGTAATGGCTGAGGTATTAAACCATTGAAAATAAACTTCGCAACCAAAAAGCCTAAGCTGATGGTTGATGCCTCGTCAATAGTTTTATACAAGTACTTTATTATGTAGAAGTATGAAGTCAGGATAACTTATTTGAATTTTTATATTACAAAGGAAATTTAGGTTTGCGTAAAACGAAAATTGCCAAGTCAGGAGGGTGTTAAAATATATAGACTGAGGGGATGCTGGTGAAAGGAATGCATATGATGGCGCTGATTATCGTAACACTACAAGGGCTATCAAGCATAATCACAGTAGTCAGCTTAGCTGCCTAGCTCATTTATCAAAAAAGGCTTTTGAGAGGAATGAAGGTGTCCTTGATGTAGGGAAGAGTTTATATGGTTTGTGGAGATGAGGTTGAGAACGAGGAATGAGATGAGGGGTTTATGATACCACATATTTTGCCTGGACGTGATCCTCCAGATGAAGTTTCTTTTTTTATGATGTTTATGAGCCCGAAATACTAACTTTTTGTCTGTTATTCGGACACCAATGAATTTTAGTTAGAGGGTTAATTGGCTGTGACCGCTGTGTATGTGAATCTATTTTTCTTTTACATATATTTCCACATTTGCAGGAAAGTATGCTTAATTTCCACAGTTGATCTCTCGAAATCACAAGTTGAAGTAAGGATAATTTTGTTCGTCATTATACTAGTATACTGTAATGTTTTGGGGTATTTCTTTCTTCCTTTAGCTTTCTTGTAGATTATCATGACCATGATATCCAAAGGCATTATTAATAAGGTAGTACTGTGGCTTAATCTTAAATTTTCTGCTGTAATTACATGTAGAAACAGAAGTGGAAGTGAAGGATGCTGTAGGATATCGCTGCGTACCATTTTCATATGGAAACTCTGCTGATTGCACTGACCAAAAGGATTCTAATATGGGTCTGACCGCATCTGCTTTCCATCCATCATTTCCTGTTCCTGAAAATTTGCTTCAAAACCTGGTAGGTTAATGCCATCTTTCATACACATTTAAATGTCAGTTTGAGTAGAGTTTTTTCTTTATGTTGCTAACCTTTTTTCATGTTTGGATAATTAGCTGAGGTGGTCAAATGGTTTTTGTCTGAGGTGCATATGTTGTCTAAGGCTTACTATGTCTAAGTTTTCAGATGCTTGGAGCAGGACGGACATCTTCTGACCTAAGATTGCCATTCAGGGGCAACTTGGTCCCTTTTGATCTCATGACAGATTGGCCATGCAGGTGGGATTAGGATGATAGAGGCAATCGCTTCAAGAAAAAGTTCACATCTTCATTGTCTCGTGGAGCATATGCATTGAAAATTTTCCTTAGTAGAGTTTATTTCATTATTTGTGTAATGATTTATAAATTCAAGATCGACGTGTCATACTGCACTTTAATATCTTTTGCTTTATTTTAGATCTTCTAGTATTTTTTTTTTTTTTTTGGTTATCAATATTATGTGGGATTTTTGCATGGCAGCACATTAATTTTTTTCATTTTCTTTTTCTTTTTGTTGTTTGATCTTTTCCAGCCCCCTACAGACAAGGTGCATCAGATTATTGCAAGGACAGCGATATTTGTTGGTGAACATGGTGGGCAGTCTGAAATTGTTTTAAGAGTAAAACAGGGAGATAATCCAACATTTGGATTTCTGATGCCACACCATCATCTGCATCCATACTTTAGATATCTAGTTGACCACCCAGAAGTTTTGAAGTCTGACAATGCAAGCAAGTCAGCGGACGGAAAAACTAATGACATTCAAGCTAGTGGGGCTCTTTCTCTTCTGGGTTCTGTCTATGGTTCAGGAGAAGACGAGGATGGTGGAGTTGAGGTTGATAGAGGACCGGAACAAATGGACTCCGGTGCAACTTCAGCTGCTGACATGTTGAAGTGTGATCAATCAGAACAGACAAGTTCTTCTGGGAGTGGGATCCCAAAGGAGGAGGCAGTTTCTATACTTCCCCTGCATTCGAAAGTGAAAGCAACTGCACTGAGTAAATACAGCATTAATAGCAGCAAGCCTGGGCGAGCCATTAGCATAAAAAATGATGGAAAAGTATCCTCTACAATTGATCCCATCATGGAGAAGCCAAAAACTTCAAGTTTGTTTCCTGTCCCTCAAGCTGAAACTTCGGTTGCGGAACCTCCATCTGAAATGAAAAGATTGATTGATCGGATAGTGGAGATTGTTTTGAAGAATGGTAAAGACTTTGAAGCAATTCTTATAGAGCAGGATAAGCAGCGTGGCAAGTTTCCATTCTTGCTGCCATCCAACCAATACAATCCATACTACCTAAGACTCTTGATGAAGGCTCAGGAGGTTTGTTCCTTTATAGTGGTCCTACTAGATATGCTGCTTCTGATTTTGATATCACACTGTTTCCTAAGGGTGTAAGACCTCTGGGCGGGTTTGCCAAGTATATTTTAGTGTAACACTAATGTTGTTGGATTGTCTATACATCAGCGAAATGTTTAATGGATTTCTATGGGTTTCCATTGGTAAAGGACGGCTGGTAAATCACTTAACGTTGTTGAAGATCGAAATTTTGAATGACCTTCCATGGGATATAGAATGCAGTGATCTCACGTAGAATGACATATAAGTGGTTCTGTGTATTGATTAAGGATGCTGAGTCTTTAGATGGACCTGTATGTGATTGCTTGTGCGATGCTCCATGCCATCCCCCCCCCCCCTTTTCATTGCTAACTTGCTGGGTAGTTCCTGGTTAACGTATTTTCTCCCTTGATAATGATACTTCGATACTAATATATGATTATTCTGACTTTCTTGTGGGAGCATTTGAGTGCTGTGGAGACTTTCTGACAATTTAATGTTGTTGCATATTGTCATATTCCTACTGACTTTTGTTCTGCTTGTTACCTTTTCCTGTCGGCTTTTAGAGATTTTTTTTTTTTTTTTTTTATTTTATTGTACTTTATTCTCTGCAGTCCAGAATTAATGGTAACACCACCTATCCTGAAAAGGATTCCTCATCATGGCAGGAGATGGAGAAAAACCCTGCTCGTCAGGTGAAAGAAAGTGAATTGGCATCATCTGATGTGTCCGATGATTTGCTTTTCGACTGTGACAAAAAAGAGAAGTTCAAAATGGTGATTCCGAAATCCAAAAAGGATTCACAGGATCAACCATCTAAAGAGTCTCAGCAGCAATGTGGATTTACTGTGGATACAGCAGCTGCAGCTGCAATACTTCAGGCTGCTACCAGAGGAATTAGAAAGCCTAACTTGGATATCTTCTCTAAGATGTCTGATGCTTCCAGCAAAGAAGGGGGAAGAACTGGTTCTACAAGTCTTCATTCAGCACAATCTCAGAGCTTAGCCTTGAAGGACAGTGGGGAGTCCAGTGATACAGTCCCTGGTGCAAAGAAGATTGCAAAACGATCTACTCATGCGACGGCCAGTGAGGCAGACTCCTCTGAAGCAGGGTTGACAAGACAACAAAAGCTGAAGGCTGAAAGATTGAGGAGGGCAAAGATGTTTGCAGCAATGCTTAAGAGTGGTGTTGGACCATTAGGTACAGAGCCACTGCGTGCCGCATCTTTGGATCCGCCTGGGTCTGGGAACTCTGGCACAGTTACCAAGAATGCTACTGAAGAAGTCGGGAGAAGAGAAGATAGCCCTGTTCCAGTGAAGGCTGAAATGTCAAATGAAGAAATGGTGAAATCTATCCCAGATTTGTCTAATGATGAAAATGAACAGAAATTAAGTAAGAGGCGTCATTATAGGTCCAGAAAACATGACGAAGGAGAAGGAGAGGAAATGAAGGAGGGAAATGTTGAAGGTAGTGAAGATGAAGATAAGAGACGATCCAGGAAAAGGCACAAGTCCCGGCATTCTTCTTCTTACCATAAAGATAGAAGTCAGGATAGACATAAGCATCGTAGAAAACATTCTTCTTCAAAAAGCAAAGAATCTCATCATGGGCATAAGCATGATGATTCTTCTTCTCTTGAAGATGACGATGATAGGCCTCATCGCCAAAAGTATAACAGCTCCACTGAGAATGAGCGGAAGCACAGTAAGCGAAGCCACAGGCATGATAGGTCATATAAAGAAGATAAAGAGCACCATAAACCCGGGTACAGTTCTTCTGAAGATGAAAGCAACCACCATAAGCGGAGGCATAAGCAGCCTCATAGAAAGGATCGGCATAGAGAGAGATCCAGGAAGTGCGACAAGTCACATGCCGAAGAACTGGTGGAGTTGGAGGATGGGGAGATTCGAACAAGATCATCGGATCAGTCTGTCTCAGCAGTAGGTGATGATGGTAGTAGAGAAGCATCCGTGGATGCTTCGAAATCACCCCACCAGGATAAGAGATCTTCTTTGCCGCGAGCGGATACTACCGAAGTTCCTGATGAGTTAAGAGCCAAAATCCGGGCAATGTTGCTTGCTACTAAGTAGCTTTCCATTAAGGTTTTCTGCGATCTGTGTACTGATTAGTGATTACTTTTTGACCGTGGCATTACGAAATGAAAATTACCGTTCTATTTATGGTCAAACTTTTGGTTTACTCCAGAAATTTACTTAAACCCGCTTTGACACGGCCGTGCCGGTCATTTAGAGGGTGTTTGGATAGAGGGGAACAGAGGGAAAGGGAGGGGAGGGGGAAGGAGGGAGTATATTATAACAGTGGCGGATCTTCCTTAAGGCTATAGGGGGGGTAGGCTCCTGCCAGCTTTAAGGAGATTTCTACATTCTACTGTGCAATAAATGGTGGAAAGATCAATAAATTATGAAGAGGAGGTCAATGGTTCGACTTCCAGCCCCTGCTAATTTTTTTAGCAAGCTCCGCCAAGTGTACGATATCTGTGGTTAAAGTTTGTTAAAAAAAGATATCGTTTTTATTTTTATTTTGTTTATTTATTATTTTTATAGGAGTTTTTGCTAGATTTGCACCTTATGAAAGCAGATTTTTTGAGACTAACTTTTTTGTTCTGTTTTGCGAAACTATACCTCATTTCATTTTTCGACCAAATTAGGTCAATTTCCGACATTGATCGAACCTTTCTCTCTTCTCCTTTGATTTGCCCCTTGTTTTTAGCTTAATTTATGCAAGAAAGGCATAGATGCCGTGGTGTAAGCTATGTATCAATTAGTTAAAATGGTATGTGCTTCGTTAGCATTTGGTCAAAAATTGACTTAATTGGGCGGAAAATGAAAAAGAATGTGCAGTTTCACAAAATGTGACTGAAAGGTGCAGTGTCGCAAAAATTGCCTTAAGATCCTTAATATTTATATGACTATATGTAAACTGACATCATCTTTTACCATTAAAGTCAAGTAAGCAAATACCAATCGGTAATTAATTAATTGAAATTAAATTATTACCGTGATATTGTGACTACAATGTTGAGGTGTCAGACTAAATCTCACATTAAATAAACAAGGAATCATTGGTTTACAAGTGCTCACATTCGCTCATTAGTATGAAACCTTTTGAGGTAAAGATGACCCACTTTCAAAACCGTACAAATTTACCAACTTGATCTAAGGCAGACAAGTGTATATCATACTAATTATGGAGCGGGTGGCGTGATATTCCACAACATAGAAGACAAACAACTAACTTACGGAAGAGTCTTATAAACTGACGAGTGCTAATAAACCAATTACTTTGATTGGGTGTACAGACCCAATCACAGGGGTAAATGCGTCCACTTTCCAGCCAACCCCAAACAGCCTAGCTCCGACCACCGCGCTACAGCCGACAACCAAGCGCACCACCACCGGAACCCCACCCAGACCAGCGTCCATGGCCGGCGAACCACCTCCCACCCCTGGAACACCGCCGGCTTCGTCGGAAAAACAAAAAGACACCCTAAGAAGGGTGGATGTTTGAATGGATTTGGTAAACCCTTCTTAGGGTAGGATGCTCTTAAGTGGCCGGAAAAAGGGTTTAGGGCCCCACTTCCCGGCGCCGCTAACGCGGCACTGGAAAGTGGGGCCCTAAACCCTTTTTCCGTTATGTGTTGGCCGATTGGTGGTGGTGGACGGGTGGTAGAGATGGAGAGGAGAGAGATAAGGGTAAATGATGGGGAATTATTTTGGGCCATTGGATTTCGAAAAGCAAAATGAATGGCCTGAAATTTGCCACCAATCTGTGATTGGCTCAATAATGCCAATCACAGTGATTGGTTTCTTGAAACTCATAAACTGACCACTCACACTTCCTAAGAATAGGAGAACTTGTAGTCAATCAAATGACTTTTTCCTGCCATCTTTACTCAAACCGTTCAATCCATTCTTCTTCTTCTGTGGAGATCTCATCTCACATCTTTTTGACTCTCTCTCTCTCTCTCTCTCCCTCTGATTACGTGCAATTGACGCACCACCTCACCTCATTAGTCATGAGCTTGATAGATCTCTAAGAACAATATTACTAATCATTGTATTAATTTAACGTTTAATTTAATCATAAATTTTTTAATTATGTTGCAAGATTAGTTTAATTTCCTCAATGGGTTAGATAATCTATTCGAGGGCTTTATTCTCCATTGCGAAATCTGACATGAACGAATAGTCCCTTAGCTTCCTCCGCTTTGACCTCAACAAAAGAAGTGTAATTAAGTCACTAATTTGATGTATGTTGGTCTTCACTTTGAAGTTTGAACCACATTTCTTGCCGAGTTACACTCTCTGATCTGCTTAAACCTCTCTTACCAAGTACACTTGATTCAACTTCAAGCCTTATATTTTTCTCATCTAAGACTTCATTTCCCAACTCCTTAGACTTCCCTTTTTTTTTTTTTACTCTGTCTCCTCTTAGACTCATTTCATCTAGAGAGTAGAGTTATATATTCTATATATAATATAATTTCTCCATTTGACTAGAAATATATGATTGTGAGAATCAAGCTAGATTGATCAATTCTCTCATTCATATGCTGATATTCATGGACAATAATCATGGAAGTTATAGTACTAGCCCCTCAGTGTTTTCGGGTTTTCGACACGATTCTGACGTGTATCAAACCCAAGAGGTCAAAGAGATGGATTTCTTTCGGAGCTCTACAAGTTCATCACTTTTAGGAAGATCCAACGAAGATGGTACCATCATGGTTGATGATGACGAAATTGGTCAAGATGATCATGATGATGATAATAATGATCTTAAACTACAAATTGATGTAAGTCGTATTATTCAATCAATTACTATCTAGAATTAGACATACACAAAGTAATTTCTTGTCCTAGAATATATGTCATTCTTTTTAATCGAATTTATGTAGTATAGTATACGGTTGATGATCATCATATAATTGTAATATTTCATATATATGTTTGTGATCACATAGACCGGATTGAAGCTTCAAATGACTCGATCCAATACGGGTTTGGAAGAGAAGTCTACGATCGATGATGAAGTGTCATTGGAGTTACATGATGATAATCAGACTACCAAGGATGAGGTGATATTTAGACTACACTTCATTAGTTCATTAATTACAAATGCGTTATCACAAAACGTTAACAGTTCATGAGAATAGTAATTTTTGTTTTCGCCATTTCATTCTCCTATCAACATCCAAAAGTATGCATTCATATGTGGTTGCAGTTGGCGATTCTAAGGGAAGAGATAGCACGAAAAAGCATCGAGAATCAACGACTCAAGACGTTACTTAATCAAGTTTCAAACAGTTACAAAGCCCTACAAATGCAAATTTCAACAATTCGACAACATCAACATGATCAAAATAAGTCGAGAAAAGTCCACACCGAGGTAATAATCAGTTTGCCTATATCAGAGACCTATAGAATTATTGTTTTCTACCGTATCTATATACTCCGTAAGTCCATATGTCATATGAGTGGGTGATTACACTATGTATCAACAAAATCTTGTTAGGGAAGTTGTGACATTGCATGAGACTATATAGATGTTAAAACTTTAAAAAAATGTACATTGGTGAACCCTAAATGCTAAATCACGTTATATTTGATACTAAAGGTAGTGAGTGATGGCGGAGCAATGAATAACCAAAGGACGATGAGAGACCAAAATACGAGACAATTTTTGGGTGTTGGAGAAGCTTCTATGAATAATATTGAAGGTCAAAAGGGTACAGAGCCTTATTTAGGTGACATTGGTAATTACTCAAGTGATTATGCACCCTCGAGTAGAAGTGACGAGCGAGAAGATCATAGCGCAGATATAAGAAATAAGGAAGTAGCTTTACATGAAAAATCATGGGCAGCTCAGCAGTCCATATCGAACAATAACTTGCAAAGAGTTGCTATGCAAACTCCAGCTACCAGAGAAACTGAGCAGACTCATGAAGTGACCATGAGAAGAGCCCGTGTCTCGGTCCGAGCACGCTCAGAAGCTTCTATGGTAATCTCTAAACTCCATCTACTATGGTTTCGTTCTTTTCATTTATTAACGTTTGATTTGAATTTTCAATTCTAAATATCCACATTTATGCGAATTATTACAAATCCAGTTAGTAAAACTTAGTACGAGTTCATAAAAGTAGCTTTTGTGAAGTAAAACGCGGCAATATTTTTACCTAAACAATACAGATTCCTTAATGATTAACTACTTCGATTAAGAAAGTGCTACAAAATGATGAAACCTTAATTATCAAACTCGATAGAATAAGCTAAGGTTAATTAGACTGTAATAATCACGATCAATGTGCTGATGACCGCCAGCATTATTAGTTTGACAATGCGGATGCAAGGTGACCGCAAACAGCCTTTGATCAACTTCTTGGTATTGAGACCTTTATTATTATTTAGAGTTAATTAGTCAGTGATTGTAATATCTTTGAAAATGATATTTGACCTAATAACAATAATGCGAGGCATATATATGTGACGTGAAATAATGGATCAAATTAATGTGAGTATGTGACCTAGTCTAAGGAGTATATATTCTTGAATGTACATGGTCAATTATGCAGGTCTGATACTGATACTTTAAAAGACTAATGTATTAATACTTTGAAATTTCTAAGACGAAGTTAACAGAAATAGATTCCTAGTGACTCTAGTCTTAGAAGTTTATATATAATTATTACATTGTACTAATATGTTAAAGACCTTATTTTCGATCTTCTATGTATATTCAATGTTTCATACATACTTCCATTCAAAAACAAAAACAAAAATTCATACATACTTTTTAACTTTATGGGCTGATTTTTGTTTTGAATAACGAGAGTGCAATTGAACCTTTAGAACCGTCATTGAAATTGCCCTCGTATTGGGACCAGCCCGCAAATACGTCAACAACATAGTCAGCTAAAGCACACTATTGATCAGAAGGCCACTTCAATATGTGTGGTCATTACTCAGCTCATTAGTCATTCACTAAGTAGAGGTAGCTTGCTACATACAGTTGTGACTTGTGTTAGAGGCAAATTCCCAAGTACGTTTCCAATGGTATCCCACATTAGAAAAAGGAGAGATGATTGGTTTTTATAGTATAGTCGGCTCCCCTTTTATGATCAACTAGTTTTGAGATGAAACTTCACTGGTCTTGTGAACTCGCCTCCTACTCCTACATACATTTATGGGCCTGGTACGCGGAGATAACAAGCAAGTTGCTGGCTAAGTGCTCAATCCATACGAAAAAAGGAGGACGGAATGAGAACCTCCATCCTTAGACGATGTAGTGACAGAAATAGAGTTTGGACGACGTTTTTGCTCGGGCAAGAGCTCATCGATCACTAAGTCGTAGATACTGTTAATGACTTGTACTATCTTAGCTTTTACTGCATGCGCACACGTATGCTTACGGGACGTGAAACCAGTGGTGTGGCAGAGTATGGGCGAGACGGGCGTGCGCTCAGGGCCCCACTCAAAATTCAGGGCCCCTACTCAAAATGTTGCAAAAAACTGTTTGATTTTTAAAATCTGAACATATTAAATCCAACATATTGGTATCCCATTTAGAAATTTCGCCCGGGACCCTAAATTTTTTGAAGTTTTCACACAGCCCTGCGTGAAACTATGCTATAGCTTCATTCATAAGATATACTGAGTCATATTATGTATGTTTTATAATTAGGTTTAACACATGCAGATAAGTGATGGATGCCAATGGCGCAAATACGGCCAGAAAATGGCCAAAGGAAATCCCTGTCCACGAGGTTACTATCGTTGCACTATGGGCTCTGCTTGTCCTGTTCGCAAACAGGTACCTACTCTATATACTAGTATATATCTTTATATGGTGGCACATTTACTTCCACGTATATTTATTCCTTTGTTATCTTTTGTTAACGTTTTGTCGAATTATTCTCATATATTAGACAAAGTATTAACAAATTAAAAGAATAGATGGAGTATTATTATACATGCCATTATGCATTTAAAATAACTTAGCCAATAATTTATGAGTGTCTAGTGAGATTAGACACGATAATAACGGGTTAAGCATATTAGTCGATTAGGGCAAACCTTATAGATATTCGAGAAAGGGTGTTTGATGGTGATTTCTTTTCTAAATTTCTAAGCATGCATTAGACGTGTTATATATATGCATGTCACTTGACTAATAGTAAATGTTGTGGTTTTTGCAATGAAAAATAGGTACAAAGATGTGCAGAAGACCGAACCATTCTAGTCACAACCTATGAGGGACAACACAACCATCCACTACCAACCGCGGCAGTAGCCATGGCCACAACAACCTCAGCGGCCGCCTCAATGCTAGTTGCTGGATCAATGTCTAGCCCAATGGACGGGCTTTTTAGCCAACCCGTGTTCTCTCAACCCACCTCACTCCCAGGCCTCCCGAGCTTAGCCACAATTTCCGCCTCGGCCCCGTTTCCCACCGTTACACTAGACCTCACAAAGCCACAACCACCACCACAATCCAATAATAACAACACTAATCCCATGCCATTTGCAACCCCAAATAATAATGGAATGGGCTTAGTGGGCCAAATGCAGCAATTCTTGGGCCAAGCCCTGTACGGACATTCACCTGGTGACCCTAATAAATTACCTTTGGACCCACTAAGTGTGGCTAAAGCTGCCCTTGCAGCGGACCCAACCCTTGCAGCTGCCCTAGCCACTGCCATTTCCTCTGTAATTAAGGCCAACGTTGAGCCTAATAGTTCTAATAGTGAGGCTAGTAACAGTACTGAAAATGTTTCGCCAGAGAAAAATGCCAAGGACCTTAATTTATCCAATTTTGTTGAGAATTAATTCATTATTGTTCTCTTGATAGTTCCAATTGTTGTTCATTTTACTTTGTTTAAAAGATGAGTGATGAATGTCATTGGTTCGAGTTCGAAGGCGACTACTATGTCAGTTTCTTCTGATGGTTTTAGAAACGTAGAACATTACCTCAGTGCCTTCACGTTAAGGCCTTAAGAAATTGGCATTGTCTATAAGAGATTTAAGTCCCACGATGATAATAGTAAAAATTTATTTATATAGACAGTGAATCCGGGATTAAATCTAGTCTTCTACGCTACCAAGGAAGTCTTGTGCGTGTGGTTAAGATGGAGGTACATTAGATTTTACGCCCAATTCACGTCCAACGTTGTTAATTGTTGCTAGCTCTGATCTGGCTTATGTAACTTCAAGCTTAACCTTGCACCTCCTTACTTTTTTTGCCATGGAGCTTGAAGTCTTCCGATTTCTTCCTTACGCGACGAAGCTCGCTAATGTAGTAATGTAGCCTATCTACTATTAGTGCAAGGAACAAGGAGATCCCTGCGTAAAAGTTGAAATAGAAGATTATAATGTAAATAATCTTGACACGAAAAATAGAAGATCAAATGTCATGAACAAGAATATAGCATTTCGAGACCAGGAAAAAAAAAAAAAAATTTAGCTGGCCAAAAATGTGAAGTCCCTAGAAATGTAGAAAATTGAAAAGTAACGGATATCGTATCCTTTACTCAATTCACCGTCTTCTTGATTTTTTTTTTTTTTTTTTTTTTTTTTTTTTTGTTTGAATGTATGAGGGCCTTCGTTCGAAGTTCAGACCAAAGGGGAAGATTACGGTGAATTGAATGGGACATATGATTACAAATCCCAAGGATATTGCGTGAATTGGAGGGAGTACGTACCAAGAAGAGTTGATTCAAGGAGGTTGAAAGCCATGAGAACTTGGTCAGTTGGATTCATGGCTCCTGCTTCGAGCAAGCGCTTACGGACATCAACGAGGCCATATAAGTTTGTGACAAGAAGAACGAACACGGTCCCCATCAAAGTCTGAGCAACCACAGGACCCCGGCCGAGTTTCAACCGGTTTAATCCGGCCATCAGAAGCTTTCTCAAAGGAGTTCTAAACAAGAGGATTAAGATGAGCAGCATTTCTGTGAATATCACAGGGTACATTATGTACAAAATCATTTTGGACACAAGTTTGTACAAGAGCTCTGTGCTTGTCGACGCCTTCCAATCAAACAGAGTGCGAGAGATAGGCAAGAAAACTTGTTCAAGCGCCGGATTTCTGGGGTGAAGTTTTGATAATCTGGGAGTTAAAGAAGATGAATAAGGTCGCCTCGGAAATTATTTTTTAACTACAAATCAAATTTAAGAAGGAATATGAGGCTTCGAATTTAATCAAGGTATAAGGAGCAGATAAACCTCCAAGCATGGAATCTTCAACCCTTTTCCATGATACAAGTCCAGGTATTTACTCTGTCTCAACTCTTAAGACAAACCTTCAAGACAACAAGCTAAGATTCCCTGTTTTGTGGACATGAAGTCATGAACACACAATCACACGATCGCCTGTTCGAACCTCCTTCACATACCTGCAGTAATTAATTAATCCCAAGACAAACCTGCAAAAAACGAGCACAAAATTCTGCACAGCCTGAAGGCTCATTTGAATAGCCAAGAAAGTAAACCATTTACTCCAAATACGAAAGGACTTCGAGAACTATTGTTCAATGAACAGGATATCCACCAATGTGATATTAATCATGTAACTTTACATGAGATCAAAACTGGACAATTTGAATGTGTATATAAGTAAATGTATAATGTGGGAGACAAAAAGGTGTAGATCTTGGACTATGCACTTAACCAAGTTTCACTAGAACTCAATCTTGGACAAATCCGTAACTGAAGGCACTCAGCAAAGGTTTAGAAGTAAAACAAACCCGATGAGAGTTGGCATGAGAACTTATTTTTAGTAGAGCTGTGGAGTTTTCACTGCTACTTTTAGAGCCTTCTTAAAGGTCACTAATATGGCGGCCAATTAAGAAGCACCAGAGACAAATGGTTGAGGATATCTCATACGTCAAGCAGTAGTCTGCGAGGATCCTCCACAACATCCTTGACACGGCGCAAAAAGTAAACAGCCTCTCTCCCATCTATTAGTCTGTGATCATAGGTTAGCGCAATGTACATCATGGGCCTCGAAACAATATTTCCCTGAACAACCATGGGCTTGTTTACAATCGAGTGCATTCCCAGAATGGCTGACTGCGAATGATGGATGATGAAACCGGATTAGAATCAATTTCAGAATCTGATAGACGCCATAAACGTGCAGTCTTATACACAGGAAACTGCAGCCATGACTATAGCTAAAAGCATTATAAATTCATAATGGACTCCAAAGAATTTAAAAGCAATAAGTTTTAAGCAGATGAGTAATTCTAAACATGTACAAATGCGACATGCATCACATACCTGTGGGGGATTGATTATGGGAGTGCTCAGGAGACTTCCGTAGACACCACCATTAGATATTGTAAATGTCCCTCCAGCCATCTCATCGATTGACAAAGATCCATCAACTGCTTTTTTAGCAAGTCCGTTGATCTCCTTCTCAATCTCAGCAAAATTCATATTGCCAGCGCTGCGTACCACAGGGACAACTAAACCCTACAAAAGGCAGGCAAGACAACACTAAGCACACAAATCAAATACTACATTTCTTTTTAAAGTTAGTTTTACAACTAAGGCCCTGCCTGGTATGCAAGTAATGAGTTGAGGGTGAATCAATTCATGGGGAATTGATTAGGGGAGATTGATTAAGGGGGTAACAATTCCATGATATGAAAGTTTGGTATGCTAAGGTAATGATTAGGGGGGTAATCTTTACATAGGTTTGGTCAAGGGGTAATCTTTACCAAACAAAAAACTGAATTTGACATTCATTAGAGATATAAAGAATCAATTTTGGGCATAGATTAATTCGTGTTTCTTTTGGCCGAAAATTGAGAAAACAATGAGATTAGTTTGAATCAATTTCGTGCAAAGCAATTCGAAAATTTTGTTAGAAATTGCCCAAAAATGCAATTTAAATCAATCGGATTGATTTTACTGCAATTATGAGACATAATTTTCTGAAATTCGAAAAAAAAAATCCCCAATTTAATTTTTCCCCAATTCAATTTTAACCAAAAACTCCAATCAAACTCAAAGCCTAATCAATCAACCCCAATTGAGATTGGATCATCAATTAAAAGGGTATTACTTACCTTAACAATGGCTGCATGCGTGGTGGTAGAGGAGGAAGAGGAGAGAGAAAGAAGTAAAGTACCGAAGAACGAGATGAAGATGAAGAACGAGATGAAGATGGTGAAATTCGCCTGAGAAGAGAGAAATGTGTGTATTTTGGGCCGAAAATATTACTCCTGTAATCTTTTTAGGATGGGGTGAGGGAGGAAAATGTTAGGGCTTGATGGAGGTAATGAGTTCAGGCCCAAACTTTTTCCTCTCAATCCAAACATACAAATTGGGCCTGAAACATTGGTTATTACTGCCAATCCAGGCAGGCCCTAACAAGTAGAACTGCCAATATACAACACTGCATAAGCCCAGCATGCCCGTATGAGGGAAACAAGGATTTCTGGTCAGATTATAAAAAGGCTCACCTTTTTTGAGTTTAGGTAACAAAATTCTCTGATTCCGTTTATACGTGTTTGTTTCTAAGTTCTTTTTCATTCTTTCACTCCCTTACTCTCCTCAATCCCACTCCTCCAAAAGAACACCCCCGCCCCCCTCTTCAAAGTTTAGGGTGACAAATCCCATTCATGCCTTCATTTATTTCTCTCCTGCCTTACTCCCTCTCTTCTCCCACCTGCACCCACCAGGGAACCACCTAAAGCCGCTGTCAACAACGCCCGCCAATTCCTTGTTTATTGAATAAATCCATTCTTTAAATTGCACGAAACAACTTACATCGGCTCTAACCATTCCAATTTGATTACGTTACTGAGTTTCATCATACGTCTCCTAAAAGCTAATACCCAATATCAGATCTAAGAAATGTATGGAATCCTATCCTTGGTCTAGACTCTAGAGACACTGATTCAGAGTTACTGAATAAGATTAGCAAGCAGTTAGCAGCCTAACCATACATATTACCCAAACATGAATGAAAATTACAAACAAAACTTAACAATCTCAGCATGTTAATTGCTGACACATCTATTCAGAAGGATGTGTATTGCAAGTCCTCACAGCCCTCATTAGTATAAGTTAAGATCTAATATGTCATTTCTATATGGGTATGCAAGTGCACCGACAATTGAGTCTACATATAGGCCAGTTACTCATTTCCACATAACTAAGAAAGACAATATATTAAAAAAAAAAAAAAAAAAAAAAAAAAAAAAAGGAGCTAGAGAGAGAGAGATCTGAACAAACCTTTGGAGTACCAACAGCTATACTGATATCAATGTAATCTCTGTAAATGATGTCATCTCCGTCAATAACAGCATTAACAATAGGCTGTTGCTGAAGCGCACTGATGGCAGCCTAGAATGAACTCACAAAATTCATGAGCAAACTCAAATCACAGTTGAGAAGACATTAGACGTGCAAATGCATCTGATTTTCACCGTGAGCAAGTTAGATAAACAGCTTACTTTTACAAATCCAGACATGAAACCTAGCTTGACACCATGCTTCTGAACGAATGCATCTTTGTAATCTGTTCGTAGCTTCATTAAATTAGTCCTGCAGAGGACGAAGTCAGGAGAGTTATACACTAGCTCTTTAAAAGATAAAAAAAAACCCAGATATAATAGTTCACACAAGAGCAAGCAAGGTGGATAGACAATTCCAAATCTTCCGAGAAACACACTTATCACCAAGACTTTTCAAAATAGACAATCATAAGAATCCAGGAAGACTAGTAACGTAAAATTTCGACAAAGGATACAAAACCTTCAAGGAACCAATTTAATTGAAAACAAAGGGGGTGTAAAGCAAAATGAATTTTAAACCTTTAACAGCAGAAGACAAAAGAGAACTATAAAGCCAATGCCACAATTACAGCTAATGCGACAATAGGTCAAACTAGACCAATAATTACAACCACATCCACCAAGAAAAATAACACCTCTTTAGATTCAACATCAACATTTTGAAATTTGACATAGCACAAAAGTAACAGAAATATAATGTTTCCTGTAGAAATGCGAGGCATCAATCTTCGAGCATAAATAATCTATTTGTGTATATTACAACTCACATATCGACTTCATTGAATGTTGTCAGCAATGCAAATGTGTTTTGTGAATCTTTCAAACGATTGGCTACTCTTTTTCTTAGCCTCGTCATGGGAATCTGTCAACATTCACAGCTTGGATGTTAGGTGGTGAGACCCCTATAACCCCTATTCATATTAATCTAATAAAGAAAAAAAAATCGAAATGTAATACAAGAAAACAAAGGCAACCCGGATTTTACCCGTCTCTCCCTTTCCTTTGGCGGAAGCTGAGGTTCTGAAGGAGTGTGCTTGGACGTAGATGGAGGTGGTGAAGATTTAGGCTTCTCAAACGCAGGAGCA
This sequence comes from Spergularia marina, assembly GCA_963680865.1. NCBI lineage: Eukaryota > Viridiplantae > Streptophyta > Magnoliopsida > Caryophyllales > Caryophyllaceae > Spergularia > Spergularia marina. Next base: position 5,377,868 of record OY804549.1, on the reverse strand, counting down.
GATTCAACTTTAGGTTTAGGTTTTACCTCTCCATCAGATTTCTCTGGTGCAGCTTTCTCCTGAACCTGTTCAGAAGCAGCAGCATGAGCTGCTCCTTCAGCACCTTTTAGAATGATAGCTATCTTTGTACCGGGTGTCACAGTATCTCCTTCTTTGGCTACAAACTAAAAAGTAAAAGTAAACATCTCGATAACTGAATTTATTTAACAATAATGATTATCACATTGGGGGAGAACAAGAAAATGAAACATAACAGTATATACCTCTTGAATAACTCCTGCTCCAGGACTAGCAATGTCAATCGTGACCTGAAGTCATTTGCAAGTATTAGTAATGAGATTCAAAGATAACAAACTAAACTTAAGTGCAGTCAACTTTTGAAGTTGAGACTTCAGCACACCTTATCTGTCTCAATCTGAGCAATAGCCTCATCAACTTCTACCCTGTCACCAGGATCTGCCAACATAAAAGAGTAAGAACTGATTCTGAGTGTATGTCGAAATAATCATCAAACCATTGAGAGAAGGGGAAAACTCACTTTTCAAAAAAGTTGCCAAGGTTCCATCAGTCACCGACTCACCCATGAATGGAACAACAGCGTCTACCAGTTCACCTTCACACAAATATATATATTGATTACAAGATGGGCAGAGTGTATAAACAAAACAAGTCAACAGGAGCAAGAGAGAGGGTGATGGGCAACTGGTGGGGCACAGAGATCTTCCGTAAGACCGTAACACATGACACTTCAATACTTTCAATAAGCACACGCACCATAGGATGATAACTTACCACTGTCAGAAGAAAATTTCCTAAGATACCTGCTGCCTGTGAGTGCTGGATTCAGTTTAGTAGCTTCACTGTGATAAAACAGATTGTGCAAGGTTCAGTCTCAATAAATCGATGACCAAGCAAATAATCCAGTTTAAGACATGAATTTTGCCACTTGAGGCAAACTCACTTAACATCACCAGGTATTTACAGAGAGCAAATTTATGGCAAATACAGAATTAATGCAAAAATCGGACTGCTATCGTTTATCACCCATAAAAGAATTCAGCCCTTTAAATTATACAAATACAGCACCGAGCCATTAGCTTAAAATTTTGAAAATTAAAGCTCAAAACATGATCTCCAGCATAATACTAACTGACAAATCATAATCTCACTAACCTGAAAGCCTGTGTTTTTGTAGGATGACCTTCAGAAACAAAAACACTGTCAGAAAGCAATCATATACCACCATCAACCCTAACATAGAGCACTAGAACAAAACAGCTCACCTGAAGCAAGGAAGTGAAGAAGCTTCTGTGAGGTACCAGCCCCACGAAAGAGCCATACCTATTAACCCAAATCATGGATATCTCAGATTGAATACAGACAAATTAGCATAAGTAAATGGAAAGATATAAGACTTAGAAAAGTCAACATAAATACAGTCTAATCCTCACAGACCATTGACAGTAGCAAATCAATGTACAGACCTCAGATTAGCAGCCAAAGTGACAAATAACTTCAAAGACTATATTACAGGTAATTTTGTTCGACATATTATCCCCTTGTTCTCAAAATCTGACAGTTCAAACTAAGGCTAAGGCCTATACATATTTCACCTAAAGCAAGAAGCTACAATAGCACAAGACCTTTAATCCTCAAGACATTTATGAATTCAGGAATACAAAAGGGGAATTCATCATCTATTACTCTCTACTGCAACACGTGAACTTGAGAACAGCAAAAATGAGCTTCACATGAGCCAAAACAAGAGATAAAGGCAAGAAAAGAAGACAGTAAAATAGCTGGCATACTCCCTCTACAATTCACATTGCCTTTCTATTAGTAAACCACGAGAAACTTCCCAACTGGACAGTAACACAGAAGTTGCAAGCAAAGTAGTATACTAGTTAGAGACGTGTAACAACAAATTTTGTATAAAATACAAAATAACTAGACAAATATAATAATCAAAAGTTACGTGATCTTTAATGCATCCATTGATTCTACTGAGCAGTGGAGGTGCATACACTTCACTACAGGTACATGATGTTGTTTGTATTCTTGAGAGGGTGAGGGATTTGAAATTCCCTTGAATATTTGATTTTGAGGATAGGGACTTAAATTTCTCTAGAATGCACGAATTTGAAGTGCTTGTTGACTACTTGCAGGGAGAGTTTTTTGTAGAGTTCTAGCGAAACTTTTGTACTCCTGAAAATGATTAAGGGAGTCTTTATTTATAGTGTCAACCCTCTTCTTTGTGGATTGTAGTCACAAGCTAGTTTGCGGGCTTAATGTGTGCCTTTGTTCCATTAGCCTTTTTAGTTGGAAGTCTAGGACAAGTCTTGGATCGACCTATATTTGATTAAACGGGACAAGTAATTAAATTAAGCTAAACCTGATATTAACTTTGAATAATTATTTTATGGCTTATTGACAAATGTTTAGTGCCTACACGATGACTAACACTAGTACACTACCTCTACAAAGAATTCAAATATCAAAATCTGAATTAATGTAGACAAGATTGATGCCATTCTGAGAACATCGCCTACCAAGAAAGACCGCTTCAAATATTGAGAAGACGACCCTCCACCTGCATTAGAAGGCATTTGACTCTAGAAACAAGAGTATCACTATACCTCCACACTCTAGCCAAGCTATGGGATATCCAAACATCTCCCAAATTCCCCAACGCATTCTCAAATTATCCTCTAGCAATCACCATAAAGAAACGAGGAGTCAAAATTTAAATTGCAGTGTTTCCCGTAATTTTATTCATAGTCCCAAGTAATCAAATCCCTATCATGGTATGAGATAGCATTGATAGCCGGATACGGTAAGAATTTTCAACTTGCTAATATTTGACAAGAATTACTTGGCTGATACAGATATTAGGCCCATACGACCAGTGGCGGATCTAGAAAAATTATTTCCCGGTGTCCTAATATATTTTTTCGGTGTCCTATCTTTTTGAGGGAACATTTCACGAATTTTAACCTAAAAATTTGCGTTTTCGAAAAATTCCGGTGTCCGCGGACCCCATACCCCAATGCATAGATCCGCCATGCATACGACTGATACACTAAACCATGACAGTTTTTAGCCACAGCATCATAACACGCTCCTACGTAGTAGTGCCAACTAACCAAGCTTGCTCGCCAAACCCTCGAACTTAGTTCAGTCCAAGCACGGGCCTCATACTCGGATTGATCGAGCCCAAGCCGAGTTCGGACCGAGACAAGCCAAGCCCAAGGACCACTCATAAACACGTTTTTCCAAAAATATATATAGTTGATTGTTATTATTTTATATGGGAGATGAATGCTTTGATTATGATATATTTTGTAGACTTGATTAAATTTTCATAGAATTTGTTGACTTTTAATTTGCAATATACGGATAATAATTTTAAAGGTGGAGAATTTTCTAGATGCAAAGAGTAATGGTATGCTTAAATCTTACTAGTTGATACTTAAAAACTTATTGCTTATGTTTGTACATTGCATGATTGATTTGTAGTACGTGAAAACAATTTGCATCCTTGCTTGCCACTCATAGCACCTCGAAACCAAAAAAATCAAGTATAGGGTCAAGTCCGAGCTAAACTTCGAGCTTGGGTTTGGTGAGCTCGAGCTCAATAACTATACCGGCTATACCAAGGCAAGCCCGAATATAAGATGCTCGGGCTTGGTTCGGCTGGTTTACACGCCTACTTTTGCGTACCAAGATTTAAGAGTTCTCAAAAATGTTTGTTATTTTAGTTTCTACACATAATCAGAAGTTTGATAAGACGTAATTCATTTGACAACTTCTAACTAAAGATCAAATATCTTCATAGATTTTTAAAATTACACATCCTTTACGATCTCTATTGTATATATCACTCTAAACCAAGGTTCAAGAAGAAAAGGCTTGCCAATTTCTACGATGAGCACCATATCACCTGAATACATGCAAATTTTCCAAAACAAGCCTACTTAATAGGTAATTATACATTGTATGTATCTAACTACAAAGATTGGATATTTTAGAATCCATTGCTAGATAATGGTACCTACTAACACAACCGAGAGAAACACTAAAATATTGTCCTACTTGAAAATACCCAAAAAGGGGTAATCTATTGCAAAATGTTGTTTTGAAAAACAAAAGTTTACTTAAGAAGAGAGTGCAGCTCGCTTCCATGAGGTATCCGCCTCAGTGCACCTCGCCCCTTTTTAATAAAGGCATACATCAAAGCCCCCTCTTCCCCTCCTCCAAGCTACGTATGGGAGCCTATTTCGGGGCATGAAGGCAATTTAATTGTCGTCTCTATCAGTTTTTTCCTTTCTCCGTCTACCACAAACCCGTCAAAGCATAGCTAACCCATCACCCCACCCCCAAAAAAAGCACCTATTTGTTCAAACTACTAATCCTATTACCATTTCCATGAAAAGTCATCCAAAAGCATTCGAAAGGCGATACCTACAACTTCAACTGAGTTTGGCAAAATAAAAGGCGAAAAGTGTTACCTTCTCAGAAGCAGCACAAGCTCTATTCGATGCAGAACAACTAGTCAGCAATGACTGCCTCACAATCTAAAATAATCAACCAAATCAAACCCAAAATAAAAATTAATCATCAATTCCAAAAACCCTAAATTAACACAATAACATTAATTTCATACATCAAACAATGAACAAATCAAAGAAAAGAAGTAAAACGAAATTAACTGCCTTCCTTTACAAAATGAAACTTACAGAAGAAGATAAGCTCCGATGAGCGATTCTTCGGCTTACGACGCCAAACATTGTTGTTCCTGATCAATTAATTACTGCAAAAGATCACAATAAAAAATAAAATAAAATAAAATAAAATAAAATAAAATAAAAACAGAGATTAATCAAAAATAATGAAATGAAAAGAATTTGAAAATGAATTGAAAGTGTAAAAAGCGGGAGAGAAATAACCTGATTAATTGGAGTTTGAAATTTTTTTGGGGAAATCCAGATTATAGGGTTTGAGTGAAAGACAAAAAAAAAGGGGGGGCAAATGAGATTGGGGAAATTAAGTGCAGTTTTGATTTCTTTGGGAAAATGGCGATTTGTCAGGAGAATAGAAGAGTTGCACCTGCGCCACCAGGTTGTCTAGGCCAATCACCGTAATTAGGTGAATAGTATTTAATCACTGATTCAACTTTTGTAGTTTAGTCCCTGATGTTTTTATTTCTTGTTTTTGTTTGTTAAACACTTGTAGAATAAAATTAAGGTTATAATACAACTAATTAAAGATGCAACAGTAGATTAACACAAAACTTTTACAAATAAATTACAAAACTTAAGTGCAATTTAGTTTAATAAACGTAATTAAGGAGTGATTAGCGAAATTACGATTTTTTCTTTATATAACTTTTATGGTACTCACTATCATGCATCTACTACTTATGATAAACTTATAAGCCCACCATGTTCCGTGATTTAAGATAGATTAATTGGAGAGTTTCGACCAATACCTGAACTTAGTTAACTGGATCCTCCGATATTATATAGCTTTCGGCTTTGCAGGGGTGGCTAATCCCAACCACGACTAACCTTAGATCAGGCACAGCACAGATTCGTCTCGTTTCCTACCTCGAATCGTAGTCTCCTTTTAAGATATCAGTTTTCGAAGTTGGATAATTTATATTTGATTAATCATCATAAGGTTCGAAGATATAGTTTTCCCTTAGAAAATAAACTTTTATTAATTACTCAAAGATTACAGACTGAAAATTGAAATACATTTGATGCTCTCTCAAACTATGAAATTCTCAACAGAGTATTCTTGATCTAAGAGATATGGGAGTTCCCTATTGATCTCTCAGTTATTGGATATTCTAACTGAAAGTTTCATCTAAAACTTTCTCTCTCTAAATTCTTAGTTTTTTTTGCTTGAGGCTGTGTTGCTCTAATTTCCTGTGTCCTTCATCTGAAGCCATGCTCTCCTTTTATAGAGGAACTTTGGCTCTTGCTGTTGGGAGATCACTCATAAAAACGTGAACAGAAAAAGCAAAAACTCACACCACACAAAATAAAGTTTACAATTGTAAAAAGAACTATTTTACATGTGATGGTAGGGATTTTATTCCATTAGCAGATTTTGCATGCCTTCATCTCCCATATTATTTTCCCATCCTTCAGCTTCTTCATATTGTTGATAGATCGCATCATTGTCTTGATCAGCGCAAAGAGCTTGGACTGTTTTAGCAGCATATTCTTGATCCCATGTCATTAGGGTATCAAATAGAAAGTCTTTTCCCTCATCAGACAAAAATGTTCCAGATTCCATGTTAAACATGTAATCAGGAATCGATTCAGACTTGTTAATTGCTTCTGAAAAGAGACTTGCGCATGCCATATCCTTCGGAAATATCAGAGTTGTATTACCATAATGTATTATATGGTTTGGGTATTTATCCTTCATCTTAATAAAAAAGTAGTCAATTTTCTGGATTATACAGAAAAATCCCATAGCCCTTGCTTCTGTTGGATTTCTTATTCTCCTTTTGGGCTTGATACAAATAAGATCTTTCATCAAATTTCCATATCCCAGTATCATTAGATAATGCGTTGGGTAGACTTTTCCGTTTACCATTTCGATATTTGCGCATGTGATGCGTTCAAAAATCAAATTCTTCATTTTATGAAGTCTACGGAATATGTACTTTTGAAACTTTGTCATTTCATGAAATATTGTTCCTTTAGGATCTACTGGTTCTCTGAAATGAGTTATCATACCATACTTCCATGCCTTTACGACATCATCACCTTCTCTAATGAAATTTGGTGGTATGGACAAAGCTACTACTCCTGAGTTGTTAGCACCATAGTAAATCCATTGCACCATCCTTCCCATATGTCATAGTATGGAGTGTTTCCTCCTACCAGTTCCGAGTACCAAGCTCGAAAATTATTATCTTTTATTTTATTTATTATCATTTGTTGAAGCTCGTGAGGTAGCATCAACATATTTATTATTATTTCCAGGACTAAGAACCTGTGGACAACTCTATGTGCACTTTTAACTAAATCATCTCTCAATCTAGTCTTTGAGGATATAATCAGGGCCTCCGTGAGAGCCCAATTGGAGGTGGAAACCCTCTTCATAGCTATGTTGGTTTCATCCACTAGTTGCCTCCTTTCTGCAGATATTCGAATCTTTTGTTCTGTAGAAGGTAGTTGGTAGTTCTTTGATCTCTTTGCCATTTGCTAACTCTCTAGTGAGACTGTCAGCTAAGGAATTCTTCGACCCCTGTATATGTTCAACAGAAAACAAGAATTGGTTAAGCCATAGTTGCCAACGCAGGAGCCTCCCTTGCGCTTGCATATTAGATAAATTTTTCTTAATAAATCCAAGTGTGCCTTTGCAATTAGTTCTGACTAAAAATGGTTTTGGAGCTAAAAAGATCAGTTCCTTTTCAATTCCTCTTATGACAGCAAGGATTTATTTCTCCATAGTGGGATAACTGCATTCAGCTTTATTAAAGCTTCCACTACAATATCTACACACTTTTTTCCATTCCTTTATTTTTAACACTGCACCCCAATGTTCATCACTTGCATCTGTTTCAAGCACTAGATCATTTTGGTCAGTAGGTAGATTTAAAACAGGAAGATTTCGACATAATTTTTTGAATTTTATAACCAATTCTGTATACGAATGATTCCAATTCCATGGAGCTTCTTTTTTAAGTTTTTGTTGTAGAGGTTTTCTGAACTTAGCTAAGTCCTGTATAAAATCAGAGGCATAGGTAAGACATCCTAGAAACCTTTCTAGTTGTTTTCTATTTTCGATTTTATCAGGGAAATTGTCAATCTTCTCAAGGATGTGTTTCTGCATGATTACTTGGCCTGCCTTGATTTTTAACCCAAGAAACTCAATTTCTTGTTCAGCATAACTGCATTTACTTTTACCAAGAATAATACCATGATCTAAATATCTTTGAGTGACTACTTTGACATCGTCCATGTGTTGCTCAAGAGTTTTTGAAAATATAAGGATATCATCTATGTGAACCAAGCAACAATGATTAAGGTATTTGAAAATGTTATCCATTCTTTTTTGAAATATTTGAGGGCATTCTTTAAACCGAACGGCATAACAATCCATTCATAAGATGCACTAAAAGCAGTTAAAGGAATGCTCTCTTCTTCCATCTTAATCTGCTAGTAGCCACTCTTACAATCCATTTTCGAGAACCAAGTGGCTCCTTGTATTCTATTAAATAAGACTGTTTTATTAGGAATGTTATAACCATCAAAGATGGTATTATCATTTAGTTTTTAATAATTGATAACCATCCTAGCTTTACCTCGTTTTTCTTCTGAATGATTTTTTACCATGAAAGCAGGACTAGTGTGAGAACTGTTGCTATTACGGATTAATTTTTTATCCAATAAATCCTGAATCTGGATTTTGAATTCTTTAATATCTTGATAAGTGTAAACCATTTGTTTTACCCTAATAATTGTAGTAGGGTTCGACAAAGCTATCTTAGCAACCGATTTATCTTTATCCCAATATTTAAATGGGTTATCTGAATATAGTTCTTTGCATAAATCTTCTTGTTGCTTTATAATTTTATCTTTTAATAATAATTCATGAACAGTGATTCTTAAAGCAACATCTCTTTGTGTTGGAACAACCTTATCACAACGCTAGTTGCGCGTAAACTCAATTTTATTATGAGTATAGGCTTTACTCATTTTTTTTATCGGTACAAAATGACCATTTATCGTAAATATTAGATGATCAATTGTTTGAGTACATGGTGAATGTAATTTTTGGAAATTATTCCCTATAAGCATATCATGAGAAGGTTGGTCTGTTGCCCATAATTTGGGTATGATGCATTGAACCCCGCCAATTTCTATAGGTAAATTTTCTATGATCTCGGTATGAGTCATTAGACTATTGTTAGCGATCTTAACATGCATAGGCTTAATTGCCTTTTTTCAGAGAAATTCTAGGAAAAGATCTCTTTTTCCAAAACAGAACCACTATCTATGTAAGCACACAACTCAAATTTATTGTATCCTTCCAAGCATATATTTATCGGAATGTATATACTATTTGGATTTGTTCCAACAACTTCCTGAGGTGTTTCTATTGTCATATTGACTTCATCGACCTCATCTTCATAAACAGGTTCGCTTTTTGTGATAGTTCTGTGGCTTATGATCTTTCTTCGATCAAAACTTGACCTTGGTGATTCTTTAAGATCAAAACTTGATCTCGGTGGTTCCCGAAGATCAAAGCTTGCTCTAGGTGGTTCTATTGACTCGTTGCTACTTGATCCAATCTCATAGCGTTTCGAAGCTTGAATCATATGGGTTAAATCATATTTTTGACCTAGATTTGCTAATAAATTAATTATTTCTTCCTCTTCTTTTGGAATTCCGTTTTTAAAAAGGCTAAATCTAGAACTCCGACTTCTTGTAATAATTGGACCTCTCGGGATACGATCATTAGTAAATATTTTGCCTGTTTCGTCAATTGCTAATATATTTGTATTAACTGTAGTCGTATTCAGAAATGATTCTACCCAATTTTCTTTAGCCTAATGTCTTCAGGTCTTATTTTCTCAGGGTTAATCTTTTGTCTTGGGCCTCCTGATTCATATTTTTTTTGCATCTACAATCTCTTTTTTCATTTTTGGATCTATTGTATTTTCTATCTTATATATTACCTTCCACTTAATATGCAAAGGACACGTTCCCTTATGCAAATTTATTCCATCAGTTAATAATTTAATTGCTAGAAATTTTGGAGCGTAAGCATCGTAAAGACTTACATAGTATTTTGGTTCGCATATCCAAGTTACCGTTCCTTGGCTTAAATTGCAATTTGCTCCGCTTACAATCTGATCATAAAGTTCTTTGTGTCTAATGTCACAAATAAAACTTATGCATTGAACGTTTTTACCAAAATCTTGTAAAGGAGTTATGTATACTTGAATTGCTCCAATATAAATATATTTATATTTTTTTTATCTTTATTATGATTCTGAATATTTTTCCAATTTATAATATTTATTTCAGCAGTTTTTTTTATCGCAATTCTTTACTTCAATATCTCCTTCCATTTCCTCACAAACATACTTGGTGGATAACTTTATAAAAGATGTCTTAAATATTTTATTTTTAGTAATAATACTAGGGAAATCTAACCCTCTATCGACTAATTCATTTAATTGGTCATCATCGTCAATGGACATTTGTGCGCTTTGTAATTGGGCTAAGCTTGACATTTCCTCTTCTTGATCGTCAAGCTCTTCATTCATTTTGTTCAACTCTTCGTATTCTATTTCTTCTAATTCTTCTTCATCCTCAATGACTTCTATTATTCCCTAAAGCCAGATTAACAGCTTCTTCTTCAGAAATTTCGAAATAATCAAGGCTTCCTATAACCTCTATCAATTTATTATTATTCTTTTTCTTGCAGTTGTTAGCATAGTGACCAATTTCACCGCATGCCCAACATTTGCAATTTTCTTTTCGGGACAATACGAAGCTTTTCTGAAAAATCTCCTATTTTTGAAACCAGGTTTTTTGAAATATTTTTTCTTATATTTTTGACCTCGTTGTTTATTAAAACTTTTCTTTCTGTAATATTTTTTTTCTTTTTCATATCATAATTTTTTGTTCCATAATTATTGGGCATATCCCAACAAGTAAGGAATTGTTTTTTCATGTGTTGAGTTCCTATGACTTCTCGACATTTTTTCTCAACCCATCTTCTTAGGAAAGACATTTTACTTCCTAATGTTTCTTTGGCGTTGCATTTTGATTATCATTCTTCAAATTGTTCGCTAATTTCCTCATTTATAGCTCCTGGAAGTTTATCGTAAAACATTCCTAAAATTGTAGTGTTCTCGCCAATCTTGTAATAATAGTGCTCGAATTCGCCTATATAACTGTCCAAGTATTTCATGTTATCCATTGTGAGGTTGTTGATTTTTCTTTGCCACTCGTTAATTTTACCTCTAGGTTCAGTTATTATACCAATAAATTCATCTTATATGTAGCCACATAATTGTCAGAACATTATATCTGGAGAAGCTAATTCTCTTAATTCAGCTTTTTTTGTAGCTAATAGACCATCGTACCAATCAGCAATGGAACCAAAAAGACTGTGTTCGATGTAATTTAGAAATTGATCGGCTTCCAAAGTTGATTTCAAGTTTAAATAGGTTAAGACGTCATCTCTCTTTCTTACTCCATCTAGATTCAATTTATAACCTGTATGACTAATACTCTCGAGTTCGACTTCTTCGGGTTTAGGCATTGGATTAGGGATACTCCTAGCATTAAAACGTGTCGATCTGCCAAAAACCTCTCTAGGTCTCATACACCTTGTTGAACCTCTTTGATGAGTGATATTATTGTTGAAGAAATTATTTTATGTAGGTAGTTCATCTTGAATGACTTCTTCTCCTACTTCATTATTGTTAATTATCAGTTTTCCAAATTTCTTATCTAAACGCTTCTTAATTTCTTCAATAGGAATAGTTTCTAGATCATCCATTTTGAGTAATCCCATTTGATGATATAGATCTTCTTTTATTTGTGTATAATTATAATCTTCATGATTACCATTGTCTATTATGTTTTGTTTTTCTGATATCATGCTCATGATTTCATTAAGTCTTTCTGGGTCTTTTTCCTTTTAAGACAGTTCTTGTAAGTTTGCTATAGTGCAATCTTTAAGAATTGTTATCATTTTGTTCTTCTATTTTAATAGGATTTTTGGGATTATTAGCTGGTGTAGTAATTGTAAATTTTTTATTTTCGTTTTGGTTTTGAAACGAATATTTATACTTAAAAGACTCATTCTTTTTAGAAGCTCCTCCTTTGGCTTATGAGTTAGTTGAATGTCTAATTTCGTTTATCAAAACGAGATGATTTGCTCTTATGAGATGTTGTATTTCAACTATATGTTCCCCAAGAGCCGCTTGAAGTTTAATAGTTTCTGTTAGAATATTTTTTATAGAAATTATTTCGTCTACTAAATAATTTAAAACGGGTCCCAAGGTTTTACTTCCGTCAGGACTATGCTGAATATGGGTATGGGGGATGCTATGGTCACTCTCCTAGAGTGACCATAAACACTCCACATTTGATTGGTTATTGGGCAAATTAATAATCATCTATTAATAGTATTAATTGCAATAATCATAAATTACAACCAATAAAAGGTGGAGTATTTATTATCACTCTCCCAAAGAGAGTGACCATAGCATCCCCTTATGGGTATATTCATGATTAGGACAAGAATCTGACGGAGTAGCCAGTTTAATCCTTAAATTTGAGCCAAATGGCTCTGATACCAATTTGATTACTTGCTAAATAAGGTAATTTTAATTTGATTGCTAGCTAAAAAAACTAATTAAGGAAGTAAGAAAGCTAAGTAAAGAAGAAGGACCAAAGTGCAAGAAAACTGGTGAGGAAGGACTCAAAAGCAAGTACTATTTACAGTGATTAGAATAGCGGTGATTAGAATGGCTATTCTAATCACTGTGATTGATTTGGCAATCTTGCCTGCGCCACCATGAGAGACTCGCATGGGCTGGGCTGACCATCTTTTATTCCCATACTAAATTGCGCATTTGACGAGCAAGGTTGGTCAAATGATTAACGCTTTCAGTTTCACTTGTCGAGTGATATATTATGGTAAAAAAGAAAAAAATGTCATGAGCACTTGCATGATGAAGTATAACAATAAAAGCGTCATGATCATCTAGTACGGAGATACACATGAACCCTTGGTTCAATTGATAAAAAGGTGTAATTAACTTAATTAACAGTCTCGGGTTTAAAATTGCGCATATGACAAGTGCTAAGGTTGGCAAGCGATTGGGAGTTCGACGTGGGGTTATCATGAGTTCGATTCACCATAATTCATTCCTTTAATAGCATTTAGCCACTCGTCTGGTCGATAATGTATTACACGCCAAAAAAATGTATCATTTTCATCAATCGGCGTTGAATTAATACGGGATTGGGTTAGCTTACTAAAGTCCTTGAGTTTGATCTTTGAGCAATTTTAAAAGTCATGGGGAGGTGCATGTTTTGTTGCTCTATGTGGTTCAATGGTACGGTTTGAGTCTAGTTCAAATTCATTGTAAAGGGAATAAAAAAATCATTTTGCATTGGATCAAAACTTGCACATCATAGAAATAAATAAAAATACCAAAATAAAGGACATTCGTTTTAGGATCCATAGGTAGCCTAGTGGGGAGGGCTTTATCCTTCCATCCTAGAAAAATCAAGGTTCGATTCTCGCCTCCTTGAGAGGGGGTACCCATATTACCCCTCCCTCTCTCGCAGGGTTGAGTCTGATTTTTAATTGGGCTAGATCCTGACACTAGGAAGCCCAAGTTGAGGGGTCCAGCATACCATTAAAACAAAAGAGTTGTTCGACCTAAATTCCAGGAGTAGAGTTTTGATCTAGAAAGCACGTATACAATAGTTAATGACTTAATGAACGATTTCGTTAGAACTCAAACATTAATTAAGGGACACGCAGCAAATGTGAGAGTCTACCTTATAATGAATATTAAAAAGATAAATCTAGGGGTCTCACCTAGTCGATCTAAGCCCGAGCTTAGGGTGGGTTTGGGATCGGCTCAAAGCTCAGTGACCCTAGAAATTTTGAGCTTAAGATCGGCTCAGGAAATATGAAGCTCGCCACTCGAGATTGACATAACTAGTTTAACAAGTGTTATATACTATCGTAGCTAGACAAATTCGTAAATTACATATATTTTCAATATAAATAATATAGAAATATATTGGAGATCAATTAAACACATAAAATTGAGCTCAAATCAACGAGCAGATCCTGACGCCGTTGTGATCATAAAACTAATTTTTCTTAATTAATTTATGCAAGCAATAACAATTTTAAGTGTCTAATCATTAAACCCCGAAGGTTTTGCCTTATATTACAATAATCCAAAAAGGTCACTTTCTTTTAGAATGGAAAATGTCACTTTATTATTTCTCCCTCCTTTTTGGGGTTATTTACCAAAACGGCTAATTTGGCAAAATTGTTTACCAAACCGATCATATCATAAAACTAATTCCCAAAATGACTATTTTTTCTCTAATTTCATTTTTATGGTCCATTTTCTTTTTATTAATAAAAATACATAAATATTAAAAAGAAATTCCCAAAATAACTATTTTCTTCTAATTTTCTTTTTATTAATAAAAAACCAGAAATAATAAATTGAAATTCAACCAAACATTCCCTCTCTCCTTCGTACCCAGCGCCTGCCCCGCCAACAACCACTTCCAACCAGACACAACCAGACTACGGGGGCCGTTCGGTCATCCCCTCCACCACCATTACGACCAACCCGTTCATTTCATAAATTTCGTTCCTCTCCTCCTATCCCCCAAGTAGGCAAGTCCCCAATAAAACACATGTACACCTGCACCGAGGGTCGGTCACAGGGGTCAGATTTGGGCATGGTGGGGATGTGGGTGATGTGGTGGTGCGGTTGGGTGAGTAACCATGTAGGGGCAGAAGAGAGGCGACAGAGAGGAGAGAGTGAGAGAAATATGGTTTTATAATTAGGGAAATGAAAATGCTTGAATTTCTTAAAAAAAAATTGAGTAATTAATTAGGGAAATAAAAATGGTTGGATTTCTGTATTATATTTCTATATTTTTATTAATAAAAAGAAAATGGAGCATAAAAAGGAAATTCGAGAATTTTTTTTTTTTTTTTTTGGGAATTAGTTTTAGGATATGATCGTTTTGGTAAATAGTTTTGTCAAAATAGCCGTTTTGGTAAATAACCCCCTTTTTGGGGAGATATTGTTTGTCTATTTTTTCCTAATCAAGGTAAAAGGGGAGCAAAACCGATTATCTATCCGTTTCGAGGTCACACCTGAATAATTTTATAGAGTTTTGTTTATCTTGATAATAAAACAAATAAATGTGGAGTTTTCACTCTTGACCCATAATTTTTCAACATTTTTCTCTCTAATATTATGACCCAACACAGTATTGGTGCTAGCAAACTTCTTATCTTATACAATGGTTAAATACTTAAACTCATAACTCGATTATCTTAAAAGAGCAAATTAGGACGGAAAAATGAACATTACTCTGCTTTATAATGATCCAACTAACACATAAAACTAAGTAGGCTCATCACTCACATCAGATTATAGTTCATCATTCATTGGTAGTTGACAAACATATATTCATTGACATTTGCATAAGAGCTACACGTTTAACTAAACTGGAAAAGATCTTCCAAGAAAAAGACACTAACTTCTTATTGAAAGGCACACATTGTACTAAATTAAAACGATGCATCTTGCCAAAAGTTGCCTTTGAGACAAGACTACAAAGTGCTAGCCAAGCTTAAGGTATTTTTCCCAAAGAGGAGATGCCCTTAGACCATAACATGCACCATTTAGTTACCTCCACCAACAGCCACACCTGGGGCACCTGGCCAACCACCAAGCCCACCCAAGCCACCACCCAACCTACTACCCATTCCGGCACCAATACCGGCCCCAACTCCGGTAGAGCTGCCAACGCCACCGCCTAAAGGACCACCGAGTCCACCACCCACTCTACTTCCAGCACCAATACCAGCACCAACACCAGTACCCATGCCAAGACCTGGCCCACCACCAAGCATTCCTCCTGGACCACCCATGCCGCCGCTACCCACTCCAACACCAGTGCCACCTTGACCCACCCCTAGACCACCCGGACCGCCACCAAACCCGCTCCCAACACCAGCACCAGGGCCCCCTCCACCTAAGCCCCCAACTTCACCTCCACCCGGGACTCCACCACCAACACCACCAGGAGCCCAACCTGTACCACCACCCGGCACCAAGCCACCTACACCACCACCCGGGGCCGTGCCACCTACACCACCACCACCCGGGGCCGTGCCACCCACACCTCCACCTGGGATCATGCCAGCTATGCCACCTGGGCCACCTCCCATTTGACCTCCAACACCACCACCAACACCAGCGCCGAGGCCGCTACTCGGATCACCAAATATACCGCCTAAACCAGGTATATTATTATTCATAGCACCAAAATTTTCATCATCAGACCCATCCCAGAAACTAGAAGGCTTAACTCTTACGTCAACTGGTTTCTGATCATCTTTCTTAGCCGTATTAATGTTTCTAGCGTGGCTAATACCACCGCATGCAAGAAAAGTTAAAAGCACCAGAAATACAACAAACTTTTTAGAAGACATTTTTTGTACTTGCACTACTACCATGCATGCAAATTCAGGAACCCTGCTTTTGTATTGGTATGGATATACGGAGTATATAATACTACTGGATGACAAGAAATCGATGCATGCAAGAAGGGTTTATATAGAGCGGTGGAGAGAGAAAAACATTCAAATAACTTTGCATGCAGCATATAATATGTACGGTTGGTCGGTTGAGCGATGAATAAATGCTTGCTAACTATACATAATTAATCAACATGCTCTGAATTCTGATCATTCGTATGTTGCTTACAGCAGACACATACAGTATGTGAGAAGTCATCATAGCGCTCGATCGGCTGAATAAGAGAACTTAGGCGTTAACGTTGGGCGTAGAGAGATAGACGAGATGGGTGAGCCAGATTCTAGCACACTGCACATACATCTTAAGAGGTTCTAGCGTATATACAACAAATTGGCGACAGCGCCAGAGTAGCACACTTGCAAAACTACGTGTCTATGTGGTTATAAAGATACACCGGAACATTTGAAAATTGATGTAGGAGTAAATCACAATTCACACATGTAATGACTTTCGACTTTCGAGCACATAATTGTCAAATTTCACATTATTATAAATTAACTTAATAACGATATTATTCTTGTGCTTTAATTTAGAGATTTCCGAGCGCCAATAATTAGATAAAGGATACCACATATTGTTGGGGTGTCAACCCAAGTCCCACATTGAAAAAAACAAGGATTGCAATCCTTGTTTATAAAGTTCCACCTCCACGCTATATAGTATGAGGCCTTTTGGGTAAGATTGACCCACTTTCCAAAACCGTGAGGGCTTGTCTCCCAACCCAAAGTGGACAATATCATACTAATTGTGGAGCTGATGGTTTGACAGTCCACAACAAGTGGTATCAGAGCCACGATTTAAAAGAACCTGTGGTGGAGTGGACTCTGGCGTTTGTGGACATTATCCTCCCTCGTCAACACCTCGCGACTGTGTGTCTCCGTATAATAAACGGAAGAAGGTCTGCTCATGAATTGGGCCTTGGTTTGAGGGGAGGATTGTTGGGGTGTCAACCCAAGTCCCACATTGAAGAAACAAGGACTAGAATCCTTGTATATAAGTTCCACCTCCACGCTAAATAGTATGAGGCATTTTGGGTAAGATTGACCCACTTTCCAAAAACCGTGAGGGCTTGTCTCCCAGCCCAAAGCGGACAATCTAATCTAATACTATATATTAAAACCTGACACCAAGTCTTTCCTAGAATAACACTTGACATTCATTAATTGGATAGCACTAAGTAATTACATAATATGAAAATTATTAGTTAATTTATGGAAAATAATATAATTTATGGTGATTATGGTGATAAGCTAACTTATGGAAAATAATAGTGTTGCTAATAATATTGTAACAAAGATAAACTGACAATTTCATAAAATGAATATAGATATACAGCCCGTGCACGTGCCGGGCATGCAAACTAGTATCATACTAATCGTGGAGCCGGTGATTTGACAGTCCACAACACATATATACGTATACGCAATAATCTTACTCTTGTATTGAAAATATAGAAAGGTTTTTGGAGGCCCTCTATCGACAATTTCTCATTGATTGTAAATGTGGAGTATGTAATTAATTTAATAAGCTAAGCGAAATTAAATGAGTTCATGAATGAGTTGATGGTATTATCAGTTTCATCCTGCATGGCCAGCTGCCAGTTCTTGAGTATCTGAGCTAGCTTGTGGAGCACGTAGAGCACAATAATGAACAGCATGCATTGGTTTCACCGGAGAAGAGTCATACATACAGTTACGTACATTTGGCGCCGTTGAAGTACTCCTTTTGCCCCCTTTTTCGCTCTTTAGTTCATGCTGGCCTTCTCATCTACTGTACTACTGAACCATCATTGAAGACCATGCAAATTAATTAAAAGAGTCAAAATTCATCAACTGTTCGCGAGGATCATCACAAGCTAAGGTGTCTCATCAATGCATAATCCAAAATCTAAGGATGCATGGACATGACATCACACGATATATGGACGGCAATATATACGATAATATAGATAGATCACGAACGTTCTTGCCATCAACGAACTAAAATTACATACCCCAAACAACACACTAATCATCTACTAAAACATTGAAACCACAAACATATAGAAAACCCGAAATTATGACTACCTAGAGTACCCACAAACAGATTATAGTCGCTAAGTTGGCTGCAAATCGATATTTAGATGCAAATTTTGGTCGCAAAACCTTTGCAACCAACTAGCCACCAATCTAAATTTGGTCGCAAAAGCTCATTGGTCGCTTGGTTGGACCATATGGTCGCCAAATTAGCGGCCAAAAATCAAATTGGTATCAGAATTGTGTCTAAGATTTTGTGACCAATATCAACTTGGATGCAAATTAGCAACTAATTACTGTAAGTAGTATTGTTTCCTAAATTTTGTAACCCTTTCAAATCCTATTGTAGTCCACTTAAATGTTACCCATTTTTTTAGATAAAGGTTGCACGATAAACCAATTCCTGGTCACAAGCAAGTTGTGATTTCATATTTTGGACATGTCATCATATTGCTTATTGTTGAGTAATCAACATTTCTTTTATCGTGATCCACTTTGAATTAAGTATAGGGGTTATTATATATAGTAATACCTTAAAGTTGTAATGAATAAGTACTACCGTTACCTAAATTTTAAGTAACCCTTTTAGATCGTATTGTAGTCCACTTCAGTCATTTTTTAGATAAAGGTTGTACTATAAATCAATTCTTGGGCTGGACGAGTGAAAATGAGGCGGAGCGGCTCGATTGATAAAAAAGAAGAGTAGTGATAAGTCCTGAATTTATATTTTTCACATGTCATAATATTACTTATTGTTGAGTAACCTGCACTTCTTTACACGTAATCCACTATGCATTAAGCGTAGGGGTTATTAGCTTACTGGTAAAAGTTGTAATGTACTAATGTAGGTCAATCATTTTTGAAGTAACCATTTGAGATCATAATATAGTGCACTTATTAAATTTTAACTCTGTTCTTTTTAATAAAACGGAAATTCATTAATATAGTCGCCAAATGGTACTTAAATTATTACATTAAAAATTATAACGATACAAATATAATCTAAAAATCTGATAGAGCAATTTTTCATTAATTAACAAAATTGACCCCTTACACGTTGACATTTTTGCGTCTGTCATCGACAACGGAGATCTAGGTAACTCGACGAAGAAAATGCAATCGACGTAGTTAAACATGTTTGATGCCAACTTCATTGAGAAATACCAATCTGCGAAACAACTCCCGTCTTGACCAGGGCTAATGAAAACTCTCGAGGTTTCATTGATGTAAATGAGAACGGTTGCAATCAATGCAAGAATTAAATGATTAGTTTTTAATGAAAAATAAAACATTAATTGTTGGACCACTCGAGGACAACATTGTGAAATTACAACTTATTAACAAATCTCACCCTAATTATTACCATCTAATCTCTCACTTGCCAAACAAAAGAGTGGGATTATTTTCTAAATTCCCACTTACTTAACCCTTTATCCCACCTTTTATATTCCCCTAATTCTCATCCAACAATTCAAACCACCTGGTGGAGCTTAGTCGTGTCACTCTCCAAATTCCATTTACAATGTTGTCCTAAAACTATATATGTAGTAGGGAAGTAAGGTTCAAATCCACGGGGAACTAATGGGTTATTTGTAATTAAATGCGTGATTAAATAGTGGTAACAATTGGGGGGTTTTAATTGATTGATGAGTTGTGAATTAAGCTAATGACTATATCAATGAACTTAATGGTAATTTATCAGATTAACAAGGTCAAGGTCAATTAATCGCAACGAGTGATACTAACAATTGATCCTAGTTCCAATTCGCTTCTCTTCCTCTTATTTACTCTATTGTGGAATTATAACTCGTATTGTTCCTTAGTGATTAGTTATTAGGCGTGAGCACGACTCTAGAAACCCTAATTATCAAACGTTCTAAAACAAGCGATTACACTTAACAACAATAAGACTTAAAACAATATCAATAGAGAGTCGGACGAATAAACTGAGCAGTATTAAACTTTGCTGACTATATTATTTCTCTCTTCAATCTAATAACGATGAGCACCAATTAATAGATCAAAGTTCTTCACTTTACCAGATTAATTAAACAATCGATAATTGCAAAGGGTAAGTGTAGAATTGTAAGTCGTAGGTGATCAATCTAGAACATGCAATTCATAAACGTTAAATCAGAGACATAAGAATGATTAAGATTAAAAAAAAAGAGAATTAAGAACTCACAATTGGGTCGAATCACTGCTTTGATTAAACAAACAATGATGAAGAATTAGTTCTCCATATAAAACTGTACCCACGGTTACAAGAATACCGAAAGATTGCATTCTAAAACAAGGGTCTTAAGTTTGCTATTTATACTAAATAAGAAATTGGGAATTAAATTAGGAAGAAAAGGGTTTTAGAAAGACCGGCAAGAGTCAGCTTTGATCGCGGGTCCATTCCCCACGATTGCGGACCTCGAGTTTGATCTCCATTCGCGTTCGCGGATTACTGGCCGCGATCTAGGCAGAAAGTGGGTCGTCATGCAATTTTCAAACGAACGTATCTCACTCGTTACTTGGCCAAGTAAGGCTTATGACCACTTCCCGAAAAGGTAAGATCATGAAGTTTCATCTACAAGTGGTTTCACAATAAAATTCCAAGTATTTTAAGATATATGAGCTTTCAAAGTTGACCCTTATGCAAATCAGTTCAAAACTCGGTCCAATGGCCACATTTTCTATCAAAACATTACCAAACCAAAATATATGAAATGTGGACTATAATAGACATAATCCTATCCTAATCTTCATGTAAATCGTAAAATAGCACTCAAAATCTTAATTCATCAAATACTCCCATGCTTAGACCTTTACTCGTCCACGAGTACATCATCAAACATCTCTAATGTATCACCAAGGTCTTTTGACAAGCAGCACATGTAATAATTGATATTGTAACACCCCGTATATTTTGGGAATTTATTTCAGTCGCGTGTTACTAATTATATATATTTTGGGTTGATTTTCATAAAGTATCAAAATGGTTTTTAGAGTTAAAGGGATTTTAATTAGTTTTATTAAACTTAATAACTAAATTATGGTCTAAATTGCTTTATAATTAAATTACCATTCTACCCTTCCTTTATTAATTAACCTAAATTCTATAAAACCACCCAAAACCCTTTCTTTTGACATTATCACCGTACATCATCATCATCTTCGTTATTCTAGAGTTCGTTCGCGGCGTCACCTTCAGGCCATCATTCTTCTTAATTTTCAGCCCCGTTTTGGACGAAACTAGCACCGTTAATCCTCTTTTTCTTTCCTTTACACAACGGTATGGATTTCTTCTAGTTTTGTATGAGTTATACCGTCATCGCCGTTTCATATTCTTGTTGATTAACATGTTTTATGAAGATTTTATTGGGTTTAATTCATGTACTATTGTATGTCATAAATTTTAGAAGGTTTGTATTTCGTTTTGAGAATGTTTTGAGTTGGGTAAGGCGTATGCTTTTCGTTGTGTCGTTGTCATGGTTGTTGTCGTGGCTGGTCATTCTAGGTTGTTTTTGGCGTCGTTGTTGCTCGTGGGGTTGTTGTCGATGTTACTTGTGTCGGGGCTGTTTTGGTGCTAGTACGAGTGATAGTGCTTATGGTCGATGGATTGTTGTGTGTAGTGGTCTAAATTTGTCTTAGTATTAGTGTGGCAGTGGCATTGTAGTTTTATCATGGTTTTGGGCTATTGTTTTGTGATATGCCGAGAAGTGAAGTATGTCTAAAGGGCTTGGCTAATTGATGTCGTTTGGGACATAATTAAATCATTTTTGAGGCATGAGTATTTGATTTGAGTTGTTTTGTTAATAACATGGTTAAGACTCGTAGTCCATTTTACTAATTATAGTTATCACTTTGGTGTTATATAGCTTGTGAGTTTAAGAAGGTTCAATTAGTTGATTTTGAGAGGAATAATTGTGGAGAATTTTAGCGCTAACGGTAAGAACGCCAACTCTTGAGCTTGAGCATGTTTTATTGTCTTCTAATGTGATCAATTCTTGTTTCATTTATATTGACTTCTATAATTCTTCTAATTGATCACAATATCTCTTGTTTGGTTGGGAATTGGTTATGTATCAAATAAAACATCTAATCATGGTTTGAATATGGGATATGGTTAATGGGATTTTCTTCTATAAACACTCTAGAGTAACGTGTTAACTCCTCCGGGGGTGCTCGTCTACGAATGAACATTTATACCTCTGATCAAGGTAACTCTTAACTGAATTAGCTACCAGTTACCTATTAGAACCTCCTCCTTGACTGGTTACATCCTACTGGCCCTCTTGCGAGGGGTGTGCACACTCGGGTTCTCTTAGGGTGGTTTGGGTTGGTTAGCTCTAGAGTTGTTCCTGGTTAGGGGTAGGACCCTTACCAAAGATGGGTTACTGATGCGGAGTGCCCATTCCTGTACACTTTATTCCCCTCTCTGATACTCATAATATAATTCTTGTTCATATAACTCTCTAATCATCTTGGCTAATTCTTTGATTGTAAGCGTTGCTTGTTCAGCTACGCGCCTCAAAGGTGCGTATCTTATTTTTCTTGTTTTGCTTTGAGTTCTTACTCAGCCAGTTTGCTGACGTTCTTTTGTTTGGGTTTGTCCCTACCCTATTCTGGGGCCTGTGTCATTTTCCGATGGCGCAGTTGACAGGTGTGTCTGATGGTGATATGTTGAGCTTGCGGACGTCTGCATTCATGGGGTCTTTTTATTTAGACAATCGTTGAACATTTATTATTTATTTGGATTTCGGATTCGGATTTTGTAAACTTTGACTAAGTCTTCCGCTGTCGTACTATTTCATTATTTACATTTTGGATTCATTATTTTGGTTTTCGCCTTGCAATTAACTTGGTTAGTTAATTGTGGCATAATAATCCTAGGTTTTCATTATTTAATTGAGTCGAAAATTTAGGGTTGTTACAGATATCTACTTATCTTCTGTACTTCAATTGTGGTATTCTTCTTCGTAGTTAATTAGGCAACGTCACGGATGTAATGTCAACAAAACGGCCCCCAACATCTTATGCATCAATACACAAACCACTCAATAATCAAAATAGCAAAGAGACCTATAACATCCTAAGCGTCCTTAGGCTAGCTCACACCTAACTCCCTTGGGAGCCTAGGTGCGGAAGGATACCGTCTGATCAAAGACTACCTTGATATAACCACCAATAGCCACTTATATCTTCAACTGCATGAGGATTTTCTAGTCCTATCTTCTTATCTATACATCCAACCGAACCTCCTTATACCTTCAAGAGAGAATTCCTGCCCAGACAAGACTCTTCCAGCACCCTTCTTATGCCACCCACCAGTAAGTAGCAACACTCCACTCATTTTGCGTAGGCGCCCAATGGGTTTTTACCTAACCTCTCGTTAAATTTTCTTGTTTTCACCAACTCACTTTTCTTCTCTCATGTCTTTTCCTTTCTTTTCCGCTCGTTTCTCTTTCCTGTCTTTTTTCTCTCTGATTTTTTTCCTCTTTTTTATGTCATTTTTTCATTTTTTTTGGTTTTGTAAAGATGAAAATATTACAATGATCATCCACTTCCTCATGCTTGAATTGAAAATTGTCCTCAATGTGAAGCATAAGAATAAATAAAATAGGACAACGATAAATAAAATAGGGAAGAGATGATGATCTCACAAAAACTTGTACCGATAGACGTATTAGGTTCTCATATCTTGAAAGATGCACACCTTCTTTGTAACTCACAATACAAACTTCTCTCTCAAAAGTAAGAACTAATAACTCCTCCTCAACCTTCTCAAGGCAATAGGCTCATATGAAAGAAACAAGACGTAGAGCCACTCTCAATTCACACCATAACCTGAATGCCCTCAAGGAAAAGTCGTCACCAACAAACACACTCACCTCACAAAAATTTAATCTCCCTCAAATAACAATAATGCACATAGAAACTACCTCTGCACCGCCATCAAATAACTCCAATCTCTACCCTCCAAATACAACAAAGATAAAGTAATGAGGTTAAATATAGGGTGTAATGGGAAAAATTGTGAGGGGATATAACAAGCAAAAGTAGCGAATCGTGGGCAGAAATCAAAGAGAGATGGTCTAAGAAACTAGGTGAAGAAAAAGTGGGTTGTGAAATAATGGTGAGAATAATGAGAAGGGAGAGAGAAAATAGAAGAAAATACATACCTTTACGTAT
Source organism: Spergularia marina (assembly GCA_963680865.1). NCBI lineage: Eukaryota > Viridiplantae > Streptophyta > Magnoliopsida > Caryophyllales > Caryophyllaceae > Spergularia > Spergularia marina. Next base: position 5,353,307 of record OY804549.1, on the reverse strand, counting down.
TAGCACTGACACTGATCTTCTTGTCACACAAAAAACAAACACACATTAAATCAAACAAAAAAATTAAAATAAAAAAACACAAGTTGCCTCCCGAGAAGCGCAGTTATTTAACGTCGTTGGCTTAACGTAGTGCTTCTCCCTTGATCACCTAGAACATACGAGATTGCATAGCTTAAGAGCGGAACAACTCAAAGCTCTTAGAAGTTTGTCGAATAAGCTAGCATAAATCTCAAAAGACTGACAATAGAAAACGTTAGTAAAGAACAATACATAAACAATAGAGGCAAAATCATGTAGTAGCTATCTTCGATGTCATCATCGATTTGCTCATGCTTGGATAAGTTGAGAGTAGGAGGCAAAAGAGAGTGATGTCTTATATCCCACGGGGGTTTAGGAGTTAAAATAGGGGACACACTCATAGATGGTATAGGTGGCTCTTTCTTTAATAAACAAGTCTCGACCCCTTCATATTCATTATCCTTGACTCCCACCTTATTCGCGCCTACAGTGACAATAATTGCTTGATCATGTAACATCACATCTAAGGAAACTCTAAGAGATGCATCATCTTGTATAGCACAAGTCAAGGAAGAATCATCCTCAACTATACTCCCAACATAAATTTGAAGATCTGTGGAAACATTTGGGTTGGTGAAATTAAAGAAGAAGAAAATTCATCATCATCCGAACAGTCACCATTATCTAAACCAACAACATCCACCATCATAGGAATACAAGGTTCTCTTACAGTCTCCACTAGTGGGGATCTATCAACTTCATGGTCAAGAGTGACTTTTAAAGGTTCTTCAATCTTATCTAACTCACCGATAAGTTGTATATCGGTCTCACGTGTCTCAAGAGATGTAGGATTTTGCAAGAGCTTCTACAATCTCAACTCAGCAGCATGTAAACTTTGAGCAGCCATATATTTCCAAAATCCCCAAATTTCAAATGAACCCATAGAATACAATGTTCCGTTGCTCAAATAATCAGTCAATTCTCGAGTTTTAAAGTTCAAACCATCTTTGATAAGATTGCTTAATTGCCAAGTAGAACATTTAACACCACGTGAAAGCAACTCTTTATCCAATGCCTCAACTGTAGCAAAATAATCATATTGAATTGAACTTCTCACTTGCAAATTGTTCACAGTCAAAAGTACTCATGATTAAACAAAGAAAATCACACACGAAACACACAAATAAACACCGAAATTAACCCCCCGGCAACGTCGCCAAAATTTGGTGGAGCTTAGTAGTGTCACTCTCCAAATTTAATGCGGGAGCCAAGCAAAAATCGATTTATGTAGTTTTCCTAAATTCATTCTAGCGTAGAGTTTTCCTTATTTACTTAGGGAGTCTTATAATTAGTTTCCGATAATTAGTATTTCCTAATTTATTTGGGAATGAAGTCTGATTATTTAGTAAGTTTTAAGTTAGATTCTTAATTTTATTATAGCTAGAATTAAGGTAATAATCTAGACATCTCTAAACTATATAAGGTGAGATAGTCTCATGTATTTACATATATTTGAGAATTACAGTTGAGTATTAATATCGAAGAGTCGAAGAAAGTTTCCTTCAAATTCTTTGTGTGGTTGCTTGCTTGCGGGCGACAAACTCATGCGTGAGTGCTAAATCCTTTGCGGATGATCGAATTAAGGGTTGCAGCTCTTTAAATTCGGCAGATTCAATTACTTGCGGGTATTGAATCATATCTCACTTTGTTTTTCTTTAGTTTATTTCCATATAAACACAAAAACACAAAAATAGGTTCTTTTAGTTTTTAATTCCGCTGCAAATACTCTTAGTTTGTTAATTCTAGATTAACATACACATCAAGTGGCTTCAGAGCAAGGTTTTAACAAACTTCTATGTTTGGTTAGTCTTGGGTTTTCTTGGATAGATGGAGTACGAAATTCCTAAGTTTGATGGAAGTAGTGATCTTGACGACTATATATATTGGGAAAAGAAGGTTGAGCGTAAATTTAAGGGATATTATCCAGGGTATCCCTGAGGTTTCCGACTTTATCTGTGGTACCCCTGAGGTTTCCGAAATTGCCATGGTACCCCTGAAGTTTGCGTTTTGCCAAAAACTGTAACGGAAACTTAACACCGTCAGTCAATTGTAATATTTAGCTATTAATTAACTCAAATAGTTATTTTAACTAATAACAAAATGAAAATAAAAGAAGTCTCAACCCAAAATCTCAATTAACATTTTTCTCTCTCCTCCCTCTCCCCCTCCCCTCTCCAATCCTACCTGTAATCTGACCCACCACCCACCCGCCACCACAGCCGTCCCCCACCACCAACGACACCAGTCCACCACCAAAGGCACCAATAAACCGCCTCCCATTTCTGCTTCCACCGCTCTCGCCACCAAAACACCTTTCTCTCACTCTCACTACTCTCTCCCAGTCTCCCCTTTAGTACCTCATCATATCCATTCTCTTCCATCCCCTCTCACACCTCTCACATGGCCTCCTCCTCCGCCGCCGCTGCTTCTCAGTCTATCTCCGACGTTCGATTCTGTCTCCGTCCCGACGTCCCCTCCTTGCTCAAACATCTGGTATATATGGTTTTGAGTTCATTGTGTTTTTTTTTACCAATTGGTGCCCTTTTTTGTGTCAAATCTATCTTAAAATGGAGGAGATGAGGAAGGAGGGTCTAATGATGGAAGGGACGTTAAAGTCGGCGGTCATGAGGTTGTTTTGGTGGTGTCATAGGTGGTGAGGGAACGGCTGTGGTGGTGGCTTGGTGGTGGGTCAGGTGGCTCGGGTGAGAAGGAAGAGAGAGAAAAATTTGAAATTTGTGATTTTTAATTGGGGTTTTTAATTTTTATTTAATTTTGTTATTAGCTTAAATAGTGATTTGTGTTAATTATATAACTAAATATTACAATTAACTAACGGTGTTAAGTTTGCGTTACAATTTTTGGCAAAATGCAAACCTCAGGGGTACCATGGCAATTTCGGAAACCTCAGGGGTACCGCGGATAAAGTCGGAAACCTCAGGAGTACCCTGGATAATATCCCTAAATTTAATCGCTTTGGTTTTGATGATCGTGAGATATTCAATCATGCAAAGCATGTTTTGGTGGAATATGCTTTATTTCCGTTGTTTTGAAAAGGTGAAAAGGCGGCGCAAACATGAAGGCAAATGCAAGATTCGTTCTTGGGAAGTGCTTAAGTGCAAGTTACGTAAGCAATATTTGCCAAGGAACTTTATGGACGATGTGTTGCCTAAAACATTCAAAATCAGATGGGCGGTGTGTTGAGCATGAAGAAGCGAGTAAAGATGTCATCTTATTAGGTTTGATGAGATTACTTGAACGTATTCAAGATGACTTAAAGAAAGTTGACAGCACACAATCGGAATAGGGTGAATCATGTAAAGGTAAAGAAGAAACCAAAGAAATGATCGTGGAATATGTTCATGACATAGTTGATACTCCAATCTCAAGCAATGAGGAAGATTCACAAGAAAAATTCATACAGATTCAAGAGGATGAAGAGACTAATGTGGAGGATGCTCAAAATTTGGTTCTTTTTGATACTTCATTGGAAGAAATCAGTATTTCCTCACAAAATTCTTTTGAGGAATACGAAATAAAGAGTTCGACTGAACATGAGGTTGTAATTAAAGATGAGATAGATGACATATTTGTTTACCACAAATTCGAGAACAAGAGTTCATACAAATCATTAATTGATCTCTATATTGATAAGAGACTTGATGAACATGTCAAAGGTAAATCTTGTTCGTCTTTCTTTCTTTATAACAATGGTATCGAAGTTAAAGATGAACTACGTGAAGTTAAGCAAGATGATCTAAATATTCTTTGTCAAGGAGTGATTAGTGGGAATAGAATTGAGATTGAAGATCGCAGTGTCGAAAAGATGATCGAGTACATTGAAGATGATGAGTTTAAAGACTTGTCGATCGCAAACCTTACTTTTGCAGCGTGTTTGTTGTTCTAATTTTTGTGATCATTGTATTTGATCCTGGTGGAATTGTAATTAATTCAGAATTGAGGACAATTCGTTTTCAATAGGAGGGGAATGATGCAGGAGCCAAGCAAGAATCGATTTATGTAGTTTTCCTAAATTCATTCTAGCGTAGAGTTTTCCTTATTTACTTAGGGAGTCTAATAATTAGCTTCCGATAATTAGTATATCCTAATTTATTTGGGAAGTCTGATTATTTAGTAAATTTTAAGTTAGTTTCTAAATTCTATTATAGCTAGAATTAAGGTAATAAGCTAGACATCTCTAACCTATACAAGGTGAGATAGTCTCATGTATTTACACTGATTTGAGAATTACAGTTGAGTATTAATATCGAAAAGTCGAAGGGAGTTTCCTTCAAATTCTTTGTGTGGTTGCTTGCGGGCGACAAACTCATGCGTGAGTGCTAAATTTTTTGCGGAGGATCGAATTAAGGGTTGCGGCTCTTTGAATTCGGCAGATTCAATTACTTGCGGGTATTGAATCATATCTTACTTTGTTTTTCTTTAGTTTATTTCCATATAAATACAAAAGCACAAAAATAGGTTTTTTTAGTTTTTAATTCCGCTGCAAATACTCTTAGTTTGCTAATTCTAGATTAGAATACGCATCAAAATTCAATTTACAATACTTTCCTAAAACTATATAGTAGGGAAGTAAGGTTTGAATCCACGAAGAACTAATGAGTTATTTGTAATTAAATGCGTGATTAAATAGTAGTAACAATTGGGGGGTTTTAATTGATTGACTTGTGAATTAAACTAATGACTATAGCAATGAATTAAAGGGTAATTTATCAGATTAACAAGGTCAAGGTCAATTAATCGCAACGAGTGATACTAACAATTGATCCTAGTTCCAATTCATTTTTCTTCCTCTTAACTACTCTATTGTGGACTTATTATTCCTATTGTTCCTTAATGATTAGTTATTAGGCGTGAGCACGACTCTAACAACCCTAATTATCAAACGTTCTTAAATAAGCGATTAGACCCGATTCAATAACAACAACAAGACTTAGAACAATATTAATAGAGAGTCGGGCGAATAAACTGAGTAGTATTAAACTTTGCCGGCTATGTTATTTCCCTCTTCAATCTAATAACGATGAGCACCAATTAATAGATCAAAGTTTTTCAATTTACCAAATTAATTAAACAATCGACAATTAAAAAGGCTAAGTGTAGAATTGTAAATCGTAGGTGATCAATCTAGAACATGCAATTCATAAACGTTAAATCAGAGAAATAACAATAATCAAGATTAAGAAAAGAGAATTAAGAACTCACAATTGGGTCGAATCACTGCTTTGATTAATCAACCAAGGATGAAAAATTAGTTCTCCATATAAAAGTGTACCGGCAGTTACAAGAATATTGAAAGATTGCATTCTAAAACAAGGGTTTTAAGTTTGTTATTTATACTGAATAAGAAACTAGGAATGAAATTAGGAAGAAAAGGCTTTTGGAAAGACCGGCAAGAGGCAGCTGTGATCGCGGGTCCATTCCCCGCGATCACGAACCTCGAGTTTGATCTCCATTCGCGTTCGGGAATTTATGGTCGCGATCTAGGCAGAAACTGGGTCGCTGTGCGATTTTCAAACGAACGTATCTCACTCTTTACTTGGCCAAATAAGGTTTATGACCACTTCTCGGAAATCTAAGATCATGAAGTTTCATCTCCAAGTGGTTTTACAATAAAATTTTGAGTAGTTTGAGATATATGAGCTTTCAAAGTTAACCCTTATGCAAATCAGCTCAAAACTCGGTCCAATGGCTACATTTTGTATCAAAACATTACCAATCAAAAAAATATGAAATGTGGACCATAATAGACATAATACTATCCTAATTTTTATGTAAATCGTATAAAATATCACTCAAAATCCTAATCCATCACCACCCCAGAGGGAAATCCGCTACTGATCAAGAAATCAAACCTCACTAAGGAGCCAATAACATCACAAAGAAGTCAATTAAATCTACGAAGGAGCCCAAAAGGGTTTCACAATGGAGCCAAACCATCTCACAAAGGAGACACAAAGTCTCACAATGGAGCCAAATAAACCTCACAAAGGAGTCATAAAAGACTTCACAATTGAGCCAAATATACAGAGAGTGAAAGCAATCAATGATAAAAATTTACTGTCCACAGCGAAAATGAAAACTTATAAATCGATAAAAATGACAAACTGTAACACCCCCAAATTTCCTGTCATCATTATAAAACATTTTAATAAAATTGAAACACTTCTCAGGAAATTTGAAGGTGCCACTCCGCATCCAAGTTGAAACTTGAATGCAAGGAGAATTTCAATATCAGATCCAACAGTCTAATTATTTCAAGTGGCCAATTACATGGAAAATTTTATAAAAATTACAATAGTCCAAAAACTCCAACTAAAGTATGAAATAAACTAAGTCTAGTGGATCGTCTAGCAAATATAGTGTCCAGCCTTATTCGATGATCTAATCTAATTTCGAAGGTGAATCGCGCCCCAACAAGCAAGCATCACCTCCCACCTGTGGTAGATTTAAAACACAAAAACCACAGCTGAAAAAGTCAGAAAATTGAGTAAGCTAACACCACAACTTGTAGAAAACAAAACACTTACCTTAATTTTCGAAAACGTTTTATTTTTCATTTTTTTTAAAACAACACCTAGCACATAATCATATATACCAATATAATCAAGAATTCAAAACCAACAATAGAAAGTTCAACACAATAAATCAACGTCTTTTAATCTTTTAAATTATGTGAGATTTGTCTCATATTCACCAATCCAAACCATAATTGAAAACAGGTTGTGTCACCGCGGCGCCAACCGCCCTAAGGCTAACAATCATTGCAAACAGGTTATGTCGCCTCAGCGCCAACCGCCCAAAGGCTAGCAAAGTTAATAAGAAGAAGAATTGCAGACAGGTTGTGTCACCTCAGTGCCAACCGCCCAAAGGCTAGCAATGTTATTAATAATCCTCTTGTATCGTCTTTCACTTTAAATGTTTTAATTTGTTTGAAATGCCAACCCATTTTGATCATATGATATTCTAAGAAACACAATCCAATAAGCTCACAACTCCAGCATAACCATTATAAGATTTGCAAGCCATAGTAATCAATTCAATCAATGAACATCCAATCTTACTTTTTAAGTAACAATCTTGCCACAAGCCAAACTATACGCAATAATCGAATACAATGATTCCAATCAAATCACAATATAACAGTTATATAAAATGACAGTTCTCCACCTACTATGATACTATGTTCTCATCCCAATACATCAATCACACTTAGCACATAATTTTCGAAAGGTTTCTACAAATTTGAGGAAGGGTTGAGCATGCTCGCTTACCTTCACAAGCACAAACAAATCGGCACCTATCACACAACTAGTCCTCGTTCACGAACTCCTCGTCTACAACAATACAAGCACATATCTAAATAAGTCACTTGTCTCATCTAACCATCCAACTAACTACCTACTCAATAAGCGATCCTATATCCCATGTATGAATGTCCTACGATATACATGTATACTAAGTAATAGACCTTCTCCAACACATAAACGAACCTTGAATATCACAAAAACAATTCTATTTCTCTAATTAGTTCATAATCACAACTAACACACTAATAACATGAAAATTCCAAAAGACTCAATTAATTTTGTTAAAATAGAAAATAAACCTTCATAAATCATACTTTCACTTACCCATATTAATCCCAAATTAAACCAACTAAATACATTATGTAAAAACCATCAAAAACCCATATTTTTGACCTAATTAACCTTAAATCCGAAAGTTAGTAATTAAATTCCGAAAAATCAGAAACTAATTCCACAAATTATGATAATTTCGAAAATAATTGTAACATACTAATTTTGAGTTTTCAAAATAGATTTTAAGTACAAAAACTAATTTCTATCATCAATTTCAATTAAACAAAAGTATGAACAAACCCACCATACTACTCATAACCAAAATTCGAAAACCCTAGCATCATAATTCATATCAATCTATCAACAATATCAAATCAATAACAAGAACAATCATCAAAAACGAATTAAAGTAACCCCAATTTAATAAATTCGTTTTGATCCTTCAATAAGTTCAAAACTTGCATAAAAACTAATCTTTGCAATTAAAATCACTCCTACTCAATTACCCACCTCATATAAGCACTAATTAAGCATCTACAACACAAGAACGAAGCAAAACAAGCAAGAATCGATTTGGGTTTAGAGAAAAACCGAAAACAGGGGAGAAAGAAAAGGGCTTGTGTTACCTATAAGTGGTCGGAAAAGAGAGAGGGAGACGGAGGGGTGACGGCGAGGAGTGAGGCGCGGCGACAGAAACGGTGGGGAAGTGGCGGCGAAGGGTCGCGCGACAGCGGGCAGAGGTGTGCAAGGGAGGGGGTGCGTGCGTGCGTGATGGTGAAGAAAAGAAACTGGGGTTTCTTTTCCTTTTTATCTTTTTTTTTTTTTTTTTGCTGATTTGGTTTTGGGTTAGTTTTGGGTTAGGTGTTTGGCTAGTTGAAAAAAGATGGATCGAGATGGAGATAAGTCCAATTTAGCTAATCCACACTTGAAAACTCCCCTAAATCAATTTATTTTCTAAAAACCACTCGATACTTAATTATTTTCTAATTACAAAATATCGCGAAAATTCGGGATATTACATCCTCTCCCCCTTAAGACCAAGCTTCATCCCCGAAGCTACAAGTGTAAGAAATTCTATTCAATCACACATTTAGAAAACATAGACAAATAGTGAATGCAAATGTATGGATCTAAGTTTAATGTACGGAGTTAGTATCACATTCTCCCCCCCTTAAGGGAGTTACGTCCTCGTAACTCTAGTTGGTATAAGATAAGACACATGAAAGCATTACAATAAGAGGTTTTAGAACCATATATAGCATAAGTAGGGGTATTATGGATTAGGAAGTACCGGTCACCACGTTGGTCTCATTATCGGCCTGAGCTCGATTCATGACATAGATTTGACCTGGATTGCGCTGGTTGTTCCCTCCTTGAGCGTTATTGTTAGCATTCTTAGCAGAAGTCCCATTGTTGTTACCTTGGAATTTATTTTTGTTGCCTTGGTAATTTGGGTGAGGGTTAATATTGTAAGAGTTGTTATTAAAGTTTTGATTCCCCCTATTGTTTCCCATATTGTTGCCATTCCCCAGTCGGTCCTGAGTTTTTGACCTACACTCAACAGATCTGTGCCCCTTTTTCCCACAGTGTTTGCAGTCTATTAACCTCCCAGCACAGTCAACACCAGGGTGATCCCCTTTGCATGACTTGCAAAAGTAGTGACGCTCACGCTTCTTGTCTTGGTGGGGTTTCTGAAAACTATTCCCAGCAAAGCTTCCATTATACACTTGATTACCTCGAAAAGTGTTTGGTTTTTCCCTCTTATCGTTCCCCTGGTTCAAATTCATACCCACGATATTTGAGGTGCCCTCTGGTTCCCCATACTTCCTCTTGTTTTTATTTTGGTGGCCCTCTTCTTCTTCAAACACTCTCCAAGCACTAGCAGCCTTCTAGTAAGCCTCATGTAAACTAGGAAAAGTCACCAAGGTCATAGGTGTCCTTAAACGATAGTTTAAACCCGCAATGAACCTGGAAATTTTCTTAGCATCGTCTGGCACAATATCCCCAGCAAAACGGGACAACTCTAGGTATTTGGAATAGTACTCACTGACACTCCATCAAGTTGCTTCAGGTGTATGAACTCCTCATACTTTTGGGTTTTGATATGCTCAGGGTAGAATCTCTCCCTCATAGCTGTCTTAAGGCTATCCTAGTTAAAGTTTGGTTGTGCCTGAAGGGCTACCCCATTAGCAGTCCACCAAGTATGAGCTTCTCCCTTAAAGTAGAAAACCGCCCCAGTTACTCTCTCATTTGCCGGACAGTTAATTGTATCCATAATTTTACCCATATCCTTGATCCAATTTTCCAGCTCTACTGGGTCCTCCTTACCATGGTAGAAATCAGGTTTCATTTGGGCAATTTTATTGGTCCAGTCAACCACAGGGGCTTGGTTGTTTTGTTAGTAGAAATCTGTAACAGCCCGAACCACCATCCATTGCAACACAACCCAATAAGATGGGAAATCACCAATAGGCCCATAAATCCTCGCTTGGGCTCTAAAAGGTGAAGATCTTGTTGTTAGTATGATGGTAGGAATCTATTATAAACTGATCATATGAGGCTTAGTTTCCCAATGTGGGACAAACCAATTCCATAAACCACTTTCCAAATTTCGTAGTGTTACAAACTCCCTCATTTAAAGAACGCAACGTCCCCGTTGCGCCTAAACCATTCCATACCAATAGTCACAGACCGAAGATCTCCCCCGCTAGACGGCTGACCTGGGCCTTTCCCAGCACTCAGCACGTGGTCGCAGGGTTGCTCCAATACCATCTGTAACAGCCCGAACCACCGTCCGTCGCAACACAACCTAATAAGATGAGAAGTCACCAATAGGCCTATAAATCCTCGCTTGGGCTCTAAAAGGTGAAGACCTTGTTGTTGGTATGATGGTAGGAATCTATTATAAACTGATCATATGAGCCTTAGTTTCCCAATGTGGGACAAACTAATTCCATAAACCACTTTCCAAATTCTGTAGTGTTACACAAACAGGGGCTTACCAATGACGTAAAAGGACGGATGACAGCCCCAAAGCTAATCAAAGAGGAGAGAGGCCAAGAGGAGGAGAAAGTTTTTTTTTTTTTTTTCTTTTTTTTTTTTTTTTTTTTTTTTCTTTTTTTTAAGAGAGGCTAAGATAAGGGTTTTACTATAAACCAATACTTTGGTCACAAGTCGTGAATTCATATTTTTTTTTTTTTTTCATATTTCACCATATTTTCTTAGGTCATTTCAACATCTTACTTAATACTAATAAGTAACCTACACCTTACATGGTAATCCACTTCGAATTAAACGTAGTGGTTATTGTAAAAAAAAAAAATGCAGAAATCTAATATATATATGTAATCCTGAACCCGCTCAATTCCCACGCTGACACGTGGCTTATAATAATATTATTATATTGTAAATAATGTTTATACAAAATAGAATACGGTAAATATATGGTAATATTATTTTAATAAAATAACATTATTACTTTTATGGAAAATAATTATGTAATATAGTAATTACTTGATTTATTAAGTTTTAGATAAAAAAATTCATTTACATAATTTTAACATTTAAACATAAGTAGCCCGGACGTTGCGCGTGCCATCAAACTAGTATACACTTAATACTCAACCCTGTGTACTATACTATGCTCATATTTACTTTGTTTTGATGTAGATGAAATTGATAAACTTTCGGCTCAAGTAATTGAAGTAGACTTGCCGAAAACCATACAAATTTAATGCCAGGGTAAAAAGAGGTAGATGTGCAGCTTCTTGTTCAACTAATCAAGAATAGGGTTCACACAAAGGGACTAAGATTGCACCCTGTTCAGCAAAAATATCCACTCTCGTCCAAGGTCATGTATAATTGATCTAGGTTTGACCTTGAATACGTGAGTCGTGACCCATCATTTAAATTGTAAAGTAAATAGTTTTAATTAACCGCATAAAGTTCTAATGTAAACTAAAAATTCCTACCTTCAACATTCGTTGCGTTAATATTGTCCTTTTCAGCAGTAATGCCACGAATCTCATCTATTGAAAATCAAAATTGACCAGCAAGGCGCAAAAGTGAACATTATATAGTATAAAATGACCAGCTAATATTAACAAATGATTTGTCCAGTGTATTGGTAAATTGTGGTATTCTCATCCATTTTCATCACTATAGATATCAAACATTGTTGGCTTAAAATCACAAAAGAGAAGAAAATGCTATTTATGTAATTAATATTTGGGTGATTGGTTATTTAGTTATTTTAATTGGGTTTTTTTGGATCCATCTTGAATTCATACAAGAATTTGTGATAATTAAAATTCAAAATTAATCTTGGAAAACTAGTAAAGTGCTCATAATGTAATCCATTTGTTCGGCGTATTTTCCCCGAACCTGTTGGTGACACAATCTAGGTGGATCTTGGAGTTGATCATCTAGGTGAATAACCTACAAAACAGAGTCCAAGCTGAGCCCGTAAATGGGGAAGTTGTCATAATATATCAAAAGGGGTAAAAGAGAGTATTTCGAGAATAGCCTGGAGGTCTGACCAAACAAAATATCCTATGATTTCTGTGAGTGGGGTGTATAAAGTGTTGGAGTAGGTGTTTTCCGACAATAATGCGTTGACTAATTAAATCTAATTATAAATAAACTTGAGATATATTAAATATACTAATTCAGTTGATTAACGTATATCGATAACGGTTGGCTGGCTAGAGTTTGACGTTTTTGTCGTTTATTTGACGGCGGTAATCAACTGATCCCTCTCGGTCACACCGATAAAGATTGTTTCTCTAAAGGATATTATACTTGTATTTAGTAGAATATTATATAAACTCTAATGTTTCAGTTAAAGAAATAACTGATTATATCGGATAGTGTTTAATAAATTACGATTTATTGTGTGAATTTTCAATATAGACAATTGGCTAATTAAATTAAAAAATAATTGTAATTTTAGCTAAAATGATGTAATAGTAATTATTATATAGTGATATGATAATTAATTACACTTAAAAAAATAAGTGTACAAATAATACCAAATTGTAACATAAGATGTTGAGGGGTATAATTAGTAAGGGAAAAATGGTAATTTGGATTACCACTAGTATATATACTAGAGTTTGATGGTTCAACAAAAAACACATCATTTTTACACAAACACAAATTGATTTTAGAGAGAGAAAAGGAGAAAGCTTCCATTTTTCTCTCAAAAATCAGCCCACTTTCAACACCTTTAAAATCAAGTTTTCTTTATTTTATGTCAATGAAATTATCAAAACACTTATCTAAACCTAGAATAACATTGGATAAAGTGTTAGCTAATTTTATTTTGGTTTTAGGGTTAAAATCTCATAGAAAGCTAGTCTTTTTGTGAGATTTTTGGAGAGATTCTTTGGTGGATCAAGGGAGGAGGTTTCCTAATTTGGAAACTCAAAATTAAGGAAGAGGATCCCCATTAATTAGCAGCTCATCAAGATCCTTCATTTGAAGAAAGGTCAAAATTCCTCTTGATTAAAGTATAAAAACATGTTTTATTACATTATTTATGCTTTAATCTTACATGCATGCAACTAAAGATCCTTAGCTATACTTAATTAGGAGTAATTAAGTACTAATTAGATGAGTCTAATCAGAGGTTAAATAACTTTCATAAAGGTCCTTTATTTCTCTCCTTGTTGTTCCATTCATGCCATTTACGAAGAACGATTGTAATAATGGAGTGTGTATTGCGGCTCCTATACCCTACGTGTAAGGTCCGGATTCACAACTTGGAGAAGGGGGAACTCTTAACAATTGTATACGAGAGTTTGTATGAGGAAAAATATGTGTGTATTATTCACAAACAAGAGGCCCTATTTATACAAGAGTAGCCTTGGTAAACAAGGAACCCGACTCTCCCAAACTATCCTAAATACAATATGATATCCTAAATACAATTAGGAAAATGATCATATTATATTATACAAAGTATAATGCCATAATATCTAATACCCCCTCAAGGTGGAGCATGTAAGGATGACATGCCCAACTTGAACGATAATGAGTCAAACGATCCTTTACCCAGGGCCTTAGTGAGAACATCAGCTAACTGCTCAGTAGTAGGAACATAGCTAGGAGCAATAAGACTAGATTGGATAGGATCACGCACCGAATGACAATCAACCTCAATATGCTTAGTACGCTCATGAAACATGAGATTTCAAGCAATGTAGAGGGCAGCCTGACTATCGCAGCAAAGAGGAACGGGTTCCGAAATAGTAACACCGAGTGTAGTCAAAATTTGACATAACCACCTGATCTCCCGCGTAGCAGACGACATAGAACGATATTCATCCTCAACAGACGAATGAGAAACCGTTTGTTGTTTCTTGGTCTTCCAAGAGATAGGTGAATGACCGAGAAACACAAAGTAAGCGGTGAGCGCACGACGACTATCAAGACAACCCGCCCAATCAGCATCACAATAAGCATGGAGATGTAAGGAAGAATCAGAGCGGGGAAGAATACCACGATCAAGAGAACTCTTCAAGTAACGAACAACACGTAAAGTCGCTTCCCAATGAGCATCACGAGGAGCACCCATAGATTGACCGAGTAACTTAACTCCGGTTGAGTATGGGCTTGATAGACCAAACGGCTGACCAAGTGACGATATGGAAGAGAATCGGCCAGGGGCTCCCCAGAGGTGTTGGTCAAACGAACATTAGGGTCCAGTGGCACACTGGTCAGCTTACAGCCAAGTAAATCGGTTTCCTCTAATATATCGAGCGCGTACTTATGTTGAGAAAGAAAAATATCGGCCTTGTTTCGTGCAATCTCAATGGCCAGTAACCCAAGTCCTTCATACGAAAACAATCCCCTAAGTATTTCTTAAAACGACAAATAGCGGTTGTAATATCCCGAATTTTCGTGATATTTCGTAATCAGGAAATGAGTTTTAAATTAGGTATCGAGTTGTTTTTCAGAAATTAAATTGATTTAGGAGAGTTTTTAAGTGTGGATTAGCTAAATTGGGCTTATTATAATTTCGATCCATCTTTTGCTTCTATCCTAAACACTCCAACCAAAAACTAACCCAAAACCAATTCAAAAAAAAAAAAAAAAAAAAAAAAAAAAAAACAAAGCCCTCATCAATCTTTGTCTTCTTCACGCACGCACGCACAAACCTTTCCTCCCCTGTCTTCGCCGCGCGATAGCCCACGTCCGGCCATTCCCCGCCCACGTCGCCGCCGATCAGCAGCTCCGTCGCTCCTCTCTCTTTTCCGATCACTTTGGGTAACACAAAGCCCCCCCTCTTCCCCTTTTCTCTCTCCTCTATTTTTGCACTCCATTAATACCCAATTCAATTCTTGTTAGTTTTAGTTCGTTTTTATGTTTCTTATGCTTTATTAGTTGTTATACTAGATGGGTAATTGAGTAGGATAAATTTTAGTATCAAAGGAGTAATTTTTATGCTAGTTTTGAATTATTGGGGTTAATTGTGAATTATTGAAATTGGGGTTATTGTAATTCGATTTGATGATTGTTTTTGTTATTGATTTGATATTGTTGTTAGATTGATATGAATTATGGTATTAGGGTTTTCGAATTTTGGTATGGAGTGGTATGTTGAGTTTGTTCATGCTTTTGTATAATTGAAATTGGTTATAGAAATTAGTTTCTTTTTAATTTAAAACTATTTTGAAAACTCAAAATTTGAATGTTATTGTGAATTTCGAAATTATATTAATTTTTATAATTATTTATGATTTTTCGGAATATATCTATTAATTTTCGGATTTAAGGGTAATTAGGCCAAAAACATGGGTTTTTGATGGTTTTTACATGATGTATTTAGTTGGTTTAATTTGGGATTAATATGGGTAAATGAAAGTATGATTTTAGAAGGTTTATTTTCTGTTTTAACAAGATTATTCAAGTCTTTTGGAATTTTCATGTTATTAGTGTTGTAATTGTGAATTATAAATTAGTTTGTGTAGTAGAACCTTAGTTGTCGTGATTATAATTGGTATGTAGGTTGAGGATATAAAGTTTGAATCATAAGAATAAGTTGGATGATTGACTAAGATTGGGGATTGAATTTGGATTGTAGGATATTCTATTGTAGATGACAAATTCGTGAACGAGAAGTACTACCTTGACTAATTTTGTGTTGCTTGTGTTGAGAAGGTAAGCTAGCATGCTCAACCCTTCTATGACTTATATTAAACCTTTCAAAATTTGGTGCTAAGTGTGAATTGGTTGTTGGTTGAGAACATAGTTGCACGCTAGGTGGAGAACTGTTGAATATCATGTTGGTTATTGTTATTGGATGACTGTACTTGGAAAAGTTATAATGATCATATATTGCTTATGAAAGGGTTGATGGTTTGATTGAATGAAAGCTACTTTGGTTTATGATTGATGATTTATGCTTTATGATCAAAAGTTATTTAAGATAATGAGTTGGGAATATTGATCGCATACATTACTGACAGCAAATATTGATCGCATATATTATTGACCGCACATTATTGATCGCACATTATTGACCGCAAATTATTGATCGCATATATTATTTTTGCTCGCATATATAATTGCCCCACCGCATAGGTCTTCAAGAGGGCTTGTAGGCGTCTAGTACTACTCTATTGGGTTGGCAATACTTGATAGGGGGTGTGCACACTTAAGGTCTAGATTGTCTTGGTCGGATTATGTAGGGCTGGTTATACCGCCTTAAATGATTGAATGATTGCAGATTATGTAGGGCTGGTTATACCGCCTTAAATGATTCAGATTTCCCACTCATTGATCTTATTTAAATGCTACAATTGAAATGATGATAGTATATTTGTTCGTGTTAAAACATTATTGGATTGTTTGTATGTGAATATGTGTTAAGTGTTGTTTTCAAATGAAAAGTAAAAACGTTTTTGAAAATCAAGGTAAGTGTTTTGGGTTTTACAAGTTGGGGTGTTAGCTTACTCAATTTTCTGACTTTTTCAACTGTGGTTTTTGTGCTTTAAATCCACCACAGGTGATTGTGATGGATACGTCTTTTAGTGTGGCTTCTACCTGAAGAACTGTAAAGCTTCCGCTGTGCGTCATTGTAATGGAGTTTTGTTTAGACTTTGTATCGCCTTGTTAAATTGATAAACTGTGTAGAATGTATTTTGTCAGCTTTGTATATCGATTGTAATATTATCGGATTTTGGCGCATTTTTGTAATAAAATAATGTTTTAAAATAGGCCGAAATTCGGGGGTGTTACAGCGGTGTGATCATCACCCGTGATCACCAAATCGTCAACATAGACGAGGACATAAAGGCGAACACCATGACGTGTGTACGAAAATAAAGAATGATCTGAAACACACTGAATAAACCCATAGTGAGTAAGAGTAGAAACAATGCAAGTTTGGAACACCAACAACGAGGAGCCTATTTAAAACTGTAAATGACTTGCGCAAACGACTATAGACCTCCTCAGATAAGTCACCATGTGTAAGAAAGCATTGTGAACATCCATCTGGTGTCATTCCCAGTCGCGAATTGCAACAATAGCAAATAAAGTACAAACGGTAACTATCTTTACGGTAGGAGCAAAAGTCTCATCGTAATCAATGCCCTCAACTTGTCAATCACCACGAATAACCAATCGGGCTTTGGAACGTTTAATGGTCCCATCAAAGTTATACTTGATATGGTAAATTCGATCACTTGCAATCAATCGCTTACTTCCCGGGGGGAAGAGTCTCAACAATCCACGTGCTATTGGTTTCCCAAGGCAGAGATCTCTACCTCCATGGCTTTTCGCCAATTAATGTCACCCATAGCTCCATTGAATAAACGTGGCTCAATGTCACGAGACGAAGGTGCAAGAAAACAACGATGGGCATCCGAAAAATGGTTATAGCTAACAAAATGTGCAAGAGGATACGACGTACCGGAGGTCGATGAAGGATGGGTGGAACGTAGATGGCTATACCAAGCAGTATGAAGAGTAACAAAATCTTTATAACGAACATTGTCGAATTCTGGCGCTTACCACGACCAAGATTCAGGAAATCATAACCATAATCCGGAGAAGAACCAGATGGCCGGGAAGAACCACCCTGACCGGCGACGCGAGTAGCGGAAGAGAACCCCCTGTGTCGGAGCCCAAAGGATTGTCGATGGGGGACGACCCAGGCGATGAAGCAGACTCGACCAATGAAGAAATAGGACCAGGAGCTGCAGCATACTCATAGAAACCCATACCAAAGTCGTGATCATGGGAGACGACACCAGAAGTAGGGGAAGATGACGGAGGAACATCCAAATAGGGAAAGACTGACTCGTCAAAAATGATGTCACGTGAAGTAAAATGACTACCATCATCCTAATCATATTGTTTCCAGCCTTTCTTTCCGTAGGGATATCCAACCATAATAATACAACTATGATTATGACTAGCAAATATATCGTGGGATCGATTAATGGTTTTGGCATAACAAACACACCCAAAAACACGTAACATACTAAAATCGAGAGCATGCCCAAGTAAAACCTCAAAGGGAGTTTTCCAATTAAGGAATAATTGTGTGTTTAGGAAATACCATGTTAAAGAGTCAACTCAACCAAAAGTTTAGACTAATGGTTAGAGCACCCACAATGGTTTTTATACCTTCAACATGCCCACTCACGCAAAGGTCCACATAGGCTAGAAGCGTGGGTAATAATATATTGGCCCACAAGCAGCGTCTAATTAAAGGGGGCTCTTTATATTGAGTCTCCGACATAATAAAGGAGGGGATAGCACATCAGGATTTGAACTTGACATCTTAGGATCGTTGCTAATACCATCTAAGAATTGTATACGAGAGTTTGTATGAGGGAAAATATGTGTATTGTTCACAAACAAGGGGCCCTATCTATACAAGAGTAGCCTTGGTAAACAAGGAACCCGACTCTCCCATGCATACTATCCTAAATACAGTAAGAATTTCCTAAATGCAATTAGGAAACTGATCATAATATAATATACAAAGTATAATGCCATAATATCTAATAGAAACTACCTTTTGACCGTGATATTTTTCATCGAATTTAGGGAAATCTGCGGTATATATATATATATATATATATATATATATATATATAGGAATTGTATCACGTCAGAAGTAAAGTTATGTCAGAAGGTTAGAAATAATCTCAGTCACACAACTTGATAATCAACTAACTCTCATAACTTTAGTTGCTCCGTAACTCCAATAACTATAGCATATAACTCCAATAACTTTACATCTCTAACTTAACAATATTAACTAAAATACGTAACTACGACTTAACTCCGATAACGGAAATACGTAACCCCGACTTAACTCCGCTAACTTCAATAACTCCAATAACATTAAAACACGTAACCCCTACTTAACTCCAATAACTTTGATAACTCCAATAACTTAACTCCGATAACTTCAATAACTCCAATAACTCTAATAACTTCACACAATAAAACACGTAACTTAAAAAAAAAAAAAACAAAAACAAAAATCAGAAAAATGAACCCCATTTTTTTTCTCTCTCATCCTCCCCCTACCCACATCCACCCCAAGCACCACTTGACCACCGCTGCCCCCATGCGCCGACCACCACCCCACTTGACGCAACCACCACCATTCGATAGGCGCTGCTCAAGCGACCCTACGGCGGTTCTCACGCCCCCCGTCGACCACGCCACCGCCCCCAATCGACCCATTCTCTCTCCTCAAACTCTTCTCTAACCACCCGAATTCCGCCCTCTCTGATGATTCGCCGCCCCTCCCCGATGATCCCCCGCGCCTCCCCGACATTAGCCGCCCCTTCCCGACGTTCGCCGCCCCTCCCTCGACGTTTTCCGCCCCTCCCCCAAGTTTCAAAGTGGAAAACGGAGGAAATGGGGGAGAAGGAAGGGGCGGGGGATTGTGGGAACGGCGGAGGTTAGGTCGGAGTGGCCGGCCGACCATGCTGGCGGGGTCGGGGCCGGTGTTGGTGGTGATCGACGACGGCCACCGGCGGGGCTGGGGTGGTCTCGGGTTGGTTGGGGGGTTGGGGGAGGAGAGAGAAAATGGAAGGGGAGTGAGTTTTTGTTTTTTGTTTTTGTTATTTGATTTAATATTGACCATTGATCTAGGATTAAATGTGTGGCTCAGATTACTTCTGACCACCCCCCGACCACCCAAGCCCCACCGGAGGCCGTCGCCAACCACCACCATAGACAGCGGCGATACTGCCACCGTGATCGCGAGGCTTCGGCGACCGCCACTCCGCCCACACGCGACGCCTCGGCCCCTCCTTCTCCCCCATTATCCCCTTCACCAACTTTTCGATCTCCCTTGTCATCCTTATTCCCGGCGATTATGGTGGTGAATGTGGTCGGTGGCGTAGGGCTAGGGTTAGGGGACGGTGTTTGAGCTGCGACGATTGACGATAGGGGCTGGGGAAGGGAGTGAAAGAGGAGAGAGAAAATGAGAAAAAGGGGCGTGGAGAACGATGGAGCAGGTGGCGCGGGGAGATTGATGCCGACGTGGGGTCGCCTGACCGGCGCGAGTCGGCTGGTGGTGGTGTCGTCGCCTTAGGTGGTGGTCGGTGAAGTGGCCGGCGGTGGTTAGGTGGTTCGTGGTGGTGGTGGTGGGTGGGAATGGGAGGAGAGAAAAAAAATTTCATTTTTCTGATTTTTTTTTTTTAAATTTATTTTCTGTTTTTTTTTTTTTTATTAAAGTTGTTTGAGTTACTAAAGTTATCGGAGTTAAGTAGGGGTTACGTGTTTATAGTTATTGGAGTTATTAAAGTTATTGGAGTTATCAAAGTTATTGAAGTTAAGTCGGGGTTACGTGTTTTATAATTATTGGAGTTATATTAAAAAAACGTGTTTTAGTTGTTGAAGTTATTGGAGTTAAGTTGAAATTACGTATTTTTGTTAAATATTGTTAAGTTAGAGTTGTAAAGTTATTGGAGTTATGCGCTATAGTTACTGGAGTTACAGAGCAACTAAAGTTATTAGAGTTAGTGGATTATCAAGATATGTGGCTGAGATTACTTCTGACCTTCTGACATAACTTTACTTCTGACCTTCAGAATATATATATATACACATATATGATCAATATGAAAGACATAGAACATCCTCTTTTCGCTCTGATGAGCATGAGGTACAGTTGTACACAATGTACCGTCTCCTTGTAGTTGAGTAGCACTCCCTATGCTCTTATATACTCTGTATTGGATACAATACCGTTGATTTCATTACCATTACTATTTTTACCGCATGTTACATCTATGTTACTTCGACATGGTATTATGGGCGTCGTACCCGAGTCGACACGACCCAACACGGATCCGGGTATGGAATCCGTACCGAATCCTCTTGTGGAATATTGGACACGGCTGCCTTTATAGGTTGCCAAAATTAGGAAATTAATGTTGAACTAGTTTTTGCGCCCGTGAAATCACGGGACTGCTTTTATATTTCGTCATTGCTCATTTTCCTTGTTTAAAACAGAAAGAAATTCATGAGACACCTTAATTACAATTATTCATTTATTTGTTACCATTGATTAACGGTTTGTCCTTTAAGATTATTCTGACATAAGAATTTGAGTGTTACAATATTTCGTATTACATCTTTGAGTTCCTTATCTTTGCCAAATAGACTGAACAAAATATCTAAATCTAGCCTATAATTGATTAATTCTAAATGTACTGAGATGATTCTTAAATGACCCTGATTTAGATTGAACGAATGCAAGCCCTAATTAAATTTCGCTCCATCACTGTTGACCAAGCCCAAATTTTAAGACTTTTAAGGGTTAAGATCTTGTTTAATAGGTTTGCATCCACCTGATCTAATCTGATCTGATTTAATTTAAATGTAACTGATTTGGACAATTAATTTGAATGACTCTGAATTAATATGATCTAATATGTATATATTGAAAATTTAACTGAATTTGGGCGAATTAATGTAAAAAATGGACTAAACTTAGTGACCATTATTTGAATAGTCTGATTTGAATTAATTTGATCTGATCTGATTTGAATGCATCTGTTCTTATCCGAAATGCCTCATTTGATAGGATTGCATTTTTATGATCTAATCTGATTTGATTTGGATAATATTGATCTGATCTAATTTGTATGAATCTGAACTGATTTGATATGATCTAAATGTTTTGAAATTTTTATTGAATTTCAGCGCATTAGTAACAATTAAGGACTAAATTCATTGGTCATTATTTGAACATTTCTGGTCTGATGTGATCTGCTCTGATCTCATTTGAATGACTATGATTTGATCTAATCTGATTCTAATGACTCTGATCTGATCTAAATTCTCCTTTAATTAGGTCATACCAAACTAAGCCTAAGTCCTATTATGCTCTATTGATAGGACTACATCTTTGTGACTTGATCAAATCTGATTTGATTGCAAGTGATCTGATTTGAATGACTATCTGATCTAATCTAAATTTGTTGAAAATTTATTGAATTTCGTCGCATTTATATGAAAACTTGACTAAATTCATTAATCACTATTTCAACAATTCTGAACTGATCTTATCTGATTTGAAGCCATTGGATTTGATTTGATTTCAATGCATCTGAACTGATCTCAGTACACTGTTTTTAAAGTCCTATCAAATAGAGTCTAAATGAGACAAATTAACCACATTACAATCCCAATTATTAAAAGATTGATTTTGAAATAGAACATCAATTTGAAATATTATGTGATATAATATTGAAAGATCTGATAATAATTCGATCATAATTGAGGAAACCGAAAATGACCAATTTCGATTGAACTTATCCATGAAGTGACCGAATATGACAAACCCCATCATAACCTAACCAGATTGCCTATTATCATTCCGAATTTAGTCCAAATTTCAAAATGAATTGACATGATTCGTAATAAAAGATTGCGACTTAGCTTGACCCGTTTTTAATCTAAGCTTACCGCAACAAATATTCTACTCTTCACTGATAATTGATCCAAAAACATTAAACCTTGAAGCGAATAATATTCTAAGATTCATGTAACCATAATAGATATATGGTGTGTGCATGCATTTTAGTAAAATCACATTTTCATAGTTTAATGCAAAATTAAAAATATCAATTACCAAAGCTATCAAACTACATTATATATAGTCTTCTAGTACAATACAACCCTATAAAAAATTGTGATATATAATTTGGAGGTAACAATAATTTGAGAGTACAAACACAAACACTTATATAAAGACTAACAACTATTAATACATAAAACTATTAAAAGATTCTAACATTCCTCTAAATTGTTGTATGAGAAAACAATCTATACTCCACTATGTTAATATCTAATTCTTTAGCCTAACTCTGCTCTCTCTTTCAACGTGTCAAATATGTGTTTCATGCAAATTTTTGTCTCCAAATCAAACAAATAACCAAGGTATATAGTATCTAAAACTAGCATGTAACTGATAAATTGGCAAGCGAATAACCAAGAGACACAAAGTTTATTGTCATTAGTTGAATGAATGATGATGATGAATTATCATAAATGATGAAATTGATGTGAATTAATTAGGAAGAAGTTGAAATGTTTTCAACATTGGAGAAGACATCTCAAAAGACTATATTCACTAAAATTAATTTGGGAATGACACATAGGCTAATAATGTGGAATTAAACTAAAAGAAATCGCTCTTAACATGACATGTGGCTTTTGGAAACTTTTTTGTTAGCCTATTAATATTATTATATAGATTGCTAAGATAAAGAGAAGAAAGCAAGAAAGAAATCTTTTTCAATGAGAGAAAACTGTACAGAGTAAGGAAAAAGATTTTGTCTGACATATTATCTCTAAATAAATATCTTATGAGATATGTTTACTCTAAATAGATATTTCAAGAGATATGTTTGCTCTAAATACATATTTCGAGATATATCATTCTCTAAATAAATAATCTAAGAAATATGCATGATTCTCCGATTTCTCCGGCCATATCCCCGTACGGCCGTACCCATGTCCAAATTTTGGACAGGGTCGCCGTGTCTTGAAATTTCAGGCTTGAAGTACTCGAGCGATACTCGTATCCGTACCCGACACCCATACCCGAGTCTGGGCAACAACACTACGGAATATGGAAAGTGGTTTATGGAGTTGGTTTGTCCCACATTGGGAAATTAAGGCTCATATGATCAGTTTATAATAGATTCCTACCATCATACTACCAACAAGGCCTTCGCCTTTTAGATACCGGAGAGGATATATGGGCTTAAGGGGTGACTTCCCATCTTATTGGGTTGTGTTGCGACGTATGATGGATCGGGCTGTTACAGATGGTATCAGAGCAACCCTGTGACCGCATGCTGGGTGCTGGGGCGAGGCCCAGACCAGCCGTCTAACGGGGGAGATCTTGGACCTGTGCTGATGTTGGTATGGTTTGGTTTAGGCGCAACAGGGACGTTGCGTTCTCTAAGTGGGGGAGTTTGTAACACTACGGAATATGGAAAGTGGTTTATGGAGTTGGTTTGTCCCACATTGGGAAATTAAGGCTCATATGATCAGTTTATAATAGATTCCTACCATCATACTATCAACAAGGCCTTCACCTTTTAGAACCCGGAGAGGATATATGGGTTTAAGGGGTGACTTCCCATCTTATTGGGTTGTGTTGCGACGTATGATGGATCGGGCTGTTACATATATAGTTTTATATGCTGCTATATACGGAGTATTATATAATGTATATCTACTACTCTTGATGCAATTTGCATAGAGAACGTCATTTGTGTCCATATAATAACACACGGAGTATGTAGGAGATAAATGTTGGGGTTTTCCAAGTGTGTTCACAAAAGTATTGTCCCACATCGGTAGAAGTAAGTTGAGTAGATTAGTTTATAAGTTAGTGGGTTACTCCTCCTATTGCCAATTGGTTTTAGGATGGAACCTCACTGAGCTTGTGGTCGATCTTCCTAATCTACTCCTACGAGCCCGCTGACCTGGACCCAAAAAGTGGTATCAGAGCGGAGGGGCACTGGTGCGGAGTAGTACCGGTCATTCATGGTGCGGAGGGGCACTAGTCAATAGCAACACCGGTCATTCATGGTGCGGAGGGGCACTAGTCAGAGGGGGAGTTGCAGCCACACACATGTGAAAAGGGGGAGATTGTTGGGGTTTTCGAAGTGTGTTCACAAAAGTATTGTCCCACATCAGTATAATTAAGTTGAGGAGATTGGTTTATAAGTTAGTGGGTTACTCCTCCTATTGCCAATTGATTTTAGGATGTAACCTCAATGGGTATGTGGTCAATCTTCCTAATCTACTCGAGCCCGGTGACCTGGACCCAACACTAAATTTATAGCATCGTACGCAAATTATTCATTCATTGATAAATAGTTGCACACTTTTAGCATGCTAGTACAACAATAGTGCTGAAGGGCGGACCAATAGGAACGTTTAAATCAGCATACACATGCTAAAGTTACGTAGTACAAATTGTACGTGAGCACAATAACTTTACTATAATGCTTTACTCTTGTTGTCTTGTACGTAACGCACTAATATGCTCAAGGCCATGTATTTCCAAGTCCACCTCCAGCACCACCACCAGCTCCTCCTCCATATCCACCACCAAGTCCTCCACCACCACCGCCTCCAAATCCACCACTGCCGCCACCTCCAGCTCCCCCACCTAATCCACCACCAGCTCCAGCTCCACCACCATACCCAGCACCCCCACCATACCCAGCACCACCACCAGCCCCACCACCCCCGCCTCCACCAAACCCTCCACCACCTCCACCTCCTAGACCTCCGCCTGCTCCTCCTCCAGCTCCAGCTCCAGCTCCTCCTCCATATCCGGCTCCTCCTCCAGCTCCAGCTCCAGCTCCTCCTCCATATCCGGCTCCACCACCAGCACCACCTCCAAGGCCACCTCCTCCACCATAACCACCACCTGATCCTCCACCAAGACCGCCTCCATGGTGGCCATAGAAGAACTTCTCATCTTCGAATGACGAGTGAGTAGTACCCTCCAGTCTCCTAGCACTAGCATTGGAGTAAACTAGTGCACCAACTAGCAAACACAACAAGAACTTGCTACTAGCCATTTCCTTAGCTTACTATATGGCTCGATCTTGATTTATGTTTGTAATGTGGTAATGATTAGGGATGAGAAATGAAGGACCGAAAGAAGGGATTATATAGTGTTTGCTTAGGATAATAGAAACGGTTGAGAAATTAAAGTTAAATGATGTTGAAGGCATCTTTTCATGAGTAAACCGTGTTGATCGTTCGTAAACTCTTTAATGCATGCCTTCGCAACTGCCATGTTTGAAAAAACACAACTTTGCTAAGCTGGAATATAGCTTTACGTTCATATCAAACGGATATGTATGTATATTTGATCTTTGGACCATATGTATCCTTTTCGTTATCCTAGATTCCTAGTACACACCCTTATGTATTTGTATATACAGTAGCATTATTGAGTCATTGACTAAATGAGTAGTATCGCTACGTTGAAACTTTCCAGAGACGTGCACTCAAAGGTTTATTATAGGGTAAACTCTTAAAATTGTCTACATGTCAACATTAATTTTACTACACCGGCATAATTTTATTACCAACTCAAATTAATCATACTATCATAATTACTACTAATATTTTTCATTGCAATGAAAAAAGTATAAGAATTAAATTTTTGTTGACTTGTGTGATTTCCAATAAGATAATAATTGAAATAATAATACACCGTATGAAAAAGAAAATGCAATAAATAGTAGACAAATTTAATGAACAACGTTTGTAGTTCCTTTTCAAAATAATCCAACTTTTAAACTTTAATAGAAATAATCCAACGTTTAACCATGCGTTATAATAATATTTCCTGATGAGACTAGTCAAAATTTAAATCTCCGTCATCCGATTCTGATAGATATATTCATCTTGTGCTCTATAAACGACCTATGCACCAGAAAAGTGAATTAATAATCACAATCTTGACAATCACCATTGTAGATGAGACATTGGTATAGTAATAGTGTGTTTTAGAAATTAAATATAGCATGTCCTCAAAAGCTCGAAGCTGGGTTTTGTTTTGATCGGGAGGGATGTGAAGCTACTAATTACTCCATACTGCTATGTCTCTTATATATGGATGATGGCGTACACATGTAGGATCACTGCACAAACACAAACTCCTCATGAAAAATAAAGATTCAATTAATTTGACCTTTTCTTTGACTTTAGCCTATCGTGTACGTAATGATTTTTTTCAATTGTTCTGGGGGAGAGATGTTAATCTACACTGGAGAGAGACGAGAGAAGGTAAATTACGTTTTTTATCTCTCTTTTTTAGATGGCGGAGATTCCACTGCATCGAATCCTGTGATACTATTGTGACAAGATGTTAAACATTAGATTATTTCTGTTAAACACAAAAGGTTGAGTTATTTGTGAAAGATATAGAAAACGTTGGGTTTTTTTTTTTATTAAATTTGCCTAAATAAAATGAACACTATCATTTTTTCTCTCCTTCTTTCCCCATCCCAACTCCACCCAAGCCCTACCACACCTCCACGGTACCCTGGCAAACGGCGAACTGCCGCACCCTAGTTGGGGTATGGTGAACCCTAACTAGGAATCGGTGTTGTAAAGTATCCAAAAACAGAGTTTATGGTCCAACTTTCCGGCACCGCTAACGTGGCGCTGGAAAGTTGGGGCCCTAAACCTTTTTTCCGGTTTGCTTTGCAATGATGAAAGGATTGGTGGCGTTGGGTTGTGGTTGGGTGGGTAGGGGAAGGAGAGTGAAAAATATATGATAGAATTTGTATATTTATTTTTTTATGTCTTTTATATTTATTGTTTCATAGGGACTTACAAATTATTACCACACATTTATGTCTTATATATTTAGCCTTAACAAAATCCATTCATTAATGTTACTATTTCTAACTTAATTTTAATCAGTTCTATTGGCATGTATAAATTATATACTACTAGTATATAATAGACAAACTAATTGTATTTACTTATTAATAAACTCTATCGAGCATTTTAATATAGTCCAAGTCATTATTGGTAAACTATTCTTAGCTTAAATCAGAATTTATTAGGACGACAATGGTACTTGGTCAACTTAAGAGTAATTGTAAATGTTGTTGAGCTTTATTAAATTCCTCCTACTTTTTCCACGACTTTCAGGCCGCTTAATCATGCTCCCAAGTCGTTTCAAAATTCCCTCTAAAAAACGGCATAAACTTGGGAAGGCCTTAGCTTATTCGAGAGTAGTACTTATAAATAAGTGAGCATGACAGCCAAGACCCCAAGCCCAAGGCATGCATACGCGAGATCGAGTCTTTTGTTTTTCGGATTTTTGACAATAATGGATCGAATCCTGTGGAATATAAAGTTTACTAGTTTTTTAGCCCGTATAAAATTGCACTGGATGTTATACAAAAAAATTTAAGACTACCGGATTTTAAATTCCGGTGCACTAATAAATGAAGGATTTCCATATATAGGTAAGAAAATCGAATTTTCAACGATTATGATGATTATAGTTTATAATAAGTTTAACACACTGAAATATACGTGTGGTAATGAACCTCTAAACAACACATTTTGGCCTGACCAATATTAGAACAACTTACCAACCACATTGGCCTGACGAAAAATAAACAATTTCAACAGTCAAAACTAAATATTTCTTCGTATTAATTACTCCCTCCATTCCAGTGAGATGTTGGACTGTTTCAATTTTTGGTGTTTCAGTGATATGTTGGTCTTTCCTTATATGAGGGGTTTTCTGTTTGTGAAACTACAACATTCCTCACTTCTAGTCTTCTACCCCACCTTGTATTGATTTTGTGGGGATTTTCTTTTTTTCTCTTTCCTCTCCCCCACCTCTACCTCACCTTTTATTAGTTTTTGGTCTATAAGCAAAGTACAACATCCCACTGGAAGGAACGGAATAAATTGCTGAAAAGATAAGAAAATATATCTAACTAACAACAAACAGAAAATGAACCTCAACTTTCGTTTTATACAATTAAAAAAATACAAAGGTTTTTTTTCACTCATACGTTCTCCTCAGACCTCACCATTGTTCTTCTACATTCTTCTCCAAAGTTCTCCCCCTTGTATTTTCATTAGATAGTAACGACAATGGTAGTTGCATCTCGACAATTCTTTACCCGTGCAAAATTGCATGACCTGTTATATATAGTGGTAATAACCCTATTTGTATTCTTAGGCCTATATATGGTGATACGGTTTTTAACTTTTGCATGCCAAAAAATAAAATAAAAATAGGACCCGCAAAGTTAAACCTCACAAATGGTTGTTCCATTTGACATCGCTCGCTTTTGTTTGTCATGAACCCGTTTTTTATTTTAAATTTTTTTCCTTGTGATCCGTGTTAACCCACATATTGTTTAACCTCAAACTCGATCCGACCCGTTGATCAAATTTGACCCCTAATCAACACAAACCACCCTAAAGCAAACCCTTTTGTTCGTATTGACACGACTCATTTACAGGTCTAGACTACTAATTTTACGTTGATCTCTAAATTTTTTAATACATTCAGTTTTTGTAAAATTCCGTGTATAATTCGGCCCTAAAGATCTTTTTTTGTATGATTTTCACTTTAAATTGCAGTAATTTAGGAAAATGTGATAATTAATCAACATTTCTCGGTTGTAATTTTTGAAAATTTTCATTTATATTATTATGCAGCTAATTTATAATGTAATATGCATTATTTTAGGACATAAGTCATAATTTGATCTTGATCTTTCCTAAAATTTGGTTAAAAGATTTAATCCCATTTTAATAAGGAATTTTCATTTATATTATTATGCAGCTAATTTATAATGTAATATGCATTATTTTAGGACATAAATCAAAATTTGATCTTGATCTTTCCTAAACTTTGGTCAAAAGATTTGATCCCATTTCCTGAACTTATTTTACACTCATCGTTTTAAACTCGCGCCCAAAATAATTGGAAAGGATTTGATCGAGCACAACCAAACTTAAACCGACTCGCCGCAAACATGTCGAATTCGATGCAGCTTAGCTTCCAGTGAGCCAGGTCTCGCACCGGTGCCTGCAACTTTTATGATGTAATTATACGTAGAAATTGAAAGGAGTACTAAAACCTAAGCAAACAATTTGTGTGATTGATCTTCAAAAAAATTGTGTGATTTTTTTTACCTAGTAGGAAGAAGTCAAATAGTTGACTCCAGTATTGAGTGCAAAACATAAGGGAAAAAAAACAACTATAGAACTTAGCTTTGCTGTTAAGTAGTATGCATTCAATTAACTTACATTATAGAAATTATTGCAAGTTCACTTTATAGAAAAATGAAGTTCGCTCTCGTAACTTCATGAGGTCCTTACGACGACATGGCTAGGAAACAAAGTTCAGTTGGTCTTATAAGGCACAAACACATAATCTTGATCAAAGAATGTTATAATTTCCACAACATGCAGTGGTTGTATGAAATTTCTTGCAAATGATGAAAAATAGGCGTCTTGCACTCTTCGCAAGCTTATCGATATGCCAAAATTAATTCAACATGGGGGTCTAGATCAAAGCAGCCTCACTTCTTCATTATGCGAGGTTCCTTCATAGAACGTACATGTTTGCTAGCTTACGTGTTGGCTCAGGAAATCAGTGAACCCAATTCAAAAGGCGCTCATGAGATAGTAAGGAGAGAGTGCTTATAATCAAACAAAATGAATGGTTGAAATTACAATTTCGCTTTTTGCTACGGTAGATACTCCTTATTTGCCGAGAGTGACGGTGCAACGTAACCGGGTGGTTGTTGTACCAAGATCCTACTAAGATTGGCTTCAAATTATCGCCCATTGTAGAAATTAGTAGTAACAGTCATAAAATAACAAATATGAAACATAATAGAATATGAAGGGAAAAAAGAAAAAAAAAGATTGTGACTCTCACCTGAATAGTACTTCATTTCTCTGAAAACTAACTCCTGCCAAAAAACTCCTCTACCAAGACATCTTTTGATTGTCGCTTAAAAACTGAGAGACAAATCACAAAATTAAAATCTAGGAGTTACCTAAATCAGGGTATAATAAAAATAATTTATAGCCAAATCGGAAAAACAAAGAAACATACGGATCATTTTCGTATGAGCGAGTAAACAAACCTGTGATCTTCGAATTAAATGATCAAGGACTTTTGATCGAAAAGAATGAGAGAAGTTTCGAAATTCTAATTTTGTTGTGTAAATATATTGCCCGAGAATATAATAAAAATTTAAGGACTTCTTTGTTTTTGAAGGGGTATGGCGAGATTCATGGAGCTTATTTTTGTTAAATATATCTTGTGAATAAGTTTGCACAATCCTTTGTAATATGGCTGATTTCAAACGTCAAAATCATTCATAAATTCAGGCATTTGTGAAAATTTCGCACTATGTTTTTTCCATTAGGATCTTTCAGTGCAAGAAAGATTGTATATATATAGATCAAATTATTTTAAGTAAATGATTTCAATAAATAAATAAATAAATAAATAAAAACCTATCTTAGGTAAAACAGTAATCACATATATCATATATTTCATTATTCGGCCCAAAATATAATGCGTAAAATGTCATATCAATTTAATATAGTTATATAAACAATTTTAAAAGATTTTACTCTGAAAATTATTTTTTAATTTTAATTTATTTTTAATTATGGAAAATATAGATTTCATATGATATTATGGTGTACATTTATATTATATTTTATGCATTAGTTTAGGACCTAAAACAAATTTGAATTTATTCTTTCCTATAGTTTAATTGAAAGATTTTGATCCCATTTTAAAAAAACGGGATATACCATTTCTGGTGCATAGATATAATTTCCTTAAGGCGTGTGCTAATCACACGCACGCGTTTTATTGTTAGTGGCATTTGGGAAGGTTTCATTTGACATCATCACCTATGTGTCAGCCTACGTGGACATGCTTAAAAGCTCTTAAATCCACCGCTTTTATATATTATATTATTATTTCTTCTGTCTTTGGTTGTGAACTTGTGATTATGTAATGCGTTGCCAATTCTAGGGAGTAGGTGTTGGATATAATGCTAATTTAGTAGGGTGTGTTAGCTATGTTAGTGGGGGTTACTTTTTTCTCTTAGGATTCCCTCCATTAATCTTATTAATATGTCTTTATATCACCCCATTAACACCATTATTTAGTCTTTAGTAGGGGAGGTTTTATCTAATAATCTCCCAATTGTTATGGCTATAAAAATGGGTGTGGGAGAAACATTTCATCTTGTATCCCTCCTTAATGTTTCTCCGTTAATCTGAGCATGCCCTTGAGAGTTCCAACTCCCCATGATTGAGCACACAACTTAGGGGAGTGTTGTGTGGCCTTGAGAACGACGTCCATGCGATTGTGTCATGGTCGGGGCGACTTTCGTTTCTCATTCAATGTTCATCGATCATGACACATCGATTACAAATTCCTATTCTCTTTACAATAACCAACCTATATTTTCCAACAATTGAGAAACGAAAGTCGGTTATTGTATACGTTGTTTGTGCGTTCGGCTCAAATTGAAAATGATAAACAACGAGCATCATGTTGGGGATAATTGGGAGATAGAGGGAGAGTAAACCATGGAGAAGTTTCTCTGATAAATCTTTCTTATAAACTTTCTCAAATAATCTCATTACATCTAAACCCTTATATAGGTGTAGTCCTATGACTCTTGACTTTCCAAGTTCATAACCCTTAAACAATAAATCACTAACTTTATTTCTAATTAATACAAATTCAATGACTCTTTTATTTCACTAATTAATTTTTGGACCATCATTTCAACACATCAGACGTTGTGTATATCATTTTTGATGAAATGCTGTGTTTCATCCATGTGTCAGATTTTGAGCGAATTGTCAATTACATTCGCAGCACTTACGCATGACTTGTTTAGGATTGAGTTATCCTAAGAGCACAAGACTAGCTAGGCATCTGATGAGCAACAGTTGCGTCGTGTATATCATTGTCAACGACTATTATTATTTGAAGAATCACCGTGCAATGGTATATGGATTATATCGTGTGTTATTAAGCAGTCCCATTATATGGAGTGTTATATTTTTCGAACATGTTTGAGTCCAATTGAGGTATTATGTATTGCAACTCCAGGTATGTTGCCCAGCTTATCTACTTTAAAATTTATGTGTGAGATGTGGGAATGTCAAGAGGTGAAAGTTCCATTTGGTGTTCCAACTTTTTATTAGTCCGTGATCATGTGTGGGATAATGATGGTGCCAATTACATGCTTATACTTTGCGTATAACGTTTAAGAATGTGATGAGTCGCCTTATATTTTTTGCTGAACACGATATTAATTGATGGACTGATTTATGTGGGATAATTAATCACATGATTATATTTTTCGTATAATAAGTTTTGAGGATGTGATTGACATAGTCTCGTACTCTCATACAATATAAAGCGATAAGTTGAATCATGCAATAATTTTATAATTTGTCTATAGAGTATGGTTATGTGCGATGATCGATCTTAATATGGTGGTAATTTAATTACTTGCTTGTGAGTAAATACGAACTCTTTGTGGGAGTTTTTTTGGCTTTGTGCATATTAGAGAGGAACTTGTTGACTTGTTGACGTGAACATGTGAGAATAGTCAAGATGATATAAGCTTTAATTTGTGGGTACGTAACGTTAGTTACATGCATTTTAAAAATTGACTTGGTTCCTAAATTCTAGATATTTACAATCCGCGAGCCACATGTCTTTGGTTGTCCACCAAGTGATAAGATTAATATGTGCATGTGTGAGGTAAATTTTTGGATGATTTACTTTTGAGCCTCATAAGTGTGTGGGGCTTGTTATCAAGTTGTTTAATTCATCATGCTATTAATCAGCGGTAACGTACACTTTTGAGTTATGAGTGTGGCAAAATTAAAACTTGCGTCTGTGGACCAAATTAGAGTATTATACATGTATATATAATAACTAATGAGTACGTTATTTAGTCCACTCAAAGAGCTCTTGTGTAGAGTAGATTTAGTTCCTTTTGAGTAAACGGATCACTCTTATATAAATGGTGCGGTATTGTATCACTTGAAATTGTGGGGGAAAGTAATTGTAGTACAATGTTTTACTTTTCAAGTGATGGTCTTATCGGCCTTATTATTACTAGATTTGTGTGTTTCTCGTATGTGCTTTTTCGTGTCTATATATCAATGTCATATGAGTTGACTTATATATAGTAAAATTTGATTTAGACAAACTTTGTGAACTAGATGTGTTCGGTGTAGAGTCTAAATGGCTAGTAGAACTCTAGTGGTTGTGTAAAAAGTTTTGTTTATTGATAAATGCCCTTATGTCTATATGTACACTATTGTGTTTTGAGAAAACAATCTATTCGAGATAGATGCATTAGAGTGGCTTCTCATATGCACTAATTTTGTGAATATGAAAAATTTCTTGTACACTTTGAGTGGTTCGAAATATTTGTGATTTCGCTTTTTCTCAATCATATTTGGTAGAGAAATATTTTATGCTCAATGAGAAATAATAGTGTGTATATATTTCATATACTTTGCCTACCTATATGAGTGTAAGTAAAAGGTTTACCTAGAACCCTTCTCTTGTGTTTTATAGACTTTCACGTTGAGCTTTTGAGACGCTCTTATACGTTTATTTGTTGAGTTACCTTGGGGTACTTTTTGTTGAAGTCTTG
This sequence comes from Spergularia marina, assembly GCA_963680865.1. Taxonomy (NCBI): domain Eukaryota; kingdom Viridiplantae; phylum Streptophyta; class Magnoliopsida; order Caryophyllales; family Caryophyllaceae; genus Spergularia; species Spergularia marina. The sequence continues at coordinate 5,318,893 of OY804549.1, read as the reverse complement.
TGTTATGGGGGTTCGCTATTTAGGGGTTTCACTCGCGATTTGGATGGCAAAGATAGAATGGTTGAGAGAATAGTTGAGAGGTTTGCTAGATTGTACACCATTGTGGGGGTAATTACAAACTAGTTTACCTATTTCTCTATTACCGTATTTTTCTCAAGTCATTATTCATGTGGGAATAATGGGCCTATGCACATTGTGCATAGTTAATTGAGTTTTGTTGATTGAAAATGTATGGACACTCGTGTGTTTCATTGAGAACCGTGAGAGGTTTTTGTTGATCCTTTCAGGCTAGTTCCTATGTTGTCGAGGGGAATGGGGCTAACGCCCATGGGGTGAGGAATTCATGGTTGATACCCGAACTTGCTTTCGCAAGGGTGGTCAAACGAAGCTATGGAAAGACTCACATAGTACACACTTTCCATTCTTATGACATGTGTACTTCGATAGGTTGAGCGCTTAGCTCTTAATAAGTCCATAGCCTTCGGGAGGTCCTATTGAGACGGGCTTGATGGATTCACCGAATGTGATTGAGGTTGAACACGCTATGTTTTTAATGATCTTATAACCCTGATTTGGGTAGTCCTTGTGAGACGGACTTGATGAGATCACCGTATGTGGAGGTTGAGATTGATCTCTTAATGAGTTTACATCCATATGTTGGATGGTCCTATATTGAGAAGGATTTGGACTCACCGCTTTATTTTAATTTGTGAGGTTTAGCCTTTGCTCTTAATGATTCTATAGCGCTATTGTGGGTGGTCTATGTGGAGATAGACTAGGCAGAATCACCTACGTGAGTGAGAAGGATTGGCATCCTTCTATGAAAGACTTGGGCGGTTTTTCTAGAAGCACTCATGAGAAGGTCACCATTTGCCAAATTTGTTTTATAGCTATAGATCCTTGTGGATGAAGGATATTCGCGGAACTTAAAAGGGGTCTAAGATAAGACATGTGTCCGGAATTTACCCTGGATTTTAGGAGTTCAAGACGAAGTTCACTCACTAGATGAAAGAATCGTTCCGTTCAAATCGAAAGATACCAACAATTAAGTGTCGAGCCTTTCCTACATGCTTAGAACTGGTTGCTAACTTAGCATTAGTGGGGGATTGTTGGATATAATGCTAATTTAGTGGAGTGTGTTAGGTAGGTTAGTGGGGGTTACTTTTTCCTCTTAGGATTCCCCCCCATTAATCCTATTAATATGCCTTTATATCACCCTATTAACACCATTATTTAGCCTTTAGTAGGGGAGGTTTTATCTAATAACCTCCTAGTTGTTATGGCTATAAAAATGGCTGTGGGAGAACATTTCATAGACACCTTATATCCGTCCTTAATGTTTCTCCGTTAATGTGAGCATGCCCTTGAGAGTTTTAACTCCCCATGATTGAGCACACAACTTAGGGGAGTGTTGTGTGGCCTTGAGAACGACGTCCATGCGATTGTGTCGTGGTCGGGGCGACTTTCGCTTCTCATTCAATGATCATCGATCATGACACAGCAATTACAAATTCCTATTCTCTTATAATTCTGCCCCATACAATAACCAACCTAAATTTTTCAACAGTAGGGCAAGTACCTTCTTTTATATGGTAGAAATTAGAAAGTTTCGAAAAGTGTCGGTTTCTATATTTTTGTCAAGGCGATAATTGTTATGGTAGGAATAGTATTATGGAATAATAGGAGTATATCTCCACCTTACAGTACAAGTTATGTAACGATATAAATAGGAGTTCACCCCTCATCAATAAGACCACACACATATCATTGATTACCTTAATTCAATCTTATCATGGTATATTGGTATTAGAGCCTCTATCCTAAAGACCTCTGCAAATCGCTTCGGCTGCCTGCCGGTGGGCTAATGATCTATGGCGCCCACCGGCACAATTTGATCGTGATCATCTTTTTAGCTACAAAATAAGGCAAAAAAAATATATATATACATACACAGATCCTAACCCCGTAAGTGTTTTTGTAGGGAGTTGCTGAGTGAGCTAAATGGGATCGCCTTGAATTTCATCGGTTGAAAAGATAATGGTTGATATGACCCACTTAGTTGTGGGTAATGTTGGGTTTTAATGCTAGAAAATGATAGCATTTGGATCGGTTTATTGGCTAATTCGATTATTTGATTATTAGTGCTTTAATCTAAGAATTAGTGGTTTTTGAATGTATTTATGGCCTCAAGATTGATGTGCAAGTGTGTGGAAAGACAATGAGGCGATAAAAGATGATCCAAGAAGCGAGATGACAAGATTTGGACAAATTTGGAAGCTAGGTTGAGAAATTTCAGTACAATTACGGAAGGTCAACTTTGAAGCTTCATAACATTCAAACAGCTTTGAATTTTGCAGTAAGACCAACGGCATATTAAATTTCATGATCTTAGCTTTCCAAGAAATGGTCACACGTTCTCATAGGCCAAGTAACGAAGAAGTTATGACCGTTTGGAAAACGTCGCCAGAACCAGTCCGGCGACAGAAACAGAGAGCTTTAGACGACTCGTCTGTATTTGGGACGAGTCGTCTTGACGCTTAAGACGAGTTATCTGGATTCCGGACGAGTCATCCCGCCACTGCGTCAGTTAATTACGGGTTTCCATATCCCGTCTTGTAATCTTTTAGTATAAATACTTTAAACTTTCGGTAGTTTTAATCGTTCCGTTTTCTCAAGACCTAAAATAGTATTTTGAAGAATTATGCAAGGCTAAAGACCTTTTATTCTCGGATTATTAATCGAATATATTATTCGCCGACAATTGTGAGTTTGATTTCTAATTCTTAATTTCGTTTGAGTATTGTTTATTCTCTTGCTATCATTGTTGTTATTGATTCATTTGCTGTTAATTAGGTGGCCACTATTTAACCCTAGATTAATCTTTATTGCTAGATTCTCAATTAAAGGATTAATTGTTTGATTGTTGAACCGATTAGTAGAAACTAGGTCTAATTGCATGCTGATCATCGTGATTAGATTTAGGGGAGAATAAACATATTAATTGAAGATCGAACCGCGTGTGTCTAGATCTTACTAATCTTAGTTGATATCGTTTAATTGGTTTATGCTTTCGCTAGATTGAATTTAGGCGCGCGTCTTTGTTATCTACCGATTAGGGTTATTAGGTAGGGTTGATCTCTCCTCTTAGCTACAATTAAGAAATGATAGGAATTCATATCTCTACAACTAAGTACTCAACGAATTAGGATTAGTTGATAACTTGGGCCAATTAGGTGAGTGATAGTGGGTATTAATTGTCTGAGATCTTTTCCCCAATTGTTTTACAAATTATTCTTTTAGCTTTTGATTACTTGATCAATTACAAACTCAAAACCCTCCATTTAGTTACTTTTGCACATTTAGACAACCACCGTTCTCTGTGGATTTGACACCCACTTACCCATTACTACGTTTTAGGTTTGTGTGTTTATTTATACTATTCGTTAACCCGTGCAAAATTGCACGGTAAGCCCTATTTCATTGTAAATTTATCATGTTTAATTAAAACAACTTAAAAAGTATCAGATTTAGTTAAAAAAATTATGCCGATTCATGAATTTCAATGTAAGTAACACAATCAAAACCCTACTCCCTCCGGATTAAACTTCTCATCCTCTTTTTTTATGAATTCGACTTTGTTTTCCTCATTCCCATAATAATACGTTTTTTGTCGACTGAATAATTAGGGAGGCAAGGTAAAGATGTTGGTGATAATTAGCTTTTAAATTTATTTGCTAAATGAATCATTAAGAATTATTTATTATTTTTATTTTGAAGTGCACAAAAGGGAGCGGGAAGTTTAATCTGGATCAGATGAAGTATATGCTTGTTAGTTTTAGGTTCAGTTTTACGAATTATTATATACTTCGTATTCGATTGGACCAAAACATGTCAATTAGTCCCACTTGGTGGATTTCCTATATAACGCACATAATAGACAATAATATTCACATAGTTTCTTATTCACTACATATACCCACCGGTGTTTGATGAAGTGGGACGGACGAAGTATGAAGTTAACATTATGTTTTATTTTCTTTCAATTTTTAGCAATTAAGCATTTTCTTACTTTACTAGTTTTGTATGTGCAGTTATACAGTGTAGTCCGTATTATTTTAAAATTTGCTAACATATAATGGTCCTAGCTAACTCACCCGCGGAACATTTTTGTTGTTATCACCCGCGGAGCTCATTGTCAGCTTCTTAATTTTCGGCTTAGCTACTCGCCCATATTCTTTGCTTAATGCACGTATGTATTAGTCTGATTACACCCACGGCTTTACATAACAATCATATACAACTACTTCTAGAATAAACGTAACATAATCTCTAAGTCCTTGTTCCACATAAGAAATGATCATTCTTTAATTTGATATTAATGGAATATATGCTTAATATATATGCTGAAATTTCGGTCAAAATTGAAGAATTGTTCAAATTTTATTTCCAAATAACTTACTGTAGCATATATGGTGATATAATTTATTGGGCGTGTTATTTAATTTGGACAAAATATTAGGAATTTATGACCTTTATATATAACTTGACTATTAAAAGAAGCAACAAAATATCAATTGTCTTAGTGGTTGAAGTGTTACAATATAACCTTGAGGTCACAGGTTCAACCCTCCATCATTTTTTCAGAATTGTTATGTGACAGGTGATGAGGTGGCACTGACATCAGCAGTGACATCAGCTGTGATGTGGATGGCCTAAACATTGTCTAAAGGTTTGCCTATTAGTACATATAACTAGTTTTTGCGCCCGTGAAATCAAGGGACTGCTTTTATATTTCTCATTGCTCATTTTCCTTGTTTAAAACAGAAAGAAATTCATGAGACACCTCAATTACAATTATTCATTCATTATATTATTTTATCTAAAAATCCATAATAATTTACAAGAAATTGGTGGGGAGCGAGATACGATTTGAGCCCCCACACCCTTTGATATGGAAAAACCAATCCTAATAAAAATAAAAGCTGCAGCCTGCGCCCCGATATCCTGCGTCCTGGAGAACTGCTGGATCCGCTTTAACAGAGCAACAACTGAAGGCTCCAACTCCCCCAAAGAGGAGAAAGAGAAGGGGAGGAAGCCATAACCCAAAGCAGCGCACCTAGCCTCATACTTAGCATGCTTACGATTGGCCGCTTCCCGTACCGCCTTACCTGGTTCAAAATCCATCAATCCCGTCTGAGTCATGGGCGACGACCCAGTCAAATCGACGCAAACGTCGCGCCCTCGATCCCAAGAATAAAGCAGCATGTCTGCTGGGCGAAGATGTCGGCCATCAGCACCAATCATACCAATGTCAACCTCCTTTCCAGCTGAGATCCCTGAACGATAACAGATGTCAACCAGCGTGTCACGGACAACATTATGCTGATGTTTGACGCCAACCAACCCCGTACACGATACAGCATGATCTCCGAATATATCACCCACAAAGACCCGCGAGCAAGCAGAGCACGGGCGATCAATGGTGAAAAGAGGCACCCCAAGACGGTAACAAAGCACGCAACGATAAGTACGACCATTCATGGTCTGACCCAACCCCGAAATAGGGACCACCCTAAGCCAATCGGAACTGTGTGCACCCTGCTGTGACTTCCACAAAGCCAACTGACGTGGTGTCAAGGAATAAAGAGAAGCGGCATCCCTAGCTACCCGAGCGAAATACATATCTGCCAATCGTTTCATAAGTCGAGGGGCAGTGATCTCGCCAGGATTACCCAAGATATCAACCTCTAAAGTCCGATTAAAAACACCAACAACGTCAGCAAACGCAGACCCCAAAGAGACAACACCAGCATTACGGAGAAGCTTAGACTGCAAGTCAGCAGACTGAAGTCGCGACGCTAAAAAAGCATAATGGACAGCATCCCCGGCTGAATAGACACCAAGCCCTCCGAATGAAAAAGGCAAGGTACGAGCCTCCACTGCCAATCACCGAGACCCGGACCTGAAGCAACAACGATACGCTCCAAGGAAGAGCGTAGGGCCGCATCAAAAGTTAGCCGGGCCGACTTAAAAATGCGCGGTGCACAAGTACGCAATGCGAAATATAGCTTAGAGACCCCAGTGCAAGCCCGAAGAAGTAACAACTCACTCTGAGGATCGTTAAGCTGAGCAACCGCGTCCATGAGTTCAATGGTCTTAGCCACCCTCTGCAAAACCATAGAACTACAAAACTCAAAAACGACACTAACAGGCCCACCTAATAACTTGACCCCGAGGAGAGGCCTAGCAATATTAGGAGGGAAGACACCAACAAGCCGGCTCCGCAGATCCTCCGTAGGCCAAAAAACCTCAGTTTTATCAACATTAAGGTGGAGACCCAAACGAGGACCCTCTGCCTGAATCAGCTCCAAGACCTGGCCTACAACCAAGGTATCACCGACAATTGTGCCATCATCCAAATACCATGCCTGCAAACACAAGTCAAAAGCGTCTCTAATCTTAGATGCCAAAGGGTGCAACACCAGAGAAAAAAGCAGCGGGCCTAGGGGGTCACCCTGCTGCACCCCCTGACACGACAAAAGAGTGTGCTCTCCATAATATAATCGAGCAGGGTTGGAGTAACAGAACTCTACCCAACGAGCGAGAGCGGGACAGCGAAGACGAACTTCCTGAAGCATAGCGGCGCAATCCACCATGTTAAAGCATTCCAAAAATCTACCAATAACATCGAAAGACCCACCTCCTCCCCACGACTCTCAACCAAGCGGTTAACAGCATGTAAGATCGCCTCACCACCCCCAGACACACCCACACCAAACTGAAGGTCCGCGAAATAATCACCCAAAGAAGGACCCAATAAAGAGGCCCCCACCTTGGAAACCAGACGCCGCCACACTGTGCCCACAGCAATAGGGCGAATACCACCTCCCGGGTTAACTAGAGGAGTGAGTGGCGCGCTAGCTACAAACGGACCCAAAACAGAAGGACACTGCCCATCTAGAAAGAGGTTAACCACACGAGTAATCGAGGCAAGCAGCTCATCAGAAACTGCCACAGCGGCACCACTCAAACAATCCATAAGATGCTGAGCACGCAAACCGTCACGCCCACAAGAAGTACCACGTGGAAAACTCCTAATTCGATCTAGAACAACAGCAACCGGAGCATCAAAATGAGGTTGATCAACAGGTAAGGCAGGCAAAGACGGTCCAGGAGCAACTGGGTGTTTAGCCTGCAAATCCTCCAAAGTGGCCTCAGAGTAAGGTGCAATACCCGAGGATGAAAGAACACGAACCGCCGCAGTAAAATGACCATCAGAAACCTTACGCCTACACTGCATGACATTACGCTCACACATCTACTCCAGGGCCTCATCATCAACATTCATCAAAGGAGGCGAATCCTCAGCCAAAGTATCCTGAATAAGCTGCCACGCACCCTCAGGCTCAGCCCAAGTATGAACAGCTCGAACAATAACCTTCTCCTGCAAACGGCGCCTAGTAGCAGACCGACGTTCACGACAACTCCGCAGCGTAAAAGTTCTGAGTGTACACATCGGCAACACAAACAACTGAATCCAACCAAAGATGTCATCAAGCCTACCAAAAACCCTATCAAGCGCCCCCTTGAGTAACCGAGAAAAACTCAGACGACACTTCGAAGGGATAGACTTAACCGTGCGCAACCGCTTAGAAAGCAAACGGTCGAGGAGAGCAACATCAAAACCCGAAGACAAAACCCCTATAGTAATATCCACAGGCTGTGAGCCAGGGACAGACGGTCTGTTCAAATTATAGAGGACAAAACGAACAACCCCATCGCCAGTATCCGCGGGTCCCACAAAATTAGACCTACTACCATGACGACACTCAGAACGAAAAGTGTGGGTCTTGAAACAATCACCGCAAAGCTAACGACTCATACGCCTGAAAGTGGACTCGATTTCATCAAAAAGGGTCACAGAAGTAGAAAGAGCCTGTTTAGTGACATCAAGGGCAGCACCAGTAAAATGATGATTATGCAAATGACCCACCAACGAACTCAAAGTAAGACCCCGCCCACCATTATTCTGACACCCGTTAAGGCCAGAAAAGGGGCAATGAAACCTCACAGTCCCAGACATACAAACCGAAAAAGACAAAAAAGCACACAAATAAAACAAAAGAAATAAAAAGGGGTCACAAACTCACACCCAACAAACTAAGGGATCCCCGCCGGAATCCCCACAATCTCACGCCCCTCTCCACGGCCAAGACTCAGACCGTCGAGGGACAGGTGATCAGAACCGGTCACCCACGACGGACGGCAAACGGAACCCGCTCCCCCATCGCACAACCAACCCTGCCACCGAGAAACGAGAAACCCTAAAAACCTATCCGACGAGGGGCCGGGACGGGCCCCCACCAAACGCCCAGACGGAATATCCAGGGTGAGGGTTGATGATGATCAGCGATTGAAGGATGATCGGCGATTGTGGAGTATCTTGATCGCTGATGATGAAGACGAAATGGTTGATGACGAGCGTTGATGGTTTGATCGGCGTGATGATTATTGTGTAATGTACGACAGTTATTTGTTACCATTGATTATCGGTTTGTCCTTTAAGATTGTTCTGACATAAGAATTTAAGTGTTACAATATTTCGTATTACATCTTTGAGTTCCTTATCTTTGTCAAATAGACTGAAGAAAATATCTAAATCTAGCATATAATTGATTAATTCTAAATGTACTGAGATGATTCTTAAATTACCCTGATTTAGATTGAACAATTGAAAGCTCTAATTAAATTTCGTTCGATCCCTGTTGACCAAGCCTAAATTTTAAGACTTTTAAGGGTTAAGGCCTTGTTTGATAGATTTACATCCACCTGATCTAATCTGATCAGATTTAATTTGAATGTAATTGATTTGGACATTTAATTTGAATGACTCTGAATTGAGTTGATCTTATATGTATATATTGAATTTAACTGAATTTGAACGAATTAATGTAAAAAATGGACTAAACTTAGTGACCATTTTTTGAATAGTCTGATTTGAATTGATTTGAATTAATTTGATGATCTGATTTGAATGCATCTGTTCGTATCTGAAATGCCTCATTTTATAGGATTGCATTTTTATGATATAATCTGATCTGATTTGAATAATATTGATCTGATCTAATTTGTATGACTCAGAACTGATTTGATATGATCTAAATGTTTTGAAAATTTGATTGAATTTCAGCGCATTAGTAACAATTAAGGACTGAATTCATTGGTCGTTATTTGAACATTTCTGGTCTGATCTGATCAGCTCTGATCTCATTTGAATGACTCTGATTTGATCTAATCTGATTCGAATGACTTTGATCTGATCTAAATTCTCCTTTAATTAGGTCATACCAAACTAAGCCTAAGTCCTATTACGCTCTGTTGATAGGACTACATCTTTGTGACTTGATCAAATCTGATTTGATTGCAAGTGATCTGAATTGATTTGATTTGAATGACTATCTGATCTAATCTGAATTTGTTGAAAATTTGTTGAATTTCATCGCATTTATATCAAAACTTGACTAAATTCATTAATCACTATTTCAACAATTCTGAACCGATCTTATCTGATTTGAAGTCATTGGATTTGATCTGATTTTAATGCATCTGAACTGATCTCAATACACTGTTTTTAAAGTCCTATCAAACAGAGTCTAAATGAGACAAATTAACCACATTACAATCCTAATTATTAAAAGATTGATTTTGAAATAGAACATCAATTTGAAATATTATGTGATATAATATTGAAACATCCGATAATAATTCGATCATTGAGGAAACCTAAAATGACCAATTTCGATTGAACTTATCTATGAAATGACCGAATATGACAAACCCCATCATGACCTAACCAGATTGCCTATTATTATTCCGAATTTAGTCCAAGCTTCAAAATGAATTGACATGATTCGTAAAAGACTGCGACTTAGCTTGACCCGTTTTTAATCTAAGCTTACCGCAACACATATTCTACTCTTCACTGATAATTGATCCAAAAACATTAAACCTTGAAGCGAATCATATTCTAAGATTCATGTAACCATAATCGATATATGGTGTGTGCATGCATTTTAGTAAAATCACATTTTCATAGTCTAATGCAAAATTAAAAATATCAATTACCAAAGCTATCAAACTACATTATATATAGTCTTTTAGTACAATACAGCCATATAAAAAATTGCGATACATAATTTGGAGGTAACAATAATTTGAGAGTACAAACACAAACACTTATATAAAGACTAACAATTATTAATACATAAAACTATTAAAAGATTCTAACATTCCTCTAAATTGTTGTATGAGAAAAAAAAATCTATACTCCACTATGTTAATATCTAATTCTTTAGCCTAACTCTGCTCTCTCTTTTAACGTGTCAAATATGTGTTTCATGCAAATTTTTGTCTCCAAATCAAACAAATAACCAAGAGAATAGCCAAACTAACATGTAACTGATAAATTGGCAAGCGAATAGCTAAGATACACAAAGTTTATTGTCATTAGTTGAATGAATGATGATGATGAATTATCATATAAATGATGAAATTGATGAGAATTAATTAGAAAGAAGTTGAAATGTTTTCAACATTGGAGAAGGCAGCTCAAAAGACTGTATTCCCTAAAATTAATTTGGAATGACATATAGACTGATAATGTGGAATTAAACTAAAAGAAATTGCTCTTAGCATGCCACGTGGCTTTTGGAAGCTTTTTTGTTAGCCTATTAATATTATTATATAGATATTTGATTTAGGCATACGACTTTAGCCTGTCAATGGTATGGCTGATATTTTGGCAAGAAAGTCAAGAAACACGTTGAACATTCACTGTTCAATTGTGCGTTCCTAATGACGAAATTAAGGAATTTTTTTTATTAAAACTACGTCTTCTTTCCCTTCAGAGAAGAAGCTGTTGGGAGCTCCTTTTCGTAGTAACTCAATTTATTTCCTTGGTTTGGGTAAATTATAACATGGTCCCGAAAGCACAAGGATCATGGTGGGCTCATGAAATAAAAAATGAAAAAATCATTTTTTAAGTGTGATCATTAACCTTCTATTGTGAGAAGGACTACCATGCAAGCTCCTTGTGCTCCTGGAAGTATTGTATAAACATTGTTTGCTTTGTTGTAGTTGTTGTATGCTGGAACTCGTTGTTTTTTCTTTTCTTGTTGGTCTGTATTACCTTTGTAATTTCCTTTTTAATTCTATCTATTGGCGCCTAGATTCCAAAAAAATAAAACAATACTCCCTCCATAAACAAATACATAACGTTTTCAGATTACAAGGTGAGACTTTGACTATCGTTTTTAGAGAGAAATACATATCAAAAAATTATAAAACATATACATCGTTGGGTATGTCTCCAAAAATCCTTTCACACAAGTATAGTTTCATAATTTTTACTAATATATCTCATGAGTCATGAGATATTGATGAATAAATGGGACGTCTCGAAATGTGAGAAAGTCATATATCCCTCCATTTTTTGTATTCTTTACGTTTGGTTTGAATTTCTCTCACAGATTCAAACCAAACGTAAATTACCAAAAAAAAAAAAAAATAGAGGGAGTAAAATTTTATGGAGTGAGTAAAATTTAGGAATGTAAAAAATGTATAAATATGGACTTATAAGTATGACCATACCATATCTCCCAAATATGTTGCATAACTACTCTTTTCACCGTGCTACGCACGGTCTTTGTTGATTAGCGTGTTTGATCTTATGCGTAAATTAATAAAATAGAGATATTACAATATTAGTCAGCGAATTCTTCAATTTTCGCCAAACCGCATAATATTAATTGTTGTATTTCTTTCTCCACTTTTTCTGTTATTTTAATACTTATTCTCACCACGATTATTAACAATATCATATACCACGATTTAAATCAATCACCTCTAAATTACAAAAATAGATAGAGTAGTATATATTAGTGATCAATATCACTGTCCCTTGTCGTCTGCATAATACCAATTCTCATGGTTTACTCTCCACTATAAATTATTTTGATATTTCATTTCATGTATATATTCATAATCACAACATTAAATGCCTTTATATATAATTATCAATAAAAGAATCAACAAACATTAATTGGCCTAGTGGTTGAAGTGTTAAAATGCAACATTGATCTCACAGGTTCGAGCCTTCATAGACTCATTTTTGCGGATTTGACTGTGCGCTTAGGTGATGAGGTGAAATTTCTTGTGTGGCATGCATGTTTGCCTGTCACCTATGTTGCATGTGAGGTGGAGGATTACGTGTCGCGCCCACACGGTTTCCATCCAACTTTAATTATCGGGTTTGATCTTATGCGTAAATTAGTGTAATAGATGTATTACAATATTAGTCATCGACTTCTTCAATCTATGCCAAACCGCATAATATTATTTCTTGTATTTCGCTCTCCATTTTTTTTGTTATTTCAATATTTTTTTTCTCACCACGATTATGAACAATAACATAACACGATTTATATCAATCACCTCGAAATTACAAAAATAGATAGATTAGTATATTAGTGATCAATATCATTGTCCCCTCCCCATCTTCATTGAGTAGTGTGGATAAAAGTGTCACCAAAAACAATTAGTGTGTTTGATTTTACACGTAAATTGCTGAAAAAAGAGAGTTACAATATTACTCATCCATGTCTTCGTTTTTCTCTGAACTGCATAATACCAATTCTCGGGTTTTCCTCTCTTAGCTTCTTTTTTGGTATTTTAATATTTATTCTCGTCAAGTGTATGAATAATATCATATACCACGATTTATGTCAACCTTCTCATAAATTATTTTGATATTTCTTTTCATGTATGTATTTATAACCTCAATATTAATGGCCTTTATATATAATTATGTTGATAAAAGAAGCAACAAACATCAATTGGCTTAGTGGTTGAAGTATTAAAATGCAACTTTGAGGTTGCGGGTTCAAGCCTTCATAGCCTCATTTCATTTTTGCGGATTTAACTGTGTGTCATGTGATGAGGTGTAATTGCTTGTGTGGCATGCACGTTTGCATGTCACCTATGTGGCACGTGAGGTGGAGGATGACGTGTCGTGCCCACACATTCAACTTTATATATATATATATATATATGATTCGTAATATGCATTCGAAAATTTTCAACTCAGTTTGTATAATCATAATTTTATTTTATTTTATTTTATTTTGGGAGATCAAGGTTTTGCAATAACGATTTTTCTAAGCATGATGAGAAGAACTAATCATCTTTCTTAATTCTTATTCGTATATATAAGTAGTGATTTCCTCAATTAATCTATGAGATCTCATATTTTATTTTTTCAAGTGAGAATGTTACTTAATTAAGGAAGAAAATTGACTCTTATCATGTGCCTTGTGGACACATATTAGAAAAACCGTTGCTATATACAATTAGAGGTTTAATCATATGAGTCAGATGTACTAGCCCCAACAATATAGCTCGAAAACCCAATTTGTTAACGTCCTTCTCACTTCCAGGGCTCGAAATATGGCCAGATTATTCTAGGGTCTAGGGCCAAAGAACATTTAATGTGGTTGCATAAATTGGTGGTCACAACTCACAACTAACATACAACTTGCTAGATCGTGACCAGTATGATAAAATATACGAGGACTAGGCAGGAGGGCCTAAGGTGTGATCATCAATTGTGTGCGTAGTGTGGTTGGTATCTCCATCCTGTGATCATCTATAACTTGGGAAATTGAGGTGTATATTTCTACAATACGTATTTAACTACAACTACCATATATAAATGAATTGATTAATCTGACTTAGCTTGGGGAGTTGAGATTTATCATATATACTCGTAATGTACAAGTTTTGATGTACAAAGATTTGTAAGAGTGAAAAAAAATACAAAGAGTATAATACACAACATAAAAAAATGGGTTCAGAAAATGGTGTGAGCAGCAACAACACTCATGGTGAGCTTATACATGTGTTGATGATCTCTTTTCCTGGTCAAGGTCATGTAAATCCACTCCTTAGGCTCGGCAAGCGTATTGCTTCCACGGGTCTTCTGGTCACTTTCGTCACCACGGAAGACTTCGGCCGCGATATCCGCAGCTTGAACAACTCTATTTCGAGTGAACCCGTCCCAATTGGGGACGGGTTCATCCGATTCGAGTTCATCGATGATGAACTTTCGGATGAAGACCCTATAAGAAAGGACCTAGACAGGTACATCCCACACTTGGAGTCAGTGGGCTGGCGCTGGGTACCCAAGACACTGGCCCGTATGACCCGAGAGGGTCGGCCCGTGTCATGTTTGATGAACAATTCGTTCATTCCGTGGGTGTGTGACGTGGCGGAGGCTGTGGGGTTGCCTAGTGCGGTGCTATGGCCACAATCTTGCGCTTCTTTCTTGACTTATTATTACTTCCATCACGGACTTGTCCCTTTCCCTACCGAAAATGCCCTCGAAGTTGATACTCAAATTCCAACTTTACCCTTACTGAAGTGGGATGAGATCCCTACCTTCCTTCACCCAACGACGCCGTACCCTTTCCTCAGAAGGGCAGTCTTGGGACAATTCAAAAATATCTCAAAGCCCTTTGGTATCATCATGGACACCTTCTATGAGCTGGAGAAGGAGACCATTGACTTCACCATGAAGCTCCTCGGCCCAGTCCCGGTCAGGCCCATCGGGCCTCTATTCAAGAAGGCCGTTGTTGGGTCGGATAGGGTCAGGGTTGATTCGTACAAGGCGGATAACGACTGCTTGAAGTGGCTGGACGGGCGGCCCGACGGGTCGGTGGTGTACATATCCATGGGTACGATAGTGTACTTGAAACAGGAGCAGATTGATGAGCTGGCAGCTGGTATCGAGGCGTCTGACGTGTCATTCTTGTGGGTCCTCAAGGAACCCCACCCGCATATGAGCTCCATTCCACACACTCTGCCTGAAGGTTTCTTGGAAAGAGTTGGCGACAAGGGCAAGGTATGTTTAAAGCAGTCGATATCACTCGGTGACGTCTTAGTTCGTTCCTAAATATTCGATGATTGTTGGGTTTTGAACTTTTGAATTCGAGTCATATTAGGCATAACTCATAACTCACAAATATCGTACGAATTAGCTACACTCTGACAGCAGCCTAATTTAACAACTTATGCAAATGAATAAAGAAAAAGAAGTAAGCCTATGTATGTAGTCAATGTAGATATAAAGTTAATTTCTTTGATGAAGAAATGTAAAGTTAGTTAGAGGTTTACAAATTACCAAGGGTAAATTCTACAAAAAGTTACGGTTGTGTATGTCTTGTTTCGGGTGAATTCTGAATAGAGTCAGAGAGAATAAATGTGTGCGTTTGTTCAAAAAAAGCGGTGCACGCAGTAATGTTAGATTATTAGGAAAATGTATTTGTCATATGATGGTATGACTTTAATTGTGTGTTATGACGCTCATGAAGAGTATGATTTGATATACTCTCTTCATTTCATTCATTTATTTACGTTGGACTTGCGTTGTCTTCATAAAATCCGACCCAACGTAAACAAATGAATAAAATGGAGAGAGTATAATGGCAAGCATATATATAGAGGACCTTATGCCACTTAGACTTGGAAAAATATGTGGCCGTAAGTCGTAACTAACTTCCAGACATATGTTTGGTGGAGAATGAGAGAGAGTGATGATACGTGGAGTATTGCTGAAGCTGAAAATTCAATTGTCATATACTCCGTATCTCATCATAGTAATGATGTTAATGTACAATTTCTTACATTTGGAGTTCGGTACAACTGAGTTGCCATAGACTCGCATCCCTAGTCAATAGACCAATGAGTTAGTTCTGATTTACTTCATATGGTAAAAATTGTGTCAATGTGCATATGTTATCGTGTATCAACTTATATGTCGTCTTATTGTTAATGTTAAGTGTTAAATTATATATGACTGCAGATTATTAATTTCAGTCCCCAAGAGGAAGTACTAGCACACCGAGCAGTAGCGTGTTTCATGACACATTGTGGGTGGAACTCGTCAATGGAGGCAATAACCTCGGGAGTGCCAGTGATAACGTTCCCACAATGGGGTGACCAAGTGACCGATGCAAAGTTCCTGTGCGACGTATTTGGTGTAGGTGCAAAATTATGCAGGGGTGAGCACGATAAGAGAATTATCCCTAGGGCTGAGGTCGAGAGGTGTCTACGTGAATCCACCTCCGGCCCTAAAGCTGCTGAGATGAAGAAGAATGCCCTGAAATTGAAGGCCGAAGCCATCCAGGTGATAGCAGATGGGGGTTCGTCGGACCTTAATTTCAAAGTCTTTGTGGATCAGATCCGGGAAAGGAGTCCGAAAGTCCTTGCCAAAGCTAATGGACATTAATGTAACTCCCACATATATTTCACTATTTCTTGTTTGTACTTTTGGGAGGAATCAAGATGGATAATACAGGCAGAATATTGTCGTTCACAACTTATGGAATCGCAGGCCTTTCTATTAATTAAATTATCATTCTATTCTTTTGTAAACTTATAATTTTGATCAATAATTATGTTTTTTTATTTAAAATTTTCACTTTCAATCATGAATAGGATAAAAGTCCCGTGCGTTGCATAATTTTGATCAATAATCAATATGCTCCATGTCTCCATACACGCTCAATAGATATCGTACCTTCCGTATATTTAGCAAAGTCTATCCAAAACTGTGCACATCCATGTGTATTTTATTTTATTTTGACAAGGTATATAGGTACCATATGCTGCTATCTCTCAAAGACTCAAATAACCTCGTCAAAAGAGGGGGAAAAAAAAGTTTTTTTGACAATGTTCCGTTCTAGTACTCAAAATGACTACACTACCCTTGCGATTGCGATTTTATCTATGAGATCATGACTTGATCACAGTGATCGAACTTTCGAACAATAGGCAGTATTACCATACGACTTCGCAAGTCACAGAAACAACAAATCTTAGCAGCAGCCAACCATCTTCTCTTCACTATAAGCTACTCATAAATTATCCACAGCTCAAACACTTGAGGAGTATGAAGTGCAGTAAGCTTAATTCTCAAGCTATTCAACTCCTTCAACTTCAAAAACATAGGCCAGATAGTTTACCAACTGCTATCAATTTGACATGGCTCTTCTCTAGCAACCCAAAAAACGGGCAATCTAGCCTTAGAATTACTCCCCAGGCTCACCCTTTCGATGTAGCAGCTTTTCCTTCTTCTCTCACCCTTGCTCTTGCGAAACCTGCTGCTGATCCTTCAGTCCTCCTCCAAACAAGGTGAACATTTTGTCGAACTTCGCGTTCGTTGTCTTCTCTATGCACAATGTATGATGATTTCCCAAATGGTGCTTGTTTCTGGGTGTAATGTGATGCTCTTTCTTTTTGCAGTGCACTGATGATTGTACTATACATTATAACCAATTTTGTTGTGCCGCAACTTATTTCCAAAAGATTTGGACTCGGCGATGCTGATGAAGATGAAAATCCCAGAAGCTGAACGCGAGCCGAGCAATGAGAAAACGTACACCATGTTGTAGTTCATAGGGTTAGTTTTCAGCTTTGTTACTTGACAACATTTTGCTGTGTAAACACCAAGATTCTATTCCATTTCTGTATTGAATACTGTATTTGAACAAAGAATATATGTTACAAAGATATGAAATGAATTTTGATGGACTAATGACCCTAAATAATTTACAATTGACTATGAAAGTATGAAACGTTCTTCAAATAACTGTCCAACCGTTTTCATCTAGGTTACCACCCGAGTTGGTGGTTTGTGATGCTGTGTTTTCAGGTTTAGGAGGTCGTTTAGAGAAGAGGGAAGATCTGTTGTCGAAAAAATTTGAAAAGGGCTGGCGAGTTTGAGTGCCGTCTGGGCTGTTACGTTCATCGGGAGATGACTTTTTTAGCCTATTTTTGCGGGCAAACATTTGGGTGAATTTTTTGAACCGGTGTTTGGGTTCCTCGGAGGAATTCGCATCTTCAGGCTGCTTCATCACCTTCATGATATCCTCTGGGCGAACAAATATTGCCTCCACTGTTTCATAAACCTATACAAAGGACTATAATTAGCTGAAAGTTCACTTTACACCAAAATTTCAATATTAAGATTCATCAGGAATTCAAATAAGAATACATGTAGAACAGAACGTGAACTATTGGAAATTTGGAACAGTAGACATTCGCTACTCCCATACTTCCAAAGTTCCAAAGATTTGTTTTAAAACAGACTTTCGCAATTATCCATCAATCTAAGCCCTATCTAATTATCACAAGATCATCGATTTCTTTTTTGCTTCTGTGATTGGTATTGTAGTTTTCGAAACCAGTAACAATAATCAATAACGCATCGGCCAACAGTCATTTTTATAGTATAATCAGTGATCAACACAATTCCCAAACAAAAACTCCATTCATTCAAGGCATACCTGGCAAAGATCATCGATTTTCTCTATCCATGCCTCACCTTGGCATGACGCTACCACAAAATCCTTACAATCAGAGAACAGTTTTAAAATGCTGTCATCTGTAGACAGTTTCGCTTCAGCAATGACAAATCCTAAACCAAGCTGAAATTCAAAAGCTTGTCAAAGGTACAAGAAAGTATCGCCACAAAGTCTGACATTCAATGAGGGGGCGTTAAGAACTTACCAATGATCGGAATAGCTGTCCAAAGAGCTGAGAAGGAGACATATCTTCTAATTCAGCCAGAACACCTTCCCTGCAGAATGCACCAATTTCTATTAGTTAAAAAGTCTAAAAACCTGAGTAGAACAAATCAGACTTCAGTTCTCTCTCATAAAACTTACACTGCTAAATCCTCGTCAAAAAGTGGAGCTTGTCGAACAGCAGGAACAGGCTTGGCTGTTTCCCAAAGTTCTCTCCACAAATTACCTGCAAAAAAAAAAAAAAAAACACTGAAAGCGTTCTAAAACGAACCAACTTGAAAGAAGCTAAATGACCCAAGGTGTATAAACCGAAAAAGCAGACAAGGATCTCAAATAGACAATAGTATTCCATTTTATCCACTGATGCAGACAGTGTTGCTCCACATATCTAGTTCCACATCTAGGTGCAGTCTCAATAGGTTGTCCGAGTATAACTTTAGTGCCTCAGTATAATATTTTCTCCCATGTCCAATAACAGATGACTAAAGTGCTTGGAGTCAATGTCAGAAGTGCAGCTTATTGAGGGTGGTCGACGACCATCCAAATAAGACAAAAAATCCAAATTTTGCACTATTTAAGAATTCATTTCTCTGTGTAATTTGACCGCCCATTAATTAAAATATCTCTACATATGAATATGGCCCCCGTCCACAAGGGTGTGGCTCAATGGTTAAAGAGTGAAATTCTATCCAGTTGTTCTCAAGTTCAAACCCCACTAGGGATGTGATGCTTAAGATTATGCCTCTCTGATCTTCTACCTACCACACATGCAAATGTGTCTAATTGGTTGTGTGGCCTGTCGCGTGTTGAGTATACCCACGGGATTTACCCAAAGCACACCTAAGGTGGCAGTTGGGGGTTCCCCGTGTCAAAAAAAAAAAAAAAAAAAAAAAAAAAAAAAAAAAAAAAAAAAAAAAAAAAAAAATGGCTCCTCATATTTAAGTTTAAATATCCATTGTTATTAAAGTACTACCTTTCATAACACCTGAGGAACAAGACCTCATTCACAAATTAAATATAAACCACTCGACTTCATGTCATGTTGGATTATTTTTAGTGACAAATGTAGAGGGAAAAGCAGGTATGGAGCGTTTACTATTAGGAAAATCACTTTTGAATGATGCAAGTGAGGATCAGTGGGAGGGCTGCATTAAAGGTACACAAAGGGCAACAAAGCTTGGAACATCAGCTCAGACCAGCTGAATAGAGAGTAAACACCTCATTACCACAAAAGAGGCAAATGAAATATGTCCAGGTGAAAAGCTAACCTTCTTTCTTCATACGGCTACTTAATCGACCTCTCGAAGATGTTGACTCCCCTGCAGCTGAACTAGCATCAGATTCATTGCCAGACTCGTGCTCTGACCAATCAGGTGGAGAGTGCCATCTTACAAAGTCTTCAAGAGTACATCCAGGGTTTGCAGCCTGAGAAACAATAGAACACAGAATGTCACATGAAATGTACATGGAGACCATGTTATGCTTTTAGAACATCAGAAGCAATACGAAAACAAGACATGTGTCCCACTTCCTTAACTGTTGACACACCTTAAACGCTTGCATATCAGACAAGAGATGGGAACAACCAGCACCAACACTGCATATCAATGATGAAAAAGCTGTTAAACTATGAAACTCACAAAGGTATCACAATAGAGCTAAACAACTTCTAAAATTAACTGTGAAAAATGGGCAATTGCGAGTTTTTAATTTGGCATCCTGCTTGTGCTTGACCGTACTACAAGTGAACTCATGAAATTAAACCCGTATTAGTATTTTCTCAATCTCAATACCAGTAGGTATCTGAAGCTAACGGTGTCCCTGTCATACATCAAGCATACTTAGATACCTAGTTATTCGTTTGGTATAAAACTGGTGTGAGTACTCATCCTTACCAAAGGCAAAGTTGTACAAACAAGATATAATATGCCACACTGGAAAAAAAAAATACAAATGGCAATGTAACAAAAAGAGAGGCACTTTATGGCAATCCTGACCTCCCTGTTCGCAGGACAAACTCTTCAGCTTCTCGGGCAAGATCCTCTGTGAGCAATGGTCCTTCCTGCGATAATTGATGAACAGTTACACCTTATAAGATAAGGAAAAGCAAGATAGCAGAAACAATCATTTGCCACACTACAACCATCGAACCTGTGTCAATGGGGCATATATGGGCTCTCCAGTTTCCAGCATTGTCAAGTTGTCAGCCTGACGACTGGCTCCCAGTCTTAAAACAACTTCCCCAGCGATTGTTTTGGCATACAGAAATGAACCTGAAGTGATACTTTCGACTGAAGATGGCACTCCATCAGCATCACAATCAGCGTCTCTCATCAATGAATCCAAAGAATCAGTAGCAACAGCACGGCGTTTCTTTCTAGAAACACAGCAATTCATAAGTTGCATTTGTTGATAGAGAAGACAGTAATTCAAATCTGGTACTGAATCGAGAGGAACACCAGGTATATATTGCTCTTCCAACCAAAGTGTTCTGAGCTGCACAAATGGGGAGTTGAGTAAGTTTCAGGGAAGGTAAGCAACTACTGAAATCAGAATCTCCATATGGAGGGGAAATGAGTGGTCTACCACACCCTAATTCCTAAAACTAAAGAAAGATAGTACTCAACAAGAGGCAGACAAATATTCAAAACCCATCTTAGTCAGCACAGCAGGTCATATGAAGAAGAGCCTTAACATATTCACTTCTCGGAATAAAGGTTCAGAAAAGACCATTAAAAGAAGCTCTTAGGAACATTTATCGCATAAATTTGAGTTCAACCCTTGGAATAAGTAGATCAACGTTGACTTGCAACAAAACTCTGATCAATGGAAGTGCTGTGGTTAGTTAAATTTCAGTGTCACTCCGACATGCCTTGTGTATTTTTAAACTTTAACTAATACTAAAAAAAAAATTTAACTATAGTGAGATGATAATTTTTTTGGTTTGAGACAATCGGAGAAAGGGGCTATGTTTTACTCAAAAAATTCAAGATATATTTAGTATGATGAAGTACTTACTTCAGCAACGACCCTAAACCAAAACTGTCCCATCTTCCGCAACGTCTTAAAACTTCCGATGACTTCAGATATTTTAACGATCAAACTATCTAGTGGTGCACCATGAATCTCTCTTGGCAATGTTAAAGCGCTAGGGAGACTTTCAACTTGAAAACCAACTTTCCGACTAGGAGTAAGTCCCTCTGCGAATATCTTGCAGATATTACAATGGAAGTGAAAGATCACCAAGAGATAATTAATTGGACAAAATGAAAAAGCACATAGTACTTGACCATGTCAGAGCTATGAACTTACCAGCATCAAGAATAGACTGAATAAAAGCCCAAACTTTGTCATCACTAAACTCAGATGAAACCTTTTCCTCCTTCCCTCGTAGGACTAACGACTTTACTGCTGAAATGCCCAAACTTGCTCTTTCACGAACTGGTGAAGAACTTGCAGATGATGTGAGAAGGTCCCTAACAGACTTATAGTTTCTTTCTGAACTGGCAAGGATGAAAGTTCCAAATGAGTATTAGTGAAATAACAGAAAAGCAAACTGAAATTAAATTTATGTGAACTAAAATTAAAATAAAAAAAGACTACTGAAAAACTAACATAAGACACAAGGCATTATCTTCAGCACCGTCAGCACGAAAAAAATCTCAGATAGGTCTAGAATTAAAGAAAAACTGCTTTCTGTTAAAAAAAAAAAAAAAAAAAAAAAAAAAAAAAAAAAAAAAAAAAAAAAGGTTTCTAACTCAGGTGACATACCACGCCGATTTATTGGAAGAGAACATTTGCAAAATAAAGAAGCAAAGAAACTGATCACATATGAAACTATCAGTAGATAGCAAACTTACTCAATAGCAATGGCCAACTGTTTCAACACAGAAGCGGGTGGGATTATATCTCTGTTATTGGCATCACAGCCATCTGAAAGAGCCTGAGTCTCAAAACCCTGAAATGATCAGAAAGAAATTTTAAGAGAATCCCCAAGTGAGCAAGTACTATAAAACCTCGCAAACTGATGAAGACAGGCCAGTAATCAGGATATTGATCTAGCATTCCAACAACAACAACAAAAAAAAAAAAAAAACAAGCATTGACAGACATTTAGTGTACTTCTAGAAGTGATACAAACGTCACCTTCTACGCTCACTTTAATTTTCACAAATCACGAGTGACTATAACTCTGAAAAGCTGAGAATACATGCTGGAGTTTAGCCGGTTAACAGCTGAAAAGCAATAATTGGAACCATAACAAAACTCAATATTTTCTCACCCAATTCAATCATTATTCTTATGTTGCCAAGCTTGGATGGGTCCCTAAAAGTTCTGGTTTCAGACTTCAGAGTAACAGTTCGTACACAGTACGCAATCTGCCTGTTCTTAAATTTTAATACAACATAAGATACCACACTGAGTTCCCCTACGCCTGCAGTTAAGTTTCAAATTAAAATGTAGACTCTGAGACATTCAAACTACTAAGCATATCATGTAGAAGCCAAACACAGATCACTTGATAAATAGGTAGCTGTAGCAAATGATGCACGATTTTCCTCACAAGGCAAAACACCTTATATTACATCAGCCTATGATGGTTCGCAGCGGACTATGCTGTGGAAGACTAGAGGTGCAGCAAGGGAACGTATGGAAAATTGCGATATCCCCCATCAATCCATCATGAATTTAATTCTCACCTTTGATTCAGAAGCGACCTTTTCATTATAAAGGTACAAATTTTCGTCATATATCAGGAAGGACATCTTTGGGCTCTCAACCTTCTCTACGTCTTCGTTTCCCTTTCTACCTTTTCCGATATTCTTTAGTCTCTCATGCCATTCCTGCTTTGTCCCCAAACTTGGTGGTTTCCATCGGAATTGCTTGGACTCATTGGAAGCCTGTTACCACAATGTGATTATATAAAGGTTCTGTCAAACTCATCAACTACTTACAGAAGTGGATAAACAACAGAAAATTCAAGAAGAACATAAAAAAGCTGGAATCGAGACATTGTCTAGTGCACTAGAAGAAACCGACAGATGGCTGGTCAATCATTATCGCTACTTTCTTAAGTCAATAATGCGCCAAATATGATTTCCAGACTGATGTTTAGTGCCTCTTTGCAAGACTCTTGGAGTACTATTCTCCTAACCTCAAAGGAGGCTTGTAAAACCGTTAACTTTTGCAAGCGTTTTTAAGTATAAACTAGCGCTCACACTATACAACATTCAATATACTTCCTACAACTAAAATGGCAACTGAGAAGCTTCTAATCCTGAAACACGCACTTTGACTCAAAAAACACGAACATAATCACAGTTCATCCTATTTGATTTATGCACTCAAAAATCACACTCCGCACCAAACTAAGGGTCCGTTTGGCCAAGCTTCAACTTCTGTGGAAGTGTTTCTGAGAAATAGTTTTCGAGAAACTGTTTCTAGAGAAATTATTGGGTGTTTGGTAAATTTATTTTAGAAGTGATTTTAAGAATCAGAAACACTTTCAGAAATGTTTGGCCAAGTCTTGAAAATAAGATGGAAAATAATAATAATGAAAAACAATACAAATAAAATTTATCCAGAATCATCCCAACCCAACTTTTTCTCTCTCCTATACCCTTCGCCCACCCCTATCAACCGCAACACCACCACCGGCCATCACCCAAACCCACCATTACTGCAACGTTCACCATATTCCGGCCGACAACACGTCGATCCAACCGCCTACGCCATCAACGTCCGCCATGGTCAAGCCCTTCCTTCTCCACACGCAATTCTCTCTCCTCCCAAAACTTCCCTTTTCTACCTTCTTTCTCACTGAAACCTGGCCCCCTCCACACGAAAACCACCTCTCACGCCTCCTCCGACCTTCTAGTAGGCATTGTTGGCCGTGGGTGAGAAAATTTTGAGGAGAGAGAAAATTAAAAAGAGAAAGAGCGAACAGTGTGGCGGCTTGCGGGGAGGGAGAAGTGGTGGACGGCGGCTTAATGCCTTAGTGATGAGATCTGAGGGCTAGCTGTGTTGGTGGTGGGGAACACCGACGACGGTGACTGGTGGTAGGTGAGGCGGGTTGGGTGGGAGTGGGGAGGAGAGAGAATTTAATAGTAATGAGGAAAACAGTTTAAAAAAAGGGAGAAGGAGAAACAGAAACAGGAGGAGAAGGAGAAGCTCCAATTTGGTGTTTCTCCTTCTGGGCACTCTAGAAGCTGTTTTGAGCTTTTCAAAACACTAGAAGTGCTTCTACCATTACCCCCGTTTGGCCAAGTTTCTGTTTCTCACCTCCAGAAACAGTTGTAGAAGCTTGGTCAAACAGGCACTAAAGTAAAAGTCACCCTCCCTACGCTAAGGCACCACTTTTGATTCAAAGACCGTGCCTTATGTTTAATAATCAGAATTCGGGCAAAACTAATTTCCCATTATTTTCTACCAGTGCATATTAATCCGAGGTGGTAGTGGTACTATCCAAAGGAATCATCAGAAACGGTTAGTAAACTACACCCGAGAACAACAGCATTTGCTTCTCGATTACAACATATCAACTTACCACTCGTAAAACTCGTGAATTATTGACACATAACTCGGAATCATGTGATCACTCACAATTCACGAATGTAATCCAATACCGAGGTAACTATCACTCGAAAACAAAACAAAAATTACAAACCTTCTGCTCAAATTCTGAAGGCAAATCATCACCGAATTGACTTCCGATACTCCTCCTGCTCTGCTCATCCGAATCTAATTTTCAAAAATTATAACAAAAAAAAAAACAATTTTAAAAAAAAAATGTTCGGTTTTCCAATTGTTTATGATTATTATTATTATTAGGAAAGAAATGAAATAAAATCCCTGGAAAAAATGATGAGATAAACAAACAAACAAACAAAAAAGGTGCTGGAAAATTGGGAGGAGGAAATATAGAAAAAATGGGGGGAGAGAGAAAGAAAAAGGAACCTCGAAGATCGGATTTAAGATCAAGGATGACTTGCTCCGCTTTAGCAGCGGCGGAATGAAAGGCGGTCCTTGCCTTTGATACTATTGATACTGATGTTGCTGTTGTTGTTGATGCTGATCCCCCCTCCATTTTCCCGTCTTTCTCGCTCCCCTTTTTCTCCTCCTTTTCCATCTCCCTTTTCTCTCTCTCTCTCTCTCTCTTATACGAGTACTCAGCCAGCTTATGTCTCTCACATATGACGATGTTTTTCTTTTTCTTCTTTGGGGTGTTGACAGGACTATACAATACAATAATATACATACTGTATCTCACGCCAACTGTGTAGATAATATTACGTGTCGTTTTATAGACATATACCTTGTTTAGCATTTTTCATTGTGTCTCTTTAGTTGTTTTTATCTGACCTGTTTGAATTACAAAAGTTACCTTTTTTTGCTCTTTTTGGATGTCGGGGTGAAACATTGTCATGGTAGATTATTAGGTAATACCGAGTAGTCTACTACCCTACTTTTGCTGGTTAGGCCATATGGATATTTGTATCTCACATTAACAGTATGGACAAATAATGATCAAGTATAGAAAACAAGTTAGAAGTGAAACTCGTAACTATTTGTTTAAAGGATGAGAGGAGATCGGATAGAGGTAATGGGAGAGTACAAAGTGGGGGAGTATAAAAGTATTAAAATAATACCAAAAAAGAAAGGGAAGGAAGTCCTGCGTTTCCTCCTTTCCAAGTTTATGTGATTTGTTTAATTTAGTTGTTGATTAATTAATGGGTCAACTGTGTATAATGAATGACTTGTGATCGAAAGAGGATAACAGAGGACTTCGTCGGCCTGTCGTTTTAGTATGCTAAGATTAGATTGATTCATAAACCAACTTAACGCGGAGCCACCGATTTACGATGGGATCAAAGTTTAAACATTAATTAGTGGAGCTCTCATGTTTCAAGTTTCGACTACAGTCTTGCATATGGTACTACCTACAAATTTGACATTAAATGTTTGAGTGGTTTATATGAGATGGCTTAATAATAACTTATTGTGAGCTCTGATTAATTAAACTTGTGTATAAAATGTATCATTTCACACTTTAATTAGAAAATAAATAGACTTTTATCATGTGCATTGTAGACACACGTTAAAAAGTCGTTTAAAATAGTTTCAATTATAAATTATAAGTTCAGATCTGTTAGTCTTATAATGAGTTTTTATGGAAAGAATTAATATGGGATTTTGAAAATTTGAGATAACCTTTTATTTTAAATGTAGGTGTCTAGTAGTAACACACTAACGTGATTTGAACTACTTGTCGCACTATCAAAACTTATTTTAGCTAGTTCTTGCTTTTAATTCAGTTGTATTTGAAACATTGTCAAAAAAAAAAAAAAAAAAAAAAAAAAAAAAAAAAAAGACACAAACTAACTATTCAGTTTTGCGATTAAGTTGTCCGCGGATCCCAAATATAATAGTCAATAAACTGACATTTGATAGTTTTAGTGAAGTATGGTTTACGTTAATTGGTGTATTTAGGGGGTTGGTAATTACCCATTCAATCTTGCCTTGTCCAGTGGGTTGGATATGATGCATTAGCTCACACTCACTCTTTGAATTGGTCGGAACTCCAAGTTTGAAATTGGACCAGCGTGGTAAGGCCAAGTTCTATTCCATTGAGAAGTTGAGAACATAGTACCAACTAGTGTGAATTTATTTATTTGGATTAAAATTGTTATATTGAATGAGATATGACAATAATCTATTATAATAATACCAATTTCAAAAGGAAAAAAGAATAGAAGTATAAATATTTTACGCGGTCTTTTGCTTTGACCGTTACTTTTCACATGTACAAATATATACAAGTTGTTCTCAGGAAAAAAAATTACTTTTATGAGACTTTTTTCCAGAAAAAAAAATTAAAAATAATCCATAGTACTCTGTATATATATTTGCATAACATTATAGTTCATTGTAATACTTGAAACATCTAATATCAAATTAAAATTTCTAAATTTTGACCCAAAAATATAGTTTGTACCATGTATACGTAAATATTAAAATTTAAATAAATGCAATTAAGCATTTTTTTTTCTATATTTATGGTCATTTACAATATAATTTATACATAAATATTATTAAAAATAATGGATGGTGTAGATTGATTTTTAACATTATAGTACTTGTCAAAGACCTTAGAATTACTCATTATATAATGTTTTACGGAGGAAGTATAAGATTTGGTGAAAAAACACATAGACATCGATTACTGCATTGTAACGTACATATCCGATCAACTAATAACACATTCTCCATACAAATTTAACACACTATTCAATATATTTGATATGAAAAAAAAAAAATATTAATGATACCTTTAATATAAGGTGAGAAATAAAATAAAAAAAAGTGGAGAGGAAAAGAAATGATATTATGCAATTTGGAGAAGAACAAAAACATCTACTCCCTCCGTCCCCCTTTAAACACCCCACTTTCCTTTTCGGGGTGTCTTTCTTTAAACACCTCATTTCAAAACTTTCTAAATGTGGTAAGTTTTCACCACACATCAACTCTCCACTATCTCCAAAAATAATAAACAAACCACTCATTATCTCCAAAAATAATAAACAAACCACCCATTATCTCCAACAATAATAAACAAATCATCCACTATTTTCAATAATAATAAATAAAACACCCACTATCTTCAACAATAATAAACAAACCACATCACCTTAATCCACGTAAAATGGGGAGCGGGGTGTTTAAAGGGGGACGGAGGGAGTATTTTAGTAATTTACGTATAAGATCAAAACCCACGTTGCTCAACGAAAACCGTGCGTAGCAATGTGTTAAGACTAATATAAAAAAATCAACAAATGCTTAAGTGACACGTGGCTCACATAGGCACAACCAGTGGCAGAGCCAGGATCAAAAGTTGTACTAGGGCAAAAACTTATTTATCGGAGTTGGGGTGTGGGCCAAATACTATGATTTACGAATTTTTAACTAATTTTATAGTAAAAATACACAAAAAAATCGACTTTCCGCAAACTTAGAGCGGGCCGTAGCCGAGATAAGCCCCCTTGACTCCGCCCCTGGTCACACCATGTGATTCACATGTATCGGGCAAGGAAGGAAAGGAAGGAAAGAGAATAGTGCCATAAGAGTTTGAGTTTATACGGTGCCTCGTTGGAGGCACAATGCCAACAGAATGGCATGAACTCTCTTTCATATGGATTATCCTTTTGTGTGCCATGAATCTTCATGACACTAATAAAACACTACCGATAAATATGGTTTAATATCTCTCTAAAAAGCTTCACACGTGGAAAAACGTACGAGTAAGAGGAATACTACTTACTAACTTACTAGCTACTAGTACGTAGACCTGGCAAACAGGTCATTCGGGTTGGGTATGGGTCGGGTCTATTCGGGTTAGGTTATCTTTCGGGTCATGAATTTCGTGTCTACTTCGGGTCGGGTCAAGTTCGGTTTGGGTCGGGTCTAGTTCGGATGTGCCAACTACGGGTCAAATTCGGGTCAGGGTCGGGTTAAATTCAGATCGGGTCATTTCAAATTGTTCATATCTGATCATATTAATGTCATATTTTTTAAAATTTGAAGTTTTATTAGTAGTTTGAGTGATTGAAGATGTGATATAATTAATCCAAGTCATTTTTGCTCAACTAATTCATTAAAACGTCTAGTTATTCGGGTCTGGGTCATTTCAGTTCGGGTCGGGTCAAACAGAAATCGGGTCATTTCCGGTTTCGGGTTGAATTCAGATTAAAAATTCTAGTCAAGTTCAAGTGTTTGGGTCAAGCAATTCAGGTCGTCAGTTTTGGCAGGTCTTCTAGTACGGCACTACCCATCTATCTATCTATCTATCTATCTTTTAATAAAGTCGTGTCATAAAGCTGATGTCATGTGGCACGAGCTTGATACCAAAAATGTGTCTATCAGGATTTGAACCATTGACCTCTCACTTACCTAATCATCACATAACCAGTGTGCTAACCATTACTTCATACATATTTTTACAACTCATACTATAAAAAGGAAATAATCAGTCCAAATGAATATCAATGATGACTTCATAACCTACATTTAACAATTAAATAATCCGTCATCTAGCATAATTACGGAAAATTATGGTCGAAAATTTTGGCAAGAGATATTGCCGAATTTATATTAGTTCCTAATATAAATCATCGAATCTTTTTTATTCTAGATAATATATCAAAGAATCTCATAGTAATAATTAAGGTAAAAGAAAGCTAGCCGAAATTTTGGCATAATATATGGCTGAATTTTTAAAAACAAAATAAAATCTTCTACTTCTTTCTTATGAAAAACGACATTTTTCATTATTCGAAAACTATAAAAAAGAAAATGTCATGTATACCGTATACATACCCTAAATAAATTTAATTCCGGATAGAATATATTATGGATACGATTGTGTAGAAAGAAATTTTAAAAAATTATAACTGATAGGACGATTAGTATTTAAAAAAAAAATATTACCAAATTAAGCAGAAATATCAAAAGAATCATAATATAATCAATTCTTCTATTTTTACCTTATATAATTAATAAATCAATCATACATCATTTATACGCTTAAAAGAGTGCTATTATATATTTTATGGTCTAAAAGATTATTATTGTATATGAGTTTTACATACCTAATTTAAAAAAAAATATGCATGCATATGAAAATCACACATTTCCAATAATATAAATGAACAACACCGCATATTCATTCCCGCAGAATCCAAACCTTTGTGCTATGCATTCTTCTATCTTAAGACTATTAATTTTGTATAAACGGTATATACATGAACTTACTTCTTCGCTTTCGTTATGTAGCTGCAATTGCAAAATTGCAATGAAATGAATTAATTGCCCTGTTAAACCAGCCACTACTCATTTATCAATTGGAAACATCATGGATTTTCGTTTCCATAGTTTATGACCATTGTTATCACCACGGTCTCATCGTCGTCGACATCTACTGAAATTATTACATGCAAATATCTCCTTCCCCTAATCACCGTAGCGCGACATGTATGGTATATATGTGAAGTTTTCAATTTGAACTCTCAAATTGATTAAAAAATTTGGAATGAGCAGGATTGAAAATTAAAATCATTCCGAAGATGTTGATTATTTCAGGTTTAATTTGAATGGATGAAGATCGGATCAATTGATTAAAATGGGCTAAAACTAACGGGCGTTCGGAGAACAAAAGTTGAGCAAAGCGTTGTTAACGCAAATTTCGTACTATGACAAAATAAGGAAATAAAGTAATTTTATATTGATATCAGAATAGCTGTGTGTTTACAATCTCTAATGTAATCCTCTGAATTCTACTACGCAGTAGGGGGTACGCCGTACGATACACTACACTGGTAGCGTACGTGCTGTGGGGAATGCGCGCGTTGTCCGCGTGCGTTGTTGTTATTCCTGAGAGGGTCGCCGGGACTTGAATCTCTCCTTGAACGTTTGAGTTTGATTGTTTGTTTGGGGGTTTGAACTTGTGTTTGATTTGATTTGCAGGCGGCACAGATGTGCTTGTTGACTGCGTGCGGTTGGGAGTTTGTAGAGAATTCCTCTGGGGTTTTCTTATTTCTGATTTTTCCAACCTTCTATTGAATGAGTCTCACTCTATTTAAATAGAGTGAAGACCTAATTTCTGGCGGGCTTGTAATCGCGGGCCTATATTCAGGCTTTATGTGGACTTGACCAAATTGCCTGTTTTATCCGAATCATGATCCGATTAACCCAAATTAGTAATCGAATCAACCCGAATTTCATTTAACGGGGTAAAATGAATTAAATTGAGTTAAAATTTGATATTAACTCATAAATAATTAATCTATTTAATTTACGGCACATTAACAAATTTTTAGTGCCTACAAGCGTATACAATTGTAAGTTTATATATTGAATTTATTTTGTACCAAAAAAAAAAAAAGATACGTAGTACCTCCTATTTAACGTACGTGTAGTGGAAAGAATTAGAAAAAAGTAGAATAACGAATATGAGTATTAACAAAAAAGTAGGAGTGAGAAAATAGGAAGTGATAAAGATTAACAAAAAGTAAGAGTGATGTCTCAAAATATAAATGGTAGTCAACATAACATTTGAGGCAATGACATTGATAGATACAAATCTCTTCTCACGCACATAATCTCCTGCAAAATGGAAAATAATGAAGCAATATCAACTTCACAACTCACTAGTGAACCACCACCAGTTGAAGTATAATAAAAAAAGGCAGGGCTTTACACAGTGGACAGAAGATCGCCAAGACGAAATATACGACTACAATTAGGATCTTCAAGTTCAGAGGTCGATGAAATAAGGAAGTTCTCGGAATGGATACTCAAGGTGGGGAACGGCGAGGTGGCACATCCTAACCCTTGAGATTTCAGATGACACGGGTTCATAAGTCTAATGTAAGACTACCTATTTTGTGATTTGCATACCTTATCACTTATAATTTCTTTTAGAGAGTGTTTGGAAACAAGAATTTGATTCTCAAATCCAAATTTGACACAAATCCCATGTTTGGGAACTCAAGAATTTGAGAATTTGGATTTGTGTCAAATCCTTTGGAATTTGTATCAAATCCAATTAGTCCAAAAACAAATGACACCTTAAGAGGTGTCATTTTGAAATTCCACCCTCCCCAAATATTGAATTTATATTTGAATTCTACATTCTCAAATTATGTAATTGAAATGATTACAAATTTCCAAATTCATCATTTGAAAATGTAGAATTCAAATATAAATTCAATGTTTGGGGAGGGTGGAATTTCAAAATGACACCTCTTAAGGTGTCATTTGTTTTTGGACTAATTAGATTTTATACAAATTCCAAAGGATTTGACACAAATCCAAATTCTCAAATTCTTGAGTTTCCAAACATGTGATTTGTGTCAAATTTGGATTTGAGAATCAAATCCTTGTTCCCAAACACTCTCTTATATATTTCTTAAATGCGAACCTTTACAAATCTAATAACTTTATTTTGTCCTATGAATCCAATTAGTTTTTTGTTAAATAAAAAATAAGATTCACCTAAAAAAGAAAAGGTCACATATTTGTAAAATAAGAGAGTATATACATAACACTATTAGAACTACTACACATAAACATTTAAAACCCCGTGCATGACACGGTTCATAAGCTAGTTCACATATACGGGAGTACAATCTCATTGTTTCCGGTTGGCATAAAAATGAGAGAAGGTTGAGAACGGTGGAGCCACACGCCCACACGTGTGATCTCGCTTCAGACAAAAGCCAGCTCATCGAAAAGGTATAAATACCAGTTTAAAAAAAAAAAAAAAAAAAATCCCAACGGTTTCCCATTTGTTCACCACTCCGCACTTCCTCAGTTCTCTCTCTCTCTCTCTCTCCCAAAGAATCACAACAATGGAGGACGACGAAGTAGTCGACGAAACCGAGTTGGAGTCTCAGGTTCATCCTCTCTCCTCAGCTGTACTATTGTTACATTATCTTCTACTTTACGCCATTCTTTCAATTGATTTAATTGCAGTAGATTACTATGCTTTATTCTGCTACATTTTCTCGTCGTAATCGCCGATTATTTTTAGTGTATGATTTCGATTCACTGCTCTTAAATTCATTCACAAATTTTAACCGCTGAATTATTTGTACTGCGATTTCCATTGGAATGTTTTGATTTATTGTTTATGCGAAAAAATTGTCTGTAATTGGAGTATATATGATGCAGAATTGCGGTTTAAAGTGTGTTGCAGAAGTTTCATATTTGATTATTTTCGCGGACTTGTGAATGTTTTCGTTACTTGCTTCGTGATTTTTGGAATGGATGTGGAGTGTTGCTTATTTATTTCCAGTTCGAGAGCAAAAATGAGGTTGAATTAAACAAAATTTGGCGATGAAATTAGGTTTTCTTTAGTTTGCTCAGATTAGTTTGATCAGTTTTACTTTTTCAACTGGCATGTTAATTGGTGAGGGAAATTGTTCGTAATGTCGCTGAGTCTGTAGGAGTGTATAAGAGGTAAATTAGGAGTTCGGGATGGCGTGCAGGGATCATACATAATCCCGGTTTGGTGTTGATATGAGGAGTGATCAAGGTCGTCGTGTATATGAAATGATACTAAAGAAGAAGGACCTTATTTAGGACAAAAATGAGGGTCATTTACTTGTGCGAGATGGGAGCAGTGGCGGTTACTGATTTGCTGATCCTATGTATATATGCTCCATATGATTAGTGAGAATAAGAGGAAAAGGAAGATGCAAGTTTAGATTATGATTTATAAGGAAGTTGAGGATGATGAAATCTGGTGGTTCACTGTCATGATTTTCCATTTTAATTTAAATGCCATTCTTTCATGTTTTAATGTAGGATTTGCTTTAAATTTAGTCGATTATAATTCATGTTCAACACATCATCAAGTGCCAGAAATCAATTTGCTTTCTTTCTTTATGCAGGTTTATATGGCATGTGTCGTGCAGGGTCATAGGTATGTTTATGCAGTATATTACATCCTGAAATATTTACAGGGGGCAGATTTGTGGCACATGCTTCTTACTTTTATAACTTGTTGTTTATGTTAAGCATTTATATTTAGAAAGAAGTCATTTGCTTTGGACTGGATACTCGGTTGTGTGTAAATCGTTTGATGAGGACTTGAGGAACTATGTCAGGGTTTTGTTTTGAGAATTTTTGACTTCTGAAGTTATATTTGGCAGAGTTGGAGTGGCCTATTATGATTCCAGTATCCGACAACTTAGTGTTCTAGAAGTTTGGGAGGATGGTGCAGAATATCCTCTTATTGATTTGGGTTAGTTTCTATAACTCATTGATATATACATATTTTAATGATAAAGTAATGCACCTTTGCATCAACCATATAATGATATTGAATCTTATTTTTTGTCGGTCTACCTATTTAGTGAAATATCAAGCACAACCTTTGATCATTTACACTAGCACTAAAAGTGAAGAAACGTTTGTATCGGCTTTACAGAGGAACGGTATGACATTTACTTTATGATCTGCAAACCTATTTTTGGTTTTTTGACCCTGTAACAGAAAATATTTCAGACGGAATGAGCGCGGCACCTACAGTGAAGCTAATGAAAAGTTCGATATTTAGCTATGATCAAGCTTGGCACAGGTTACTATTCCTTTAATTTCTGCAGCATTGTTTGTTGGCTGCGTTTCTTTTAGTTCAGTTGGTGCTTTTATAACACTATAAACAAAAAGCTCCAAGATAGTTAAGAAAGTTATTGGACCTTTTTTTGCCACTGCTTGAGTATGATAAAAGGAGAAAATTGTTTGATCTTGGTCTCTTAATTGTTATGGAAAGCATGTGTCGTAGGATGATGCTAAAAAAAAGCTTTGCTTCAGATATGTTATGGTATGGGAGCATTGTTTTTGAAGATAAGTGGTCCTGGTGTAGAAAAAAAAAAACTAAAATAATAGATGATGTAAGGAAAAGCGTGGCTGCAAATTTTGTGGAGTTCAATTTTGCCAATTGAGACAGGGTATCAATCAATGCACC
This sequence comes from Spergularia marina, assembly GCA_963680865.1. NCBI lineage: Eukaryota > Viridiplantae > Streptophyta > Magnoliopsida > Caryophyllales > Caryophyllaceae > Spergularia > Spergularia marina. The sequence continues at coordinate 5,283,727 of OY804549.1, read as the reverse complement.
CTTCTCATTCTACCCCCATGCTCAACTCAAGTCTTTCCTGTACTGTGAGTGAGTGATCTGGGTCCTATTTGAAATGCTGCTCTACTATCTTGACTGCTGAAATGAATATGGAATGGCAAGTATTCCATCATAAAAAGATTAGTTTATAGGGAGTGTACTTTTGTCGTTGAAGGTGACAGCAAGTCATACAGACACAGGCCTATTTGGCAAGCATTGGGACAAGTGAAGGAGACCACAATGAGGTGAATTGAGAAAAAAAAAAAAATGAGTTAGATGTCAATCCAGTTGAACTGCAAGTGTAAAACCTGCCAGACCTTAAGTTTGTGATTGCTTTTAGGACTCTGATACACTCGTATTTCCTTTTCTCGGCCTTCAGATTTTGAGTCATCTTGTGAACATTGCAGGTTGATATATCTCAGAGTTGCAGGCATGGATGACGGATTAAGTGTCAAAGAGAGGATAACCTTTGTAAGTCCCCCCGCCCAAAATAAAGAAGAGAAAATTAGGTTTTGAAACGCGTTACATGTGAGGCATGTGCAACAAACACATGCAGTACAGTATGTCTTATTTGACTCAAACGGGTGCATCTACGGGTCATTGAACAAAGGCAACCAAAAGATTCAGGACTCTTGGTTTGTTGTAAAATGGAGTATATAGTCACTCGAATGTTTTTGCTTGATATTGTTTGTGAAGTAGCAGACACTTGATGCTTTAAAATAGTACAACATTGTTCTGTACGCGCAACATCGGGAATCAAGCAGCAACTGTCTGACTGATATTGGCCCTAGTGTAACTTATAGACATAAATCATTGTGCTGTAGAAGAGGAAATCATTACCTGGACTTTATTATGCTCACTGCCTAATAGCGCTATAGTGGTTCTGCTTCACACACTTTTGGTTTCATTTTTTATTTGCAGATTATTCTTTTGTCACTCCCTCCCACCAGATAGTATGTATCTTCTGAATTACAAATTACAGCAAACAACTTTGGCTGAGGCCTTTCTATAAAGCTAGAGTACCCTTTACATTTACTTTTCTCATTACTTTTCTGGAATATATTTCTGCCAATAGTCTATGGAGATAATTAATCACTCCACTTGGTTCCTTTATAGAAGAAGTCATCCTTATGATCATCTTATTTTTGGCTTTTCTCTTTCTGTCAGCTTAGTTCCATGATGGATATAGCAAGTGAGGTTCAAATTCGAGCTAGTGGGGGGCTTCTTGCAATATTGGAGAATGAAAGAATTGTTGATACACTTGATCCCATGGAATATGGAGATTTATCGATTGCCATTGATTCTGTAACTGAAGTTTCACTGTATCCTTTGTTGTGTTGGTGAGAGAAGATGTTTAGACGTTCAAGGACTTGATAACTTCTCTATGATGTGTTTCGGAGGATTGTTGGTCTAAAAAGTAAAATTTTGCTGAAGCCAGCATCCTAGCTCTTCTGTTTCAAAGCCAAAGTTTTACTTGACATAGGGCAGAAATAAATTCCTTAAACTTGATGCCGCAGCTCATGAAGCATTACAGATATTCCAAATTGATAAACATCCTAGCCATATGGGTATTGGCCGATCAAAAGAAGGGTAAACCTTCTCCTTTTGTTTTTCTGTTCTTGTGTTCACAAGTTGTGTACTTCTGTAATTTGGTTGTTCTTTTTGTTGCAGTTTCTCTGTTTTTGGTGTGATGAACAAGGTACAGATCTCGTCTGCTATGTTTTACTTATGAGAGATCTTCGGAATTTGGGACAGGTAGTTTCTTAGCTTTTCGATTGGCAAAAGCTGCTGGTGGATTCCATGTGGGTGCCATTATCCTTGCTTCAAAGGAATTGGTGATACTTGTAATGTCATTACAGAGAGGAAAAAGAGGACTACTTTTCCTCTCTTATCACTTTTCTATATACTTACTCATGACTCATGTAATAAATAAGAGTGCTTTTGAATTTGGTTTTGTTCCTTTTCTTGTTCTGCAGTGTGTCACACCGATGGGTCGGCGTCTCCTGAGGTAATTTGGGCTGCTTATTCTGACTATACTTGGCATAAGGATTACTAAGACCTATAGCTGTTGGTGTGCTGATTTGCAGAAATTGGTTCCTCCGCCCTATAGTTGACCTGGAAACTTTAAACAGTCGACTTGATGCTGTATCCTTCTACCTGACAGCAGTGGTCATTCAAACATGTTTCATTAAAATAACCTCTATGTAGTATATGTTTCACTAATAGGTAAACCTCAAATGAGTTAGCAATTGTAGGAATGTTTAATTATAGAGCTTCACACATCTCACTTTTGTGATGTCATATTAAGGAATTGCAAAACCTTTTGAGAGATCTCAAAAGCAACAACTTGTTTTATGTACAAATATGTTGATAGCTCAAACTTGTTCAAAGAGTACTTGACCCACTTGGGAGTTTAAGAAAAATGAATAATATGGTTATCTACGGGTATGGGGTTCCTTGGGGGTAGTGGCGTGTCAGTAGCTCAAGCTGAATAAGTGAAATTCCTTGATCACTGACTTGAGTAACTCATTTAACTGTCTTTGTTACGGTTTTTGTGAATCTCAATGCTTCAGAATTTACTTTCTGTAATTATGGATTAATATGAGGTGAAGACTTGGAGTGACTAAACAGATTGTAGTGCAATATGTTACTTAGACTCGGCTAGAAGTATCCAACATGGGTGCATGTCAAAGTGTTGAACTCAATCATTTTATTGAAAACCCACATTATTGTTCTTAAAATGAAGTGTCCAAGTGTCTTACCCATGTGGGATTTTCAAGTGCTCGACATGAGTATGCAAGCTAATATAAGGAGTCTGAGTAAGTCTTTGCATGTGGAATCTATTGCTTTTCTTGACATTTTGTAGATAACTTTTTTCTTACATTCTGAAGAACTGATGGTCTCTTTACGTGGGACCTTAAAGTTCATAAAAGACGTACCATACATAATCAAGGTACCGCACTTTCTTCCATCTGTTCTTTTGTCATTCATTGTCATTCCTAGTTCCAAATTCGGAACTTCTAACTTGTTTTACAGTTCACCACTTTACTTGATTGTAAGGACTAAGGATACATTTCATTCTTTACATAAGACATGCTAATAAAACGTTCTTAATATGAATATAGGTATTTGCACTGAAGTACATGTTACTGAGCCCATATACTTGTTTTGAATTGGTGGCAGAAATTCAACTCTCCAAGCTCACTATGCACGAGTGGTGACTGGGCATCTTTTTTGAAGGTCAGTTGCCGGTTCTATAAGGCTTGGTTCATTCAGTTTTCTTCTGTTAGTCGGGTGTTTGACCTTGTACTTGTAAGAAGTTTCTGGAATTGATATGCTAATTGTCAAATTAGATATGTCTCATATTTGTAAGAATGGATATGAGAAGTTTCTTTTTAGACAGTAAGTTATTTTCCATTTATTTATTTATTTTTTGTTGTTCTTGTTGCCCCCAGCGTCCGTCCAAATAATCATTATTGATGGTGTTTCAGTCATAAGCAAAGCTACATGACTACGAATACAACCGTGACTGGGAAAGACAAAGTTCTGGGTCAAATAGTGTGGACTTCTTTAGATTCTTTTGCTCATGTTATTTTTAAGAATCTGCTCTCATTTTGTCATGCCTTTCTGGTGTAATAATGCATCTAATAACCTCTTCTGCCAGAGCCTGTCTTCCCTCCTGCACCTGAACAAGATATTTGAAGTGGGTATATCTGAGAGTCTGAGGGAGCATATCCACCATTTTAACCTTGACATTATCGACAAGGTATCTAAAGATCTTTCCCTGATCCCTGTCTATGTTACTCGAATTCAGCTGTATGCTTTTGATAGTGGTTCTTGTCTACGCATTAGATATGGTTATTTCAGGTCCAACTTCCATATTTTCTGGTCTTAAAATAAAATGCCAATTAGGTTGTCTCATGCTAGAACGTCGGACAGGAATGATATGCGAGGAAAATGAGAGACTCGGAGTAACATAGTTCTCTTTTGAGCTCTAACTGTTCCTGACGTGTTGCAGGCTACTTCATGCATTACAACGGAGCTCTCATATATATATGAACTGGTTAGGCTTTCCAACTCCGTCCTAATACTCTTGATTGTAATCGTCATCAAATCATTAACACATTATTATTATCCAAGTCCAACAACCCCCTCCCCCCCCCCCCCCCCCCCGGGGCACCCTTAGGGAATGAATCTCATCCAGATAAGAGAATCTTGTCATGATGGAGCCTACTGAAGCTTTGGTGTACGCAACCTTATTTAGCAGATTTAGCGTATAACTAAGTTAAGGTGGAGAAAGAAGGCTGGCATACACCACTTAGCATCTCAAGTGCCCTTTTGTTTAGAGTATCACATAGTTTGTGTTGTGCTAGCACCTCCAGTAGTAAAAAAATGAACAATGATAGAATGATAATGGGCCAGGGTGTGTTGCAAGTTGATAACTGCTGCAACTTTCTAACAATATGAGGGAGCTACATGCCAACATTAGTATGTTTATACTTCTTCGTTATGTTGGCTTCTTGAGCATTAAGCTTCTGTTATCATTATTGTGTTGCTGTATTGCTCTGATTGTGGTCATGAATCCTGTGCAGGTTATTGGTGTTGTTGATGTAACTAGAGTGAAAGAGAAAGGTTATGGAACTATTGTGAAAGAGGGGTTCTGTGACGAGGTTAGATGTTGGATACATATCTTTTTTCTTTTTATTTTATCAGGTCTTTCCTGAAGATATAGACTGCTTTGTGCTCACATGTGCTGTTACTTCATTCCTTCTTACAGCTATGCTACTGTTTAGTATGTGTGCGCTGTTTGCAATTTGAGGCACTGGATAATGTTGTTGAGATGTGCGCTAGTCTATTTTTTTATCACAGACTTCTTTTTTAAATTAGACAAATGTACATTGACTTCCCTTTGTATGAGTTTATGGCCCAAGAGGTGGGGCAGTTGCTAATTTCTGATATTTGTGATTATACCTAGTTGGATGAACTGCGGCAAATATATGAGGAACTGCCTGAGCTTCTGGAAGAGGTAGCTGTTACTGAAACAAGTAGGAAGGAACCAATCCACATACTTGTATGGTTTCATACTGTAAATGTTGAAATATAATTCAGGTCTCATCGCTGGAGCTTGCACGACTGCCTGATTTTCGTGGAGTAAAACATGTGCCTTGTATCGTCTACATTCACCAAATAGGTTTGAACCTGATGTGAAGCATGCTCTTTGTAGTATTCATGCCATTAAATGGGTTTGGTTTCCATTCACTTTTATTTTTCTCTCACAACTTGAACGAGAGAGAACTAGTTACTAGTGTATATGTGATATTGCTTGGAAAAAAATTCCGATGATATGCAGTCCTGGGAGCAGCCTCTTGTCTGAAAATGACAAGGGAAGGCTTGCCCACAATTCACCCTTGTGGTGGGACCCTTCCCCGGACCATCGCCTTGCGCAGACGCCAATGTGCACCAGGCTGCCCTTTTATGCAGTTACTCAATCCCTGTCTCAACAGAATCATGTGAGATCTGTGCTTCGTATGTGTTTTTTGAAATCAGACTCTTGATTCTGGACCAGTTAAAGGACTCTAAAATGCTAATGTGATCATGGCTGGGTGTATCTCTGTTAAGGCTTGAGCCATACTGGTTGAATATCTTCGGGCTGCAGACAAGCTGGTTGAATAATTGTCACAGTTCATTTAATTTATTGTTTTCTATTTCAATTCCCTGTCATGTTATCGATCTATTCCTGGAACAACTGCTGATGTTTGAATTCGTTTTCAGGATACTTGCTCTGTATATTTGAGGAGAAGCTCGACGAAGCTACATTAAAAAATCTTGAAGATGTTGAATTTGCTGTAAGCTTAAGATTTCACTGAATGCTGTATTTTTATATAAATATGAACTACATTATTGACTGAAATACGTGGTGTTGCACAGTTCTCTGATGGTGACAATGAGCTAAGAAGGTTCTTCTACCGTACCTCAAAAACACGAGAGTTGGATGACGTCCTTGGTGACATTTATCACAAAATTTTAGGTGTGCACCCTACACTCCCTCTGCACATGCTTCCCTGTATTGCTGGAATTAATGGCTGGAGATATTAATAGGGCTGCCATGCTACTGATAAGCATTGTCCACTATTATCCTGGTTCTAATATGCTCACTTTTCATGTTAAATTCTGTAGACATGGAGAGAGTGATCATAAGGGATTTGATATCACATGTTCTCTTATTTTCAACACACTTGCTTAAAGCTGTGAATTTTGCAGCAGAACTTGACTGGTATGTGGTGATCAAACACTACTGTTTAGTCTGTGGTTTGGTTGGAACTATTCTGACGCCAGTTTGTCTGGTTTCATGTGTCAAGCTTTCTGTCTTTGGCATTGGTTGCTCAGCAAAACAACTATGTAAGGCCCATTCTGACTAACGACTCCATACTCGATATACAAAATGGAAGGTTAGTGCGGAATCTAATTTGAAAGATAATTAATCTCTTACCATGAAAGTATTAAAGACTGAATTTGTGTGATGCAATACTGCTTCCTTGTCAGGCATGTTTTGCAGGAAATGGCGGTTGACACATTTATTCCTAATGATACAAAAATTCTTAATGATGGTCAGTACCGCCATATCTTGCCATTTAAAAGACCTGTTTTGTTCAAAACCAGAATCCGTTGCTTTGTGCACTGAAGCTTAGAGGCTGGTTTTGTTGTCTCTCAGGAAGAATCAACATCATCAGTGGCCCGAATTACTCTGGGAAAAGTATTTATATAAAGCAGGTTTGACCATGACTCCCTCTTGAATAGCATGTCAATTTAATTATGTACAATTCTTTTCGAGGAATAACTGGAATATAAGTACAAAAGAAAATTTTCTTATGGAATCACTCGTCTCTTGACAAACCTCATCATAAAATAGCAAAAGAAAAGACAAGATAAAGAATGCAAAAAGGCTGAAGTAATCTGTGTAGGATTCCGTGTTTAAATTTATATCTGACACAAAGTTGAAAAATGATGCTAACCGGCTAAGCAAGCTTAACAATGGTCTCCTCTTGCCGTTAGTTTTATATTTTATTACTTTTTCTCATCAACACCGAAAACAAACAACACCAACACCCTAGTATTGTGATTGGCTTACAAAGCTAGCCTTCTTTCATCTTTAGTAACTATCAAATTGCCAGAAGCTAGACTTGAGAATTGTCTTCACCGTTTCAACACCGCGGTTTTCGTCTTGAGAGTCATTCTCCATTTTAGCTTTCTGGCAGATGATGTGCCTCTCCCTCTCTCTTCCCTGATTGTAACATAGCTTCTCATAGTCAAAAAGTTTTCAGCTCTGGTTTTGCTATGAAAAGTGTCAATTTGTTGTTATTGGCTCTACCCACTGAATCACTGTTCAAATTTACCCTTAATTTGAGGTAGTTTATATTTCATTTCAACATACAATCAAATCTAAAGTATATGGTTTAGTTTGCATATTTGCATCTCATAGTCGAAAAGTCTTCAGCTCTGGTTTTGCGATGGTTATTGACTCTACCCACTGAATCACTATTCAAATTTACCCTTAATTTGAGGTAGTTTATATTTCATTTCAACATACAATCAAATGTAAAGTATATGGATTAGATTGCATATTTGCATCTCATAGTCGAAAAGCCTTCAGCTCTGGTTTGGCGATGGAAAAGTGTCAAGTTGTTGTTATTGGCTCTGCCCACTGAATCACTATTCAAATTTACCCTTAATTTTCTGTAGTTTATAGTATTTCAATTCTGAACCCCCCCCTTAACCCGCCTTATGGCGGGAGCCAAGGCACTGGGGTAAAAATGTTGTTGTTGTTTATAGTATTTCATTTCAACATACAATCAAATCTAAACTATGTAGATTAGATTAGTGCTCTTTCAAATGTTCTGCACAACTTCCGTAATATCATCTGTTTGGCGTCTTTCAGTTTCCTGCTTCCAAAATTCCAAATTTCAGTAATTGGTGTCTTCTTTGGCATATTGGACGAAAATTATATGTTTCTTGCAAACTGAACCTTCACTAGAAAGTCACAACCATAATCTTGCTATTCTGTAGATTCTCATCGTCCTGAGTTTGGAATTCCGTTAGTTCAGTTGGCAGAATATTCCCACTTTCAAATGAAGCAACTTGATTGTATGTATAAAATTCTCACACACAAGCCGTGGCACGAATTCAGGTGGCAGTGCTTTCCTTTGTACATCTTCACGGCCGTCTAGTTTGAGTGCATTTGCTGTCTGGATTGATATCAGAATGCAACTGATTGATCATTGCTATTACATTTGTCTTCTCTTCTGGGAGGGAAAATATTAAGGCAAAAACCGGGCCAGTTCTTGTGTTTGTGAGGTACCTTCAGCTGTAGATGACCATTTCATTTTTCACAATGCCTGTCTTCTCAGGTAGCTTTGATAGTTTTCCTATCTCACATTGGAAGTTTTGTACCCGCTGATGCTGCTGTGGTAGGATTAACTGACAGGTACCTTTCTGATTATTGAGAAACCTCTCATGATGTAGTGTCATTTTGCTGTCTTTGTAATACCTTGACATTTGGTATCTTCTGATAGAATATTCTGTGCCATGGGAAGCAAGCTCATTGCTGCGGAGCAGTCAACATTTATGATAGATCTACAGCAAGTGGGGATGATGTTGAGGTATAAATGGTTTGGGAGTATTATATGAGACAGTATCTTACTTGCTAATAGTGACATTTGTGATTGCTACTGATATACTGATCAGAAAGTGAGAATCAATCATGACATATTGATAAATTCGGCTGATTATCTCTGTGGTTGGTTTCGAGTGAAGGATCGTCACTTACAAAGTGTTCTAGCATAGCTTGAATCTATAGTCATGTCCGACTTTTTTTCCAAGTTTTCTAACCGAGGTTGGTGTAATTGAACTGTATAGGCAAGCTACATCAAGATCTCTGTGCCTCCTGGATGAATTCGGTAAAGGCACTCTTGCAGAAGGTAAGATTTATAGCCTCTGCAATGATACACTGAATATACTTCCTTCATCCAAATCCTATATTCCATTTTATTTTGCTGTTTTTGAATGTTCTTATTAGGAATCACCTCTAAACCAAATGATTTGTTCAATGGTGTAATAATTAGCACATACTTTATTGTGCACAACAATATGTCAACACCTCTTTTTCACAGTATGTCGATCCCCTTTAATTTCACGGAAAGTGTGTATATCATTTTATTCCAGAGGTGGCTCTCAACATGGTCCCATTTACCAGTTTCCAAGAATTGAATTTCGGTCCTGTTTTGTGTACTTAGAAGTGATTAGAAGTGATATGAGCTTCCTAGGGCTTGAAGAGAGTATGATGTTGGATAGGGCGGTAAGGAGAGACACTATCCACGCGGAGGACTTAATTTGACTCTTTTTGGTTTCTTTGTTTGGTTTTCCTAACTTGATTCCCAAAACTTTTCCTTACTATGTGTTCAAAGTTCTTATGTTTTTCACTATTTTTCAAACTTTTTATTTATTTTGATGACATTTAAAACTCCTTTTGAAGGTGTTTCAATATCCCTAAATGGTTCACAACGTTTTTGAAATTTTATGGCATACACAAGACGGTTACTGGATGACGATTCATGTTAGCCGACCCCAAATCATTTTGGGAATAAGGCTTGGTTGTTGTTGTTGTTGTTGTTGTTGTTGTTGTTGTTGTTGTTGTTTTGTGTACATAGTATGGCAGTATGTAGTACATGACACGTCATTGCTTATTTCAGATGGGATTGGGCTTCTTGGTGGAACTGTGAATTATTTTGCAGAAAGTGAAGATACTCCAAAGGTTATAAAATGAACATCCTTTCCCATGTATCTGAGCTAACATGAGTTTATTTGAAGTAAAAAAACCCAGGATGGTTACAATCTGAAAGTGGTTCAATTGAGTAGTCAGTATGTCACAACTTGAGCCAGTGTTTTATAGATAGCTGATCCCTCATTTTATAGTACTAATACAATATATTAATTTGTGTGCTGTCACTCAGATTCACGATTCTAGGCTCTATAATTTCTAAAGCAAGAAACAATTTGTCAATAGAACCAATAGATGTCTCAATGTTTTTGGCTTTGAAGTATGTCACATGAAATTAATATTGTCTGTCAAGCTCTCCATGCTTATTTATTTGCGGGGATCATATACATTTTTAATCTAGATTCTACTCACAAATCCTGTGATCAAGGGTAAGGTTACTTATCATTCATTTGAGGAGGTGAGGTTGATCTTAATGTTGGGTGCAGTTTTATGTATATATCCATTTATTTTGTTATGCATATTGTAGCGCATTTCTAATGAACATTACATGGTATTTACTTAGCGGATATGTTTTCTAATAAACATATTGTGGTACTGCCATTCTCATATTTGACTTCATCTCCAAGTTGATGAATTTTCTGCTTTCCATCAACAAATCCAGTTTTCAGATCTGGTACTGCTTTCAAGAGAAGATGTGTGTATGACTGATTAATATAATTTTTGATAATGCAGGTTTTAGTTTGTACTCATTTGACTGAAATATTTCAAGAGAGCTTGTTGCCACAGGTTCATCCCTTTCCAACCTTTAAATATATCTCTTTCTTATGAGTTTTCGTACTTGATGGAGTTATTAAGCTTCTGTAAACTTGCTGCAGTCTGAGAAGATTAAGTTTTACACCATGAGCGTACTAAGGCCTGAGGAGAGCAGTTTGCCAGTGGAGGACATTGTGTTTTTGTATAGGTATATTCTCATTTGTGAAGCAATCATTATGTTGTTGCAAATTTTGAAGTTCAGGTGTAGACAAGTAGCTTGACCTGCTGCAGTGACCCTATTTTGATTAACATCATGCTTAATCATAAACTTATTTAAATTACAAAATTATTTGCCTTAATTTCCTTTCCGTATATCTGGCAAAATTTCTGAATGGGGAGATCCTATCCATTTCGAGCTCTTGTGCAGCATTCTTGTTCTTCCCAAGAGCTCTTTAACTGACAGATCATTTCACAACCCGTACCACTATTATCGAATATCACTAAAGACCCTCTTCAAGAATATGTCTAAAAGAGTACAAGCCCTTACATACTTTTGTTTGTCAATTCTGAAATAGCTTTAACGTGTGAACTGATTTTTACTTCATATGCTATGCAGATTGGTTCCTGGACAGGCACACTTGAGTTATGGTAGGTGTCTCATTGGTCATTATCTCTCAACATACTCTGTTACTGTCCACTCGACTTGTGATTCTCATTTGCACAACTTACCACTTTGCAGGGCTGCATTGCGCAATGCTTGCTGGTACGTGTAACAGTTGGTTCAAAGTTTTTTATTCTCTCTTTTTTTTGAACTTTTTTCTGCTGGTGGTATGTGTCAAAGTCTTATTACCTATTTACCTCTCAAGTCAGGACTACTCTTCACACTCTTCCACTGTCTACTGTGATTTCTTTAACAATTGAACTCTGATTCACATACATGGATTATACTGGAGATGTATTTTGATTATCTTGCATTCTTGCCATGAATTTAGTTCAAAAGAAACTCTTACCAACTTCATGCAGGTGTTCCCGAGGATGTTATAAAGAGAGCAGCTTCGATATTGGATGCAACCAGTGACAATTACCATGTTGAGCGACTCTCTAATGAGAACATAGCAACTCAAGATCAGCAATACAAGGTTTTATTTCTCACTAGTGTAGCTTGTAGCTTGAGTTTCACCGAAGAATAACTCAATAGCGCATTTTGAAAATTGGCATTAGGATCTCTTTTGCTTTGTTAACCGTGGTAATGTGTACGTATCTGCAGGATGCACTTGAGAAACTGCTGGCTTTTGATCGCAGGAACGGCAACCTCAACTCCTTTTTTCAGGACATTGTCCGCACTTAGGTAGCAACTAGACATCGTGTCATGTTTGCTCCCATGACTCTTCTGCAACTGAATTTCGCCATCACTCATTTGGGTCACTCTTATTATTAAATCAGTCCATCAGGAGAAGTACGGTGCTGTGATACTATCATTCCTAATGTTGAAAGTAGTAGTAGTATAGAGGAAGGAAAAATCGATCTGAAATTTGTATAAACTCCGTCCTCACCACACTCAAGCGTGCGCACACACATACTAGGATACACGTATGCTTGAACTTGATATGCTAAACCTCATTCAATAGAGAAGCAGTAGAAGCAATATCAACCTGTGTAAATTGACAACTCAGGGATGGACTCACGGATCAATGTGTCTATATATGGGATATATTCAAAACTATATCTCATCATCTATAAATGTCGTCTTTTTCTTTTATCAATACAGCCTGAACTAACAATGTCTACAGCTCAAGAAGAAACCAGCTGACGAATGTTCATTGGGATCGCATATTGTTTGGGACCATCAAAAGCGATGTTTATGAATATCCGAGCTGCTGCTTCTGTTGGATGGTAAAAATCCCAGAAAACATGATCGCTTCTGTTGCTGCAGTAAGATGAAATTGGTATACAAGCTACCTTTGCATTTAAGTTTCCCAGTCCACAACATGCCGCTTTTGATTCCTTGAATCCTGTAACAGCATTCATTCATGTAATGCAAGTACTGGTACACAATCTTCCATTGTGTTTTTCTCGATAATCGAGAGTAGAGAGTCGAGATATACCGTAAGTAGCTGGTTGTTGGATGAGGTTAAGCAAGACAGCGTGGGCGTTGAAGTGGGAGTACTGAAAGCCTTTGAGCTGTGTCTTGAAATCCTGCAAAACTGACTGTAGACCTTGGTTATATTTGGAAGCCCACAAGTTCGCTGCGTCGTTGCATTCTTCTGTTTTGTTCCTTTCTCTCTGTGCTGGGCTACATCCAACTGATGGTACTCCTACCACCACGAACTTCCGAGCACCCAGATCATAAATTTTCTGCCACACATAACAAATGTCCCAGTTTAGTCCAACAACTATAATTTGCGGAAATTTGGGAGAACCTTTTACTGAGTTGATAGACAGAGCGCGAAAAATATTGACAATTCAATCATTTAACTTTGTTCAGTTCAATCGTTTTAACCATGTCCGGTAGCAAAGAACATGGCCCGACAATGCAACAATGCACAACTATTATTAGAGGTTGTGTTACGTGTCCCCTTGAACTATCAACTATAGAGTCTCGACCTTAAACATGTCATATTTAACAAACATTGCATTGTGCAACTGGTCATCGCACATGATGGCGTAATGTAGAAAACAAGAAATATCGTATATTTACGTTCTATTCAAATATGATAGGGACATGCATACCTGAAGTTGTCCTTTAATAGTCTGAACCATAGAAGCCACAAATTCTTGAGGAGTGCCTTGCTTCATTTGGCTAGAAGGGGATGATCCAAAGTATCCCAGAATGTCATTGCTTCCGATAACGACCGCGAATACCGACTTCGATAAGAATTCGTTGGCTGATGATTGTCCCATTTGTTGCACTATTTTCCCTTGGACCGTTGTAAAGTATTCTATTTGTTTGCTCATGGGAATGGATTGACGCTATAAAATAACGAACAAATATATCAAGATGCATGTAGCATTCACTTAGCGGGGATAGCTCAGTTGGGAGAGCGTCAGACTGAAGATCTGAAGGTCACGTGTTCGATCCACGTTCACCGCATCTATTTTCTTTCTATCTCTACTCCTTTTGATGTGTACTCTAGGCTACTCCCTCCGTATTTTTAGATTATTTGCTAATTATTATCACCACTCCTTTTGATGTGTATTCTATACTACTCCCTCCGTATTTTTAGATTATTTAGATCAAAGGCTAACTCAACAAACGTTTTCATAACATTTAACATATACTACTCCTACCCAAAGAGATTTTCCTGTTTCTTTTTGCAGTTTTGAGTTGGCATGTTTGGGACTATTTGTAGACTAAATGAAAGACCCGTTTACCTTGAAATCAAGTAGAGTTGGTTGACTGCAATGCAGAATGAAATACTTACTAATTTTTAAAGCAAGTTAACGATTTATTTGGTCTATATATAACTCCCAACATGACAACTCAAAACTGCAAACAGAAACAGGAAAATCTCTTTGGGTAGGAGGGAGTAGTAGATAGCTAGGTAGCACCGATACGGACTCGGACACGGACACGGACACCGACACGGATACGTGACACGGCACTTTGAAAAATAACGGACACGGACACGGCAAAAAACAAAAATTAATATGTATTTTGAATGCATATTTTTTCAATTACACGTACTGTTTGCGGGTAGGTAGAGGTAGGACTAGTGCGGTCGGGTGCAGGTTGGGCTGTAACAATGGGGCCGCTAGTGGACGTCGGTCGGAGGAGGTCTCCTGAGACAGCGTCGATCGAAGGTAGAAGAGTCAGCCGGAGCAAGAAGATGGGAAACAAAAAGAGACAAAGAAGTAAGACATGTAGTTGAACTATCTCCTAGTGTAATTAGAATAGGAGAGAGAAAAAAAAGTTTTTTTTTTTAAAAACTTGTCAAAACGACGTAGTTTTGTGTCGTGTCGGGTGTCTGGTTGGTGTCTGGTCGGTGTCCGGTTCGTGTCCAATTAAAAAAAACCGTGTCTGTGTCCTAAAATTAAATAAAAAAACCGGACACGGTTTTTGGGCGTGTCGGACACGTGTCGTACCGTGTCCGACGCGTGTCGGTGTCCGACACGGTGTCGGACACAGACACGGCACTGGACAGGCGTGTCCGTGCTTCCTAGGTAGATAGTCTAAACTCTAAAATTTCAAAGATATAAATAAACGGGTAATTTTAGAATAATGTTGTATCAAGCTAAGAGAATCATTCCAATTATTTCGCGGGATGGGATCCATGTTCGATTTCTAGTGAGGCGTCCACGATATCGATTATTCGACTGCTCCTTCAGATCGGAACGTACTTAATTTTTTTGGAACCTTGAGTACAGTATTAGCTCCAAATTTTAGGACCCTAACTTACGTGAAAACTGAAAACTGTATTGTCAAGGTGAAACGAATGAAACAAAGTGAAATAGGCAAAGTAACTAAAGCGAATGAAACTTACGTAAAGTTCGTCAGTGCTATCAAAAATTCCAGCACCTCCAGACGCAAAGCTTACTCCACTCGAAAAGTTAGCATTTCTGATGTGTGTCAACGAAAGATAAGGTGGTGAAGTCGGCAGCCCCAATTTCTCAGCTGTCCAAACACATAGGTAAGTAGTAAAGCCAAATCAGATGTCTTGATCACTTACGCACTGAAAACAATACATGCCATAAGGAAGCTGGTACACATACATCAGGTGTATGAAGAATCTCATACACCATCAATAAAATGAAGACAAATCAGCGCTAAAATAACCTGTGATAGACTAATAACAGTGACTGACTACACAAAATTAATCTCACTCTCTCCCTCTCTCCCAACAGTCCAACACCCTCCTACCCCATCACCGATCACCCACATCCACGACTATACGGCTATCCCCCCGCGCCGTCAGCCTCAACCACGAACGCTCACCATTTAAGACTGGCCATTGCCGACGAACCCATCCATACCACCACCAAACGTTGATGGTGCCTCATCCGCCCCTCAATACTCCTCTCTCCATATAATCAAATCAATTAATTTGGGGGAATTTGATGTGGGCAATAGGGCTAGACAATGAGTGTGACGGCCGATCGGTAGGAACCGATCATTGGGCAGTCATGGAGGTGGCTCGTGGGTAGGCGACAGGGTGGTCGCCGGGACTTGGAAGTGCGCGACGATGTGCGAAGTGTAGGAATTGGTGATTGTTAGGTCTTAGCGGAGCACCGGAGCTGGGCGGGCTGCTACAAGCGCCCGAGCGGAATAGTGATGGTGGCGATAGAGGTGACGCTATGGATGGAGTGTGTGGTGATAAATGGGTGGCTGCCTTTGGTTGTTGGGTGGTCAATGGCGGTTTCGATGAAAATTTCATGTTCTTTGTATCCGTTATTGACGCTTTAAGCTAATCACTGAATTGATAAAAGTCCAATGTATGAAGATCATACACAGGATGTATGTGTACCCTTATCCCTCTCTTTGGGAGAGTGACAAGTGACACTCTAACTTTCATTGGTTGTAACTCATTAGTGGTGCAATTAATGCTACAAGGAAATGATTATTTTATTGTTGAATAGCCAATAAAAACTTGAGTGTTCTTTGTCACTCTCCCAAAGAGATTGACCGTAGCATCCCTCTTACAAATAACATCTACCAAACTCGAGTAGATATATATTATTCTGTCTCACCTGGCTCAAATTTATGCGTTAAAAATTCGGCTACTCATTTACAAAATAATTTTTAAGTAGATTTATCTAGCGGTAATTTTCGATATCTCAATAATTAAGTGGAAGGGTGGACGGTAAATGAAATATAGAAGTATTAGACTATTAATTATGTAGTATTAGACTATTAATTATTAGTCATTAGTAAAAATAATTAAGGATGCAGTAAATTTTGTTGTATAATTTGGCAAATGATGGATTATAAGGAAACAGAGACAATTAAGGGTCCTTGATTTTGGAATTAAATTAATTCAAATTTCTTTCTATTGATAGATCCTTTACAGTATTGATTTTACTACCAATGTCATAAATTTACTGCATATATGTTAAATTTATTACACAACCATATTTTTTACTGCATGTCATCTTTAATTTATCACACTTGATTATGCTATAAACAATTTTGCTATTGTCTACATATAGACTCCTAGGATCATCCGACTATTAATTATTAGTCGGCCAAATAGCCATATTGGTATAAAAAAAAAAACACATTTTTTTACCACATTGGTATAAAAAAAAAAAAAAACTCAAAATGACAAATTGGTATAAAAAAATGCAATGAAACTCAAATAAGCCTAATTTTATGTCGGAGTTGGAAAAATTGACAAAAAAAAGTATTTATTTTTTTCAAAAATATGTAAAATAATCTCTTTACTAATTTTTGAAATAAGTTTTGAGAGTAGAATATTTTTTACGAAAATAGGAAAGCACTATTTTGCAAGTTTTGAAAAAAAAGAACAAATAAATGTTTTTGTCGATTTTCCAACTCGGTGAAAAATAAGGCTTATTTGACTCTAGTTGCATTTTTTTATACCAATATGTCCTCTAGTGCTTTTTTTTATACCAATGTGGTGAATGACTATATTTTTTTCTATACCAATTTGGTCATTTGGCCATTACTAGTCATATAAACTCCTTGCCTTTTCTTATATAGTCATCTCTAATTCAAAATATTGTTGCATCATACGAGTATGTACACCGTATATACTAGCTAAACAATAATGTACAAATGAAAACTGAAAACCAGATCCTCTCGGTTTCAAAATCGGTGACACGAGCCTTTTTTTTTTTTTTTTTTTTCTTACAAAGTGATGAAAGTTAATAGTATTAGAATAAAGGAAAAGGGGAAAAGGGGAAAAGATGAAAGTTGTCTACGAGTGGCTCTATTAGATGTTAGTAGCAGCTGTTTTAGTGAGGATTCTTATATCTTTGTTAAAGTAATTATTCCTTTGGTTGCAGCCATGACTTAACTGCTAATTCATAGACCATGAGCAAACCGCAAACGCATTCATTATTTCACTAGATTTATCAAAATGGTAGTTCGATCTATATGCAATAAATGAATGAAGTTTGATCAAATTGCACTAATTGGCAATTATGATGAAGTTTTTTCATTTGTATAGATTTAGCTGGTTTCGACTCATACATTCTATTAAGGGTATATTATTAGATGTTCATTCAAGATAACGAGATTAGCAAGCGACACCATCTAGAGTTAGTTTGGCACTAGTTAGGCAGGGCCGCAGGAGCATACCGTATGTCATACGAAGTACAGAGTATATCCGTCTTTAAATTTAAAACAAGCTTATAACAAATCAGATTAGAACAAATGTATTATTTATTCGAGTATTAAGAGTCTGAATTCGCCACTCGTGCAGTCGTGCGTGATACTCCATCATCACTAATTAAGTATAATTTGTGATGTCACGTACACTATATATCGAAACACATCATATGTAATAATGTACTAATATCATCCATGATCGACGAAAGAATAAAGTTGCAACGTTGGATTAAATCACGTACGACGCATGTTATGACAAATAGATGGAATTTCTAGCTACTTTCAACGCGTATTTCATGAGATGTCCAAACGACCGCTATCGAAGTGTCCCGTACATCTCATCATCACATCACGTATGTCACACACTCACACCTTAGCACACCCATAACTGGTATGTTAATACGTTATTGCATATGGAGTCGGAAATGAAAACTAGCAACGTTCATCGATTTGAAAATGTATAATTTTTCACATAGCTTAGACGACGTGTTGTAAAGAAGCAGAGTTTTTGCTCTGAATATAAAAATGAGACAACAATAATATCTAGAGTTGTTATATCAAAATTTTGGACCAAAAAAAAAAAATGAAAATTTGGATGTAGAGTATCAAATAAGAATGTTCTACTACTTAAATATAAAGGGGAAGTTATTAGCGTAACATACCTAGAAAATCTGCAGCATTTTTGCCATTACTGAATCTTCCAGTAGGTTTATGAGTGGGGAAATCAAGACCATTGTGAGGGAAATCAGCCTTTGTAAATGAGACAGGAAGATGATTATTGTTTCCAACATCAACTAATGAATCTCCAAACAAAAACAAGGCTGGGGCTAATTGTGCACTTGAAGATTTGAAGCAAAATATGAAGAAAAGTAGTAAAATTGAACATATTTTTGCACTTAGTAGCATTTTTAGTGCTACTAGTGGCAGTGACATGTTTAATTTGGTGATTGAATAAATATCAACTATGATGGGGTGGGGTATTTATAGAGCACTTATTTTTGCTGACAAGATGTGGGTAAGAAGATACCATCTTGATTGTTATAGCCTCATAGGAGTGTGAATGCATCCCATGAGATTTGGTACACTTCTTTTTTTTGTCTGTTTTAATATGTTGTCGCTATTTGTGGGATAAGCTCTTTAACTACCTTCATTAATTTTTTGGTGATTCTAAAAATTTTTGGGAGCTTCCAAGGTTTTTCTAAAGGAGCATGAGGTTGTGTGGTCAATGATCAAGGTAATGAGATGGTGGTCAAAATACATTTTGTAGTTCATGATCACAAAATCTCAGCTTGTATGATAATAAGTTATTATGGGGTCATCATCACTACTCCGTATTATTAAACTTGAAATTATTCATATGAGACTCAATAAATTCAAATAGAGCCACATCATATTAAATATTTAACGGTGATGTTGGCGGATTTGGATCCCCTGAAGTTAAAAATAAACTGTACGTGGTAAAATTTAGAAAGAATTAATTATTTTGCATTTTATTCGTGCATTTAAAGATCCTCTTTTCTTTGTTCTATTCCTAATTTTAGCAAACTCTACCAAAAAATAACTCTAGGTAATCTTCTTCGAACCAAATCACATCAAATTTCTTAATATCCAATTAATCAGGTCTAATTGTTGATATTAATTCATGTAATTTAGACAAGTTTTTGAAAAGTTTTCAATGAATCAAGATCAAATTAATTTTTGATTATTTTAAAAAAAGAGTCCATATTAATGATTTCGGATCAAACTAACCAAATCAAAAAGATGCTGTTAAATCATAGAGATTAAGCATAATGGAAGTATTCGAGCTTGTATGGAAAAAAAAAAAAAAATACAATCTAAAGGAGTCAAGGTCAAGGCAATACAATATCATAGCAACAAATTGTGACTACTATAAATAGCGCAGCGTCTAATTTGAAATCTACTAATTAAGGCAAGTCATAATGTCATCATGAGTATGCTTCACTTCCAAATATGAAATCGGACGCAACAAAGCTTTAGAGATAGGTAGGGAATGGCAATGGGACGAGACTGGATTTGTAGGGTATTTTGGTTCTACCCCGAATTTGCGGAAACATCTAAACATTATTTAAAAGTTCAAAAAATAAAATATTTCGGATTTTGTAAAAGGGGAGATTATAAATAAAACTAACTAATTCATCTCAAATTTGTATTGAATAAGATATTTTTTATTTATTAAAAACAATTATGGGGAACCACCTTATAAAATACCAATTTTGTAAAGAACCACCTTGTTATTTTATTTATTTATTTTTTTTTTGTTTTTTTGTGAAGAACCACCTTACTTGTTACTGGTCACACCTTGCTCCGATTTCCGGCCAAGAGCGTTGATTGAACTAATTCCTTTAAATTTGCCTAATTAATATTTTTTGCTCTAGTTAAAGTAATCTCTTCAAATTAATTTAATTTACCCAATTTAACTAAAATGGTTAGTTTAATGAAAATTTGAAGAAAAGAAATCAGAGTAAAACCTCCACCCAAATAATTCCGCACGAGGTAGTTTTACTTTAAAAAAAAAAAAAAAAAAAAAAAAAACCTAATCTTGCACGCCCGTCTTAACACTTCAACGACACGCCTCCTTCCTTCCTCCATTGCTACAAAGTTTAAACCAGACCAACTCTTATAACTTGTCTATCTCTTGGTTTTGTATAGTCACGTCTGTTCTCCATTGAGATAACTTGAAATTTCTATTCATTGCTCAGTTATTTTTCTCTCTAATTGAAAATAACCAGGCAACCCATCTTTAATTAGGTTTTTAATTGAAAATATCAATTGAGATTTGTTGGGTGTTATTTTTTACGACCGTTCCACAAAGCAACGAGGTTGTTCTTATTTTAGGTGGATGCCAATCTGAAAGGGAGAGGAAAAAATTGGGGGGGTGATGTAATTTTAATATATATTTTTTTTAGTTTAGGCAAATTCAATTATTAGAAATAAATTTGTACATTTTAGATGATAATAAAATAACTGAGTTAAATAAGAAAATAAGATTAATTTACTCAATTACATTAGTTTATTTCTAATTAGGTAAAGTCAACAGAGATAAGGTCAGTCAACGCTCTGAATTAACCGAAAACGGAGTAAGGTGTGACCAGTAAAGCTAAAGTAACATGTAACGTGGTTCTTCACAAAAAGAATTTAATAAGATGATTTTTCACAAAACTGGTACAGTATTTGATAAGGTGGTTCCCCAAAGACGGTGTCCCATAAGACCTACTGTTATTAGTATGCATGTCTTTTCAATTGTAAAACCACTTCGATATTAGTCATTAGAAAAAGACATGTCCACATAAACACGATCTTTGTAGAACTTCCAACTCATTGCCAAAACTTCAATGAAAATCGTAGTAGTGCACACTGTATGTCATACGTATAATATGCTAATTAATAATGGCTTCTCCACAAGTCTTAACTCTAAAACGCGTACATACTTATGGCTCTCATGACTCGATCAATGTAGACATGCTGTAATTATGTGCGCTATTGTCTTTTACTAATCATTATCATTTTTGATATTTTTCTATTAAATTTGGTTAGTATGTAAATATGTAATAAATAGATAGAGCCCGAGTTCTCTCAATATAGCTTAAATAAAGTAATAAACAACCATGGACTCAACCGCTCAATTCTCAACTCGAATAAATAGAGTAACTAATGTCAAAAATTTTACTACATTGCAATGAGAAATGGCACACTGGTTTAACATGACATAAGATATTCTTGCTCCAACATCTTAAAAGAAAAAAATCACTATCTTCTGATCCAACATACGGAGTACTAAACCCCTATGCCAAGGCTTTTCTCCCATTTGTTTTACTGTTTTAACTGGCCATATTGGGAACTATTTCGATACCAAATGAATCATTTATTTGCTATAAAAGTCAGTACATGTTCTATTCTGCATTGTATTCTATCAATTTCACTAGATTTTAAGGTAAACAGGTCTTTTATTTAATCTAACTCAACATGACCAATCAAAATAACAGTTTAAAAAAGAAGTGTTTGAGTAGGAGCAGTATTGTTGACATCACTTTCAATTTTTTTTTTTATTCAACGTCAATTACACATCACCTCGTCGTTTGTTCACACATAACCCAAAGTGTATCCAAATTTCCAATTAATCGATCTTGCTCAAGTCCTTATCGTTCCTGAAGTTGAGTGTCTATATTGCCAGCTTCTTCATCATAGATCTAGATTTTTAAGATGCTCTGATAGACATGGTTCTGACTTCTGAGAAGAGAGTAACTCTAGTAAGGTAAAGAGATCTTGTAAAGTATGGAAAATGAGAATTGAGTCGTGTCAGTACTTTAGTTCTAGCTCTATTTTGGGGATGTTGGCCGAAACCCCATAAATTCAGATTAACTAAGAGCCCTGGTGTTGGGATTTCATGTGTGAGTGGTTGTTCCAAATGGAAAATTGAAGTGGGTGGAACACTTTTATAAGGTAGTGGTCCTTCTATTGCCGATTGGTTTTAGGAATGAATCTCACTAATTTATGGACATGGATCGGTACTTTCCCTTGGCGACTCTCCCCAACATCTGGTTCACGGAACAATTTTTAAGCAACATAAGGATGATGCGATATCTCACTAAACACCCACAACCTCGAGGTTGGGAGTTCGCTCTTGTTTCCTCGACTTTGAAAGTTGAGTGATAACAACAGTCGAGCCCTCGACAGCCAGTTTCTATGCGACCTTTCGAGTTTCATCGCCTTCACAAATGGGAAATGGTAGGTGGGTTGCATAACATTGGTGTGGCTCTCGTTAAACACACAAAAAGAGGAACGATTAATTCAAATAATACTCAAAAAAATAAAATTTATCAAAATGGGGTTGTAAAAAACTTATTTATCGAAATGAGGTGCACGTAGGCTCGGATACCTGGGAACCTGAAACTCGCCATGGCGCGTGGCGAGTTTGACCTAGAAGCCTGAAACTCGCCATGGCGCGTGGCGAGTTTGACAAACTCGCCATGGCGCGTGGCGAGTTTGACAAACTCGCCATGGCGCGTGGCGAGTTTGTCATCACCATCTTCCCCCGAATTAATCAGTCAACAGAGCAAAAACGGTCAAACTCGCCACGCGCCATGGCGAGTTTCAGGCTCCTAGGTCAAACTCGCCACGCGCCATGGCGAGTTTCAGGCTCCTAGGTCAAACTCGCCACGCGCCATGGCGAGTTTCAGGTTCCCAGGTATCCGAGCCTACGTGCACCCCATTTCGATAAATAAGTTTTTTACAACCCCATTTTGATAAATTTTATTTTTTTGAGCATTATTTGAATTAATCGTTCCAAAAAGAGCCAGCCAATGTAGGCCTTCTTAAATTGACTTGCGTACTCATTCAATTCCACGTGAAAAACTTGGACCAAACTAACATTAGAAAATTTGCAATCACATTTGGTCAAAGACTCGTAGTTCTGCATTGCTATAAGACCTGGCTATCTAGACAAAAGGATCACAACTCTCTGTATCTCTTGCTAAAGTGGTTAGCGGGGAAACGGAAAGAGAAATCCGAGGGAGCGAAAACAGCTGGATAGATGGCCTCGTTCTTCAATCTGTTTACCTGTTTCTCTGAACCAGCAAGCTCCAATAAGTATGTCTGCAATGGAGATGTTTGTACACTCAGTGAGAGAAGAAGTTCTGGCAAGAGGGAAAAGCTGAGCCTCCTATTATCATTTTCACGTCTCTCAGCACGCAAAGCTTGAGCCACATGTTCAGGGTTGCCCCCAGGATCAAGCACTAGCCTTAAACTAGGGGGTTGATGATTGTGTCGGGGAAAAGAGTAACTCGTAAATAGCATTCAATAGCCAATTGATTCAAGATGAAGTAGGAGGATACTGGTACGTATTCTGAGTTGGATATCCCTGGAGAAATAGTGTCTGGAATAATTTATATGTTGCGTAACAATCTCAATAGCTTTACCATTCAAAATTGTATTCATTTGTTGTATTTCATCTCGCAATAATAAGAACAGCTTTGAACAATAAACAGGGAAAAAGAAAAGGCAAGCAAAGCAATTACCTTTGTTCAATTCCAGTGTAAATTCAGAAAGTTTTAGCTTGTGTACGAGTCTCCAAGCTTTGTTCCAGAAGTTGCTTCAAAAGCTTCTTGAAACCATCTTCCGAGCTGTGGCTATGGGGCACAAATTGTATCTCAGAACAAAGCACAAGAACCTCACAGGGATGTAATTTGAGGAGAGTTTCCGGATCCCGGTCATAATCCTGTTTACACAGGTCCTCAATTAGGATGACATCAGTTATCATTAGATTCATTACACATGAACCATTGCACATCGAGAGAACGCCAATTATACTTTATGTAGATAAAAGGGCCATGCCAAAACATCTCTGAAACTCAGGTTATTAACAGCTTAAGAGCATCGACCATTCCCTCAGAATTGACCAAATCAAACCTTTATACTTGGGTTAATGATCTTAAATTGCAGCAGGCATAGTTCTAAAGATGGCCTTAGAAGCTTAGCAAAACACTTCAAAAACCCCTCCCCCTTCTCTTAAGAAAGAAAGGAACAAATTTTTAGTGACATATATCTACGCACCTTTTCTGTCGTAACAATGGTAGGCCTGGAACCAAACCTCTCTTGTAAGTCCTCCAGTCTCCTCTTCATCTCACTGATATCCTGGTTAAGTTTGAAATCCATACATGTATTAATCAACTTGTCAAGGGATCAAAATATACAAGAAATTATATCAAAGTAATGTGACAAAAGGATTCCTATATCTTAGCCTATATATGCATAACAACAACATGAAGTATGGATCCTGCAGCTGTCAGAAACAGGTTCTGCCAAGATTAATTTTTCCTGAACCAATAGGAGCACAGATACTCTTTACCAGCTCAAATAAGAATCGCCAATAGAAGAATAAGTAACATTATATACCTTTAAGTGAAACAGGTGATGATCACTGAAGTGGAGCTGATCAACATGCAATGTCCCTAGCTGCAGCAGAGAAGGACATGACATGTTATATGAAGTGTTACAGAAACTCAGAAAGTGCATAATTCTCAACGATGCAGTGATGTGAATGCAAAGCAAAAGATCGCTATAGTAACTACATAATAAGCAACCATAGGAAACAAAAGAAGGTACCTTCTCAATAGATTTAACGAAAGAACTTGGGGAACCGATAGCAGAGACACATAGAAGGACACTGCTTTCGACTGCTGACAGGGGTACTTTAGAGCAGCTATCATGAATGGCAAGGAAGTGCGATGGGACCATTTTACTGAAGAACACAGGGAGACCTTTCTTTATCTCTTGAATCCTAAGTGTAAAATCATGGGATTTTTCTGCTGAGATCTGCATATTTGACCATGCATACTTGTTTAATATACATATGAAGATGCACCCCTAACAAATGTACAGAGATATACAGATATGACCTACTAAACATTTTACTGCTGAAAGAATCATGCGTAGGTTGCTCAGCTTACCAGATCTGCATGATGGATCACTACGATATCTGCTCGGCCAAGAGCTGACAATGGCTGCCTCATAGGTCCAAGGGGAACTAATTGGTTGTTCCCCCATGGCGTCAATCCATTTATCATCACGATGTCCAAGTCACGTGCCAAGCTTATGTGCTGTCTGCCACATAATCACTCAATTAGATACAACGTAAATCAACTTCCGTCATATTTTATACATATAAATTACTGTTGCCAGAGTTGGCTACTAAAAGTCTAAAACAGCATGTCTAACAAAGAATCTCTGCAGATCAATTTCGTATAAAATGACTATCTACTCAAGATGTAGGAACTAAGAAAAAACCCACCTCAAGGTACAGACACAGAGGCCAAAATTTAACAGAGTGATGATCGAAATGATGATTACCTGCATCCCATCATCTAATATAGCAGCAGCAACTTTGTGAGAAGTGATTGCAACTCTCTTTTCGGACACAAGGTTCTGAAAAGAACCATTGGTGCGTGAATCTGTATAGCCATATCTCCCAAGAAACCAAGCAGCTGCTGTAGCCCTGTCTTCACCGACACCAACCTTAGCACATGTTCCCAGTAAATGCCTTTTAAGCATTCTCACTTCATCTCCTCCAGCATAGCCCTGTGTAAGAAAAGATGAAGCATTATTTAAGTTGGCTTCTGTAAGAGAAATTTGGCAAATTAGACAAGCATTAATATTTTTGTTGCTAATGGAGTCCAGTAAAGAAATGCAAATTCGGTATGCAACTCCACACATTCAATGAGAATGCTTGGGTTTACAGATATATCTAGACCAATTCATGTTTCATAATGAATGGTCTAACATTCTATGCTTCCAGAAGACACAATATCAGAAGTTAATCCATGACATGGTCTCTCACCTTAAAACCTGTTAAGAAATCAGGTATTTAAAGTGTCACATTACGAGATATGATGGGTGATAGTTCACTTTTCAATATAATAACCCCTGATCATTTGGAAACTAAAATTAGAAGAGCAGCATATGTTTCACAGGTTAGGCTACTAGATGAGAGTGTTTGTTCATCACAGCAGTAAGTTTCCGACTAAAAATTTGTATTCTACATTTAACGTTCTTGATTTCATTGCCTAAGCGATCCAAACGGAGCAAATCATGACTAACAGTAGTCACAAACACAATGCAAACACTATATCTATGAGCCATGAAAGTATGAAACCTATGTAGATTTCCGGGTAAGCATTACAATAGCCTACACAACAGCTCCCCAAAAGAGATTTACAGAACCTCAATAAGCTGAACCTCAAGTAGCCATCACTAAAGCAAGCTGCAACAGGCATTCTTCCTATTTGAGGTACTTTGAGTTACTATCAGATAATTACCATTCAGAAACACATGCAGAGACTGAGACTATCTCCACATACATTATCTACCGCGTCCACCAGAACAATTGTAGCTCAAACAGCCTCGAATATGTGATTGGCAACCAAATTCACATCATCAAAGCAAATAATCACTTTCATAGGGCTAAATGGGGCTTGCTAGCAGCCTCGAATTGTTTATAATAAGGTTAGAACATCAACCACCACCAACCCTTATTCCCAAAATGATTTGGGGTCAACTAACATCAAATCGTTTAAAATAAGGTTATAACAACAACCACCAAGCTTTATTCCCAAAATGAATTGGGTCGGCAAACATGACGACCCACGTGTTCTGCACAAAGCTTACTGTACAAGTTAGAGGGAGATAGAAAGGGAAAGAGTGTACCCTGGTAAGAATGAGCGGACAAATGCCAGATTGAAGAAACCATCTACAAAGAAATTCAACCATGGGAGTCTTCCCATTTCCTCCCCACGTCAAATTCCCAACACTGATCACTGGAATTGGCAACCTTCAAAAACACGCAACACAAACACACAAACACACACACACAAACCAATCACTGAAACAATAAATTTACATGGACATAAATGTAATTATACTTTAGGGGGCCATAACAACAAATCGACTGGTTAAGGGTAAGGTTGCGTACATCTGAACCGCTTTATGATCCAACATTGGAATTGCTATTAAAATTTAAAAACCCATATGGGGTTTTGGGAGAAAAAAAAAAAAAAAAAAAAAAGCAGAAAATCATGAGAAAAGTAAGAATACCTTTGTTGGTGACAAATGCCGAGTGAGTAAAGATGACGGCGGATACAAAGAGAGAGACTGTAGAGTGAAGAAGAAGCTGAAAGGAGAGGTACAAGGCAACGGTGAAGTGGGGTGAGTTTGGAGAAATCATGGGAATAAGCAATCTCACTCACTATTTTCCTCACCTTTTCCATTAAATTCCAGGGGAATCAGATTGAAGAAGAACTTTTGAGTTTTGAGCAGAGTTTTTTGCATAGGTTTTGCAAATCATTCGACCATCAGGTTTCACGATCCCACTTTTACCGTTTGTTTGGTATAAAGGAATTGGACGGAAAGAATTCGAAGGAAGAGAAATGAACGGAAAGGAAAAAAAAAGAAATGAAGGGAACTAATTTTTCTTTTGTTTGGTTTTCATGTTGGAAATTTAAAGGAATTGAAAGGAAATTGAGTGTTTTTATGTTGTAAATTGTCCTTCCTTTCAATTCCGTCCGTCTTGGGAAGAAAAGAAAATGAGAGTTTAATGAAGGATGATTTCCTTCTATTTCCTTTCCTTTCTTTTCACTTCTCATGTCTTTGTACGAACCAAACGTTGGAAAATAGTAAAATCTATCTCTCTTCATTTATTTTCCATCAAATTTCTTCCTACAAAACAAGCTGTTAAGTCTCGACTCTCGATCTACGTTGCACGAGTACGAATACCGGGAGGATATGGACATCGAGATACCGCAACTCAGCCTCTAGGACACCGACATCGCTTTAACTTTTTAATATAAATATATGAAAAATAGATTATATGTTATGTTTTTAATAAAATAATAAAAATTCCCAACTTTAAAACTTAAAACAATTTCAAAATGGAGATCTTACTTACACGATTGTTGAAGATGCGAACGGAAAGTTTAAGAATTTGGGATTAAGAATGTCTGTTTAGCCTCAATGCTTGCTTATTGTATGTTTTTTTGTCTCCTAAACGTGTCCAAGAGGTGTCCGACCGGTGTCCCTTATGTGAATAAATTAAGGTTTTGTGTCCGAGATAAATAGAATAAATTGGACACCGACCGTGTCTTACACGTGTCCTCCTGATATTCGTGTCCGACACAGATACGCCACTTGGGAGAGGTGTCTGTGTTTCATAGGTCTCAATTAAAGTCAGAATAGTTTGTATTCAATTATGGTACATGACGTCAACTTGTACTGATTTTCAATGAATTTTTGCATTGCTAGGTTTTCGAGACGTCATTGGTCAAACATAACTTGGACCGATTTAGATTCAAGACAATTGAGGGTCGAAATGTGAGTCGTAATTATTGAGAGAAATGTTTTTATTACTAATTTGCTTAGACTATATATTATATATTATATAATATTAAAAGACATCAATTATACACATATGAGTATATAACGAGTGCATCTCAATTTGAATAATTATATTTTTGGAGTTAAGCATAGAATGTTGATGAGAATGACAACAACATGGGAGATTAAAGAGAATAAGGGCATGTTCGGTAAGTGATTGTAGTTGTAGATGTTAGCTGTTTTAGTAGCTGTAGCGTTTTAGGTAGCCGGTAGCTGTTACCTGATAGCTGTTGGAGATTAGCGGTATGCATAGATGAAATCAACCTAACATGTTCGGTATAACTAGTTGTTAAGCTCCCAAAATTACGTAAAAGGATATTGATATTCTTGTACGATTATATACATATTTGATATGAAATATTTTTCACCCGTGATTAAATTATTTTGAAATACACAACCGACAACACCACACAACGCGACCAGATAAATAATAAAGCTCATATAAATGATTATAAATGTCCACTAACAAGGAAAATTATGCCCCAAATAAAAGAGAGTATACAAATTATCACAAAATGTACTAGTTTCACATTCCTATATTGGTCATATGACTCATATGGATATGAGAAAATAGAAATCATTGGAAAGCGTGGGGCCCATAAAATAGGATATACATCTAAAAGGGTGGAAAAAATGTAGGGTTAGTATTGTAAAAAAAATGTGCAACAGCTACCCTTTCCCACAAAACGTTACTCTTAGCAACGTTTGAAAAAAGCTAGTTTTTCCCATAAAAAGCTAGCTTTTCCCATAAAAGCTAGCTTTTCCCATAAAAGCTAGTTGAACATCTATTTTACCGAATGCGTCCAAATTAACAAGAGCAGCGTTTTGACTGGGTCAAACATCTAAAAGTTGTATAAAAAGCTAATAAAAAGTTGCGCCGAACAGGGCCTAAGGCAAAAGAGGAAAAATAAAATAGAAAAAAGTTAAATAGGGGAAATCATGAGCAATGTACCAAGTTTTCGATTGATAAACTTTATCGTCTTTTATGTGTATTAATTTTTGACACAAAATATGTGCACTACATGATGAGGGTTTAAACGAGTTAACTACACGAATGGGGTCTAATATTTCCAACTTTTTTTATCAAACGGGCATTGAACGTTTTCTTTTTATCGTTCGCGGATTGGAACTGAACGGTGTTAGTTTATGCTGAGGTGGCAGTTAAGTTACCTACCATCACTTTCTCTAATAAAATAATAAAACAAAATGAAAGTAAAAAAACCCAGAAACTTCTCCCTGTGACCCTGCTTTCCCTAACAAAATTAATCAACCTAGAAAAATTTCTCCCTGCTCGTCATCTTCGCAATTATACTGTGGGGGACTACAGTGTGCATCATGGTACAAGCCACATGTCACGTTATTATTGGTGGGCGGAGAAAAAAAAAGAGCAGGAAAAAAAATCCAGCTAAATATACTTTCTCTCTCCTGTTTCTTTACCCACCCACTCGATTTTTTTGCCCAATTTTTGACGTCTTTTCATGATTTTATTCTTTTCACTCATTCACTCCTCTCTCTCTCTCTCTCTCTCTCTCTCTCTCTCTCTCCCTCTCTCTCTCTCTCTCTCTCTCTCTCTTCTCATTACCCCATGGTTTTACCATCTCCGGATCTCGCAATCGTCGTCGCGACCACCCACAGCTCCAACATGGATTTTGCTATTTACTATATGTAATTAAGGTATGGATATTACTAAATTTGTACCATTGATCTTAATTTCAAACTTCATATCTATGGATTTTGATGGTAAAATTGTTTTTTTTTTTTTTGGAAAAACATTGGGAGTTTTTTCATTTTTGATGAAGAAACTACTCATGGATCTTAATTAAAAGATTTTTTCTTTCATATTTTTTATGGTAAGATCCATGAATTATAGGGGTGATATCCAAGGATAATAAGCATAAAATCCATGAAGTTCAACTATTAAGTACATAGCGGTAGCGGTGGCGATGTTGGGTGCCTTTTACGGTGGCCGGCGGTGGTGCTGGGGTTGGAACGGTCATCGTGTCAGGAGTAGGATGAGATCACGGGAAATGTACCAGAACCCAGGAGAGAGAAATGGGTCTTGAATTTTTTTTCTGTCGCCTAGCGAGTAGCGTCGCGACACGTGTCTCGAACCACCGTGCGTTTGGTGGTCGGGGGACCATAGTATAACAACTGTGTCATCTTCCTCACCTTCATGAAAATTAAGGTTGTCCTAATTAATTAGGGAAAATGTTGATTTTCTTATTAGCACATAGGATTATGGCGTGAAAATTAAGGTTGTCCTAATTATTACAAAATTAACCTACTTGGGGCTGAAAGGATCTTTTGTCCTATTTTGTGCCTCACTTCCTATACCCTCCAAATATTAGAAAACCATTGATTTAAAATAATGAATTTATTAAAGTTTAAATATGAAATTGCAAGCATATGATTGAAGGGGTACATAGTGCATGGACATCTAATAATGTTATGGGCGGGAAGTTGTTCGCACTTATTGGAATAGATTGGTTGATGAATACTAATTCTTATATCGTACCTCCGGGGGTATATGCAGTTTTTGTACACCCGGGGAGTTATGATGAGCAATTGATAAGAATTTGACGAGTACTTGCAAATGTTTTTATGAGCAAACATAAATGTTAAACATTCATAGTATAAATCAAATGCATAAAAGAATCATTCAATAACATTGAAAAAATATGTTCATTGATTTATATGTCAATTGTTCAACAACAAAAATAATTAATTGTTCATCAGATCTACACTATTTGCTCATCAACTCTATTCAGAAGGGGTACGAAAACACAATATACCCCCGCGATACAGTATAAGTTTCCGAGGAATTAATACGGACTAGCTAGCATACTGGATTATTATAACTTAGAAGTACATAAACACGAAATTATGTTTTTTCTATCTCATTGGACATTTGATGTAATTTCAGAAATGTTGTGTCTTTTTCAAATTTTGTATATTTAGGTGTGTTCGCAAAAATTGATCAATTAATAAAATTTTGGATTTTTTTTATGGTTGCATTTCAACTCAAACCTTTTTTTTTTTTTTGTCATTTGGTGATTACTAGCGAATGTATTATTAGTTTTCAATACATTATAATATGAGATAACCATTTCCTATTTGCAATATCCGTGTTAAATATATAAATCACTGTACAAATTAAAGTACATTGTCTATATATAGTGTACAAAAGTGAAAACATTTGAACACTTTGTCGCAAAGTGTCACTTTCTATACTATAAGATTCAGGAATATTATATACTGACTAAGTATGATCGATCATAATTTGAGTAACCACGGAATCTATAATTGGTTGAATTATTAAGCGTGATATTTTAAGAACTAACATTATTGTGTTTGAAAAAGTTGTTCGAGCTCCAGCCTAAACATCCTTCATATTTACGCTAATACATATTCTATAATCTTATTTTGGGTTAATCGTCACGATAAGTGTCAAAAATAGCATTCAATATATACTATTTTCTCGATCACCGGCTTTTCTTTTCTTGTTAGTTACAACAATATTAACAACATTTTATTTTTTGTAAGATCTTATTTCCTCTTTTCAAAATACAAATTTCTTCAACCCTCCAGAAAATATTTGAAACCCCTCCTCAGAATTCCCAAAATTTCATATTTCCTTGTTTGGATGAAATAATTCTAATTCCCTAATCAAAGTTCAAGAAAATGCCTTCCCTATGGAAGAAACATAGATCAGGGAATAGAATTTCTCCGGTAGTTGTCGATCTCCAAACACGACATAAGAAAAATGGATCAGGAGAATTATTATTAGATGATGAAAGTAGTAATAAAGTATCATCAACTTCTCTTGTTGATCTCTTTGTCAAACACAAAGATAAATTGAAGAAACCCTCAAAAAAGAAACAACGGTCCAAAAAACACGTAACAGCCTCATTGACTACGACATTATCAATACAAGATCAAACATGTCCGTTTCCTATTTTCCGCACTGTGGGTAATCAATACGCTACCCGTTCGAAATTGGAGGTTCCCACTTCCTCAACTCATGAGAAAATTCAAAATGCTATCATTGCACATGAAAAATGTGATGTAAGTATGAATAACGACGATTGTGGTACGTCGTCTGAAAATTCGCGAATTATTTTTCATCGCAAGAATGTGTTCTTGACGTGTATTTTGACGAGTTTCTTGATTATGATGGGCATAGCGTTTTACAACAAGATGTTTGTTTTGGGGATCACATTGGGAGCTTTATTTGTATTCGTATTAGAATGTGTTCGGAATACAACATGTTGGTTATTTAAAGATTGTGAAGGTAGTGTCGTCTTCTTGACGATTTCAAAGGGAGCATCGATTGTGGTCGTGGCATTTTATACTAAGAGCTTTCTAATAGGAATTCTATTGGGGGTCTTATTGTTGATTTTATCAGAATTTGCTCGTAAAAATATTGTCCGAATCTTCAAGCCTTGTGAATATGCTAAAGACACACTTCAAGATAACGATTCATCCGACGCACATATGAATGGTAGCAAGGAAAGAAGTTGGAATGGGAATAGAGACATGGTTTCGAATAATGAGGGGGTTCATAGTATTGTTCAAAATAAAGACTTTCGAGAAAGTGTCGCATTCACGAAAGGATTTGAGCTACAAGTTTGTGATGATGGAGAGAAATTAGAGAATAGAGATAGGACTTGTTCAAATAAGAAATTTGAGGAGACAAATATGGATACTATATTAGTAAATAGAATTTCTCCTATAGATGAAGAGAAACTCAGAAACAAAATTATAAGTCAGATTGAATTATTGGAGCAACATAATTCTGTATTAACAAAGCAAAATCAACCGAATAAATCTAGTCCGACCAGGTATCACGTGCAACTTGGCAAAATAGAAGTCGAGGAAAAAGCAAAGATTGATGTTGAATTGTCTGATGATGCAATTGAAAATGAGAAAGCGAAGAAACGGAGAAAATTTTGGAAGAAACTTGTACCTAAACATATGCGTAAGAAAAACAAGAAGTATGGAAACAAACACAACAACATCATGTTGGAGGAGAGTTTTATGGAAATGGAAGATACTGAGATTACAGATAAGGAGGAATCTTCGACATTTTCCTCATCATCAGATTCGAACGAAGATGGAGAAGAAAATTTAACTGATGCAAACTGTAATTATAATGAAGTATTTCAAGCTAATAACGACACAAAAAACTATTATGAGACAAACAATAAAAATGATAATAATACGAAGTATCTGACTATAATGATAATTCCACTTGCTGGTCTAATCAGTGGTCGGATTCTTGCATTCGTGTTAACTGTTATATGTTGTGTTGTGTTCAAATTGTTAAGAAGATGATGTTATTTTTCACATTTATCAAATACCATGGAACAATATATATTTGGTCCTTCCAATTACATACAAGTGTGTTGTGTCACCAAATATGATACATTGCCAATTGCCATACTATGTCATGGTTCTGTTCAATTCGTTTGAAATTTATTTATGCAGTTGTTTTTCCTATTAGTCTTATAATTTGGTTTTAAATGGGGAAAATTTTCAATGTACCTCTGACATTTCTGAGATTTTCAGGGATACCCCTCAAGTTTCCGAGTTTCCCAAAATACTCCCTGAGATTTGCAAAATGCGATTTTTTAATATTTTTGATTATCGGAACGTAAGACAATTAGTTTTAGTTTATTTGACTTATTTTTAATTTTTTTTTTTAACCCTTTAATCAAGTAAAAGAAAGATTAAAAACAAAACTCAATCATTTTCCCTCTCCTCTTCCCCTCCTCTTCCCCTCCTCCCCACAACCACCTTCACCACCACTATCGACAAGCATGCACCGCCGCGCTAACAGATTGGCCACCATCATTCTACGGAGACTGGCCGGCAAACCCATCTGGACAGTCACTGACCACCACCGCCACCCACCGCATCTCGTCGTTCTCTTATCTTTTCCCCGAACAACCCCTATTCTTCGCTCCTTTTCCACGCCAATCCCTCAACGTCGTTCGCTTCTCTCTCCCCCCAAGGGGCTGGCAACGATGTATGCAGTAGGGGGTGGCGGAGCAAGGATGAGGGTGGAGGAAGGTGTGAAAGAGAGGATGGAGGGAGAGAGAAAGAAGTGTGGGAAATGGAGGAACGCGGGTCGGGGCAGGGGTATGATGGTCGGCGTGTGGTCGCCGGAATGGGGCAAGTGCGGAGGTGGTGGTACTGTTAAGGTTGATGTTGGTCTGTACTTGTGGCCACCATGGGAAGGTGGTGCTTGGTGGTGGGGAAGAGAGGGGAAGAAGAGAGGAGAGAGAAAAAGAAAAGTGGGGGGGGGGGAGAGGGAGGAGAGAGAATATGGGTTGGGAACTTTTTTTTTTAATTGATGAGATTGAAAGTCAATTTGAGTGAAAATAGTCAAAGGCACTAAGATAACTAACGGTGTTAGGCTTCTTTGGTAAAAACCACCAAAACATCGCATTTTGCAAACCTTGGGGGTATTTTGGGAAACTTGAAAACTTGAGATGTATACCTGAAAATATCGGAAACCTCAGGGGTACATTGGAAAATTTTCCTTTAAATAAGACTATCTCCGCTGAGCGTCTAAACAAGGGTCTCAAAGAAGAGGTGAAAATGCACCTGATACACATGCGTCATCCATGAGATACCTTACCACATGACAATGTACTAAACAAACCCAGGCCACCGGCCAACACTACGCACCCTTCCCCCTTCCTTCCCCCTTCCCTTTATCTCTCTCTCTCTTCTCTCCACCACCATAAACCACCACCCTACCGCTACTACCTGCATCCACTATCCTACCCACTCCCACCACCTCCATCTGACGCCGCGGAAGGGAAGTTAAACGAGGGGGAAATATAGTGGGCACAAAGAGGGATAATGACTCGTTGATGACGTAGAACATGGGTGTATAGTGAAGTAGGGGTCAGCGAGGCTTGGACGACGTCGTTTGCGTCAGGTGGAGGTGCCGGTACCGTTTGAGATGGTGGTCGGTGCAGGTGTCAACGGTTTTTATATTGCTCTATGTGGCTGGTTTTTATATTGCTTTTACAGTCAAAATGATGTAATATACTTCTAATTTGTGTAAGAATATCATGGACAACATTTCTATGTGATTTTGGTTGTTTTGACAATCTTTTGAAGGCGGACATTCATTTGGATGAGATTGGAGTTGATTTGTAGAAAATAAATATTGGACCTTCTAATCTCTCAAACCGTTTGGAATTTTTCTGTGAAACCACTTGGATATGATTCTTCATGTTCTTAGCTTTCTAGGAAGTGGTTACACGCCTTCACCGGACATGTAATGAAGGATGTACAACCTTTTGAAAATGGAGGCATGAACTATCTGCGGCCCGCGAACGATAAACGGCGGACCGCGGCTTACAACTTGGCGGTTTGCATCTGGAATTTTTAGCGGTCCGCAACTATGTTCTTGGTGGATCGCGATGAAGTTTTGGCGGACTGCGGATATTTCCTATTTCCGTATATTTCTATTTTACAATTTTAGAAAACTATATAAATAAAAAAATCGACGTTAGGTTTTATTATTCAGACATTTTAGAGAAAACAAGGGTTTCTATGGATTGTATGAGGAGCTAATTCCTTTATTTCTTGATCGATTAATGGAAGCATTACATTGATAATATCGTGAGTTTGATCTATTACTTCTATTGTTTTCAATTATAGTGTTATCTTTGATTTATATTTCATTCAATTATCTTTTGTACGTGATTGCTAGGTGTACAACTAGTTTAATTTCTTAGGATTGATTGATTGCTAGTTTAGATTAGACAAATGAACCTATTGTTTGATTGATCTTTACATTGTAGCAACCCAAATTCATTGATTTGTATGTAATCATCGTTAGTGAATTAGAGCAAAGATTTGACTCACATGTTACGAAACGTGCGTTAGTATTGCATGTCTTTATCGAGATTTCTCTAATTCTTATTGCTATTATCAAATTGAATCTAATCGTGCGGTTAGGTTATTTGATAGTTAGGGTTATTGGGTAGTGCCGATCACGCCTTTTAGCTACTATTAAGGAGAGATTTGGGAATTCTGTTTCCACGATAGAGTAATTGGAATTGATAGAGGAATAATGATAACTAGGACCGAATAGTTAGTGCGTGGAGAATTAATTGATCAAGATCCGTTTTACTATTGAATTACATTTCACGACTTGTTTTTGTTCACTCTAGTTAGTTTGATAAACACAACTCTCAAACCCCCATTATTTGTTACTTTAACACTTTAATTCATTACATTTGACAACCCATTTCCCTGTAAATACGATCCTTACTTTCCTACTACTGTTGTTAGAATTTAGAATTATTTTTGATAGATAATCGCGACTTTAGTCTTACCATTTGGGAATTCAATGATGAATTCGAAATTATGTCACAAGAATCACAAATGACAAGAAAAGTAGTTAGCAGGAAATTTTGATGTTTGGGGAAGCATATATGACTAATTGCATGAAATCAGTCACAATATGTAACTGACAATCAAAAGGTTACACGATTGGAAAAGGAAGAAATTTGTTCAGGAATTACCGAATGAATCTAAGAATTATGCATGATTCACATCTATTTATAGGCTAAATCAACTAAGGTAACATAATTAACCCACTAGTTTTCCTGCTAAACTTCCAAGTTTGTCACACAATTAAGTTTGTCGAACAAGTTGGTAAACTCAATTTTTTTTTTACCGACAAACGGCTATATTTAGCAAGCTAAGAACCAAAAAAACTGTAGCCAATTCTAATAGTCCTGTATTCAATTTACATTGAAATTAGCGTAAACACAACGTGACTTCTTACGTAATTAATTTTGTGCCCATTCCCTTCAAAAACTATCAAAAATGCTACTAGTAAGTACACTAATAAGAGCAATGATAATACCAGAAAGAGAATGAATTACTCCACGTCCACCGTCCACTCGCCCCGGAACGGAAATAGAGCCGCCCAATAGTAATTTAGATGCTGTAAATTTCTTTTTTTTTTTTTTTTATTCTTTTACCCTTTTAATTTTTAATTTTTATCTTTTTTTTTTTGTATTAACTTTGAAAAAACAGAGTTTGAACTTTGAAAAACAGAAGCAAAAGAAAGAAAGAAAAATGGAGTACAGAAAAGGGGGGGGGACCACACGCACTCACTCTCTCTCTATCAAACTCAATAATGCAACAAAAAAAAAATGAGGAAGAGGAGGAGAGAGAAACAAAGAAAAAAAAGGCAGAAAAATTCACACTTTCTAGAGCGAGAAACTAGAGAGAGAGAGACACACACACAGAGAAGAAGAAGAAGAAGGAGGAGGAGAGAGAAAAAGTTAAAAAAAAACAACAAAAATGGTTCAGATCGAGAAGAGGAAGAAGAAAGGCCGGCCTTCTAAAGCAGATCTGGAAGCTCGCCGTGCCGTCGCTGTTTCCAAGTTGACGGCGGAGGAGGAGCAAGAGCAGCGTGATGTTCGCCGGAGTTTACGGCGCCGGAGCTTCCGTTACAACATCATCGACTACGACGAGGATTACCTCGACGACGACGAGGTTTTCGAGGAAGAAGATGACGAGGATGAAGACGACAACGATGACGACGACGAGGAGAGGAGAGATAAGAAGGTCAAGCTCGTTGTGAAGCTTAATAATAATAATAATAATAATAGTAATAGTAATAGTAAGAGAGGAAGGAGACGTGAATCGACGGCGACTCGGCCTGGTCGGCGACGGCGAGTTGCGGCTAGTGGTGGTGATTCGGATGAGGAGTTGGTGGTTGTGAAGAAGCGTAAGGTTAACGGAACAGTTGCTGATGAAGAGTTGATGGAGGATGATGATGATGATGAGGTGGTGGCTGTTGCGGCGGCGGCGGAGCTGGAGGAGGAGGTGGAGGAAGATGAGGAGGAGGAGGAGGGTGACGTAGATGATGACGTGGATGAGGTACTTTGAAATCTGCCCTTTTTTTTCGGATCTGCTGAGAAAAAATAAACAAAATCATGGATTTTGTTGTCTGGATTTTGTGGAGAGAGAGAGAGAGAGAGGGGGGGGGGACAGGTCAGCATAGATCAGCAAGCTATAGAGTAGACTGATTGAGTGAGTGAGTGAGTGAGTGAGGAGAGAGAAAGGGTGCGTGTGATTGGGTCCAGACTTCAATATGATTTTCTCTCTCCTCTTCTCTTTCTTTCACCTGACTGACTCCTACTCCGACAAACACTCTTTCTCGCTCCTCTTTTCCCCAGTTGTCGGGAGAGAAGAATGAGTAGCTTCTGTTACAAGTTTTGTGTTTTGATTCTGTGTTTTATCAGACCTTTTTTTTTTCCGTCAAATCTTACATTTAAACCCTCTCAAATCTTTGCCATATCTCATAAACCCCGGTGTTGTTGTCTTAATTATCTTAAAACCCCTTTAATTTGAAATGAATAATAAGTTGGAATTTATATTATATTGAGTTTATTTAATTTGGATTGGATTTGATTTTGGCAGGATGGAGAAGGAAAAGGGGGAAGAAAAGATGATGATGATAATGTACCTGGTTGGTGTTTTTAGTATGATTTTATTTTTTTTGGGTGTTTTGGGAATTTCGAGTTTGATTGTTTTGTAAATTAGGCGAGTTTGAATATATTGTTTAGGGACACCGAAGAAGGAGAATGATGATGATGATGATAATGGTCCGACGCGGTTGCCGGATAAAAAGCAACTGGAGGTGATATTAGACAAGCTTCAAAAGTATGGACTATAGCAACACTCATTAGCTTTTCATGATTATTGATTTATTTTGGTTAATTTGCGTTTTTGTTACTAAGCAATTCGAATGATTTTGAATGTGGCAGAAAAGATACATATGGGGTTTATTCGGAACCAGTTGATCCTGAGGAGGTATGTCAATTACGATTGTGCATGTGAGGCGCATGTGAATTGTGCAAATTCTGGGTTTTTAATGCAATGTATATGGTTGTTGCAGCTTCCAGATTATCATGAAGTTATCGAGCATCCGATGGACTTTTCGACTTTAAGAAAGAAGCTTGCAGATGGGGCTTACTCTACTTTGGAAGAGTTTGAGGTGAGTTCAAGTTTGTATCTTTTTCGGATTATCTCCAATCTTTGGAAACTATGGGTAGAGTTTATGAAAAGGATTGATGTAGCTGTCTAATTAATGATGACTATTACCTGCCTTTCAAGACTTTGACTGGTGCTTTTGCTGTACTGTCTATTGGGGTTGCTGTGTTTTCTGGTGGCATCATATTTAATAAGTATTGGAGCTGTTTATATGAGTAAATAGTTCTCAAGTGTTAAAAGACGAGTGATTTCTTTTTGTCATTTGATTGCATCATAGTATGTCTGTATGTGAATAAAACTACATTTCCAATCCAGACTGAATATTCTAAATCTTGGATGTCAAGGAGGTCGATGTTTTTCGAGATTCTCCTGGATGTAAAAAAAAAAAGAATTTAGTGAGCCTGATGAATTTGGAAAGTTGCCTGATTGTTGGATATTGATGTGTGCATGCTCTGCCTGTGTGACGGTGTTACCTTAAACGTTCTTGGCGTTGGTGGCTTTAATTTAAATTTGTTCGGATAGCAATAGAGGGAAAGCAAAGGGGAGGTAAAGGAGGGGAGGGAAGAGGTGAGGGGTAATTTCCCCCCAAATCTTTCCAATCGTGGAAGTATTGGTTCATTAAAGGAAAGGAAAATGGCTCCGTTCATTCCTCTCCCCCTGTCCTTCCTCCAACACTTATCCCAGTAACTGGAAATGGTCCCTTCCTCTCCAAATCCCTCTGTCTAAATATTCTATGCACCACTACCACTTCTCGAACCTTATTAGCGTAGCAGTATAGTTCCCCAACTTTTATGCTTTTGGATATTAGCAGACCAATAGGTTGGAACATGTTAGTGAGGAAAAGTTTTAGACTTTACATTGTGTCCTTGTGAATGATTGGATATGTAAATTTCAAAGAAGAGGTGCATCTTCAATTGCTAAGCTTGATGAGTCGTTTACTTCTTTTCAGCTTTGCAAGGCATACAACTTAAGTGCATCGTTCCTATGTGGTTATCCTGTTGTGCATGTTTGTTGAGGATTGAGTTGTTGCCCTTCCTGCAAGCCCTTCCTAACTGCGAATTAGGTACTGACGATGGATTTCTTGACTGCAGAGTGATGTTTTCCTCATTAGCTCAAATGCTATGCAGTACAACGCCTCTGATACTGTTTACCATAAACAGGTAAAAGCTGGTCTTTTTACGTTTTGGCAGTTGCCAATATGTAGTATTATTCTGCCGTCATAGTATTGATTCTTATAATGCAATGCTTTTCAAAGGCTCGTACCATTAAAGAACTTGCTGAAAAGAAATTCCAGCGGATAAGGATTAGGATAAAGAGATCAGAGATGGAGCCAAAGCCAGAACCAAAGAGCGAACCCAAGTCTGAAGCAAAGTCTGAACTAAAAGAAAAGCCCTGTTCACTAGTCAAAAAGCAAATGAAGAAAGCACTCTGGCGTGGCATGCAAGAATCTGTGGGCTCGGATTTCTCCTCTGCAGCTACCCTCGCGGCAGCAGATGTCCATAATAGTTGCGGAGTTGACTTTGCTGCTAACCACGAGAGGCTTAACACTCATGATGGGCCTATAGAAGGAGTCTCTTCCCTGACAGATCATAATATAGAGAAAGCTGAAGATCCACCATCAGGTATAAATGAGTGTTCTTGTAAGTTATTTATACAATTGTGATGAACTCTGTTCCACTATGCCCTTTGCTCGGGTATTTGTTAAGTGTCGTATCCGAGTCTTATACTTGTCTTTTTAATTATATTAAGTGTTAGGTTAATGGTTTCTAAACTTACTCATTTCATCTTGTTTCTCACTACTTTCAATTTTTTTACTGCTCACATACGGCAGTTCTGTATGATTATTTTTTAGCAAACCCCATTTGGAGGGTAAGCCCGTTTTGTTTGTTTTAGTGTTAGTGTTAGGTCTGATTGGCTGTAACACTTATTCAGGCAAGGGTGTCA
This sequence comes from Spergularia marina, assembly GCA_963680865.1. Lineage (NCBI taxonomy): Eukaryota > Viridiplantae > Streptophyta > Magnoliopsida > Caryophyllales > Caryophyllaceae > Spergularia > Spergularia marina. Next base: position 5,241,992 of record OY804549.1, on the reverse strand, counting down.
TGGCAAAAATTGGAAAGAGATCGTTTGTGGTAGATGAGAATCGGCGTGCAACTTACAACATATCTAATCAGCCCGAGGATAGACCTGAGTCAATATTTACGACATTTGAAAGTGACAAGAAGCAGCTAATTCCTGTATGTATATGCAATCATAATGATTCTTCCTCTGAAGTTACCTGTATCTGTGCATATCTTAATTCTCATCTGTTCCCTCAGGTTGGCTTGTCAGGTGAATATGCTTATGCCCGTAGTTTGGCTCGCTATGCTGCAAATCTTGGTCCTATTGCTTGGAAAATTGCCTCCAAGAGGATTGAACAGGTCCTTCCTCCAGGCTTCAAATATGGTCGTGGGTGGATTGGAGAATACGAGCCACTTCCGACTGCTGTCTTAGTTGTTGCACAACGGAAAGATCCATATGTTACAAGGTCCCACAGTGTCATTGATTCAGGTAACCATGACAAAATTCCAGAGGGCCAAGCTCCTGTTTCTTCTAACCTGCTAAATCAACCTACCTGCGATACAAAGTTTCTCAGCACGTTTAGTTCTGGGGGCTTGAACCAGTCGATGTCTATCGTTTCCGCTCCACAACAGCACATCACTGTTCATCAAACTTCCGGAGTTCCATCCAATGTGATGCCGAATAGAATAGAGTCAAATTGCTTACCTTCAAACGGTCAGCAAACTGGTGCTACTTTTCAAAAGCAGATCAGTTTTCCTAGAAATGCTCCGTGTCATGAAAGCACAGGTCTTAGGAAAGTGGAACCTAATTCTCCAACCATATCTGACCATAAAAAGGACCGAGTTTCTCAAAGACAACATCCTCAAGGCGTCGAAGTAGGTAGAAGAAGTACAGAACGAAATTCCCCATCGATGCCCAGTCAGAAGTTGGATAATGGTTGTCAGAAACAGCCTCATCATATGGATAATCCAGCGTCCAGGCCCATCGCGTCTGTTCCCATGGGGAAAAACTTTCTGCAATCTTTACCCTTCAGGCAGCCAGAAAGCAGTGGATATGCTTCTGAAGCATTAGCTAACGGGAAGAGAGCAAACAATTTTGTGGATAGTAATCGAGTAAGCAGTTCACCTGGTACAGTTTCTACCCAGCGACCAGTAGGTTCCTTCCCTCAGAGAGAAAACGAGACTCTTAGTGATCCAGTTCTGGTTATGAAAATGATGGCGGAGAAAGCTCAGAGGCAGCAGAATGGATCAGCTCATCCTCATGGCCCTTCACTAGCTAGGCCATCAGTTTTATCTCCCAGAGGAGATGCAGGAGGTGCTGCTGGTGCAGCTGCCAGTGCCTGGATGTCAGTAGGGGCTCTAGGATTTAGACCACCTCCTCAAAACCCTTCTCTAATTAGGAGTCAGATGTCTGCGGATTCTTTGTACAACGGATCTCGAGTGTTCTATCCCCAGGCCATGCAGTCACGTGGTGAATCTCCAGTCTCAGGAGCAATGCGATCTCAGCCAGAAACGAAAGGACTGCCCTTCCCAGCATTTGCTCCACAGCCAATTAGAGTAAATGGCGAAGCTCAATTTCAGAACAGACCTATGGGCTTTCCTCAGTTGGCCACAAGTGACTTGTCAAGGTTTCAGGTGCAAACGCCTTGGCGAGGTCTTAGTCCCCAAACCCAGCAGAAACAGAAACAAGACACTCTTCCTCCAGATCTGAATGTTGCTTTCCAGTCGTCAGTCGACTCTCCACAACCAGACTTAGCTTTGCAGCTTTAGTTTGCATTGATTAATGCTCAAGTATCAGTCTAGCAGATGAGCAACATTGCACCTGCTCTTCACTTCTAAATCAAGAGTAAGAGATTCAACCGATGGCTATTTTTGTTGTCGAGGGTTGGTTGCATATGCTAAGTTACTGCAGCCGATTTGATGATGACAGTATCAAATTCAGTATCCTGGTTTCAGTCGTGGATTTCTTAAACCAATTTGGTTCTTTTCTGACATTTTTACTCCGGCATATCAGATCTGAGGAACTTATGTGCAAGGTGTCTGTAGTAGAGCCGAGGAAGATGTTCCATCTGAAAGTGCACCTTTTTTTCTCCTCGGATGAGATTACTAACTTGAGAACGCAGATTATTGGACGAAATACTAGATAGACAGCTTGGTGAGCGAAATGGTAGATGTGAAGTAAGATTCAGAGTAGATTTCAACAGCTTGTCCTCAGTAAAAAAAATGGCTGATTCATTGTAAATTTGTTACTGGCAAAGGAGGCTATAATGCTATATATTCCGTGTTACTGCCTTCAAGCCATGTATGGTGTCTGTCTTCGGTTGTCTTACATCTCTTACCAGTTACCACATTGTGTACATTCGCGCTAAAGGGTCTCACGATATGAAGAGTGCCACTAGTTAATGGCATCATGCTACTGTTAACAACTTCTGGCTGTTGTAGTCTGATTTACGCAATTGCGCTGGCCAGTTCACGAATTACCAGTTATCAGAAAAATACCTTTTGTGATATCAGAATAATACCAGAACAACAGAACTATTGCCAGACAGCTCTTGCTCACTGTCATGTCAGGCAACTCTTGTTCACTGTGATGTTAGGCGAATACGAGCACTTTATAGTGTCTATGTAAGACAACGGGGCTAAACATACCAGCTCTGATGGTGCATTGGAGAGGTGTCCTAAACTCCAAATAGAGCATTTGACATAACAACTGCATATTAAACTGTATCAGTACACATGAACTGCAACTAAGAGTTTCACTTTAGAACTCGAAAATTCTAACAGCATATGGCTGAGTGCTACGGACTGTCTCTACATCTCTACGCTGCCTGAAAGAAACCTAAACAAATTATGCTGGTAGAAAGCACAAGAAACGGAACAACTTGATCAGAAAGGATGGAAGAACTCATGCTGTAATGTCTGTTGTGCAATGCTTGGTTGAGCCGAGTCCTTGTTAACAGATATCATTGCTGACGCTTCCATTAAACATCTCAAAGACGTCGCCCTGACGGACATTGTTCCACTGAAAAGTCTGTCTCTCGTCCACCACACTCTGCTTGTAGATGAAGAAGTACTCTGGTGGAAACTGAAAGTTCTCGCTCTGTCGCCACTTCTCTAGCTCGGTTCTTAGCACCTGAGCTCATTTTTGAAAGATTGAAACTGTCAGAAAAATGACCAACTAAATGCTAATACACGCATATGTATGTAAACAATGCCTAGGATGTTCATCAATGTACGTTACCCGAACTTTGTCTGTGGGATTAACCTCCACAATGATCTTCCTTGTCATACACCTGGTGAGCACCGCAACCTTCAATTTCTTGGGAGGCGTGGTTGGCACAGCGTTTGTTATGGCAGAAGCAGAAGGAGTTGAGGGTGGCCAGATTGAAACCTCGATTTCAGACCCATCAGTGAGTTCATATTCGCGTAAATGCCTGTGATCCTGCAGCTCATGGTTCCCATTCACATACAAAGCTAGCCTGTTGACAGGACAGCCTGTAGAAAAAAAAAAAAAAAAAAATCCATGGACATTGTAATTTCAGTTTACGCGTAATTTAGATGTAAATTGTGATCAGGTCCAATTGTTAAAGATTATCATCTTAAACATTGTAAGTGATCAAATATAAAACTTGGACAGTTCTTCAAAATTACATCATCCAGAAACATACAATTCCAGATGAACCATAATGTTCATAAATATTTGTACAGTACTCAGGAATTTGCAGTAATTCACAATGCGAAAACAGAACAGAATCACATTCGACAACAAACTGTACATGGTAACATATCAGATGATTTTAGCGAATCAGTAGAGATTTATCATCAGCCTTAAAAAGAAAGTGATGATTTTGATTGTAACAAATTTATATTTCAGGATTTCAAACATCAATCAGAAAAAACATACTGATCCCGTTCTAAGATAAAGCTGCAAAACGTTAAGATGAAGCTGCGAAATGTCAAGAAATTTCTGTACGATACTCACGTAAATTGAATTTGCCCTAAGTCGCAAATGCGAAAACAGAACAGAAATACAATCTTTGACGATTTGAGTGAATCATTCCAGATTATGATCAGGCGATCAGCATTAACAAGAAAGTGATCTTTTCGTTCCAACACTTGTACCGATTCACAAACATACTCGAAAAGTCGAAAACTTGAACAATAATCTAAATGATCTGTTTGTAATCAAAATTAACAAGAAAACATGTATGAATCATGAATATATATCATAGTATCCATACAAATTAAATTTCAGCATGCCAACATTTCACTAATTAACAGTCTAACATCTAAATGATCAACACACAAACAAGAATTGGATACGAAAAACAATACACACACAAAAAAAAAAAAAGAACCTTCAATAATCTGGTGAAGTTTATCCTTAAACTGCTGAACAGAATCATTCAAATCAACATCAAGAGGAAGAACTTGTTGCGGATTTTGAGAAGTGGGCAACTTAAGAACAATTTGTGTCTTCTTGGAAACAACTGTTGATGTTGCCGAAACTTGTACTTGTTGTTGTTGTTGTTGTTTTGTTTCGTCAACATTGTTGGCCAACTCACGGTACAAACAAGGCTGAACTAGTAGCTGAATGCGGGAGTTGTCGAAAATGAGGCAAGATTCGACGTCGGCCCCGTCGTCGAGAACGTTGCCATTGAAGACAAGGGTCTGCGTAGAAATGGGTATTTCTTTGTACTTGTAAATCTTCTCCTTGATCTCATACACGCTGTCAAAGTAGCCTATTTCTATGGTGAATGCATACCCACTTTCTAATTCAAATGTCACGTCCATTTTTTTTTTTACCTTTCCTCTGAGAAAAATGCTTTATTTTTTGTAACAAACTTGTTATATAAGCTTGCAAATTTCTCAGGGTTTTGTATTTTGTAGGGAGTTTTCAGGTTGCAGGATACTGATATATGGAGATTAATTATTTGATTTTTGGGGTTTTTTTTTCTTCTTCTTGGATTTTATAGAATTATTTTGATGAAAGTTGATAACAAATTTCAGGGTTTATATATTTCGTGATCAGTGGTATTCTGATTTATGTAACTGGCTAATAAACTGCTTATTGTGCGCTTCTTCATATGGACTAGTGCTTAATAATAACTGATTTTTCTTTTTGATTGATTTGCTACCTCAAATAATTAATTGTTGTTCATTGCATGCACTTAGAATTGGTACTTCCAAATACGGAAGATACCTTAATGATGTTTTTTTTTTTTTTTTTTGGAGTACGTAAGAACCCCACCCGCTGTCCTTTGGGTGCACACTGGGTAAACTCACGGGCGAGCACAGTAGCCTGCAAACCACGCCACGCCAGGTTAGCCACACTTGTGTGTGACAGGCTCGACCTGATGGCTTAGGGGGGGACGCCATTACAGCAATACTTATTGCCAGACCCAGGAAGATCCATGGTAGCCCACATCCCCACATAAGCCCATTAGGGCCCAAAGAAAAATGAAAGACCATGAGCAGGAAATGCTGCTGTGCCGAATCGAACCCCTGACCTGGAGGTTAAGAGGGGAACCCTTTACCACCAAGACACCAACTATGTTATTTCTACGTAGGAATGCTTTTTCTACGTGGTAAAATGTTATTTCTATTTCAAGTAAACTCTATGAAACACTAGCAAGAAAATAACTTTAGAGGATCTGGATCTGGTAATTTGTAGTTATGTTGAACTCTCCATTGTTTGACCAAATATGTTTAGTCTATGAGTGCACGAGTTCTGAAATGTACATTTATTAATGGATTCACATATCAACCTGATAAAGGCTACTCACAAGTCACAAAGATGATGCTTTCAGAGAAAGTGCTATTTTCAATCAAGTTGAACTCGCCACTATTTTGCCCTAATGTCACTATGAGTGCACGAGTCTTAGCTTGTAATGTACATTAATGGATTCATATATCAAACCCGAAAAAGGCTACTCCTAAAGATCGGTGCATCAGAGTAAGGGTAAATTTTCAGTGATGTTGAACTCGCCATTGTTTGCCTTAAAGTGTTTAATCTGTGAGTGCACGAGTCCTGTAATATACATTAATGGATTCATACATCAACAAAACAAAAGGCTACTCATAAAGATAGGTGCATTTTGAGTAAGGGTAATTTTTAGTCACGTTGAACTCGCCATTGTTTGCCCTAATGTGTTTAGTCTGCCAGTGCACGAGTCGTGTAATATACATTGATGGATTTACATATCAACCACGAAAAATGCAACTCTCAAAGATGGTGGTATTAAGATCCTACATTGATATGAATGTCGTGAGCTAAATGGCTCACTTGACATATGTCCCGTCACATAAGTGCTCCCACTTGAGTTACAGGCTCACGCTACCAAGCCCAGCGATCTCTTATGGTAAGCGCGCCTATAAAAAGTCATTAATTTTGTTATCAAACTCCGATGTGGGATAGTAGCTAATAGCAATATTGATCCCCTTACCTTTAATTGTTTGCGGATGAATGTGATTGAGCATTTTGAGCAGCTTGATTAGGCTATAGGTAACTAGGTATAGCCACAAACATGTATATTAGAAACTTAACCTGATTGAGGGTTGTCACGGGTTCGAATCCTCGTAACCCCACCGCCGTAGCATTAGCTGCTTCTTTGTACAAAAAAAAAAAAAAAAAAAAAAAAAAAAAAAAAACCATGTGTATTAAATGTGTTGATGTTGTGAGATCGTCCTATACAAGATTTACTGATATCTTAAACTAACTTTGTGCACATAAACATCCTTTAATTACTCCTCAAATCCTGACTCGTTAATATCGTTTGCCACTCTTTTCGTCTCGGTTGAGCTCTTATCCTCCCACAATCAAAATTTTGTTCGAATATATGTCAAAGTAATTTAAACCAAAATTTTGTTCGAATATATGTCAAAGTAATTTAAACCAAAATTTTGTTCGAAGCTAAGAATGTATGGACTGTGGAGTAATACATATACACAAGGATCAAGATCCTCTGGAGTTATTTATCCTAGAGTTCCCTGGAGTTTGCCTGAAATGGAAAAATAAATTTATGAATGTCTTTTTTTAAATTAAAGAAAACACTACTTGGTAGAGTGATGTTTCCATTTCAAGTAAACTCCAGAGAACTCCAGAAAAAATAACTCCAGGGGATCCGAATCCTATACACAAATGGTTTCTTGATGATTTCAAGTATTAAATGTAGGTAAAAGTCTATATATTATCACTTTTCTCAATATGCGTATCTAATGAAGTGTCGCAATAGGCCTTTTTCCTATTTATGTGATGTACTTCTGTTGGGTTATGGTTAAGTTTAACTTGCGGGAAACACCAAAACCTCAATATCGTATACATGTATAAATATGAATCTAGGGGAGATGACATACCTTTGTTGCGTGAATAATCATCGTGAATCTTATACTATATATTAAAGGCATATTTAGCAAAAATAAGCCAACGTTTGTCTTGTTTTCTACAAATAACCCAACCTTTTAACGTTAATAAAAATAACCCGACATCAAACCTGGAGTTACAGAAATATCCCGTAATCCCTCCAGAACAAGAATCTGCGGTAAGAATCATCTGACGTGAAATTAAAAAAAAAAAATTGGCTCAAAGATTTGAGAGAAGATCGATTAAAAACCCATTCATTAGTTTTGCAATGACGGAACAGAGAAGAAATAAATTATGCAACTGATTTCATTCTCTTTTATACTTTCACTCTTTTCGAGCTTCCTCCATTCTATTATTATCTTTAATTTTCTGGGATTATCCATAACAATTCCTGTACAGTGACCTACCCAAAATTCCCATGACTACAACATCGTGCACCGCTACAAGCTGAATATGCACACGATACCGACACTAAATCTCATTTTTAGACCAAAATTGATGATCAAAACTAGCAATCATGAACTATGTAATTGATAATCAAAACTCACCGCTTGAATTACGACAAATACATCCTCGTCAAAAAAAAAAAAAACCCAATAAATGACCTTAAGAGTATCAACAACCAATTTGAGAAGGTAGGGCGTGAATGTTGTGTGCAAAACAAGCCAGGACGAGTGAGAATGAGAGAGTCAACACAAAAAGTGATGGTTCAATGGGAACTCAGCCAAGTCAGCGCTAACGGGTTTGGGTGGCACCAGCCCGTTGTCCTTCCACTGAAGGGAGTGGGAGGTGATCGTTGCTCTGTGAAACCAGCCTCACGCAGTGCCCCCCACTCTAGGACTCAAATGATCCAAGCCTTCGCCTGAACCATTTGGGTCAGCTCCCAACTTGGATAGGGCGAGCTAGCATCTAGCCAGCCCTGAACCCGGCTCACTTGACTGAACCTATGTCCCATCACATTAGTGCTCCCACTTGAGTTACAAGCTCACGCTACCGAGCTCAGCGATCGGTTATGGTAAGCGCACTTATAAAAAGTCATTAATTTTGTTATCAAACTCCGGTGTGGGATAGTAGCTAGCTAATAGCAATATTGATCCCCTTGTATATGTCTTTAATTGTTTGCGCATGAATGTGATAATTTAGCATTTTGACGCAGCTTGATTAGGCTACAGGTAATTAGGTATATATAATTCCAAGCTAGTAATTAAAAGTCGTCATGATCATGAGATCGTCTTATACAAGATTTTATGTTATACTAACTTGCCACTCATGTTGTCGCAATCAACATTTGAAGGAATGTAGGGAGTAATACGTATACACACATGGTTAATTTTTTAAACGGTTCCAAGTTCTAACTATACGCACTATAATTTGGTAAGTAATACCATATAATTCGCGGCGATGTATGTATATATTATTATTTGACATGGAAGAGGAAACCAGGTGCCCGACTTTCGATGATTAGAGCCGATAATAAACAATCCAACCCGAGAAATGGTTTACAAGCAATCGATGATAAGACTACTTAAAACCAACTCGATGCCAACAACACTAGTCTAGGAGCGTGCCCTAACACAGTGCCGGGTTTAGCAAAACCTACGCGAACCGTGAGCGGCATCATAGGCAATAGCTGCATGAGCATCTATCAATGGCTTCCTTATTAGCTCTACGAAATAAATGTCATTCCTTACATCTTAAACCCTATCAAAACCGCCTTATTTTCTCTCACCTCTACTCATCTTCTTCTTCACGCAACGATGATAATAACGGCAATTTCTCATCTTACTTCAATCAACAACGACGACCGCAACCATCAATGGAGTCCAGAGCTTCCACTGCTAAACCCGGATCATTTGATGAAATCCGCAAGAATTTGTCCGAATTCCGCCGGAGAACCTCGTCGGAAACACCTTTTCCGGCGAATTCCAACATCCAGAACCCTAATTCGTTTCAAAATCAGTATAATCCGGGTGTGAGAAACCCTAACCCTAATTTTTCAAAGGGGGGGTATTGGTAAGTTGTCTTTAAAGACAATTAGAGAGAATTTGCAGAAATTAAGAGTGAATGATGTAGCAGGACAGCATAATAAGAATTTTAACGGGAGATTTTCGTTGAGTAACCTTGAAGAAAGCTTCAAAATGAAGCCAACAATTGGTAGTAGGGTTTTGAGTAACAATGATAATAATAGGACAAATGTTAATACTAATGATGATGTTAACAAGGGCAGGGTGATGTTTGGGAAGAAGGAGATTAAGAAGAATGAGGTGAAGAAAGCCGGGGAGAACGATGTGTCGAAATTCGACTTGCTTAGGACGTATAGTCATGCCGAATTAGGGCTTAAGTTGAGGGATTTGAGGCCGGATACGTCCACATTGAATAATAATAACAATAAGAAGAAGAAGAGCAAGGAAAGGGAAGGGGAGAAGGATAATGTGTGGTTTACGCTGTCCGAATTGCAGCAAAGGTTAGGGAAGCTTAGGGAGGTTGAGGAGAAAGAGTCTGCAGCTAGTGGGATTTGCGGGACGATGATAGGGGACTTGAGGAAGAGTTTTCAGTTTGTCCAGCAGTCTAAGGATGAGATTTGCAAGAGTGAGTGATTTCGACTCGTAAAATCTTTTATTAAGCCTGGTAGAACTGGAGATTGTTGTTTGTGAAATTGCAGTGCCTTAGATTGTGTAGTTGTTGTTCAGCATTTTTGAGTTAATTACATGTGTGTGTGTGTGTGTGTGTGTGTGTGTGTGTGTGTGGAGGCCTTTTGATGCGTCCTGATTACGTTAGATGCTGGGTTAATGTGTTGAAGGTAGATAATGAGCTGTTAGTATGCTTTATGGTCAGTCTGTATTAGAATTTCATGTGTTGAAAACATCTAACTGTATCACTTCTGAAATTGTATGTAACAAAATCGGAACTCTTGTGCAGTTGTTTGTCTTGAGAATATTTCTGCAGAAGATTTTCTTTCAAGACTCTTATCTGCATATAGTTTATCTGTAACAAAATCGGAACTCTGATACTCGGTTTTGTCACAAATAGCTGCTTAACTGTGCAACTGCACATATTGATATATATATATATATATATATATATATATATTATATATATATATATATGTTGTTTGCTGATCAGTGATGACATCTTCCTTTCTGTAGACCAGAAGATTGATATCCTTTGTCAACCAAGCTTCGTACTGTCTCCTCCAAAGGAGCATTTAGTTGATAAGGTAATGATGCTTTCTTATATGCATTTTGTTCCGATTTTCTTAGGGTATTTAGAAGTATGGCACTGCACCACGCTCGTTTTATGCGTATTAACATGTTCTCATCGGTCATTTAATTTTCGCCATACGTCCATACCTGTTTGTAGTGTGATGAAAATTCGTGAAATTAACATGGCTGTGCATATTTATGTTCTGACTTTGAAGTGAGGAGCAGGGCTCCGTTGTCTTTTGTTTGAAGATTCTCGTTGATATAAAGCCAATTGGCACTTACACAAGTAACCATCGTCATAGTAATATCTATAATTCTATATCTCTGTTGCAATGTATAGTGACATTGACGATTAGCTTTGATGATGCTCATCCTAGTAATGATTAATTATCACAAAAAGTCTGATTGACGGGGAGTTTTGGACTCCTACTATTCCTAGTTTTAGACAAACCTCCAGATATACAATTTTGTTAGGGGAAAGCCGGAGGTTTCTTCTAATCCTGCAACTACTCCCAACACCATAGAAACAGGCAAATTATTCTTATATATTGAGAAAAATGTCCTAAGGAGAGATGTTGAAACTAATACCACACAAACACGAAAGTTTGTGAAAAAAAAAGGATGAAGTGCTGACTTGAAATAAGAAAAAGATGGCCAATTCAGGCCTGCAAGATTGGATGAATACCGCGTAAGCTGTTATGCACATTACAAGAGACTACTCTGTACAAGAATAAGATAAAAGGAAAAGAAGTGTGATAAGCTTCTTGATTGACATCTGATTGATCATGATACGGTGAAACAATGCTCTGAAGTCGGAACCATTAAAATTACTGCAGTACTTCCATCCAGATAACATGTCAGCTGCTGAGAAATTGAAGCTTGAGCTGAAAAAAGTTCGAGATGAGTTCAAAATGTCCGAGTCAGATTGTGGATCAACGCGTGTTCAAAGTAAGCATTTGATCCCTTCTTCTGTTGTTGTCTTAGTCTCTTAAACCTTTTTTCTATGCATTTCAGCTTTTTCTGTACACATACATTTGAGAATCACTCAGTCTTATTGGGCTGTCGTAGATATTAACTGAATGGTTGGATAATCTTTAGCTTCTTGATTATCTTCATGGAGTGATAGTGGTGATTATTATTGGCATTGCAATTTGGATCACGGTGACACCAAAACTATATATTTATAGTTTCAACTAAATGCTGAATGATTCTAACTATACCGATATAACTTGTCAGTATCATATATAAACTAAGATAAGGTCTCTAATTATCTGTTATAGATTAATAAAGTAAAGTAAAGACTCTGAATTCGTGATTAAAGCCAACGATTCCAGCCCGGAAAATTGCTTAAATCTGATAATAAAGACCAATCAAAACCGACTCGATCCGAACCCCAATGATAACATGACTAACATCACTTAATGTCACGAGTCCAACTAAACAGTGAGCAGCGTGAAGTGAGTACCACCGAGCGAGAAGACGGTAGATAATAAGTACGCATCAATGGCGTCCATAGCTCTGCGAAATAAATGTCACTCCTTAAACCCTAAACCCCAACAAAACCTTCTTAATTTCTCCCATCTCTACTCATCTTCTTCTTCACGCAACGATAATAATGGCGGAAATGGCCCTCCAAAAACCCCCATTTTCTCATCTTACTTCAATCATCAACATCAACAACAATCGTCATCGGAGTTCAGAGATTCCCTTGATAAATTGTCCGAATTCCGCCGTAGAACCTCGTCAGAAACCCCTTTTCCGGCGAATTCCAATACCCAGAATCCCAATTTGTTCCCAAATCAGTACAATAAGAGTGCACGAAACCCTAACCCTAGTTTTCGAGAGGGGGGTTTTGGTAATTTGTCGTATGATTTGATCAAAGAGAGTTTGCAGAAGATAAGGAGGAAAGTACCAGTTCAGCCTAATAATAATAATGAGAATGTTGTTCCTGGGAAATTGTCGTTGAGTAATCTTAAAGAAAGCTTCAAAATGAAGCCATCAGTTGGTAGGGTTTTGAGTAAGAATGATGATAATGTGAATGAGAGTAACGATGACATTGATAAGAGGAGGGTGATTGGTGGGTTGCTTAAGAATTTGCCAATAGCAGCGTTTAAGAGGGAGATTAAGGAGAATGAGGTGAAGAAAGCCCGGGAGAAGGATGTGGCGAAATTCGACTTGATTAAGACGTATAGTCATGAAGAATTGGGGGTCAGGTTGAGGGAGTTGAGGCCGGATACGTCCACATTGGTGAAGAATAAGAAGGAGAAGGAAGGGGAGGTGGGGTGGTTTTCGCTGTCCGAATTGCAGCAGAGGCTGGGGAAGCTTAGGGAGCTTGGGGAGAAAGAGTCTGCTGTTGGGATGGGTGGGGTGTTGATTGGGGATTTGAGGGAGAGTTTTCAGGTTCCTCAGGGTAATGAGATTGTCAAGAGTGAGTAATTTCGACTTTTTGAGGTTTACGTAGTTATGGAAGAACTGGAGCTTTGCTATTGTAGTTAATTGTGATGTTGTAGTGCCTTAATTATGTTTTTTTGTTTAGCATTTCTGAGCTACATGCCTGCAATATCTCTTATTAGTTTCATATGTCTTTTATGATGAAGTGGTCAAGATTTTAGTTCCTTTTCTTTTGCAATTCTAACAGCTTACTTGTTCCAGGATATGTGAGGTTTCTTCAATTTATCTTGTGTTTTTGTCTGATGCAGAACTTGCTCAAATTTGAAGTGTGCCATACTGGTTTCTGTAGTTAGACTATGGAGTATTTCATCTTGTTGGGAGGTGGGGGTGGGGGGCCGCTCAGATTCCGTATCTATGAATCTATGATTTTGTTGACTGCGATGCAAGTAGTTTGTGACTAGATTTTTCAACTGTGACACAAGTAGTATGTGCCTGTAAATGGAACGTAAGCCATAAGGTCCTGTAGAATAACCTGTCAGACATAACAAGTGAGATATTTTTCATTTCTCTGTCATGAGGAAATATGAGAATGACTTACACTGTGCTTTGACGTTTTTGAAAGCTAGGTTCTCTTCGTGTTTGAGGACCTGAGGATAGTTCATTAGCGGCCAGTCCCAACCTTGTGTCATGATATGCTTTTAAGTATCAACGATATGTTTTAGTAGGGTGATAATAGAGGCTTTGTAAGTTCAGTGTTGGTAGCAACGTAGCTTATGAGATGCTCAAGTTGTTCACGTGCTGTCCAACAGTCACATTTGTAGATGTGCCACGTTAAATGTGTTGGTAGGTGATGACCTGCTAGTATGTTTTAAAGTAAATCTGTTCAAACATTTGATGTGTTCAGAACTTTATTTTGCTTATGAAATTGGATGTCAAAAAATTAAAACTTTGGCATGGTTGTTTGTGTAGGGTTGTTACTGCAAAATCATATTTTTTCCAGACTCTTATCTGCATTGTTATACACCTATACTATGCCGAATTATTTCTTAACCTCTTTTGATCCTTGCTCTGCAAAGGAGTAAGAAGATCTGAAGGTCCTAGTACACTGTTGATTGTGTCACAAATAGCTGTGTAATTGTGCTACCCATCTTGATGTATTGATTTACTGATGACATCTTCCTTTCTGTAGACCTAAAGATTGATTTATCGAGTCACTTCAAATCTCATCCAAAGGAACATTTAGTTGAAAAGGTGGTAATTTCTTAAGTTGCATTTTGTTTTGATATTTTCTTAGGGTATTTGGATGTATGCCACACTATTTCTTTATGCATATTAACATGCTCGGGGTGATTTCCTTTTCATCACACCTGTCTACGAAGATTACATGGGTTCAATTATCAAACCTGAAATTTACTCGTCTGTTCATTTTTATGACTTTTTAGTGAGGTGCAAAACTCTGTTGTCTCTGGTTTGTGGAACGCCACTGATATAGCCAATTGGCAGAATAATTTTTTTTTTATCATAGTCACATGTACATCTGAATCTCTGTATCAATTTATGCTCACAATTGACTTGTAGCTTTGGTGATACTCAACTCTTGCTATATGGCATCATTCTAGTTATAATCATAATAGAAGAGTCTGATTGATGGAGGGTTTTTGGATGGAAGGTGGTGTCCTATTCCTAGTTTCGTGAGGGACAGCCTGGACAGGTTTCCAGTCTTGGAAGACTCACAAGTCACAACCCCGACAGAAAACATATATGGAGTGCATTGCAAGAGTGTAACTAGGTATATTGGACTTGGGGTAGGCCCATATATACAAGAATTGTATAGTCTAGCATAAAATGTGTAGTCTAGCTAACATGCCTGGTAGCTAATTTAATGTTATTAGCTTCTTGATTGCATTCTGATTGATCATGATATGTTTAAAGATGTTCTGAAGTCGGATCCATTAAAAAATGCAGTACTTCCATCCAGATAACATGTCCGCTGCTGAGAAATTGAAGCTTGAACTGAAAGAAGTGCGAAATGAATTCAAAATGTCTGAGTCAGATTGTGGATCAACGTGTGTTCAAAGTAAGCGTTTAATGCCCTCATTGTTATTGATGTCTTTGTCTCTTAGACCTTTACCTATGAAGTTCATCTCTTTTTTTTTTTTTTTTTTATGTCATAATGAAATGGTTGGATTATCTTTAGCTTCTTGCTCGGTCTTCACTGAGTCTGCTTCGTATATCTCAGAGAAACCCATTGAGACCTGTTGTTTGACATATTTGACATTCACAGTGGGTTTGGATACACACATTGGAGGGAAGGGGATGGAAAGGGACAGCTAAGAAAGAGCATTTCCAACAATGGAGGTCTTGTCATTCATACTAAGTTTGTATTTATTTTTTCGCTATGCAGTTGCACAACTGTCAACGGAGATCCTTCACCTCTCTTCTATGTTGCACAAGAAGGTTAGATACTTCTACAGAATTCATGCTATGTGATTCATGTTTATAAGGATCACATCAGTCGTATTACTTTGTTATTTCAGATTGTTCAGTGGCGCCAAGGTTCGGTTTCTTTGAGCGTAACACTAAATCACATTCGGTGTTCCCATTTTGTAGGATAAACATTCGAGGAGAGGACTACAAGCAAAAGTGCTGCTGAGGAAGAAGCTGTTGAAATATTTGAGGAGAACTGACTGGGATTCTTATTGCTTTGTGCTTTCTAAACTTGGCCTACGTGACAATCCCGATTACAAGAATTAGAAGAATGGAAGGGTGAGGGCTCTGTCGGGCGAATTCACAGTGGCAGCCGCATAGGGAAATGATCAAATGAAGGATGGAGTGCTTTTGTTTTTAGAATCTGTGTCCTTTCAGTATCAAAGCTCTTTATGTTGCTGTCTGCTAATTACTGCTTCATCTCGTGTCAAATGCTGATTGTATCTTGCAGGCTTAATCCTTTGTATACAAGTCTGAAAATAGAACGTAGAAGGTAGTTTCATGGTATAATGCCTGATTGAGCTACCGTGCTCATTAGTTTAGAGATTTGAATCCAGCATCTTATTGTACCGGCTTTTGCAAATCCCGGTAAAACAAAATATACGCATATCTGTTCAATTATACCTGGAGATCAGATATGCCAATGAAGATAGTTCATACTCCTTATCTACTATACTCGGAACACCCTGAGATCTTCCCGAAGCATGAAACTTTTCGGTCTTGGAAAGTTTTTCTATGTGAAGTACAAGTACGACCATTTGTGTACTTTTTAAGTCTCAAGTCTGAACCCTTACAACTAAGAAGTGAATCAAGACCCGTCACCTTTCACAACTCCTACAATAGGCCATAACAGCCTTTATTATGACGACATTACAAAGCACCAACCCTGGCCTTATTGTTTAAGCTATTTCACCTCATTGTTCAGGATACACACATGAGCAAACATTTCTGTGGCACTCAAGCTCCAGAACCAGCAAGTCGCCTCCTGGTTGCATTTGAAATAGACAACTCGCCTAGTTTGTCTGTCCCTCCTGACTCCATGCGTTCTTTTAACGGCACATAATGCCTGAACCATTCCCCAACATAGACCTGCACATAGCCACGTTAGAAATTCTCCCATTTCAATTTATAAACAAGTAATATTGGGGGGGGGGGGGGGGGGAGGGACTTGCAGCGTAGGAAAATGCATGCGCATGGGTTTAACACAATTCATGTTGGTGAATCTAAGGGTGCCTCATGCAAATCATCAGTCAAATTAATCCACAGTTTAGGTTTTTTTTTTTTTTTGGTGGCAAAGATCCATTAATTAGTTTATCAACATGCATAGTTTAAAAGGGAGGTCACGAGTGCAGCGGAGCTCATCACTGATAGTCCATTACTGAAATACTGAAGGTCAAGTTTAGGCATCTTACCTCTTGGGGCCGCATGATCTTTGTATCAGGGTCATCAAGTGACTCTCGCCAGTGTGCTAAATATCCAGCCATACGAGGGATTGCAAATAGAACAGTAAAAAATTCCGGAGGGAATCCAATTGCCCTGTTTAAGAAAAAACAAGTTTTTTACTAAGAGTCTAAGGCTGTGAAAACTGTTCACGAGCCAAGCAATTCTTAGCAACTTTTACCTGTATATCAGCCCAGAGTAGAAATCAACATTTGGATACAGCTTCCTCTTAATAAAATATTCATCAGACAGTGCCGCTTTCTCGAGTGCAACAGCCACCTGCACATTAACCCAGATTAATTGATGAACCTATGCTCTTAATACTGACACTCTCTTGTTCACAATTTTCTTGGGAGAGAACCATATGCCTTCACAAAATATCTTTATGTGTGGATGAACTGTGACCGGTCCCATAATTAAGTCATTTAACAAACACACTTCTTTATATCGGGTTAAGGACTCTTTATTCCACCAAAAGTTCTATTTGTTTAACAATGTTTGATTCTGCCATTGTACACAAAGTTCTTAATTGGCCAGGCATTCAATTCAATTTATACAGAGTATACCTCAATAAGGGGATCCCGACCAACGATAGAAAATACTTCCTCAGCCAGTGTCCTGATGACCTTGGCTCGTGGATCGTAATTCTTATAAACACGATGCCCAAAGCCTGACATTTTTCGTTTCCTAAGAGAAAAAAATTAAGAATGGTTAGCCCTCATTTGCAGCAGAAGTATCCATGATCCAGTAGAAGTACTATTACAACTTACAAGATTGAATAGTAGTGGTTCATTGAAAAACAACCATACCTGTTTTTAACACCCTCAATGAAATCAGGAATGTTTTCAACACTTCCAATCTCATTCAGCATCTTGAGCACAGCCTATAATCCCGGAATGGAGACAAGCATCAAAACGGTACTCAAAGACAAGGCAAAAGGTTGTCCAAATTATATTATTGAAAATTTGAAACCCAACAACTACTATGTTTCATATGGACCACTGAAAACTACCTCATTTGCACCACCATGAAGAGGACCATACAGTGCACCCACAGCACCAGCAAGAGCAGTGTAGACATCAACACCACTGTACACATGTAACAAAAGATTATTAGCTGACATGTACTTTTAATGAAACCATTGAGAATTTTTATTTTACCAAAACTCTCAGAAGGGAATACCTGGACGCCAAATGCCGTGCTGCAGCAGTCGAGCAATTCATTTCATGTTCAGCGTGAAGTATGAACAAGATATCAATAACACGAGCTAGGCGAGGATTTGGTTTGTAGGACTTATTTCCCCTACACATCAGTAAAGAAACACAGAAACACTTAAAATGCATGCCAAGTAACACTGTCGAAATATCAGATGCAAGTAAAGAAGAGCTTGCTCATTGATTGTTGTAAGACATACATTGAATCAAGCATGTAAAGGAAGTTTTCTGAATAAGAAAGGTTGTTTGAGGGAAGAACTGGTGGCCTCCCAGCCAATCTCAAATAAGCTGCGGCTGCAATTGTCGTTGCCTGTAAAATTGATGGTCAATTTCCACTTTAACCAAACGATTTGAAGGGAGGAAACAGAAACAAACTTTAAAGATCGGCAAGAATGACACTGACCTTTCCAAGGATCCTCACTATCTGTTTATCTCTCACTTGTTTCGACTTGTAAAGATCCTGACCCTACATGCAGAATTCGTCAATTGAAACCATGCCAACAACCTAGTGCACTAATGATGTAAAATTCATATAGTGAAAGACTACTACTCTTTAGTCAAAAATAATTGGGAAAAAAGAGAACATCAATGGTTTCTTAGAACAAATTTGAAATGAAACTTATGAGTCTCTCCAGCAGTTGTAAAGAGGGGGGGGGGGGGGGGGCGAGCTTTCCAGATCAAGCATATAAATACTAAATCATGACCCAGGATAAGTGACCTCAAATAAACTTCTATGTCACAACAGACTACCTATCAAAGTAAAGTAAAGAAAAAATCTATAGCATGTCCATGCAAAAGGATGATCATACGAGTTGTGGTTTACAATGACAGTATTAGACAATGACAAGAGCCCCAGTCCTCTACAACTCTGTGGTTTGAGTTGAATGCGAAGATATCAAGTAATTCAACAAGGAATGTTGACTCAAATTTTTCTAGTTTACTTCATTTTACATTCCGCAGAAGAAAGAAAAAAGTGGTGTCCCTACAACAGCAGCACAACCCCATTTTATCCAAGGCTCCAGCTTATGGCGAAGTTATGACCCAAAAAACAAATATCCAAAACATTGAAAAACTTAGAAGTCCTAGAATGAAGCATAATATGGTGAAGAGCCTATTAAATAAGTACACTGAGCCACTGAGGGTAGTTTGTACAAAAACTTTTGAAAAAGGAAGGAGACAGGAGAACAGAGTAGGAAAGTCACTGAACCAAGTACTTACTCTGAGAGCTGGATTAGCATCTGGATGAAAAATTGAAAGGGCGCTCATTGCACTAACAAGAACGCCCATTGGGTGGGCATCATGAGGCATTGATTGTATGATATCCTACAAATAATAAATGTGCACAAGTCAGATTAACCTCCACAAAGCTTTTTTTCTACTCATTAATCCAAAGCTACAGTGAACACAATCTCAGCAAGCTTTTAGATGGAAAACAAAAGGTGGAGTAAAAACACACCAGAATTCCCTGAGGAACAGCTGAATGCTGCGATACAGCAAATTCCCAGTCCGCCAACTGATTTTTAGAAGGCAGGTTCCCATACACTGTAAAAACGAGTCAAATTCAGAAAGAAAAAAGAAAAAAAGAAAAAAAGAAAAAAAAACAGGGGGGGAATGATGCAGCCAAAACCATTGGCAACAAGTAGAATACTGGAAAAAACAGTGACTTCGTAGTTTTGCTTTTGATATGAACATGAACTTTAATTGTCGAAGTTGTTATGTTATTATTGAAGTAATGGGTTACCACATGCACACAGACAACAAATAAAGAAAGAAAGAAACTTTGCATATGAAATACTATGGCTTAACCTCAAACTATATGTGTGTAATAATACAAATATAAAGACAAGAGTTTTGTCCTTGCCCAGAGCAGACCCCAAGATATCTCACATTCAAATGAACACAGATTACTGCCTCAATTTAAGGGCGCACATTCTTCACAGGAAAGGCACAGCATGTACTAATCCAGTCCATGATCTCTGGAGCTATTAACCTTAAACTCGCATTCCTACAAGAATGATATGACAAGAAATTTGACTTGCACTTACTCAGAAGGTAGGCAACTTCCAAGAAAGAACTGCCCTCGGCTAACTCCTCAATAGGGTAGCCCCGGTACCTGAGGATTCCTTCATCCCCATCAATATAGCAGATCTTGGAGCGCACTGGAGCAGTGTTGAGATAACCAGGATCATATAGTTTGAGCCCCTTGTCATTCTTTCCAGTTGTTATCTAACCAGCACAGCAATGACAATCTTAATTACTCATTATACATTTATTGTTGATATAGAAAAATTAATACTCCAAATTCAAGATGCAGCGTCATCACATAATGCAGAAACTGTCAGCACTTCTTTGCCATGAAGCAGAAATCCATCGAGGCCATTCTAGATGCAATTTTCATTATGGGCCATCCGGAAACAGTCTCTCTATAAATTACACATAAGGGTAAGGCTACATTTATCAGAACCCCCCCCCCCCCACTCCCCCGCAATTTGGGGGAGTCTGAGAATTATTGGGTATGTAATTATTGTCGTCATCCCAAATTTATCAATTCAAACTGAAAAGCATCCGCATAGCAAAAGATTGAACCTTTTGATGCATAATCCCTGCCACTTAGGATAAGCTGCGCTCACACACACAAAAGGACTGATGCCACTACACCCAAGAGAATGTCATTAAGAATCTCAAAAGATGTCAATTGACAACATCTAACTATGTGCCCGGCAAAATGAACACATCCAAGATGCCGCCTAAGCAACCTAGCCTCAAAAATGTTCCTTGGTTGCTCTAGAATAAGGTAAGGCTAATATCACAAGTTGGAAAATTCCCTTCACTTCAAGTTCAAAACAATGACTAGCATCCATAATGGGGAGGAGCCGAGGAGGTACAATTCTGTACAACAAATATCTAAGTGGCCCCATTGATTACAATTCCCAGAGACTAAAATCTTCATAATTCTCTTAAGATCCTAGTGAATCTACAATCCTTATTGCTTAACATCCATCCCTCACAACAGAACAAGCACCAGGGACACCACAAAATGTACAAAACAATATAACCTTCCACATTGATCATCCCTTATATAAACTTGTTTTATTTCAACTTAACATCATTTTCGACCAGCAAATGAGCTCAACTCACTCCCATGACTTTCCTTTCACGAAGTCCTCGTCTAAATTGCAAAGAAACTTCATATCCGACACAAAACACTGAAACAATCCCTTTTTCTACCTATAATTCTACAAAGGATCATTACCCAACACCCAACCACATCCCTAGCAGAATTCCTCGTGAATCGAGAATCAACATGTACACAACAACATTATCCCAGTGCCTCGAAAGACTGATCCCAATCCTGGCACGCTAAGAAAGGTCGGATGTACGCAACCTTACCATTACATATCCCAATTCTCTCTCATACAAACAATACTAACCAATATCACAATTCAATGATCAAAATCACCATTACCACAAAATAAAACATACCCTTAAACAATCAAATCAAATCAATTCATATTAAAACATACCCACATCAAAATTGTAAAATAAATACAAATTCATTGATTATAACAAAAACCCATCAAAAAAGTTACCTTCTTTAGATCAGTAGCTTTGATAGTACCATCCTCAGAAACAGGAAATTGGTACTTTTTCCCAGTTCTTTCATCAATAATTGTAAGAGATCCTTTCAAATTAGAAGGTGGGGGTGCAACTAGAGATTGAGAAGATAAACAATTCTGATCAAGGGTTTCTGAGAAGGAGACAGATTGATCAGATGATGCTGTTGAAAGATGAGTTGCAAGAACAGCTAATCTGTTACGAGCCCTTGTTGAGTAATCTACACTACTCACCATTTTTTATGATTACAATTTGGAAACAAAAGTTACAAGTTTTGGGATATGATTTTGCCTTTGTTGATTCTCAATTTTTTTTTTTTTTTTTTTTGGTTTGTTTTATACGTTGAAATTACAGAGTAAATTTCGCTTGGCGCTTGCTTGTACGTCACAAAGAGGTGAACTTCGATCTTCGTGTCACATACAGATAATACTGATATAACTCGGCAGTCGGCAATCGTATATACCAATCCGTTCATGTTTAAAGTTTCTACGTCTTTTCGGCTTTGACTCTGTTAGATGCAACTTAAAAATAGTAAATTAAAATCGGATTAAATTAATTCAAAATTTCAAATCATAATCGGATCAGTTTCGTTGAATTTAATCTAAATCAGATTAAACTTATCCAAATAACAATCAATGAAACAAGTCTACTTCTAGTTATTTATTCGTCTAATCAGATCAAGATATTAGGATTTAGGAGATCTATTAAAAATTTCACGTAATTAGTAACACGGAAATGCGACGTGTCATTCACGTTTAACGTTTTCCAAAAACCACATTCAAAAAAAAAATTTATGTATGGGTCTTAAAATGTGTTAATTTAGCGAAAGAATCACATAACAAAATTCCTAGTTGATACTTAAGATTAAAAATGTTCCAGAGTATGTTACTAATGAGCTTATTTCAGATACAAATCTGATTGACGAGTACTCGTATATGATAAATAAAATTTAACACAAAATTAATAGTATAGATTGGAAGTATCTTGAAGTGAGCAATATAATAGGTATGGGCTAGCGACTGGATAAGGTGTTCATTCCTTAGATAATTGGTCTCCTAAAGGGCGACTTGGTACTTATGTATGACCAGTAAGGTGTGCTGTACCAAATCAATATACTGTAATTAGGAAGCAAATGACATTTGAATAAACTAGAAATTGGATCTTCCGGATATGGTAATTTAACAGTGGTAAAACTGGAGGTAATCGATTGAGTTATGCAACACCGTATGACCAAGAAATAAATCGGGGGTAAAACTGCTGAGGTGGTAACACTCTGGTGACTACGGCCAGCACTGAAGAAACGAAGCAAGGTGAGAATCAGGTCATTCTGTGCATCTGATTTGTAGATATCCTTTCTGAAGGCTTCCATTTTTACGAGGATTGGAACTTGGTGCTGGGGTAGTTGAGGATATGTCATGTAGAAGCTGAAAACAGTACTCTAAGTCTCTAACCGATCAAGGCAAATCATCTTGTAAGTCACCAGGATGCTCCGTTGTTTGAATCCAGGATGCAAGAGCTAAGGATCAAGGGAGCTAGACAGCTAGCTAGCTATTCGCTGCAATTGGGGGAACAAAATTGTGACCTTCAAGTGTTTGCTCAAATATATGGCCAATTCTGAGCAATTTTTCCTGCGTCACATGAACTTCTGATTAGCAAATATGGCCTATCAATGTTCCGTAACAGATCATAACAACCTCTGAACACAACATATATACAAATGAAGTAATCGAATCTTTCCAGAATACTCACTAACTGCATAACCTCAAGCATTACAGACACTCAAACCGAGAAGAGGGGGATCAGATATCTTATAACATTTTCAACACTTTTTCATGTTGAATACAAAAATAAGTGAATGTAAACAAGTACGGAGTATGTGCTAGCTTGTGGCGAAAAACAAGTAAAGATCATCCCCATTTAAGTATTTTTGTTATTGTAGAGATGCACAAGTTCATGTTCTTGTGCATGTTCTATATCAAAGTTGAACTGGTTGCAAGACACTTGACACTGACCCGGCCCATATATTCATGTTGACCTATTTTACTAAACCTGTTAAATTTCATGTTGTGTCGAGCTATGTTTTGCCAAGCTTAACCTACTTTGTGCACTAAAATCCTAAAATTCTTTAGTAATTGTCCCATTGGGTTGAAACATGTCATTTTCGGAATACCGCAACATAAATCCAACCCATTTAAATAATTGTGTTAGCCGAGTCGACCTATTTAATTACACAAGTATATTTGACTTAATCAACCAGTGTGTCCATGTCCGGTTTTGTCATGTCATGTCACCTTTTGCTACCTCTAGGTATAACTATGAGTGGAGGCAAAAGGAAAAGGGAAGAGGAATTGGATGCAAATCAGTAATTAGTCTCTCAAAAGCTTTAACTGCCGCACAAATTCATACAATCAATACCTCATCAAATGCAGCACCAATCATCTGTAGACCAACAGGAAGACCGGTAGGACAAAATCCACAGGGCAAGACCAGTGCAGGCAAACCAGCTAAATTGACATTCACCTGAAAAGAAAATGTGTTTTAGAAAGTTAACAGAAAACTGCCCCTGCACTTGTCATTACTTCAGCAAAGAATAAACCAGGCATGTTAACATTGTGTTTTAAGAGATGAAATAACACACTAAAACACTGAAGCAAGAAAATGCACACACTCTTAAAGCTATAAGGTCTTCACTTTCCCTTCTTTGCTGATGCATGTTTATCTAAGATGGCATTCAGATATGCAAAGCAGATAAGAGGATCAAGAGCCTTCAGAAATTAGCAAGCCCAATCTCCAATTGTGTACCTTGTAGACATAGTTAGTTTATACCTAAAGTGATCTCCACAGAAATGAATACCATCAAGTTTCACCTGTAGCTCTCTTAACCACAGAATAAATAAATAAAAGCACCCAAAAAAAAAAAAAAAAAAAAAAAAAAAAAACAAATTGAATTTCAAAAGGGAAGTTCCCTAAAAGTAATCAATAAGCACTTACCGTCATTATATCACCAGCGTACATTGCTAATGGATCATTCTTCTTTTCGCCTGGGAATGTCAGCATACTTTTAAAGAAAGAAGAGATCACATTTCCAAGAACTAGATAATAATAATAAAAAACCATTAGACATACCAATTTTGTAAGCAGCGGATGGTGCAGCAGGTGAAATAAGAATGTCATTTTCATCTAGAGCAGCTTTGAAGCTCTTCTTAACCAATGTTCGTACCTGGAATTGCCGTAACATTTGTCAAAGAATGGAAGGTTATCTGCAGCCTTAATTTGGAGATGGCATTGTAATTGAACTGCACAAATTCTACTCTTTATGCCAACTATCAGGGAAGCACAACTGATGCTGTTCAGTGTTCAGTTGTGGTCTGACTTTGGGCCAAGAACTCTTGGTGGTCTAAACAAAACTCAAGAAAGATGGTCCTCTCTACCTTTGAAGCCCTTAAGTTTGCAACATACATGAGGCAATCCAAAAATTACCCCTAACAAACAAAACATTGGAAGCAATATCGGACCTGTTGAGCACGCTTGTAGTATGCATCATAGTAACCCGCTGAAAGCGCATACGTTCCCATCAATATCCTTCTTTTCACCTACAACAACATGAGGACTGTCGTCAAACCTACTCATTAGATAAGCCATCTATTTCAGACAAGTCACAGGAGATTGTGTTAGTCGACAAGAAAGAGTCACTCTTAATAGTTGGACTAGAAAACTATATATGTTCTGCCACCACACCTCAGCACCAAAGCCTTCAGCTCGGGAATTCCCGTATAAAGAAGTTAGTTCCTCGCCAGCAACCTGGTTTCCATACCTACACGTCCAGAAAATAACTATTGACTTTTAATGTTGAAGACTCTGAGTAGATGAAAACTATACATTCTACCACTAACTCTTCTTTCTAGGAAAATGTCTGATAAAACAATAATGATAAATTGAGAACTATTCATGCTGAGGATTAAGGTTGGCCTAGTGGTTAACAATTTAACCTACCTGGGGATCGTCCCCGGGTTCAAATCCCCATATCCCCACCTCCGCAGCATTAGCTATTCTTATGTACCCAAAAAAAAAAAAAAAAAAAAAAAAAAAAAGCACACTTCATGCTGCATCTCTCTTTTCTTACAGCTTCAGTGTTTCTTAGTCGGGTAACTTTTCAAGTAGATGACTTTTCAGGCCACTGCTGGAGTTGCATTTACGAGTTAAGCCCCATATTCATATTAAGTTCTTAGCTTCTTTACAAGGGAATAGGAAGAAGCTCACCTGACGCCATCATATCGTGACAAGTTCGATGAGGACTCAGAGGAAGCAAGTACATAATATGCTGGAAGCCCAAGGGAGAAAGATGGTAGAGAGACCTGCAAGTACATGGATTAGGCTTTTCAATACTGCAATCAGCCAAATGAAATTACTGAAAGCTAACTTAATGACTAAACAACTACCTCTGTCACAGAACATCCTAGACGTTCCAGATGTGAAGCAGCTTCACGAATTGAAGATGCCACATTTCCATCAACTCCTTCTTCAAGAGTCTCATGAATTATACCAACTCTAACTCCTTGTAGTGGTTTAGACTCCAACAAATTTGACGAGATGAACTGCAATTCAAATTCTGGAACCTCCTGGGAAGCAAAGTACAACCAAGTTGATAATGCAACACATCTGCACGCATTACAGCTAAAACAACTGCTTAACGTTTAGCCCAAATTCAATTCCTAACTCCGTAAAATAGACTGATTAAAAGGCTAACCAAACAGCACATTTGCTAGGCTTTAGCAAGTTACACTACAGGAACACTCTGAAGACCTATACTACATCACTGAAACATTAACCAAACATAATAGACTGATTGAAAGGCTAACCAAACATAATAGACTGATTGAAAGGCTAACCAAACAGCACATTTGATAAGCTTCAATTAAGCCAATTGCTTTTAAAATCTATCACAGTGAGAATGTAGCGACAACAAAACACTACAAGAAGGATCTGAAGATGTACAATAGTGGACAAAAACAAGCATGAAGAAGAAAACATTCTTGATTTGTTCCCGGCCCTAGATTTTCCCCAAAGTGTAGATTTACATTAGACTAATGCTCACAAAATATCATGGATTTCAGATGATTTTTTTTTTTTTTTTTTTTTGGCCCTCATCAACTTTTTTAGCAAACAATCATTGTGACTTAAGGTGCAATGGTCATACATATAATCCTATATGGCTATGTAGTAAATACAGTTATGAAACCTTACTCGTTTACTGCTAGTAGCGTCAAATCCATCATGACCGGAAATTGCATGAAGAAGAATCCCTGCATCAGCAACCGAGGTACCAAAGCACCCTATAACATCCAAGGATGATGCATAAGCCACAAGTCCATATCTTGAGACACGCCCATATGTTGGCTTCAACCCCACAACACCACAAAATGACGCTGGCTGTCTAACACTTCCACCAGTATCACTCCCAAGAGACACAACACACTGCCTTGCAGAAACAGCAGCAGCTGAGCCACCAGATGATCCACCTGGTACACAAGACTCATTCCACGGATTTGCAGTCACCTATGGATGAACAGATGCATGACCTGAGTAAACGAACCAAACCATCATAGAAATATTTTAAAACAGAGAACTAAACAGTTCACACTTCAAACTAATTTGAAAACTATAAGAAGCAAATTCACAATATTCATCACTAAGACAACTAACTCAAGACGCAACAACGGATTGTAACATACAAAAAAAGGAGCATGTATTCATGTGGACTTTTCCTCCTTCCACAAACCTAGTGCCTCTCAACTAGTCAGAACTGCATAGATCGCAGACTTTTGGAGATACACATTTTTCTTGTTCATTTTTGGCACTTAGTTGCTGTTTTTTTCATATTATACTTTTTTCTATATCAGAATGAACGCCATTAGCGATTCCAGGTTTGGAATCACATCTGATTCGAGCTACCCTCTCAAGACCACAAAAGAGTTCTTCCTAATATATAAGCACTGAAATCAACTCAAGGCTCCAGCACCACAATCCCTATTCAGTTCCCTCTCATTTTTTCTCCCTCTTCCCGAGTCTAAACATCACAATTAACTAACAAACACCACCTCCCGACTCATGCATTTCAGATTTCTAACCAAAATCCATAAGATTCCATTCTCACCATCAAACAAAGTGAATTCTGTCTCCAACATCTGAAATTTCAACTCAAACTCAAATGACGTCTTTCAATTCGTAACCAGAATTATTACAGCAATGTATATCCGGTGATTCCTCTTTCTTAACCTCACTTTTAATCAAATGACAAAACAAAAGAGTTGCAAAGATAGTCCTTCCATCCCAAATTAACAGGCAATGTACCATGTTCCGATTTTTGTCGTAAATTCATGCCAACTACTATACATACTGGTAACAATTCCAACAACATACATTTATGAAACTCCTCCTACAAGAACACCAACAACAACACCAACCAAGCCTTAATCTGAAAATGATTTGGGGTCGGTTAACATGAAACTACTAATCAAACAACGATCATTTCGTAGTCGAGAAAGTACTGATAACACACACAGTATAAAGCAAAAAAAAAAAAAAAAAAAAAAAAAAAAAAAGACGAAAACCTGATAAGCAGAACCTTCAGTAGTACTCCCCATACCAAACTCATCCAAATTAGTCTTACCAACCACAATGCCACCCAACTCCTTAAATTTCCTCACCGCCGTCGCATCGAACGGCGGTTTATACCCTTCCAAAACCCTAGATCCGGCGGTGGTAGCCATACCCGCCGTACATATATTATCCTTAACACCGACCAACACTCCGGCCAACGGCCCGACCTCCTCATTCCTCTCAATTTTCCGATCAATCTCCGCCGCCGCGTTAATCACGGTTTCCTCGTCCGCCACGTGAAGGAAGCTCCGGAGTTTGGGCTCGGCGAGGCGGAGGCGTGTCAAGTAAGACTCGGCGACGTCGACGGCGGAGAGTTCGCGGGAGAGGAGAGCGCGGCGGATGGAGAGGATTTGGGAGGGCGGTGCGGTGGAGGAGGAGGAGGAGGATTGGGTGAGGGGTTGCGGGGTGGTGGAGAGAGAGGATTTGGGAGTGAAGGGGAAGTGATGTTTAGGAGAGAGAGGCGGGCGGCGGTTAAGGAGGAGGATGCGGTGGTGGTGGTGGTGCACGGTGGACCGCATCCTTTGCTTTTTTTCTTTTTTTGTGGGTGGTGGTGGTGGTGTTATCTGGATAGGGAGGGTTTAAGCGTAAGATGAAATGAAATGTTGGGGGGTTTTGGTTTGTTGGGATTTGGCCGTTGGACGGTTGGCTTTGAGAGTAACTAACAAGCAAGAGAGTCGGATAAGCACGGATGTTTGCTTGGAGGTTGGGTAGAGGGGCTCTACCGTCCGTGGCTAATGTTCAATGTCGAATAAAGGAGCCGAGTACAGGGTGTCGTCGATGTGGAGGGCTGTATGAGAATGTGGTTCATGTTCTGGTTGGATGCTCGCTGGTGGAGGGAGTATGCTCGTTAGGTACCGTTTGTGAAAAAGCTCAAAAAACGCGATTTTGCAAACCTCGGGAGCTCGCTAGACAGCTCAGTAACCAGAGGGGTATACCTGAAAAACTCGGAAACCTCAGGGGTACATTGGAAGTTTGGAGATAATGGATGGTTTGTTTATTATTATTGGAGATAATGGATAAAGGTACTAATGACAAATCTAACGAATTTTGGATGGAGACACCAAAATCAATAATAAAAGTTGCGGACACCATTTTCTAAAGGTGAGCATGAACGGGTACCCGGCGGGTAAATGGTCCAAAATTATAGGACCCGTACCCGGACCCGTTGCCAAAGGGTCCTAAATTTTTGGACCCGGACCGGCCCGTCTACAACGGGTCCGGTTTCGGACCCGCCGGGTCCTAAGAGGGTCCGGGTACGGTTCCGAGTACCCACTTTTCTTGCTCATCCCTACCATTTTCACGTTTTTTGGAAAAGTTTGGACACCATTTTAGTAATTAACTCCTGCTACAATAAATGACACATTGTAAAAAAAAAAAAAAAAAAAAAAAAAACAATAAATGACACATGCCATCTAAAATGGCATAATGTTCAATACGACACCTAAGGAACTTTAGGACGAGGTTACAGAAAGATATGGCCAATCAAACGGTCCATTTTAGGTTAAGAATGATTTTGGTGAAACTTCACCGGTAGAAATACAAAGTAACTGAATACTATTTGTGAGACTGTCTCAAGTGTTGATCCTCTGACAATACGTGATTGTGGTGCTAAAACGGACTATTTATCTCGAAAACCGTGATCGATTGCTGCATTTCTTTAATGAATCTATTATCGACCCAACAGCCAAAATGATAAATGTAAAAAGTTGAGTATATATCTACTATGGTAAATTAAAAACCTCAAATGCCAGATTGGTCAATAAAAATGGAGACCAACACCAAATAAGCCAAATTAATCTGGAACAAACCCAATGAATAAGAGAAGGTAGTACTCCCGGGCAGACCTGGGCAACGGACCACATGCATTAATAAGTTGAGAGGGCCAGGCTCGTGTTGGGCCATCCCGTTAAGAATCGGGTCGGGTCATGAGTATAGAACAGTCGAGATGGGTCACAGACCTTTCATGGGTCCCACCCGGTTGCCCAGTCCATTAAAAAGTAGACTTTGTTTTAGTCTTTCCACCAACCACCTTACCTACCACCCCCTTTCATTCCTCACTCAAACACGTCAATGCTCTCCTCACCTTCACCAATCCCACTTACCACTAAAAACAATTTCACATTTCACGGCGTTAAGTAACGTGGTCGGTCGGTGTCATATTTGACTAGAAATGAAAGGAAGGTAAGATTTTTAACTTCTTAAGACGACGAAACGGCCGGCGTATAATATAATCTTCCCTGTGTATATATATTGACCGAAAGAAAGCATAAGAGTTCCAATGACAAGTGGGCGGAGTGCGGGAGAAACCACGTTCACCAACCCACTACTTCCACCAGCTCTCTCTTAGTCAATAAATAGAAGCGTGTTCTTCACACTTAAACATTGTTACCCCTTCATTCCAATCCTGATCTCCAACAACAACAAAAAGAATGGATCTGATCTTACTACAGAAGGGGCTATACGGGCTATTCTTTGCCATAGTGGTAGCAATAACCATCTCAAAAGTACGTGGTAAGAAATTCAAGCTCCCACCGGGTCCGATCCCGGTCCCAATATTCGGAAACTGGCTCCAAGTCGGGGATGATCTGAACCACCGGACCCTGATGGACCTAGCCAAAAAGTTCGGAGACATTCTCCTACTCCGTATGGGTCAGAGAAACCTGGTGGTTGTGTCATCCCCTGAGCTGTCAAAAGAAGTGCTTCATACGCAAGGTGTCGAATTCGGTTCGAGAACCCGCAATGTCGTCTTCGATATCTTCACCGGCAACGGGCAAGATATGGTGTTCACCGTCTACGGTGAACACTGGCGAAAGATGCGAAGGATCATGACTGTACCTTTCTTCACCAACAAGGTTGTCCAACAGTACAGGACAGGTTGGGAGGATGAAGCTGCAGCTGTTGTACACGATGTTATGGCCGACCCCACTTCCTCTACAACCGGCGTTGTTCTCCGTCGCCGTCTCCAGCTTATGATGTATAATAATATGTACCGGATCATGTTTGATCGCCGCTTCGACAGCCTCGATGATCCCCTTTTCAACAAGCTTAAGGCGCTTAACGGCGAGAGGAGTCGATTGTCTCAGAGTTTTGAGTATAATTACGGCGATTTCATACCTGTACTCCGCCCTTTTCTCAGGGGTTATCTTAAAGTCTGCCAAACTGTCAAGGATAGTAGGTTGAAGCTCTTCAAAGATTACTTTCTCGACGAGCGCAGGTATTGTATCTTCTTTATTACTCCTCCCTTTTTTTTTTTTTTTTTTTTTTTTTTTTGTATGTTTCTTACCATTATTGCCTTTACATGTTCCCTTTCACCGATTTAGTACTAATTCCATCTGATTCCATTCGATTCAATTCTTTCCCTTCTTACCTGTTACATCTTCCCTTGCACTGAATTAGTACTAATTCCATCTGATTCGATTCGATTCTTTCCCTTCTTACCTGTTACATCTTCCCTTGCACTGATTTAGTACTAATTCCATCCGATTCCATTCTATTCAATTCTTTCCCTTATTACCTGTTACATCTTCCCTTGCACTGATTTAGTACTAATTCCATCTGATTCGATTCTTTCCCTGTCTACCTGTGACACTGTTATAGTATCATAACTATCAATTCTGTGATCACCCCCACATAAATAGCTGCTAATGATAAAATGGACGGTATTGATTACTACACATTTTTCACTATCCGTATTGATTTTTACACACTTTTTCATGTGAGTCACGGTTTTTAACGCTCCTCTAGCACGGGAGTGTAAAAATCACTACCCTAAAAGGGATAATGTATATGAAAGGTTGATGGTGATACTAATGAGTTATGATTCATTATAGGAAATAACAACTGGTTTTACACTTTATATTAATCTGGCTTTTTCTTCTTATCTACGGAGTATTTTGTTTCGGAATCACTCACTCGTGTGTTGTATATTCAGGAAACTAACTAGTACAAAGGCATCAAACAACAATGAACTCAAATGTGCTATTGATCACGTCGTAGAAGCACAAGAGAAAGGTGAAATTAACGAAGACAATGTGCTCTACATCATTGAGAACATCAATGTAGCTGGTGAGTAAACCTTCAAATCTTCTACATTAAAAAGAGACAGTTAAATATTCTACCACTAAATTATTTGAATGTTTGTCATAAACTTATATTAGACTTGTTTAGTTGATAAAAATTCTACTAATCCAATATTTATGTCATTACTAAGCAAAAATTATATTCTAAACAAGGTCAAACCAAAACAGGTCTTTCACCAATTCTGCTATATGGCATATAGATGTGTCTTCTACTAAAAAGAGGAAAGTTGAATTGAATTGAATATGGGGTATTTGCTTGCAGCTTTATGTGTTACAATCAGTATTTAACTGTATTGATTATTATATGTTAACAGCAATTGAGACAACACTGTGGTCGATCGAGTGGGGAATAGCAGAGTTAGTGAACCACCCGACGATTCAGAAGAAGCTCAGGGAAGAGATAGACACTGTTCTAGGAAAGGGGCATCAAGTTACTGAACCAGACCTACAGAAGTTACCATACCTGCAAGCAGTAGTCAAGGAGACGATGAGACTGCGGATGGCCATCCCACTGCTGGTACCCCACATGAATCTACACGATGCCAAGCTCAGCGGCTATGACATCCCTGCTGAGAGCAAGATCTTAGTGAACGCTTGGTGGCTTGCCAACAATCCTGCTCACTGGAAAAAACCAGAGGAGTTTAGGCCAGAGAGGTTCTTGGAAGAAGAGTCCAAGGTTGATCCCAATGGCAACGACTTCAGGTACCTTCCTTTTGGGGTTGGCCGAAGGAGCTGCCCTGGCATCATCCTTGCCCTCCCCATCCTCGGCATTACCATAGGCCGCTTGGTCCAAAACTTTGAGCTCTTCCCCCCGCCTGGGCTGTCCAAGCTTGATACCACTGAGAAGGCTGGTCAATTCAGCATGAACATCCTCAACCACTCCACCATCGTGCTTAAGCCCAGGACCTGAAAAGAGCAACTGTGCCACTCTCTCTACTATTTATATGTACACTCCAAAAAATGTTCTTCCCAAACAACAATTGGTCTGTTCAATTGATGTCACACTCCCATGCATTGTCTCAGGTTTACTTTTCGCGTAATTGATTTTTTTTTTGTTGATGGAATATTTAAGAGCTCTATGTGCTAAACATTTGGTGTACAAATTAGTGGAATGTAACCTCCTATTGTTGTAACATGTATGATTTTCAGTTGGTAACCAGTGACTGTTACCTTGTTCAGAAAACAGATTGTATCCTTCATCCAAGTCTTAATAATCACCCGCTTTACATCTATTCATTTGAGCTCTTCAGCTGATCCCCATCTTCAGTGGCTTCAACTCGAGTGATATGGGATATTGAAACAATCAGTTGATCCCAATAGTGCAAGATATTGTGGTTTTTATTCTTCAAAGGTTATGTGCCACTCACCCAACTGAGTTAAGTGCTAAATTGGTCCCCGAACTTTGCAATTTGGGTGAAATTATGCACCCATAACTTTTCTTGTAAAAATTGGGGTCTCAGTTAACTTCCGTTAGCATTGCCGTTCACTCTTGCTTTTAAGGAATAAAAAGTACTCGAGCTTGTTTTTGTTCTCTCCCCTTTTTCTTCCTCTCTCTCTCTCTCTCTCTCTCTCTCTCTCTGACAATGGAGTCTCTTCCTCTCAATCCTGGTAATTTGATTTCATCATTTGAAATCCCAAGTAAACAAGAGATCATTGTAGATGAAAACTAATATGAATCAAACTCCCACCTCAAATGACACCAAAATCATTGCAAAATCCACTAGTATCACAGCCAAAAAAAAAAAAAAAAAAAAAAAACTCAGACCAAATCAATCTCAACCTAGAATTATTTTTACGGTTTTGATGATAAAATTTGGGGGAAGTAAAGTTGATCATCAAATCCCTAAATTGACGAAACAAAGATAGCAGGGGTATTCACGAAACGAAAGGAGAGAGGAGAGAGAACAAAAACAAGCTAGAATACTGTTTATTCCTTAAAAGCAAGAGTTAACGGCAAACAATAACAGAAGTTAATTGAGACCCTAAGTTTTACAAGAAAAGTTATGCATCCTAGTTTCACCCAAATTGCAAAGTTTAGGAACCAATTTAGCACTCAACTCCACCCTACCTCATGCTTCAGCTTAGGTTTGGTATCAAAAAGGGAGAGGGAGTGGTGCTGGCCACTTTGATTCAAATTCTGTGTTACTTCGTCTCACTAAAAGGGGGTACAAGCCTACATTGAAAAACATATGACAAAGTCTTTAACATATATTCATAAGTACATGAAATATCTAAACTACCCATTTCTATTAACCCACCATTCTATTTTCCTCTCTCTCCCTCCCTTCCTACGACAAAGCTCATGGTTTTCTATGCTTTCGTGCTTTCCATGGCTGGCCACCAGTCCTCCACTAGACCAAATGTTGATCCTAAACACGATTGGGTTCTGATCCTAATCGATTGGGTGTTTGTCAGCTTGTCGAGCTGTATAATGTGCAGATAGCAAAAGGAGGGAAAGGAAGGCACTAGCAACAAATATTGCATCAAACCAGCGATGATAGAAGTCGAACTGTATATCTCCACCCAGAGCATCAGTTATAATCAACCTGCAACAAAGCGGTTGTTAGTTAATGACGATTCAGCAAACATCAGAACACAAATTACACAGCGCAAAGAAAATCATTTATAAGGAGTTTGTTAGCAGCCAGACTCCGACATACACCCTCCATCGTGATATTGTCTCTGGAAGGAGGAGGGGGAGGCAGGAGCAATTACAATTATTACAAACAAAAACCATAACAACACCTTTACAAACAAAAACCATAACAACACCTTTACCCCAGTGCCTTAAAGGCTCCCACCATAAGGCAGGGCAAGGGGGGGTCGGATGCACGCAAACCTTACCCCTATTGAAACATAGAGAGGCTGCGCACGGATGACCCAAAACCATAAAAATAAAAATAAAAATAAAAATAAAAATAAAATAAAATAAAATAAGAAGAAGAAGAAAGAGAACTACTAATACGGTACTTAATTTTTAAGCCTATCTCAAAGTGAGGAACTCCTCAAGAAAGCACACATTGGAATCTCGCCCAAGAAGAGAACCACACTTTTTTAAAAGCGAAAGGAAAACAGAACCGGTTGTCCTAGGGTTTGAGGGCTCGAAAACCGGATGACAGCACAATTATGTCATTTTGAGTAATTTTTTTAAGAAGGTAAAAAAAAAGGATGCTAATAAGTTAAAGAATTTAAGGAAAGAAGAAAGAGCCAAAGTAAGGAACAAATAACAAATTTGAATTTGAAATTTGGCCAAACCTATATTCTATCTAAATTTAATAGGCAAAATAAGTGTATTTTACCCTCTTTTCTCTCCCCTCCACCCGCTATTTTCTTTACTGCGCTTCTTAGATCAACTACACAACACCATCAATACCAATCACAACCTTCATTTAGCCTTCAGCTGTATCATCGGCACTCTCTCCTATTCTCTGTTCAGACCATCTACACCCCGGCAGAACCAACAATGGCACATTGACACAATCACAACTACGGCCCTGGCAGCCATGAGAAATAAGATAGAAAGAGAGGTACAACTGAGAAAATTGCCCCCCAATAAATATAATTTATAGTATGACGTAATCTCAGGAACAACCTGCTACAGCCAAACATAATACATGCATCATGCCAACCTTGTTTGGTTTTATATGTTTCTAGGTTATATATCGGGTAACAAAAATGAGTTCATGGAACTATTACACCTTTAGGACTTTCTAAGCCCAAACACACACATCTTCTTGGGTACTATTGTTAGAAACATTACCCTGCAAGCAAGGACATCATATACAACAAAGCTAGAAAGACTATATAAAGTTTCACTATGGCTATAGCCTAAAGCACCAAACCAGACAAATTATGCTTCATCAAAAGAATAGAAAAGAGCAAGTCACATAATACGCTCCAACAGGCAAGGTGCAGCCGTTAGCATACCACATATCTTGTTTCCAAAATGTTTCACACGCTATAATTTGTGTGGCCAGGAAACAGCCATATCTTTTCTATTTAAGTTAATATGTACTATAGCTAAATAATTATCTTAGAAACAAGCATCCTAATCCAAAAGACTAAAACCATAGAAACCATAGAAATCATATGAATATGCTCTATAACAAAACAGAAAACTAGCCTGGCACACTCTACCTTATCAATACGTACCTGTATTCAGTTGCTAAACTTTTCCTTATCAAAAGAATAGATGAGACGAAATACATGCCCATAATTTCAGAAAGAAAGAGCACAACATTGCTTGAAGATCCACTCCCTACTCTTGAAACTGCAAAGAAGAACTGCAAGCAACCAAAACTCAATATCCGAAAAGATAGAAAACCATTACTGTCCATTTTACATGAATTTTATCAAGAAGGAAGTAATTAAGAATATATTGCAACCAAATCCCACATTTGGTAGCAGTGCAGCCTTAGTTTTGTTCGACATATAATGATGGAAAAATAAAACTTCCATCAAAGGAGAAGCAAATGAAAGGCTTTCATAAAATTCCGAACCACAAGGTATCCTCAGTATTGCTATGTCATAAAGAAACCTTGGTATGATTCTTACCTTCATTAGGTTTGATAAAAATCCTCGAACTGATATCACAATCAACAGTCCAATGAATAGTAGAGATATATACTGCAAAAAAAAAAAGAAAAAAACACCAATATGGGGTGAGATTAAACAATCCACCACCAAACAACCAGCCTTTCAAGGTGGTTCAAGAGCTTCATACATACCATACATCAGTGGCGGACCCAGGATTTGGGGAATGGGGGTGCACAAAACCGGTAGCCAACACATGTTTTTGGAGTTTTAAAATTATTTTCGTAAAAAATAACAAGAATTTTTGTTTTTGGAGAAAATGAGATATTCGCAAAATTTTAGCTACGAATTGATAAAAACACTCATAAACCTTCAACATCTTATTTGACGGATTATTATTTACATTGGTGTAAAACTTCGTTTGATTTCATATAATTTTAAACTAAACATTACATATTAAACTTGGATCCAAGAATTATTTAGAAAAAAAAATTCGAAGTAGTAACATTTCAGATTACAAAATAAAAGACAAATATCAAATTAATAATTGTCTCAAATAAAGAAGAAGAAAAAACAAATACTAAAAGATTGAGCCACAACCAAAATAGATGATGAATTTATTAGGCATATAATATAACATCAATAGTATCTAGCTCAGTTGGGTTTTGAGATGATTTGCTTACCCAGAGTCTGGAGTTCGAATCCTAGCGAGACTCACACTCAAACATTTTTGTTATTTCATTGAAAAAAAGGAAGAGAAAACCAACAAAAGGTTGTTGGTAGGAATCGAACCTGACCCAATGCCTTGAAAAGGTACACAACTTACCACTACTCCAGCCTTTAATAGATGATACACAAAGGACAGCTTAACTATATATAAAAATTTCACAGATTAATGGGGGTGCACCTGTCCCCCTGTGCACCCCCCTGGGTCCGCCACTGCCATACATTGAAGATCAATGAGGCGTCATAGTAGCTTAGTGGCCTCAATTTTACTTTGGCATCAGAAAA
Organism: Spergularia marina; assembly: GCA_963680865.1. Classification (NCBI taxonomy): domain Eukaryota; kingdom Viridiplantae; phylum Streptophyta; class Magnoliopsida; order Caryophyllales; family Caryophyllaceae; genus Spergularia; species Spergularia marina. The sequence goes on along the minus strand of OY804549.1, from coordinate 5,204,039 downwards.
ATTCAAGGCTATTTGGGGACATCTTTCATTCCTTTGAGTGGTTGGTTAGAAAGATTAAATTAGTTGTTAGTATTTGGGAATTCTTGATTGAAGTAAAGTTGTTGACACAGATGAGCTCATACCTAGGCTATATGCTTGCGCTTTTAGGGGTTATTTTGTAAGAGTTCCATTTTCTATTATTGCGTGTATAAAGAAGACTAATTCCTCAAGGGGAAGGAAGGGGGGGGGTGGGGGGAACATTCCAAACATAGTACATGGATCCACCATTTTGTATGCTTGCAAGCATGTATACTGTTTGGCAAAAAAAAAAAAAAAAAAAAAAAAAAATTTGCAAACATCATACATGGATCCACCATTGTGTATGCTTGATGCTTGCAAACATGTATACTGTTTACAAATATGTGCTATAGCTAAACGCTTTGTCTTCCCCACACAGTGCCCACAAAGACTTTTGCTACATGCCTACATTATTGCATGCCCCCTCCTAATCAATGGTAACCATTCTTCCACTTATCTCTCCAATGTGTGTCCTCTCTCCAATGTCTGTCCACATTAGATATTTCTTCCCGTCAATTTCCCAAGCACAAGTCAAGTTGGCTCTCCAAGATATTCACACTTGTCCTTAGCCTTAACTCTTGCCATTAAAACTTTACAAGACAAGAGAGTGTGTCACAACCTGTGTGCATTTCACAGACCCATGAACCCCCCCCCCTCTGCCGGTTGCGGACTTCTGCCCTCATGAATCCCCCCCCCCCCCAATTCTTCCCTGGAATCCGTCAAACGAGGGGTCCCTGACAGCTGACCCTTCCTAAGAGCCATTTTTTTCCTCTCTTATTTTCCATTTTTTGAAACTCTGTTGTCATGATTCACAGTGTCACAGGTGGGGCTTTTAGAAGTGGCTGTCAGCCTTGTGCGATTTGGAGTTATGCCGTATATCTTGATCCTGGGCCTTACGACTTCCAAATTGGTTCTCCATTGAAGCAATTCGTTGTTCAATTTCACACACAAACAATAAAATGCAGTACTGAATGCGTTCTAGATGGGAGGGGTGGAATTAATTGAGGTAAAGATAGCAAAAGCCTTTCTCAATGTGAGTTATGCATTACTACTTCAATCTTCCATGGTATCATCACCTTATAATCATATGGTGAAGCAATTATTTTTATTATTTTAACATCATGATGCTATTATTGTTGCCTAACTCCTATGAACTCTTTACAACATTACGTAGCAAGAGAATACATTTTACCTAACCGCCAAACCAACTCATGTTCAAAAGTATAGTTAATTTATGATCAACATTACCAGAAAATCGTATTAAGAACACATAGTACATCACGGGCTCCCTACAGGATCGCAAACTCTGTTTTCGAAATCCTTCGGAAATTATAGTTTTAACGCCAATCATGCACACTGTTTTAACAGGATGGTTTGTGAAGTCTAGAGTGGGGCTGATGGTGAAGGTTGTGGTTGAAGACAGCTGGATTGGTAGTTGCCTGTAAGGGGTAGCTGGATTGGTGGGAAATTTATTTCCTTAATTTGATTTTCTGATCATTTAATGTTTGAATCACAGCCCTTAGATCTTGGTGAATACAGGGCTGAGATTTTCTCCTACCTAAGGTACTCCCTCTTCTAATCATTTTATAAAGAACGCCAGATAAACAAGTGTTAGTTCAAGAGCACCATTTGAAGACGTAAGAGCAGAATTCTGAACAATCACCTGAGATAACAAAGCAGCATTGATTCCTATATCAAAGTATTGTAAGAATATGCTAATTGACCTTGTAACAGGATCGACTGAGCCAGCCTGCGCCACAAACAATAGAAATATAAGGATGTCAGCTCAGAGCCTCATACAGCACCTTAAAGAACAATTTGGCTAAAAGCTAAGCATGTTTAAAAATAGAGAAGCAAGACAAGAGAATTTACCTCCTTGAAGACAACACTCTGCAGAGACTGCACAAAGAAAAAAGGTCAGCAACAACAAAGCTTTGATCCCGAAATTTGGGATCCAAGAAAAAAGATCAATCGGACACGATAATTTACTAATTTCACTAAGCCAGAAAGGTTTTAAGAAAGGCAAAGCAATCAAAACTACCACGCCCAGAGCCTCTATATTGGCACTACAAAGCTAAGCTATGTTCGTTTACCAATACTTCTGCTTGTCTCAGTCTCTAGATGCGATTTATTGTTTGTTTACCAATACACTATTCACCGTTGGAAGTTTGGAAACAGCAGGAAGTTTGTGCAAAGATAAGTACGAGTAAAAGTAACTGTTTAAACAGATTTCCAGCTAGTTTCGGGGAATAATTTTTGTGACACAAATCCACAATGCTTGTTTTAACAGGTCACAGCTGCAGCAGCATCATAATCGAGGTTTTTATTTTAACCAACTCAAACAACAAACTATGGATTGCCAAGTCAAGCAACCGAAAAAAGTTCCATACCATATTCTCGCAATGAATGAAAATAAAAGAAAAAAAGGCAAAAGAAAAGAAAAATAATAGTAACATACCTTAACCATTTTATATACACAATATATAGAACAGGCATATCCCAACAGATTCTGCATGTGGCCCTTCCAAGTCCGGGAGAAAGTAGCAGCTTCCTAAAGCAACAGAAAGTTGGACAAAAAGATTTATTGAGAAGTGGTCTAGACAGCACAAGAGAGCCCCCTCCCCCCCCCCCCCCCCCCCACCCAACTTGCTTAGGCATTGGAGAAGAAACCCGAAGTAGATACAAACTACATAACACCAACAGCAAAGCAAAAAATCCCAGCAAGAGGTAGCACAAACGAGTAATGCAAACAAAAGAGGATACAAAAGTCTATATTCTAAATAATTGGAAGGAAGAAAAAGTGGCAGATACTGTTTCCAATTATAGAACTAAACTCTTTCTCACTTGGATACACTAATGATGATTTTGACCAATAGGTTACTGAAGATGAAGCCAACTTGTGATACCCTTCTGGCTATGGCAACACTCAGAGGACCTGATACAAAGGCGCAAAGCCTTTCGAATAAAAGGAACTTCGAAACATGGCAAAAGAAACTACATTCAGCACAAACTTGCCAATTCCTCGTGCCCATGGATTGGAGGAGTTCTACATGGCAAGTTGCTAATGATTTTTAGGTGCCAAAGAAGCTTCAGCAACATGGCAAGAAATGCCGTGCTTTAAAGAGTCTCTCAGATGTCAGTTGTTAAATAATTAAGATTTCTAATACTTTTAAGACAACTGATGAAGGTGCTGTCCAGAATGAAATGTTAACAATCACCAATGAACTCCACAGTTTAACTTTATCTACCAGAAAAATATCAGACCATATGATCCAAATTATAGACTAAAAGTTCTGTAGGGTGAAGATCATTCCTACTCACTGAGCAGAGTTAATTTGCCAATTGATAAATAACCACTAAAATAAGCAGGTGTATGACATGCAAAGGGCTTGCCTTAGCTTGACGAAGCTCAAAGATTTCTAGAAACAGCTGCTTTGAGAGTTCTTCCAAAGCTTGTACTTCTGCTTCCAAGTTCTTCATATCTGCAAAGAGGAATTGTCATAAAGATTAAAAAAAATAAGAACAAGTACCTAAACAACAACAACAACAACAACCAAAAAAAAAAAAAAAAAAAAAAAGAAACACTAATACTATAACACAAAAGATCGACAATACTACGATACGAATAGCAAAATAAATAAGTTTGTTCTCTTTTGCCACACGACAATTGCAAGCTTGTATCAGTTCCATCACAAGAAGTATACGCAAAAGATTTTACACTTCAACTGTACGCAAGGGTAGAAATGAAAGAAGTGAACCCAATGGTAGATATTTTCCTGACTAGTAAACGGATACATAGACAGCAAAGAGGTGACAATCATAGAAGAAAACTACAAAGTTTGCTCTCAAGCTAGGACACATAGGTATGTACATTAAACCAACGTGTCCAAGTATCAGACTTAACTATTTTTTGAGAAAGAATCTCGTTGTCGCTTTGTCCAGTTGTCCATAATCATGGCCGAGAGTAAAAATGTTCAACAAATGTATTTAGAAAAAGGGAGGAGTCCGGGCAACACATGACAATGACTATCGACATGCATCCGACTCAAATACAGCCAGACACACCAACTTGCTAAGGACATGTCAGATACCCTAAATACGAGCCCCGAAATTAAAAGAACATTAACGACACCTAGGACATGGTTCGGACATTTTCATTTTTGTCATTTTTGCATACCCAAGAAAAGTTCTTGATCACGAATTGACTTCCTATTTAAACTACATGGGAGTACATTGAAACAACAAAGCTTTTTTTATATTACTTGGTGTTCATTTCTCACTTAATTTTGTTTAACTAGGCTATTTTTTTGTTTGAATATCAATTTGTTAATGAGTTCTATACCTCACTAATTATGAGGGAAAAAAAATATTAGAAAGAATTAAAAGTGTCCACGAATGTTAGGTTTAGCCGGGGAGACATAATCTATGAATTGATTCGATGATTGTGTCATAGTTGTGTCCACAAGCTTGTCGTCTCTCTAAATTTAAAAATTCAAAGCTCTCAAGGCATCATATGTAATTATCTACAAAAAGGTGGCGGTCAGAAAGTAAAAACGACTCCAACTAAAAACACCCTCACCCCCACACATCCACCCACACACAAAAGAAAAGAAGAAAGAAAAACGAAATTGACCTCTGCCATGTATAATACACCATAGGTTCACGCTCACGCCCAACCATCGAGCAACCTCAAGGACAAAGATAAGATTCAATATATAATGGGCAAATTCGCCCCTCACACGGACGAATTTAGAACCCTTCAATTTGGTAGGTTACCATGGGATATTAGTGTATTCAAGGAACTTGGAACCTCCAAAGTTCAAACTACAAAACCTTTAAACAGCTAACTTTCTCTAATGAGAAAAATCATTTTGTAGTAAATCCGTTGATTTACCTCAATCAACACTATTAATAGTGTCTTATCATAAATTGGAATACACCTACATTATTAAGTTCCTCGCACATATTAGCTTAGGCTTTATGCCCCCCTCAACATCATCCTTTGTTTCTGATAAGTAATGTAAGATATAGATTAAACGAAATGAGGTGGTAACTCATATAAGCTTGGGCTTTATGCCACCCTCCATCTTTTGTTTTTGATAAGTAAGATATTGATTAAAGGACAATAGGGGGGAAGTCCTAATTACAAAAAGACACCAACGGGGTCCCCTCAAACTCATCATCACTGTCATCTATCTACCAAAGTGACTATGAAGAGGCTGACAGCCCAAGCTGCTTGAGGATGTACCGATATACAGCCAGTCTTTTTTTTTTTTGTGAGAACCAACCAACTACGACTTCATGAGAAGGAAGCTCAGAGAGTCAGAGGTTTAAAGAACCAATTTGATGTATCTAAGAAGCCAAAAGAACAGTCAATGCATTAAAGATGGACAATATGTTACAAACATAGCATTACGAGCATACAATATTTGAACTTCAATGTAACGTTTACAATTGTAAATAAACTACCTTAACTAACTATATAATAGAGTAAAAGGCCAGGTAATGGGAAATCATTCAGAAACTTCTCAAGTAGGAAAGGATACTATAACAAAGACAAGTTGACTTATATTTATCTTTGCTTTATACATTGCCAGAACAAAGTGAATAGGACCTTAAAAAGCATTCACCAAACTGACACAGCTTACAACTTGGTGCGCGACAAAACTAGATAAACAGCTCACAACAAGACGACATACACTCCAGCCACCAAAAGCAAAGAGCACATACCCTGTTCCCTTTGGTCTTCTTGTATTGATCTAACAACCGTTCCAACAATCTTCTTCAGGAAAGATCTGGCCTTCAACTTCTAAGACAATACAAAAAAGCCCCAGTGGCTTGGAATGAGTTATATATCTCCAGCAAGATTTTAAAAATCTTGATAGTGTAGGAGCTATGGCATTCAAGTATAAAGCACAAATAGAAATTCTCTAGGCGTAATTCTCCAGCATCTCAAAGTAAAACAAATCCTAATTCAATGGAGCCAAAGACAAACTATTCTTTGGCTTTGGGATATAATGGAATGAAGCAAAATGGCTCACAAATCCATTTGGGCTTCTTGTATTGTGAAGTAGCAGTCACTTGGTGCGATTCTCGAAACAATTTTCACTATGGGTCATCCACAAGCAGCCTCTCTATATTTTCAACATACGGCCAATTGGGCAAGGCTTGCTTACATCCGACTCCCCCCCCCCCCCTTTTCTGTTGTTGTTGTAGTCATGCTCAGCTGCCCGATGGAAATGGCAACTTTTCCAGCTATCAAAGATTTAGATTTAATACAGTTCTGTAGGTTGATGCTACACACAAGCCCAGAAAAAAAAAAAAAAAAAAAAAAAAAAAAAAAAATCATTCTTAAACGATAACAAAGCCGCAAAGCTTTCCTGATTTCTATGTGATTTAACTTGAAAATTTATCGATTCCATCTACCTGGAGGTTTCATTATATTCTTCTTTGATCAATGTCCCCTAATCCTTTTTCTTCTAAATTATCATGAATTCACTTTATAACTTATTCACTTACCAGGGAAACCAACAATTCTTTGTTCTTATACAACCCATATTTTCCACACTTAATTAGCATTGTAAAATTGAGTGATTTCATTAGTACCTTTACTGCCTTCTCAATTGATTTTCTAAAGTAATATTGAGAGTCAGAGTCATTGGTTCTCTATCTTGCCCTAAAGTGAAAAAAGATTGCCATTTTGGTAACACAGAGTCGAGTCAGGTCTATTGTTCTATCTTTTAATTTGAGTAATGGACCAGAAGCTAAAGTTTCAATTGACAATGCCATATCAATGAAGAAAGTTTTCAGTTTAGAGCACAGTCAATCCCTGACAGCAGAAAAGTCACTTTCTGGTACAATTATAGTCCCTGCCAGCTAAAAAGGAATCAGTTTTAAGATTGAAGATGCTTTCACTGAGGCTATTCTATAATGATAGTGGTTCAACATTTACCACATAAGAGGTAAGGTGCCTACTGTTTAGGAACCACCCAAAGTGGAAATGTGGCCAGTATTTTTAAAGCACAAATTGGGTAAGAAGATGGATTCCTTTATTAAGTGTAGATCATAGAGGCAGCGTAACATCTTAATACATAAAGCACAGATGTCATATATTGCCTTTACCTCAAGATAGGAATCTATTTATCTATAAATTATCATGTTCAGCAACTCAAAGTTCTTATATAGGTGCAGCCTGCACCTTTTTTTCTCTACCGACCTTGACAGTTCACTACTCACCACCACCAACCCTATGCTCAGGAAAAAAAAAACAGATTTTGACAGTGCCTCAGGCTACCCATCTAATGTTTATGACGGGAAACAAAGAGGTCGAATGTGCAACTTTTCCCATGTCTTGAAAACGTAGAGGAATTGTATCCAGAAGCATTAACCTTGAAGACTATAAAATGATACCTAATCAAATCTTAATACTAAAGCAGAACCCACGTTAAGATGAACATCTTATATTGATAAGTATGAAGTGTTGGAAATTAAAAGACAAACCTCTTCAGACACTTGAATCCTTTCCATTTCCATGCGACCAAGTACTATTTTCTTCTTCTTTGTAATGCAAGTTTCAATTGATTGCATTAATTGTCTCTCCAAGGCTTTGATTTCAGATTCCTCAATCTCCCTGGCCATACACAAAATAAGTCAAAAGTATCTTCTTTACAAATTACAATGATGCAAGTTCGAGCATTTATACCTGATAAAGAGAGATAAATAGCTGTAAGGTAGATTGACCGCCCCAAAGCCAGAAAGAACAGCCATAAGAGTCACTCCAATCACACCAATTCTGCTAACTAATTGAGCCATGGTAAAAAATCCTGAGAACAATAACTCCAATTAATAAACAGGAATCTTGCACTAAAAAAAAGAGGCAAGAACTACTTGGCAGTTTCATCATGTAGCAAAGAAATTCAGCTCAACTGTAACCTTTGTCAGGTGAAGGCATGGGAAAATGGATGCCCATACGCCAAAAACCATAGAGAAAAGCCAGCAAAAACAATATCGCCCCAAGAGCAGCTCGCTCCTTTCTAACACCTGAAAAGAAATAGTGACTTCAGAAGTTTAAGAAAGAAAACAGCGGAAGTCACTGTATTGGGCATACCAACGATAACAACAACATTAGCACAGTGCCTCAAAGGTGCGGTAAGGGAAGTTGAATTACACATAAACAAGGCATAGCATTCCAAAAATAAACAAACAAACAAACGGAAATTAAAAAGTAAAAAGAAGACAAAGAATTAAGTACCACTATTGCAAAGCATCAAGTAGCAATGATAATAAGGCAGCATGAAGACGAGTAACAAGATCAAGCAAAACAAGTCGAGCTTCCAATTCAGCCATCGAGCCCTGAAGCAACCAAACAACCAACATTCGTATTCAATAACTGTTGGTAGCAAATAGGGATTATAATATTACTAGGACAAGAAAGGATTCGAAAGAACCAACTCTTTGGAGAGAATAGGGATGATTTCGAAGAGGACGAGCTGGAGAAGATTACAGGAGAAAGCGAAGACGACGCTGAAGATGATCTGGACCAGTACCCTCTTTTCCTCATACTCTTTGTATAACCTCCGGTTTAAGAACCACAATCCGGCCCAACCGAGCAGCACCAGCGACCCCACCACCTCCACTCCCTCGACTATCGCCCAACCCCATGCCATTTTTGTAGCATAGGCTCCTTAATCCTAACCCTAATTATGACAGTCCCAAAATTGAATAGAATTAATTGAATAATTAGCTAATTACCAAAGTCCTTATAATTAGCGAATCAATCACAATCATATATCAGGGAAGTGTGAAGCAGAAGCTATTGTAATATTAGTATAAGGCATGATGTCAAATACTATGATTTTATATAGAAATGTATATACAATTGAAATTAGTTGCTCACAGTGGTGTGGCGCGAGAAGCGGTTGTGGATGTGGCGCAAAAGGCCGGCGTCGAGGGCTGAGAGATTGAAGGAGCGGTCGAAGCGGGTGGCAGATACGGCGGAGCCTCACGGCGGAGAGGATACCGATGGAGGAAGAGTGAGAGTCGGAGAGATCGTGCAATTTGCCGTCGAGTGAGAGAGATCGTGGGATAAAATTGGTAGAAATGCCTGAAGAAACGACAGCGTTCGTATCCGCTGTGTGTCTAGGTCAGTGGTCAGAAGTGTCCATATTGGATTAACCGTGTCCCCGTGTAAGATATAAAGGACGGACACAGATGAGATCTCGAGTTTGAATATTGGGTGACCTCCCGTCTCAAGTGGAGTTTCAACACAAGATATAGGTATCGAGTTTGAATTCTAGATGATCCGACTTGTCAAGTGGTATTTTAGCACAAGATATGGGAGGACGTACGCATCTATTATCCACGCTTTAAGCTTCAAGTCCTAAGGAAATTTATGTTTAAAATTTTAGCTCAAGATATGGGAGGCGTGTTTAGACTTTTGGTTGATGGTCCACCAATAGACTATTGTTTAAAATTCTAGTTAGTTGTTTTAATTTGGTCTTTTGATTCCACATAGAATTGAACGCAAATACTAACGTACCCCGGAGTACCTTTCTTTTGGTACCCCTGGTTTTAACACGAGCAAAATTCAGTCCTTAAGTTAGAAAGCTCAGTGCACGTAGTACCCCAAATATGAGCCCAAAACATAATTGACCAATAGACTATTGTTTAAAATTCTAGCTAGTTGTTTTTATCCGGTATTTTGATCCCACATAAAATTGAAGGTTGTAACCAAGAAAACAAAGAATTGAAGATTCGAAATGATCTCGGTCTATTTTCCCCCATCTCCTTCCTTTTCTCTTCTCCGACACCTCATTCTATTCCATTTTCTAGATGAGTCAGATTTCTCCGCAACTCCGATGGATATTTTTTAGATGAGTCATCTAACTTTTATAACTAGGTAAACTCACTTTTCTTTTATGTTTGTGAAATTACGGGGGCCTGAGCCATACCCGTAAGGAGAAGAGAGAGTCAACTTGATAAGCCCAATGTCTTCTCTTTTTTTCAATGCGGGACACTCATATGTCGATATTTTGGGTGTCACTTCAACAATGTTAGACACTACAGATTAAAAATAGTAACTAAAAATAATCTATGGGAATAAATTTTGTGATTGAATATTCACTAAATAAAGTTGGAATCGAAGTAAGAACGAGTGGACAACGATATAATTGAAACATAAATAATCAGCGATTGAGGTTAATGTTTGGCAATTGAGAATAGTCAACGATGGAGGACCGTGAATGAGATAATAATAAAGATACAATAAACAAACTATCAAGATGATAAAAAATTAAGATCGACTTAAGGCGGCGGCGGCGAATCGGTGGTAGTCGTTGAGAGGAAGAGCGAGATATGATCCAAAAAGGAAAGATGCTGAGGACGATCACCCCGTTTGACGTAACCTATAGCCTCATTGTGAGAGTAGATGACGTAGCCATTCTCACCGGACTTTCTCCAAAGATCATCAGCGTAGCTGGTATGGGCAAAGTAAGCCTCGGCATCGTAACCTTGCGTGTTCAGGAAGACACGGATGGGTAGCCTCTGGTAATGACCACGGGATACCCCCTCCAGCTCATCCATCCGCACTAACCCGGCCGGCGACACCTCGTACAACTCCCCAAATACGGTCCGTCCTCTGCCGGGCATATTCAAGAGGAAGGGCACCCTGTAGGGCCCGCAAACCAAAGGGTATTTCTCCACCGTCCGACACGACGGCCCCACATACCAGGCTTGCCCTGCTTGTATAAGCTCTTCCATTAACTTGTGATTTGAGAATCCCTTCTTTAATGTGCCGTACGTGAATATCTTACTCCGCCTTCCTTGTTCCTCCGCCACACCCATCTCGTGAGTATTAGATTTGTTTGTTTGTTGACTTTATAACTACTATTCATATGATATGATCTGATATATTAATATGATGATGAGAAATGGGCAGACTGCAGTGGAGAGCAGAGCAATCATTTTAAGTTAGCTTATTTATCAAGCTAACCAACCAATCAGGGTCTGACAAATAAGTATACGCTTTTGGGCTTACAAGTTCCAACCAACCAGTACGGGTTAGTACGAGTTACTCTTCTCTCTCGTCTACTAATCCATGCCCACGTGAATATTTGATTCTCAATTTGGGCCGTCGGCTCTCTCACTTGTCCCACCAACTTAATTTGATTTGGATAATTGGATTACCTCCTCCCTTGGGGTGGGTGGGGATATGTACCGTATTAATCGGTCTCACTCTTACCTAGGATTGTTAACAACTTACTATTAGATTTATTACGGATTATAATTAGATCGGTTCAGATTCGCTCTCGTGAATATCGAAACGTTGGACTTATAGTCATTTTTAATATGGAGTATCGAATTTAGGGGAAAAGTTACGAGAGAATATGAGACCCTTAAATGTATGCGAATTTGCATATGATCAACTTTATTGATTTTTCACACATTTTTACTTAACATACTTAAGTTTGACCGTTATCTTAAATTACTTGATTTTGTCAATTTGTGTGTGCGCCTGTGCGGTATGAGGTATACCAGAGTTGTTTGGTAGTGCACACATAGAATCTTGAACATTGTTTAATCATGTACGTGTTACCTTTCGTACGTCATCTCCCATACTACTCCAGTACTCCTAGCTCATTATTTTATCGCTTGTTTCAAACTGAAATGTAATTTACATTGGAAGAGAAAAGAAAAAGGATTGAAGTAAGCCCAATAGTTTCCCATGCAAGTGTCCCATACGAAGAAGGCGAAAAGAGACGACTCATCAATAAATGAAAGAGTTAAAGCTGGATTTTATGCTAGTATATATACAACTCATATTCAAATTAAGTCATACGAGCTGTATATATGCTAACATAAAGACCAGATTCATGTTTTTACACTGAAATTAATGTGTTTTTTTTTTTTTTTTTTTAAGTTGTGGAGTATCATACACATTCATACATGGCCTTATTACTCCCCTTAGCCAATTGGTAGAATGATACTCCTTGGATTTATAAAGTCGTTTTTCTCCTGTGTGTGGGTGTGACCCGGACCTGATTTCGATTTAACAGAAAGAGGGTTCAAAGAGAGCGGAAACAAATGAGCAGTAAACGGAAGAGCACGTGTAGAGATGAGATGCCAGTGGCAAAAACCAAGGGGACACTCGTCAGTCGTCAGTATTAAGCAACTAGGCCGAATAATGTTGGGCTGAGATGGTTCTGGGTTTACTACCGACTTACCGTATACGATAGAAAGTGAAGTATGAAAAGAAGAAAGGGGGGGTATTATCGGAAATGAGAAAGGCCAAATGGAAAAGGCAGCGTGCTTAAGAAGAACGCTACTCATCCATCCAGATTTTGGTCTGTGATTAATTTTAATTTATTTATTTAAAATAAGAAAAAAGGGGTGAAGATAAACACAAGTTGCGAAATTCCACTTCCACCCACCCACCCCACCCCACCCCACTAAATACAAATATACTCCACAAAAACTAAACTAAACGAACTTGCGTGAGTTATTTTGAGTCTTTGTGGGTTTTGTTTCATTTCCCTTTATTTTATCATCTTGATTGAAAAGCTACTAATAAATACACACACACACAAAAAAAAAAAAAAAGCTAAGGATTATTGATCGATCATGATATTGCTGGGTAAACGAGAAGGTGGTAGTGTAGGAGAAGAAGACGAAGAAGAAAAGGGGAAATGGCCGGCATGGCTAAGAGGAGTATTGAATACGAGATTCTTCGTACAATGCAAGATACACGCAGACGCGCACAAGAGTGAATGTAATATGTATTGCTTGGATTGTATGAATGGTGCCTTCTGCTCTATCTGCCTCTCCTCGCACAAGGACCACCGCGCTATACAGGTATACTATTGCGCGCGTTACGCTCTCTCCACTTCTTCTGATTCTTTTGCCTTGTATTAATTTCATTTGAATATTGTAAATATAACCAACGAACAGATAAGGCGGTCGTCGTACCACGATGTAATAAGGGTTTCGGAGATACACAAGTACGTTGACATAACGGGGATACAGACGTACATCATCAACAGCGCTAGGATTGTGTTCCTTAAAGAGAGGCCTCAGCCTCGCCCCGGTAAAGGCGTTACCAATACCTGCCGTGTCTGTCATCGCAGCCTCCTTGATTCCTTTACCTTCTGCTCCATTTCCTGCAAGGTTTATTTCTTTTCTTAATTGCCTCATTGATTCATTTACGCTATGTCTGGGAACTTGGAATTGGAATCGGAATAAATATAATTCCGATAACTTATTTGGATTACTAATTACGAATTCCTACCGAGTTAGGGTGTTCTTAGTCATTGGACAATGTCCACATTTTGCACCACAAGCGTCTTATTCATTCAGGTCACCTCATTTGGTCACTCTCACTAATTAAACTATTAAGTTGATGACTTTCCAAATTAATCGTGGCATCATCATATTCATGACCTTTCCCTTACTTGACACTGCCACCTACCTTACCCTTATCTTCCACATTATGCATTACGTTAACTATTCAATGCGTCATCCGTGACTCGTTACATTTTATGTGGACTCGGGGTCAAGGTCGACCTACTAGTTATGAACGTAACCTGTTTGGGAGTTGTCTCGGGAAAAAAAACCATTTTGGCTAACTCGGTTGGTACGTCTGTTTTATTCATTTTTAGATAAACGGGACAGCTAAGAGCTTTTGGGCGCAGAGCAAGGTGGCCGCTCACTCGAGTTCGGATTCTGAAGACTCCTTCAACAACTTGTATCACCATCATCATCATCAGAATGGAGTTGCTAGTGCTATAAGCCACAAGCAGCTAGTACACAGCTTTAGTCCGTCAACCCCACCTCGAACAGCAACCCTGAATGCTAAGAGGAGGAAGGGGGTGCCTCACCGAGCTCCTCTCGGGGCACTCTTAATAGAATACTGATCGTCGTCATACCTACCGGTGTATCTTCTTAGACAAAGGTAGTCGATGTATATAAGTATATGGGTTAGTTAGACAGGAAGAAGAAAGTGAAAACAAAAACAGAAGCACAAGGGATCAAACTCAAACTCAAACTCAAACTCAAACTCAGATGTGACGTTTATATATGTTTTCTTATTACATACGCAAAATGGCAATGTACTTCACTTACTAAGTTTACTAGTGTGAGGTCTGAGGTGTATTATGTAAAAATGTACATATATAGGTATATATATGTGTCATGTAAATTGTTGTATATTGGGGAGCCAGAGGATGTAAAGTTCCTTGAGAGCTGGACTAAAATGTAAGGTGTTAAACTCAATTACTACAGTATGCTACAGCAAGTATTAACAAGGATATTTCCGCTTCGTATCGATCCAGGGTTTTCATTTCTGAATCTTGATGAATAATGTGCACCCGAGCAACTATGAATATACTGTAGGCCTATAAACAAGCTGACTGACTAGTAGTATGTAACTAATGTATTCTGGAATTTAAAGCAAAGTTTGAAGGGAAGAGAAAATCTAAGGTCAAATTGCAGAATTCTCAAGGTGGAAAGCAAATGATTCTGCCAAATCGACAGCATCTTCAACCCTAAGCCGAGTTCCCTGTTGGCCAACGACTACAGCTGCTGTCCTAGCTGCTAATGTACCCATGTCTTTTAAATCGGATACTCCACGTAATATACCATACAGAAAGCCTGAGGCATACGCATCCCCTGCTCCGCAGGTGTCAACTGCTACACAGGGCGATGGAGGGATATACACAGCTTCCCCTCTAACTCCAATGTAGGATCCTTTGATCCCATCCGTCACAGAAACAAGGGGAACAAAATGACTTAAGTACCTTGTTGCAGAAATGGGACTGTCTTTCATAGAAAAATTGCACAGTGCTCGAGCTTCGTCGCTATTTGCGAAAACAATATCAGCATAGTTCCCTATTATTTCCCTGAAATTTGAGTCAGATGTCATGAATTAGTCTAGAGAAAACTGGAAGAAAAAAAAAAAAACCGCATAGACACATTCCAGTTGGTTAAATTGTGGCCACAAGACCTGTTCTCAAGCTTACTTTGTCCCCCTCTACTACAGTACATCTAGAAACAATTAATCTGGATGCTTCGAATGAGGTTATAGATGGGTTGCACTGGGTGAAGCGGTATGAAACTGGAAAGATGAAATCCTGTTGGCGGTGGTCAAGTGGATCAGTGGTCTACCCCTGAGGTTGAGTGTAAGGCTGTACTTCTTGGGATCGTGATTGCTAGAAATGTAGTGTTTGTTTTTCTGTGTTGTTCCATACTGACTTTTTGCTGAGTCTTACAAAAATGCTTATCGTCTAGCCATGTCTTCTCAGTGGCTGCTTGGTCATCAGTGAGGTTCACTAGGCTAATGTTCCAGAGGCTCTCTCTCCCCGGGTAGACTAACTTCCAGAATCGCAAATTAATGATAAAAACTCATTGAACCTTAAAAGATTGGTGACTCACATTCCAGATTGAAGTATAGTACAAGTGTGAAGGCAGGGTAACTACAACTTTACCAATGATCTTATTGAGAGACCTGGGCATCTATTTTCCCCAGATACCATCACTGCTTCTTCTCTGGGTTATCACAATGTAAATATTGTCAAGACGTTCAGGACTTGCCAGGAATCATCATACTGCCTTCCAATTCATGATACCAACTACAACTTTACAAATGACCTTAATCGGAAGCACCGGCATCTTTTATCACAATATAAATATTCTCAAGGCGTTCAAGACTTACCAGAAATCATCATAGTGCCTTTCAATGCACGATACATCAGATGCAGTCACTGCAACAAGAGCTCCACTGCTGTGAGCATCCTTGCATGCTTTTGTTATAGCTTTGATTGTATCTTGAAGCTCAAACAGATAGCCCTCAACAACAAGGATATTTGTCTTAGAAATTACACTGGCCAACCCAGGATCATAGTTAACACTCGATGATGTTCCCTGGAGTCAATGACAGACAGAATGATAAGCAGATATACTGAAAAGCACAGAGGAAATAACACATGTAGAAATGAAAAGATACAAGAGACAGTTAGAGGGGCAAAATGAGTCGTTTCAAAGTATTTAAGCACTTCAGTCTAAAAACAAAGGGGGAGGAAAGGAGAAGACACTTCGCTTAGAGGCATCATTTAAGGGATATATACAGGAGGGGGAAGGGAAGATGAAATTGTGTGCGCCTCTTATCTTGTGAAGAAGTAGTCCCTGCCTCTCACTGGATGCACTTTACAATGCAATTTTGGTTTTCGGGGATCCAGAAATAACCTCTTTTTGTTTGCTACACAAAGGTAAGGTTCCATACAAGTGAATCCCTTTACCTTGCCATATACAGGAGCCTTTGAAGAACTAAGGTGATGTTATTTATAGACAGAGGAGAAAAGCAAAAACAAGACGTGTACATATAAAAAGAACAACATACATCAATGCACTCAAACATGAGCCTATGACTAACATTTCTACGTGTATACATGAAGACCACGACTAAAGAAAATAAGCGAGGTTTCACTCTTTCATCTACAATCTGAAGCCTGTTGTCCCAGCAAGGCTATGAGCCTATGACTAACAGGAAGAACAATGCAACAAAAAATGACAACACAAACCATACATAGCATTACATCCACTAAGATGCAACTATATCTTTGTAGATCCTGAAAGCCGAGACCTTTTAATCATCTTAGAATACTTTTACACTTATAATATATTTCCAGCGAGAAGTATATCGAATAAATGCTTACAGTCTGAAAGGAGTTTTGGACACAGACATTGATTTAGAGAGGGGGGGGAGGCAGTTGAGAGGAGAACATTCAAAAGCTACAGTATGCAGTTATGCACAACATACAGATGTAGCTACCCCATGACTAATCTAAGCAACAGTAGACATTCAAACTTTGACAACAAGTTTAACCCATATGATGTAGAGGTTTCACAATGCAGGAAACATGGTGAGTACTCCGGGTCTATATGTGGAACCGAAAGGTGGGAGAGTAGTAAAGCAGTAGTTGATAAGGTCTTCCCTAAAACATACAGTCGAAATAACTTTTGCTGAATAAACCATTAGATAATGAGATATTGAGATGAATGAAAACCTGATATGCAAGCATAGTACGCTGAGCATCAGGAGTTGTAAGAACTATAACCGTCCCAGTTGTCCCATCCTTGACAGGAGCAGAAAGAAAATTTACACCCGCCCTGCGTAATTTGGCCCTACACAAATCACCAACATCCTTTTGTTTAATACTAAATTGCTTATAGACCATAGACCAAGGAATTTCAAGTAGATACTGACATAAGCAAGTCGCAATTAGCACCCACATTCCAACAACAGCAATCTAAGTAGACACTGAGATAAGTAAGCCGCAATTACCACCCACATTCCAACAACAGCAATCTAAGTCGACACTGAGATAAGTAAGCCGCAATTACCACCCACATTCCAACAACAGCAATCTAAGAAGACACTGAGATGAGATAAGTAATCCACTATTACCACCCACATTCCAACAACAAAAGCAATCTAGGTAAATACTGTGATAAGTAAGTCGCAATTAGCACCCACATTCCAACAACAATAGCGATTCAAGTCGATACTGAGATAAGTAAGTCGCAATTAGAACCCACATTTCCAACAATAGCAATCTAAATAGATACTGAGATAAGTAAGTCAGCACTTAGCACCCACTTTCCAACAATAGCAATCTAAATAGATACTCCTCGTAAAGTCGCAATTAACACCCACATTCCAACAATAGCAATGTAGTAAATCAGAAGTGCAGACCTGTAGAAACCGCCGAGAGGATCACTGGCAACACTGCCAGCCATAGCAACATTGAGAACAGGACCACCAACAGGCTGACTACCAAGCCTGGCAAGAGCAACAAGGCTATTGGAAAGCGAACCACCGGCAGCAGCCTTGTAAGTACAACCATCCATAGCCCGCAAAACTTTACCTCTTTCCTCGTGATTTACAAGCTTCCTTGTCCCCTTTTCTAACCCCAACTTAGCAAGGAACTCATAATCCACTACCCCAGAGAAATCAACCTATATAATGTGCATAACCCCATTTATCAGACTAATAATAATAAAAAAAAAAAGAATGATTCGGGAAAGCGGATAAAGAGGAGTGTGGGAGAAGTTACCATAGCTTGACCGAGGCCGAGTACATCCCATCTGTCAACGTCGGGGGAAGCTTGGTCTTCATCTTCCACGTCAGTATCGCTCTCACACCCGTCTCTAAACGGGCTGAAATTGTTGGTGGGGCTCGACATTAGGCGGGAGTATGTCGTGGATAAGGGAGCACCATGTCGGTGCCGGTGATGATTATTACCAGGAATAAGAAGAAGATAATGATGACGACTATGATGATGATGATGATGATGTAATGGTTGGGAGGTGAGGAAAGATAAGAGCGGGTAATACGGAGAGATTAGAGATGGATGGCGGACCAGGCCTGCAATGAAGCTTGTATGTGAGGCTACCATCCTTTGCTAAAACTTGTATGTGACTCTTCCCCCACACCAAATTGGCCAAATACAGAAAGAAGAGAGAGAGAGCGCGCCCCTGGCTCCCAACCAGACAACAAACCAGTCGCCCGCCTTCTTTTGCTTATCCTCTACTTCTCTGAGCTTTTTACTTCCATGACCTTAAATGGTGATGTGTCCTTATCTCATCGTCTTGCTCAAGCTGCCAAAGACCAATATGAAGTTGACAAAGTTTATCCACTTATAACAAGTTCAAGTTAATCGAGTGGTTAAATCTATTTGAGACTATAGTCCGTGTTCGAATTCTTATAAGGTACCCGTCAAAAAAAAAAAAGAATTCTTATAAGGTAAGGACTATTAGGAGTCGCCGAAGACACAGATAAAGTGTTAATGGTCGTTATTTACTTATATTTCGGTCTAATGACAATAGATGCTTCTTTATACCGGAAAAAATTAAATTAATTCCAAGTTTCAATGACGTTTTCAAACTAATCTCACCCTTCAATCAGGGGATCCAAATCACAAGTATGCCAACAATATTTCTCGATTGACTCTTCTTCTTTCTTTTTTTTTAGGTTTTTTTCATAATTTTGTACACAAAAAACTTAAGGCTTTAGAAAAATTTTGCGGTGTTGTGGGACCCGCTCCTTCCTATGTGGATCTACCACTGCTTTGTCTCAAGGTAAACTCAACTTTGAATTTAGTTTAGATTTGGTTCAATAAATTTAGAACTGATTACATTGATAATATATTCACCTTATTTTTAGAGAATCTAGTCTAGATGTTGATATCAAATCACCTAAATTAAGTGACTAACAGGTTGTTCAGATCGTGAAGAAAGAGAAAGAAGAAGACGTTAGAAATGAACAAAACTAGTAATTCCGTTTGATGCAATTAAGTTTGTGTAGTTGAGTACTAGGTCATCTTGCATGTATTAAGAAATACCGTAAGTATTTAATAGGTCATTTTCTGGGGTAAACTCGAGCATCTTTATGTATTCAAACTATATCAAATCGTGTATCAAATCTGATAAAAACGATGCATTTAGGTCGCACATGGATACATGTCCTATGTACCCTAATTAACGCATTAAGAGAATTGACTATTAAAAAACGCGAAATAGAGTTTCCTCACATGATTTATTGTCATGGATCAAAATTTAGTTTAGACAATGGAGATCCAAAGCTAAACTTCTTCTAGAAGAAAATTACATTTTTCATTTTAACTTTACGATATTATAGAATTACAGTATTTGGTATAGAAAAAAAAGAAAAAAAAAAGGTAGGTATAAATTCACGGTATTAATCAATTGATCCACGTTATTCTGTGCTTGACAAGTCATAGACCCCAGCGAATTTATGAATTTTCGGTACAAAAGAGCGTGAATCATTTAATTCCAGCGTGTTGTTATCATTACCAAAAAAAAATCGGCAATTTAATCAAACCACGCAGGGAAACAAGACTCGTTAAAAACTCAAGAATTTGAGTATTTGACTATGTGTTAGCACATTGTATTTACAAAGTCCACGAATCTAAAAAAAAAACGGAGGGAGTAAATGTTTGTCCTTCCATTCGGTTAACTGTCGTAGTTCCTCTGCCACTATCATTAACTGACTTCCTTACGGCCACTCTCCCCATCCCGTCTGCCTCTGTTAAGTGAGTTTCTCATCTCTTAATTTTGTTTTCATTTCGGCTTTCTAATTTGATTGATTTTGATGGTAGAGTAACTTTTAAGTTATAGTTTTCCAAAATTAACTGATTGAATGTGGCCCAATAAAAGATGCTGTTGGGGAATCAATAGTTTGGGAATTGCTATGATTGTCTTCAGATATACGTAAGTTTAAGGGGTCAAAATCGATTGTCCGAGAATTGCGTAGGGATTAGAATCGATTGTGTGTGCAGATGTTCAGGAGAACGTATCACGTATTTAGGGGTTACAATCGATTTTCCGGGAATCGCTATGATCGTTTTCATATATTCAGAAGTTAGAAGTACTACCTCCGTTCCAGCTCAAACGCCCCGGGACGATATTTGTAGTGGAATAAGAAAATTTGTTATATTAACTTGAGTGGGGTAATATTAGGAAAAAGGAGGGGAGAAAATGTGAGGATTAATAAGAGCAGGAGAGATAATGTAAGAGAGGATGTGATATTTAATAAAAGTAGGAGAAAAAAATATGTCCATTGAGGTGGGAGTCTTAAAATGGAATATGGGGCGTTTGAGCTGGGACGGAGGGAGTAGTTAGTTAAGGATTAAAATTGATGGTGTGGGAATGATATGATTGTGTGCAAATTTTTAGAAGTACATAGGTAGGGGTTAGAATCGATTGTCTGGGAATCCTAGGATTGTGTGCAGATATTTAGAAGTACGTATGTAGGGGTTAAAAACGATTGTTTGGGAATTGCTATGATGTGCGTGTGCTTACTGATTCTTGATATGCCCTTACTATCTTGTTTGGTATTGTTGATTCTTGATAGAATTGCAACTTTTTTTGGGGTAATGATGATGCCACGCTAGAATCAATGGATCCACGCTTTGTTTGTGCCTGGCAAGTAAAGAATGTGTGGATCAGTTGATTCTAGCGTGGCGTTATGGGCTCCCTTTTTTCGTCTAAAAATCACTCGTTTGACCTTTGAGCTTATAAGATGATACTCCGTAGTTTATTTGGATTTTGAGCTGATATTTTGCTGAGATTGAAAATTACAATCTTTAAGGCGTATTCATTAGTTTGGGAGTCATTTTTTTTCCCTCTGCTGCCTGCCATTGTAGAAATTTTGGAACAGCAAGAAAATGCTTTCAATACCGAAATAAATTGGAAGGAAAGATGGTTAATGTTTTTGTGTCATGTTGTGTTCTAGTTGTGTTATCTGTGTTAATACGATCAATCAAGGCTGCTTGCTGGCTGTACAAGGGACAAAAGGAGACGGTTGGAAGTGTTTATAAAGGAGAAAGAGGTAGAGGTAGTCAGAAAATGGAGCAGGCGGCGAGAAAGCAAGAGGAGGAAAAGGTGTGCAAGAGGTGCAAATGCAGCTTCACTTCTTCCAATACCTCTTCTTCCTGCCGCTTCCACCCTTCCTTCTTTGTCTGCCGTCGCCATGATGATCAAAAGAGGTTTCTCTTTTCCATCCTTCTCTCTTCTTTTTTGTCGTTTTAGTAGTTTGATTTTCTATGCTGCTTTCTCAATTTTATTGTCTATCCATTGATTTAATGCTTGTCTATTCATTGCTCGTTACTTCACCTTGATTACTTAGTTTCTCAATTTCCTGCAACTAGGTTCATACAATTGGTTAGTGTGCCAGAGATTTGGCGAACAGGGGTTTCATTTATTGGCTACAAAGCACTAAAACCCTAGATTTTGATGTAACCTCAGATCTTAGCTAATATAGTACGAGTTACTTATCTTTGGAAGGTCTCTTTAAGTGAAACTGACTGTTAATGACAAGATTAATCCCTTTCATGAAAATCAGAATGACAGTTAATTTACATCGCGAGGACAACTGTAGTTTCTAGTAGGCTAGCAGCATTTAGTTGACCTCTCTCGATGATGTTAAATTGGTACTGCTAGAAGTAGATTTTAAATATGTCTGCACCAGTAAAAGCAGAATTCTGAACTTTTCGTCTTGCTATGCCAAAATGTAGTTTTTGCTTCCACAAAGTTATGCTTACAGGTTACAAGTTAATTTCTGTTTTGAAATTTGACATTGCACATGACATTGAAGAGTTAATTGCCATTTCTTTTAAATAAAATTTTGTCGAACTGGACTTGTAATCTTTATCTGTATCATTGAGAAACATAAAACCAAAGAACATTCATACTAGTGACACAATGTGTTCGAAATGGTCTTGAGAATTTGTCTTCTCGCGTATCTGGAAGCTGTCCGTGCGAGTGTGAGTCTGTGAGTTCCTTTGGCATTTATAATTGGAAGCATAATACTATGCTGTTGAGGATGCCGAAAAGTATTCATGGAAAGTTATTGTTAGATGAGAGTGCATTCGTCTCTGGAGCCTCCCCCCTTAATCTCTACTCGCTTTCAGTTGAGACTTGTCATCCCCATCAAGTTGCTGACAACTTCTGCTTTATCCCTTGTCCAGGTACTACGAGTTGGGACCTGATGATCCACCATATGCTGCAAAGTTCTATGACTGTTGTGGTGCCGAGGACCCTGAGGCTCCTGGCTGTAAAGTCGCTCCACACATATCTTACGATGATGAATAATATCCCCGAAACGCACACAGTTGCATCATCCATTGTATGAATGATATCTGAACTTTTGTGAAGCTTAGGGTATGACTAGAATTAATGATATCGAACGTATCAATGTTATCAAATGTGGTTGTTAGACCTCATGGATGCAGATGATGACTTGATAAGTGATGCACATACTCTAGCAGAGAAGTATAAAGATGTGTTCTATGCTTTACCTATTGTTGGTGAATAATGGGTCCTTAATTCATATCTTGAAAACTGTGTTGAAATCGATGGAACATTTTTGGAGACATTTTCCTTTATTTCATTAAAATAAAAGGGTATCTTGGTGCACATTGGCTTCAAGGTAACAAAATATTAAAATTGGTACTATACAGATCCTACGCTCCTACCTAGCTCCTTGTTTTGTTTTTTATTTTATTTTTGACTAGCTATGGTGGTAGTTATCTAGACCAAAATAAACATTCGCTTGTTATGAAAATCAATACTCCACATATTTTATTCGTCATTCCATTCTAATTCTACCAATTCTACTTGTTTTTTAAATCAAACTAATACTTCTAACATGTTCATGCCTGGCACTACCTATTCACTTTGTGAGCTAGATCCTTGAAGCATCCGGATCCAGTAATTTATCGTCTTATTTAAAGACAAAAATATAATAGCCAAGGGGGGAGGAGGGGAGGGGGTGTCGAACCTAAACCATAACTTATCAATTACAATCACCTTTACTAGAGATCAAGACCCTCTTTGATACGAAAAATCAAACTCTAGTAACATAGTTGAGAAAAGTAGCACACCGTAAAACTGGGGTTTGAAAAATACTCATACTCATAGTTGAGATCCGAGCTACCAAGCTTAATCTTCACTCAACAAGAAGAAGAAGAAGATGTGGGTAGCGTTGCTATGCGGGTTAGTACTGTACAAAATAGTCCGTCTGTGCTTCTCAGACGACGACGTTTTAGATGTCGAGACCTCCAATTTCAACGCCATCTTCTCCGTCGCCTCCAGGTTTTTCCTTTTCCTTTGCTTTCTTACTTACTTAATTCTAGGGTTTATAATCTATCGACGATCTTTACTTTAATATTTTTTATTAATTAATATAATCCAATCCGATTGACAAAAAAAAAAAAAAAATGGCAGACTAGAGAAGCTGTACGGAGGGAAAGCGTATGTTGGACTACGAATTCCTGACCCTGACGCCGATTCCGCTTCCGCTTCTCGCCGTAATATCGATGTAGTCCTCCTCACTAAAGGGTATGAAATCAATATATTATCATTTTGCGTAATTAATTAATTAATTTGGGGGTTTTATCAATCAATAAATTAAAT
Source organism: Spergularia marina (assembly GCA_963680865.1). Classification (NCBI taxonomy): domain Eukaryota; kingdom Viridiplantae; phylum Streptophyta; class Magnoliopsida; order Caryophyllales; family Caryophyllaceae; genus Spergularia; species Spergularia marina. The sequence continues at coordinate 5,179,997 of OY804549.1, read as the reverse complement.
AAATAAAGAATGAATTGGTAGGGAGGCGGTGATCGTAAGTGTCCAGAACATGGCCGGGTTCGTATCGGTAAACCCTGACGGAAGTTGGTTGTGTATAAGTGATCACAAGCATAAAGAGGAGCATTATCCTGATCCTGTATGTTCTTTGCATTTTTCTGTCTTGCTTTGCTTGTGTCTTCTTGTTCAAGTTTCGTTGCGTTTTCTGTTTTGCTTTCGTGTTTATGTTGAAGGTTTATTTTATTTACTCACGCACGCAGGTTGCCGAAGTTAATAGCCAGGCCGCGGTTCTGGAAGCATACCTTGAACAAAGGGGAGTTTCTCTCCCCAAAGGTTCTTTGTCTTGCAAAGTCATTGCTTCCAATCCCAAATTTCGGTATGCTCGTACTCTCCTGGTATATATTTTGTAAAAACGCTCGACATGAACTCGCTTAAATGCCTGCATTACGGAACTAGTCTTTCCAATTCCATTTTCAGACTGTTTCCTAATGGAGTAATTCAAGTCTAGGAATCTAACATTATATCTAGGTCTGTCCAAGGTACTCTTAGGTTCATTTTTTGGCGATTCTACTCACATTGTTAGTAGTTAAGATCGGAGGAACTCCACGCTTAATCTGCACAATATTTTTAATGTACTTTTGAGCAGTTGATACATGGCTGTTTGGTTTTAGGTATGACAATTGGTTGCTCAAATAAGTCAAACGCGTGTGTTGTCATTATATACAAAAGTACAAATGATCTTAATGTCGCAGAACGGCAGAAGCTTATGAGACTTAATTTTGTGTGCAGTTCACTAAATCCTGCAAGTTTCCCGCCTGAAGTCATTCAGTATGATGAATGGGTTCACCTGAAACCGGAATCAAAAGGTGTGTTTCCTGGATGGATCAAAGGCGCTTTTCGGTCAGCAAAGAAGGAGATGCAGGATTCCACAGTTCAGCAGCTTCAGTTTGTTCTTAGTACAGCTCCAATGTGGGATAGGTATGTTTACTTGTGTTTCTTGATAAACTCGTGTTTGTCACTGTCGCTGGTAGCCCCAAATGGTGTGACTTTCATTTGACGCATAAGTAGGACTAGGGTGAAGACGTAGTCATTAGAATGTCCAGATGTTCTGTAGTCTTCTATTTTAATTTATTATTTTTTTATTTTATTTTAAGATGGACGTAATTCTGCATTAATTTTGAGGCACATTTGAAGTATGCCTAAAATTGTGGATGATGATTGTCCAGTGTGGGGAGGAGATAAAGAGGAGAAAAAAGTGGATTGCTGGAGGGACATTAAACATTGGTGGCGGTTCAACAGGAGGGCTATGGTTAAGGATGGTTGATTTGGGTTTTATTTGGATAATGATACACCGCACCTTCTTGTCTTGCTCCACCTTCACGAGTTTGGATTTTGTCAAGCACTTAAATCGTCTATTTTCACCACTCACAACTGTTGTAGACAACTCTGAGCCACACTTGTTAAGTTTTTAAAAGTCCTATTAAAGCCACCCTCTTACGGTAAGATCGCGTCCAATGCACAACCAGGGGACCATGATTCAACCAGCACATCACGCAACAAGCACCACTAGGATCCTCATCTACAATAGAATTATGGGATGATATAGGGTTGTGATGTACTAGGGGTGTGATAAGATGGTATATGAGAATTTAGAATGGAATTTTGAGATAAATCTGGTAGGATGGTAAACAATTATAAGAGGATTATGGTATGAGAACTTTGGAATGTATTTAAATGCAAACAATTATATGAATGAATTGATGGTAAGAAAGATTTAGTGGATGTAGAAGTTTGTGGACTACTGGTGAGTGATAGTGGTATTGGGGAGTTGTGAACTTGTGATATACCTAAATCACGGCATGGGTTGGTGGTGGAATAATGGTGCCTGATTCACGGTGCCCAAATTGTGAGTTTGAGAGGCTGGAGGGGTGGTGCAGAGCTGATGGATTGTGGTGGCGTTGGCCATCTGTGTTGTGTTTTTGGACTTGTGGCATTGTGGGAGGTCTATGTGGATAGAATTCTGATTATACCCTCATGACTGATATTGAACATTGAATCATGTTAGGCGACCCCAAAACACGCTGATACTAAGGTTTTATCGATGTGTAATGGCACAATGTTAATTTGTATTCTATAGCCGATTATAAATAATGACAGAACTCTTGATTGCTTCAGTTTAATGATTTGCAGTCTTATACATCATGCTGAGAGTTTTGTTTTTGTACAGATTGGAGCTTAAAGGCAGCAAATATGTTCTAGGAGAATTTCAGGAGTTCAAAGGCAAGCATGAAGATATTCAACTGTTACAACCTATTAAGAGGTCCAAAGTTGGACGTATGGTTGTCCAAAAAACATCTATGTTTGGCTTAGGTGACATCCCTGATCATTGCTGCTCTTCGTTTGATCTAAAATGCTTGTGTTTCAGTTATGTGAGTCTATGTGTGACCTCTGATATCTTAATAGGAATTATCATCTGTACTGAAAGCTGATACCTCTTATGGTCATATGTTGGTCGAGACATTGAAGGCTTGAACATTGCTTGTTTGAGAGTAGTGTACTCTATTGGAATTTAAGAGAGGATACAAAGTTGCTTAAATGAACACTGGAGATCGATACCTTGAGGGGAGAAATTGAAAACATATGGATTAGGGTGGTTGGGAAGCAGTGGACTGGGTTAGTTGAATTCCCCTGCAGTATGGGCAGGGCTGCAGGGGCCATGAAATCTGGTTTGAAGGTTTTGGTTTTAGTGAGAGTAAAGTATGAATTTTATTTTAGTAATGAGTTATGGTCTCATGGAATGCTAGGTTCTTAAGATGAATATATCATTGATGAAATATTGCACGACTTGACTGGATTCAAAGGATAATGTTAAAGTCTGGCCCCTTTTGATTATCCTTGTCTGAATCTAATTTCTTGTTATGAAACACAATGCTTTCTCTAGGCAGATTCACCTTTCATGTCAAACAGCTTTCGGTTTTTTCGTTCTTACCTCCAATCCGTTGTACCAAGCAAGAAAAATGCATTATATAGGCTGATGTCTGAGCCCCATGATGTCCTCTCCGGCCTTCTGAAGTAGGAATAAGTGGATAAAATAGTCTAAGCAGTGACTTGGGACAATCCATGTATGCATTTCCTTTTTTCTTTCAGTCCTGTTAATGATGTTGATGTGTCATCTATTTTTTTTTTTTTTTTTTTCCGAGTGCAGCTCCCACGAGACTTCAACTTTTATACTCTTTCCGTGATTATCGAAATGAAGGAGCTTCAGATTCTGAGTGGAAGGAGGTGACTGTCAGGTCAAGTACTGAGGTTGTGTTTTATCCCCAAAATTCCAAGAAAGTTCGGAAGTTCAAGCTGTCAGCGGTTACTTCTCTATCATTGAGTGCCTGAGATTGATGTCGGCATTACGAAAGTTTGATATGTTGGGGGGATGGGATATGGCCGTTGTTGTTGTCCTTGTGTAATGTGAGAACTGAAATTTTGCTCAAAACCGAGTATGATATGCAGATACGAGTACATTCCAGGTAAAGAAATCAAAGAACAAAGTTGTTGTCTGTTCTAGACTTTAATTTACTGCTATGGAGCCGTTTGAGTCAGTCTCATAAAGTTGAATCGTATAATGGATTTAATGATTCCGACAAGTCTTGTATAAATACTGAAAGTTCTCTGATGAAGAGGACAAGTCTTGATCCTATTATGTAAATTTTCCAAGTGTCCAAATTACTCATATGAGCAAATTTTCTCATTCTCCCTAATTTTGAAGGGAATACTCATACTCGGGAAGTCGGGATGTGCCCACCCTTACCTTGTCCTTTTGATTTTATTTTGCAACGAGGTTGTTCTTGTTTTAGTTGGATTGACACAGAGAGATGACAATTTATCAGCGAGAGGAAAACGTTGGGTAGTGATGTAATTTTAATTTCTTTTTAGCTTAGGCAAATTTAATTACTGAAAATCAGTAACTTACATTTTAGGTAAATAAAAAAATAACTGAGATTAATTATATTAGTTTTGTTCTAATTAGGTTAAGTCAACAGAGATTGGGCCAGTCAACAATCTTAATTGGCCGGAAAAGTTAGTAAGGTGTGACTAGTAAAGTTAAAGCAACAAGTAAGGTGATTTTTCACAAAAACATTTAAATAAGGTGGGTCTTAATTGCAATTTTATAAGGTGATTTTCCACAATTTTTTCCTTATTGATATTAACATTTTTTATTTCCGCGTACTTACACCTGAGGGGGTATATCTGAAAACCTCAAGTGTGGTCCCTACTTCTCTATTGTGAGAATGATCACCATGCTACTTGTGCTCCCGAAAACATGGTATAATTTACCCTTATCCCACCTCTTATCTCACTTCTCAAACGAGCCATTAAAGCTCTCTAATGAGGAGAAAGTCTTTTTTTTTTTAACAATAATGAGGAGAAAGTCTTGATTACTCATATGAGCAAATTTCTTCTGTGAATTTTTCAAATGTAAAAATTACTTATATGCGCAAATTTCCTCGTTCTTCGTAATTTTGAAGAGAATACTTATATATACTCCCTCTGTCTCATCTTGAACGCCCCATACTCCATTTCGTGACGTCCCAACTTAAACACCTCATCTATTTTGAGACATCATTATCTCTCCTACTTTTTTCTAATCTTCCCACCCTCTTTCACATTATCTCTCCTACGTTTTGTTAAATAGGGCGTTTGAGTTGGGACGGAGAGAGTATTCCTTATCGGGATGTGCCCACCCCAACCCAATCATTTCTTATTTATTCCGTCCTCTGATCGTCGAGGTGAACCGAGTGTTACCTAATCGTTAAATCGTTGCTTCGTGTGTGTTTTTGTCATAAAATTCTCTGATGTACAAGACTATAAAAGGAAGAGGGAGATCCCAATATATAGGAATTACATCCGGTAAGAAAATAATTTAAAGTCAGAAATAAGAAACAATTTGAGCCGCACATCCACCCAAAAAATGGATGAAATCAAACCAAATTAACAAAATAAAACAAAATAAAAAAGGAAAATTATCCAATATACCCCTGAGGTTACCGAATTTTTCCGGTATACCCCCGAGGTTACCGAGCTATCCAATATACCCCCGAGTTTTGCGTTTTCGCGTTTTTTGAGATTTTTGACTAACTGTGCTAAACACCGTTACTTTTATTTGATTTATTTTTAAAATATTTAACCTTTAATCAAATAAATTCAAAAATATATATATAAATAAATAAAACCCAAATTTTCTCCCATTTTCTCTCTCCTCCCCCAATCCCATTCTCCCCACCCGACACCACCACCCACCGCCTGCCACAACCACCACCGCCCTCACCAACCACCACCACATCGGGATCCACCACCACTATCCCGTTCGCCGTCCTCCGGCGTCATGGACGCCACCATCCCCTACACCGTCGCGCTCCTTCACCCCCATTATCTCCTTTTTCCAATTTTCTCTCTCTTCAAACATCTTCTATTTCCGGCAAAAATGGTGGCTAGTGGTAGTGCATGTCGAGGAAGGGGCAGCGTTCAAGTGTGAGGGTGGGCGGAGCAAGGAGTTGGGTGGAGGATTATTTGAAGGAAACGTTTAAGTGAGAGAGAGAAAAGGCTGTGGCCTATGGAGGAGTGGGCGGTCGGGGTAATGTGTAGCCGGAGTGTGGTCGAGGGAGGGGGGCGCATCTGGTGGTGCTGGTGGTGGTAGCCCAGGTGGTGGTTGGTGCTGGGTGCGGTGGTGAGGCGGTGGCTCCATTGGTTGGGTTGGGGTTGGGGAGGGAGGTGAGAGAAACTGATTTTTTTTGTTTGTAATTTATGTTATTGGTATTCAATTTGTTATAAAAAAATCAATCTCATTAAGGGCCTAACGGTGTTAGACGGCCGTTAGCAAAATTCTGGAAAAAACGCGAAAACGCAAACCTCGGGGGTATATTGGATAGCTCGGTAACCTCGGGGGTATACCGGAAAAATTCGGTAACCTCAGGGGTATATTGGATAATTTCCCAATAAAAAATACCCCATCCCCTTCCATTTTCTCTCTCCTCCCCCAACCCCCCAACCTCCTCCCCCAACCCCCCAACCTCCTCCCCCGACCACCCCAGGCTCGCCGGAGACCGTCCCCAACCACCACCACAGCCGGCCCAGAACTAACCACCATATGCGCCTCTCTCCGTCGACCCTACCTCCGCCACTCCCACACGCCGCTGCCCCTTCCTCCTCTCCCAATTTCTCTTTCATTTACAAAAATCACCTGTGACGGTGACGATAGTGAGGAGACGCAGTGTCCGTAATGTCGGCGTCGATGTGAAAAGGGCGGGGGATGAATTCTGGGCAGCGGAAACAGGCTACAGGGTCAGGGGAAGGTTATAAAAGAGGAGAGAGAAACGAGGAGAGAAGTGGTCGCGCGGTGGTTGTGGAGCTGTTTTGGGCGGAACAGAGGGTGAATTTGAGGTCGCGTGATGGTGGCGCGTCAGGTGGTGGAGGTCGTGGTGCCCCTTGTGGTGGTCGGTACTCGGAAGCCACCGTGGGTGGTAGTGCACAGGAGTGGGTGTGATTGGGAAAGGAGGAGAGAGAAAAAAAGGGTGGGTTTGATATTTCCATTTTTTTTTTCTTTGGAGTTATGAGTTTTGGTGCGTGGAGTTATTATAGTTACATGTTTTAGTTATTGGAGTAATTATAATGGAAAATTTTCAATATACCCCTGAGGTTTCCGAGTTTTTCTGGTATACCCTTCTGGTTTTCGAGCTGTCCAACATGCTCCTGAGGTTTGCAAAATGGTGTTTTTTTGGAGTTTTTCACTGACGAACTCTAACATCGTTAGTCAATCAGTTCATTTGACTTATTTAAGAAAAAAATAAACATAATTAAAACAAAAAGACCCAACAAACCAACCCAAATCTCCTTTCATTTTCTCTCCTCTCTCATCCTCTTCCCTCCCCTTCCCACACCACCGCAGCCACCACACCACCACCGCATCACCACCTCAATTGCATCGACGTCACCGACTAGGTCACGAAGTGTCGCCTTCTCCGCCGCGGTTGCCTTAGTGTCGTTCTCCAGCTTCTGGAGCACCATTGAAGAGTTGATCAGGTCAAACGGAACCCGCTCCAATAAGGAAACCGCCACCATTGACCGGGTCAAATGATTTCCCCAGCGACGAATTAGACGACGATGACGACGAGGAGTTTCCTCCCGATTAGGACGACGAGGAGGTCGATGAGGTGGTTGAGCTGCTCTCCGACGATGAAGAGGAGAATTTAGAGAACGAAGACCCTGATGATTTTCGCGGTGGCAGTGGAGATTCACGGCCGGCGTGTGGTCACCTGAGGGAGACGTGTCGGCCGGTGGTGGTGGTGTAACAATACGGAATTTGGAAAGTGGATTATGGAGTTGGTTTGTCCCACATTGGGAAACTAAGGCTCATATGATTAGTTTATAATAGATTCTTACCATCATACTAACAACAACGCCTTCACCTTTTAGAGCCCGGAGAGGATATATAGGCCTAAGGGGTGACTTCCCATCTTATTGGGTTGTGTTGCGACGGACGGTGGATCGGGCTATTACAGGTGGAACCTGTGTTGGCGGCGGTGGAGAAGGGGGCGAAGCATGGGTGGCTTGTAGGTGGGGGAGAGGGAGGAGAGAGAATATGGGTTGGGTATTTTGTTTTTTAAAGGTATTAAGGGTTAATTGTTTTAAAAAAAAATCAAACCCACTAGAGGCCTAACGGTGTTAGACGCCGTTAGTGAAAAAACTCAAAAAACGTGATTTTGCAAACCTCCGGGGTACGATGGATAGCTCGGAAACCAGAGGGGTATACTAGAAAAACTCGGAAATTTCAGGGGTACATTGGAAATTTTCCCTTATTATAATTACGAGTTTTAGTTATTGGAGTTATTATAATTACGTGTTTTAGTTAGTAGAATTATTATAGTTACGTGTTATAGTTATTGGAGTTATCATAGTTACGTGTTGTAGTTAGTGGAGTTATATTAAAATACGTCTTTAGTGATTGGAGTTAAGTTAAAGTTATTGGAGTTAAGTTGAAGTTATTAAGGTTATCAAAGTTACGGTGGTGTTAAATTAAAGTTACACGGTTATTGGAGTTATGTGTTATAATTAATGGAGTTTCAGAGAGATTAAAGTTATGAGAGAGTAAAGAATCAAGATACGTGGTATAAATTGTTTTCTATTTCTGAATTTAAAAGCCTTACTAGTATAACTTAATGTAATTTCTGTATATACATGTATATATTTTTTTTTTGAAATCAGATCGCCAATATATCGATCCTTACCAATTGTTAGCGTGAGAGAGAAGATGGAGGAAAAACGAGAATCAGAGGTAGTAGTAGTGGGATACGCACTGGAGGCAAAGAAAGTGGATAGCTTTATAAAAGACTCCCTTGTGAGTTACGCCACCAGTCGTGGGATCCACTTCGTCGCCGTCGATCTCAACAAACCGCTACTTGAACAAGGCCCCTTCCACTGCCTCATCCACAAGCTTTACGGCGACGATTGGCACCGTCAACTCCTCGATTTCCGCTCCCGCCACCCCGACGCGCTCATCATCGATTCCCCCGACGCCATCCTCCGCCTCCACGACCGCACTTCCATGCTCGACGCCGTCTCCGCCGTCTCCCACACCCTCCCCATCGGTATCCCCAACCAGACGCTCCTCCTTGATCATCACGCCGCCGCCGAATTCCGTTTCCCGGCGATTGCTAAACCTCTTGCCGCAGACGGCGGCGCCGCTTGCCACGAGATGTGCCTGGTGTTTGACGCGGCGGGTTTGAAGAAGGTGGAGCCTCCGGTGGTGGTGCAGGAGTTCGTCAACCATGGTGGCGTGATCTTCAAGGTTTATGTCGCCGGTGATCACGTGAGGTGCGTGAGCAGGCCGTCTTTGCCTGATGTGAGTGCCGGTGCTGCTGCTGAGGGCGCCGTCATTCCTTTCTCCCGCGTCTCTAACTTGCCGGTTGCGGTAGATAAACCCGTGGGAGAATCACCAACGCCGCCGTCGCCGCCACCGGATGAATTGATTGCTGAGGTGGCTAGAGTGCTGAGGAAGGAGTTGAAGCTTAATCTGTTTAATTTGGACCTGATTAGAGATTCAAACACCGATAAGTTTTTGGTAATTGACATCAATTATTTCCCTGGTTATGCTAAACTCCCTGGTTTCGAGGAATTGTTCACCGATTTCTTGTTGGATGTCACCCGTACCACTTGATATGCATTGTATGTGTCTTTCTCTGTTGCTTCATGTTCACGCTTTGTGCCTCTATTTGCATGTAACATTCATCTTAACATTTTAGTGTCATTATTACATCTTGCCTTTAGAAAGCCTTTTGGAATCTCGGAATGCGAATATTAGTAGCATCTTATCATTCTAGGTCTAGTTCTAGTTCTAGTTCTAGTTCGGAACAGGAGTAGTAATAGCATTTTATCATTTTACTAATGTTCGGAACAGGATTATTAGTAGTAGTACTAGTAGCATCTTATCATTTTACTAATGTTCGGAACAGGAGTATTAGTAGTAGCATCTTATCATTTTACTAATGTTCGGAACAGGAGTGTTACTGTGTTAGTAGTACCATCTTATCATTTTACTAATGTTCGGAACAGGAGTATTAGTAGTAGCATCTTATCATTTTACTAATGTTCGGAACAGGAGTGTTACTGTGTTAGTAGTACCATCTTATCATTTTACTAATGTTCGGAACAGGAGTATTAGTAGTAGCATCTTATCATTTTACTAATGTTCGGAACAGGAGTGTTACTGTGTTAGTAGTACCATCTTATCATTTTACTAATGTTCGGAACAGGAGTATTAGTAGTAGCATCTTATCATTTTACTAATGTTCGGAACAGGAGTATTAGTAGTAGGCATCCTGAAAATGTTCGGAACAGGAATATTAGTAGTAGGCATCTTATAATTCCGGTGAAGAATAAAGCTATTTCCGGATAAAGACACTAAACTACTGAAGAATATAATCTTTTTTATGATTGTGAACACATAAATTCAGAGAATTAGATGCCGAACTGAAAGCAACTTAATAAATTAGTGTACTTTTAACAATCCTGCATTGTTAACAGTCGGAGGTCTTTTTTCAAAAACAAATTACTAAACAATAATGAGGGGTGGAGAAATAGGGAGATATGTAGTGGTGGGATATGCCCTAGAACCTAAGAAAGTTGGGAGCGTGATAAAGCCGTCCCTGGTAAGGCACGCCAGAGGGCGAGGCATCCATTTTGTGGCCGTGGATCTGAACAGACCATTGCTGGAACAAGGCCCCTTTCACTGCCTAGTCCACAAACTTTTTGACCCCAATTGGCAGCGTCAGTTGCTGGACTTCCAATCCCGACACCCCAATGTTGCTATCATTGATCCTCCCTCCTCAATTCTACCCCTCCACAATCGCATCTCCATGCTTAATGCTGTCACCAACATTCCTCAGCTTCAACCCCATTGCTTTGGGATTCCTAACCAGGCTGTGTTCCTTAATCTGGCTGATTTCTCTTGCACCATTGATTTCCCGGTGATTGCAAAACCCTTGGCCTCAGATGACAGTGCTGGGTGTCATGAGATGTCGTTGGTGTTGGACGTCCAGGGGTTGAAGAAGTTACAACCCCCTATGATGCTCCAGGAATTCGTCAACCATGGTGGTGTTCTCTTCAAGGTATATGTTGCTGGAAATCATGTCAGGTGCGTTAAGAGGGCGTCTTTGCCTGATGTTGATCAAAAAGGTGCTGAGGGTGGCATCATTCCCTTCTCCAGAGTATCTAACTTGCCGATAGATGATGATAAAGCCACCCAAGAAAACACGGGTATGCCCCCTTTAGATTTGGTTCACCATCTGGCTAGGGGACTGGGACAGGAATTGAAGCTCCATCTTTTTAATTTTGACCTTATTAGAGATTTACGGGTTACCCCTCCATATACCAACAGGTATCTGGTGATAGACATAAACTACTTTCCCGGTTACGCCAAACTCCCTGAATTTGAAACTTTCCTGACTGATTTCTTCTCTGATGTTACCGGTCTCAGTAACAAGCAAGAAGCTGTCGATTTGGGCGCTACTCAACTCCAACAGGCTACACCAGAACATATCCGTTCCAGTACTTGCTTATGTCTGTGAAAACCAACTATTGGCTTTAATCGTATCCTATTCTTAGCGTAGGGCTACGCTAACTGTTCTTTTCAATTAAAGATACCTGATATTCATCTTCATGGGTGTACTTGTCTTTCAATTAAAGTTGCTTTTGCTCAATAGTATTCTATCGGGGCATAAACAAACGTGTTTAAAATACGCGAAGATATTACAGTTTAATCAACAAATAATTTGCTTGCCCTTTTGCTTTTGGTATGTTGGACTAGGGAATTGATAATCTTGAACAGGGCTAGTTGAAGGCCAGAAAGTGTTGGAAATATAGGGGTTGAGTATGACATATCATAAGCTTCTAGGCGCGTAGATTCGCTATCCTAAATACTTAATTCGCCCCCTCGTGCATGGGTCTAAGAATCAGTCTTTGAGATACAAAGAGAGCCCCGATAGTGCCTGCTTAAGCGATATCGACACACTAAGTGGCACTAGGATCATTGAAGTTTGCATGGAGATGAATGTGGGATGAATTCTCAATTCAATTCATCATCATCTATGATGTGTAATTGTCTAAATGTCTAGACCCCCATGGGTATATATAATGTAATGATGTCCCTTAAGATTAAATCGTGGCCATTGATTTAATTTACACACACAATTACATTAACCATAAGTTAGTTATGTGACTAACTTAACACAAATAGACATACCAAATAACTAACCAATTATTTATTTGGAAATTCTCCAACAATCCCCCACAATTTTCAAATCAATACAAACTTTGAAATCTTGTGATTCAATAGTAGGTGTCTTGCGATTGAACCTCTACCTAGTGAAATGTCTTTCAAATAGTTAGAATCGTATGGTAGGCTATGCTTTGAACCAACGATCCTCTCTTACTACTTAATTCCAAGTCACGCACATAATTTCGATCCCATACACCTCTTAGTATCGGTTGACACATTTATGGTCGTGTGTCCATGTATCTATTCATGAGCATTAAGAAATCTAGCCCAACAAGACTCCCTAAAGCGGCCTCACTTTATGGCTCATATAGGTAAACCTTATCGTACTCCCATGTTAGTACAACAACGATCGATGTAGTAACATACATAATATTCTATTATACAAATAGAACAACCCTTAAAAGGTTTATTAGTATTGGACTTCGTGACTTATCTGCTTTCAACACGGCGTTGCTAGCTAAACAATGTTGGCGTCTGCTTACCAATGAAGAGTCCCTCGTTAGCCGTGTTCTCAAAGGTAAATACTTCCCCCGAAGCTCTTTCTGGGATGCGAAAGTTAGTGCACAATGCAGCTTCACCTGGCGATCCATAATGTCAGCTAAAAATCTTATGTGCAGAGGTGTGAGGAAAATTGTGGGAAATGGCGTGGAGACTAAGGTTTGGAAAGATCCATGGGTGCCCGGAATTCCTGGCTGCAAACTGATCTCAAGGCCTATAGAAGGGGAGACTGAAGCAAGGGTATGTGATATTATCGACTGGGAGAGAAGCCGGTGGAATACCAATGTCTTCGGACACTGGGTGACAGTGGCTGAACTTGAGGAAATTCAGAAAATCCCAATATCTCATCACCCACAAAGTGATAGTTGGGCATGGCATTATACTAAAGATGGTGAGTTTACGGTCCGGAGTGCCTATCACCTACTTCGGCAAGGCTTGTACGAGGAGGCAGAATCATCTACCCATGGTGACTGTAAGATATGGAATGAGATATGGCGAGCCCAGGTGCCCCCCAAGGTGCGGAGTTTCATGTGGAGGGCCAATAACTCCGCAATTGCTGTGATGGTAAACGTTGCTAAAAGAGGCATTGATGTCGATGTCATGTGTCAGAGATGCGGCGAGGAACCAGAAACTATTGAACACATGTTGTTTTATTGTAGAGAGTCTCTTATCATCTGGAAAGTTTCCCCTCTTCGCATTGACTTCGATGTGCATAGGCAGGTTCATATTCGATGGTGGTTGGAAGAGCAAACAACAAGGGTCAGTAACAAAGATTGGCTAGCCATATTCTCCTGCATTGCGTGGGGCATTTGGATAGCAAGAAACAAATGGGTTTTTGAGAAACACGTTACTGAGCCTATGGTTGTGGTTGACAAAGCAGTGCGTTTATGGGGTGATTACATTACCGCAAATAAGACGGAACAAGCTGGGGGGCTCGCTGCAGCTGGCAGTAACCAGTGGAACAAACCTGTGGACGGAAGTTACAAAGTAAACATCGACGCGTCAATGGGTAAAGACGGGATACGAGGGTACGGGGTGGTGATACGCGACAGTGAGGGAGTAGTCGTTGCTTGTGCTTGCAGGAATGAGAAGGGGAACTCAAATGTGGCAGAAGGTGAGGCTATTGCAGCGAGGTATGGGACGGAACTAGCGCGAGAAATTGGGCTACGTGACGTCATTTTGGAGTCCGATTGTTTAAAGCTTATTGTACAGCTGCGTAAATGTCGGGTCGAGAAATCTTCTTTTGGGCTAATAGTCTTGGATATTTGTAAGTTAGCTAGTAGTTTTAGCTCATTATCATTTTCGCATGTTCGTAGGAACGGTAACAAAGCGGCCCATGAGGTTGCGTTTTTGAGTAGGTCCTTGTTGGAGGAGATGGTGTGGCTTGAAAACCATCCTCCACAAATTAGCTCTGTATTAGCTAATGATTTATGCAATGAATGAATTCAGATTTTCCGTCAAAAAAAAAAAGAACATATTGTTCAACCTCCTCCAAAATCATGAGAAACAAGCACTCTTAGCGTCGGGATGCCAAAAAAGATTGAGTGTTTCAAATCAAACACATGGTGTACTTTGACTCATTGAACTTAAGACTCAGAGGTTTTTCCAAGCGTTAAGTTGAGGTTCCACCACACTTGATTTAAGTTTGGGCTCACACATCCCTAAATCACACAAGTCTCAAAAATCATGAACCACATCTTCATCGATCAATAAATAAACCGAAGATAGTCCACTTGATTAGTAGAAACTTGACAAACATATCTAAAACAACAAGGTGTGCACTAACATTTTTTAGATAAAAAAGCAAGTTAGACTAGTCTTGATAGTATTACATACTACCACCATGATCAATAAAACCACTACAAGGAGTAACAAATACACTTTTGCCAATGAGAAATTTATCTCTACAATTCCTTTAAAATTACAAGAGATGACATAAGCACATTTAACACATTATGAGTCATTGTTACGTACCCCCACCATTAGCCAATTATAAACATCATGGCCTAACAAACGACGTTACCGGGTAAAAACAATATCCATAAACAATGTGAGTTTTGTATCGTACATACTACATACGTACTCACCACCATATGTACTTTCACAATCTCTTAATGCTATGTTTGGATACTGGGAATTGGAATTCAATTCTAGAATTAAAATGATTTTGAATGTTTGGGAACCCATGGAATTTGGAATAATTCTCATCCAATTCCATCCATGAGTAAATTACACAGTTTCAAATCCTTTCAAAATACATGTCATTCCAAATCCCACCCACTCCTTTCTTCTTTTCCCTCATCCTTCAACCCCAATTTTTTTTTTCTCTCTCCTCCTTTCACCCCACCACCAGCCCGCATGACCTCCTCCGCCGCCACGACTGCCCCAGCGACCGCCGCCCTCTTCCCCGTCGACCCGCCGCCGCCATCCAAGTCTTACCTTCGTTTTCGCACCTTCCATAACCACGTGTCAAGTGCCGCTCCATAAGTTGCAGTCTCCACCACCTCCGGCCAGCCGCCGCCGCCGCCGATGTCAGCCGCCCAAACCGCTCCTAACCACCCTACCAACTGGTACACTAATATCTTTACTCTCTCTCTCATCCTTTTCCCAAACCCATAGCTATCTCTCTCCTCAAAAATTTCTGCCACTGCCGCCTTACCCAGCCGGTGGCAGACCAACGACGGTGGCGATGGTGGTCCGGTGGGGGTGTCTGGGCGGGGGTGGTGGCAGAGGCAGGTGATGCTTGAGGAGGGGGAGGGGGAGGGGGAGGGATAGTGGTGGTTGTATTTATAAATTCAATTCCAAGGTTACCCAAACACAAACTTGGAATTGGAATTTGAATTGAAATCCAAGAATTCAATTTATGGAATTGAATTCAAGAAAATGAAATGAATTTCGGGTTCCCAAACGCTGCCTAATGTAATTTTAGAGGAACATATTTGACATATTACCATTATTACCCCCACCATTAGCCAATGATTCTCAATCTTGGCTAAACACTAGGTAATAAACAAATATGACAAACAAATGTAAACACTCTTAAAGAATGTCCATGATTATAGTTACTCTTACTATAATCAACAAAGTTGTCTATAAATTCATCACTTACGAATTTATATACAAACAACTCAAATGAAATAGACCAAAGAACATACATCTTTTCAATTTCAATTTTGTTTATAGACATGATCACACATTTCCTTTGAATTTTTTCATGTATAGAGTATAAATTGTCTATGTACCAATTATAAAAATACATTATACTCCCAAAACATTTCAAGAAATTTAATCGGAAAACAACATATGAATTAACCATAGAAGATTAATCATATAATTATGTTCATAATTATATTACGAAATTCACAAATTCATAAACCACGACGTACAAATAGTACTTGCCAATCGCATTGACATGTTCATATTTCAGTGTGCCTTTTTGCGTAATTCGACGCAAGAAGATTGCAAAACACGGCAAACAAATAAAAAGTGGATTTTGGACAACTTACATATGTGCCAAGTAACAAATTGATCAATGATCACCAAAGTAACAGTCAATTACGTACATCCAGACATGCAACTAAATAAGCGGCAAAGATCCAACAAGCATTATTTCAAGGCAATTATGCATCACATACATATTACACATACATATACATGCAATGACATTACTATTCACCAACTAACAAAACCATGCGTAAACCGACGCATCCACAACCACCACTGTCATGCCAATTACAGAGTAATTGACAAGAAAGATATCATGATCATATTATCATGCATACATGACATTGCTTATCAAGATATCAAAGTATTATGAATAACCATATGCACATCTTAAAAAGCATCAAATTTACGATAGATCCATTTACTTCAAAACACAAGCAAGCATCACTTGCATGACAATTTGAAGATAATGCAGTGCATGCATGCGATCAAACATTCAGACATACATATGTTCCATCAAGACGTGGTGCATATGGATCAAATACATATGCACTTCTTACGACAAATCATTCATGCACATAAGATAATAACTACCAACCGTCAAATGCATGGCAACCAGAATAACATGAGTATATGCATATTACTCAAATTTCATCAAACTAGTGCATGATCAAACACATGTTTACGACATAAATAACATGCATGCATATACCAAACATGACGCAATCTTATTATAACAACATAATATGTGCCAATAATGCCATCAAAACATGCACGACATCTTGCAAACATAATAAGATGCATAAAATAACTACCATACAATTAATTAAACATGGCAGCACTTATCTGATTTCGACAATCACTAGACCAAACGCATGCTTGCCGCCACCGCTAAATAATTATCACCAATGTTCGAATTTCGTTTCGCCCACGTCCCTTTTCGCTCCGCCACCAAATTTCGGTGATATACCATAATCGTGAATTTAAGTCTTTAGATTGTTGGAAATATAGGGGTTGAGTATGGCATATCATAGGCTTCTAGGCGCGTAGATTCGCTATCCTAAAGACTTAATTCGCCCCCTCGTGCATGGGCCTAAGAATCAGTCTTTGAGATATAAAGAGAGCTCCGATAGCGCCTGCACAAGCGATATCGACACACTAAGTGGCACTAGGATAATTGAAGTTTGCATGGAGATGAATGTGGGATGAATTCTCAATTCAATTCATCATCATCTATGATGTGTAATTGTCATATTGTGATTGTCTAAATGTCTAGACCTCCATGGGTATATATAATGTAATGGTGTCCCTTAAGATTAAATCGTGGCCATTGATTTAATCTACACACACAATTACATTAACCATAAGTTAGTTATGTGACTAACTTAACACAAATAGACATACCAAATAACTAACCTATTATTTATTTGGAAATTCTCCAACAGAACCAACTAATTCCCACAAAATCATGAAAAAAAAGTGTCTACCCAACTCCCTTTAGTTAGTTAAGTTGAAGTGTCAATGGGACGTACAAATTCTTATGCGTAGTCGAACATTATTTTACCTTAGCCACCTTATACGAAACGAATATTATGGATCTAACATCTAGCCAAACGACCATTTTGCATAAGTGCATATTTTCACATGGAACTGCTCAGGAAACTGCAGACCTGTATCAAAGGGCAGTACATTGTTGAATGAAATCGGACATTGTTTAATCCTAGTTCTTATAATATTTGGGAACCCTTTTTTTTTTTTTTTTTTTTTTAATTTTTTAATTGGGACTTTAGGGAGTAGGTGGAGTTGTTTTCTTTTAATTAGTATTCAAACATATGGAGTATTATATTCACCCTCTTGTTGTATTCTATTTATTATTACTCAGAAGAATTAGTCTGATACATATTGTTCCCGGAAGCTCCGCTTGCTTTCCTTCTATTTATACATTGTTCACCACTCTGGCAGTCTTGCTTTCCTCTCTCTCTCTCTCTCTCTCGTCGAAGTCGATGTCGATATCCAAGAGGTTTAGGGTTGGATATGCAATGAAACCTGAGAAAGTTAGCAGTGTAGTCCAGCCATCACTTGTGACTCACGCCAAAGAACAAGGCATTGATCTTATTCAAGTTGATCTTTGTAACCCTCTAGTTGATCAGGGCCCATTTCATTGCATTGTCCACAAGCTCTACACACCTGACTGGAAGTCCCAGTTGTTTAGTTACCAATCCATGTACCCTGACTGTATTGTCGTCGATTGCCCCTCGGCAATTGAACGTCTCCACAACCGGGTTTCCATGCTTGATGCAGTCACCAGTCTCTGTACGCCACAGGCGGACTCCCTGACCTGTCTCGGAATCCCAAATCAGGTTGTTGCCAATGATGCAGAGTCTTTGCTGAGTGACAGCAGCTTGGCTCTCAATTTCCCAGTGATTGCTAAACCAATGCTGGCCAATGGCAACGACTTGTGTCATGAAATGTGCCTGGTTTTTGACTCCTGCGGGCTGAATAAGGTGAAACCACCTGTTGTTCTGCAGGAGTTTGTTAACCATGGCGGTGTTCTCTTCAAGGTCTATGTTGCTGGAGATCATGTCAAGTGCGTCAAGAGGACGTCTCTGCCTGATGTCACTGAGCAGCAACTCGAGTCAGCTTCTGCAGAAGGAGGATGTAGCATTATGTCTTTCTCCCAAATATCAAGCTTGGAGGCTCCTGCTCAGCAGCAGCAGCAACAGGCCGAAGAGCCGCCCCTGGAGTTCATTAACAGCGTAGCCAAGGGATTGAGAGAGACCACCAAGCTCCATCTGTTCAATTTCGACATGATTAGAGATGCCAAAGCAGTCAACAGCAGTAGTTATCTCATCATTGACATTAATTACTTCCCGGGTTACGCTAAAGTCCCAGGTTTTGAGAAGATGTTGACTGATTTCTTTCTGGATTTATGTGAGGAATGATTCTAGTACATGGAATTCACATATGATGAATAATGGATTGTATTTCTCTACTTTTATTTTTCTTATGGAAGCAAAGGTTTCTGTTTTAACTGAGTATACATACATTACTCCTATGTTCCTCAATTAGTTCCCTTGTGCTTCAAGATTTTCTTCATGTTTTAAGAGCTTCTTGTATACTAAAATAACCCGATTTTGAAGGCTATAAATCACGCTCTTAAGACTCCTGTTGGCATGAGGGAGCATTACACTTTTTAAGAGCAGGGGCATAATAGGAAGACTATTAGCATTCCCCGTATGAATATTCCAACACTCGACTTTCAACATTTTAACTCTAACAAAAATGAGATAGTGGGACCGTAGGAGTGCCAATAGTTTTTCCCATTAGTTGAGTTCAGACAACATTATAACGATTCTTATGTCGTCGAGCACCCGCTAATAATTTGATGAGCAAACATAAAGTGTATTTATCTTTTATAGTATAAATCAAATACATAAAAGATCATGGAATAATATTGGAAAAATATGTTTATCAACTTATACGTCAATGCTAAAAAAAAAAAAAAAATCATTGCTCATCAAATCAACATTTTTTGCTCATCAAACATGTTAGAAGAGGTACAAAAACGCGATATACCTCTGGGAGTACAACATAATTTTCCTTGGTATTTTGGTGAATGAACATTACACAACGTGCGAGTCTGTTAAGAACCACAAGTGCTATAATAACCAGACAACGCTATTAGGAAACTGCCAACTCAAGTGTCATCCTCCTCATGCAACTTGTAATAATGCAGCGTACACCTCAAGTATCAAGGCTTAAAACGTCATCCAAAGAGAAGCAGCCTAATCCACTCAATTGCTCAAGTGTAAATATAGTTTGCCAATTGAACTCCGGGAACCATCACAATCTAAGCTAAAAGAACGTAAAGAGGGAATGAAGGGTCAAGTCTCCAGTGAAAAGGAAGCCAATGTGCCAGCGAGCGTGGCATGGGATCTTTATGGCACCCTTGCGCTAGCAAAGTTCGTTGAAGAAAAACTGCCACTTATTGACAAGATTGAACTCGTACAAGGCGACGGAGGAGTCGGAACAATCTTCAATCTCATCTTTGCTCCCGGTAACCATCGTTGCTTTCAACTTTCGTCCTAGCGAATCTAAATCAACATAATTATACATGAAATGTTGTTCATTCATGTTAACAGTCCACTGCCACATTACATCAAAGACTGATGAGTTCTGTGATACCTCTGTTAAAAATTGTACAGGGACACCTGGATTAACTTCGTACAAAGAGAAGTACACAAGAGTTGATGATGACAAACGCATAAAAGAAGCAGAAGTAATTGAAGGAGCGTACCTGGATTACGGCTTCACTTTGTATCGAGTCCAATTTGAAATCATTGAGAGGGAATCTGAGAAGTGCGTTATCAAATCCAAAATCGAGTATGAAGTGAAAGAAGAGGCTGCTGCCAGCGCTTCTGATCTGGTTACTATAAAACCTCTTGAAGATATTGCCACATTGGCGGTTACACACCTTGAAGCCCAGTACACAAGTGCATAACATGTGCGAACAATGGTGCGCTTAGGCACCAGAAACCTCCCTTTCAAGAGTTGCAGTAATAAATCATAATAAATGAAGAATAAGGTCGAGTCTTATCTGTATTGAACATATCTCTAAGTACACGTCCCTTCTATCTTTGTATGTAAAATTAATAGTACTCGAGCTAAAATTTTACATTGCTATTAAGGCTTGCCATTCTTGTCTTACTGTATAAGCAGGGGAGTCTGGATGTAGCTGGATGTCTTCATGTGATACAATGTTACAGATGAACAGGTCTTCACATTGGGATACCCGAAAATAGCAGAATCTTTGCCAGTTTGAATTCAGAGAAACTAAACAGACTAGTGAAAATCGATTCACCAAGGGCAGTTCATTTACACTGAGCGGATATGAAGAAATCCCATTTGAGCGTAATGTGTCACACACACTGAAATTCAGTAGCTCCTTCCATAGAGAGATTCCTCTTGCCCTGAGATGTTATGAGACAGCCACTCTCTTTACATCGTGTCCATCTCCAGGGCTTTCTTTCATCATGTTTCCACAGTTTGCCAGCCATTGACTTCAAACTAGTCCTTAGATAGTTGATCACAGATACAGCAAGTTCTCTGCAATTTAAGGTAGCACGATTACTCACGGATTATAACAACGGCATTCCAGCAGAAATCAAATTCACAAAAAAAATACTTAACTGCCTACTATTATTCTGCTTTCCAAGTTTTACCTTATAAGGCTCTGGTGAAGATGAGTAGATGACCATAAATTATAGTCAAACTCATCAAGACTTTATAATAGCAGCAAACTTAAAGGAGCTTTATCTTTACCCAGAGCGTTTCTCAAACAGCCATTCTACTTTTTAGTTTGTCAGAGGGTTAGATTCTTCGTCCCAACAAGAGCTTTATTTAGTTTTTGTCGCTTTTTTAGTCAAAGGGGGGAAACATAGGCTGCTAAGTCAACTCACAACTAAAACCAACAAGGGTAGCTAATTATACATGGTTTTCATTCTTTATATGGTTTGACAAACCCTTTCTTCAGTGTCTTAAATCTGCTAAACATACTGTAATAACTACATATGGTGTATTTCTCATCAACTAGCGCACCCACTATTCATTGCTCACTGAGATGCAAAGTAGACCTGAGGCAGTTGCATAGAAAATCGAACCAGTACAAATGTGATACTGTAGAATTTTGGTAAATCATGTCCTCAGAAACTGGACAGCCCTACAAAATTTACGCACACGTAATTTGATCCTACTAACATACACATAATTTGGCTGTTGATGAAAATACAGACTTCAGAGTATTCCTCACCTTATTTCCACCTTCGATCAAAGGATAGTAAATTAATATTGTCACAGAAAAGAGCTCACCCAGTTGCACAAAGCATAATTAGTTTGCTATTAATATTAATTTATGCACAACACGATTTAATCCTCACTTCCCATTCTAAACAAGCAAAGAAACTCTTAGGTCGCTGGAAAAAGCAAAAGTCTCTAGCTCCCATCATTTGCTCGAAATTCAGAGTAAAGCTACCACTAGGAGCTCCCACAAATATTTGAGCCATTACTGTTCCAGGGACATTTTGGCCCAAAAACATGGATTACATTCTTCGATTTTGGCCAACTTTGAGTCTTTGAGCACTTTTCTAGAAGTAGCCAATTGTTCTCAAAACTTTATAATGGACAACTTTGAGTACCCTTGTCGGATATGAGGTTGATTCTTCTATTAGGGAATTTTTTTAAGTCACTTCGACATGTCAGCTGTCGAGGCTAACATGTTTTTGGCAAATTTTGACCACTTATTTGAAAGTACAAATGTTCAAAAAACTTTATCATGGACAGCCATGGAGTACTCTAGTTGGATATAGAAGATGGTTCCTCTATAAGGTAAATTCTTAAACCCCTTTTGGTACAGGTCAACAGTTAAAGCTAGCGTTCAGTTTTTTTTTGCGAATTTCGAGACATACCATACGTTGTTGGCTCAAATATTTCACTAAAACCCATAATATGAATCCTAGGAGCTTTCACAAAATTGAGCGGCTTTTGTTCCGGGACTAAAAATCGTGGGTTATAATAATTTGACCAAATTTTTGGAAGTATTCCAAGGTTCTCAAAAGTTTAACATGGACAGCCTTGAAGAACCCTTGTTTTATATGAGGGTTGGTTCCTCCGTCAAGGAATTTTTTTAAGCCTTTTCGGCACACGTCATCCGTTGAGGCTAACGTACATTTTTTGCTGATTTTGGACCTACCATAGGTTTTTGACTCTAACGCTTTGCTAAAAGCCTAAAACCCATAACTATAACCCCTAGGGGTTCTACAAAATTTTGAGCTGACCATTTCGGGCCAAAAACAATGGAAAGTAGCTAAATGTTCTCGAAAATTTACCATGAACTACCTTGTAGGATATGAGAATCCTCTATATGGAGAGTTTAGGATATGAGAATCCTCTATGTGGAGAGTTTGCCTATTTTGGGAACCTTTCATAGGTTTTTAGCTCTACTATTCAGCGAATACCCATAATATTACCCTTAGACGCTTCCACAAAAGTTTGAGTCTCTTTTGTTACAGGCCTTATTTAAGCCAAAAACCATAGATTAAAAACTTTTGGCTTTTGCCAGACCTTTTTGCCCACTTATTCAAATCATTAAGAGAGTGTTTGGATACAAAAATTTCATTCTCAAATCCCATGTTTGGGAACTCAAGAATTTGAAAATTTGGATTTGTGTCAAATCCTATGGAATTTGAATCAAATCCAAATAGACCAAAAACAAATGACATCTCAAGAGGTGTCATTTTGAAATCACACCCTCCTCCAAACATCGAATTTATATTTGAATTCCACATTCTCAAATGATGGAATTGAAATAATTACAAATTTTTAAATTCTTATTTCCAAACGCTACCTAAAATGTTTTTAAAACATTATGATATATTACTTGGGAGTGCCCTCAACAAATTTAAAGGCTTGTTCACGCATTTGAGGGTCTTTTAAATCCGTTCTCCTCCTGTCACCCGTTGAGGTTAGGGTGTACTTTTGGCCGTTTTAGGCACATATCATAGGTGTTTAATTGTTTGTCTATATGGAATGTTTTGCCAAAACACATATTATGATGAGTATTATCCTTAGGAAAAACAACAAAATTTTGAGCGGGTTTTGTTAAGGGCCATAATAGGCTAAAATCGTATATTATTTCGATCACTTTCTAGAAAGTGGCCAAATGTTTTACTCACCCTATTTTTTTCATTTCCTTTACGTTGGACTCGGGTTTGTGAGGGGAACCCAAGCCTAACGTGAAGAAATAAAAAGAAATGGAGGGAGTAACAAATTTACCATGAAAATCCATATAGTGCCCTTGTTAGATATGAGGCTGGATCCTGTGCTAGGGAAGAACACTAAGTTCCTTAGGGATAGGCCAGCCGTAAGGATGATGTGCATTTATGTCCAATTTTGAGACTTACAATAGGTTTTTTACTCTAATACTTTGCTAAAAATCATAAAATGACCCCTAAGAGATTCCACGAAAGTTTGAGTTGTTTGGTTAATATTAATTAGCCAATGTTGACCACTTTTACTAAAGTAGAATATTTTTTTACCTCATTGATAGCAAGTTAGCAACCATCTCCTCCCTCCGCTCCCCTCTCCTCTTAGGCACATATCATAAGTGTTAATTGTTTATCTATATGGAATATTTTGACAAAACACATATTATGATGAGTATTATCCTTAGGGGATCCAACAAAATTTAGAGCCGTTTTGCAAAGGGGCCACAATAGGCCAAAATCGTAGATTATTTTGATCACCTTGAAGTGGCCAAATGTTTTACTCACCCTATTTCATTCATTTCTCCACTTCGGGTCTGGGTTTGTGAGGGGAACCCAAGCCCAACGTAAAGAAATGAAAGAAATTGAGGGAGTAAGAAGTTTACCATGAAAATCCATACACTACCCTTGTTGGATATAAGGCTCATTCCTGTGCTAGGGAAGAACACTAAGCTCTTTTGGCACAGGTCCGCCGTAAGGATGATGTGCATTTATTTCCAATTTTGAGACTTACAATAGATTTTTTACTCTAATACTTTGCTAAAAATCATAAAATGGCCCTGAAGGGATTCCACAAAAGTTTGAGCTGTTTTGTTTCTATTTATTTTTTAAAAACAAATTTTGGCTAAAAACCGTGATGAAATGCTTTAATTTTTAGCCAATGTTGACAACTTTTTTTAAAGTAGACAAAAATTCTACCTCATTGATAGCAACCATCTCTTCCCTCCGCCCCCTCTCCTCAAACTGTTTGTTCTTTAATTAACCCCAAGGAGATTATGTGGATGTACTAGTCCCTCACAAGCAAAAGTGTGTCATGATCGACTAGACAAAAAAACTAAGCCAAGAGGATTAGCAACATAAATAAATTGTAGATGATACTTACAATGGTGAGCAAGGAGAACGACCGCCATTTACATAGTACACAAACAAGTAGGCATCATAGTGCTGGCTATCAATGAGGTAGAACCCATGGAGCCGTCTCACACACTCGAATAACAATTTCTTGTATAAAAAGATGGCTGGATTGTTATAAGATATCACGTGCAGATATACAGCTCGGCATGTTGGGATAGTTCTAGCATATCTTGTAACCTCTCCGATTAGTGCGGAGGCTGAGCAAGACAATATAATTTGGTTACATTTGCAAAAAAAAAAAAAAAATCCAAGCAAGTAATATGGTGAGAAGATGGCACATACCTATACCAAATTTCCTATATGCTTCAACTACACCCAGCGTGAGAATATAAACTAAAGTTTGATCTATTCTTCCAGAGTCGCACCGAATTAGATCACTAATCTGCGGGAGATATTATATAGCTTAAGTAAATACCATGAATACAAGTACAGAAAAAGCATAAAACAGTAAAAATGTTATGTGGACTCTTAAAAAATGTACGGGTATAGCCATAAACAAAATAAATTTCATTGGCTTTTGCGAATATGCCACCACCAAAACCGAAAGAGTAAACATAGTTAAGCGTTCTCATTTTTTTTCTTTTTTCAATTACTATTATCAAATAGGGAAGAGACATAAACCCAGGAGAAGGCAGGGGCCAAAGGACAAGATTGTCTTCATGTAGTGTGCTTCTATCTAAAAATTAACAGCAGAGACAAAGATGTATCCGTCCAACATCACGAAATCAAGCTCTCTTTAGTCAAGCTAGTTCATTTCAAAGTAAACATCGAAACCCCACTATGAAGCAGCATGGTTCAGCAACAAATTGACCTTAATGAGCATACCTCAGATTCTCGGGCCAAAACCATCTTCACAGTGACAAATCCTATAAGTTCATCGCTTTGAGGATTGGGTCTACTCCGATCAACAGCTCCCCAAGAAATTATGTCACGGCGATTGACAACATTGTAGAAGAAATCTGACTCGTACCTTAAAGATTAAAAACAAAAAATGGGGGGAATGATGAATGATCTTACGAAAAACTCAATGCCAGATATAAAAAACAAACACAAGTGGCAAGAGAGCGAGAATCGGTCACCTAATGGGGAACAAATCCAAGTGAAGTTGTTCAAGAGCTCTAAGATCAGAAGGTCTAATAGGTCTATATACAATGTAAGGACGGCGGCCTGACTTACGGCCTACCATGGAACGAAGCATTGATAACCTGCGTCGATAACAGTATCCTCTTCCATGTAATCACCTCTTAGTACATTCCTGTAACAGCTAACATTGTCTCTAAACGCAACCCGCGTTTCAATCTGTTTCGACAAATAAATAAAAAAAAAAAACACCAACCAATCAACAGAATTTCAACTCACACTTCTTCTACAAACTACAGGATTGAATTTTACACACAGTTGCTTGCAAGAAAGCCGCAGCAAAGAGCTGTGGGGCGCGAGACAAATACAGCATTCAAGGACAGTGATCAGATGTAGTAGCGTCATTCTCAAGCCTACTACAAGCTTTCATCCATTTAAGCACAGTGATCCGATTGATTGGCAGTTGAAATTAATTTTCTTTAAGCATAGAGTTAATTAGGAATCCTACTAAAAAGGGAAAGTAATTGATTTAAGCAGTGGATCTAACAGAAATTAAAAGAAATCGTAAGCTAAATCGGCGAATAACAGAAGCAGTAACAAAGTTTAAATTGGCAGTGACAGTAAAAGATTCAAGTACAAAAAAAAGAAGAGAGAGATGAATTGAAACTCAGAAATGGAGAATACCTGGTAAATTCAGAGGAGGAGAATCGTCAGAGAGAAGATTGCTGAATCCGGAGAATCAATCTTCAAAAGAGACAGGGTTTCAAGTTTCTTCTTTGTTCTTTGTTGACTGCTCTACTTTCTGTCTTGTCTGCCCCTCTCCCTACTTCCTCTCCAGCCACCCCTAATTTATATTCCACCTTAATCTTTTTTTTTTTTTTTTTTTTTTGAAGCTTAATAATTCTTAATAATTCAGATTACAAGTGGTAATTTGTTTGTAAAAAAAAAAAAAAAAAAGTAGAGGCTTTACAACGGAAAAAGAAAAAAAAAATCGTGAAACGAAAACGGAAATTTTATTACCGATTTTTGGTCTGACCACACTTATTAAAATAATATTATTTTTAGTCAAATCACACATAATGAAACCTTTTATTTTGTTGGACTATACCTGATTCCGTATTATGGCATGCATCCACCCATTTTCTCCCCTTATCCACCTATTATCGCCCCCTATCCACCACCAATTGACTCTCGTAGCAACCCCATTGCCGCCTAACCACCCATCACCACCACCAGTATTGGAGCAATAACAATATGGAGGAAAATTGTAGGAGCAAAATATCGAATTTGAGACATTTTTTTTGGAGGAAAAATTGCGTTTTGGGGTTGGGGGGAGTCAATTTTGGTGGTAATGGTAGCTAGAGGCGGCAATGGAGTGGCTAGGGCGACAATAGGTGGGTAAGGGACGGGAACGGGATGGATAAATGCCACAAACTGATATTAGGTGTAGTCTAAAAAAATAGAAGACTTTACTAGGTGTTATTGGACAAATTTGGTTTAATTAGGTGTGGTTTGATCAAAATAATGTTTTAATAGGTGTGGTTCGACCAAAAATCATTTTATTCATATGATTGCTATACGATATAAGGGTCGTCGCGAATAACTAATCGACACTTATCGCAAACTCTGCATGGACAATGTACATATGATCATTGTAGTTTCATATTCTTTTAATATAAGTAAGAAGAGTGTAACACTACGGAATATGGAAAGTGGTTTATAGAGTTGGTTTGTCCCACATTGGGAAATTAAAGCTCATATGATCAGTTTATAATAGAATCCTACTATCATACTACCAACAAGGCCTTCACATTTTAGAGCCCAGAGAGGATATATGGGCCTAATAGGTGATTACCCATCTTATTGGGTTGTGTTGTGACGGACGGTGGTTCGGGCTATTACAGATGGTATCAGAGCAACCCTGCGACCGCGTGCTGAGTGATGGGCGAGGCCCAGACCAGCCGTCTAGCGGGGGAGATCTTGGACCTGTGCTGATGTTGGTATGGTTTGGTTTAGGCGCAACGGGGACGTTGCGTTCTCTAAGTGGGGGAGTTTGTAACACTACGAAATATGGAAAGTGGTTTATGGAATTGGTTTGTCCCACATCGGGATATTAAGGCTCATATGATCAGTTTATAATAGAATCCTACCATCATACTACCAACAAGCCCTTCACCTTTTAGAGCCCGGAGAGAATATATGGGCCTAAGGGGTGACTACCCATCTTATTGGGTTGTGCTGCGACGTATGATGGATCGGGATGTTACAAAGAGTATATGTCAATGCTACGTTTAGTTTACAGAGAAAACAAAGATCACTTGATGTGATCTAAGAAAATTTGGATAGTGATATTTACTTCTACAAAAAATTGTTACATGACTCAGTCTCACTTACCATGTTTCATTTTGCTGATACACACATAACTTTCTAAACAAAAGGTACTAGGATTGCCAATTAACCAAATTTGTGCATCAAATATTCCAAGCTCCAATTTTACCAAAAAAAAAAAAGGTTGTTCTTTGCCACTCAACATGAAACCTAACGATCTATTACAGACTTGCAATGGCAAGTTCACCAATTACCAATTCACCAGTATGGCCTTGAAAAGTAGAACAGGTAGCCTGGTTGACAGAGCTCGTCCGTCATCAGTTGCTGTCAAACATTCACAATAGACAGACAAATGCTGGTGGTAACAAAACACCTCAGTTTATTTGGTACAACACTCTCAGCACTTTGTCCTACCACAACTGGAAGATCCTACAAAACAGCTCCAGTCACAAAACGGTGGCCCTGTACAGCTGCGGCAATTGGCCGTTTCCTGTAATCAGGATTCAGCATCGCCTGCAAACCAATTCAAACATGCCTTGAGAAATTTCTGAGCAACAAAATGAAACTACACTTCCATGTTCTAATATATTGCGAAGCTGAGAAATCAACCTGGAGTAACTCCCAGCCAGCGCCATCACCAAGATCTAAGAATTTGACAGCTTCCAGCAAGCGGTCATCAGCCAAACAGTACCTGACAACAGATCACCAAGTAAAGAGGCAATAAAGATATAGTACTAGGTATATTTTTTCCCAGAGGGATGCGAAAAAAAGGCTAGTTACGTGTGCCAATCACTTTTCGGGCAGACTGTAATCTAGATTCTCAAACTTACTCTCTTGCTGCTTGGAGATCAAGTTTAAAAGTGCTTTCCAGAAGCCTCTGCAGCAAATTCAGTTTAGTTCAAATTATGCAATGCCCATCACATGTCGAGTGAGAGTAAGAAAAGACAGGAATCTAACACAACTCACTTGCAATGAAAGACTATCCATGATGCCAGTTTCACTAAATGGAATGAAAGCCAGGTACGCGAAAAGTAGACCTGCTTCATATCTGCTCAGATAGAACAGCAAGTTGTCAACAGCCAATCAAATCTTGGTTTTGAAACTCTGACCAAATACAATTCCATTTCAAGGACAAGCACATAATACTCTTACATGTCATCTGCAATTCCGAAGTTTCTTTTCTCAATAGGGTTGAACGCACCAGCAGCAATTGCTCGCCTCCAAAGTCCTTCTGACAATCCCTGGGGACTTTTCTCCAAGGATGAATAACTGAAATGGTAGCAGTGAGTTTGCAAGCTAGCATCCGAAAAGCATACTACGAATGTGGATTCTAAGGATGTACGCAATGTTAACCAAGCATCAGTAGGAAACCACTTCTCTATGATTCAGTCACTAGGGTATGGCCGTATGGGTGTAACATTGCGTATATCCGAACTCTCCTAACCCCTAGGGAGAAGACCTTCAAGAGATAATGGGTTCATACTCTCGAATCTGATGGCAACACAAGGAGTGGGGGCTGGAAGAAGTTACTTTCAAACAAAGGCTTATACTTGACATATAGTAATGGATGAAGCAAATTCCAAACTACCTTTAGAAGACATGTAATTCCTGATTAATTATCGAGAAGCAAATAAGATACACGTAATGATAAACAGAAGACATGAAATTGGGAAAAGGAACCTTATGTCAACTGAAAAGGCAAGATCGCGAAGTCTTGCAATAAGGTAAGCAGCTTCTCTCTCAGATGTAGTACTGCCGAAATAGAAAATGAAGGCTGTAAGCAAACATATCATGGGATACAAAAAACTTAGAGATGGGTTCACTCATACATATTAACCAAACTTTGAATACCATGTGCATAACAACAAAGTTGAAAGCAAGAAGACATACTTGAGAACAACAGAAGCTGGTCCAAGACTCTGATGTAATCTATCACGATCATGCATATACACTAAACCCCCCGAGATCCCATAGAGTATCTTAGTAACGAAAAACCTCCTACGTTTAATCATTTGATCCTGGTCAAATGGATTCCAGAATGATTGTGGTTCCAAAGCCTGATTCTTTGTAAGTTTATCACTGGCAAACTTAGCGTAGTCTGCTGCACTGTACTTGCCATCATCCCGGAATGCAAGCCACTAGAAAACAAGGACAAGATAAGATAAGCAACCAAAGCAAGGTGAGATATATATAGTTGCGGAATTTGATTGTAAGTAGCATACCTGCTCACCCGTTTTAGTCTCAAATCCACCTAAAAGTATGAGAAGATTCTGACATATTTCTCTAGAACTGCTCTGAAAAGCAAGGCATAAAGTAGTTGTAACTTGTAAGAGAAGAAATCATCAAAATCAGAAACGTATAGCAGTAAAGAACTGATCATAAGGTAATTAACCTGAAGAAAAGCATGAGTGCTTAGCTCATTGGCAGCCATCATATCGGCCTCAGGGCCACCCGCTCTTTGCCCCGGATACACCTGAAAAAAGACGGTGATCAGAACTAGAATTGTGTCTTCTTCAAGGTTGTTCTTTTTTGTTTCAATGATCCCAATTACCTTGAAGAGAACAGAAGTGCCGCGGTATTGGCCTTGAATAATTCGACCTTGGTACAGCCTGCAAAAGAGCTGCCACGGATAATGTCACCAAGTGTAAGCAGATTCTGCCCCCTGACTGAGCTTAGAAATATATTACCACACGAGTCGTACTCGTATTTAAAGAGATGAAGATGAAAAGGGGAAACCTGATACTGACGCTGCCTTGACCAACATCTTGAGTTTTGAATAAATTCTCAGCATCCATGCCACTCTGATACCCTGAGTAACTGTACACCAATTGTCACTGTTGCGTGTCATACAAGCCAATGAGAAAATGCTAAGACAAGGAGAAAGTGAGAGAGAGAGAGAGAGAATACGGACTTGGTGACATTGAAGAAGCCATAGGTACCAAGGAAACGACCCACTTGAAAAGAATCCGGATCCGTAATTAGTGTCGCTGACGCCGTGAGTGATTTCCGGGGCTTCTCCTTGACGATTCTTGCATTCTTATTATGACTACTCAATCTGCTGGGCTTAATAGAAGCAAGACTTGTTGGTGAACAGCATTTCAGAGAACCTGATGGAACTCGGATTATCCCACCCAACATTTTTACTCTCTCTCTCTCTATGGAATGGTTCTCACCTCATCTGTAATCACTCGTCACTTACAGCAGATAAGGTTCACTTTAAATGGTATTCTCGTAATAAACCCAACTTCACGTTATCTCAGGAAGGCTACTGCCCCCGCCATAAAGCGGGATGGGGAGGTCAGATGTATGCAAGCCTTATCCGACAATATCTACTCAAATATATATTTCTTTTTTAAGAATGTGTTTTGTCTACTATTTACTCCATACGTATTTAGTTTAATGAAAAAAAAAAATGCCCGGTTAGTATTTCTGAATTTCTTCTTCTTATCATTGTTCCTGTCTCATTAATTCATTATTGTATGTCTGCTTTAGTTCGTTACCCTACGCCTTACACTTGACTATTTTGTTAGCTTTATACTGTATGGTTAAGGAAGGGTTGATGCATTTTGGATGACTGAACCTTGCTGAGCATTTGGCGTTATATTTACGCAATAAACAAGTCTCACTTAGTTGTCCACTGCTACGTACAGTGTGTTTGCTGATGCTGACATTCAGTTCCTCAGCTTTGTGCAAGGCCGAGTCGAGGCTTTGAAGAAAACTG
Organism: Spergularia marina; assembly: GCA_963680865.1. Lineage (NCBI taxonomy): Eukaryota > Viridiplantae > Streptophyta > Magnoliopsida > Caryophyllales > Caryophyllaceae > Spergularia > Spergularia marina. The sequence continues at coordinate 5,148,151 of OY804549.1, read as the reverse complement.
AGCCTCGGAGGAAGACAATTTCCATGAAGTTGCTTCAATTTCCTAATGTTACCATTTCAAACTTCAAGGGTAATTAACATGATCAACAAGACATGCCAAGGCTCATACATTACATAGGGCCAGAACTAATGGATACTCATGATCACAAACTCAAAGTCTGCTGTCAAATTACTGAACCTTGTAATGTAAAGAGTCACAAAAAAAAAAAAAAAAAAAAAAAAAAAAAAAAAAAAAAAAAAAAAAGACAGAGGGAGGTGAAAAAGAGCTACTTGTAATGCAAAGATCTTGTAAATAGCAGCTCATATATCATTTGTGTATCATCATCAAATTGAGCTCTTTACCGCGAGATACATCGAGATGTCTACATTCAATCAGCAGACCAGCATGAAACTAACATCCAAGCATTGTGAACTTTACACAAAATTTACCTCAAAATGCACGTATGCATATTTACAGTCTGCTAAGTGACATCACACGTTCTCTATTTCTGCTGTGAGCAAACATAACTGCTCTGTAAGGTGGTTCATGTGGTGAAGCTTCTCAGACCCCTCATCTTCCTCAAGGTCATGCTCAGCTTCTTGGGTGGCCTCAGACAACGGGCCGACTGGAAAAAACTGCTCCCAGAATGCATCGCTACTCCCAGGAAGTATATCATCCGACTCAGCACCCGGAGAACAGCCAGCTGCCTCTATGGGCGACGTTTCATTCTGGACTGAAGACAAGGAATCCAGAAAACTAAGAGCAGAATCCTGTGTCCCTGAAAAGGTCATTGTGGGGAATTTAAGACTGCTGTCGGCCACAATACCCTGCATCTGGTTCATGTCTGACATAATTGCATCTTCCAAAGGATTGGTCCATTCAGGGTCTGGGATCCCAACACCATTAGCCGAATCACTTGTTACACACAGGGAAGAATGCACTTTGGAGTTCATTCCCGATGCGTGATTGGCTGAACATTCTCTCTCAATAGAGAAGCAAGGCTCCCGGGGAGTTTGTGGTTCTTCAGACAGAGTGACTCCTGAAACGCGACCAACAGAGTTGGCATTGTCTGTAAGATCAGAAGCAGCAGGCAGAAGATCAAGCAGAAAAGAATTAGAATCCTTGAAGACGTGATCCGGGAAATGTGCATTCAGTTTCAATATTTGACGGAGCATTGCCTTGGCAGCTTCATTGATCAACGGCTGATACTTAAGAGCCTGCCGAGAACCACGCAGAGTAGTGAGCCCTAAGGCATCAGCATTGTCATCATCATCATCATCATCATCAGGAGTAGGAAGGCTCCGCTTTTTGGTAAGATTGGCATCATTTTGGGTGTGTACAAGTTGGGAAAGGAGAGCAGGACTGTGCATAGCAATAGCAAGAAACGACATCATCTGTTGTTGGGTTTGGTCCATGAGCTGAACGCGCTGAGAAACACTATGCAAGCGGGTATCCGTAGATTGCTGCAGCTTGCGGAGCCTGACAAGTTGTTGGGAAAGAACATTCTTGTCCTTTATAAGACCTTCAACTTCTTGTTGAATACCAAAGCTACCAACCTCAATACAATCATTATCATTATCATTGTTGTTAATGTTAGCGTGTTGAGGAAGACCTTGAACCGGCTTTCGCCTAGCAATAGTCTTCAATAGGTTTTTTTGTCCCTTTACAAACCCCTCGTTCGCAAATTCCCATCGTTCAGGAACTTTCCTAAACCCCTGTCGAGCACAATTACACAAAGGTAGGGTTTTATGACCATAAATAACATGGATTGGATTGGCTCTCGTATCGAAATCACTCATTTTTTATTTAGGTCATCAATTATAAAGGCGTATAAAATGATTTGAGGTCGACTAACATGAATCGTTGTATGTAACCGTCTCGTGTAAGTCAATTGGTTTGCCACTCGTCTCGAAATCAAGAAAATAATTTATAAAAATGATTAATTTTGTATGATTCTAATTGGTTTCTAAACCTAACATGATTTGGCAAAGAATGAATATATAAATACTGAAAAGAAAGCGAGAAGGGAAAAGAAGAGGAGGGACAAACGTAAGTGTTAAGCTGGCGGACGAAGCTGGAGAAGTTGCGGTGCTTGAAGTACTTGGGGAGGAGATCCTGAACGAGTTCAGGGAGATTCCAGATAACGAAGCTTGAATTGTTGGGGCTCCAAGAAACAACCGAATCGGAGATCGGATCATCCACCATATCATACGTCTTCCTCAAAAACGGTGCCGTTCTTGCCGACCCTTTCCATTTTTCCGAATCCCCCATTTTCGATTTCTCACTTTTCAAGGAAAGACCAGACAGATACCTGTTATGACTTGCGGTTCACTCCGAGTATACAAAGGCCTGTAACTGGCACCAGCCGGTTTATTAACACTCCTCAAGAGTCCAGACCCACTTTTTTTTTTTTAGTACTACACTCTACACCTAATAAAAGTGTTATTTTGCTAGATCATATACTCCCCCTATTTAAAGAAATTTTCGTTTTTTTTTACAGTTTTGATTTGTCAGGTTGGGAGTAGAGCTGATTAAATGGGCCATGCCCGAAGCCCGACCCAGCCCGGGTTTGGGCCGACCGATTAGGCCCGAAAATGGCCCAAAGCCCAGCCCGAAAAAAGCCCGCAATAATATGGACCGAGCTCGTGGCCCGAAATTTGGCCCGACCCGCTTTTTAAAAAAAATGCAAAATTTTTAAATTTTATAAACCTAAGTTATGTAAACTAGTGTAAATGACCCTACGTCAAATATGGGCTTCGAGAACCAGCGTAAGAGAACGGAATTTTAAAAAACCGTTCTCTTATATATAAGAGAACGGGTACGCTGAGAACCGTTCTAAAAAGATGAATATCAGAAAAAGGAAAATAAAAATACATATCTACGAGAACGGTATCTATAAAAACCGTTCTCAAATATTCAATTTAAATGAAAACAAAACAATTAGAATGGTTTTATGAAAAACCTTTCTCGTTGATCCATCTAACATAACAGTTACTAGTAATAACCGTTCTAATAGCCTCATTAAAAAAAATGAATAAAACCCTTCAACCCTCGTTACATCCGCCCCCTCCCCCCATCACTGATAACTCTCTCTCTCTCTCTTCCCCTCTAAAAAATAAAAACACTCTCTCTCTCTATTATTCCTTAAACCAGAAAACACAAAGTAACTATTTCTCTCCTCTCAAACTCCTCTTCAATCTAAATATGAATTCTAATTTCAACAAGGTTGATTTCGATTTTGGAAGCATATCGAACAATCGTTGATTTTGCAATCGTATTCGAGCTCAATGACGCCGTCGGGGACGCCCTCGTGGACGCACCAGCACGTGCCGCCTCAACTGGGCTTCAACCAAATCCTCCAACGAGCCCTTCAATCGCAAAGGAAGAAAACTTCTGGTAAAGTATTGTGATAATTTCTAGGTTTTTTGTTTATATAATTTTAGATCTCATAGTTTAATTTACTATCTTTTTGAATAATTTCAGAGATCTGGGTCTTCATCGAAAGTTTTTAATATATATGGACTACTGAATTTTTGTTACAACTCAATTTTTTTTTTTTTTTTTGGTGTGTTTTGGAGTAGATCTACGCAAGGGTGACGACGAAGGCGTGATACGAAGTCGAAGATGAAGCGACGACGTCGATAGCGGTTTAAGGCGAGGAAAATAATTACAAAAGAAGAAATATGAAGCAAGGTTTCCTGTAGTTATAGATCTAGTTTCCCAGTTTAATCAATTTGTATATTTGGTTGAATTCGAACTAAGTTTTTCATAATTTTGGATCTACTGTTATCATACTCGTAGATATACTTTTAGACATACTCTTGATTTTAATCGAGTATTATTATACAAGATCTCATTTTGTTGTTCGTATCAATTTTTTTGGTGTGCTGCTTCAACACGAGAAGCTGTTGGTGTTGAGTTGGAAGAGGTAGGGCAACAACGAAATGGTCGTATTTCAAATTATAAAATTTTAATTTTCAATTTTCTTTTGAAAAATCTGGATAGCTTTTAGAACGGTTATGTGTAGAACCGTTTTAATATTCTCTTACATAAGAGAACGGTTTTGTGGAAAACCGTTCTAAAAGGTCTTTGCGAACGGTTTTCCCCAAAACCGTTCTTAAAGCCTTTTAGAACGGTTGCAATCGTTCTCTTAGCCTTTAAGTACCGTCATCTAGATAACGGTTCTGCTTAACTTTAGAGGAACCGTTGTGAAAGCCTATTTTTGATGTAGTGTGATGTCGGATTATGATGAATTTTGTAATTAAAGTACGCAATGTAGCAAAATTAGGCTAAATATAGTGAATAAAGCATATTAAAGTAATAAAAATATTACTCCTACTATTAATAAAATAAAATATTGTAAATTATGAAAATAACATCAAAAACCTCTTTAAAAATGTATAATGATTTATTATTAAACTAAATATGCAAGTACTAGATAATATTAATGTGTAAAGTGATCAAATACGTAATAATTAAGTAATATATTTTTTTTTAAGAAGCCCGAAAGCCCGCTTTGCCCCAAATGGGTCGGGCCGACCAACTAGACCCGAAAGAAAAGCCTGGCCCTGTCCGACCCGCACATCGGGCCTACTTTTTCACCCCGAACCCGCCCCGCCCCATGATTACCTCTCGTTGGGAGGTATTTTTAAACCAAATGAAACTCTCGTTTGTCTTTTCTAGTGAATGGGGACTAATCACCAATTTCCCCGACACAAAATATTTCTCAACTCTACCACCTCCCTCATGTGAAATCCGACGATTCCATTTCCATTTAATTCTCAACCAACGATCTCCACCCTTACCACCAAGTGACCACCATCATTGTCGCTAGATCCGAGGCTAACTCATATTCATACCATATTCATTCTACACATGTACTAACTCATATTCTATCCAGCCTCAACCACACAAAGAGAAGCAAAGCAATTCGACAATTAATCAGAATCAATTGTTTGAAACACCAACGATTTTGAACCAAAAACACAGTCAAACCCCAGTCATAAATTCGTTTATAACATAATTTAGCTCACAATATTAACAAATGGTCATGAAAACACACAGAATTTAATGTTCAACGAAATGAAGTCTACTGGTTTGGAAAATAACCTGCCTGGAGAATATCCCGAATTCAAATTTTCGTAACCCCACCTCCCGATTATTAGCTGCTCCTATGTACCCAAAAACGAAACGAGGAAAACTTAACCAAGAAGATACGGAAAGTTAATTGGCAAAAATTTAACAACGAAAGCCAAAAAAAAAAAAAAAAAAAAAAAAAAAAAAAAACAGAGAAGACGTGAGCGGGGAGCGCGTGAGTACGAGTGGAAAGAACGTGACGGACAAGCTTTCTCTCTCCTCCTGCCTTTGCCTTAACTTGCCACCTTAACCGTATTCTCTCTCTTCCTGCGTTTTTCCCCAAAAAAAATTGTCCAAAAAAAAAAAAAACAAACAAACAGTGAAATCACCAAGATTACCATCTATCATCTGATCATCTTCATTTGTATCGGTATACTCGATCTGCGCCTCTTCTCTTCTCAAATGTCGGTGCGTATTTTGTTTTATCCCTCTTTTTTCTATTTAATTCAATAATCATTATCATTATCATCATCAATTTAATTATTTTTTAGTATTTGATTAATACGTTGTTTTTAGGGTTGCTTCGATTTCAACTATTTGATTATTGGTAGATTCTTGTTTACGTTTTACGAGAACTAGTTTGATTGTTGTTTCGTGTGCATCGTTTTTTCTTTAGTTTGCATAGCTATATATGATGCAATGATACAAATGATATCTTTTTTTTTTTTTGTTTTATCGGGAAATATCTGATAGGGTAATTTAATTAGATCATAGTAAATGTTTGGTAGATTTAGGAGAATGATGTTTTGTGTTTAATGAGTTAAAATCAAAGAAATAACTCATGGGATAGTGCTATTATTAGCATGATTCACTCTGAATTTTTTCTTTTTTTTTGAAAACTTTTAGGGTCATATAGAGATTGGAGGTGACAGGTTTTTAGAATCGAAATCGAGAATGTTTGTTTTTCCGTTATCGACATCGATCAACGTCATTTTATGTTCTTATATAGTGATAGAGCCAAGTGAGGAAGGAAATGTACAAGAAAGGGTATAAATTACTTACCGAAACTACGACTTGTAGTTGTCACGTATCAATGCCCACCCCCTTAAAATGCAATCAATTTTGAAGCAAACCCATAACAAACAATCTTCCAGGAGGCAGACTTGTCAACCGATGTTCTATTATTGCTGACTCGTATCATGAATGCCCTCCAGGATCATACACGATATTCTTTGTTAGTTTGTTGTTTGGTAGCTATAGGATTGTGCTTTGCTTAGAATTACAATTACCAATGACTCGAGAAGTAAACAAGAGGGTCAAAATTGTCACGTACGTGCAATCTTCAGGGAATTTGTTATCCTGAGCCTTTTATCATAGCCACCAGGGTAAGAAGTAAACGGGTGGATTAACATAGTTATGAGCAAATCCCTCCCTTGCACAGTTGCACAAACTTTCTGTTCATCTTAGTCCACATACGACAAGGCCAACACCATCTTTTTCCACCTCCTTAAAACCACCCTAGTCTTCAGGGGAGGAAGGGGGAGGTGTGCTTATCTGTTACCCGGACTCTTCATATTGCTTCACACACCCGTGTTGGACACTTGACACTCGGACATGGGTATGACACTTGGATCCTTCATTTTAGGCTAAAAATAAGAGGTTTTTTCAGAAAATAGCCGAGTCCAACACTTGGATCCTTCATTTTACATACCCGTGTCGGATATTTGGATCCGAGTCAGGGTAACATAGCACTGTGCTAGATACAACTAGTTTGGTAACTCTAATACCATTATAAGCACTCGTGATCACAAGCTCCCTAATAAGACAGCTGTAGTTTGGCCGCTTGAGCATCTATATTTAGTTTACTACTAGCTAATAATATGCTAAGAGTCTTTTGTTTTGTTCGTTTTCATGAGTGCCTGTATTTGCTCCTGCTCGTTGCTTCTGTTTCTTTTTGTGTCAGGGATTTCTATGTTGACGATTGAGTGTGTTTACGATGATTTGAATCTGATTAGTCCTATGAAGTTTCGCTGCTTACTGTTGGCTTAAGGTTGATGACATCTTATTCATGACTTAGAGTGGTGTGTTAGCTGCTTTCCCGATGGCAAGCTATGCCTTTTCCCTTATGTCCAGACTCCATTGTCAAACTAGTCATATTTGGCAGATGCTAGGCATGTTCTCTCCCCAACACCTCCCTTACCCCCCCCCCTCCTCTGAGGCCTTATGGTATTCAAACTGAACTGATGTAAACAATTGTGGTTTGCTCAAGGAAGTCAATTTTATCTCAGGTCTTTCCTACCTAATGTCCATAGCTTTACCGTTTAGTATTTCTGATACAGGATCCATGTTCTACCCAATGTAATTGACGTGTTAATTTTTTTCAGCTTGTGTTCTTTACTACCTTGCCATCCTCCATGTTTTCAGACTCACTAATTTGTTGGATGAGGGGCTTAGGTTCTTCTGAATTACCCTTTCCTAATTGGAAGTGACTTGTTATTGAAAAGCCAATCTTGTTGCAGATAAGAAGTGTCAAAGTATGCAATCTCTCCCTTGGAGCATCTGAGCAGGACATAAAGGAGTTTTTTTCCTTTTCTGGTGAAATTGAGCATGTTGAAATGCAGAGGTTGGTTATTTCGTGTTCATTGCCTTTTATTCCTTTTCAACTAGACTGATTCATTAGCAAAATTGGATTCTGTAGTATTCATGGCCCTGTTTTGATTACTTCTTACATGATTTGTTTCTCTAGGAGGAAATCAGAAATTGTACATTTTCTCTCTATTTTTTTTTTTATCAGTATGACGAGTTGATCACTTTATATCTGATGAAGTAATATATTCTTTTGTCCACAAGATTCTGTTTTCACTTCCGTTTTTGTTCTTTTACCAGTGGTAATGAGAGATCACAAACTGCTTATGTTACCTTTAAGGATGCTCAAGGTGCAGAGACTGCAGCCCTTCTTTCTGTAAGTTCAATTTTAAATACCTTTGCATTTTATTCAAATGTCTTGGACTTATTGCACGTGGACTCTAGAGTGGGAAATTGTTGTTTATGGTCTATGTGTTCTTTCTCATCTCTTCTAGTGGTTTATTGACTACTTATGATCTCTCTCTTAAATTTACGGACGACTTTACATCTAATAGTCCCTCCATTGATATCCAGATGATTTAGACCATTTTGCACCATATCATTTTGTTTTTTTACCTCAGCAATAAGGCACGTCCTATATAGGATTTTTTCTCTAGGATTTTGTTTCCGTAAGCAGCCTCTCTATATTTCCAACGTAGTTGTAAGGCTTGTGGACATTTAACCCCCCTTAGGATGGCAGCCTTTGAGGTATTGGGGTGGTGTTGTAATAGTTATCTCCAAATTCATGGGATCGAAGTATCAAAGTATTTGTCCTTCATCCTTGAAAGTCCTACAGGTTATTAACACAATACTTCTTGTCACGATGATGCATTTCTGTTGTGTCTGTATGAATTGGAGCCTTGGAGGACGTATTCTGTTTGCACTTCAATATATTGTTCTAGTTCAGAACTTCCACTGTCCTTGCCCACGGCACCTTGAAGCATAAGCTTCACTTTTCCTCTTGTATGACGTTGCTAGCTCTACACCACTCTACTACAATCTACTTATAGGCGAAGATGAAACTTGAAAGATGCATTTCCAGCTTTATACTTCTCAGAAAAATTGCTAAATTTTCAGTAATGCGTTTCCGTTGGCTTTCTGGTCGGGAAATTTGTGGGGAATATTAAATGGTCCGGTGATTTCTTGATCTGATTTTCACTTTTGCCAATATTTTTGTTGTCTGATATCCACTCTTTGATTTCAGGGTGCAACAATTGTTGACCAGTCAGTGACAATAGCTCTTGCACCAGACTACAAGCCACCTGCTACGCAATCAGCATCACCTATGGTATGGTTCTCCCAAGCATTGCGATGTGTTTGTAACGAAGCACAGCATTTGATGTTTTGTAATATGGCTAGATGAGAAATATTTTTATACCTTCAGGATACAGAGAGCAACACAGGGACAGCTGGTTTCCCTGTGCAGAAGGCAGAGGATGTTGTTACTAGTATGCTAGCCAAGGGCTTTGTTTTGGGGAAGGATGCTCTTAATCAAGCAAAGACCTTCGACGAGAAGCATCGATTTACCTCTACTGCTGTTGCTACAGTTGCTTCCATTGACCAAAAGATTGGCTTGAGTGAGAAGATTACCATGGGCACAACCTTGGTAAATGACAAGATGAAGGAAGTTGACCAAAAATTCCAGGTCTCAGAGAAGACAAAGTCTGCATTTCAAGCAGCTGAGCAAACTGTCAGCACTGCTGGGTCTGCCATCATGAAAAATCGTTACATTTTGACTGGGACTTCTTGGGTTACTGGTGCTTTTAATAGGGTTGCCAAGGCTGCCGAGGATGTGGGCCAGAAAACGAGAGAAAAAATGGCCGAGGAGGAAAGAGGAAGAAACATGGCAGAGGGTTATTCTGAGATCTCTGAGTCTGGTTCGCCCAAAGCCGGTCAGACGACCAGTGACCAGTCTTCAAGACCTGCCCCTGTGCAGGGCCTGGTACTGTGATGTGATGTGATGTGATTTGTTGATTGTACTCTACGTTAATTTTTACACTAGGGAGAAAACTTTCTTAATACTGCAGATGGTGAAGTTTTATGCTATGGCACAACCGTTCTGTTTTTATGCTTGGCAGCAGGTTAGATGTATAGGTTTTCGCAAGGACTTGGGGTGGTTTATGTAAGCCTGTGTTGGTGATGTTCTGTCTCTGTATTCAGTCATGTGTAACTGAGTATATGCATATATATGACTACAGCTTTCTTTATTGATTTTCTGTCGTCCATTTTTTCGTGGTATTGAGGAAGCTTGAGATTCGCCTTCATGTACAGAGGAGTAATTCTCTTTAATCCAACAGGTTGCTTGAGAATTTCTGGAACACAGGCATATTGTTCTTGTCCAAGAAGACTTCCTCCCATCCAATTTCAACTGCCATTCTGTTGAGCCCGAGTATGGTGAAAACAGACTTAACTATACGTAATATTACGGCTACCTAACTATATAGTTATCTATTCTAATTCGACAATGCTGTTGAGGATGTATCTTATAATACAGAGTGTAGTTACTTGAGGAATAAGTGGTGATATATAGCACATCAGAGTTGAGCTAACTCCTGTGTTGATCCAGTTGCGGCCCTAGTCCTGCATCGAATGGGACACTTGCGCGAGGGATCCATGATGAGCCGCCAAGAAAGTGATCAACAGTAAACTGGTCAGCTTCATCTATGGACATGTTAGAATGTATGCCTTGTGTTTGGGCTCGCTGGGTGGTATTGGCCCCAGGACCATGATTCCTAAACTCAGCGTAGTATACTGAATCTGGTAACGGGGTCCTCGAGTTCCAAGGTAGCCAGCCATTGGGATGAACATGATCGCCGATGTAGGATAACATGTACACAACGGTGGACAGCGGGTTCCAAGGGCGTCCAAGATATGTTGAATAGTTAGATTTGACTGGTTCCAAATCCGGAGCTGCTCGGATTTGGCACTCGTGGATGATTATACCTGATGTTGAACTTGGACATTTTCCACGCTGGGCTGTGATGGTGTTTTTTTGTTTGTCCATTGGTCTACGCGCATAAATGCTGCAATTTTGGAACACTGCTTGCGCATTCCCGAATATGAAATCAACTGTTCCGTAAATATCACAGTTTCTGTAGAACTGGCGGTTTGAATGAGTGTATAAAGTGTCCTGATAGCCCAACATTTCGCACTCATAGAAGACAGAGTGGTCAGACTTGACTAGAAGCGCCACTGCTTGTTGTCCTTCTGGCCCTGCTGTGTTCTCAAACGTCATCCCCCGTGCAACAAACCCAGGTCCTAATGCTCCTGCATGAACGACGAGCAGACATCCTAACTATTAATCATTGCATAAAAATCACTTATGTCATGTAACTCTGTAAGTTAGCATACAGTATACTGATATTATTGATTTTACCAAATGAGGCGGTCTTAAAAGTTGTGACGTTGTCTATATGATAGCTCTTATGGCCAGTAATGATGGTCTTGCCTTTACCGTCACCTATAAGCCACACATTCTGCTTATCTTTATCAACAATTAAGTTATGCTCCTGATACCTTCATGATCAAATAGAAGAATGGATAAATTTGTCTATGTATAAAAACTAGAACTAGTTAAGAAAGATAAATATACCTCCCTGCTTTGACATGGATGATGAAAGGCGTAGGGCTGTCCTTGGGAACCAAATCAATAGCTTCTCGAATCGTCTTGACAGTGAGATTAGACCCAACACCGTCCAAAGACACTGTAATATTGGCTGGTATGTCGGTCATCGCCACTTCCAGGATCTCCCTTCTATCCTTGGACAGCCATTTTGGGTAAGGAGGCATATGAGTGGACTGGGTGAGCCTTCGGGAGGACGAGCCAGCGGCGTAGGTGTCGTTGTTGAGCAAGAAACTGGACAGGACGATGTGGTTGCTGACAATCTCGGACAGGTCTTGTAATGTGTTGGCCGTGTGGGAATGATTATTAGGTCCATATGCTTCCTCAAACCCTTCCATACAAGTAGCATGGTTTGAACATGTTGTGGTCATCAATGTCATTATATCAAGTGGAGTAGTGGAGCTTCTCTAGAGCAAAAAAAAAAAAAAAAACAAAAAAAAAAAAAATGGAAATCAACAAGTTAAATAATTGTTACTCCTTCTATTTCACTAATTAGTTTCTTTACGCTTTGTCTGAATATGTGAGAGGTACTCAAACGAAACGTAATGAACCTAAAACAAACAAAGGGGAGCGAGTAGTATGGATTACGATAGATGCATATATATGTATGTGTGTACCTGATGAGTAGAGGCGGAGGTGTGTAGATAAAGGGAGGAGAGGAGTTGAGGCCGAGCGCTACCGAGAAGTTGGAGAGAATCCTGAATCAGGTTGAGGCAATCATCATGCGCCGCCCATTGCAGTGACTCCTTTACCCTGTCAATTCCCTTGATTTCCTGTGCTAGGTATTCATAGGTCTTTTTCAGTCTATCGACCGTAACATTTTGGGACACTTCCACGACTCGAGAAATCATCATGACCGGAGCCCCGTCTTGGTCAATACTGCCCTCAGCGCTACTTGTACCAGTACTAGTAGTAGTACTATTACTAGGGTTCATGAAATGTTGTCCCAACGTGTTAACGCAAGTGTCTGGAAACTGTGTATTCCCACACATTGTCGTTAACATTGAGGATGATACTGGCGCGGGTGATGGAGAAGGCGATGAGGACAACGGATCATTGTGGTGGTGTTTGTGTTGGAGAGTTACGTGTACCACAAGCACGGTCGTTGGGACTGATAGGACGACTAGTACGAGTACGACTAGTGCAGCGTAAAGGTGACGACGAGGGTTCTTTGCTGAGGTTTTGGGAGGGGGTAGTCGCTCAGTATACCTGGCTGAATCACTTGGCTCAAATCTGCTATACTCCATGTAAATTGAACTGTTTAATGAATAATGGTGCAATAATGTTGGTGTAGCTAGCTATGTATTAATACATAGTTCATTTCCAGTGCCACTAAATTATGAGTGGTCTGCTCATCCTGTTAAGGTAAGTGTATCTTCAAATAGTTTGAAACCAATGAAAGATATGCATGTTGAAATAATGTATATCTTCCTCCCATTTTTAGATCTACCCCAAATCATCCTGCATGTATCTTTATATCTTATACATTTTGGTTATTTTTACCAAATTCCTATACACTTTCTTGTTATAATTAAACAGGTTTAGGTAATAGTAGTACACTGCACCCACCTTGTAATTCTGTGTCCAATAAGCATCATCATCTTGGAAGAGATCTTTATAAAACTAGCTTTTCATGATGAGTTCAGTAGCACAATATACTCGCATAATTTAAGTGTATACTAGCTTCTAGTAGTCTAGTGTTCATTTTGTTTTTTTTTTTTTTTTGGTTACAAGTAGTCTAGTGTTCATAATTGTTTATTCCCGTCTTATGTTTAACGTTGATTCTATGATCAATTACACAACTGTATAGTCACTTCAAAAAAAAAAAAAATAAGAGTAATGATAACGTCACGGTCTGAATTGAATCAATCAATTTAGCGGTATTATATGACTTGTCAGGTACAAAAGAGCGTGAATCAGTTGATTTCGACCGTGAATTTCTACCTAACCAAAAATAAACACGTTAATGAGCGGGTTTTCGGGCCAAGGTCGAAATGAACGATACTAAAACCTTTGTGAATGGGTATTCGAGACGATATTGATGGACCATTTGGGGATGACTGAGGAAGAAAAAGTCCAAGTCATGGCACAACCTCAGCTTGGCCCATCATAAGTCCTGCCCTCCACACATGACCATGAGGTCATAATCTTCATTCTCACAAATGGAGTGCTTTATATCATAATATTAAAAATTAAAAAATTAAAAAGTTAATCTACTCAGAATATTAATTCGGCGGCAACAAACAAATCAACCCCCAATAATTATAATCTTGTTGTTGTTGTTGTTGTTGTGTATTATATCATCATATCATATGATATGATATTATGATATGAAAGGATGATAATAATTAATAAAGTCATGAATAAATCATGAATTTGAAGAAGGAAACACAAACAGCCATTGTCGTTGACTTCTCACCCATTTTTCCGATCCATCTTTCAATTTTGACCAACAAACATCCTCCAAAACTTCTTCTACAAGATCCGAAATTTTCCCATCTTTGATCCGAAACTTGTTGAGATCAAACGCTTTTCATGGGACAACAAATCATCATTAACATGAACAAATCCCCCAATTACAACGTTTAAACAAAATTCATCATTCACCAAACATTTTTCTACAAGATTAGGAAACAAAACAAAAAAATGAGCAGTGATAAGGAAGGAGTGAAACTTGACGACGAGCAAATATCGGAGCTCCGAGAAATATTCCGGACATTCGACAGGAACAACGACGGGAAACTGACGCAACTGGAACTGGGGTCGCTGCTACGGTCATTAGGGCTGAAGCCGAGCGAGGAGCAAGTGGAAACGCTGATACAAGCTGCGGATAAAAACAACAACGGAATGATAGAGTTTTCTGAATTTATAGCGCTTGTTGCACCTGACCTTATCCCGGCTAAATGCCCTTACTCTGAAGACCAACTCAAGCATCTTTTCAACATGTTTGATAGGGACCACAACGGCTTTATTACGGCTGCTGAGCTCGCCCACTCCATGGCTAAACTCGGCCACGCTTTAACCGCTGATGAACTTACCGGTATGATTAACGAGGCTGATACTGATGGGGACGGTTGTATCAGCTTTCAGGAGTTTTCTCAGGCTATTACTTCCGCTGCTTTTGATAATTCTTGGACTTAGAATACTTGATCCTCAAGTTTCTTTTCTTTTTTTGCTCTTCTTCATAATTCGGTACCACCTCTTTTCTTTCTTGAAAGTTAGCTTCTTTTTTTTTATTATTCATTAGACTTGGATTTTTTATTTGTCATGCATGGATTATTGTTTTTTTTTTTTTTTTACTTTGGTTGGTTTATGGTTGGTTGGTTGTATAATGTACATATACCAATTCATCTATGCAAACACTTGTCAAGTATGATTGTTATACTCAGTCTTTTTGGTAGATAGGATAAACAACTAATGTTGCGTAGGTGGGGATATGAGATTTTGTACTCTGTTGATTTCTAACTACTAGGCTAACCTTGATCGTGATTGTTATTATGAATGTTACTTATGTATGTGTTATAGGTACGCCTAATCAATGAATCAATTCATGTTTCCAAACGCTACCATGAATAATTAGGCTTAACTAATATAACAGGATTGAGTCTACAAAGGCCTAGGATAGCAGAGTTTGCCGGTCCGACAGTCCAGCACCCCTGCTCCCCTTGTAGATGAAGATACCAATGAAGATAAAATCTTTATGCTTGTTGCGTAAGCGTAGGATGCAGATCCTGATGATGGTCTGCTGTGAGTCCCAGATGTTGTGAAATGAGCTCCATTCAGCAACAAATCTCCTACTGATGTCCAATTCCACTTTCTCCATTCCTTTGCTGATGCACCAAAATGTTTAGTTACCTCTTTACTTGACTTGTCCTCAGGAGCCACGAATCTGTTTCCCTGACTTAGTATAGTCGGGGCTGAACTTCCTCCTATCGCGTACATTCCCCACTGGCTGTAGTCGTTACTCACTACATGAAAGTATCCATATCTGCACCTGCACCACCCAGTGTGATTCAGAATTAAGAAATTTGACAGGTTTAGCACTCTGGCCTGTATAATTCCAATTGATGTATCTTTTACCTTGGCATCCTTTGGATAAGTTTTTCCCCGAAATGGTTGAAGGCCACCGTGATCTGCATCTTTGTGTCCTCGGTGTTGCTATCACTGTGCCCCAACAGCATCACCTTGTCATGATGGGACATGTAGTTGTTAGAAATGGTTATGGCTGTGGAGGCGTGTGTAGCATCAATCAATCCATCGGCGCAATTGGAAAGTGTGCAATGATCAATCCATATATGGGTAGACCTTTGGATTGAAACACCATCACCTTTGCAATCATGTATCTCAATTCCATGTATAATGATGTTAGACACATGCTTTATGCCAATCCCTTCCCCTCCTGCAATATCAACTTTTGCACCTCGCCCGTCAATGCTCTTGAATGATTTGATTTTCAACTCTTGTTCGAGCTTGATCACCATATCTTGCGCGAAGATTATCCACAATGGCTCGTCCTGAATGACCCCATACCTCAATGTGCCTGGTTCAGGGTTGGAGGGATCATCCCTAGGATCTGTGACCTCATAGATAGCACCACCTTTACCACCTGTCGCATCCTTACCAAAGCCGATGCCACAATCAGCCAGCTTCTGCCGGTTCCTGTTCCAGTCCTTGTCGCACCTCCAGCAGTCGTCTATGGGGTTGCCTGGGGAGCAGGATGCACTAGACGGTCTAGACTGAGTCGTAACAATAGCCCTGAAAAACCAAGTACAAAAAAAAACAAAAACAGGAAGCTTGTTAATCACGTATAAATCAACAACTCGGACAATGGTTTCTAATATTGTACCACATACTTGAGTACTTCACCAACTATTACGTCGGGATCTTGAACAGGTGATAATGCTGATGATGAGAGAACAGAGATGCATAGAGATAGAATAGTCAAGAAAAAAGGAAACGAGAGTTGCATTGCCATTGCCTTTTGTTTTCACCAGAATTAGTAAGAAACACAATTCAATTTAAAGGAGTTTAATTGGGTTAACAACTTATAATGCGGGATTATAGAGCCTGCGAATTCCACAGTATATGATCTCAACCCTTATTCTTATTTAGAAATAAATCAAATCATATTATCATGTTTAATTAAATGATATTGTTATAAACTTATACTAGGTAACAGAATATCTATATACAGTAGTACTTATTTATCTTTTCCAATGGTTATTTTGTTTGTCCCTGCCTTAAAATTTGAAGTTTAAACAATGGAGCAAATTACGCCAGAGTATTCTGAAATCTGATTTCGGGTTGTTTTTTTTTTTTATGTCTTTTTGGTACATAAGACTATAGTAGTAGTTAATGATACATAATAACATCGGTTTTTTTAAAGTGTGCCTGATATTCTCACTTGAAGAAGAAAAAAAAAAAAAAAAAAACAAATTATGAAATGGAATGGAGTTTTATCACGTGCCCAATGAACACATGTTAGGAAAACCTTAATAACATAATAAAAGTGTTAAATTACGTAAATTGTAAATAAGGCACAATGTAAATAATAAAAAACAATTGCAACAAAAGATTGAGCGTAAATATTACGAAAAGACAGCAGACATGATCTTTCCCTTGTGTAATATTTCAAGGAAGAAGGTAATCAAGATGCAGGTATGACTTTAGTCAGTCAGTCAGTCGAATGTATAATGTATAATAATAATATATACAATCCGATGAGCATTCAGCAGAGCCTATTTATGCGGCAGTTAAGTACACCTGCTTTTCTTGTCATTTGAGCCACCATTGAAGCTGGCCGAGCACTTAGGCTCCATGCCTTACTGTAAGCCGAAGATGACTGACTCCCTGATCCAACAAAAAAAGCGCCGTTCACCATCAAGTCCCCATCCGATCTCCAATTCCAATTCTTCCATACGTTTTGCGGTGATACCTCCCTTTTGGTTACCTCTTTGGCAAACCTGTTGTTAGAAGCTAGGAAGCGGTTCCCCTGGCTGAGGATGGTTGGTCCTGAGCTTCCTCCAATCGCGGACATTCCCCACTGAGTGTACCGGTTATTTACCACATGAAAATGTCCGTATCTACACCTAGGCATCCTTTGGACAAGTCCTTCTGCAAAATGGTTGAATGCCACTGTGACCTGCATATTCTTGTCCTGACTGTAGTTGTCATTGTGGCCCAACAGCATAACCTTATCATGGTGACTGAAATGGCTGTTCGATACAGTTATAGCAGTAGAACCGCGTATGACATCGAGTAATCCATCTGTGCACCTAGACAATGTGCAATGATCCACCCATATGTGACTCGACGAGAAGATGGAAATCCCATCTCCGTCAGATATGGTCCTCCAACCATAGTGACTTGGTGAATCCCTAACATAAGCGTTCCCCCCTCGCTTGCAATCATGTACATGGATCCCGTGCACGATGATGTTGGATACATACTGCATTGTGAGGCATGGCCCACCA
This sequence comes from Spergularia marina, assembly GCA_963680865.1. Taxonomy (NCBI): domain Eukaryota; kingdom Viridiplantae; phylum Streptophyta; class Magnoliopsida; order Caryophyllales; family Caryophyllaceae; genus Spergularia; species Spergularia marina. The sequence goes on along the minus strand of OY804549.1, from coordinate 5,130,376 downwards.
GCAATGTGTACATTTGCTCCTCTCCCATCGATGGTCTTGAAAGAATTCATCATCAGCTCCTGCTTAAGCTTGATCACCATGTCTTTCGCGAAAGTGATCCACAGGGGCTCCTCCTGAATTACCCCATACCGCAGTGTCCCTGGTTTAGGATTCACAGCATCATCACCAGCGTTTGTGACAATGTAGTATCGCCCGTTTTTACCACCTATTGCATTTCTACCAAAGCCCAAGGCACAGTCAGCCAAACGCTTGCGGTTTTTTTGCCAGTACTTGTCACAACGCCAGCAATCGTCGATGGGATTTCCGCTCTTACAGTTAGAGGTTCCCTGCAAATGTCTCCTAGACTCATTTATCTGCCTGCAAAATCAATGATAAACAATAAGAATTACGCCGGTAGAGCATTGTTATGGGATAAGTAATTGAAGTACGTAGAAACTAGAAACGTAAGTAAGAAGTAAAAAAAGACATACAGTTGATGTACTTGCTGTTGAAGTCCTAGCTCAGGGTCTCCAACAGGTGAGGAGTAGATGAAGCTGGTAAAAGATGTAAGAGTAAACAAGAAAAGAAACAACAAGATTTGCATTTTTTTCTCTGGTTTACGTATACCAGTTTTAATGATGATAAAAATAATAATACGAGTTTTAATTAATTTGTAACAAACTTAAATCTGATGGGAGTTTATATAGACCTACAATTCACAATTGTGTATGCATGAAAATATGAAATCATTAGCTGCCATGTGAATTGTGATGCTAGATTGGTCACGATTGTTTATTAAATTCGAAAATTAATTAAATTGAGAAATATCTGTATCTACTCATATTAACCCCATTGACTTGATTAACCCTTTTTTTTTTTGTTTTGCAAATTTTTATTAAGCTGTCATGTTAAGCGCCCGAAAACATGGATCAGAATGATTAACATGATGATTAGTGATGAACAAGTTTGAATTAGGTAGATGGAAAAGCGGCAGAATTATTATTAATTAGGTCTACTTGTCAGACTTTGATTAGTTAGATTAATCATTAAGGTTACGACATTATTTACGGAGCAAGGCAGGCAACAGCAGCAGGCTTCTAGTCTTCTATTGCTTGTGGAAGGAATCCAAGTTCTAAGTAGTAAGCATGTTATAAGAGGCTGCAAGTATCATAAAACAAATAATATATTTGGTTTGATAAATGAGATTGCTTATTGATAACAACCCGTGAATACCGTTAGAGAAACGTGTTGGTGAATGTACCGTAAGCACAAACAAAAGTACAGTTGATCTGTACGTTTTGCTTCAATCCTGCTGCATATTCTCACATGGATATCCGTACTAACATCCCGTCGATTTTGGTTACCTTTACCTCTGCATGTGGCGTTCGTACATGCTAACCTCATCTCACAACAACTCTGTTCATTCTCAATTCACACTTGTATTTTGTTTCAAGAATGTTGTTACAAATTTTTAGGATTCACAACATCGATACATTGGCCCCTACGAGTAAAATGCGTCTTAAGCAGTTAAGCAGTTGGAAATGAAAGCTTATTGCAGGAAACTGATGTTCAAATAGGTCATCTGTGAGTTTGTGACATGTATTTGAGTTCTTTTTTGTGTATTGGTAGTTGCTGGAATAGGACGTGACGTTGGGCTTTGTTTATACGTATCATATCAAATGGTCTCAAATAAGTTTCTAAGAACAATCGGGAAACAATCTGTCTACATTTTCAAGATGATCGAGTTTGTGCAAAACAATCTGTTCTGATTCACCGGAAATTTCCTATTTAATGTTCTACATGAATAACAATTCAGGAATTCATTAATTTTAACAACATTGATCAAACAATGGTATGCGTTTTGGCAACGAGCTCTATAAATTTGACAGCAACCTTAAATGAATTGATTGCGGCTAGAGGACTAAGGCCAGCCACTGAAAGTTTATCTCCAGCTTCAACATCTGAGACACCGCGGAACACTATGCAGGGCACTGCATTTGAAAGTGATGTCTGTGCAACAGAAAGTATTACTGATCAGCAGTAGATAAGAGAAAGATAGAAAAACTTGGAGAAGAAATTCTGAGCTGAAAATAGGAATTAATTTGTAGACGACTAACCAACACAACAGCAGCACTCTCTTCATCTACTGTTGATATGTTGAATTCACTGAAAAGGAAATTTGCATAGGCCTCATTAGCCACGAAGATATTGGCTGTTGAACCCTTCAATCCGAATGTCAGTTTTGGTACTGTGGGCGCGCAAAGACTCTGATTCAGACACCGTTGAAAATGCATTCCCTGCCAATAGTCCCAAATTCTGTTGGAACCCACTGGGTTCATGTCTTAGACAGATAGCAGATAATTTAAGGCTTAGAGAAGCCGAGAAGGTACTGTACCTGTAGCTTCTTAGCAATATTATACCAATGAGAGTCGACTGGATACCAGAACAGCTCTTGCATTGCGCGCTGATTAGAGTAGAACTGCACTGGGGTGAACTCTATCTTGTTTAGTGAATTTTCTCCTTCTTTAGGAAGATTATAAGCTCCAAATCTCAACTCTTTTGAAGTCTTCTCTGTTGATCCTAATTTCTTGAGACCACGAACAATGACATCAAAAATCACAAGCAAATAATCAGAGATGATATACTCCGTACTAGAGGAAAGCCAAAGTAGAGGTTTCTTCATGAACAAATTTAGTGTCTTAACTTACCAGCCATTTCCAGGAGCTGGTAAATGCAAAAAACTCTGGGACGCCAACATCGCCAACATTCATTGAAGAATTACTGGTTCCTGCAATTCCGTAATGAACGATTCCCTTGATCTCAAAAGCTTGAAGAAGCGCCTGTACTGTCAGAGCTGCATTTACCTGAGCACGATCGAGGAGATGTATCAGTATTAATGGCAACGGAACACGTTTTGATAACAAAACGGAAATGTCGTCATTAAGAACATGGACTTACTATTTTCTCCCCAGTCATGACATATATTACATCCACATTTCTGATTTTCCCAATGTTGAAATTCCTACCTGCTCACACAACACACTAGTGACTCAACCAAACAAGATTTCGCAAATAGCAGCAGTGCTGATCAACTATCCCACCTTATATTTTAGGCACTGGGTTCGGAATTCAGTTCACTCTATCGTGGTCTATGTTGCTCAGATGAGGGTACGTGTGTCTGAGTGTCTGACACGGCTCAGTATTCAAATTCACTCTACAGTGGTAGCATTCACAGCAAATGCTTTTCTTCTGTTTTTACTCCGTATTTTGTTTTAGCTTTATGTTTGATAAACACAACAGCTTTGTATGTGTGGTAGAAAGACGCCCTCCAAAATCAACCTTTGGATGTGGCTAGGCTAGTAAGCTAACATCCAGAGACAAGACCCCTGCAATCTACGAGTCCAATGCGAAACCAACTTACTTAATCTGTATTAACAACACTTAACAGGTGAAGCTATCAAAATGAATATTCTTAAATACTCAACTGGGAAGTTCCTACGCGCTCATGAAGATTAGTGTGCCCAGGGGCGGACCTGCGTGGGTTCAGAGGGGGACAGCTGAACCCCCATGATTTGGAGAAATTGTGAACATATACAATTGATTTCCTTAAATATGCATAATAATACTATTGCAACAGTGGTTCGGTGTGTTATTTTTCATCCCAACGATCAAAGTTCCACTCTGGTCTCCAACAAGTATGTTTTTAGCCTTCTTTTAGCGCTATAATATGCATTCATTACTTATTATTGATTTCGAACCTCAAATTTTTAACTTATTTGCAATATTTTGCTCTAATTTTGTCAAAGATCCACAAGTACGCCAATCTTATTCTTAGATAAAGCATTTTTCGATCTTTTGTCACAATTAATAATAATCTAGTATTTATTTTAACTATTTCCTATAAAAAATTCACGAATTTTATCAAAAAAACAAAAAAAAAAAAAAAATTCGAACCCCCGTTCCTCAATTCCTGGGTCCGCCACTGAGTGTGTCCAAACAAGGACTTTAGAACTAAAACCGGGGCGTTGACCTGGACTAGCTAGGAACATAAAGCTACAGTACCTGAAAGTTGGACGACTGGGTACTTGGAGTTGGGTACAAAAAGACCAGAAGCTTGTAGAGGAATTTCTTCATAAGGAAAAGCCAGAACAAGTCCAATGTACGGACCACCACCACGGTTTATCCTATCCACAATCGTGTGCATCGGATGGCTGGATCTCAGCTGCACACTCTGCTGCACCATCATCATCATCAGAAACACCACCACTGTTCCGTATCCAACGGCCATAATTTGTGGGGGCTCCGAGGAAGTTGGATCAGAGATTGCAGAGAGATGAGTGGTGAAAATGTCAGACAGATGCACATGTACATGTTAATAATACTCAGATTTTTGTTTATATCATTGTGATTGTGATAGCTCCCATATGACAAAACGTGTGCATTAATTTTCACAATACAATACAAATTAGGAGCAGCAATCTCCCTGACCCACCAACTCTTCAGGGACAGCCACTACTCTGAGATGAATCACAAGTTTCCCAACTCAGGCACAACAAGTTTACATTAATCCATCGTAAAGGGGCATTACCAAGCACCACCTTGTATCAATTACTGGAACTGTTGCTTGAATGCTTGTGTAACTGCAACCAAACTTCGACACTGTCGATGTGAGAGTATTCAATCCATTTGCAGCCATCACTCAAACCAAGTAAACAACATTTGATCGTATAATATCTGTAACGAGTTTCTCTTTCCCTGAAATCATAACCACCAAAACAGCGGAGTCTACCAGATACAAAACTAAAAGACGAGAGCTAAACATCACTCGTACTTATCATCCCAAACGATTTTACTAAGTTATTATTGAATGGATATCACCCGAAAGTGAGGTTCTTATTTATTGTTTTACATGTATTGGAATTCAGGAATTGATCAATTCCAACAACATTGATCAAACAGTGGTATGCTTTTTGGTAATGAGATCTATAAATTTGACAGCAACCTTAAAAGAATTGATTGCGGCTAGAGAGCTAAGGCCAGCCAGTGAAAGTTTATCTCCACCTGCAACATCTGAGATACCGCGGAACACTATGCATGGTACTGCATTCGAAAGTGATGTCTGCACAACAGAAAATATTGAGCATCAGCAGTAAAAAAAAAAAAAAAAAATGTCAGGCGACTTGGATAAGAAATTCTGTGCTGAAATGGGAATTCACTGACCAACACAACAGCAGCACTCTCTTCATCTGCTGTTGATATGCTGAATTCGTTGAAAAGGAACTTTGCATAGGCCTCATTAGCCAAGAACACATTGGCTGTTGAACCCCTTAGTCCGAATGTCACTTTTGGTACCTTGGGCGCGCAAAGACTCTGATTCACACACCGTTGCAAATGCATTCCCTGCCAATTGTCCCAAATTCCGTTGGAACCCACTGGGATCATGTCTTAGAGAAATAGCAGATAATTTGGGCTTAGAGAAGGTACTGCACCTGTAGCTTCTTAGCAATATTATACCAATGAGAGTCAACTGGATACCAGAACAGCTCCTGCATTGCTTGCTGATTAGTGTAGAGCTGCACTGGGGTGAACTGTATCTTGTTCAGTAAATTTTCTCCTTCTTGAGGAAGATTATAAGCTCCAAATCTCATTTCTTTAGGAGTCTTCTCTGTTGATCCGAATTCCTTGATACCACGAACAATAAAATTAAATATCACAAGTAAACAATCATAGAAGATTTACTACAGGAAGCCAAAGTAGAGGGTCGTTCTTCCTGAAAGAATTAAAAGTGTCTTAACGAACTTAACTTACCAGCCATTTCCAGGAGCTGGTAAATGCAAAAAACTCTGGGACGCCAACATCACCAACATTCATTGAAGAATTAGTGCCCCCTGCAATTCCGTAATGAACGATTCCCTTGATATCAAAAGCTTGAAGAAGAGCTTGGACTGTAAGAGCTGCATTTACCTGAGCATCCCGAGATATATCATCATTAATGGCGAGGGAACGTGTTTTGTTAGCAAAACGGAAATACGTCGTCGTTAAACTCAGGGACTTACTGTTTGCTCCCCTGTCATGACATATATCACATCCACATTTCTGATTTTCCCAATGTTGAAATTCCTACCTGCTCACACAATACACAGTAACTCAATCAAACAACATTACGTAAATAGCCGCATCATTCATCAGCTCTACCCGCCTTTGAGGCACTAAGTTCAGAAGTAAAATTCTACTCTACTGTGGCAGCATAGCCAGTCAAAACGGAAAAAACTCGTCGGGTACAAGGTTAGTATATGTGGTAAAAAAAAAAAAAAAAAGACAACCCTTTGCAGATCCCTGCGAACTACGAGTGCAATGCAAAACAAATTTCTTAATCTGGATTAACAATATTTAACAAGTGAAGCGATCAAAATACATAATTCAAATAAAAATTTAAGCATGGACTTATAGAACGAAAGAACGAGGCGTTGACCTGGACTACGAACGTGAAAAAACAGTGGAGTGTACCTGAAAGTTGGACGACTGGGAAGTTGGAGTTGGGTACAAAAAGACCAGAAGCTTGAAGAGGAGTTTCTTCAGCAGGAAAAGCTAGAACAAGTCCGATGTACGGACCACCACGACGATTTATCTTATCCACAACCTCGCGCATCGGATGGTTGGATTTCAGCTGCACACTCTGCTGCACCATCATTGTCATCATCAGAAACACCACCACTGTTCCATATCCAACGGCCATGATTTGTGGAGGCTCCGAGGAAGTTGGATCAGTGATTGCAGAGAGATGAGTGGTGCAAATTATCTGACAGATGCACTGGCACATGTACATATATATTAATAATACTCAGATTTTCTGTATATGTGATGTGATTAGATAACTCCCATATGAGAAAACGTGTTCATTACTTTTCACAATACAATGTCGGAGCAGCAATCTCCCAGTCCCACCAACTCTCCATGAATCACAAGTTTCACAACCAATGGTATTTAATTCAAATCAGGTACAACAAGTAGAGGTTTATATCAATCCGTCGTAAAGGGGCATTAGCATTACCATGCACCAACTTATATCAATTATTACTGGAAGTGTTACTCGAATGCAAGTGTAACTGCAGCTAAACTACGACAATGTCGAAGAGAGATCGATTCAGTGGAGCCATGAAAACCCAGAGTATCAATCCATTTGCAGCCATAACTCAAACCAGTAAACAATATTTGAACATATGATATCTGTAACGAGTTTCTCTTTACCTGAAACCATAACTACCAAAACAGTAGAGTCTACAAGATACAGAACTAAAAGAAAAGAGCTAAATATTATCAAACAAGTACCAGGCAAAGTACCAAGCTACAAGCAAATAAGAACATAGAGTCGAATTGTTTTTAATTGATCACATTTGAAATGCTTGCTCCAGCGGACAACTAAACATGCTGTCGACATCCTCAGCCTTGCGATGACATGCTTCACCCGTCAGAAAAAGAAACTCAGAGTCACCAACACTGAATACTGCAGCCATTACAATAGCTTCAGTCCTCCCGTCACATCGTCAACCATGTCAGCAGGTCCTGATAGAATAATATCATCAGATAAACCAGCATGGAGATTATAATAAAATTAAACAGGTATCCAACTCCAGACATATATGATGGGAGACTCATGCTTACCAATTATGGCCATGACTGTTCGAGAATCTGCAGAAATAGAAGTGAAGGCAGTGTTATAGTTCATTTAAAAACACATAGGAACTGTAAAAAGCTGATTTACGATGCCCACGTGAAGCAAGGCATAATGTTTAAAAGCACCTGCACTCTCCATATGTAAACCTAGACAGCTTCGTACTATCTAGCAATGCTGAAAACTAGGAAAAAAAGAAAAGGAAGACCACATCTAGAAAATCAACTAAACCACTGTCAAACACATTAGAGAGATTTCCTCCCCCATTAATCGCTCATTACTCCTAGTCCACACCAGATAAAGAGACTTCCAGAAAACATGGCATTTGCAAGCTAAAGTTCAGCTGAGCTCTGAGGTGCTTCTACGAAATAACGCAGACCAAAATGATATCAGGTTATAAGCAAGGTGATACAACATTACAATGCACACCATTGTCCTAGCTCTTGAATCGCTAGTTATCCCATGAGAGACATATACACAGTGACAAGGTTATGTTTCTTTATGAACGAAATGCTGATAACCTATAACATCATGAACAAGATGAGAAACTTACTGGGTGCTATTTGCGTTCTTCCAGCGTCTACTGTTATATGTGTGGGCAAATGCGTAGACTTGGCCCTTCCCTGTACCCAGAATAAAGTTCAAGTGAGAAGGAAACTACCAAGGTCAATTGATGATCCAGATATGAAGCATCATAACTTGGGTAAAAACCACATAATGCAAACTACAATAGTAAATAACACTTCATTGCTAGTGATAGAGGAGGTGGTGAACATAGATAAGGAAAAAACAAATTTACCAAATCATCTACCTCAAGATAGACTATAAATCACAGATATGATTATGCAATACCAGCAGAGACGTCAAAATATAAGCTAAGGAAACCATCCCAGGAACGGTTTCAGGTGGGATAATAGTTGAACACTGGAGAAGAGGGAGGAACTGACAAACGCAACCCGGGGAAAATAATAAATGAAGTACAGCCCAATTTAATTGTTCACAGTAACAAGCAAAAGATGCAGGGAACGTGGAGGTGAGAAAAGATCGGTCAAACTGGCTAACACATAACCGATCTTTAGCATAAGATCAACAAACAGGTAACCACAGAAGGCTGAGCATTGGTCTGCCAGCCCCATGTCTAAAGCTATCATTAACATTCTCACTATTTCGTTCTTCATTCACGAGGAGACAGGGATAAAGCAGAAACAGCCTTTGTTTTCTTATATTTAAGGATCAAACTTATAACTATGAGAAAACACAAACAGTAATATACCTCATTCTGGAGACAGAACTCTTAAATTCTAACAGACATAGTACCTATACAAAGCTATAACAACACCCATAAATCCAAAATGACGCGGACACCCTCATGGAAAATCGTCTATTCCTCAAGGCATGAGAATCAACCAATGCTATTCCACTAATAAATCATATGATGCCACAAAGGAAATTATTACGAAAAGGTCCATCATTTTGTACATAGGAGATTTGTGTAGTGGTCTGACCTGTAGAGCTAGCATCTCCTCCTCGTTTTCAGTTTTGACAACCACTTTAACCTGACCGCACATCTCCCACCTGCATATGCACAAAGACACACACAGTCACACACACACAGAATCAATCAATCAATAATAATGTCTAAAAATCGCAAAACGAGAAACACTTCATGAAGTTCAAAAATCAGACCTATTGAGCGCTTTGGGTGCTCTATTGTGTAGCTTCTTGTAGAGGCCGAGTGTGGCATGACTAAAAGAAGAAAAACAAAAACGATAAGTTAGACGATCCAATTCAGCAGATTAATCGATTACCATACAAGTAAAAGGATGAGTAAAAGTCATAGTGGGTGGGGGTACCTGCATTGAGCAGCAATCTTGCCTTTGCCCATCTTAAGGTCATTCCTAACTACCAAAACCATTTTGAAATCCTTGAGGATTTCAGCTAGCTTTTCAATCTCAAGTGGAGGCTTCTTGTTGGTTACGCTTTGTTTAGTTGAGTTTGCAGAAGCAACTCCAACGACACGAGGTTGTCGGCGACCACCAATAAAGCAACCGAAAGCAATGCAGCCAGCTCCAATTAGGAGCGCACTAAGCCATGTCAAGTCCATTCAACACTGATCACTTGTTTCGGAACTAATTTATGTGATTCTAGTATTCTACAAGCTTTGCAATTGGACCCCACTCAGTAATTTGATTATTTAATACTAAACCCAAAAATAAATAATAATCATCAAAGCTTCAACAACAAGTCGAGGAATTAATTTGGCAAGGAATTAGATAAGAAAACAAATAGCGATACAAAAAGAAGGCAAATACCTGGAAATTAATATGGCGAGAAGAGGAGAAGGAATTTTTAAAGGGAGTGTGAAGTTATCGTCATTATCAAGAATCAATAAAATGATATGGTCGTCGTCGTCTCCGGGGAACTTCGCCTGAGCGTGCTCCCCACGCACACCGATTCACTCCAATTCGCCGGATTTATTTTATTTATTTACTTTTGGGGGAAAGGAAGAGCTGCACCGGATAAAGGGGAGATACGGGAATATATTACGGAGTACTACCCTCCGAGTTCCGACCGACTTTTACTCCTCCATAGAAAAGCCCAATATTAAACTGATCGGATGACTCGTCGATTCGTAAAGTTGGAAAGCCCAATACGTGATCGAGTACCCGTTTACTAAAAGTCGGTATAACTCATATGCACCTATCGTTGTGTCATGTGCTATTCTTTTAGGGTTCCTTTCTTCATTATGGACCGTCCATGTTCTGCTTGTTTGCGGGTTTTGCTGGAGATATTATTGGGCACCATGCAGTTTCTTGTGTTGGTGTCATGACCATCAAGCATCGTCACAATGCAGTTCGCGACACTCTTGTGGACGTCTGCTATTGGTGCGGGATCTAGACTGGTAAAGAGGTTGACATTGGGCTTGTTGACGATGATGGCAGGCCTTTTCGTCCTACGGATGTGCTGTTGTATATGTGGGATGGTGAGCGTGACGTGTGCGTCGACTTGACTAGTTCTTCACCCTTAACTCAGACGAGTTTGGTTGGTTTTGAACCTGACGGGGTTGTGTGTGTTACGGCCCAACATACGCGTACTAAGTATGAGGATTGGTGCGCTGCATTGGGTTATGCCGTCCTCCCTTTCCCCTTCTCTTCATTACGAGAATTGGAGTTAGGTGTTATTGTTCTGCTTTCGTGGATTCAGCGGTACTCGAGCACGCTAGACATTGTGCGCAGGCTGCGGCACATATTTTCACTCGTATTGGTTGTTCCACAGCCAAGGGTGTGGGGCCCAAATTGTTCCGAGACTCCCTACCAACTCCTTGTAATTCCTTACTTTTAATTAATAATATCACAAGCGTTTAATCTCAAATATTGATGCTATATTTTACGAATAACTAACCATGCACCATAGTAATCAAATCCTTCTATATTATTAAAGGAGGCTTTTGTAGAGCTCTCACAACGACCGGACATTATTATTAAAGGAGGCTTTTGTAGAGCTCTCACAACGACCGGACATTATTAGAGAGTTTGGTTAATATTATATTGAAATATATAGCGAACATGATCTTGAGTAGGACTCTACGACTCTACATAATATATTTTAAATCTTATATTACATTATTTAATAATGTATCCTAATTTATTTATTTTTGAAAGGAAAAATGTATCCTAATTTTTAGTACTAAATGTATACTAATTAATTAAATCTTCTATGATAAGAAATTTGATTAACATATTACATCCTAAAATCCTACGTATCAAACACCAACCTAAATACACTAAACCTTGATATCTTCTATTGGTCTTAGAGCTGCTGGTAATTGGTATCAATGATAGATAGATTGTTGTAATTGGTATCAATGCTAGATAGATTGTTGTAGTTAGGATGAATCCTACGTACATATACTATGGGGTTATCCAAAAGAAACAAAGAGAATATGGGGTTAAACCTTATTTAATTAAAACGTGGTTATTATAATAATAAGATTAATTACAATACAATCTCATGTACATAATGATTCATATTACACGTGAATTCCTCACTAATGTGAACCGACCGCCAGAATTTAAGGAACCATAGATGTTTGGTAGTCTTATCTTACGTATGTAAACCATAGTTTAGAACTTTTAGTAGGACATATCTTGAGAGTTAAGGACATTGAGTAGGACACATGCATGTTTTATGATAATTGGTAATTGGTTATCTTAATACATTTATATAAGCCTTTTTTTGAGGTCAATACATTTGTAAGTCTTAGCTAGAAATTTTGATTATGGATCCTATATATACGCCTCTATAACGGAATATGTGTAGGTTTCATATATATATTTTGTAGATCGCCACATTTCTCCAGCTGTTACATAAGAGAAAAAATAGATATAGTTGTTGTTTTCTTTCTCAAGATTTAGTTTCAATTCGAGGTCGTAAGAAACTTCATAAGAAATGTTATGTAATCTCAAATATAATCAGACTACTAGAAATAATTTTATCAAGCTAGGACTAGGGCTACTACTTTTTATTTGACTTTAATTTTATCACATTTGATAGATATCGTTATTATGAGACCCGTGCATTGCACGGGCCTTCATCCTAGTCTTCTCAAAATTTTACCACAAAAACTTTGCATGCGCTTATTTGGATTGAGGGTTGGTTAGTTATTTAAGGGGGGTTGCTAAACGTAACCTAAAAATTACTAGCGTAACCTATTTTTTCCAATTTTTTTCTCCATTTACCCTTAATGATGTATTCCTCAACAACTCTTATAATTAGCGTGTTCATTAGTTTCACAATATTTGACATTAGATATGATCCCAATGTAAATGATCACAATTAATTTTTAATCTTTTTGATTTCAGTCCATTGATTAATCAATTAACTTGTGCAAATCTAATTTTAAATTAGTTGATGAATTAGAATTTCAATGAAGATGTTTTCTACAAATGAAAATCAATGCAAAAGTAGCACACAACAAAAAGCAAGACCTTTGATTTGATGAAAACTATCGTGGTTGACGAATAAAAATAGAGAAAGAAATTGATAAGAAATTAATTAGAAATGAAGTATAATAAATCAGGAGGAACGAAAAAAAAAAAAAAAAAAAAAAGGAACGTATATAGCCATACCGATGATGAAAAATTGAAGATCAAGAAGAGAATTAGAAGGGGGTACAAAATGTAAATTTGAGAGATATAGAGGTAATATGGGTATTTACATAGGTTACGTTAGTATTAAAAAGGTTACGTTTAGCAATCATGTTATTTAAGTGCCTTCACTATACTTTGCCCGATGAGGCTAGCGTGTGCTTTTTTCCGACGTTGGGTACTTATTAACATATTCCATGTTGAATACGACAAAAATATAAGTCATCTTTTTGTTCCAATGTCATTTTGTGCCAATAACAAACAACTAATCAGAATATTATCATAAACGTCGTGAGTGCCCTTGGATATTTACAAGGGCTAATTCCCGTGTATTAGGGACTTTTAAGCTCATCCCTTTTCACCAGCCATTAAGGCGAGTGCGGTATCGGCCAGTTTGAGGAACCAAACACCAGATTTTCAAGTGTAAAACCAAAACACATAATGTGATCTACAAGTGCTCTCGCAAAAACTTGAGCCATTTTGTTCAAAACTATAATGTGCTAAAAAGTTGAGTTACTTCGGTTTGGTCTGGGTTAGACACTTATTGAAGTGGTTTAACATCCTCAAAACATTTTCTTCAAAAAAAAAAAAAAAAAAACGGAAAATTCACGTGGTGTCTCCAAGGTTTACCATTTTGTGCGTGATGTCCTTATGTTTGAAACTTGTACATTATAGTGTCCCTAAGGTTTGCAAATCGCGGTACGTGGTTGTAGAAGGCTAAAAATGATCAGCCAATTAAAATGTGCCACGTAAGAGTTGAAAAGTCAGAGTTGACTATTTGGCTGACCAATCATAATGAGCTTACGTCATTTATAAGTGGTCAATCAGAAAACGCCACGTGTCTCATGTGACTCATCGTTGGAGATGGACAACTCGGTGTTGATTCTCAATTACGGGGATTAAATAATAATTATCTTTTGTTTAGATAGTTATTAAATTGTAATTATCCTTTAAAGATGACATTCTCCCAGTGAAACTCTGAGAGATAGAGTTTTGAATTGGCTACACCTCCAGGAGATGTACTCCATCTGACTCTCTCACCTCTCCACTATAAATAGAGGAGATCAGGAAGTCCACAGATGATCACAAAAATTTCATAGAAGATCATCAGAAAACCCTGAAGTCCACCCAAAACCTCTACTAAGAGAAATCAAGTTTTCGGAGTCGTCTGAAGAATACGAGTGGAGATCTACGAAGACCTTCAAGTCCAGATCTCAAAAGTCAAGTCAAATCCATATTCGAGACCAAGCTACAACAAGCCCTCGAAGTCAAGTCAAGGGGAGGATTAATCAAAGGAGTCAATTCTATTTCATAGAATTACCCCAGAGACTGTACACGATTAAATTTTAAACTAATAAAATATTACTTTGTTTTCCTATTTTGTCGCAAGTACAAAATTTGTGTTTACAAATTTTTGGTGAACCCGACGTGAAAGTCTCTGCCTTTCATCTTTTTCTCCACAAGAAATCAACAGTCAATTTCAATGGCGCCAAAGAGGAGTTCATCTCAAGCCCTTGAAGATTTGAGCAATGCCGGAGGAAACCCTAGCAAAAGCCAATCCGGAGCCTCAGAAAGAGATACTACAAGGAGAGCTGCTTTCACTGCTGCCGCAGAAAGACTGCGATCTACTTCAGTATCTGCAAAAGGAGGGCGAAGAGCCGCTAGGTCAACCTCAGATGCAAGCTTGCCGATCCAGGCTTACATGCCTAAATCTTGCCGAATTCCTGCTCAAAAGGACACTACAAGCCACTCATCCGGATCAGGAAGGAGGGTGAATGAAATCTCTGTCTTTGGTTCGACATCCCCAACTCAACCAGAAGGAGCTACTTCGTCCTCGCTGCAACAAATTCTCGGCGAGACAGGAGAAGGATATACGGTGCATACCAGTCCAATATTCGACTCATTCACTATCCAAATGGAGGATGAGGACGAGACGACAAGCAACCACTCTCACTCATCTCCTATCAAAGACCTGGAGATGGAGTCTGGGTATTTTGGTTCTGGGTCTTTTGATTCTTTCGCAGCCCCAGTCAACACGATTGGAGCAGATTTTGAAGAACGGATGGCTGAGTTGCAGAGAACCGTTGAAAAACTCGCAAAGGAGAATGAAGAAAATGAAGCTCGGATGAAGCTCAAGGACAAGCAAATTGAAGTCCTTATGAAGAAATTAAGCGAGCGTTCCCAAGGCAACGAAAGTGACCACGAGAGCGAGAATTCTCAGGGTTCGGTCAAAGGCATTCCCAAGGGCGCATCTAATATATCTTTGACCACCGAGCAACTACAAGAGTTAGTGGCAAACACTATCAAGACTCAACTGGGTATAGGGTTTCATGCAAATCATCATTATGTGAAGCCCTACACAAAGAGGATTGATAGCCTACGGATGCCCACTGGCTATCAGCCCCCCAAATTTCGACAGTTTGATGGAAAGGGTAACCCGAAGCAACACGTTGCCCATTTCATCGAAACATGCAATACGGCTGGCGCCGAGGGCGATCAATTGGTGAAACAGTTTGTCCGTTCACTTTGCGGTATAGCAATTGATTGGTATACGGACCTACCATCAGAATCCATTGACAATTGGGAACAATTGGAAAGTGAGTTTCTCAACCGATTCTACAGCACCAGGAGGATTGTCAGCATGACAGAGTTGACAAATACCAAGCAATGGAAGGATGAGCCAGTAATAGACTACATCAACCGCTGGCGTTCCTTAAGTCTAGAATGCAAAGATCGATTGTCTGAACCTTCCGCAGTCGAGATGTGCATTAATGGCATGCATGTGGAATTACTCTACATACTAAAGGGGATCAAGCCAAAATCATTCCCAGATCTAGCTACTATGGCTCATGACATGGAGATCACGATCGCTAGTCATGGAGGTCGGCTATTCCACAACTCTGATGCAAGAGTAGAAAAGAAGGAGTACAAGAGAAACGACAAGACTTCTAAAAAGGAAGCCATGACGATCACTACTACTTCTACAAAACCTGTCAAGATTTCGACAAATCCGAAGTATCAAAAGAAGGAAGAGTCATCTTCAAAAGAGGTAAAGAGAAGCCGACCGACCTTGAAGGAGCTTCTAGCAAAGAAGTATCCTTTTGAAAATTCAGAGCTTTCTGGAATGTTAGATGCGTTACTTGAAAACAAACTCATCGAACTACCAGAGCCGAAGCGTCCCGAAGATGCTGGAAAGACTGATCACCCCAAATATTGCCGCTACCATAGGGTGATAAGTCATCCAATTGAAGATTGTGTGACGCTTAAAGAGAAGATTATGGAGTTATCCAGAGATGGGAAGATATTACTGGAGAGCGAGTCTGCAGCGACTAACCAAATATCAGTCATTGATGAATCCTGCGAGCCCCCTACAAGAGCAACACATCTTAAGGGTGTTAAAGGGACCAACCATCAAAAATATTGTCATTATCACAAACGGACAAGTCATTCAACAAAGGATTGTACGATGTTGAAAGAGAAGCTAACAATCCCTAGTGAACAATCAACTAAGTTCTGCTTGATACAATTCGGTACTCTGGAGCCCGTCATGATAAAGATTCCGATTCAAAATTGGCCAAAACATGAAGAAAAGTCTTCCTTGATCCCACAAGAAGATGATGACCAAGGATGGACTTTACTTACAAGGAGGAGGTCGAAAAAGCAAGTCATGACTCGACCACAAGCACTAGTGGCTCTACCTCATGCCAAAGCAAATGAAGAAATCAAGAAAGTGTCTCGCATCAACAACAGGCAAAGGGTAGTGAAAGAAAAAGAACAAATTTCACCAAACGACCTTCTTGAGCAACAACGCCCTGAAATCCTGCTTTTGGAGGATTTCTTTCCGAAGAATTACTTCAATGCAGTTGATGTCAATACAATCTCATTTATCAATGACGAAGAGGATAAGCATGATAATCCTGAAGGCAACGAATCCTCGAAGGCGACCACTCACGTCCCGAATGCCAAAAGGGATGCCAAAATCCTTGCTGCTCTTGGGTCAATCCCTTCGCAGATGAAATGGAGACAAACTTTCGGACTCCCAGAAGACATTCGCCAATTGCTGGCCCTAGCCCTATCTCATCCAGAAATGTTCTCTGAAGAGTTAAAGGACGACAATGAAGACGCTGAAAATTCAACAAAATGTGCCGCTTGTAACGCAGCAGCTTCGGCGTTGGCTTTCACCGATGAAGATCTCTTGCTAGGATCTAAACCACACAACCGTCCTTTGTTTGTATCTGGGTATATTAGGGAACAGAAAGTCAAGCGCATTCTAGTTGATGGAGGATCAGCTGTCAACATTATGCCGAAAGCCACCATGAGCGAGTTAGGCATTGACATTGAAGAGCTCGCAAAAAGTTTTATGATGATCCAAGGATTCGACCTCAATAGTCAGCGTGCGGTTGGCATGATTCGATTGAAGCTTGACATGGGCGAACTTGCGTCAAGTACGTTGTTCCACGTCATTGATGCTAAAACATCCTACAAGTTACTGCTTGGAAGGCCATGGCTTCATGAGAATGGTGTCGTTGCTTCAACTCTCCACCAATGCATGAAGTACTATCGTGATGGCGTAAAGAAGATCAATGGAGACGCCAAGCCATTTAGTAAAGCCGATTCTCACTTTGCTGATGCCAAGTTCTTTGTAGAAGGGGCCATGTCGGGCGAAATCTTGCCATCTTCCATTCAATCAACGGGCAAGGGAACTGCTGCAAAAAAGAGTAACGATGTTACCCCCAATAAAGAGGAGCAATCTGACAACAAAGACAAGACAAAGTTGTCGATCGCAACTCCATCAGTCGAAAAGACCAAGTCATCAACAACTGTCATTGTTCCTATCTTGCGTTATGTCCCAAAATCTCTCCGTAAGGAAGGACAATCTCCACTTACAGAGTACCATAGAAAAGAAGGATCAAACACGCAAGACGACAAGAAAGGTCAACAAATTCTAAAAGATGAAGCCATTCTCCCGATAGCCAAATCGACTGGAGGTAGGCTCATCAAGGCTCCCTTGAATTCCTCATTCTCCAAGACGAAAGCCGAAAGTAGTGTCAAAGGTGTCAACAAAGGTAGATTTGATGCCAAAGCTTATAATCTACTAGCGAAATCCGGATATGACTTTGACAATCCAATCCCTTTGGGCCAAGTCATTGACATACATCCACATGGTCTCAATGAGACACAGAAAAAAGTCTACGAATTTGAAGGAAGTTTGAGTTCGTCAAAAGCTGGATTAGGCTACAAAGCTCCTCCACCTGTCAAGATCTATGTTAGGAGAAAGGAGAATCGTTCAGCTGCACAGTATATAACCGCTAATGAGATGGAAGAAAGCGAAGGTGAAAACAATGTAACTCACCCTCAACTTGTTTCCGTCTTTGACAGGATTCTCCCTTCGATCTGTGAATCTGCATCCGCAGCCTTGAGCCGAGTTGGAGGTCCAAAATCACCTTCAAACTCCGATATATTGGGAGAACGAGAACCCTCAGTCTTTAATAGATTGGGAGAAAGAGAACCTTCGGTATTTAGCAGGTTAGGCGAACATCAACCTTCGGTCCTTAAAAGACTAGGCGAACATCAACCTCCAGTTTTTAAGCGTGTTGGCAAGCCTGAAGTGTCGGTATTCACAAGACTAGGAGGACGCCTCACCAAAGAAGTTAGGCCTCTCAAATCAAAGGAACAAGTCCTCACACGTAGAATGTCGGGCTTTTCTCTTGGTAAGAAGAAGTATCGTCGGTCCCAAGGGAGGGAGATGAAAACGATTGGAAGTAACGATTTCAGAAGCGTCATTCCACCCAGGATGAAGCGCTTGGAAGTAGTAGAGATCACCAATGTCGAGCCCCTACAAGCAAAAAGTCGATTGGTGGTTTTTACAAACCAAAAGAAGTTAGTTCAAGAAGAGATGTTGGAAGAAACGACGTCCTGTGGTCATGTTACAGCTCAAGCAATTCATGACCAAGGTTCTGAAATCGAGGAAGATAAAGCTCCAACAACTCTTGAAGATGGAGTGCAAACAACGGTCGACAATCTCAAGGAGTTGAATCTCGGAACTATGGATGAACCTCGACCTGTTTTTATAAGTGAACTTGTCTCTGAAGAGGAGGAAAAACAATACTTCGAATTACTCTTAGAGTACAAGGACGTTTTTGCATGGAACTACACTGAAATGCCAGGGCTCGACCCAAAAGTCGCTGTCCATCGTCTCGCAATCAAAGGAGGCGTTAGTCCCAAGAAACAATCTCAACGACGGTTTAGGCCAGAGTTAGTACCCGAGATCGAAGCCGAAGTCAACAAACTCATTGATGCTGGCTTTATTCGTGAAGTGAAGTATCCGACATGGATTGCAAACATAGTCCCAGTTAGAAAGAAGAATGGGCAACTTCGCGTTTGTGTCGACTTTCGTGACTTAAATGAAGCATGTCCGAAAGACGACTTCCCACTGCCAGTCACTGAGTTGATGATTGATGCTACAACTGGCCACGAAGCTCTTTCGTTCATGGACTGCACTGCTGGCTACAATCAGATTCTCATGTCACCCGAAGATCAAGAGGCGACCGCCTTTCGCACACCCAAGGGAATATTTTGTTACAAAGTCATGCCTTTTGGCTTGAAAAATGCTGGCGTTACATACCAAAGGGCGATGCAAAATATTTTTGAAGACATGATGCACAAGACGGTAGAATGCTATGTAGATGATCTTGTGGTCAAGTCAAAACAAAGATCCCATCATTTACAAGATCTTCGTCAAATTTTTGAAAGACTTCGAAGATGTCAACTCAAGATGAACCCACTCAAGTGTGCTTTCGGAGTAACGTCTGGGAAGTTCCTAGGTTTTGTAGTGCGCCATAGAGGAATCGAGATCGATCAAACGAAGATTAAGGCAATTCAAGAAATGCCACCGCCTCGGTCGCTAAAGGAACTTCGTGGTCTACAAGGTCGTCTTGCTTACATTCGAAGATTCATTTCCAATCTTGCTGGACGTTGTCAACCTTTTAGCCACCTCATAAAGAAGGACACTCCTTTCGAGTGGGACAATACATGTCAAAATGCGTTTGATAGCATAAAGAAGTATTTAACAAGTCCTCCAGTCCTCGGAGCTCCTATTCTTGGAAAGCCGCTCATTCTCTACATCGCCGCGCAAGAAAGATCGTTGGGGGCATTATGTGCACAAGAGAATAATGAAGGAAAGGAGACGGCCCTATACTATTTGAGTCGCACGCTTGTTGGAGCTGAGCTGAATTACTCGCCAATCGAGAAGATGTGTCTGGCTTTAGTTTTCGCCATCCAGAAACTAAGGCATTACATGCAAGCCTATACCGTGAAAGTGATCTCCAGAGCCGATCCAATCAAGTACATACTTTCAAGGCCGGTCCTTTCTGGGAGACTAGCAAAGTGGGCTGTGTTGATCAAGCAATATGACATCATCTACATCTCCCAAAAAGCTGTAAAGGGACAAGTGTTGGCCGACTTCTTAGCCGACCATCCTATACCTGACGAATGGGAGATTTCTGACGATCTCCCAGGCGAAGATGTTTTCCTTGTCGAAATAATCCCTACATGGGAAATGTACTTCGATGGTGCTGCAAGACACGATGGTGCAGGCGCTGGAGTTATCTTCGTATCTCCTGAAAAACACATTCTTCCGTATTCTTTCGCACTCACAAACTTGTGCTCAAATAATATGGCAGAATACCAAGGTTTGATCATGGGTCTAGAGATGGCTCTCGAGATGGGAATTACAGAATTGGATGTCTATGGCGACTCTCAATTGGTGATTAACCAACTCTTGGGCGATTACGAAGTTAAAAAGGAAGATTTGATGCCATACCACAAGTATGCTACTGGATTGCTTGACAAGTTCAATGTTGTCAAATTAGCTCATGTTCCAAGAAGTGCCAACAAGATGGCCGACGCCCTTGCAAATCTCGCAGCCACTTTGGCACTGGGGGCAGAAGGAGCTACGAACGTACCAGTATGTAATCGTTGGATTGCCACTCCTTTCAGAGAAGAGTTTCAAGATTCAAGTGATGATGAATTTGAGGAAGATGATAAAGAAGAAGTTGGAAGTATCTCTGTCTACCAAATTGACAAAGAAGATTGGCGCCAACCACTCATAGACTTTCTCAAACATAAGAAACTCCCTGATGATCGAAGACACAAGGTTGAAATCCGTCGTCGTGCTCCAAGATTCGTCTACTTCAAGGATACACTTTATAGGCGTTCATTTGATGGACTCTGGCTTCGATGCTTAGGAGATGAGGAGTCAAAAACAGCAATCGACATGGCACATTCAGGAGTATGTGGTGCCCACCAATCTGGCCCAAAACTCTATGAACGAGTCCAAAGAATGGGTTACTATTGGCCAAAAATGATACATGATTGTCTAGAGTATGCAAAGAAGTGCAAAGCTTGTCAATTCCACTCAAACTGGATTCATCAACCTCCAGAGCCGTTGCATCCTACAGTCGCGTCTTGGCCATTCGAAGCTTGGGGCCTCGACATCGTTGGTCCCATTACACCAAATTCCTCAGCGCAACATGCATACATCTTGGCTGGCACTGATTACTTCTCGAAATGGGCCGAAGCGGTTCCTTTGAGAGAAGTGAAGAAGACGAACGTCGTGGAATTTCTCAAATCAAACATCATCTACAGATATGGTGTGCCGCGACGGATCATTACTGATAATGGCAAGCAATTCTTCAACAAGTCGGTAACTGCTCTTTGCACCGAATTTAAGATGGTGCAACACAAGTCTTCCATGTACAATGCTCCTGCGAACGGTTTGGCGGAGGCATTCAATAAGACTCTTTGTAATCTTGTAAGCAAAGTCGTTAAAGGTTCCAAACGGGATTGGCATGAGAAGCTTGGAGAAGCCTTATGGGCATATAGAACAACCTACAAGACAGCAACTCAAACAACCCCTTACGCTTTGGTGTATGGTGTAGAAGCTGTCTTACCGTTGGAGCTCGAAATTCCGTCATTGCGAATTGCCATCCGAGAGGGTCTCACGGAAGAGGAAAATGATAAACTTCGGCTTGCAGAGTTGGAAGCCCTTGATGAGAAGAGGCTAGAGGCGCAGCAGAAGTTGGAATGTTATCAAGCTCGATTGTCACGAGCTTTCAACAAGAAAGTCCGGCCGCGTTCCTTTAAAGTGGGTGATCTTGTCCTTGCTGTTCGAAGACCAATTATCACCTCTCATAAAAACAAGAGCAAGTTCACTTCCAAGTGGGACGGTCCTCACGTAATTCAAGAAGTTTACACTAGTGGAGCTTACAAGATTGCTGACGGTAAGGGAAGGCAAATCGGACCCATCAACGGCAAATTTTTGAAGCGTTACTACGCATAAGTTGAAGAGCTGTTATGCTCCAGGGTACGAGCCTAAACTGCACCACCAAAAAAAAAAAAAAAAATATACACCAAATAAATGAACTACGTCTGGCTTGATCTTGCAAATTGACATCCTGTCATCTTGTAAGTACGTAGGCAGCTTGAGTAAACATTTTACTCCAAGTCCAGCCGCCCCTTCAAAAAAAATCCACATCTCTATACCTTTCAAAAAAAAAACTCACATTTCCATGCCTCCAAAAAAAAAACATCCACACTTTTCAAAAAAAAAAAAAAAAAAAAAAAAAAAAAAAAAAAAAAAAAAATCAAAAAAACAAAACCTTCACATTTCCACAAAAAAACCCACTCCTAGCCCGCACGAGTCTAAACTGTGAACGGCTAAATCAACCACAAAAAAAAATCCACTCCTGGCCCGCATGAGTCTAAACTGTGTACGGCTAAATCAAACAAAAAAAAAAGGCCTTTGGATTCAAGTTGGTTTGCATTGCAATGGCATTCATACGGGTTCTCAAAAGAGCAAATCAGATTTCAAGTGCCGAAGAAGTATAAGAAGAAAGTCATTACAAGTGTCTCGAAGCTAGCAAGAAATGTCAAAAGTATAATGAAAAAGAAATGGAAGCTACTATAGGGCTGCTTTAAAATCTTTTTTTTCTTGTCCTCCACGATCTTCTCAATCTCTTTCAAGGCAGTTACTTCTCTCTCATGCACGACAGGAGTGGACTTCAGTTCTTTTAACTTTTGCCTTGAAGATTCAATTGACGCTCGAGATGAAGATATTGCTTCAAGGCGCTCTTGTTGATGTCCCTTCAGTTCTGATTGTTTCTCACGAAGAGTACGAAGAGATTCCTCCAAGGCAATTTCTTCCTTTTCCATTGCGGCGAGTTCCTTCTTACACTTTTCTTCATAGCATAAAGCTTCCTCAAGTGAAGTCTGTGCATATTTCAGATTAGCTTCCGCAACAGAGACATCTTGGGCTATCTGGCTACTGGTACTCCTTCCTGAAATTCCTTTTTGGAGTAAGAGAAAAGCTCGCACGTCTGCAGCATAATCGTCAACGGTCTTTTGAAGAGAGGATGGATCTCCACCAATTTGCTCAATAAGGCTATATGATTCATCAGCACCCTTCCTCACCTTCTCAACTTCAGCATAAGGAGCTTTTATCAAATCCTCAAGTAAGGAGTTTTGCAGTGCTGTTATAGCCTTTTCTCGACCTCTACTATACACATTGGAAGGGTGGAAAGTGGAACGGGATGTGGTAGGACGTGCAGTCGTAGTCGCTCTTTTACTAGTCTCACCAACTTCTCTCCTCACAAGTGGAAGACCCTCTCCATGTGAAGAAGTTGTGTCCTCAACAATTCCATCTATTCGCGTTTGAACGTTATCTGGAAAAGAAGTGCCAATGTCTTTTGCAGCTCCGCCTTCTTCAGCAGTAGGAACGACGATAGGAAGGACTCTTGCATTATTTACAGGTTGCTGTTGATCAAGAACAACGGCATCATTCCCCTCCGCGTTCATGGGTGACAAGTCCTATAAAAAAATTGTCAGTATGTCATAAAAAAGAAGAAGAAAGTCAAGGAAGAGATAACAAGGGAAAGTTACAACCTTATCACCAACTCTAGAACGTTTCGAAGACGAACGATTGGGGCGAGGTTTGGTTGTAGGCTTATTTGAATTCACCTTGTTCTCCTTACTAGAGAGCTTACGCTTCTTTGATGCATCTTTGGAGGACTCGACTTGTTTCTCAGAATTGGAGCAATTACGTTTTTCAACTTGTTCTTTTGACGGTTCTTCGGAAGCAAGGATTTCACCCTCAATTATAGCAACATCAACAACGCCAGAAGCCTCACCTGAGCGCGGTTCGACCAATGGTGGATCATGCTTGTTTATATGACCTATGCTGCCCTTTGGGAGTTGATACAATTTGAATGTCGCTCTTCTCAAAGTACTCTGACGTTTCTGTTTTCCACCATTCTATGAAGCGCTTGGTGTAGTTGACCTGGTCATGTTTCAGAAATGCTTCTGGGTAGTAAAGCCTGCAGGGTGTATAGCGGTAAAGACTACACTTCCACAAGAATACAAGTTCCCGCAGTGTAGTAGATCGCATGTCTTTCAATAAAGCTCTCGGAAGAACCTGTGTGTAGCCGAACTGCCTAGCAAATCTGTGCGGACTATAGGGTTCCACCATGTACATATTGCCTCGTCTCAAAGTCAAGTAGCATGTACGTGTACTAACCAAGTATTCAAATGAATCAACATCAAGCCTATGACTTGCAGTTTCAACAATTGAGCCAACTTTTCTGTCGTCTACCCATCTCTTCCGAGCATGGATCCAGTATTGGCCATCATTTTGCTGAAAGACGTTATTTTGCTTGGGAGTTCTGCATGCGGCAAGGCCAGAGAACTTGCACATCGCGGGGCAATCGGCATCACAAACTTTGGGGCTGTAAAGTTGGAAGTACTCACCTATCCAAGCGTAAATGTAGTGCCAAGGGAGAGAGGCTCTACACTTCCCAAGTTCATCTCCGTCAAAGGCAATGCAATTCAATCCATTATAGATGCTCGTGAGTACAGGAATAGCAAGGCAAAATCTGACCCCTCGAGCCATAAGCGACGCGATCTTGAAGGTTTCAGGACGTATATACTTACCGCGGTTGCTGGGAAGTACGAAAAGGCATAGCCAGGTAGATAAGAAGGCTGTAAGATAAATCTCATCTTCATCACGCCATCCAACTCCTAAATCTCCAAATATGACGTTCTCTTCTTTCGTGCGGCCTCGCGAAGACGTTCGACCTGTTGGAAGGATCATTTCCCTTAGAGGCTTCTTGGTGGTGAAAGGGTTATCATAAACCACCTCACCCCTAAACCACCATTTTATCCAATCGGTAATTGAAACCAACTGTGAAGTCGCCCTCTCCTTGTTTTGAGTCCGCGCCAGATGGTATGCATAAAACATGAACCTGCAGCTGAAAGGAAGTACAGGATCCCCTTTCGCGTCAAGACCAGTGATTTCCTCAATACTGGGGGTGACTTCGTCATAAAACTCGCCCAAGATAGGAAGTCCACAGAGCTCCTTAAGGTCCCATAATGAGATCGACATCTCACCAACAACTGTATGCAAAGTATTTGTGGCCGATGACCATGATTCACAAAACTCCCTCAGTACATCACGGCGACGATCATAAGGAAACATTGATGCTTTCACGGCGCCATATATACCTGCATCCATCAATATAGTTTTGCTCTGATGAAGAATAAGTTCTGCCCATTCCCAATATCCTGATGGAGGATTGAACTCACCAGGAAATTTCAATTCACCCCACTTGGCTTCATGGTGGTAAATGCGATGACCGAGTGTGTAAGGAATCTTTTCCTCTCGTGCCCCAGTGTGTAGTGTAGACTGCAAGATAAAGACCTCCTTTTGCGTTCCGCGACTATGGGTCTTGCTACGAGACGTAAATACCTCGTGTTTTTCCTCGTGAACCCACTCCTCCAATCTTGGCATATGAGCAATATCGAAAGGCCAGGAAAGTGCGCAACTCCCAATCACAGAGGGATAGTAGGCGCATCGTGTCGCCTTTTCAATTTCTTCGCCCTCTTGATCACGGACAAGAAGATAGTTGATGCTTCCGGTTTTCCCATCTTTCGAGCACTTTGAGAAGTATGGATACTCTTCACTTTCATCACATGCAAGTCTTGCTCCTTGACACTTGTCTACAATCTCCATCGATGGGACAAGGGACGCTTCAGCAGGGTTCATTCTGAAAAGAAAAAAAAAAAAAAGAGAAAAAAAAAGGGGTCAGCAACTACATACAAGTCTCGACGCAGTAGCAGATTGCATACGGACATATGGTACACAGTCTTCAGTTGCTCCTCTCCTTTCAAAAGAAATAGGGTGACTCGTCGATGTCAGTTGCGGTTGGCAGAATTGCAAGTTGTGATACAGTCGGAATCATATTTAGTGTTTATGCGATCCAACGCACATCACACTAAATATAATTCGCCATCGGTGGCCAAATCAAACCCCACATTGTGTTTATGCGATCCAACGCACATCACACTCGGTGTAGTTCGCCGTCGGTTGCTAAGTCAAACTCCCTCTAGCGCTTACGCGATCCAACGCGCATCACGCTAGATGAAATTCTCACTCCTGTAGCAGTGGAACTCTCTTTAGTGCTTACACGATCCAACGCGTATCACACCAAGAAGAATTCTCCGACGTTAGCCAGTTAATTTCCTGCCAAGTGCTTACACGAGCCAACGCGCATCACACTGGAAGAAATTCTGCATCTGAAGAATAATATATTCGGCGATCTTCATAATTAATAAGGGGGCACCGAAGTTGAGTTGCTGATGAAGTCCGTTCATATGTAGTTATGTACCATAGTCTCGTATGCAATTTACGTGGGCATCGTCTAAGTAAATCAAATGAAGGAAAAGCTAAGTGGGGGAGTACCCACTTGAAAATTCTTGAGAACGTCAATTCCGAATGACACGACCAGATTCAAACTATGCTCGTCTGGTGAAGTGGAATAAAGCCCAAGATGTCAAAACTGGGAAAAGCGAGCTTGCCAAAATTGGTCCGAATTTGCTGCAGTGCGATCAAGAAAATAAGCAGTATCAATATTCCTATGCTATACGCAAAGCTAAAGTACGTCGAAATTTGGCGAGGGAAAAAAAATCGAAGTGAAGTGCAATTTGTCGTACCTGATTACAATTCAGCTGGTGCAGGATCAATCATACGATTTGTGCTCTTTGAAAATTCAGCATGGTATCATTATTTATAGGTGATGGTACAGTACATCCCCAATCTGAATTAGGATATACTCTCCACATCCTATTCGAAGTTGGATACCGACTACAAATCCTACACAATTCTTGAAGTATAGAGAAACAAAGTCCATAATTTTCCTATTCCGATTCAAATTTGGAGTATATAGTTCGTAAAAAAAATAAACCAAATGTGACGCCCAAGTCGAGTAAATTCAAGTGACTTCCAAGTCGAGTAAGTTCAAATGATTCTCAAGTCGAGTAAATTCAAGTGACTCCCAAGTTGAAATCGGGTTAAACTCAAGTGACATTCAAGTCGAAGAAAATCAAGTTCAAATGATTTCTAAGTCAAAATCAAGTGGATCGAGACCAGTCCGCGCTCAAACACTCCAAGTCGTGTACGCAGCCAAGTCTCGAGGGGGCATTTGTAGAAGGCTAAAAATGATCAGCCAATTAAAATGTGCCACGTAAGAGTTGAAAAGTCAGAGTTGACTATTTGGCTGACCAATCATAATGAGCTTACGTCATTTATAAGTGGTCAATCAGAAAACGCCACGTGTCTCATGTGACTCATCGTTGGAGATGGACAACTCGGTGTTGATTCTCAATTACGGGGATTAAATAATAATTATCTTTTGTTTAGATAGTTATTAAATTGTAATTATCCTTTAAAGATGACATTCTCCCAGTGAAACTCTGAGAGATAGAGTTTTGAATTGGCTACACCTCCAGGAGATGTACTCCATCTGACTCTCTCACCTCTCCACTATAAATAGAGGAGATCAGGAAGTCCACAGATGATCACAAAAATTTCATAGAAGATCATCAGAAAACCCTGAAGTCCACCCAAAACCTCTACTAAGAGAAATCAAGTTTTCGGAGTCGTCTGAAGAATACGAGTGGAGATCTACGAAGACCTTCAAGTCCAGATCTCAAAAGTCAAGTCAAATTCATATTCGAGACCAAGCTACAACAAGCCCTCGAAGTCAAGTCAAGGGGAGGATTAATCAAAGAAGTCAATTCTATTTCATAGAATTACCCCAGAGACTGTACACGATTAAATTTTAAACTAATAAAATATTACTTTGTTTTCCTATTTTGTCGCAAGTACAAAAATTTGTGTTTACAGTGGTGCCCCTCAAGCTAACGGTGTTAACTTTTTTCCGTTAAGCGATGACGTGGCGGCCATTTATAAATTTAATTTGAGATTAATTCATTTTGGTAATTCCTGAAAAAATTTAAAAAATTTAAAAAATTAAAATAAAAAAAAAAGTTCCAAAATCAATTTTAATAATTACTAGAAAAAAAATTATATAATTTTAAATGTAATTTTAGTGAAATTTTTCCGAAAATTCTCTAATTCCTATAAACTTCGGTGCACATGGTGTCCCTGAACTATACACACTAGTGTACATGGTGTCCCTCAGGTTTGCATTAAACTGCACATGGTGACCCCCTGTTTCTGTTTTTTTATTGCAACGGCTAGTTACAAATTTTTTTTTTCCAGTAATTATTAAAATTGATTTTGGAACTTTTTTTTTATTTTAATTTTTTTAATATTTTCAGAAATTACAAAAATGAATTCAAATTAAATATAAATAGCCGTCACGTCATCGCTTAACGGAAAAAAGTTAACATCGTTAGCTTGAAGGGCACCACGTACCGCGATTTGCAAACCTTAGGGACACCACAATGTACAAGTTTCAAACATAGGGACACCACGCGCAAAATGGTAAAGCTCTGGGACACCACGTGAATTTTCCGGAAAAAAAATGTCCTCAAAACATCACCATGGAAACCCTTGGAATGCCCTTATAAAAACTGAGGGGCTAATTTTGGCGGTGGGGGTCTTTAAGTCCCCTTTGTCAGTCGTGGAGGTCTAAGTGAGCTTTTCACCAATTTGGGCGTGTTTCATAAACTTTTTAGCTCTAACATTTTGTCACTTTGAGTCATTTTTGGTCCGCTGTCATATTGGGTCAAAAATTGTTGATTATATATTTCGATCTTGTATTTTTTTTTACCACATTTTTTTAGGTAGCCTGTTCTCAAAATTTTACCATTGACTACATTGGATTGCGCTTGTTTAAAATAAAGGTCGCTTCTCCGATTTGGGTAGTTTTTTAAACCCCTTATATGTCATCCACTTAGACTACTATGCATATGTCGCCACTTTTCGGAACGTACCATAGGTTTACGGCTCTAATATCTTGCACACGTCTTTGAAGCCATTCTGCCTCCTTCACGCGTTAAGGCTAACATGCAATTTTTTTTCCCCAGAAGTTCTTAATTCAATTTTCTTTTTTCCAAAACTGATACTTGAAATCATATTCGGTGGAAACCTGTCGATTATATGTTGGGGACGCTTTTTTAAAAGTAGCCAAATATGTTCAAAATTTCACCATGAGAACCTTTTAGAGTGACCTTGAAGAATTTAATTGTCCTACCCCATATGGTCATATGTGTTCTATTTACACCTCTCCTCCCGTCATCTGCTAAGAGCCCAAAGTCCTATCTGGATTGAAAGTAATGCGCCTAAAAAATTCAATGAGTAATGATTAAGGGCCAATTTGCATGTTTGGATTAAGAGGAAAAATTCTGAGTCAAACTCATTACCTCTATCAAGCCTTAATATTTTCATCCCTCACCCCTCCGTAGAAAGATTAAAAGAGTAACAATTTCAACCCAAACACACCCGCCTCTCTTCTTTTCATTGGGTAAGGTCACCCTCAAACCAAACCCAGGAAGATATTAACCAAGGATAAACTACGGAGTAATGATTCCTCTAATATGTCAAATCTATGATTCATGGATCCCTTGATTAATCTCCCTCGGAACTTTTAACCCCTAATCTTTACCCATGACTAGAGTAGCCGAAGACTGAAGCAACGGATCAGACACTTCGGGTTTGACAATTTAGTCTTCGGTTAGCTCAAGTCAAGAGTCCAATACGACGGTCGACGAGTACCATCCCGTAACCGTAAGGGTAAAATGGGAAAACGTACAAGAAAATCTAAGAAAAGCAAAAGACTCGTTCAGAAATCACAAGTACGAGTCGGTGTGCAAGAAGCATAAAAGAAGAAGAATCTTGTGCGTCACCCTACCCAACCTCCTCTTCGTCTTCCTTCTTTCATTTGATTTCTCTCTCTCTCTCTCTCTCCTCCGAATTCGCGCACCTAACTCAACCGAACTCCACTCTGGTCATCCCTTTAATCCTACGGTAATTATGTCATCTTTTTACCTCTTATTTCTTACTCAGTAGTTTCTTTTTTTCATGTCTGATTACATATTTACATGATCTGATCAGTCAACTTTAATTTGACTTCATTTGCAGTTGTTTTAATTCCAATTTGTTCTTCCATCATTTTTACCTAATTCGATTATTCTGTTCAAATCGTTTTATTTTTTTAGTCATATTGTCTCAACTGCGTGCATCTTTTATGATAAATTCTTCTTGAAGCTTCCCGTAAACCCTAATTTTGTGCTTGATTATATTGTTTGGGATACCAGTTGTTGTTGCTGCTGCCTAGTTTGATTGTTGTGCTGTTGGATTTCGTGTTATTTTCGCGGCGGCGGCGAAAAAATGAGTGATAACCTAATGGATAAAGTAATGTCGTTGGGCGAGCGGCTTAAGATCGGTGGGACTGAGGTTGGCCAGAAGATGAGCGCTGGTGTTAGCTCTATGAGTTTTAAGATGAGGGAGTTTTTCCAGGGACCTAATCAAACCGATAAGATTGTCGAGGAAGCTACTGCTGAGACACTTGATGAGCCTGATTGGGCTACCAATCTCGAAATATGTGATCTGGTTAATCAGGAGAAGATTAACAGTGTTGAGCTTGTTCGAGGTATTAAGAAGCGTATAATGTTGAAGAGTCCTAGGATTCAGTATCTTGCTTTGATGTTGCTCGAAACTATTGTTAAGAACTGTGAGAAGGCGTTTTCTGAGGTTGCGTCTGAGAGGGTTCTCGATGAGATGGTTAAGATGGTTGATGACCCTCAGACTGTTGTGAATAATAGGAATAAGGCTCTTATGTTGATTGAATCCTGGGGGGAATCGTCTAATGAGCTCCGATATTTGCCTGTTTTTGAAGAAACATACAAGGTATGTTTCATTCTTTGACCGACTCTCATCTTTGGTGCTTTGTTGTTCAGCTCCTTCTGTCAATGTGTATAATTATCTGTTATTTTGTGTTTCTATCTTCTGCGTGCTGTACGTTTATTCAAAACTCTGAGAGCCGGCTATCATGTTTTGAATCTGCAGATAGCAGACCCTTTTGATAAAAGCCGAAATGATAGAGTGGAAATGTTATATGGTCCCTAGTATTTAGTAATTAAACGTGGCATGCTTACTTTCTTGCCGGAACCAGTAAATCTACATTATCAATGTTTGGGTTGATGTTAAGGCATAATTTTTATGTTTCTAACTTAGGTCTTAGAGTGCGATTTTGCTGCAGTATGAACATGCCAAGATTCATGATCAGTTATTCAAGTAGCTTCCATTCATTATAAACCGTGCAGTGTTCTCGATTTTATCCTGTTTTTAGAAAGCATGCTACCAGCCATTCAGGCACCCTGGGGGCTGGGGCACAAATGCACAATCAAGGCCCATTGACTATGCGATTTCACCACTTTTCTGATGGGCCTTTGATTCTGATTTACTTCTTCACATGCTAGCCCTCTTTAGAAACCAACGAGGAGGTATTATGAAAAGTAGAAGATTGTTTACTAAAACGGTGTACGCACTTTTGTGTTGCAAACTGGTGCCTTTTGCAACTAAGATTGTTATCTCCATCAAGCTATACCTCTATTTATGACTTTTATAAGGGAAAGGATTTTCCGTCCTTGCCTGCCCTGACATGGAGTCTGAATGACTATACCCCATCAAACACATTTAGGTACTTGTTTGGCTTACCTTAGGGAAGTTAATTCTCATATGGAATTTAAAATTCTCAAGAAAGGGAATATGAATTGGCCATAATTGTTTGGTTAACATAAGAAAGTTGAAATCCATATTCGTCTTACCCAGGGGCTAGGTGTCTGGGAAACAAGGAACTTCTCTGTTTTTTCAACCAAACCAGAGGCTAATTAGCTAATTCCTGGGGATTTTCGACTATCCTTGAATTTCAACCAACTAACAACATCAAAGCTTACTCTTAAAATGTATGGAGTCATCTGACATAAGTCTTCTTATGATTACCAAAACAAGCACTTAAAGTTGAAGAGTTTTTTTGAACTATTGATGGACATATCTCAATTGTGAGACGGTCCTTTATCTTCTGGAAGGGGTTTAGAGGTGATAGTAAATCTTGGGAAGATGCTGGTGAAATCTTTTAAAATGACTTATATAGAACTTTTCCCCCTCACAGATCTTGATGCTTTTGCTTTGCTTTTGTAGAGCTTGAAATCAAGAGGCATCCGGTTCCCAGGGCGAGATGATGAGAGCCTGGCACCGATTTTTACCCCTCCACGTTCTGTATCTGAAGCAGAAACAGAGGCAACTCTTGCCCACCATGACATTCCTGTAGAAAGCTTCTCAGCTGAAGACCCCAAAGAAGCTTTTGATGTGGCGCGGAATTGTATTGAGCTTCTTTCAACTGTTCTATCATCTTCTCCTCAACAAGATGTTCTGCAGGTATCATTTTTTTTCTCTTTCTCTCTCCGTGTCTCTGTTTTTGCCTGTAGATATGATTTACGTTCTTGCTTTTACATACGGGGTAAGGTTGCAATGTTTGATGTCTCGTTATTTCACCATGGGCGGGAACCTCTGAGGAACTAGGGCATGTGTTGTTGTTTCAACTTTAAGAAGAGGTTCTTAAAGATCTGTTGGGCAATCTGTTATCTTCCCATGTTTTAGGTGGGCTGAAGCTCTTAACAATCAAAGAAACCTTCAGAATTTCTCAGTGGTAGTCAGTACTGCAATGAATGATAGAATGTCCACTCCCAAGTTTTTTTTTTGGGAAGTCAAGTGTATTTTATGTAGAAATTCAATATGCCCAATCTTTTCTCTCTTTTGCATATATCATGGTGACTTGTTACTTTTTTTTTTTTTTTTTTTTTTTTGAGGTAGGACTTGTTACTGAGTACTTTCTTAACCATTCGTTCTAGCACATTTTTGATTGTGGATATCAGTTTAGTGTTTTGTTATTCTACTTGTGTCTTAAACTTCAGCAATTTGGACTGTGGTAATAGGAAAATGGACTTGTAAGTTGCAACATATTGAGCATCTGCTTTTTCCAATTTTCTGTCCCCAGTAGTCCTAGTTGACAAACAGAGAAGAATAGTATTCTTCTGATATGTGCATTGTTGACAGTGTTATTTGTCCCCTTTACCAGGATGACTTGACTACAACCCTGGTACAACAGTGTCGCCAGTCCCAGAGCACCATTTTGAGAATTATAGAGACGGCTGGTGATAACGAGGCTCTGCTATTTGAGGCCTTGAGTGTGAATGATGAGATTCAGAAAGCACTCTCCAAATATGAAGACATGAAACAGCCCTCCGTCGTCCCATCAGCACCGGAGCCAGCAATGATTCCTGTGGCTGTTGAGCCTGAGGAGTCGCCTCGTGCTGGGAATGAAGATGCACTTGTAAGGAAACCAGCAGGAAGTCGAGGCACATCTCATGGAGGGCAACATGATGAGATGATGGATGACCTTGATGAAATGATCTTTGGCAAGAAGTCGGGTACCACATCATCAGGCGGTGGAATTGAGCCAAAGAAACCAGACGCAGCAGCTAAAGATGATCTCATCTCTCTCTAACTTTTTCCATACATACTTAAAAAGTCTCAAATTGGGGGGTTGTGTTAGTGTGCTGTATCGGGTTTGATTTTAGTTCGAGACTCTGTAGCACTACATTGCATGTGTTTATAACTTGCTAAGCATAACTGGGGTGTGAGAACCGTATCATTGTGTTGAGCTGCCTGCTAGAAGTAAATTCAATTTGGATAGAGGTTCATTCAATGTTAAGATGTCCGTGAATCTTTTATCCCACTCTTGTTCAATATAAGTGCTGCTAAGAACTTAAAGATGCTTATACAGAAACATAGGTTCCATTGTAAAAGTAATGTGTTATCTTGATTTTAGTATTAAGCTACTCATTTGCTACTCTAGTTTGAGTCGATAAGCTGTGGCCAGTTCATGTTTATGTGAATGCTAGCTAGCTCACTTAAAAAAGAAACTTGTAAACAACTGGACAACATAAAATCGAAAATTACGTTACTACTAACTACTAAGCACTAACTACTAGGCTACTACCATATGTTACTGTTACCCGAGGGACCGCCACCCTATTAAGTTGCGATGATTTTATGGTCATTGTCGCTAGTGGTAATCACCATAAAAGTATAGTATTTTATTAAAGGTAGTTATTTCAATCCAATATTTTAATTACATAGAAATCTTTTCTTTAGAATTAAAAAAACATTTATTATTCAATTTTTTAGGCTTTGTTTGTGATTAATTAGAGTACTACTTTCCCTCGAAAAAAATTAGGGTTATCCCGTCACGAACAAAAAAATTTAGGGGCTGTACATATTGAGGTGTTGTACATCACGTACAAGCACAGAAAATTGTACAGTAGAAGTTTGGGGCTGTAAAAACTAATGTTTGACATGCATTCAAATAGCAGCCCCTAATTAGGATTACTAGTTAGATGAGCCGCCAAGTAGGATTACTAGCTACTAGATGAGTTTTGCTTGGGAGTCACATGTTTCAAAAATAACTTCACACAAGCTCACGTTTGCCTCTTTGCTTTTTTTTTTTTTTTTAACAAGATTAATTAATTGATCTAGTGAAGATCACCGAAGAATGATGGATGTCATTCTTAATGTGTGAATTTAGCCTAATTCTAATTTTCGAGAAGTTTAATTAATACCAAACATGTATTAAGTTTTACAATTTTTCATAATATAAAGATGAGATATTTTATTTTTAAATTAATATAAGAAGATACCAAATTTTAACAAAATATTATATGCTATTTTTATATTAATATAGGAAAATATCAAATCATAATAAAATACTATATTCTTATGGTAATTACCACTAGTGGTAATGACCGTAGAATTTTCGATTAAGTTGTTGCCTGTTATAGAAGACTATGTTTATCCATGTCTCTTCTTGCCCCAAGTCTTAACATTAAAAAAATATTTGTTACCCCAATTCCATTTTGATGTCCCAAATGTTAGATTTTGTGGTTTATTGATGCTTCCTCATGCCTCACTCTCTTTCCTACTATTTTCTATACCCCACCAATTTTTCTATCTCCTACTCTTTTCTATACTCCATATTTAATTTTCTGATTTCTCTTTCCCACTTCTCTGTTTTTTTTTTTTTTGATCATTCACATATTTCATTGCATTTTATTAAATTAGTTTCGACAATAATAACTTCGTAATTTTTTTAGTATTCGAAATTACAATTAATAAAAATAAAACCAATTTATAAATAATAAAGGTTACTAATAATTAAATCCATATGTGGAAAGTTATTAAATACTACAATAATGAAAAAAAATAAACATGAAACAATAATTATGCAACATAAACATATTAGACAAGGGCGACGAATAAAAGCAAATCGAGCTTGTAAAACTCCAAATGCGCGCTCAACATCTTTTCGAACACTCTCTAGATGTTCAGCAAATATCTGATGTTTCACGAGTAGTGGAGAACTAATTGATTTCACGAATGTAGCCCATGAGGGATATATACCATCAGTAAGATAATACCCTATATTATATCGATGATTGTTAACAACAAAACTTAGATTCATAATTGAAGGAATTAGTTTTTGAGATAGTGGTGTAAGTATGAGTATGTGTTTAAAATTTTTATAGGATTATTATAAATATAGAAGGTTATTTAGGAGTAGATAATGAGATAATTAAAATGAGCTCCAAATTATGCCAAATTTGGTATCAATTTATAGAGAACGAAAAAATATGGACGTTGGTAAAAAAAAATTAAAAAAATTAATTTGGTTTCACAAAGTTATAGCCGTTACAAAGATTGCAACGGATATAAAATTGCCAACCAATACAAACTTGCCATGTGAAAAGTAAATGTTGGTGTTCAAAAGATGCAAATTGAGAGGAGAGAGAATGTGAGGGACTTTTTTTTTTCAGAAAAAAAGAAACAAAAAATATGGTCAATGAGGAGAGGACATGTGGTGCCTTTTGTCAGAATTTTTTGGCACAAAACTGGTGCAAGGGAAGCCCCATTTGCTTGCCTCAACCTTTTTTTTATTACTTTTGCTTCCTTCTTTCACACGTGAGAAAAATTTGTCTTTTTCATGCCATAAGTTTTTGGGGGCATGGATAAACATGGTCTTATGGTTCTTATGAAAAAAACGAAGACTTAATAGGCGCGCCTGCTACATGTGATGTCGTGCTAGTCCATATCTTACCATAAAAATACGATGGTGTTATTTGGAGTCATATCGCATAGTATGGTATTATCCGAGACACTGGCGCCCCCGCTGTAATGTCTCCCCTATGAAGCACGGATACTCCTCCCTACTGGCGTATCAGTGTCCAATACGGTGTCGGACACGGACACCAGGAGGACACCGGGAGGATACATGCCGGAAACGGTGTGTCTGGTGTCCGGTTTGTTCTTTTTAACTCGGACATAAAACCCGGTTTTTTACACAATGGACACTGGTTGGACACCTGTAGGACACAAAAAATATACATTAAGCTAGCATTTGGGCAAAATAGACATTCTTAATCTCAAATTTCTAAACATTTCCCATCTCATATTCAACAATCGTGTGTGTTATATCTTTATTTTGAAATTGTTTTAAGTTATAAAGTTATAAATTTTTATTATTTTATTAAAAAATATAATATATAATTATTTATATTAAAAAATAATAGCAATGTCGGTGTTCAAGATGTTAAGATTGCGGTGTCCTGGTGTCCGCGTTCTCCCTGTATCCGTGTTCGTGTCGGTGTCCGTACCCGTGCAACATAGTGTCTCCCTAGTCCATTACTCCCAGTCTCCCAACGCAGTGACGAACGTACCAGATCTGGAATGACATCTGATTCATAAAAGAAACCCCCCCGGCAGAAATTACGAATACTCCGTAATAGCCAGTTGCGTGCTGTTGAATCTCTAATGTGGAAAACTGGAAATGAAATGAATTGAATTGATCGCACTAAAAACTCCCTTCCTTCTCCTTCACTCTTCACTCCACTGTCGCCATTCACTCATCAATGGCGGGAAAGCATACTGTAACATCTCATCGAGACAGACCTCTTTACGCTTCCCCGATCTTAATTTTCTTAATCTCTATCCTCACACTCTCCTTCGTTTTCCTCTTCTTCTCCTCTTCATCTCCTCCCCCCAATTCCTCCTCCGTCTCATTCTCTCTCCAAAACCCTAACCCTAATTTCGACTACTCCTTTGTTGCTTCTCTCGAACGCTTCCTCGCCACCAACCACCCTGCTCCCCGCTCCGACGACACCGCCACCGCCTACGATGACGCCGCCGCTGTCGTGAAGCTGGACGATTCGATATGGATGACGGAGAACGCCAGAATTTCCGATGAGCGACACGGTTATCCGGCGGTGGCGATGCCTCTTCGGGTTTATGTCTATGAAATGCCGGCCAAGTTCACTTACGATCTCCTCCGCTTGTTCCGTAATACTTACAAGGATACCTCCAATCTCACGTCTAATGGTAGCCCCGTCCACCGCCTCATTGAACAAGTATGTTTTTAACGTGTTCATTACGCTTTTTAATTTTTTTATGGCTTGCACATGACTGTTACAGATGACGATTCATGTTAACCGACCTCAAATAATTTTGGAATTATGGCTGGGTTGTTGTTGTTGTTGTTGTAGCACATTTTAAAATGGTGTATTTGGGGTTATTGAGGTGTTGCAGCATTCAATTTAAACTTGTTCATAACGCTTCTTAACTTTTATGGCCCGACGGTTACATATGACGATTCACGTTAGACACCAGATCATTTTAGGATTAAGGCTTGGTTGTTGTTGCGAGTTTTAAAAATGGTGTAATTGGGTTATTGTGGTGTTTGCAGCATTCTATTGACTATTGGCTGTGGGCTGATCTCATAGCCCGGCCGTCTGAGAGGCTGTTAAAGAATGTGGTACGCGTCGAAAGGCAAGAGGAAGCTGATTTGTTTTACATACCCTTCTTCACCACTATCAGCTTCTTTCTCATGGAGAAACAGCAGTGCAAGGCACTTTACAGGGTGTGAGTGCTTTGCTTCTCCTTATTTGTCCTTTGCTTTTGTATGCTACCTCTTTGGTTATGGCCTCATTATTCATATGTTCTTCCATTATCCGAAGGAATGCCTTTTGTTGCGGTGAATGGGTTTTGCATTTTAGTCTGTTTTTAAGAGGTTTTGAGAGCTTGATGAACGTACGTGTAACCCATAATGATAATTGCTTCGAGAATCGCTGCTACTACACAATAGAAGAAGCGCACTCAAATTTTTGAGCCATTTTGCTTTATTTCATTATAAAACGAAAGCCAGAGAATAGTCAGTCTTTTGCTCCATTGGAAATGGAAACATCATGAAAGAAGTATCTCAAGACTTGGTTTTTTAAATTCTTTTGATCCAGTGAATGCCTCATCTGTTTTTAGACGTGCTTGAGTTGTTTTAAGTGTGAACACATATGCACTCCTATATTGTTACTTTAAATTACATTATGTTTCACTATGTTTGGAAGTCTTTTATCAGTTTTATGTGTAAAACTTCTAGTTCTAGGTTATACCAATTGGCTATCTGACCGCGTTAACTTTGAAAGTTGTAGATTATAAATTTGCTTTAAATTTAGTTATGCGGTTTCTGTAGGAAGCTTTGAAATGGGTGACTGATCAGCCGGCATGGAAGCGTTCTGGTGGAAGAGACCACATACTTCCTGTTCATCATCCTTGGTCATTCAAATCAGTCCGTAGATCTATGAAAACAGCTATCTGGTTACTACCTGATATGGACTCTACAGGAAACTGGTTAGGCTTTCGCTCTTCATGTGTTCTTATTGCCAACCTTTCTTTCCTAAATGAGATATAACTGATGTGATTGCTTTACCTTGGATTAGGTATAAGCCAGGACAGGTTTTCCTTGAAAAAGACGTTATACTTCCATATGTCCCGAATGTGGAATTTTGTGATGCTAATTGCTTGCAAGAAAATGATTCAAAGAGAAACACGTTGCTATTTTTTCGTGGAAGGCTTAAAAGAAATGCAGTAAGCATCTTCTCATTTCTAGACTTCCATTGGAATTTTTAGTAATTAGATCATGTTTCTTTTCCCTCGGAAAAATATTGTGCGAGAGATTCGCTTGCAGTTTGGTCATGTGAGACGGTAAATGACACATTGGTTGGGTTCAAGGATGGAAGAATGAAGGGTTTGTTAGGGGCACAAGTTGACCTAAGAAGATTTGGATAAGGGTTATTGAGAGTTACATGGGTTTACTTCAGATTATATAAATTATACAGCGGGTGGATAAAGCTTGGGGAAAGAGTAAAATCATGCGAACTATTGTGTTTGAGGCATTGAGTTTGCT
This sequence comes from Spergularia marina, assembly GCA_963680865.1. Taxonomy (NCBI): domain Eukaryota; kingdom Viridiplantae; phylum Streptophyta; class Magnoliopsida; order Caryophyllales; family Caryophyllaceae; genus Spergularia; species Spergularia marina. The sequence continues at coordinate 5,090,933 of OY804549.1, read as the reverse complement.
TTTCTATTGGACCTTGTGTTCTTTTTTTGCTTTGCTCTTTATCCCCCCTTTCTCTTTTTTTTTTTTTTTTTTTTTTTTTTTTTTTTTTTGTGACTCTGTGTGCACGCTGCTTTATTGATCTTGCTTTTCTTACTTCCTGCGTCCTGATCTTTTTTTTACTTGGCTTCTGTAAAACCTTCATTTTTTTTTGGCCAATCGTTCAGTCTATCTCATCTTCATTTCCAGTGGAGCCAAAGTTTCACATTTGGTTTTTGAAATAAAGCAAAATGACTCACAAAACTGTCCAGCGTCAGCGGTTTGTGTATTGTAAAATAGCAGTCCGTTGGTCCAATTCCTCTCTATGTCCCAACATAGGGGAAGACTTGTGTACATCATACCCCTCCTTACCTCGCCATGCGGGAGCCGTTGTTGTTGTTGTCCTTGTTCTTCTTCTTCTTTTTGCTCCCCCCTTGCTCTATCAAGATGGTTTCGAGACCCTATATGCTTCTTTTTAATAAAGTAGCATATGACCATGCCGTTTCAATTTAGGTTCTTGGGTGGAAGCTCATCGGTGGCTCTTGATTAATGATGATGATTAGATCTTGTCATTTTTGAATTCCACAACTTATAATGCCTGCTTGTGATGCTCAGCTTTAAATCAGCTTCACTTTGTGCATGCTTTTCATGATTTTTGTGATTAGTTAATAACTGTGGTAATAAGGAAAAAAAAAAATCGATTTTATCCTTCTCCTGTCATTTTTTTTCCAGTTCACATCATTTTAGTTTCAATCGTGCTATTTGAAAGATAATCTCTTTAGTTTATTTATTTTTTGATTTCTGCCTTTTACCCTAACTCAGAGGTATTCAAATTTCGTTCTTTGTTTAACATTTTTTTTTGTTTTTGTTTTGTGTTGGTTCTTGGACTTCTGTTCTGACTGCTATTGATTTTTTTTTTCCTTCACTTGAGAAAGACAATAAAAAGTAGCAGCAGTTGAGTTTCACATATGATGTGACATTTACGTGGTTTTGCTTTCCACTGTCCTTCATTTCAGGGAGGGAAGATACGTTCAAAACTTGTAGCGGAGTTATCTGGTGCTGATGGTGTAGTTGTTGAGGAAGGGACAGCTGGGGAGGCTGGCAAGGCTGCAGCTCAAAATGGCATGCGCAAGTGAGATATAAGTTTAACTTAAGTTTGATTACCTTGCCTTTTGAGTCCTATTTTCTCAATGCCTGTCTAATTATTTGATATAAAGTCTTATGAACTATGAGTGATTAACTCTATTTGTGTTTGCTGCTGAGAGTTTGTCCAAGCATTTCAAAATTAAGTGTGCTTGATGGCCTGTGAAAACAGATGTAACTAGTGATTAATGTGGCTTTGATAGGTCCATATTTTGTTTGAGCCCAGCTGGTGACACTCCGTCATCTGCCAGACTATTTGACGCTGTAGTGAGTGGCTGCATCCCTGTTATTGTCAGTGATGAGCTGGAGCTTCCATTTGAAGGGATAATTGACTACAGGAAGGTATGATCATGAATAGAATCGTTGTAACATATTATCGCCGGTATTCTATGGTACCAAAGTTGCCTGAAAATTTTCGTACGCTTAGTGGAGAAACATGTGTGTTAGAACTTGCTTGAAAGGGACCCTTGCCTTGTACAATGGCTCAATTTTAGAATTATAAAAACAATTTCAAGCCTTTGTTGAAGATCAAACTAAAAGTGGGTAGCAGACTAGCAGCTACCATGGCTATTCGTTGGGTTATAATTAGCCCAAGGTAAATAGGTCACTCTATCTCTCTCCTCCATTAAACAAGCCATTGTAACCCTTCTTTCCACCGGCTCAAATGTCTGACCCGCATACACTAATCCAATTTTGAAGCCCCTTTCTACCCCGACAGTATTGATTCCAATTTCGACGCACTACTTACCCGTTGACTCAAACATGCTTCTTAGGCCAAAATGGTCAACAAAAATGGCTCGAATTTTTGTGGCAGCCCCTTGGGATCATCTGATGTGTTTTGGGAAAAGATTTGAGCTAAACACCTCTGAGGTGACCCAAAACGTCCAAATGCACCCGTTAAACTTCAAGCGGTGGCATGATGTGAATTGGCTTAAAACACCCCCAAACAGGGCTCCCACCCCCAAATTCATCAAGGGCATTCTGAACTTTCAAGTAATCCATGATGATGTTTTGAGAACATTTAGATACTTTGTAATAGGTAAAAGTCTGAAATTAAACAAAAACAAAGGTTACAACAATCCACGATTTTTGGCCAAAAAAGGCCCTTGAACAAGGCTCTAATTTTTTGACAACTAGTCCTTTTATGATATGTCTTGGTGTGGCCGTGTCTGTACATGTGGAGTCGCTTTTTATATGGGTTTTCCTATAACCTTAGACTTTGGCAAACTGTTTCGTCTTTCTTTTTTCTATCAACCGTTTCCAACTTTTTTAATTCTAAGCCTTCATGGTGAGTCTTTCATTTAGATTAGCTGGGCGTAATATTATAAGGAAAAAAAAAAGCTTTACTTTAAGGATAATTTTAGGAGTTAAATTAGAAAGGGATGTCATTACTCACTGGGTGTAAATTCTTCCCGAAATTGAGGACTTGTAGTTACTGGTTTCTTTGAAGTGAATATCCCGTTAAAATTCTTACTGAAGACGTAGTTTGGTAGCATGTACGCCATGTAGTTTCAAGGACAGCACTTGGCACTCCTATTCGAGTTATGGGTTCTATTCTATCGTCTATTGTTAAAACAGGGTCATATTTTGATGTAACCAAAAAAAAAAAAGTTAAATTAAATAGTGCTGAAACTTTTTCTTTTTCTTTTGGAGGATGAACTTGTATCATCTTCTGTTGCATCTTAGCATTTATGTTTTCTCCTATCTATCTCCACAGTTGGCCAATTATCTAAATATTGTTGGTGTTAGTATTGCTAAACGCGACCAACTCCGAAACCTCTTATTACTAATTAGCATGCTTTTTGCTATGGGTGCAGATGGCTCTCTTTGTTTCCTCAAGCGAAGCCTTGAGACCTGGTTTCCTCTTGACACATCTTAAAGGACTCGGTGCTTCGGAGATCAAATTAAAACAGAAATACTTGTCTAAGGTTTGTGGTTCTGCTGTCTAAGCTTTAAGTCGTGACCAATAATTGTTCTGGTATTTTGGGGGAAGCTGTTCTTTGTATATTCGAGCTTTGCCATTTTTGGTGTTGTTTCATGTAGTATACCTGCTACAGCACTTGCTGAAAGTATGCTTAAAGAGAAAGACTCTATTCACATTGGGATATATGTTATGCATGGATTCATAGCTGATGAAAATCTGAACGATCCTTGATCATCTGTAGTTCTGAACTTTTCCTTGTTTGCCTTACAATGTCTATTTCTTTTTGTTTGTCTTTGCTGCATCTTTCAGTACTCGAGGCATTTCCTCTACTCAAGTCCGGCGCAGCCATTCGGTCCTGAAGATTTGACATGGAGAATGGTTTGTTTTCTTTTAATCTTTAGAAATCTTTTTTTTTTTTTTTTTTGGTGTGTGTTCTCCTTAAAAATGCTTTCATCTGGCAACTAGCATACCATCTGAATTGAACGATGTGCAACAGATTGCTGGTAAATTGGTAAATATCAAACTTCATATCAGGAGATCGCAACGTGTGGTTCAGGAATCAAGAAGCATATGCATCTGTGAATGCAGGCGCTCCAATTCCAGCATTCCAGGTTCTCTATCGTGAGTAAACAATATTTGCAAATTGTAGAAGACTCCTCATATGTTATAATTTTTTTAATGGTGATGTAGAATTCTTCAATTCTGATTCAAATGTCTATATATGGCTCCACATAGTGTAGTATGGATCATGCTATATGAACATTCTTGGCTAGTTTTGGCTTGCATATTGTTAGTACATGTACCAGAGAAACGAGTTTCAGAGGCGGAATTCAGATTTCTCGGCTGCTGTGGCACAAAACTTTCCGTCACACGTTATCTGGCAATGTTGACGGAGTCTGCAGTTTGCGGTCAGGGCCATGTTTAAAAATGTGGTAAGTGTGGGTTGTGTTACGTCAAAATTCAAAGATATGATCTTGAAATGAAGACAAGAAGGACAAGGACAGCGCTTATGATTCCCTTTGGTCACGCCTTAGATCTTGCTCAAGTACAATAGCGCAGCATTTGCAATTGAATGAATCTCTAATGGGATCCTGCATTTCTGTGAAACCTCGCTTCCCATATTAATTATTTAATTAAAGTCGGTTCCACATGATCTTGTACATTTGCCCACTTCCTCTAGTCTGCAAACACATGGGTCTAATCATTCTCTTTATTCATTTATTTTCACAAGTTATTCCAACTAGGATCGGCAGTGGTCCGGCTGCGTTCTTGACACGGCTATGGATTTCGTGGTGGCTAATGAAAAATGAGGTTCCGTTCTTTTGAAAAAAATGTTATCACAACTAGGATTGATGATGGTCAGGCTGACGTTCTTAATATAGCGGCCGCAGATTTTGCGATGGCTAATGAGTATTGAAGTCTTCTCGTGTCACTTGAAAAAAAAATGTTACTCCTAACTAGAGTATTATTAAATTGAAAAATATATGGGATGTAATTACTAATAATTCAAAGTGTATTACAAATTAATGTTCATTAAAACTTTTGTTTTTTTCAAAAGTGTTGATTACCAATTTATAATGCCAAAACAAGTAACTATCGCTTCCTACCAAATCAAAATTTTCTAAGATGGCTTATGCGTGACGGTGGTACGTGTACAGCTAACTTTCTATTGAAGTGTAGATGAACCTATCCTTCTGTGTTATCTCCATTTCACCCTTGAATGACGGAGGTTACTAGGAACACACTAAACTAATATTGAGCCTTCTCGTTTCGTTATGGAGTTCAATTGTGATGATGGCTCAAGGTTGTCAATATTAAATCAACGCCGGCTACTTCCACGTAGGTTGCCTAAATATTTCACATCAAATGTACGCATGGAGAGTAGATTGATTTTAAGATGAAATCTCACTGAATGTGTGAGTTAGTTTATTCTTCTTCGTTGTTGACGACCCATAAAATGAACCTAGGAAGAAAAAAAAATCAAATTTTGACCTAAAAAAAATGTACACCATCGTCAAAACAATTTTAAATTTTGACCTGGAACAAAAAAAAAAAAAAAAAAAAAGTAAAACCCAGTTTTATTTTTTTAAAAAAATGAAGGAAGAAAGACGCGCTTAGTTGAACGGCGTCGTTGGAAGCAGGTGTGTGTATAGCTTACTTGGCACACGCCAATTCCGTGTGTAGCTGCAATACAGCTTTTACTCACTTTGCTCTTTTTTTTTTTTTTTTCAAAACTTGCAAATTTCTTCTCATAAATTATTCAAGAAATTTTACCAAAAAATAAGGCAACTTTACTCATAAATCCAATACTTCCAAATCAACTTTGCTAAAAAAATGTGTGTTACTTGTCTTAATTAAAACCCCCATTTTATCTCCTTCTCCTTCTCTGGTGCAGACATAATAATGGATGAAGACGTCGCTGCTGCTGCTTCTTCTTCTTTACGCCATTGATTTGATTTCTGCTGAGATCCATTTACTGTTATCTTCTTCATCTTTTCATTCTACAAACTGGTAAAAACTTTCACTTTGAATTTCATTTTTACACTTTTGTGGATTTATTACAGTGTTTACTTCGTTTTTTTTTTTTTTTTTTTACTTGCTTCTGCATTTTACTTTGCTTCTTCTTCTTCATTTTTACTTGCTGCTGCTGTTTTGAGTAGTAAAGTTGGTGACTTTTTTTTGCCCTTTTTCTGGGTTTATTGCTACGACTTTGTTTGGCCAATTGGTTGATAAATATTTTACGCAACTGTTAGCGCTTTGATTGATTCATGTTACTCGTATGCTTGAAGTTTAGTTTCTTAGGGTTCTTGAGATCTGAAGAATTGGGTTTTGTTTATCAGATTTTTGTGGTACTAAAGTTTGTAACTTTTTACTGTGTTGTGTAATAAAAAGATCTGACCTTTAGTACAAACTTAAGTACAGGCTGCATACTAGGTTTAGGTTTAGAATTGTACATTTTCTTTGGTGAGTTGCAAGGGTGGGGATATGAGGATTCGAATCCAGGACAACCCCGGGTAGGTTGATGACCTAACCAATAGCCCAACCTTGATCCTCGGTTTAGAATTGTACTTCTATGCACTTGAACTGCTCTATTTTTTTTTTTATTATTTAAAAGCTTACTTTCTTTTTTGTTGGATTTGATTGAACTGAACTCACAGTTTGAACGTAACTTAGAATGTGTCAAGCTGAGTGTCATTTGTTTAACTGAAACAGTTTGATTCATTTGATTAGGAATTGATAGCTTCAGATGGCATCAAAGTCATTTAAGCATGGTCGATCAAATCTTTCGGCCAGCTCGGATGCATCTGAGTTGCAGCAACTCAGACCTCCTCTGCCCCCAACTGTAACCTTTGCTCATCGTACGTCCTCTGGCCGCTATGTAAACTACTCGAGGGATGACCTTGATAGCGAGATTTCGAGTTCAGATTATGCAAACTATACTGTTCAGATACCAGCCACACCGGACAACCAGCTGATGGCGGATCCAACAATATCTCAGAGGGTTGAGGAACAGTATGTTTCTAGCTCTCTTTTTACGGGAGGATTCAATAGTGTGACAAGGGCTCATCTCATGGACAAAGTGACTGATTCCGAAGCCAATCATCCCCAAATGGCAGGAACCAAAGGTTCCTCTTGTGCTGTCCATGGGTGTGATGGTAATGTGATGAGTGATGGGAGGGGTATGGATCTCCTTCCCTGCAACTGTGATTTCAAGATCTGCCGAGACTGTTATGTAGATGCTCTCAAGTCCGGGGACCCAGTTTGTCCAGGTTGTAAGGACCCTTACAGTAATGTCGACTTGGATGAAAACATGCGTGATAGGTCTCTTCCGCTTGCTGCTCCTAGTATGGAGAGGAGATTGTCAAAGGGTGAGAGGAGATTGTCATTGATGAAATCAACAAAGTCTATGCTGACGAGAAGTCAGACAGGAGACTTTGATCACAGTCGCTGGTTGTTCGAAACAAAGGGCACCTATGGTTATGGAAATGCTATTTGGCCTACAGAAGGTGGTCCTGAAAACGGTAATGAAGATGGCAACGGGGATGTCCATGAGCCTCAGGAGTTTTCAAGCAAACCATGGAGGCCCCTTACTCGTAAAGTGAAGATTCCTGCTGCTATTCTTAGTCCTTACCGGTAAAGTTCCTTTTATTTATGTTTGTTAATTTTTTATAGTGGTCCAGTGCACTTATCTGACCTGTTGACAAGGTTGATTTTTCCCAAATGATAGTTGAAAAGGGTTTTTTTTTTTCCTCCTGTTTTTTATTTTATTTTGCAGGCTACTAATATTTATTAGGATGGTGGTCCTCGGTCTCTTCCTTACCTGGAGAGTGAAACATAAAAATGAAGATGCAATATGGCTTTGGGGTATGTCTGTGGTTTGTGAGATTTGGTTTGCCTTCTCCTGGCTTCTTGATCAGCTGCCCAAACTCTGCCCCATCAATCGTGCTACAGACCTTAATGTCCTGAAAGAGAAGTTTGAGACACCTAGTCCCAACAATCCAACAGGAAAATCTGACCTCCCAGGGATCGATGTCTTCGTGTCCACTGCAGATCCTGAGAAGGAGCCCCCTCTTGTTACTGCAAACACTATCTTGTCTATTTTAGCTGCTGACTACCCTGTTGAGAAACTCGCTTGCTATGTTTCTGATGATGGTGGGGCTCTTCTTACGTTTGAAGCCATGGCTGAAGCTGCGAGCTTTGCTAATGTTTGGGTACCTTTCTGTCGTAAGCACGGCATTGAACCCAGGAATCCGGAGTCTTATTTTAGTTTGAAGAAGGATCCTTACAAGAACAAGGTCCGTCAAGATTTTGTCAAAGACCGTAGGCGTCTAAAGCGAGAATATGATGAATTCAAGGTTCGTATCAATGGTTTACCTGACTCTATTCGGCGCCGTTCTGATGCATACCACGCCAGGGAGGAAATTAAGGCTATGAAGTTCCAAAGAAGCAAACAAAATAATGATGAACCTTATGAGGCGATCAAAATTCCAAAAGCTACTTGGATGGCTGATGGAACACACTGGCCTGGTACTTGGATGCAACCTTCCCCGGAACATTCCAAGGGAGACCACGCTGGAATCATACAGGTAAGCGTTGACAGCTCCTTCGGCCTTATCTCCTGACTTATGATAATTAATCAATGACTTGTTAAATAGTTAGGACTTAGGAGTAACGCATAGTGTCCTCGCCCCAAATGATGCGTCGGTGCGTCCTTAGTTATGTTTGTTAAAAGATCTCTTAGCAAAGAATCAGTGAGATCTTTCCAAAGATTGTCTTTCAAGTTACATGTACCTCTGTGCTCAGGTGAAGCTCTCGCCTGAAATGGGGTAAGCACGGGAAGGGGAGGATCAGGTTTATGCGTATATCATTACCTCTGGTGCTCGATTGGATTAGATTGTCTTCAATGTATAACTGTAGTCCTATGTAGAGGGGTCAAATGGAAAATTTTCTCTGATTATAGTCTAAACACAAAATGAAAATTTACTTGCTATTAATTTTGACAGAACTGAAAATGGATCTGGAAACAAATGTTCAAGCGTTGCCTAATTGTAAGAATAATCGGGGGAGGGGGGGTGTTGGAGGTTTGAACTGCTAATTTGAAGGGTTTTTGGTTGGTCTTGTGCTTAAGCTTCTTACCATATATGTGGAACCCATGGTCTCTTTGATTTGATAAGTAGCTCGGATAACATACCTCAAAAATAATGTCCTAGTCCGTAATTGATTAGGGGTTGACTGAGATGAATAGTCATATGCAATCTTTGTAGGATAACATACCTCCAATTTGAAATATTTGTATCTAGAGTTGGAAGTCCTATTGGTGGTTTAAAACAACCAACTATAAGAGTGCTTGATGTGGAACATATTGATGCAGGTGATGCTCAAACCGCCTAGTGAAGAGCCTTTCTTTGGCGCCCCGGATGAGTCAGCGCTTCTTGATGTCACGGAGGTTGACATCCGCCTTCCCATGCTGGTTTATCTATCTCGTGAAAAGCGCCCTGGATATGATCACAATAAGAAGGCCGGAGCTATGAATGCTTTGGTACGAGCATCTGCAATCATGTCCAATGGAGCTTTCATTCTCAATTTGGACTGTGACCATTATATCTACAACTCTGAAGCCATGAGAGAAGGCATGTGTTTTATGATGGACCGTGGTGGGGACCGGATTTGTTATGTGCAGTTCCCCCAAAGGTTTGAGGGGATTGACCCGTCTGATCGGTATGCCAACAATAACACTGTTTTCTTTGACGTTAACATGCGAGCCCTTGATGGACTTCAAGGACCAGTTTATGTCGGAACTGGTTGTCTCTTTCGAAGAATGGCTCTGTATGGCTTTGATCCTCCTCGTGCAAAAGACCGTGCTCCAAGTTTTTGGGATTGTTGCTATCCACGTCGCAAGAAACTTGCATCAGCTGAAGAGAGCCGTGCACTAAGAATGGGGGACTCTGACGATGAAGAGATGCCCCTTTCCACGTTCCCCAAGAAATTTGGCAACTCTAGATTCCTCATTGATTCTATCCCTATTGCAGAGTTCCAAGGACGTCCATTGGGTGATCACCCTGCTGTCAAGCATGGAAGGGCACCTGGTGCTCTCACATTAGCCCGAGAGTTGCTTGATGCATCAACAGTTGCTGAGGCAATCAATTCCATCTCTTGCTGGTATGAGGACAAGACTGAGTGGGGCGAACGTGTGGGGTGGATTTATGGTTCTGTCACGGAAGATGTAGTCACTGGTTACCGGATGCATAACAGGGGATGGAAGTCTGTGTACTGTGTTACGAAACGTGATGCTTTCCGTGGGACTGCTCCAATCAACCTCACTGATCGGCTCCATCAGGTTCTGCGGTGGGCCACTGGTTCAGTCGAGATCTTCTTCTCTCGTAACAATGCCCTACTTGCCAGCCCAAAAATGAAGGTTTTACAAAGAATTGCATACCTTAATGTGGGTATCTATCCCTTCACCTCCTTTTTCCTGATTGTATACTGCTTTCTCCCCGCACTTTCTCTCTTCTCCGGCCAATTCATTGTACAAACCCTCAATGTCACCTTTCTGACCTACCTGTTGACCATTACTATTACTCTTTGTTCGCTTGCCATACTTGAGATCAAATGGTCTGGCATTGAGTTGGAAGAGTGGTGGCGTAACGAGCAGTTTTGGTTAATTGGTGGAACTAGTGCGCACCTTGCAGCTGTGCTTCAGGGGTTGCTGAAGGTGATAGCTGGTATCGAGATTTCGTTTACCCTGACGTCTAAATCTGCTGGTGACGAAAATGATGATGAGTTTGCTGAACTTTACATTGTCAAATGGACATCTCTAATGATTCCTCCTATTGTTATAATGATGGTTAATCTGATAGCAATAGCAGTTGGGTTTAGCCGTACCATATACAGCACCATACCGCAGTGGAGTAAGCTGATAGGTGGGGTCTTCTTCAGTTTCTGGGTCTTGGCACATCTATATCCCTTTGCTAAAGGTTTAATGGGAAGAAGAGGTCGGACACCTACTATAGTTTTCGTATGGTCAGGACTTATTGCAATCACAGTATCCCTGCTGTGGGTTGCTATCAAACCTCCTTCAGATACTAACCAAATCGGAGGCTCATTCCAGTTCCCGTAGAAGGTATTGTCTCTGTTTATTTTTTAGCAATCCATTCAGATTCTGTCCATTGCTCCTGTAAGTTAAGTTTTTTTACCAGGCAGGCAGGCAGTTTTAGTGAAGTTCAGCAATTGTTTAAGAAAGGAGAAACCTGTAGTGTTATTCGTTTGTTTTTTGTATGATTAAATCATTTAAATGGAAAATCTAATTCTTGCATACTGCTCAATGGCGCGCCAGTTGAGAAAGGAGAAAGAAAATGAAGAACAAAAGATTAGGTGAGGTAACAGTAATAATGTCCTCACTTAAGTTTCACATCAAAATGAATGATTTATATTAAAAGCCGGTAAAATTTGTTCATGCACAACTGATGGGCTCTGTAGTTGTTGAACCTGCTCAAATGCATGTCCTAAGCTGGAGTAATTTATTTTGTACTTCCCATGCTAAATACTATACTGTATGCCTCTGTTATCTCATTTTAGAACATCTTCCTTCCTGCTCTGTCCTTCACAAACCTAGCTAGGAAAATTCATCCATCCTTGCCAGATATGGCTATCCCAATTTCTGCCGCCTTCTCGCTTCTTGTGTTGTCATTATTATCTTTCGCCACTGCTAATGACTCTCCATTAACAAACCAAACTCTAGGGGCTGCTATTCAAGAGATGCAGAAAGCTAATTACTTTGCATTTGTGATGCTCCTGAACATGGTCCCTTCTGACAAAATTCCAGACAATATCACTTTCTTGATGCCCAACAACCGGGTGCTGGCTAAGGCTGTGATACCTGAGAATGATGTGCTCGACTTCCTACTGAGGCACTCCATCCCGTCTCCACTGAGGTTCGACCATTTAAGCCACTTCCCCACTGGCTCGATTATCCCATCATCAGAACCCGACTTTGTTCTTAGGATCTCCAACAGTGGGAGAAGGAGTTTCTTTCTTAATAATGTGAAGCTTGTTAGCCCTGATATATGTCTGGCCGGGCCTTCAATTAGGTGCCATGGAATAGACGGTGTGTTAGTTGTTGGTGCTGACAAAGCACCTCCACTCCCGAATGATGCTCCCCCCATGACAACAGCTCCTTCTCCTGCGCTTCCTCCACGTGAGCCTCCTTCACCAGATGTGGGGCCTGCTGGCGGCAGTTTTGACATGGCTCCAGCTGCAACCCCACAACCAGCTGGTTCAGGACAGAGGCCAAAGAAATCTGGATGTTCACGTTTGGGTGCTAGTGGCGCGAGTTTAACAGTAGGTTTGTTGTGGGTTTTGTTATCAATTTTCCACAGTTAAGAATGGAGTTATTGAGCTAGTATTAGATTAGTAGATGTCATTCTGATGATTCAGGTCAAATGGTTCTGCAGTCTGCACTTTAGGAATTGATCTCTTTCTTTCTTTATGTCTTGGTTTGTACTGTTGTTCTGCTGCAAATGTCTTGGTTATTTTTTTGTTCTGTTGTACTCAGCTCTTTGGGGGAAAGAGAGCTAACCCGTTGATGAACACGAAATTGGTATTTTGAGCAATTATTTTATGTGAAACTGTAATCGAAATAGTTGCATTTGAGGTCGAAACACGAACTTAATCTATACCTAATCTTTCTTCAGAGATATATAGATTGATATATGGTGTAAGTTATAGCGTTAACAATTTGTACAATAATAACGCCCCAAACTAGTTTCAAACAAAACTTGCACACACTCAATACATACAACTATCCAAGAGTATAACATCAAAAAAAGGAGTGCTTAGCAGGAGGTTTGCCCAGGGTTCTCATTAAGTTTGCAACTTCTAGCACTTTGGCTGCCTTGGTTCCTCTCTTCCCCTCAGCAGACGCCCTCCTCTCCTCGGCCTTCCTGCGTGCTTTCGCTATCTCATTCTGCATTTTCTCCATCGCTTTTGCTCTCTTCTCTTCCAATTTCCTCTGCACATTCATAAATGTTCACCAATATCACTTGATTACTCTATCTAATGTTTATTCAGCATAAAGTTTTCATAACTTGATCTAACATTTTTACTCGGTATAACCCAACAGGAGAATGCTCTTTCTGCCTATTTTCCTGATTTGTAGAGTTACAGGATAATGCTCTTTCTGTCTGTTTTCCTGATTTGCCGAGTTACAGGATAATGCTCTTTCTGGTTTGTTTTCCTGATTTGCTGAGTAACAGGATAATGCTTTAAAGATTGATCAAAGTTGTCACACAGGAAAAATTGAAAACAAACCTCAACTCTGGCCATGGAGGAAGAAGCCTTATTGACCTGCTCATTCTCCCACCCTGTGATGACCGCGTTTTCCCTCTTGAATCGGTTATTAAGCTTAGCAATCTTAGCAGTCTCCCAAGCTGTGATCTTTGCATCCACCTCTTCTTTCTTCACTCTGTGTACAACCATCTCCGCGCCTGCGCCTCCTGTTCCTGCTCCTACTCCTCCTGCTGCTGCTGTATTATTACTACTGCTATTATTACTACTTGATCCCAGCAGGTGACCCAACGACGATCCATTAATGTTACTGTTACTGTTAATACTCAAATCTGGAAGAGGATTAATATCACTATCAGGCACTATTGCCAGAGCATTGCTCGTCTCTTCATCATCTTCTCCTATCCTATCCAAGTTTATAGGAGTATTATGATGCTGATGCTGATACTGTTGCTGATGCTGATCATGGTCTATATTATTTGATCCCGCGATCACCAGTGCGTTAAACTCTCGGCTCATGGTCGTGAAATTCTCGCTGGAGCCGTAGCTCACATCACTCGCCACTGACAGGTTGGAGGATCGACGACTAGGAGGCAGAGGAAGAGGAGGAGGAGGAGGAGGAGGAGGAGATGGCCGCGGTGGTGTCATAGCGTGGATGTCTCTGAAAGATTGATCATCCTCGTCGCTAAAACTTGTGCTTGGTATTTGAATGTTTCTCAACATGTTTTCATGTATATATGCATGCGTTTTATAATTCTATACTCCTACATACTACTACTTAATCAGCTCCAATTCAGCTTAACAAAGAAGCTAAAGTAGTAGTGGAAGAAGGGAGGGAGGGGTTAATGGGTTGATGCATGATTAGTGATATATATTATAGTTATTATCATATAATATAATATAGTCCATTTTGTTAAGAAAAGGGAGTTTGATTTGATTTGATTAGTGATAATGTCATCAGTAAATTGATAGGAACCACATAATAATAATCTCGCATTTGGACTGTGCTAAACATAACGCTGTAGTGTAGTGTAAGCTTTCCCAAAGGGCCGAGTGATAGAAATAGCGACATGCGGACATGTATATGTTTTCTCATAACCACATCAATTTTATTTTTAAGATTAATTTTTAGTGATGGATACTTGTACTAGTGAAATATGAGAGTGATCGCTGACGACTTATAATTTTTTTTTGGATTTCATACATCACTGTTTAAATATTTGATGAATTGTGCTTTTATCAAAGAAACAAAAAAAAACGTTGTCAAAAAAAAAAAAAAGGAACAAAATAAAGCAAAAAGTTTTCTAGATAATAACTTGAAAGAACTAATAAATTTGTATGATTTCATGTCAGCTTAACTAAGTGTGCAGTGGTGGAGCCAAGATTGAAAGTTGCACGAAACTTATTTATCGGAGTAAGGGTGGGCCGAATACTGCGATTTACCAAATTTTAACTAGTTTTATAATAAAAAATACACAAAAAAGTCCGACTTTCCACTAACTTGGGGCGGGTCGTAGCCAGGATAAGCCCCCCTAGCTCCGCACCTGTAAGTGTGTACATTGAGATAAAGTATGTTAATATGAAGTTGAATCCGATGGATGTATGACTTGCAAATAAGTAGTTTTAAAATAGGTACGTTAAATCTAATACAGTATACAAGTCGAGCACGTATAAGACGAGGAGAAAATGGTAAAGTTTTCACCCTAAAATCGAATTTTTTTTATTTGTGTTATGCATGCTCAGTCACAGCATAATGTTAAGGAGTATTAAAATGGTGGGAGCGTCGGCAGATATGAGAAAAAACAAAGTACTCATAGGAAGGAAGAGCCCCATCAGTGGAGCAGTAGAGAGAAAAAAAAAATTAAAAAAAAAATTGCAATTTAAAAAAGAAAAAAAAGGCAAGTTAGAGTCAAAATTGAGCACACGTGTAGAACAAATATAAGAGAGGTGATAAGGTGATAGCGGGTCCGGTACATGCACATTGCTAATGTTAAGCCTGTTGCATAGTGACACTTGTGCGATTGAAACCAAAAGCTTGATATACTCAAATATCATGGATTTTATTTTTTTTATTTTTTATTTCCTCATGTGAAAACACTACTGTACCCCTGAACTACGGAGTATTATTGCCGTATTGCGACTCCCTCCGATCAGGTAAAGTCTTGTATGAGACAGTCTCACAACGAGATAAATTAAGTTGTTTAAAAAGTAAAATACTTAACAATCACTGTGAGTTTGTGACCATTATATGCTTTTAGTGAACTTGTTTATTTACGTTTTAACCACATAAATTGTGGTTTAAAAGGGTCACTAAAATTAGGCTTAATTTATAGAATAACTCATTTTATATGGCATTCTAATCTCAGATACTAAAAAAAATTACAATAGTTACTAAAAATGTAAAAGGGGTCACTATTTAATATTTATACAAAGAAAAATGATCTCACAAGAAATTGGTGTGAGACCGTCTCACACAAGACTTACTCGATCGAAATACAATTTTTTCATTTCGTTTGATGCTTTTAACTGGGTGCTATCTTAGACCAAATAAATTGTTTACTTGATGTGATTAGTATAAATATTAAGTATTTCATTATGCATTGTATTTTACTAATAAAAAACTCTGCTTAATTTTACGAGGTCTTTTATATGGTCTATCATAAGATCCCAACATAAACATCTCCAATCAAAAATAGCAAACGGAATGAGAAATTGTCTGTAGATCGGAAGGACCACTTGTGTTGATAATAATTATAATAATAATTTACAAAGAAAAAAGTAGATTGTAGAGTACTAGAATACTACAGATGAGAAAAAGTAAGGAGCATACCTTTGATTGCAAAATATGTCTCAAAAACAGAGTTAAGAGCGCACAAATTGAAGTTTTGTGACCACAAAAACTCAATTTGTTGAAAAATGTTTATGAAGCATCAAAAATATGTTCCAATTTCCACTTACCTCTGTTTGTGATAAAGCATCTATGAAACTATGCAAGCTTCCTGCAACTACATCAACTTTCACCACTACTCCAGTACATACACTATCATCATCGTCGACAGCAACAAAACACGTTTTAGTTTCATGACGGTATCCATCTACTAAAAGTGAGTAGCTTTACAACAAATGATGATTGCGTCATGTTGAACTCCGGTGAGAGTGCACCATATGCAATGTGTACGTTGGGACGTAAGGGGTATGCCCATGTATATATACATACAGTGATACACCAGGCCGCAAACATACATATATACATGTAACATGTTTAAGCCTTCTTATCTCCTTTCAATTCTACTCACTCCTCGCTTGTTAATGTCTTAGCATTTAGAACATAGCCCAATCTACTGCGTGCCTAGCTCATCATGATGCCGAATTATACTAGCTATAGTATACTACGGAGTACTACTTTGTCGTTACCGTCACAAAGTTTTGAGGGTTAGGATTTAGGAAGACAAATTTTGTGTTCTTCATTTGACTAATAATCAATGTATAATATTTGTGATTGAGTGATGCCAGAGTGTTGGGAGTTGGGATACTGCATTAGAGAGGATATATAATAACGGGAGTTATGAGGGTTTTATCCGTGGCTTACTATTTCCCTCAATTTCCTCTCTAATGTTGTGCCCCGTCACAGTGTTGAGACTAGCAATCCTTTTTACGAATGCATTATTATTTTAATCAAATGAGTTATTTGAGAACAACTAGATCGGAGTATATCCTAATAAGAGATTCAAGCACAAGTTCCAAAAAAACATTGAAAAAAAAAATTCATTCCTCAAATTCTGAATATACAAAGTCAAAGCTAAAAGAGGATATGGACTCTACAAACCTCGACCATCCAATTAGGTAAATCTTTTTAATATGGTTCGATTTCATGTATTGTTTTGCTTTTATGATATCTTCTACTTAGTTCATTGTAAGTTATAATTTGTTAAGACATGATACCCTAGTATTAACTTATTGTGTTTTATAAGATTAATATGCACAAGACATACAGTAGTATGTATGAAACTATACACAAGTCATTATCAAAATTCTAATAGTCCAAAATGAGACATGACTTGAACCTTACACAAACCCTAAGTCTCTAAATGTCAAACTAAAAAAAAAAAATCTTGGCGATCGAGTAACGTCGGACCAAGAAACTAGTACTCGTATAAACCAAACCAAAGGTTTAAGTTAAGGAGTGTAACTTAACTAGTACTAAACATTGAATTTTAATCTTGTGGATATATTAAAAGGCAAGAAAAAAGGCCAAAGATATCCCTTGTTGTTGATGATGAACGCAATAGCGGCAGAAGAAGAAGAAGCAGCAGCTTAACTTCAATGGCACGCCTCTCTCCCCTTTTCTTGACCCTTACTCAAACCCACCCACCTTGTTTCTTCCTCCTCACTTCTCCTCCTCCTCTTCTTCTTCATTTTTGTCCTCTTCTTCCTTCCTTTCCCTTCCATTTTTGAACTCTAATTATTCTCCTTCCACCTTCCCCCCCCTTCCCCCACCCCCATCAACACCCAAACCGGGTGGTATCTTCTAAAGCAAGCCAAAATTCTGCTCCTATCTTTATTCGAGACGACGCCTTCGTCGATGGGCACAGAGCCGCCTCCGCCGCCTCCTGCGCCACCCCTTCCGCCTCCCGCACCTCTTCCTCAGTCACAGTCTCCGCCGCGGCTCCTCCCGCCGCCGCCGAGCCCTGCCACCGCCACATCGCTTGCCCCAGGGTTCAGATTCCACCCGACTGATCAGGAGCTTGTGAGTTATTACCTGAAGCGTAAGGTTTGCGGTAAACCTATTCGCTTCGACGCCATTGCTGTTACCGACCTTTATAAGTCTGAGCCTTGGGACCTTCCAGGTCTGCTGCTCTTCCTTCTCGATTACGCTTTCAATTTCTCTTATTATTATTATTATTATTATTATTATTATTATTATTATTATTATTATTATTATTATTAATAATTCCCATTTCTTCTTCATTTTTGTTAATTCAATTTAATTTAATTAAACACTCTTTTAATTGCATGTTTAATTGATTGTTACACTGCACTTGAATTAGAAAATTGTTGATGTGTTATGACCTCCTGAATTGATGTCGGTTGTACTTGTTTGTTTGTTGTTTCGAAATCGAAAATTGAGTTTGTGTTTGTGTTTGGGGTTTATTCGTGTAGAGTGTTGTTCAAGTTTTTACCATTCACTTTTTTGGTGGTTTATGATGAGGAGAATAAACTGTTATTTTAATTGCTGTCGCCTGTTGCAATTCGTGCAGCTTTGTCAAAGCTCAAGAGCAGAGACAATGAGTGGTACTTCTTTGGGGTGCAAGATAGGAAGTATGTTAATGGTTCCCGAGTTAATCGGGCTACGATAATGGGGTATTGGAAGGCTACAGGGAATGACCGTCCCATTATACACAACCTTCGCACCATCGCTATGAAGAAGACCCTTGTCTTCTATAGTGGACGTGCCCCGTGTGGCAAGCGCACTAATTGGGTCATGCATGAGTATCGATTGACTGATGAAGAGCTTGCCAAGAGTGGTGTTGCAATGGTAAGATATGGCAGCCAGCTCGTTTACTTGTTTCTTTGTGTTTGTCATTCATGCTGGACTTAGGAATGAGCTCTATGTTTCAATTTGTGAGGGTTATTCTTTGTTTCTTGATGAGGATGAAGGATCAAGTAGTTTGCAAAAAATGAAAGAAAGCATAGGTTTATGAGATGTTTTTAACGTGATCTTCGGTGGTGACTGTCTTTGTGTCTTCTTTTCTCTGCGTGATTCCGTCCAGCTAATTGTCAAAAGCATCCACAATTTATTTGCCCCTTTAGTCCTGTGGTACTGGCTGTGTCTCTTCACTTTGTATTTGCCCCTTAATTCCATTCAGCTAGTCACGAAGCAAGGTTCGCTGCTAAGCAATCTTCATATTTTTCTTCTAGTTCTTTTCTTCTACCCTTTTACTTGCCTCGCCTAGGTTTTACTTCTTTACATATTTGTCCTCTTTAAATGCCAAAAAAGGGGTAATCTTGAGTGCCTTGTTTCCATGAGGCGCGTATTTTTCCTTTTTCCAAAACTAAGTAACCCGGTTTCCTTTGTTTTCTGTTTCCTGAAAGTTGTGTACTTGATGTCATAGATTACCCCCCTCATCCCCATCCCGCACTCCTGAAGTCCTAAGCATTACTTTTTTGGGGTTGGCTTATATTTATGTTGTGTTTGTTGAGTCTGCTAGTGATATTCATCCTCTAGGTACACCGCATTAAGTTTAGAGTGGAATATCTATGTGTTTTTTTGGGATTTCTAATGGCCGGCATTGGTGGGAGGGATAGGGGGTGCCAATTTATGCAATTTTCGACTCATATTTCATCCTAGGTATACCTTTCCTGAGGTAGGACTGCTTGCTTCCAATCCCTTTACCTTGCCATAGGTGTTGGGGTAATGGTGTTTGTATATTTTTGCTCCACCATAAGTCTGCTAGATGTGTTTGGAGACTTGAATATCTACAGCCTCTCTCCCATAGTAATGCTTGTCTTGTTTGACCGCAAAACAAATTAAAGTCTGATCCATGAACAAGCAATAATTATCAAGGTGCCCATAAAGGAAAGGAAGAGTCACTCTGGTTTACAGAGATAACTTTTGTATGCCTAATGCTGTGATTCGTACAACTTGGGAAAGAGTCGCCTACTGCGTACTAGAACAGGTGAGGCTGCATACATTTTCTCCCCAAAGCCTCCCAGAAGTGGGACTAATACGGGGTTGTTGTTGCTATGTTTTGCACTCTAGAAATTTGAGTCAACTCGGGAGGAGATGTTGCTACTTACGTCTGATCAGATAATTGGTTGATCTGGGTCTTCTAGTGTGAAAAAAATCTTCTATCGTGTCAAATGGTGTCAATGAAGTCACATAAAGCTTGACCTATTTAAATGTGAATCGTTTTGGCATTACCAGCACGCTATCCCGCATGATTTGATGCCTTGCAGGTCTTAAAAAGTTATTACTTTAACCTTAACTGATTGTGACTGACTGACTGACTGGTGATGCTTATTGTCTTATTGACTACATAAGTCTGATTTGTGTAAAACTGTCATTATTAATTGCATTCATATCATGCCATTTGAAGTGGTAGAGATGTATCAAACATATTGCAATCTAGTATTTCAGCATACTGTGTTAATTTCATGACTAATTAACTTTTCAATTTCGGATGGATAGGATTCATATTTGTTATGCAAAATTTTGAAGAAAAGTGGCCCAGGGTTCAAGCCTGGGGAACAATATGGGCCATTTGTGGAGGAGGAGTGGGAGAAGGACGAGGCTACCTTGGTCCCTGGGGCAGAGGGTGATGATGATGTGGCAATTAATGATGACGCGCGGGTTGAGGTGAGTGCACATTTTAAAATTAAGATTTTACTTCTTTCAATTGCTAATAAGTACGTACCATTTCATGTTTGAAATACAGTTTCTGTTCAATTGCTTTTCGCACCCTTGTAGATAGGAGCTCTATGATATTATCTCTATCAAATGATCTTAGTTGAAGGAGGCGTGAGGCGCACCGAGGTGATGAGGGCTCGATGCAATGAGGCGCAAGGCGAAGGCGCGCGCCTCATGCACGCGAGGCGCACTCATTTAGTAAAGAAAGTCTAATTTTCAAAACAATATTTTGCAAACAGTTACTCCTTTTTTGGTATTTGAAGAGGGCCAATTTGTAAAGAAGTATAAACTTGGATTAAGGGGCAATGGGAAGGGTAGAAGTAAAGATATAAGAGAAAGAAATCGGAAATTGCATAGTCATGCGCACCTTATGCACACTGATGCGCCTCAAGCTTCTGATGCGATGCGAGCTGCGCCTCATGGCGCTTTACGCCTAGGCGCCTCAAAGCTCGCTTGTTTAGACCAAGCAAATGGATAAAGATCATTACGTTGCTGGTCACTATCGCGTATGCACCTTCGTAGCTTGCTTGTTTGTCTCTTCTCCCATTTCATCTTGGCTTGACTTTTTCTTCCCCCTGTCTAGTGAATATTGGTCACAAAACTCACAATTCACAAAGTTATCATTTTGCCAAAAGTGCCTCTTACTGTAAGATTTCAATTTTGAGGCAATCTTTTTTTTATGATGCTCTTCCATTTCCAATGGATCCAAGGACTAATTATTATTTGGCTTTGGGATATAATGGAATAAAGCAAAATGGCTCATAAAACTGTTTGTGCTTCTTTTATTGTGAAGCAGCAGTGAGTCGGTGCGATTCTCGAAGCATTCATTTTGGGTCATTCATGCGCGCAGCCTCTTTATGTTTCAATAGGAGTAAGGCTTGCGTACATCCGACCCCCCTTACCCCGCCTTATGGCAGGAGCCTTTAAGGCGCTGGAGTAAAGATGTTGTTGATGCTCGTTACCTTTTGTTTCTCATGTCCTACAATTATCATTTTTCAATCGAGTGTCTTGCAGGTCGTTTACTGCCCAGCCCTGACAGTAACTTTCTTTGGAAGGGACATGGGTCTGAATCACCGTATCACTCTTTTTCTGGAATGGGAGTAGGTTTTTTATGAATGGAGTCAAACGATGCATCGTATTGTAAGGTCCTGCTCTCATCTGGATTGTAGCTATGTTATACCAACATTAGGATCAAATCATTGAATCTGAACTGGTTGAGGAGAACATGACTTATGGCATTGGAGGAATTGCTGAAATTCTCTACCACTATTGTATGTGGTCTTGCCGTTTGCGGGAGCCCTACTTTGGATTCTTTAACTGTGGCTTTATCTGATTAGTATTCCAGTAAGCAGAAAATGTAGTGCAGTGAAAAAAGTGGCCGACAAAACGAATAATTTGATACCCATAATGAACCAACTGACGAAGATATCTTCCTAGCAAAACAAATCCCAGAGCTTCACCACCATGAGACCTATTTAGGATCCTCGTAGTGTATACTTTTGTAGAGTTTCTTTGAATATTGTTCAAGGAGCAAGGCTGCTGAAAGGCTAAATTACTTCCAAGTTCAGAGCTGTTTGTTTTGGTTTGTGGATAAATGATGAAGCTTTGAACTGCAATATCATGTTCTACTCATGCTTTTGTTCTTGAACCCATATCCTTCTAACTTAACTGGTAAGAGATTGTTTAGGGATGTAAAACTTTAACATGTCGAAGGTTATCTAATGCTCCAAGGGTAGCCAACTTCGTTAAATATGCACATCTTTGCTCATCTGGATGAAAGTTCAGGCAGAGCCCACTAGAAGCTTTCCTAGCATAAGGCCAAGCCATTTAGGAATTTAAATTCCAGAAGCGCTTTTGGCTTAAGAAAAGATAAAGATGGGAATGAGTCGTTTTAGTTAGGGCATAGATGGAGAGAATAATTGTTGTATATTTTTGCTTGGGCTTATTGCTATCCAAGAGGAGCACAGTCTGTTAACTGGTCAGACAAACTGAGGTTTGTAGGTCTGAGGAGGAGTTAAAGACGAAGTCTTCTTTGCAAATGTGTTGTACTAGCTCTTTTTTTTTTTTTTTTTTTAAATGTATTTGGCTGGTGTTGAATTTTTGCATTTCTTTGGGGATTATATACCAAGTGGTTCATTTGAGTGAACTGGTGGATTTGCTTCTCATCGGCGATTGTGTACACTATGGGTTCGTCACAATTTATGGATTCTTAATGGGGCCTGGTGTTGGCTATTTTAAGATAAGAGGATTTCTTCTCTAATGCTTCTTCCTTTTGTGCAATCATTTTCTTTTGTTACATTTTGGGGGAAAAAAAGGTCCGAATACATACTCAAATTGTCAAATTCTGATAATTACTGCTGAAAGCGTTGAAAGTTTGTAATTCCTTTCAAATTTTGTTCAATTACGTAACCATTCACAGGAGTCTTTGTGACCTACAGTTAATTGAGCGGCAATGCTACCTACTTGCCACATCTGTTCCTTTCTCCCCTTTTCTTTTCCCTTCTCTAGGGCTTCTTTCTATTCCAATCACCATAATAGACCAAACAAACTGTTGATCCTAGAAAAGAAGTGTCTAACATGTTATCAATGGGAAAGAACGTTAAAGGAGCATGAAATGTTAGTTCTATGCTGTGTTACTTCATCTCTTATTATAATAGTCTGAATGATGGTGCTACAATTTTTCACATATTTGCTTAGGATTGAAGATTATTTTTATTTGGAAGGCAAATATGATCTATTTGTATTTACATATTCCGTATGTATATGCTTTCATAAAGTTTAGCACTGTGAAGTTTGATGCACTCGTGCTGTTTTCCTATTGGATTTCTGACTCTAGTCAGTGGCTGTAGTTCGGTTTTATTGAAATTTACTTTAATCGTTTTTGTTGACAATTAGTGTTTGGTGGTTGTTCTGTGTACCAGTTCTTTCAATCCTTGCATCAGCTATCTTTAAACACATAGTCTGGTTAATAGCCCTAAATGGGGTCTGGAAGCTGGGGGAAGCACCATTGTCCTTGACTTTGTATAGTGGAAATGTTATGATCTTGAATTGAGACATTCAAAACTTTCTTGTTTTTCTTTTAATGGTACTCCAGATATCAGTCTGCCACACCGTTTATTGTTTTTTTAAACTCCGTTTTGGATTGCCGCTTGCCCGCTTCTTATGTTTAGTTGAAAGATCTCCTTTGTTGAGATCTTGCTGAAGGGCCATATCTAGCAGTTTCTCAGGATAATGACTTAGTGTGATGTCACAAGGAGAGGAAACTTGATGTTTTAGTAAATCTCAAGACTTTTGTCTATGCACTTGTCTTTTCCTGAAATACGTTTTTCCTATAGCGGTTATACTGGAATCATTCAGGTTTTTAAATCTGCTGGGCTTTGATTCCACCTGCTACAATTGAAAATTGTTGTTCTTTTGGGACATGTCCATCCTTCACGGGAGTCATAGTCTGTGAACGTGGATGAGTATTTATTTCGAGGTCTTTGCTTTGTTCTGTTTCAGCCTAACCAGATCCTACACTGATCTCTGTAGCTGCTTTTGTATCGGTGGTGTGAATGGAAGCTCTTGCATGAGTGTTAACCCTTCCAACTTTTGTTTCAGGATTCTACGCACTCCATCAATAATTCTGAATCTGCCCCAGTTGCCAGCTGCGGGCTATCAACTGAAGTTCAAAATGTTCCACCTCTGTGCAAGTCAGAGAGGGGAGAGGAAGGTCCGGTACCTTGCACAGTTGACCCTGAGCCGTTATCGCTTGGTCCAAATAAACGTCTAAGGCAGAGTGAGCCGGACACTTGCTATTCTAATGCATCAGAGATATCAACAACGAGAACCCAGGGACCATGCTCGTCATCCACGGGGACCACGAATTTCTCATCTGCCCTTTTGGAGTTCCCGTTGGTGGAGACTGTGAAACCCAAGGAGCGACCCTCCCCTCCTCCAGCTAATGTGATAGACATAAATGTTCCGCCAAGCTACTTGAAGCTCTTTGAAGAGTTGCGGAATGAGATATATAGGACTTCAATTGAGAAGGAATCACTGAAGATCGAAGTAATGAGTGCCAGGACAATGATTAACATTCTCCAGACGAAAATTGATCATCTAACGAAGGAAAATGAGGACCTGAGGAAAAGCGAGTTGCGAGAAGGCTAGGTTGTTTTGTAAAATGGTTTCGTATTGTAAGGGACTTGTGTCCTGTAGGTGGAACTTGCTGTCCTGTAGTTTCCTGCAATCATCATGAACAACCATTTGACATCATGACATTGTAGTTGTAGCATCAGACGATCTAGCTTTTGTGCAAAACGTTGTAACTTGAACTTTGTTACTGTTACTTTGTCCATTGTTCCCCACCTTAGTTGCGTTTCCGCCTTGTTCCCTCTTCAAAACTGCAGGATTATCCAAGTGGCTGCTTCCTTCTTCCAAGGTTAGACGCCCCATATAGAAAACGCACGTCTGTTGAATACCATTTTGGGCATGGGAAGTTTAAACTTGGACAGAATGAGCAAGTAAGAATAATTTAAAATGACATCAAATGCCTAGTGAAGTATTACAGAAGTGATTCATTCTCTTGATTAAGAAGATACCACATGCCTGACGTATTACAGAAGTGAATCAAGTGATCTATTTTCTTGAGTAAGAAGATAATTGTATGTACTTAGCAATAAACAGTAGTCATTATCGTATGTTTGATACAGTCTCGGATGGTTTTTGATTCCTTGTTGAAGATATGGCAACGGAAAGTGAACTGTTTTTTTTGTAGTATGATCGAGGCAGATACAGATTGATCCCGGGCCAAAGCCCCCCACGCTTTAATGCTCTATCATTTGGCCAACATTGCTGATCTCAAATTGAAACTGTCGTTAAACATTTCTAAAAGCTACTAATTTCCTGAGTATGTGACCATAAATGTTGAATGCTAAAGGCATAATAACAATGTCAGCGAATAGAGATTGTGTAATGCAAAGAGAGAGCAGGAGATGAAAACAATGAGTATGCCTAAGAGAGGCGACAAAGATAGGGAACTGCTGCTACTTCTAAAGGTTATGCCTAAGAAGTCCATTCCACTACCGGATCCAGAACTAGAGCGGCTACTACTCGTGCTGGTCTCACCGCTTTCTCCCACACTAACCCTGTCCCTGCGCGCATTCACAGCAGGAAGAAGTCTCACACAACTGCTCGTACTCAGCGAGAAAGGAAAGAATAAGCGAGTGAAAGTGTGAAAGCGAGTACCTTGGGTCACCAAAGACGCCAGCATTCATCGTAATCTGGTCAATTTGGTGTGCAGACTTGGGTTGGGTACTGGACGCTTTGGCATATTCGGCGCTGAGACCCTGTCCAGAAGGCACAAAGAATGCTCCGTTTTCCATTATATCCTCTTCACTCCTCCAGTTCCAATCTCCCCAGTTCTTCTCATCTGTTTCCACGCGCTTTGTCACCTGATCACGTTCGCCTCAAATTGATTACCACTCCACCAGGTTGTGTACTCGTATTATATTAATGATTACTCTAATCTAACATAAATTATCATGCAACAGTCTCTAATTACTCCGTATGTTGGTCCGGAAAAAGTTTCACCGTATCTTTCGGAATGGGTCTACTCGTAATGTTTAGTACACGGATGAACTTAAAATATCTTGATAAAGAAGATAGAGAAAAGAATCTAAAAAAGCTGTCAAGCAACTAAAAACAGACCCACATAGTCACATACCCAGCTAGTAACTGTAGTGTAGGAGTACAAAGTTAGTATGACTTCCAGCTGAAACCGACAAGATATACTAATCTCAACTCTCCAACTTGCTGCATGCTGTATATTTGTGTTAGTCACTCCGATTCTTTTCGATTTGACCTTTCATTTAGGCACAAAGTTTATTAGTAGTAGGGCTTATTTTTTTTTTTTTACACTAAAGGGCATTTGTCCCATATGCACATGGGTATGTCCAACCTGTAATAAAGGGTAAAATGAACTTATATCTACACAAATGTCACACATAAATAGAAATGAGGCAAATTTATTATATCGTCCAAAAAAGAAAAATAGGGTAAATTTAAAGAATTTGAGAGAGTATTACTTTTAACCTAAGAACATGGTCCATTGGTCCCTCCCCTCCCAACAGACAAAGTTGTTACTTTTTCTCACTTCTTTTCAAACTCATCAGTTAACACAAGACCTTGTATACATTAAGTTAGTAGTGCAAACAACGGGCGACTACTTGTTTGGTTGCCGAAACTATAGGAATGTAACCTAAATGGCTAAATACGACCTAAACTAGTAAAAAGGTATGATTTCGCCAAAAAAAAAAAAAAAAAAAAAAAAAAAGTTATTACCTCCTTGGCACTAGGGTTGGACGGGGCGGTGTAACGGTTACCCTGGCTGTTGATAGTCGGGTTAGCGCTACCACCGATAACATACATTTGCCAACTCGTAAAATCGTTATTAACAACGTGAATGTAACCTCTCCTACACCGCGGCATCCTCTGTACTAACGACTCTCCGAACACATTAAACGCCAGCGTCACCTGCATCGGTCCACATTTTAAACATTAATTAATAATCCATTTATTTCTTCCAAATCAAAATCAACCAATAAAAAAACAACAGTTTTCCAAACTGAAAAATTCGTTTATTTCCTAGTTTAAGTGATTTTATTTGGACAGGCGTTAGAAAAGCCGAAAAAAGAAACGAGTTTTTCAAACTGGGCATTTATTTCTTGATTAAGCGATTTTCTCGCTTGAAAAAACGGAATAAAGTCTTACCGGATATTGGGCAAACGTTAGAAAAACCGAAAAAAAAAAAAAAAAAAAAAAGCAGGCACCTGCATTCCTTCGTCTAGTATGAACCCATCACTGTGCCCCAACAACATGACGTCATTATGATGCGAAAAATGGGAATTAGAAATAGTGATGGCGGTGGACCCCATGGTAGCGTCGATGAGTCCGTCCGTACAGTACGACAAGGTGCAGTGGTCAACCCAGATGTTAGCCGCACCGAAGATAGTGATACCGTCTCCGTCCGACTTGGACCGCATCCCGACATGGGTCGGGCTGGACCGGACCTGTGCGTTGCCAGCTGGATAGCAATTGTGCACGTGGATGTTGTGAATGATGACGTTGGAAACGTACTGTAAAGTGATGCAACCTCCGCCGGTGACGTGGACATTGGCCCCACGTCCGTCGATGGTCTTAAAGCTATTAATGATAAGCTCGTATTTGAGTTTGATTGTCATGTCGCCGGAAAAGATGATCCAGAGTGGCTCCTCTTTGACCACCGCGTAACGGAGGGTGCCGGGTTTGGGGTCCACCGCATCGGAGTCGGATGAGTCGGTGACCACGTAGATCTGACCACCCTTCCCACCCATTGCCGACTGACCGAACCCGATGGAACAGTCTGCTAGACGCTGCCGGTTGGACGCCCAGTGTGGGTCGCACCGCCAGCAGTCGTCTATTGGGTTGCCGGTTAAGCATTCTGACTTTGACTTGTCTAGCATTTCTCTTCTTCTCGTTAGGGATACATTCGTCATACTGTATTAAATCACACACAAACAAAATCAAATTCAGCTTCAACTTGAAGTTTAACTCAATTCAATAGTAGTATAAGTTAATTACCTGTAGACATGGTGAGCAATGGCGTCAGGGTCGGGGTGTTGATTGGGGAGTAGGAGACCACTACCACTGACAAGAAGTGGGAGTATGAAGAGGAGGAGAATGCAAGAGGAGGTGTATTGCAGAAGCATCCTTGGTTGGGAGATCGATCGATCTAGAGCTGTTTTTTTCAGCTCCTCTCACTCTTACCCTGCAACTCGAACCCCCACTTCTTCTCCTCCTTTAGATTCCCCTGTCTGTCCCCTCTTTGTGTTTCCCAACTCTTTTTGTCCCACTTCACTGTTTGCGTATATTATATTAGATTTTTATCCGTTGCGTTTATTCGTATAAAGTCTCGTGTAAAACGGTCTCACCTAACCTTTAAAAAAAAGACGGAACCGGTTAGTGGTTTGAGTGGTTGGTTAGTTTGTTGGAGTAAAATGGGTTCAAAGGAGGAGACATTAGTGGAAGCAGCGTTACGAGTACTCAACACAGCGGATCCTTATGAGAAGGCTAAACTCGGTGATGACGTGGCTTCACGGTGGCTACAAGGACTCATCCCTCACGCATACGATTCTTCCACCTTCGACCTCCACGTACCTGATCGCCCCGCTCGTCCCGACAATGTAATGTGTTTAGCGTTTACTTACTCCTTTTCATGTTGCATACCACCTGTTTGATGAAATGCCTGACTGACTCAGGAGTTTGTTGTATTTCTTGTGTAGGTTACGCTAGTGTCACCCAGTCAGATGCCCAAGTTAGGCAAAGCCGGTAGCCTGCAGAGCCGCCAGGCGATTGTTCACAGTCTTGTTCATACTGAGAGCTGGGCAATTGACTTGTCCTGGGTATCACTCTCACTCACTCACTCATTTACTCGCTCTTTTTCGGCTCCAACAATGATTGTATTTGAATTGGATTGAATTTGATTGTTGTAGGATATCATTGCTCGTTTCGCCCACAAAGAGGCAATGCCCAGGGAATTTGTCACAGATTTTGTCAAGGTAGCTCAGGATGAAGGCAGGCATTTCACCCTTCTCGCTGCCCGCCTTCAGGAGCTTGGCTCTTCTTATGGAGCTTTGCCAGCCCACGATGGTCTTTGGGACTCTGCCATTGCAACATCTTCGGATCTTTTGGCCCGCTTAGCAATTGAACACTGTGTACATGAGGTCTGCTCTTTTCTTCTGTAATACGTTTCCTCCATTATCCACATAAAATTAAGCCAGCAGCCAATGCTATTCTCCTTCTTTGGTAAAATTGGCAAAACACACTAGCCTCATCGGATGATGTGTGTTGTAGGCCGCCTTAAATGACTACCCAGGTAGAAAGAAAAAAATGCCCTCCTATTCAATGTGGGCTCTCCAAGGCTATGCTAAAGTTTTGAGAACATTTGGCTACTTTGAATACAATGGTCAAAATTGGCTAAAAAATCGAAGTGTGTAATCCAATGGTATTTGGCCAAAATGGCCCCGAAAGAAAACGGCTCAAAGTTTTTGTGGAATCTCGTAGAGGTCATTTTATAGGTTTAGTAAATATTAGGGCTAAAAACCTATGGTAATAGAATAAAATAACCCAGGAAAGAAAAAGGCACATTAGCCTTAAGGTGTGAAATGTACCGAATTCGCTTAAAGAACTTGTCTAATAGAATAACCCACCCTCATATCAAACAAGGGCACTCCACGGGTGTCCATGGTGAAGCATTGAGAACATTTGGCTACTTTCAAAAAAGTGGTCAAATTGGCAATAATCAAAGTGTATAATCCAAAATGGTTTGCCAAAAATGCCCTCCGAACAAAACTGGTCAAACTTTTTTGAAAGCTCCTAAAGATCACTCTATGTGTTTTAGCAAAATATTAGAGCGCAAAACCTATGGTAAGTTCTAATACCATAAAGAAAACATACATTAGGTTCAATGTGTGAAATGTACTGAATTGTTTAAATGGGCCTAAAATCTTGTCGAGTAGATTAACCAGCTCGTATCCAACTAAGAAACTCCTGGCCTATCCATGGTAAATTTTTAAGAACATTTGGCTACTTTCTGAAAATCGGCCAAATCGAAGTGTATAATCCATGATTTTTTTTTTTTTTTTTTTTTTTGTCAAAAATGGCCACTGAACAAAAACACCTCAAACTTTTGTGGAAGCTCCAAGAGGTCATTTTATAGGTATGAGCCAAATACCTATGGTAAGTCTTAACATCAGTGTTGAAAAAAAAACAGATTGCACATTAGGCTCAACATGTGGAGTATACCGAATGGCTTAAAGAACTTGCCTAACCTGCGGGAACTCCAAAGCTGTCCATCTGAAAGTTTTGAGAGCATTTGACTAGTTTGGAAAAAGTGGCCAAAATTGGTAAAAGTAAAAGTGCATAATCCACGGACTTTTGGCCAAAATGGTCTAGGGAAGAAAATGGCTCAAAGATTTTGTGGAAGCTCGTAGTTCTCATTTCAAGGATTTTAGTAAATTTCTAGAGCCAACACCTATGGTAAGTCCTAAAATCGTCAAAGAACGCACACTAGCCTCAAGGTGTGAAATTTACCATATGGGCATAAAAAACTTGCCAAATAGAACAACCTGCCTCAAATCAAACAATGGCACTCCAAGCCTATCCTTAGTAAAATTATTAGGACATTTGACTACTTTCAAAAACGTGGTCGAAATTGTTAAATATCAAAGTGTATGTTTCATGATTTTATGCCCCCCCCCCCCACCAAAAAAAATACAGCTCAAATTTTTTGTGGTTGCCCCTAGAGATCATTTTGTGAGCCAAAAACCTGTGGTAACTGTTAAGTGATAATATCATCAACAAACACACATTTGGCTCACTTTATGAAGTGTACTGAATGGGCTTAAAGAACTTGTCTATCACTTTCTCATATCCAACAAAGAAACACCAAACCTGTGGATACTTTCAGAAAAGTGGTCAAGATCCGCCAAAATTGAAGTGTATAAACCATGGTTTTTTTGCCAAAAAATGGCCCTTGGACGAAAACAGCTCACAATTTTTGGAAGCTCCTAAAGGTCATTTTATGGGTATTAGCCAAATATTAGAGCCAAAAACCTACAGTTAGTCCTAATATCATTAAAACAACGCACATTAGGCTCAACGTGTGTAAAGTGTACCGAATGGCTTAAAGAAGTTGCGTAGTTGAGTAAACTGCCCTCATATCCGACAAAGGCACTCCAAAGCTGTTCATGGAAATTTTTCGAGAATTATTGGCTAGTTTAGAAAAAGTTGTCAAATTTGGCAAATATGGAAGTGTGGCCACGGAGTGTAGCAGCCAGAAAGAAAATGGCTCAAAGTTGTTGTAGAAGCTCGTGAAGGTTATTTCATGAGCTTGTTTGGATGACCCTTAACTCCATAGGAATTTCATTTTGCTCGGAATTAAATTTTTATAAGGTTGTTTGGGTACATTTTAGAGGAATTCCACAGGAAATTTCCAATTCCTATGAAGTGTAGGAATTCAATTACCCACTCCCCCCATGGTAATTAACAATTCTATGCTTTATAAGGGAAGATATTACTACTTTGCCCTCACTACTTCGCATGCACTCGAATTAGCTAAAATAAATGGAGGGTAAATAAGTCTTTTAAGCAATTAACATGGGAATTGTAGTAGGGTAAACAAACAACATATGGGAATTCAATTCCAAGGAAATCTATATTCATATATGGTAACCAAACACTCCAAGGCTATTTTACGGGAATTTAACGTAGGAATTAGTTTCATGGGAAGTAGAAACTCCCCATAGAAATTCAATTCCTATGTTATCCAAACGAGCACTTAGTATATTAGAGCCAAAAACACATGGTAAGTCCTAAAAAAAATGTTCTAAAATGTGTAAAAAGCTTCCCTAACTAAGGAAGTAACCTCTATATCCCAACAAGGGTACCCCGATGTCCTTGGCAAAGTCTTGCAAACATTTAGCTATCTTTGAAAATATGGTCTAAATTGGCCATAATTGAAATATATAAGGAGTATAACATAATCTTCGGTTTCTGCCAAAAATGGCCCTGAAACAAAATCAACTCAAATTTTCTTGGATGCTGCTAGGGGTCACATTTTAGATCTTACCAATCAGTGCTTGTATTATACCCCCTGGGGGAATACCCTTTGGCTTTAATGATTACCGGAGGCTTAATTTTCTGTTTATAATTATATTATTTTGCCTTTTGGCGGTAATACCCCTAGGGGTAAGTATTTGCCCTTAGCAATATATTAGAGCAAAAACCATGCGGTATTTTACCAAAATGGGCAAAAACCGCACGCATCACTCAACTGGTGACGTGTGCCAAAAGAGCTTATAGAAGAGGAATCAGCCCTCATTTCGAACAAGGGTACTCCAAAGGTATAGAAGTGAAGTTTTGAAAAGATTTGGCTACTTTCTAAAAGTTGGGCAAAAGTGAACAAAATCGAAGTAAATAATCCAACAATGGCCCTAGAACAAAACAGGTCAATCTTTAGTGAAGTTGGTCATATTATGGGTTTTAGAAAATATTAAAGCCAAAAACCTATGATAAATCTTAAAATTGGCAAAAAAAAAAAACGCGCTAGCCTTATCCTATAAGGTGATATGTGACGAAGGGGTTGAAAAAACTTCCTTAACAGAAAAAAACCAACCCTGATTATATCCAAAGGCACTCCAAGGCATTTAATAGTGTTCTGAGAACATTTGGCTACTTTAAAGTAAGTTGTAAAAGTAGGCCAAAACTGAAGTATAATCCACGGTTTTTGGCCCATAATGTCCTTGAAACAAAAACTGCTCAAACTTTTGTGGGATCGCTAAGGAGTCATATTATGTGTTTTGGCAGCAAACTAGAGTTTAAACCCTGCGATTTGACCCTAAATTAGCCAAAAACACATGCTAGCCTCAATGGGTGTTGTGCCAAAGAGACTAAAGCACTCCAAAAACTTGGGAACAGGCGTCTCATATAGTCATATCCATCACGAGCACTCCCATATCGTCCATGGTGAAGCTTTGATAACATTTGGCTACTTACAATATTGCAAGAAAGGAGAAATACAACATCTTTACCCCAGTGCCTTAAAGGCTCCCGCCATAAGGCGGGGTAAGGGGGGGTCGGATGTACGCAAGCCTTACCGCTATTGAAACATAGAGAGACTGCACACGGATGACCCAAAATGAAATTGCTTCAAGAAAGGAGAAATATGGGGGGGAGGGGAACTACTTAATACAGTATGATAATTGCACCGTAAGAAATGTACATATGTAGCCCCGACGTGAGCATGCCACGCCTTCAAACTAGCATAATACCAAAAATAGATTCCCACTTGCCTAACAACAAACGAAAATGGATCATAATCCACAAAACTAAACTGAACACAGGAGATGAACCCCATTCCTTATTTCAACCCCAACTTGGATGGTGAACCAAATGACGCCAGTATTTTTTCTGTTAGAGTATACATTTATGTTGTATAAATAAATATGTTCAATGTATCTGATCATATTCATTGTATGTATCCTAGACTCTTTGTATACCCCTTGTATGTGTACCACTATATATACATATTCATTGTATGTATCCTAGACTCTTTGCATACCCCTTGTATGTGTACCACTATATATATTGTGTATATGATAAATACATTGAACATATTTATACAACATAAATGTATACTAACACATTCTTTAACCACAAAGAGGATTAGGTTTAGAAGATAAGGCGCTAGATAAGAAGAAGTACTTAGCGATAGTCTTTACAGGTTTTGCAGTGTATAATAGTTAAAATTTTGACAACTAAATATTTTGGTTTTGCATTGCTGTCGTATGACCTTACTGTTTTACTGATTGAGATGAGGAAATCGATACAGGCTAGAGGACTTGATGTGGTACCAACAACCATTTCTCGTTTCCGCAATGGTAATGATCACAAGACAGCTGATTTGCTTGAGACTGTTGTCTACCCAGAGGAAGTCACACATTGTGCTGCTGGGGTGAAATGGTTCAAGTATCTTTGCTTAAGATCTAAAAACCCTGCTCCAGATCAAGAGAGTGGATTCGAGGACGTGGAAGATGATGATGGAGTCATTACAAAGTTTCACTCCGTTGTCAGAACATATTTTAGGGGTCCTTTAAAGCCACCCTTCAATGCAGAAGCCAGAAGAGCAGCTGGATTCGGCCCTAGATGGTATGAACCTCTTGCTTTTACAAAGGCAGAAGCTGCATCTGACTGTTGAGGTGCAAAATTTTCTCAAGGAAACTGAATACGCCTTCGAAAGAGTATTATTTTCCTTACTGCGGGCTCAGGTTTTAATTCAAGTATGATTTTTCTGGTTCTGAATCCCCGTCATCATCCTCTGCAAAATGCATCTTCAGGTCTGGGTAATATCACAGCTCTAAAACATATTTCGGGTTTGGTGTCAGGTTTGGATGGTCTCTTAACTAAGAAGTTTGTGTCATCCTACCCACATAAAATCTTCATTTTTTCACAAAGCAATAGTTACTCAATATTTTCGCAAGGCTGATAACTCTTCTGTATTTTACAGTGTTTATAGCTTTCTCTTACATGTTCGTTGAGAAGTGAAAGCATTTCATTCGGCTAAAAATAGGATACCTATATTGCCACGGGTGTTTTGTATTGTGCCACGCAATTTTCAATAAGTTGGACAAAGCTGCCCCCAAATTAATCAACATATGAGCGTGGGAGGTGTTTGCTTGGAGGTTTTTCTGTCCACTCCTAGCAAATCAGCGTGGAAGAGTGCATTTTGGGCGTGGCAATATGGGTAGCCAAACGTGTAACTAGGCTAATTGTCCACAAGGGCCGCGGCAATATATAAAGACAAGATTCCTACATATCCGTCCTTGTATATATAGTTGAAGCTTTATCTTACCAATACCACATTTAATTGCATTTAGTCATCCAGAAACGCTGATATTGAAACCCCCGAACTTAGTGATGTAAACTACACAAACTGAACTCAACTGCCGTTGCGCAAGCTCGTTCAAAGAAGAGGATACCCACTTAAACAGCTCAGGGGCCACAAAAATTGCCAAATGACAACCAGACCTCTCAAATGCAACGTTGAGGGTCCCCGGAACAATAAATGGTAGTGGTCAACTGGTCAGTTGTTTCTCTGTATGTACGCTTCTCGACTACTACGGTACAGAACATAATTTTCAAATTTACAGTAAAATGTAGCATATCACAATTTCCTTGGTGCACTGCGACTGTAGCTCCTCCAAAACTTTATTGTTTGTGAGACAACCATATAGAAGATACAGGGCCAAAATTGCTGAAGTCTTTCCTTCACTTGCAATTGGTGTTTCAGATAGCATTGCATTATTCGTGCTCCGAAAAAAAATTCAGTAATTAGTCGAAATTCACATATCATCAGTCAAACTCCGAACTTTTTACTGCAAGCTGACTCATATTACAAAAGGAGTCTTCTCATATCAGTAAAGTTTGCTCGTAAAGCTGAAAGAAAATCTCCTGAAATGTGATCAGAAGAAACATGTCATACTGGCATGTCGACAAGAATGTGGAGTACTGTAAACCCACGCACAGTCCTTAATTTGTAACATAAATATGAACAACTAACGCAAAAGAGAGCTTTTGCAACTGAGCCCACACATGAAATGCTAAAGATGTTGGCCTGGTGCATTGTCTGAGTTCATGCATGTTTTGGCACAAAACTGATATTTACCAAAATCGATATCCCCCTCTCTTCTCTCCTCTGGACTCTGGTGTCCCATCTCCTACTCATACTCCATTGATAATTTGATATACACCAAAACTGAAGCCAATTAAAAAAAAAAATGGTTCCCACAGATTGGAATTCGCGTCTCCTTTATCCATACTCACAATTACAAAAATTGGTTGTCAAGTTAGACGGTAGAGGGACGAATCATTTCCACAAAATGTACTTTGGAATTGATTATAATTAAGCCTTGTGAGTTCTAACATGTCAATCCAACATCCCCAATTTCAGTCAACTTCTTACACCCCAAAATTATTATTAGCAACAAAGGTCTGTTGGCAGCGGTCGACTCTGGACGCCTTCACCAGGTTTTGATGAAAGGGTATCTGGAGAATGAGAAGAGTAGTAGAGAGAGACATAGGGGAGGAAAGGTCGAAGTTTGAATGATAGGAGGTTAATGGGAATAACTTTGGTCAGTTTCAGGTTGGGCTAAGTAATTAAGTATAAGAAAAATGTTGCTCAAGTCCACCCAAAATGGAAAATAGGAAGTGACACAACAAGAGTCCCTGGCATTGACCCAATCCTGGAATGTGAAAATGCAAATGACAGGAAAAGCAAGAGTAGTCAATATTCACTTACCTCCGACTTTACCATCAAAAACACGATGATCGGCAGATAATGTCAGCATCATTTTTGTAACAACTGCAGCCTTCTCAATTCCTGTGCACCAGAGAACATAGGGATGATAAATTACGATATTCGATCAAATGGCACTAAGGAAATCAAATTGCATGGAACTCACCATCAGTTCCAACAATTGGTTCAACAACTTTGTTCCCTCTACCAACCGCAAGAATTCCAGCCTAGAAAAAGAGACAGGAATAGTAAAATCAGATATAAAGACTTAAAGAGCAACTTTAGGGTCATATTGTACACTATATCCCAAATAGTTTTCAAGCTATGCAATTAGTGAGTCACAAATTTTAAAGCTGTTGATGGTTTCCAGTACTCTGTTCTTCTAGACCCAAACTCAAATTGTTTGCGAACTTTAGTTGTCAGTAACGCTAATTAAGATTGAGCAAGAGCCTTCCTCGTTTGAAGTAACTAACAAGAATCTCACACCTTAAAATTACGAAAAACAGAAGAAAATATAAATTAAGAAAAACTGAAAACTACTCCAGTCAAATGATAGCGAACAGGGCCTTAAATAGTGCATTTGTTTGCCACAAAATATCAATGAACTCCAAAAGGCATGGAGTGGAAGAACTATTTATTGGTCCGAATAAAGAAATGCTTCCTCCGGTCTATAAAGTTCCCAATTTCCTTTATGGGTATGGATTGTCCAACTTTTTTCCTTATTTGTCAAATGACAAATTTGCCTCTACTAGGATGTTGATAATAGCAAGTGAGCAACACCTCTTTTCCTTAATTGTAAAAAGTGGGAAATAGAAAAAGTCATTCTGAAAAATTGCAAGTTGCCCGACTTGGACAGAGGGAGTAATTAAACATTAAACAACTACATTTACAAAGTACAAATTCCAAAATGCATAGAGCAGATTGGGAATTACCTGTGGAGGGTTAATAATCGCGCAGAAATGATCCACTGGGAACATTCCTAGATTTGAGATGCTACAACATCATGACGAAGGAGTAAAAACCTCATCTAATGTCAGTTTTCACAAAAGAAAATCCTTAAGTCAAAGCAGGTGTGAAACAAACCTAAATGTGCCACCCTGAAACTCATCAGGCTTAAGTTTCCCTGTCCGAGCCTTCTCAGCAAGCTCCTTAACCTGCAGTATGAACATTCCAAGAGAGGTAATTTTGAGGATTTAATCCAGCTTTCATTAAAGGCGAGGTGTTTTGTACAAACAATTCAATACGGTTATTCACATAATGACAAAAGTATGATACTATGACAGTATGACCACATCATCAATATTAAGAAAATAGATACTAGTGTCTTTTGAAGCAAAAGTCTTCCAACCCCACAACAAAATTATACTATTTGCCAATAGAGAAGGTATAAGTTTCCCCTTCAAGCTTAGTTTCTGCAAATTCCCGATCACCACGGAAACCCTGACAATGCTTACATGTGATCTTTTTCTGGTCTGGGTGGAGGAGAGGGCGTTCATTGAGATAGCACATCAAGTTTCCAGAATTTAGAAGAGAAGGAAAAGTGACAAGTCTTATCTTCTCGTTTTACCCATGTACGATCCCCTATTAAACACGTTTCTAATTTGTCTTCTGAGTTCTGACTACATAGTAGTAAACCAAGAAACTTGTAGCAGAGGTAAGGAAATTGATTACTTCTAAGAGAGGTCACCAGTTACACAATTCATAGTTCAGCAAACACCAGAATCCCAATGACTCCCTCCTAGTCGCCAGCTTCCACCACGACTATGGCTTTAACTGGATTTAGGAAAACACTCTTCTCCACCTGCAAATAGTTTCTTCTCCTCTAGAAACCCAATCTCCTTTTGAAAATAAATCCCCTTCCGTCAGGGAAACCCTTCAATTCGAACCGTAAGCTCAACTCAACTGTTGCACACAGTCCTCATACTGCACTTCACTTTCCACTGATCACTCCCCCCAACGAAAAAGTATGAAGCCATGGAAGATGAATATAAAAATTAACTCAATACCATCACATTGCAACATTTTGGATCCAGGTGGTTAAAGATGACCCATCAAAGTAAGAGTCCCCAAAAATGACTTGAGACTACGGCAATGACAAAAAAAAAAAAAGTTTGTCCATGCCTCTGAGGACCCTGTGGTAGATCATAACTTAATTCGGTGCCTCAAAAGGGACACCCCCACCCCCGAAATGGCCGAAGAAGCTATTAGAAATAGCATCAAATGATAGCACTTTCCTAATGAGACAAGATGCTCCAATAATGAGCAGTGACTGACAATGCCCTTGTACTCCACAAGAAATTGGTCTAGTTATAGCTCTACAGGCACTAGAGCTTAGGGTTACTTCTAGTCTAATAGTATTTTGTTTCGTCGACATTATCTAATTTTTCCATTTTAAACATATTCCCTCCTTCAGTATACGTAGATTGTGTTGTTTTCCTATCAGAAACATGCAATCTGACATGACTATAAGCAAATTAGCAAACACAGCAAGAGAGAAATGAAAAAGAAAAGAAAAAAAGGCTTTTCTTTACCTCTGAAGATATTTCTGAAATCGTCTTCTGGTCAGCAGCCCTAATAATAGGAGTCATCAACCCCTACAGACAAAGTAAGGACTTGCATTAGGTACAGGCAGGATATGCATTGAACTTGGACATGATTAGTTAGAGGGGATACCTTCTCAGTGGCTACTGCAATCGATATATCAACTGAACTGTTGAAGATAATTTCTCCTTTTTGAGCGTCCCAATAGCCTAGGAACAATCACATCAGTAGTAGTTATATGTAGAATTATTCCAAAAGCAAGCAACTACGTTACGAGTGTATCCAGTAAAGACGTCGCAAAATTTTATGAAGACATGTGTCCAAATATATTGCATCTCTTGCACACAATGCAAACAAATAAGCCGAAATGGACGGCCCGGAGGAAATAAATCAAACAGACATTCATTGTAGCATCAGAATATCAAGGTAATAAAAATGAGAGGTAGCAGTATTGACTTGTATACCATTGGCTCCAGGCACATTACGAAGGGCAACAGCAACAGCTTTAATGACAATGTCGTTCACCGAAACCTTGACGCTATGCTTCTCTGCATATAGTATCCGAGTTGGATAGTAAGGCCAGATGAAAAATTATTGGACATGACAAAATGAAGGACATTAAGTAGCACAATATACCTATAAGCTCCTTTCGGAAGGATAGTAGAGGATCCAGTATAACATCTGCAAAGACCATCGTTAATACAACATCCAAGAAGAAAAAGAGTGGGAGGTGACCAGAAAAGAAATAGATAAAGAAACAGGCTCCAGTCGCCAGGGGAAATGGCATAAAGAGAGAGTTAAGGAAGATGCCAGACCTGTAGATAGATACAAGTGAGGTATACTTTGTTTGGACTCCAATAAACGTCTTGCAATAACCTGCGACAAAGTAAAATATTCTTGAAGTTAAACAAAGGAAATACGATTATTTGATCCATGAGTGACAAAATCATGCTTTGTAATGACACTACATTTAACAATAATAATAAAGTAAAAAAAACTCCCCGAGTAAGTTCAAAATTCAGCAGACATATAGCCCAAGAAAAAAAACAACGGGATTTCCCCCAAAAAAGCTCTACACAAAGCTAATGGTAAAACAAACACTATTCGCCTGAACTAAAACGACATTGTTCCAGATCATTGAGCGGTTAGATGATTTTATGTTATGTTTGATAGTCAAACTGCACATTGCTAATCCTACAATTGAAAAGACACAGATCATCACTATCTACCCGACATGGCCCAAAATAAACATGCACTGCTGTCTGCCAATCACAACTCACATTTTCTAAGGCTGTATAGAGTATAATCCTATGTACGCAACTAGAAACTAAACACACCTTTCTAATTTGGCTATTTGGTAAATCCTCATAAGAATTTGACTGAGATGAAGCTGAAATTGTACTCCGTGACTGGATTTTAGGTAATCCAGACTGTTTCTCCGTCGACGCCACAGCCTTCGATGATCCCTGTCCAGACTTTATTGCTGCCAAAACATCCCCCTTCAATAAAGTACCACGAGGACCTGATGGGACTAGCAATGATGCATCAAGACCAAACTCAGAGATGAGCAGTTTCGCAGATGGACTAATTCTACTAATCTTTCTTTTATGCTCTTTAACTTCTCTTGTAGTAGCTTGAGTCAGGGGCTTCTCTGCCTTTGGTTTAGCACTGCTGCTATACGACGCCATTACTGTTTTAACATCCTCTGGAGACTCCACCTAGAAATGTATTTATAACACGTCAGACAGGGTCAGAAGTTCACAGAATGCAAGCAACAGCTAACCCCATAACTCAGTGAAATTCCCGTAAACACAGAGTTTGGGATTGTTAAGATGTGAAATTTTCCTTTTGGGGGGGAGGGGTGATGGCAAAAAGAGTTGACAATGCAAATCCAAATAACTACAGGGGGGGAAGGAAGCAAGAAATACATACAGTTATAAACAACAGAAATACAGAATAGAGAACAGTTTCTAGGGGGAAAATAGAAAGAAGAGAACAAAGCCATACTAAACAGATGGAACAATGGGACCAGAACAACCAGCAAAAGAAAGCGTGCAAGACAAAAGCCAACAATCAGGTCACAGTGTTAAAGGTGAGATCATTGAGTAACTTTATAGAAGAAACCACTTCTAACCAGAAAAAAAAGATAATGGTGCTGTGGTATGTTCTTTCAGATACTTACAGTAACTACGATTGGTTGTCCCACAAGTACATCTTTTGAACCATCAGGTGCCAATATTTTAGCTAGATACCTGCACAAAGATGTAAATCATTCCATTTATCAAGCATAATTAGAGTGATAATGGACCAAGGTTGCAGCAAAATGTATCATGTGTATACAATCAAGTTTGCAATGATCTTGAGGATGACAGGAGAGAACAATAGTTACCCTTCTTCAAGACTTTCATACTCGAGGGTAGCCTTGTCTGTCTCTATTTCACAGAGCACATCTCCAACTTCTATCTGCGAAGGGTAAGTTGCTTAAGAGAGATAACACATCAGACTTAAACTCAAAACCAACAAAATGCCAATACAGACCTTATCCCCCTCTTTCTTCCTCCATTTTGTGATGTTACCCTGGTTCTGTTGGAGAAAAAAGGACAATAATCAATAAATCTCTCATAAGTTATACTGAGAAACTGCCAAAAAACTACCATCTGACGGCAAAGAAATACAGAACATATACCCTAAATACTCTCCAAATGCTTACCATGGTTGGGGATAATGCTGGCATTTCAAGAACAATGTGAGGAGGGAGCTCAGCAGTGTCTATCTTACCAGCACTTCCCACCGTCTCCATATCTGAAGTTGACTTCTCTTCTTTTAATTCTGGTTGACCACCAGCAATAGCAGGGATATTCTGAACATCGTCTAGGTCCTCAACCTTCAAAGACCAACCACAAGAATCTTGTAAAGAGCACTTCTACATATCATATGAATGTAGCAACTAGCAAATAACAATTATCATGGACAATATAAACCGTTGGGTTCAGGGGC
The DNA here is from genome assembly GCA_963680865.1 of Spergularia marina. Taxonomy (NCBI): domain Eukaryota; kingdom Viridiplantae; phylum Streptophyta; class Magnoliopsida; order Caryophyllales; family Caryophyllaceae; genus Spergularia; species Spergularia marina. Next base: position 5,049,251 of record OY804549.1, on the reverse strand, counting down.
GGGGCCACATTGCTCCTTCAGGGTGCAATTGACCCCCCTTAAAATGCACCCGACCCTTAAAATTTGCTTGCTTTTGTACTAATCTTTGTAAGTTATTCACAAATTGACCCTACTTTTAGTTGATAATAAAACCCTAATACAACAACAACAACAACATCTTTACCCCAGTGCCATAATAGAACTCTAATACGGTGTCAAAATTTTCTTGTTTAGATTATGCTCGTCTTTTATCACGAGTGTGAATGACTTGAACCCACTAAAACGGAAACTTGGCTCCGCCACTGGTTGGGTTGAGAATAACATCAATCATGTCACATGGCTCTATGATTTACTTATAGTTTTTTATTAAGAGGGTCGAGTACTTAATGTTAATTCCATTCCCAACAGAGCCAAAGCCTCGTTATTCTTTGGTTTTGGAATAATACTGGAATAAAGCAAAATGGCTCACATGTGAAGTAGCAGTCGGTCGGTGCAATGCTTGACGCAATCTTTATTATGGGTCATCGAAAGCAGTCTTTCTATGTTCCAATATAGGGATAAGGCTTGTGTACATCCAACCCCCTCCCCCCACCCCACCCCCTTAACCACGCCATAAGTGGGAGCCTTTGAGGCACTTGGGTAATGTTGTTGTTGTTGTTGATGGGTTACTTATTGTTTTTCTATTACGAGGATGATTTACTTGCTCTCTGCAATTGCACTCCACAAACTGTTACATGGAACATGGTGAAACTACTCCCTCTATCCCCCCCCCCCCTCCCCCCTTCAATAGCATAAGGTCATAAGCAGATTTGATGTATGGTAAAACATATAATGGTATAATCGTTACCGTTACTGCAATGGGTTGTCCAACAGGTATATCCTTTGACCCATCAGGAACATATATCTTTGCTAGAAAGCTGCAAAAATAGCCCAATTAACTATTAGTCATGTAAGGGCACAAATTGTTAACAAAAGTACGACATATGATAGAATAGCTTTAGAAAAGCTTTCAAAAATGACTACTTTACAAATAAACCCCCTCGTGAGGTTCCATAGAATTTCTTTTTACATATACATACTATTAAGCATTGACGACAGAAGTCCCCCAAACACAAAAAGTTGCAAACAGAACCGTATCCTTTGAACCAAGATGGCCAGAACCTCTTAAAGGCATCAGCTCAGTTTAGCCCCAAAGTAAAGCCACAAAAATCACCCGTACGGAATCAGGTAATTTAAAGTGGGTCAATCCTTGTAACCACAAAAAAAAAAAGTGGTTCAATCCTTTAAAAAAACGGCTTAGGTAGTTCTTCACAATTACAAGTACAGTTCTGGTGACTCCAATTTTCGTTATTTCCGAATCCCCTAAAGCCATACTCAAGGAAAAGATGAGTGTACCTCGGAGGGCTTTGGTCTTCCAAGTCCGAATATGAGAATTAGTCAACTTATAGGCCACATAAAAGATTTACAACTAAAATTTATGAAGTGACAGCCTTCCACACACATGATGATCCTATCTTCTACAAAGGAACAGTATCATGGAGCACAATCAAACCAAATACCTTTATCCGACTCCCAACACAATGAAGTCTACACAAATGCAAATCTCATAACTTCCAACTTTGCAACAGAAAGCAGCTATAGTCCATTGTGATGAGTAGATATATTACAAAGGTTTGGTGTCCTTTTGAATATAATGATATCCTGAAGGTGCGAGAATAATGTAGAGAGACACATCACCACTATAGCTACAACTTAACCAGATTAATCTTCCCTAGACAACTTCAAAGACTTATACCATTGAAATAACATTTTGAAAAGAACTCATACTAGTTGGCGGAAACCGAACAGTATCATCTGTGAGCCCAAGAAGTAGTCACTCTAGGACTACGGAATGTCCATCATTTCTCTTACGATGCAAAAAAACTCGAATTTCACCACTTTGAGGACTACGAACAAATAGGCAATTGCCAATTTACCAATGGAGCTGTATACGAGGAAAAACAAGAGACATGTCTAATGTCTATACATGCTATTCTTTTATGAGTATAAGTCCATATAAGATCTAAATCTCACAGTTTGATTATATTAGCGGATAAAGTTTGATAAAGCAGCAGAAGTCACTCAATCCCTCTGATACATCACGTTGTATTCGTGAACAACAAAGTCCCAGGTATGAAAGAAACTGAAGCAAGGGCGATTGTCAATATGTAGCAAAACTTTAACTTCCACCTCAGGCCCTACCCTACTAAGAGTATGAAACTCATATAATGAGTCTAGATACTATTATATAGCATCAACGAGTGTAACACTTGCAGAAAATAAACAGGAGGATCTTAGGTAGCCTGAATTCAGAAAAATGTCAGTCAAGGCTCTACATGTAAGGACTACTGCTGATAATGGTGACAAATATATACAAGAGGAAGGGAGGGACTTACTTAACCTAAACTCAAACTTCTATTTTGATAAAGTAGATATCATTCAAACTTTTTTTTCACCATGAACGTAAAAAGGAAAAAAATTTATAATTACCCTTCTTCGAGGCTCTCGAATTCCACTGTAGCTTTGTCTGTCTCTATTTCACATAATACGTCACCCACTGCTATCTGATAAAAGTTGATAGTTGTAAGAAGAACAAACATTTAAAGCATAGGGACATCGGCCAATTCCATTTCACAATAGTTAAGGCTGACATGATGCTTCATATTCTTTACTAAAACTTACCTTATCTCCTTCTTTCTTCATCCATTTTGTAATGTTTCCTTGACTCTGCGCCAACAAACAACTAAATACTAATTCCTCCAACAAAAACATGAGAGAAAAACACAAACACCAAAAGACTATCCAGAAAGCACATACATACCATCGTAGGGGATAGCGCTGGCATTTCGAGAACTGTGTGTAAAGGAGCATCTGCCACATAAACAAACACAGTGATCAGAAAAGCCTGTGTTGATACTCTGATCCTCTAGGCAGAAGCCACAAATCATTGCCCATGAGCATAAATATTCATCCTGCAGTCAGTAGGTGAGATCCTTGAAGCAATTTTCATTTGGATCATCCGTGCGCAATCTCTCTATGTTTCAATAGGGGTAAGGCTTGCGTACATCCGACCCCCTCCCTACCCCGCCTTATGGCGGGAGCCTGTAAGGCGTTGGGGTAATGATGTTGTTGTCATGGTTGATGCTAATTCTGAAACATGATTTTTTTTTTAAGAAAGAACCCCAAAACTAGATAACACAAACAATTGTCGCAAAAACAAAATCACGACTACAGGCAAAATAATGGCATGCTCAAACACTTTAGTATAAAAAAAACCGCAAAAAGGTTACAACTTCCTTTTACAATACCCCATCCAATTATAAGTGCATCACATCACTTCGAACACTACGTTGATCAAGTAAAAAAACGCGTATCAACACCTATAGCGTACCATGTTTAAAAATGGCTAAACAAATAAACCTAATTAGACTCCCTCGATTTCTTTTGATTCTTTGCATTTCGTTTGAATTCCGAATCATTTGGCAAAACGAGTCCCCGTAAAAAACACCAATAAGTCTGAAGTTAGAGAGGAATAATATACCTCCAGAGGACGCATATCGGAGCCCCGATTTTGACTGCGAATAGTTATGGTTAACGCCAGTGAGCCTAGATGACCTGATACCGGATTAAACGGTGGCAAAATTCAGATGATAATAATGCACAGCAACAAATACAGAACCAAAAGAAGCAAATATCAAACTGACCGGAATAGGCTACCGGTGAGATCCGTGGACAAAACTTTAGGGCCATAATATCTGCATACACCAGTTTATTCGAGTAAATAAAATTTATAGATATGTATAAATTCCGTCAACGTTTGGTTTGAATTTCTCTCAGAACGATTACGAATTACGAAAAAAAATATGAATACGAACCTAGAGAAGGATGAGAATGATCGGGAAGGAGGTGGAGAAGGAGCATAAGAGGAGAGAAGACGGCGTAAGGAAGTGGAGCGAGAGAGCAATGGTTGTCGAAGCCGTGACAGCGTCATCATTCGGATCGGTTCCTTCTCTGTTACACCACCAACAACTCCTACTCTTGTTAAAACCCAAATCAAATTAACACAACTTTCCTCTTTGCTTACCACGCTTCCCAACTCCTTTTTCTCTGATTCCTTTTCTCATCTCTGGCTCCGTTGACAATCCGGATACCTCTCTAAACCCGTTTAAGTATTAAGGGTATAATTGTCATTACAAATCATAACTCTCGGAGGTGAACGAAAGCATTAAACCATTTATAGCGATAAGGGTATAATGGTCACTATAAATCACAACTTACAACTTGGGCAGTTAATGTTAACTACTATTATTGCAACTTAGGTAGTATTACTTTGTTGTTGTTGTTAATACCGAACTAAAATTTGGGGATAAAAGTACTCATATAGAGGAATACACTTAGGATAAAGTTGTAAGGTAAAATGATTAGAATCGAGCGATAATTTGTCAAGAATTTTGTACTGCCAAGACATGTGTAACCATTATAAGAGTCGTTTTCAATAAATTTGTCTTTGCCACTAAAAATAACTGCCTTAGCAAAATTATCACCCTCAAATTCAAGTTGTGTGCCTGTGTCCATTCCATTGCTTCTCCTTCAACTCAACCTCGAGGTCCTGATCACCACCAGTTTCGTACAACACCTCTAATCCAAGATGACGAGTTAACCGACCCAATCACATCAATATATACACCTTATAATTAAGTCTCACTCGTGATAAAATGATGAATGTTGGATCATCATATTGAGAGACAACACAAGACAAAATAAATGGTTTGTATATTGATAAAGTTAATGAATCTTCACAGTGTTAGAGTATATATACTATAAGCTAAGCTACTACTATACAATGGTTCAATACAAAGTCGGTTATATCTGCCTTATCGGGATATGTACAAGTTCTGCTATACTGAGTCATTGTTGAGACACGTTTTGACCAATCTATAAGTGCAATAATTGTCTTGACCTCTTGTCAACTTGCTGCAGTTGCTCTACCATTAATTCCTGACCATTTGCTCCTGATGTTGCTGATGGTGTGTCTCGACAACTCATAATCAAACGTTACTACACACCCTCTCACATCTACTACCCCCCTCTCCCTCAACAAAAGCCTCCCTATAAGCCTGTAGGAAGCTACCACACCATGAACGACTTAGATTTCTCTATGGTGGCACCGCTTTCCCCTCACACTAGCTCATTCTTGATGTTTAGTATTAACAATAACCGCCACCAATACAAAACATTCGCACATCTATTTATGCTTCTCTATCTCCCCTCGACAAAAGCCTCCCTAAATGCCTTTAGGAAGTTACCACACAACAAATGACTTACATTTCGCCCGTGGCACCACCGCTTTCTTCGCACACTAACTCATATTTTTATATTTAGTAATAACAATCACCGCCACCAACACAATTATCCGTCCTACATTCCTTAGCTTCCCTCGCACAACTTCGTAACCATATCAATCCCTTTCCTACACCCTAACTCCTCTACCAGCTTGCCTCAACCTGTCAACCATAGCAAAAGAAAGGCTACTACACATGTGATATCCACCATATAAACATTCTATGTTTCCGTGATATTTACTTTATCTTTTGTCTTTAACCACATAAACCCCAAGTTCTTTTTTCGAATTATCAACTGATGTAGCCTTTTTTAATTACCTACTAATCTTTCACTTAAAAAAAGAAAGAAAAAGATCTGAGTTTAGTAGTCAAGTAGTAATTAGAATTGAGTATAGAATGATATTCCCAAAAAGCTGGGGGTACATCCCATAGGCGAGCTGTGAATTGTGATGGAGGAGAGAGAAGGTAAGGTTACAAATTTACAAGGAAAATTTTCCAATATACCCCTGAGGTTTCCGAATTTTTCAGGTATACCCCTCTGGTTACCGAGCTGTCCAGCGTGCCCCTGAGGTTTGCAAAAAAAGTTTTTTTGTGTTTTTCACAAACGGACACTAACACCGTTAACTATTTTGATGAAATTTGACCTTTTTTTTTAACAAATTGACCAATAATAACATAATTTAAAAAAAAAAAAAATCAATCTTCTCTCACCTCCCTCCCCAACCACAACCCCAACCCACGGAGCCGCCGCCTCACCACCGCACCCTGCACCGACCACCACCTGGGCCACCGCCACCAGCACCACCATATGCGCCCCCCTCTCGCGACCACACTCCGGCCACCCATTACCCCGACCACCCACTCCTCCATAGGCCACCGCGGAATATAACTTTTGGGAAATACTTGGATCGGAAGTTCGGGGTAAGGTTGAAGAAGGGCTATATAGGATATCTTACCTTATGGTGCTCTATTACAAGCAGGGCCACAGTTGTTAGCTTCAGTGTTGAAGGCTATCAACCTTAATACCCTTCTGATCCAAGTATTTCTCTTCAAATTCCGCGGTGGCCTATGGAGGAGTGGGTGGTCGGGGTAATGGGTGGCTGGAGTGTGGTCGCGGGAGGGGGGCGCATATGGTGGTGCTGGTGGCGGTGGCCCAGGCGATGGTCGGTGTAGGGTGCGGTGGTGAGGCGGCGGCTCCATGGGTTGGGGTTGGGGAGGAAGGTGAGAGAAGATTGATTTTCTTTTTTTCAAATTATGTTATTATTGGTCAATTTGTTAAAAAAAAAGTCAAATTTCATCAAAATAGTTAAACGGTGTTAGTGTCCATTTGTGAAAAACACAAAAATAACCCATTTTGCAAACCTCAGGGGCACGCTAGACAGCTCGGTAACTAGAGGGGTATACCTGAAAAATTTGGGAAAATTCCTCAATTTACAATCCTTATATCTCGGTTAGTAAAATAATTACTGTATTGAATTCCCCAATCATTTTTATTCTCAAGGGACAAACTCGGATCTCATCAAATTTCCTCTGTTCCCGTTGACGGGTCTGAGCCTTTGAGGGGAGAGAGAGATAGAAAATAAATAGAAATGGGAAGAAGAAAAGCGTGAGGAGGAAGATACTCCTTATTATTAGCTAGGAGGAAGAAGAAACATGGAGCATGAATTTGATTCAAAGCTAAAGCTTCATGATAACAACAACAACAACAATAATAATAACGACAACAACAACAACAACAACAACAATAACAATAATAATGGGGGCGTTCAGAGAGGTAAAAGCTTCCAATTTAGGGCTCCTCAGGAGAATTTCACCGTTCAAGATTTCGAATTGGGCAAGATCTACGGCGTCGGTTCTTATTCCAAGGTTACCTTCTTTTTGTTTTTGTTTTTTTTACCTTCAATTTTTACATGCATTTCAACATTTCTTTCAATTTTCGTATCGTGAAATTTCGAAACTTGTTGTTGAAGTTGTAATTAGGATGTTAATGTTGTTGGAGTGCATTTCCTAATGAATATGAATAATATTATCAAGGAAGGTTGGTTGGTTGGTTGGTTGGTTGGTTGGTTGGTTAGTGATGGAGTCATATGTGCAATTGAGTCCCCGGCTGGCTGACCATAGTTTTGTTGAACTCCGGGGTGTTTGTTTGGAAACGGTTCAGGTTGTGCGGGCGCGAAAGAAAGATACCGGAGGTGTATATGCACTCAAGATTATGGACAAGAAATTCATTACTAAGGAAAACAAAACCGCCTACGTCAAGTTGGAAAGGATTGTCCTTGATCAATTGGATCATCCCGGCATTGTTCGCCTCTTTTTTACGTTTCAGGATACCTTTTCTTTATGTAGGTACTCCTGATTGTCTGCCTTTTTTTTTTTTTAGCTTCTCTGTGATTCAGGCTTATTGATTACACCACCTCGTTGTGTTTTGATTTGTTTCTCATGTGTTTCGTTTGCTGCTCAAGATATGGCCCTTGAATCCTGCGAAGGAGGGGAGCTTTTCGACCAGATAACAAGGGTGAGAGGCCATAGGCCATGTTGATTTATCTGAGTGTTTGGGTTTTGTAACACAATGAGCTACTTTTTAATCTTTTTGTTGTCTGCAGAAAGGTCGTTTATCGGAAGATGAAGCTCGCTTTTATGCTGCAGAAGTTGTTGATGCTCTCGAGTATATTCATGGTTTAGGTTTAATACATCGTGATATTAAGGTGATTTTCATTGTTACTGCTATGACCTTTGTCATTCCATGCTTCAAATGATGAATGTTTGTGTGATGTAACTTGTGTTGCAATCCCTCTTGTGCGACAGCCAGAGAACTTGCTGCTTACCTCAGATGGTCACATTAAAGTTGCTGATTTTGGCAGCGTAAAACCTATGCAAGATAGCAGGATCACGGTTCTTCCTAATGCTGCTTCAGGTTTCTTGTTATAGCTTGTCCGATAATTGAGAGTTTTGTATCAAAGACTAAACTTGGTTCCTTCTTAAACGCAGATGACAAGGCTTGCACTTTTGTGGGAACTGCTGCGTATGTCCCTCCGGAAGTCCTCAATTCTTCTCCCGCAACATTTGGGTATGTGGACATTTTTTAACTGTCTTAAGGAGAGAGTGTGCATTAGATTGATTAGTAGGGGCCTTTCATCACGAGCTTGACAATTTGTTTCTGTCTGGTCTTGTCCTCTATGTGCTATTCCTTAATGAAACAGGAATGATTTGTGGGCGCTTGGTTGCACGTTGTACCAGATGCTTTCAGGGACTTCTCCTTTCAAAGATGCTAGTGAATGGCTAATTTTCCAGAAAATCATTGCAAGAGACATCAAGTTTCCAGATTATTTCTCAGCGGAGTCAACAGACCTCATTGATCGTTTGTTGGTAAGTTTCCTGTAATATAGTCTGGATGTTTTCACTTTTGACTTTTAAAATTTGTAATTGTATTTCTGTTTTTTTTGGCTTTGGAATTATGATAGAAAAATCAAAATGGCTCACAAAACTAGTGCTTACTTCATGTATTGTGAAGTAGGAGTCAGTCGGTACAATTCTCGACGCAATCTTCATTATGGGTCATCCGTAAGCAGTCTCTCTATGTTTTCAAATAGGAGTACGGCTTGTATACATGTGACTCCCCTACCTCGCCATAGGTGGGAGCCTCTAAGGCACTAGGGTAATGTTGTTGATGTCATTATAATATGTTTTTTTTATCACCATTTCTATTTTTTAGTGACTTTGTGGGAGAGATAAAATATTCAGCTTAGTTGTTGCAATGGAGGGAGATCCAAGATCTTGTTCTCCTAGCTAAAAGCCTAAAACGTTATGTGGTTATTGCCTGGTTTTTTTGGTTCTGTATTCATAGTTTGCCAAATGGTGAAAACCTGTGATATGTGGATGTGGCAATCAAGTGTTAAACCTGAATGATACTAATGTTAGATACTATCTCAGTATCACTTACCAAAATAAACAAGGCATATTGCTAGGAAGCTGGAGGGAGGGAACAATTTTTATTTTTTTTAATTTTTATAAAAAGTTGGTGGGGAGGGCAAGGAGGAGGAAGAAGAGAGAGGAGAAGGAACACGAATCTGGATGGTATCCACACTCTTGATTTGTATGCGAGTGCTACTGTGACATCTCACACATGAATTGCTCAAAAATGATTCCTAGGATAAAGTGAATTTGGAACGGTGACCTAGAAAGTGAATGGACTGTGACTAATGACCTTCTTTTTTGTCTATTTGGGGCAATCCGGGTGACATCCACAAATTAGCTTCATTCTAAGCATCAATTTGTTGTCTCCCTTAGACAATCCTTGCACAAATTCAGGACTTATTTCCTCCGTCTTCCATGGTTTTTGCCCCCTCACTTCTACCTTGAACCACTTTTCTGTGTCATGACTATAGTTTCTTGTGTGACTTTTGGATTTTGGACCCATTAATTGTCTCTTAAATGATTCTTAGGATAAAGATATGTCCACAAGAAGCCCCCGAACAAGTTTGGATAGAATATAGACTGGTGATATCAAAAATATGTTGCCCGTAATAATAAAGAAACCTTTCACTACTAAGTCCGTGATGACCGTCAAATTTGGTCGTCCAAAACCATTTTTGGCGACAACAACGAATTAGCTTGATTATCTAAATCTTACTTCATAGTCACCTGAAGTAAATCCTGGTATAAGTTCGGGCCTGATGATTTATCTAGTTTAGTTTTCCTCACACATTTGTACCTTTGGCTATGTGTTAAACCTTTAATGATTTGTATACTAATTACTTGTGTGACATTTCACACATGAGCAGACTCAAAATTGATTCCCAGGACAAAGATATGTCCATAAGATAAACAAATTTCAATTGATTGTGGAAAGATGTCCTCAGAAAGTATTAACTTTCAAATTTATTTCTTTGGGACTTGTATCTTCCGGTGCTTTTTGGTGTCATGAGTAATTTTTGTGTGATTTTTAGACCCATATTTGTCTCTAAAATGATTCCTCGGACCAAAAGACGTCCATAGGAAGGCAATAAGCCCTCAAAATACGTCCATAGTATAGCATTTGGAATGGTGATCTTTTAAATATATTCCCTGGTGATTTCTAACTTCCAAATCTGGCCATCCAAGACCATTTTTGGTGACAACAACCAATTAGTTTGATCATCCATCTCAATCCATATTCACCTGAACTAAATCCTTATACAAATTCGGGATCCTTCATCTGTCTAGTTGAAGATTTCCTCACACTTGTACCTTTGGGTTCTTGTCTATTAATTTGTGAAATTTTACACTTGAATTGTCTCAGTAATGATTCCTTGGACAAAGTATGTCCATAAGTAGACCCTAACAAATTTGAAGGGAATTTGGAATGGTGACCTCAAAACGAGACCAATCCGGGTGACATCTACAGACTGGCTTGATTTTCTGAACTTCAATTCATAGTCTCATTAAGCCAATCTTTAGACGAATGCGGAACCATTTCATCTGATTTCCATGATTTTAACCCCCTTCAGCCGCTTTTTGGTGTCATGAATATAGTTTCTTCTCTGACCTTTGAACAATAATGAATTGTCACAAAAATGATTCCTAGGACAAAAATATGTACATAAGAAGCTCCCAAACAAATTTGGAGAGAATTACAAATGGCAATCTCGAAAATACTTGGGTTGTGCTTTATAACCTTCAAATTTGGTCATCGAAGGTGACAATAATAAAATGGTTTTTTGAGCCCATACAGGCTGTGCCAGTGTAGTGTACGGAAAATATCATTCTTAGTGCTGTGGCCTGATGGTTTGCATGTTCCTTGCTTACTGGACGTTCAGAGTTTAAAGCCCACTGAACACATTTCTCATTTTCAAGCGCTCTCTTCTCTTACTGTTTCCACATTTGTAACACCTCACTTTACTTCTTTTGGGAGAAGTCAACTCCTCACTTTCACCTATCAGCTATTTACTCATCATTTAAAGGAGTAGATGAAGAAATAAGTTGATTAACGAATAAACATGTGAGAGAGAAAGAGAGACAGATGTTGGATACGGTGGGGGATAAGCTGAAGAAAGGGTGAGGCAAAATGATGGGGAAAGCAGGAGGAGAGACAAATGAGGTCGGGAGAGTGATGTGGATGTAGCAACATGCAAGGGTGAAGATGGGCATAGGTGAAGAGATTATGTATCAGGAGTTTTGTCTTAGAGAGGGCATTAGGACAACTTGGTAAGCTTGCATGCCATAAAGCTACCAAATAGAGAAATGAATGTTTATATTGGGGAATGGGAGGACCAAAAAACTGTAGAAGCTTGTATCTGACTAAGGTAAGGTGAATGCTGATCAGGTTGAGTCAAGAGGTTTTTTTTTTTTTCCATAGTTAACATGGGGACACGAAACCAACATGTTTCAACCTTGATTTGCATTAGTAGGACGGATTTGTGACATTTTTGTAATATAATTTTGGATGGAGACTATCTTCTTGGACCTCTATAAGCTTTCTTGTTGGTTTTTCATGCAGTCTATAGATCCGAGCAAAAGACCTGGTGCTGGACCCGAAGGATATGCTGCCTTAAAACAACATCCATTTTTTCAAGGGGTTGACTGGGCGTATTTAAGGGATCAATCTCCTCCTAAACTTGCGAAGGAGCCTCAAGTTAGCCCCCTCCCTTGTCTTTATTTAGTTCTAATTGAATTGGCCTTCTGATGTTCTGGTCTATATTTCCTCTCTTGATCTTTTATCTCTTACACCATATAGGGTCATTCTAGTGGAGCTGATAATTCTCAGGACCCGTGGAATCCTGCACATGTTGGAGATGGATCAGTAAAACAAAATGATGTGAACGGTGGTACATCGTCATCTGCTGAAGCAGCTGGTCACATTACAAGACTTGCTTCAATTGACTCTTTTGATTCAAAATGGTAGGAACTTATTCTGACACGTCCCGATGACTCTAGTTTAGTGTGTCTAGCATCAGGCTAATAGATGCTCGCAATTCATCTTGGGTTACTTTATGAATGTGTTCTGATTTCATTGTGTTTGTATTGGCAGGCAACAGTTCTTGGAACCTGGTGAGTCTGTTCTCATGATTTCAATGGTGAAAAAAATGCAGAAGTTATCGAGCAAGAAGGTGCAACTTATTTTAACCAACAAACCGAAGTTGATATATGTGGATCCATCAAAGTTGGTGGTGAAGGGGAATATTATATGGTCTGACAATCCTAATGACTTGAACCTTCAAGTCTCTAGTCCTTCTCACTTCAAGATAGTCACGGTGAGATTTTTTTTTGTTTTTGTTTTGTTTTGTTTGATGAGGTTGGAGGTTTTCTCTTTTTAAGTTTTTTTTTTTTTTTTTTTTTTTTTTTCATGGGCAAGTCTACTAGTTTATTTCTCCTTTCTAGTGGCCATGGCATGCTTCAATTTGTTCCATTTAGTTTTTGCGAGTCTTCAACTGTACCTCAAGCAAATCATCCTGGCAACTAATTGCTAATGTTTTACTTCATTGTCATTTCTCTATTTCTCTTCAGCGAGCTGAATGATTTTGTTTTTCGTCATATTGATGTTTCTTTCCTGTTGCCTTTGTTTTGCTCGACAAAATTCTGGTTCAGCCCAAGAAGATTATGTCATTTGAAGACCCGAAACAGAGAGCATGGCAATGGAAGAAAGCCATTGAGGGCCTCCAAAACCGGTGAAAGGATCTGTATTTTCTATTACAGGCACACAATTCCCTTCCTTTTTTTTTCTATTTGAATATAATGTAAGCAGAACTTTTGGGATCTTGAATATGGAACAGATCTTCAAGAGATTTAGTTTATATAAGAAAAGTAAAGGTTTAGAAAAATGAAGAGTAGGCTAACCCGAGGCTTTTAATGTCCTTTGTCCACTTTTTTCTTTTAGCATCCATTGTCATCCCTTGCCTTCTCTCCGGAGAAGTGAAGTTTTCCTGATGAGTAATGCCACGCACCTTGAAGGCACTGTGTTATACATTTGAGGTTTACAAGAATTGTTATTTGTATCGTCGATGTCTTTTGGTCGTCTTATTTTGGTTCTTGATGATTGCTGTTTTATCAAGGGAGTGTTACTCTATGTTGTATTTTATGTTTGTAGCTAGATTCATCTTTACTCCTCACATACACAGTCCATATAAGGATTCTGATTTCTTGCCCAAATAACTTGCATTGTAGAATAATAGCAAATGAGCTGAGTTTTTCAGGACGTAAAAACTTGCATTGTCAATCATATTTTCGAATATATTTTGAGGATTTTCTAAAACTCTTGTCGAAAATGTTTCAACATTTCTAAATGGTTCCCAACGTTTTTAAAATTTTATGGCACGCATAAGACGGTTACTAGACGACGATTCGTGTTAGCCGACCCCAAATCGTTTTGAGAATAAGCCTTGGATGTTGTTGTTGTTGTAGTAGTATCTTGCTTCCCAACCTCGTTGATATCATTTGGGCTCAAACGATCAATGATGTGGTCTATGCACCAAACTTCTGCCTCGCAAATAAAGTTAGCATCTAGCTGAGAAGAGGGCAAGAGGTTATCTTCTAAAAGATCTAAAATAATTTGGTTCTCTTGTAGAACACAGAGCACGAATATCAGCCAACACTATTGGCATACAATCTACATGTACAGTTGGCTTCAAACTCAAAGAAACCGCAACTCAGGAACCAAAAAGCTCATTGCAAACTCATCATTCAACCGCCTGTGTGATGACAGGAAATTTCTGGGACCATCGCGAATATCCTGCAATTATATTAATAGTTACTGTTAATCAACAATTTATGCATTGGTAAGTAGCTGCACAGCCTTTATGGTGACTTGCAATTAGGGAGGTCAAGAAACGACTTTTAGAGACAGACAGTGGTCTTTATACCTGAAGCTATGATCTGATGAAGATCTGCATGGGATGCATCACCGTTGCACATTTCCTGGGAAGAATTTCAACCATAGAACAACTCAGAACAATGCATAAGGGGAGAGACATCTCTAGAATAAAAGTACAAACATATTACCCCACAACACCTATCCGACACAAGTCCAAAAGTTTTTATTTCCGTCAAGCCATTGAGAGGGCCTAACCATAAACCCGGTGACAATAGTTATGAGGAGATCGTAGATATTGAAGGATGAAGATGTTGCTCCTCTATTTCTTCCAATTCTTCCCTTTTGCTTTTGAAACAAAGTTTTAGGTGGGAAGGTTGGGGTAGGTGGTAGGATAGGTGATGTACTAAAAAGATTGTAATCTCAAAAAAAAAATGTTGAGAAGTTTTACAATGAACAAAGGGTAGACAAAATGTGATTATTGGTTTCAGGTGATTAGGAGCCTAAAATTGCAACTTGAGAACTCAAAGACTTAAAAGACAAGCCTTGGTGAATTAGTGAATGTTGCAAGTGAAGTAGACCAAAGGAAATTCCTGAGAGCATGTGGAGTAGTGTGCTTCAACGAAATGAAGAGTTAACTCTTGAGGAGAGAGGAAAAGTTAACTATAACCTCACAGTGATGTGCTTCAAGAGAATGGAGAGTTAAGTCTCCATCAACATTTGATGTAGCTAACTCTCCATTTGCAGCACACAAGTAGCTAGCTACAACCTTCACTCATCTCAATTACCCCACCAACTCCCATATAACATGCTACAAATTACGGCAATAAATCACAATTTAACTATTTTATAAATTAAATTAAGTTCGAGAATAATTAATTCTCAAAAATAATTTTTTTGGAGAAAAAATCATTTTTTTTTAATTTTTGTAAAATAATGTTATATGTTGATATAATTTTGATCGACTTATTTTATGTGATAGTGAAAAGTATTTAACTTATTTTGATCATTTTGGAAAAATTTTGTAAAGGAGTGAAAAGTGAGAAAATGTGTTAAATAAAATACACTGGTCCCACTAAAAGTGAGGTGAAGAGTTAAAATTGAGAGTGATAGCATTGTAGTGGTGAAATAAGGTATCGACTCCCCAAAGAGAGAGAATGTGTTGAAGAGCTAGTGCATTATGGAGAGTGTGCTTCAGCGTTGTACATGGCCTCAGGGAGGAAGAGATTTGGAAAAAATAGGGCAAGGTAGAATGACGAGAGTGATTGCTGGCATAAAGGACATGCAATGTCACAAGTTCAAGAAATTTTGGCATTCGACAGAAAACCATTGGGCAGAGAATTTAGATACGGCTCAAGTAGTCCAAGAAGAAACTTTGTTTCAAAAATCATAGTGAGAAGTGCTAAGATGAACCTGAATGGTACAACACTACCTTTAGAAAAGATGTAGATTAATCCTTGTAAGAGGATGATAAATACGCCACGAGTAATTTGCGTTATCTCTTGTGGTCTTGTATCTTGATCAGGAGGTCCTATAACGATATAATTTTACCATGCGTCTCCTTCTAACGGGATGTGCGAAGAAATTTGGACACAGACGCAATTTACATTCAAAATATTTAGCCTGGCTGTTGCCTCACCAAAAAGTAGAGATAGAAGTAGAGATAGTTGCATAAGTAAAGCTTACCTTTTTACATATAGTCAGGCTTTCTGCGATGAGCTGAGATAACCTACGGAGAATGTCTATATCAATATCTGGATGTTGTAGAAGGACCTCCTCTGACATGGCTTCCAATATAAGTGAGCTGATGCTTGATGCCATTATTATAATTGATGAGTCACATGTTCCCTCTGGAAACCACATAAGAATTATTCAGAAACATGCAACTATGGTGGGGAGGCTTGAGAAGCCAGAATACTGGGATACAAAAACAGTGTCCAACAGCCAAAGAGAACTTTCACCAATAAGCTTCCCCCTCAATGAGTTGAGATTTGGAAAGGGTAATGAAACAATGAAAAAGAAAACTGCATTACCAAACCCCAATCAGAAAAACAATGAAAGTGTCCAAGGGAAGTCGTTATCTGATGATATAGTTTGTAACCTAAGAAACTTACCACATTACAGTTAACACTCTTTACTTCCTTGTCTATTGCTCTAGTCAAGGGTTTCAGACAAACCTAAGAAACGAATACATCCACATCTTCCATTGTCATTATCTTACTTCCCTCTTAGCAACCACTAGGCTTGGCATGGCTTGGTATTAGAAACTATTACTGACACTAGGCAGTGTGAATACAACAGACTCCGCAAAATTACATATTTGTCATTCACCATTTTCCTTACGTGTTAACTATAAGGGCTTGTTTGGTTGGGTGTAATGTAATCACCAATACCACCAATCATTTTACCCCCTTGTGACTCATTTATCTCCCTCTCCATTCTTACATTGTACTACAATTGATTGCATTACATTACATCCAACCAAAAATAACCTAAATGTGCTCAATAGCACCTACGCTGCCTCACCTATTAGATATGTTAAAACCACAGATTTGTTATCCACCAGCCTTATCATATTCAACTAGTGTTTGGCTCAGCAAACCCACCCAAGCCAGGGCACATAATTGTTCACTGAACATAAAACAATCCTTCACAAGGAAAATAAGAGCAAGTCACTTAAAAGAAACTTGTAACAGACATATTCTTGCATGCAGAATGCAGACAAACTTGACACACATCCATGCACATGCAAATTAGACAAAGATGTGCAGGTACAGGCATACATATCTGCACATACATAAATACATTATTCTAACTGGTGCCGATGACCAATAATCTAACTTGACATCCTTAAATTCTTGCAAGTAGTAAAGCAATGATGATCAATAAATGTATTTGTCAACCTTGACAAAATACATGTAGAAAAGCAATGATGGTGAATGGAAATTTACCCATCCAATATGCTAGTGCCTTCAATACATGAACAAAAGCTGATTCATCCAGCTGGATCTGTATGTCTTCTCTCTGGGGAAATCGAAATCATTTAAGCAGTAGTGAAAAAAAAGTATTTTAAAAGTATTGAAAAAAAATATTAAATTAAATAAATATATAAAAAAGGCTTGTTTGGTACGGCTTACAAGGTCATAAAACAGAGGAATGGTAATGAATTTATGTACAGTGAGCTAAAATGGTGCCGATTTCCATTTTATATACATATTTATTCGACAATTTAGCTAAAAGTACTGTAATTTATTACCATTCCTGAAACAAGCTTGAAATACACTTGGTATGTGATGGTTGAGATTCAAGGCTAATATCTAACTGTTTCATTACCTTCAACAAAAAGTTCAGGACTGTATCACATGCTAAAAACATACAGCCGCTATCCTCAACAAGAAGGGGATCTTGCTGAATTAATTGTACAAGACATTCCAGAACCTGTCAAAACCACAACAAGTTTGCATCAGAAACTGCTCTCTGAGATCACATATGCTAAATAAGTTCCAACCATAATTCGATATTTTGATCTCAGTCACACATAACACCAAATTGGATAAGGGGACAATGAAAGCTATAAACTGATATAATCGTTTCATTAAACTAAAGAATATATATCTCCCCTCATTATCTAATACGGAGTACTTATTATATTTCTACTTTGATCATAACTAAGTTAATGTTAAATTATTAATTTAATATTTTATAATTTATACTTTCTATTATCAATACGTTTCCAACTATGGCTAGATTATACTGATTTCATTACCAAATCATTTATTTCATAAATCGTCCAATTATTACATGCTAAGTGTCCTCCTACTAAAGAAGTTGGTAGTCTGAGGAATAAATAAGCAACTATCATGATAAAGTTTCTGGAAGCACAGAGCCAAACAACTGCATATTGAATATAGGACACCACAAGCCACAACCACCCGAGAATATGACCTTTATGTAGCAATCAATAGCTATGTTTCTAGACACAATGTTCATTATGGGTTATCCGGAAACAACATCTCTATGTTTTCAACATAGGCGTAAGGTTGTGTACATTCGACCCCACATTACCTCGCCATTGGCAAAAGCCTTTGAGAGACTACGGTAATCTTGTTGTCGTAGGACTCTCTTATAGCCCTCGCTCCATTTGTTTTAAACGAGATTCAGCCAATTTTACTTATAGTTCAATCATTATAGATATTGCTGGGTTGAGAAGACAAGAAAAAAGAGAATTGCCTACTTCTGACTGCATGTGCACCTATGATGATTTTTCAATTCAAAATATTAGCATTAGGCAGATAGAAAGGAAGGAGACTTACAGTTTTATAAGTCCCAGAAGAAGCCAGAATCATAACTCCTTCCACTGTCATTGTTGCTTGGCAGAGAAAGGGAAGCATGAAGCAGATAGAAAGGAAGGAACTGCAATGAAAGGAAAAAAAAAAGCAACACGTGAATACGGGATTATAATAATATTCATTAAACTCCAAAATTTTCTTATTACGACACGTAACCTTGACTCATTTTTGCCTTCAACTGACAGCAAATAACTCAAAAGCTCCTTCACCTTCTCTTGGCATGCTAGAGGTGCCTCTGATAGGTAACTGAAGAACAAGATCAAGTTGCTTAAAATCTCAAAAAGTAGGGCTTAAGAGTAGCACTGTAGTTCCAGAGCAAAGAGAAAGGTAATTGAACATACCTTCCAGCAACTCGCACAGAAGCAAGAAGATCATCTCCCTTCTTTTGTCCATGATCCTGCACGTGTTTTGCTAACTATTGTCATGTAACAATTTATGACGTCAAATAATAGTATTCCACCCATCATCTGTATCGTCTTTTTTTTTTTTTTTAATGTTCACCAGGAAGCATCAATAGCAGAGTTCTATCACACTAGATATCATCAAAGCATGCAAATAAATGTTTCTAAGAGCAAATTCAATAGTAAGGACTGAGGGTCAATAGTCACAATTATTTCAACAAACAAAAGTGAAACTAGAACATCACTTAGTCGATGGAGGGCATATACAAATTTTTTTTTTGGTTACATAAGGAGGGTATATATTACCTTTGAATCCTGCAAATACTCAAGGACAACTTCTAGTGTCTTGTTAAGCCCAGATATCACCTTTGTCATGGTACCTTCACTAACAATCCCCCCTGCAATTCGTCTAATTTGGATCAGTGAAAAGGAAGAAGAGGGTTTATACAGATGCAGAAGTAGAACAAGACTACGCTTTAGGATAAGAAGAGAATTGCCGTAAGAGATGCTTTTCCAAATTTAAACCAGAAAAAAACAAAGACCTGCAACAAATAATTCTAAAAGTACAACCTTTAATGAAAAAGCCCAAAAACTTCAACCAGTGTGGGTGGGAACCTTATGATGAGCGCAGACAACTGGAACCAATGAGGGGCGAATGAAATTTCATATAGCATGTTATTTTGGGAGTGAACAAAGTTGATGTACAACAAGTCAACAACAACATTATCCCAGAGCCTCCAAGGCTCCCGCCTATGGCAAGGTAAGGGACAAAGGTTGATGTTAAAAAGAAAAAAGTCATGGAAGTTGATTTAAAAGAAAAAAACCACAAGTCAACTTGATCCATGCTCGGAAAAACACTTAGAACAGCACCCCTAGCCACACCCCCACCCCTATTTCTCTCTCTTTATATCTTTATTATCAAGAGCTTACAAAAGCTGCTCAGTTTTGCTAGAAGTGTAACCATTCACAGCACCAGAGAGTTTTAAGTTTCCAAATTTCCAGTTCACTGAATGTTATTGTGCCTGAACACAAATATATTACGGTGCGTGAGTTGTAACAAATTTATGATGAAAACTTCAACTGGCTCTGCTAATCTGGTCTGAGCAAAAATTGGTATCTGATGAAAACTTCAACTGACTCCGCTAATCTGGTCTGGGCAAAAACTGAAATATGGAACTATCCAAAAGTGAAATTTTATCATTGAGAGACTCATGTTCCACATGAAACGTAAGGGGATTTATTTAAGTTCCAACTACCAACAAGTCTTGCATGAGCACGTTGAACAAGCAATGTAATGCTTCATCCCACATAATGTGGCTTACGACTCAGGATGTAAAAGGTAGAATAATGACATCACGTCGAGTACTTTTTAAAATACTGCGAAAATAGGGTATGGGATATTTATTAAGTCCCCCTGAGAATGTAATAGATAGATAGAGCGAACATGTGGTCCCTAAAACTACATGCATGATTTTTTTTTTTTTTTTTTTGTGTGTTTTTTAGCTAGTATAATCAATTCAAGCTCAACGCTCTCATCCAAGTGGCTCTTTGTTCGAAATTGTAAGGTCTGAACTCCCATTCCCTTCAACATAATTTCCCCACACTTACCCACGTCAAATGATCAAAAAGCTCAAAACGCTTTGACATGCACTGATTCAACTACTCCATACAAGTAAATAGAAACTAAATTCACATGATGAGTACCAATACAGCAGTCTTCATAATCAATACAAGATGAGTGTATAAAGATGACCTCCCAATTTCAAACTCCCACATAACTCTAACCCGGCCAGACAAGACAGGTATAAGAGACTCAAAGTTGCTGAAGAATACACTACCACATACACTTCAAAGTAAATAATCTCATCTTTTAAAAGAAAAACACAAGACTCTTTATATAAGACAATGCAAGCACTTTGAGAAGTTTTACTGTCTAATCATATGAAATTGACCCAGCATCAAGTCCAAGCCGAACAAATCTTACCTTCTTCTTGATCAATATTTGATATAAGTTTGACGACCTTTTCTATCAAAGAATAGGCAACAGCCAGATCACGTATTTTTGAAGGAAGCACATCCGTCTCCGCTTCAAATTTTGTGTAGGCCAACTCATTGAGCAGGACAGCAATCTCCACCCTTGCTGACTCTAAAACAAGCAACAAACACCTGATGCATGAAGAATAAAGATATGTGTTGCATTAATGTGAAAAAATGGCTTACTAGAATATGGAAAGTTTTCATTGTGCTCACCTATCAGATGGAGAGGGCCTATGTAAATCAGGGACATTCATTTGATCAATTAGCCAACCCTCTCCCAGCAAGGAAACCATGGACTCGGCCACAATAAGACCTTGAAGCTTCTGACCCGGGCCTGTTTAAAATGATAACTAAAATAAGCTACAAGCTTACACTGGGACTAATCTTTAAGAGGCTGGAGAGCAGGGAAGAATATCTAAGCAGCTTCCCTAAAGAGGCACCCCTAAGTCTAGAAATAAGTCCATGCACGCAGTATCCAACAACTCTCCCACATAAGGGAAACTCCAATCCAATAAGAGGTGAACTTGTAGCCGTGTAGGCACCAAGAGCCTGTTTGGTTAAGCTTCTAGGACAATTTTTAAGATTCAACTCCCAAGAGCTGAAGCTTGGCCAAACTATATATAATTTTAAGAAAGGGGATCAGATGTAATCAACTTTACTCCTCTGTTGAAATCATAGAGATGCTGTTTACATTGACCCTCACCCCCCCTTCATTCTACACACACACACACACACAAACACACACACACAAAAAAAAAAAAAAAAAAAAAAAAAAAACAGTAGTAATAAATATGAAAATAAATAAAAAAAAGGAAGCAAACTTTCTTCATGCGATCAGATGAACGTACCAACACGATTTTGTAAGATATCCACAACACCAGCACGTACATAAGCAGGCCATTGGTCACTCAACTTTGAGCACAATGCAGTATGCAGAGGCATCTGCAATGTTTCAAAAACATCACAGTTATCAGCGGATTCTTTGAATGCATGAGCATGCAGGTCATAACCAGTTGGCTAGTGGAAGTAATACACACCAGGGCAGCAAAAACCAAAGACAATCCGTTGCATTCTAAACTCACGGAAATAAAACCAGGAAGACAAAGCTCCACCACAAAAGCAAAGAATTTAAGAATGAGTGAAGAGAGTGAGAGAGAGAAAGGAGGTGTGCGAAAGAGGATTCCCTCAAGGTGGTAAAGCTCCAGGTGTCGTGATCTATAGGCAGGGACAAGTATGATGCATCATGATATAATCAGGAGAGGAGAGACACATTCTAGGCTAGTGTTCGCTTACTAAGAAATGAAGTGCTCGCCTATGGCTAGCAGTGCATAACGCTAAATCTAATATGAAAGCACTAAAGCATTCAAAGCATTCAAATAAATCAGTCCATACCGCCTGATCACATGAAAGGATTACACACAGCAGCTGGAGCAAGTCAAATTTCACAGCATTCTGCGACAAGGCGAATTGCCTGGCAATAAAAGGCACCTGAAAGGCAAAGACGCAGTCAAAAACTCACACATAAAAAACAAGCATAAAACACAAAATTGAAGTGAAAAACTAGCTAGTAAAAGTAAATGGCATACTCCATATATAAGAAAAACCTTAAGTGTTCAGCAAAGTTAAGATTACCAAGGTCACAAGCTCATTCAAATGTCTGTCTACAATGGCATACACGGATCTTCTACTAAAGATTAGTCGGACAAGTCTCATAGAAAGCTCCAACACATGAGAGCCTGGAACCAGAAGTCAACATCGAAAAGAACAATCAGAAGATAATCTTACGGATTGTGCACAAAGCAAAGTATACATTCTCCTGTAACGCAAACAAATGCACTAAATTACGAATAATCACAGTTGTTTTTTTTTTTTTTTTTTTTTTTGCGTACCATCGGACAGAGAAGGCAACTGCAAAGTGATCAACCCGAGACCTCCAGACTCGAATAATGTAGTAAATCCCTCATAGTCATTAGAGCAAGTTAGGAACAAAAATTCGAGGCAGGGTTCTAAAACAGACGGAGCTAATCTGCATACAAAAGACGAGACAAACCCTAAACATGAGCTCGAAAAAAAGATAACATCTTTATTTCCAATTTGAACAAAGAAATCAAACATTACTCTTTCTCCATAATTTGCATAATTAAAGGAATCTTGGAGAGCATATCAGGAGACGCAGCAATGTTCGGAACACGACAGAATGCGGCCAACACAGTCAAGCATAGGTGTAAATATGCTTCACGGTTATCGGTTTCGGTGTCGGAAACGGGGACTGTACTAGTACGCATACCTAACAGATAAACGAGTACGGAGTACTTAAATATAATCGTAATCAAGAAGATACAAGAACATGCTGAATATTGTGCAATTTTAGCTCGAATTGAGTGAAATTGGGGGAATTGGGAGAGAAAGAGGAATATACCAGTGCGCAAGAGGCGGTTGAGGAAGACGGGAGGAATAGCAAGGTAGACCCTGTGAATTGAGGCGTGGTCGTCTTGTTTGCAGAATTTAGTGACGAGAAGAAGGCCGGCTAGACGCTGCTCGTCTGTATCTTCTCCGAGAAGCTTTAAACAATCTTCGAGCGCCGCCGACGGCGGAGACGACGAGGAAGATGGTTGTGATTGGTGTTCCATTTATGGCAAATCGTCGCAACTGCAGTCTGCAAATTCAATCAAATGGATTTTTTTTTTTTTTTTTTTGGGAGAATTTAGTGAGAAGCGAGAAGTGAGGCGGTTTAGGCACAGAACAAGGGTAGTTCCGTCAATTTTAATAGCATACTCTACCTGAGACGGTGTATGAACAGTGAACAGTGAACAGTGAGGTGAAGCAAAGGGCTCTATGGAACATTGGAAAGTTCTAGTTTGTGTACAAAGCAAAACTTGATGTGGCATGTTTCACGTTAGCATTTGAAATTTTCATAACTCAAACAATGTCTTGATTTATTTAATGGCAACGTATCTGTTACATTAGAGTTGTAAATGAAAAGTAATTAGAATTGGAGTTGAGTGGAAAATACGATGAGCGAGGGTGCAGAACGACATTAATATTCTTTTAAACAGTTAAATTGTGTTTTAACAAAAGACTTTCACAAGTTTTACGTTTTAGTGATCTAAAGGTACACTTGCCATAAGGATGATTTCTTTTTTGTTTTTGCTAGCATAAGATTACGAGGAATGCATGAGAAATCCGATACTTGGGTTATTTATGTTTTTTTTCTTCCAATGAATCATTTCCCAACAAAGCTTCAACTCTAGGCAAGTAGGCATCCTCAAGCTTAATATTGATGGTTCAATTATTCAATTAATCAAAAATATACTTCCTCATTGACATTAAAAGCATATACTCCGTATTTATTCATCGTCACTACGGATGCAAATAGTAATTTTGTTGTCATTAATCAATTGAGTCTTCAACTTGAACAAGTGCTAAGTTCTTTTAGCCAAAGCACAAATGCTTAGGGCAAATGTCTCTCTCGTAAAAAAATAAAAAAAACGACTAAATAATTCTCTGATCATGATTAAAGATGACAACTTCACAATCATTGTGACGATTCATGACAACTTCAAAACTACTCGAGACGTTGGTTTCAATACATTCTAGCATTAGGCAACACAATATCTCATGTCTATAATGAAAAAAAAAAATAAAAAAAAATAGCACAACACATTGTTAGACATTTTATCCTCCACACACGAACGTTTCTTATTACGAAAAAACTCTACTGGATTTATGGCAATAGGTCTCAACTCTCAAACAAAGTTATCTAATTTAATCTTTACATAAAAAAAACATTATTTAAAAAAAAAAAAGTGTATATACGAACACTCGTCACTCATTTTAATACAGAACGGCAGCCTGATTATTATTATTCTAGAACATCGATAAAATCATCGAGTGATCGGAGAAAAACAAATCAAAGGGCAAGAAAAAAAAAAAAAAAAGAAAAAAAGGAATGGAGGCGGTGGATAAATTGGTGGCGCAAATTCAGGGTTTATCGGGAAATTCATCGGACTTGCATCAACTCAACAACGTCCTCAGACATTCCGAAGACTCACTCCGAGTTAACTCGTCTCGCTTGACTCACTCTTTCTCACAACTCGACCCCTCCACTCACTCCCTCGGTTACCTCTACTTCCTGTATGTTTTTTTTTTCCCCTTCCTCTATACGCTTTGTGTATGATTCCCAATTACTTTTATTATTACAATTGTTTCTATTGCTAGGGTTCTATCTCAAACTTTTAGGGTTTTATTGTTCTTGCTGCTTAAAAATCTAGTCTTTTCTTAAAATTTTCAAGTAATTGTGTTAATTATGTCTGATTTTAATGCGTTCTGGATTTGCCCTTGTATTGTATTGATGCTGCTGCGACTCGTAATTTAGATGGACCGTGTCGATTTCGAAACCCTAGGCTCGTCGTTATGTGTTGAGTATATATTCTGTTAATCCCTGAATCGTATACTCCTGTAATTGCGTTGAGTTTAACCTAATCTCTCGGCTTTTCGTCCCGGAATTTGAATTGATGCACTGTTTTTTTTTCCAGAAAGTCTGCAACTTTGCATCATGGAACCTCATATTTCGGCTTTTCGTCCCTGAGTTTGTTTCGGTTTATATAATTTATGTATAAGTCGGTATTGTTCTCTCAATGTAGGGTGGTAGATTGGTAGGGGGCTACTGGTACTGATGTGTGCGCGTATGTAAACATAAGCAAGACTTGTTTTTTTTCTTATTTTCTCCATTTAAACGCTACCCTCTTGCGCTCAAGTCACAGCTTTTTTTGTTTTTGTTTGTGTCGAGGCTTGGTTGTTGTTGTTGTTGTGTGTGGCTAACAACTTTGTATTTTATGCTGATAGGGATGCATACTTAAGTTCTCGGATACCAAGGGATGATGCCAATGATGTTGTTAAATTGGTGGCCAGATTCATTAATGCTTGTCGTGCTGAGCAGATACGTCTTGCACCTGAAAAATGTATTGTCTTTTTACATTGGTTGAGTTACAGTTAACTTTGTTGTTATTTGGTTGTCTATTCAAGTATGCTAACGGTGTGTTTATTTTGTGTGGCAGTTATAAATGTCTGCAAGAAGTTTAAGGATCAAGTCATTGTCCTTGGTGCAGCCATCAGAGGTGTTGCCCCAATGCTGTCAGCCATCCGTAAAGTTCAGCCTTCTCCTGAACATCTGACTACTCTGCATCCCGACTTCCTTCTTCTTTGTTTGTCGGCAAAATGCTACAAGACTGGTATGTCGCTGTTGGATGATGACGTCTTTGAGTTGGACCACCCAAAAGATCTTTTCCTTTACTGTTATTATGGGTAAGTTTCTTTCTCTTGCAATCTCTAAAAGTTGCCGTAAACCAATTACATAGTTGAAGGTGCAACCGGACTTACTGACCCAATTTAAAGATTAGATCTCAAAGTTCCTGTGACATGTGCCATTGAAGTTTCCAGGTCCATATATTTATATATGACCTTTCCCTGCCTTGAATTTTTTTATGAACACTGAAGACTCAATGAACAGAGCATAATTGATCACTTTATTAAACTACAAGGCTCAATTTAGACATTGCTTCACTTTCTGTGTGAATATCATTCTTTATAGATTGTTGAGATCACTCGGATAAAATGCCCTGCAAGACTGATTTATTGGTCAACTGATTTGTTAGGCAGCTTTCAGCTCTTTCCAATATCAGATGTCCATAAAGTCCTAATGACAGCATTTGATTATCTGATTACACTGGTCATTCTCACTGTATGGTTCAGAGTTTGGTTTACTGATTGTCTTGTTATGCTTGACTTCGTTGCAGGGGAATGATATGCATTGGAATGAAGAAGTTTGACAAAGCATTGGAGCTTCTTCTTAATGTATGTCGGCTGGTCATAATATTTAATGTGTTTATCCAATAAACACGATGTTATGCTGCACGGAACTAATGCTTACCCTTCCATGAAAGTTCCGTTTTAATGTAACTAACAGTCTACTTGTTGACCATTTTTCTATTTACGTCTTAAAATTAAATTTGGCAGGTTGTTACTTCACCAATGTCGACTTTGAGTGCAATAGCTGTTGAAGCATACAAAAAGTACATATTGGTTTCCCTCATCCATAGAGGCTATGTATGTTTCTCTTTTTTCTTTGTTTCTTTTCCCCTCGGTCGGTTATTATTTCGACACTATGTGTAGTTCTTTGATGACCTTATATAGTCTGCTTGATAATTGTTTTTATCCATATTGTTTCTGGTGGTAATATATAATACTTTTTTGTTTTTGTTTTTTTGAGATAGGTAATATATGATACTTGCTTCCCAGCAAAAGCAGAATCAAAATGCATTTCTTACTCTTGCATACATTATGCTTTATCGTTGATGATATTCCTTGATCTTGCACTCACTTGTTGAAAAGCTTTGACAGTATTCTTCTGGTGGCAGGTCTCCACTAATTTTCCAAAGTACACTTCTGCTGTGGCTCAGAGGAATTTGAAGAATTATACTCAGGTAATCATTGCTATAAATAAAGACACTGCGTTCCTTGTTTTCCATGTATGGAAGTCCGGCGTAACTGTACTACCTCATGTTAGGAAGTCGTTGCTACAAGTGAAAAAGTTTTGTTCTTTATTTCCCATTTATGGACGAGTGGAGTAACTGTACCCTTTTCACAAATTTGGCTTCATACCTCGTATTAGAGCTAAGCCCTTATTAGGCGCTTTTCAGACATGTAATCTTTGCTGTTAACAAGAACCTGGTTCTGTCCCCCCCCCCCCCCCCCTCTCTCTCTGGACAGAAGTAGAACCTGGTCCTGTTCCCTCCCCCCTCTCTGGACAGAGGTAGAACCTGGTTCTGTTCCCCCTCCCCCCTCTCTGGACAGAGGTAGAACCTGGTTCTGTTCCCCCCCCCCCCCCCTCTCTGGACAGAGGTAGAATTTGGTTCTGTTGACACAGGCTTTGTATCAACCCTGCTCTTTCTTTCCTTTTTCTTTGGGGGAGAGGGGTCCACCTGGTTTCTTAAACATCTGTGTATCATCAGTTCTCACCGTCACAATTAGGTGCTTGATGGCTGAGAATGCTTATACGAAGTGATAATGGTTCAGACTGTAGTTATTAGTTTGTAACTTTGTAATGCAGATTGATGAGTTATGTGAACTTGTGGTACGAATAGTATTGTTTCTATTCGTTTCCAATTCCCAACAAACGGATGCTGCTTAAGTCATTTGAAGTTCAGTAATTTGTTTGTGTTGCAAGTTGGTTATATTTGTAGTTCAATATGTATTTAGCAACCCAAATGTGTACAATTTCTATGAAAAAGTAACTCAAATTTACCTTTATAATTATGTTCCCCAACTTGTAAGAAGCTTTGTCAGGAATACATTGACTTTAGCAGGTTGCTTTTGTTTGTTTGTTTGTGTTGAAACCAATTGGGTTATTAATAGCTGATATTCAGACTTTGTAACTTGGATGTAACTTACTGATGTTTTCTTGGGTGCAGGTCTACCATGAACTAGCAAACGCTTATTACAATGGAGACATTGCTGAGCTGCAGATGCATGTCAACTCGAACAAGCAAAAGTTTGAAGTGGTGAGTTATTTTAGTTAGTATGGACGAACTTCTCAGTCCCAGCTTAAACATTCCATTACCTTTTAGGATTCTGACTTCTTCTGCCTTCTCTATTCAGGACAATAATATGGGGTTGGTGAAGCAGGTCCAGTCTTCTATTTTTAAGCGTAATATCCAGAGACTGACTCAGACATACTTGACTTTGTCTCTTGAAGATATTGCAAATACAGTAAAATTGAACAGCCCCAAGGAAGCAGAGATGCATGTACTGGAAATGGTAAGTAAGATTTGGCCATTCCTGCTTGGTACTTGCGCCACTCCTAATGACGTGTGTAACAGTAATTTCCATCTTTTTTTCTTTTTTGTGTGTTTCCAGATTCAAGATGGTCAGATCTATGCTACAATCAACCAGAAAGATGGGATGGTTCGGTTCCTTGAGGATCCTGAACAGTATAAGTCGTGTGAGATGATTGAACACATGGACAGTTCCATCCAGAGGTATGCACCTGTTACGTGTTTGATCTTCAGCACGATTGTGCTGCTCACATGATTTAGCGCTCTCAGTCGAAGTTGTTACTCCAGAAATATAGAGTATGAGTATGTCTGCTACTCATGCAAATGTTTGATGCATCATCTGTGGTCTGTGTTTGCAGAATAATGGCTCTGTCGAGAAAATTGAGTGCTGTAGATGAACAAATCTCCTCCGATCCTTTGTACCTGGGAAAGGTAGTAATTTTTTATTTATATTTGAATCCCTTGACCAATTTGATTAGGATATTTAGTCCCAGATGAAACCCTAATCTGAATGTTGTGGTTGTATAATACAGGTTGGGAAAGAGAGGCAGAGATTTGACTTCGACGATTATGACAGTGTGCCACAGCGATTCATCTGAGTTAGCGTGCATTATGTCGTGAAGAGTCCATCCATCCTGCATTTGAATAGGAGTTGACTATTTTGTATTTAGTAAGAGTGCAGGAAGTTTTTGGGTAGGATTTCTAACAGAGACATGTTTTCAGATCAAGTTCAATGCCTCACCTGAGTTACTTTGGTGTTAATGGTCGTTTCAGTTCTATTCCGGTCAAGTCTGATTACAGTACAAAGAAGATGACCAATGTTTGAATGTTATCTTACAGTTTTACAAACACTGATTTGCGATGTCATTTTGGGATTCTAATTTGTTTCCAAAAGTTAGAAGAGATGAATGCAAATTCCAACACAAAACTCCTTCCTCCAATAGGCTTGATCGGAGTACATTTTTTGGTCTCAGACGATGTTAAAACTCAACTCATTTCCTATGTGTCATATACGCCTAGAGCACCATGCTTCGCTCTACACAGTCAGTCATTGTAGCTTCATGACTCGAAGCCAATGTGAAAAGTGGGTTTTGAAAGCATACCTCGACTTGGGTTTTCAAGAAATTTAAAACATTTCAATTTCTTATACTTGGTATAAAGTTTAACATGAATTTGCAGCCTATACATAGGTTACGGTTCAATTGATTATGCGATTGATTATTATAGTTATACTCATTCCTCAGTATAATTCAATGCTCAGAATCATACACCTTAAACTCGAAATTAGATTGACCAACCAACGTTGGAAATTTTGGAACTGAGTAATTAATAGTACATCCCTTCTGAACCCTTTTTTTTTTTAAAAAAAAAAAAAAAAAAAAAAAAAAAATCCTCAATGGTACACAACTACACATCTAGGGGTCTAGGGAAGGCGGAATAGTAGACATGAACAAAGGGCAAAATGGGAAACTTAGGAACAGAAAAGAGAAGTTGGCGCGATAAATTTTGGGGTGACCGCGCCAAGTTTTTGAGTTTATTAGAAAGAGAAAGCGGGAAGAGAGAGAGAGACAGTCAGACAGACAATATAAAGGTTACCATTTGTTGTTGTTTCCTAGTTAATCTA
Organism: Spergularia marina; assembly: GCA_963680865.1. Classification (NCBI taxonomy): domain Eukaryota; kingdom Viridiplantae; phylum Streptophyta; class Magnoliopsida; order Caryophyllales; family Caryophyllaceae; genus Spergularia; species Spergularia marina. The sequence continues at coordinate 5,018,866 of OY804549.1, read as the reverse complement.
CAACCCTAATTTAACTCCCTTTATTATTATTATCCATCATTTAAGAATAATAATTGAATTAAAAAAAAAAAAAAAACAATAAGAACATCTTGATCCGTGTCAGTGAATCGTGAAGAAGAAGATTCAGTAGAAGAAGGAGATTGAGAGGAGGAGAGGATGTTTTATTCACAGACGTATTTGGCGCGAAAAGGGCCGCTTGGAACAGTGTGGTGCGCCGCCCATCTTCAACACAAACTCAAGAAATCTCATTATGCTTCCACTGATATCCCTTCCACCGTCGGTTAGTTTCTGATTAAATCTTTTTAATTCTTGTTTAATTCCTAATTATTTCTGATTAATTGCTGTTGATTTGTAATTAAATGTTTTCCCTTTAATATTTTGATTAATCTTTTGATATTTCTTGTAAAGTTTTTATCTTTTGTCACTCTTTAAGTAATTCTTTGATGATTATTAACTTTTATGGCTTACGCAATACGGTTATAGATGACGATTCTTGTTAGTCGACCCGTAATCATTTTGGGAATAAGGCTTGGTTGTTGTCACATGTTGGAAATGACTTAACTTTAACATTACACCTCTTTGTTTCTTCATTGATCAATTGGTCGTTCCTTGATTAATTAATTGTCCAATTAATTTGTTTTTTGCAATTTCTAATCTTGTTATGTGGGTGTACACAGTACACTGGATACTTTTTGTAAAGTTTTGATCTTTTGTGATTTTTATGTTGTTTTTGCAAGAATTGTTGATATCTTAGGATGAATTACCATAAATTGTTTAGTGTAATGGACTGTTTTGATGTGGTAGTTATATGCGTTTGTTTTGATTAATCTTTTCCCTTTGTCATTTTGCTTAATTTTTTGGTATTTCTTTGTCAAGTTTCGATCTTTTGTGGTAATTATGAATCTTTGCTTTTGAAAATGCTTTTAACTTTAACATTACACCTCTTTGTTTTGTTCATTGAGTAATTAACTGTCCAATTAATGTGTTTTTTTTTTTTTTTTGCAATTTCCAATCTTTTTGTGTGGGTGTGCACTGGATATTTCTTGTAATGTTTTGATCTTTTTGCTGAATTGTTGATATTTTAGGATGAATGACCTTACCATCAATTGTTTGTTTGGTGTAATTTGACTGTTTGATGTGGTGATTAAATGTGTATGTTTTCGGCATTTGGGCAGAGCGAATTATCTTTCCAGAAGTGCCAATAGCTTTGAGAATGTCTGGCCATCTTTTGTTGGGTGTTGTTCGTATATACTCGAAGAAAGTCGAGTACTTGCACCATGACTGCAATATTCTTTGGGTTAGTTTGAGGAATGCCTTGCGCGCTCCTGATGTTAATCTCCCTGAGAATGCTAACCAGGCACAGTTTAATGCTATTACTTTGCCTGAGACCTTTGCCCTTGATGCTTTGGACATCAATGACGACCTGTCGCTTACCTATGAGTGAGATTTCTACTCCTTTTATTTTGTGATCATCCCTTCCGCATTTCTTTTTCTTTTCAGCTTGACTAAATGCTTTGTTTTGCCCCTTGTCAGATCACCGGACCATCACCTCAGGACTGAAGAGGAAATTACTCTTAAAGGTTGCTGCTTTGCCTGTATTTTTGTACTGTTTTCGGGGTAGATTGTACAGTGTTCCTGATGATGCTGTCTGAATGTTCTGCAGATCAATATCCCGTTAACAGCGACCTTTATGTCAGAATTACTTTCAATGATGTAATTTCTTCTCACTGCTTGTTTAACTTGGTGTTGCAGCTTTGTTTGTTGGTTCCAATAGTGTGACAGAGAGATTTTTAACAAAGCTAAAGCTCTTTACTTGTACAGGATCCCATTCCAGACTCTTCAAATTCAGTAGGGTCGCTGCATGGAGATGTCGAAACTATGCAGATAGAGTATGCTGCTTTACTGATGTGTTCCTGACGTTTACTTGTATAGTTGTATCTGCTCAGTATGTAACTTATTCAATATTTATTTATGTCTTTGTGATTGCAGCAGTCCTACGGATCCCAATTCTCCTCCTCTTGCTATTCGTGATTCTGGTCCCAGCCAACATGTAGAAACATCAGGGAAGTCTCAAGAGGAAGGCTTACCACCTCGTGAGATATTGCGTGACCGCCATGATGATGATTTTCTTCTGTCTAGCCCAGTTCTACGGCCTCATGTCGAAAATGTCAATTTTGAACCAAATGTTTCTCCTTTAAGAGACACAAGTGAGAAACAGATTGAAACACCACAGTCAGTACACATAACAACTCCTGAGATGGAGCTTAATCCATCACCACAGCGTTCTGGGCCTTCATCTCCTCCACCTGGTGGAGCTTTTATGGAATCAGCTTCTTTTGGTGGGAGCACTTTTCTTCTTTGATCAAGTTTTATGTTAAGAGATCGTCAGCCACTCCAGACTGACCATTGTCTTTTCATGTTACAGGGGCTAATATATCGACTGATTTGGTACTCCGTCCATCTCCATCTCCGGAACCTCAACCTCAGCCTCAGCCTCAGCCTCGACAGAGAAAGAGAAAGCAGTTATTTGATGAGACCTTGGTTCTAAATAACACGTATGATTACCATATTTCACTGAGCTGCTCCTCCCTCCCTTTTTCCATTTCAGTGCTGTTGGATTCTTATGAGTTTGCACTGCAGGTTTTATAAAAAGGCTCTTAATGATCCTTCAGATTTAGTCAAGAAGAGGAAGAAGTTGCCTTCTTCTGCGTTGGAAATGTGGAGGATCACTAACAAGAAGAAGAAAGAACAAGTGTTTTTAGACCCTCTGATATCGGGTGAGGGATTAGACAAGCAGTTACTTTAGTAGGGGGTAATTTTTTTTCTGGAGTCCACAGTATGTGACAACAAGAAATGTTTTCTGTTACAGGAATGTCTATGACTCTCCAAAATCTCTTAAGCAAAGATCTGACTGTCTTAAATCCCAACTTGCTGGTGTCAGAAGAAACTCAGCGCGAATCTACAGCTGCAGAAACTCGTGAACCTAGTCCTAGTTTTGTGGAGGATCGTGAGCAATTACGGTCACCAGATCGTGGTCCTGGACCTGACTATCAAGTGCTTCCTTCTCCACTGCGATTGGCTCCACAGACCCAGGGAGATGAAGAGATTCCCACAACTCCTAGGATTTCTAGTATGGTTTCTGTGCCTGAATTTGTGTCACCTGTTAATACAGAATCCGATCTTGGTATGTTTACTCGTTCTGCTGATATGGATATGGATACACCAATCATCAATTATGACGGGAGCGCTGGTTTATCAGACATTCCAGAATTGAGAAATTCCATGGTATCTGATGTAAGTCCCTCATTTTTTTTTTGCTGAAACAGGTTGCAACTTTCCTGCTGATTAAGAAATGGATTATCTATCATCTTATATGAACCGTCCTGACAATTTAGTTTCGTATTACTAATTGGGACACAGTTCTGTGTTAGTGCTATTACTGAACTGTCTGCTTTGTTACATTGTAGGACCTCTCGTTTTTAGAAGAAGATAGTAGCAGTCCTTCTGGTAAGCGTCATGCCTATAGTGTTTTTTTGGGTCTTAGTTATACATACACAGTTACAAAAACATGTGAATGTTCTTGTGTTGTACCAGATTCACAGGGGGGTCGTGAAGGAGACACAATGTCTGTGCGCACAAGGTAAGCAAAACTCGTGTTTGTCTTTCAACTACTTCAACAGCTTTTAAGGTTAAACAAGCATTGCCATATTCACACTATGTCTCCTGTCTGCAGGGCTGTGGCTCAATACCTGAAGAATCATTCGCCCTCATCCAAGACATCTGATGGCACTGACGATCTTAGTTTGCATGCCATCTTAGATGGAAGACGCAGAAAGCTAGCTGCACGAATGTTTTATGAGACTTTGGTAACAACGGTTCCTTCCCGATCAAGTCATGTGAATTTTGATGTCTGAACACGGTCGAGGATTAGAGATGACAAGCGTGCTATAGATTCATTCAAAATAACAATCTGATGTTTGTTTCGGTGTGGTGTGAATTACAGGTTCTCAAGGATCGTGGATTAATTGACGTGAAACAGGAAGAACCCTACGGAGACATTACTTTGAAGTTGAGTAAACTTTAAGGAATCGAAGCAAAGGATTTGTTTAGTTTGCCAAAATTTTGTGTGTACATACAACATAGCTAGATCGTCAGAACTCAGCCTTTTAGTTTTAGTTGATGCAGTGTAGATGGCTAATTTGTTGTAAATTAATAATGTGTTAGAAAACTCATATCAAATCAAATGAAAAACATCATTTCATTATTTATTGAGCAGCACACACTTGCATTGCAGGGATACAAAGCGTGAGTGATAAGTTTTACTAGTTTACATCTAAAACCCAAGAAGGGAGGTGATCTTAGAGACAATGTGGGATTCATGGTCTTCGAGGCGAGCGGAAGCAGCGCCGTTTTCCCAACGGATGAGGGTGGGGACACCGGTGAGGCGGAACCTTGGGTCGCGGCGCAATGGGTGGTTGGGGTTCCTCCACGTAGGCCTGTCTCCGACGTAGGCGCGTAGTAGGGCCACCTCCTCTTTGGCTTCTTCCAGCTTGCTGTATATCACTGGTTCTGCCCTCACACAATCTGCATCATCAATTCAATTAATTTGAGGGGAATTTGGGTTTAGGATGTTGCGTATATAAGAAGCAGCATAATAAGGAGAGGAAGAGACAGACATACCAGGGCACCAACTCTGGGAGGTGGAAGGCTCCACATCCGCTAAGAAGAGGATTAGATTCGCTTTGTAATTCGCGGATTCTGCTTCAAACTTTGCGAATACCTCGTCGAAGTTCGACACGGTCGCGTCCACTCTCTTCATCACCATCTCTCTGAGATCTTCCTCTCTCTCTCTCTCTCGATTTTATTTTTTTGGGGGGTGTGTGATTACGTCTTGTCTTAAATATAGGCAGCTCAGCCCAAACTTTGTCATCGGGCTTGGGCTTGGGCTTGATTGTTGATTCCAAATGTGATAAAAAAAATACTCCCTTAGGTTCTTTGCATTTGGTTTAAATTTCTCTCACATATTCAAACAAAATGCAAAAAACCTAATAAAATGAAGGGAGTAGAATAATGATCTAAAAAAGAAGAGAGGAATAGAATAATGATATTGTCGTCGGGTATATACTCGTCAAACTTTGAAGCCCGTGTGTTAACATATCAAATGAAATGGGGGAAATGGTGTTGAATTTCATATTAACATTTCTCGGAGTTGTGCGAAATTTGTAGAATGGAGTGTTAGACTGGGGAAGGGAGTAAAGAGATGAGTAGTGAGTAGCAGCAGTGTTAGCTCGACCCCAATCAAGGAACCATACGAACAGCATTTTTATCAACAAAAAAAAAAAAAAAATCTTAACAAAAGGATGTCAAATAAATAGGCAGGAAGACTGTACTTAGTTTTTATTCCTCCCGTCTTCAGCAGTTGTTTTGTAGACGAACGACTGCCCCCATTCTCAAGTGGGAGCTGTGTATGTGTTTCTAGTGTGTGTTTGTAGGGTACGAGTAAAGACTATACGAGGCGAAATCAGTCACAGCACATTAGCCAGTTTGCTAATATTTACGTGATTACTGGAACTGTCAAAAAAATCATCAACTTTTGTTTTGTTGTTGTTGGGGGAGGAGGGGCGTGGTAAGATCCTTAACCAGGGATCGATCATTTTCACAACTTACGAGGAGCCTACAAAACACTTGTTGATATTTCTGTCTTCAACTTTGATGTATAACTACTTCAGCCTTTAACAGCATATACTTCGTTAACATCAGCTGCATCCTCTTTCCTACATCCCAAGATTTACCTGCAGATGGCATCATTTTGATAACCCATAACTGTCAAGCTTATGCAGCAAGCCGGTCTACATCACCAAAGCTGTTCTGTAGACTTGTGCAGTAACAAACAGCTAGAATATAGGGCTGGAGGTTTCGCCATACTAACCTCATCCATGTCGTGGTTCCCAACAGAATTAATACCACAGTCCCCCCACTTAACGAGATCAGATTCAAATGTTGTCCTACAATCACCAAAGGAATGGAGACAGACCATGTAAGTTAGTATCCTTGGGATTCAAAGACCAGTGGCCATAATCACAATCTGGAAGACTGGAACAACAATTAGGTTCTGTTCTAAATTCAGAAAGGAAGTCAAGAAAGATACCTTTCACTTTATAGACGGTGCATATGGAGCAGCGCATGGGGAGACACTATGATCAGGTAACTCGCTAATAAGATCCACAGTTGCCTGCAAACATGCATGTAGTATCTTCTTCTCCAACCTGACAAGCTGGGTGGCAACTCGTTTCTTGGGATTCAAATCTTGCTCTGCCAGCTACAACCATGAAAAAAAACCATCATCACCATAGCCTGGATATAACTTCGTTGTCATAGAAATAGAGTGAGCAACATCTAGTACCAAAAGACCATCATCATCTAACGTAGTCGAGTAGCCAGACAGCCTTTTTCTAAAATAATCCAACAGCTGATCCAAAACTGCTCTTTCTGTACAAGGGCTCACCTGTAACATCCAATAGGAATTCCAATTGGTCAGCCAATCAAGATAATTCAAAATCACATAGGAGGCGGGAGTGGGGGGGATGGTAAAGTGCCCATCATCAAAACCAGAAGTGCTGATTCAAGTAGTCAGAGTGTCGTGAAGATCATCATACAGAGGCGCTGCTTGTTACTCATAGGTTCTCTGTATCCTAATTACCTTCCAATTTTCTCACACAAATCAAAACTAGCTTTTGGACCAAATCAAATTAACTATGAAATGTGTTAGAAACCTATTTTACCAGCAAATGATGTACTTGAAGATAACCCAATTACTGGCTAGATCATATAGAGCAGTCATATTCATATAAAGCCTATTTAGGCATATATAAAACTACTATTACAAAAAACTGAAAATTTACAGTAATGCAGCAATGTATCTCCTACATGTTCAAACTAGAAAGTGAAGGCGACCAGCCATCAGTAACCAAAATGAAAGTGTGATACATTCGATCCAAGGTCAAGAAAATAACTTACATGGCAGGTAGGACCTTCAGAAGTAATAACCGATTGCATATCTGAAGGATCGGAAACATAACCAAGCCGCAAATAAGGAAGCATGTCAGCAACTGCTTCTTTTTCCTTTCCTACATGCACCTGCAACGACAAAGGCCAATCAACAATCTCCATAAAGCAGAAAAACGCAAACTCACAAGGATAGACATTTATCCTTACGAGGAAACTCTGTACAGACAGTTTTCCATTACGCTGCGCAACCATCCGTTTCTCCTGATACTGTGGATCTTCAGTGTTCAATGAGGCCTGTTGAGCACAAGACAAATACATTAGCTTCGACTTGCCTTTTCTAAGGGGGAGCAATAGAGATGGGAAGCAATAAGCAAACTATGACAACCTCTGCACAAAATGGGTAGTGTAAACTTTAATGCAATTAGATATGATGGGCACACCACCTCACCAGGCTTATGACCTTAAGTGTCGATTAAACCTTCAGAAGTTTCAAATCTCCTTTTCTACTTTATTTTTTTCCAACTTCAACCAATACAGAATTTTGGATTTGGTAGTCAACATTTGCTTTGTAAAAGGCAAGTAGGTGATGTACCTCAACCACAAGACGATCATAGGGATTATCCTCATCAACAAAGCCATAGTTGAGAAGCAACTTTGAATTAGGCTGTGGGCCACACCTGTTATTGTAAATGCAGTCATATAAGCTCAGAAATCCAAGTATATACTTCAACTTGAAATCAACCAAAGTTGGCTACCTTAGTCAACCCTAGGAAAGTTGCAGACCCCGGCAATCCTACAATTCATATAGGTCCGACTATGACTTTTCTAAAGTCCAAATACTAGCAGGTCAGGAAAAAGACCCACATTTGAAGAAAATTTCATACTAGTTATAGTAGAGTTATCAGAGTTAGAGAGAAATTATCGGATCCATTTTTGTGAAACACAATCACATCACAGGGACCCTTCCCTGGATGCCAAGGTGCACTCGGCTGCCTCTTTATATTGATTTTTTTTTTTTTTTTGAAATGACATCACAAGGAAGCATAATGAGCAATTATCTGTTCCATGTCACACAGCATCCTTTTTCTGGTTTCATTAATATCTTTAAAGGTTATTCGATTTACTTATTTCCCTTAGAAAGTTAGAATATGAAGCAGGGCAAATATGTCTCCTTGGTTAAAGAAATTTTACCAAATAAAAAAAAAGGAAACAGTGTAGTGGTAACCGAATTTTACCAGACAGCAATAGGTTCCCCAGCCTTGTATGGTTGATCAACCACCAACTGGACAGCACCATCTACAGCAGTTAACATGGCCCTGCAGGTGCTTTTGTAAGCTAGCAATGGGGGTCCTAAGGGTACCAATGCAAATCTGCGTGCTAAACTCACTCCCTGGTTCACAAAAGAATTACACCATCAAAGATCAACCAATAATGCATGGCATCGTGACACAGTTAAGGGAGGGCATCAAGCAATTAGTGGAAAATTTATCACAGTTGCTAGTAACCAATATAAATTGTTGCATTCAGGAAACAGGCAGTGGCCCAGGGCAGGAAACAGTTTTCACACAAACCACACATACATAGGCATATACATACAAGTATACAACTGATGACACACAATAGTTCTCCAAACGTATTGAGTTACAAAATTTAGCTTCCACTTCTAAAGGTATCAGTAAAACAAACAAAGAAAAAGAAAATAGGGTCCAACCCTAACCTGCCCCTTGACCAGTAGCAACTTCAGATCCCTTCCTTAACACCTTTAAAGTTTAAAATTTGGATACCAGGCATCACAATATTGCCTTTCAAGGGATAACTGACATATTGCCACTAACTCCCAACACAACAATATCTACACCCAAATTTTTTGAGATGCAGCAACAAATGGTAATATAATCCAAGCACAAATTAGCCCAGTGCCAGTTACAGATGCAACACTGCCAGCAATATGGTTGTTGTCCAAATAAGCCCGCTAACAACTATACAACTCACCAGCAGTCGCTTTCTAACCCAATCCATCTTTATGACAACCTCCTGAAGTTTCTACTTGTCATATATCAACCGCAACTAGATTATGCCACCATTCACGAGGGGCTCCCATCAAACCCCTTCAGCATAGGTCCAGATAAGCCACAAATAATAGGTTGAAAGCATGATGTGGTCCAAGAAATTGGTAGATTACAAATTAAGGAGAAATTATATTGGCTTGGCCTAAGTCAGGATAATTTCTGTTATTTATGTCAAAAAGAAGAGAAGACTCACAAACACATATTCTTTAAATGTGACTACAGTAAAAAAAATGCCTAAACATGGTGCAATACTCTTACATGGTGCAGTTTGAGAAGATGTTGGTTTAAGTTGCAGAAACAGGTTATTCTAGCTTATGTGTGCCCTTATTTACCATCTTTGGGTAGCATAAATCAAATGCTGGCTAGATAATGTTCTAAATATGCCTCAGAAACTTGTGGAGCAAGTGCGGAAAGAAGTAAAAATGAGAGTATATCCTAAGCTCTGTAATGTGAAACTCATTGATAGAATTTGGTTAGATAGTATTCTTTAAGGGATTTGCTGTAATGTAGGTTCCTTTGACTGGTCTGTAATGGGAGTTTTTCCCCAACTTTTCTTGTTTATTAATGCAATTATATTCTTTAAATAAATAAAATTAAATTAAAATAAAAACTTGGTAAGGTAAGTTAGAGAAAGAGATTTACAACAAGCTGCAAGTCCCAAGCCACAAGGGCACTAGATTACACAAATGCTTTCTGAAAAAAAAAAAAAAGACACTACTGCTTCCACAGACAGCATACTACAGATGGGTGTAGCATTAGTCGTAAGACAAAGTGAAATATTCAATTATTCAGAATATAACTAGGCGAAACAAATCTAAACAGAGGTCTAGCCTATGCCAATATTCATATAACGAAGTAACTAAAACATAGTCCGGAAATGTTTTACAACCATGTTAAACGAGCACAGATAAATGTGTTACTTCATACTAAGCCAACCTGTAAATGCACCACACAAGACTGAATCGCCACAAAAGCTTGCTTGAAGATCTCAAATGGAAAAGCCTCGGTGGGTATGTCATACGGGTATTGCTGTAAATTCAAAGAAGAAGTTTAGAATATATTAACAGCTGAATACAACAGGAACAAATGGTAGAAAGTGGGGAAGTGATATAGTTCAAAAGTAAGACAAACACATTGACTGAAACGGTCAAGAGCTTATAAATCATACTGTTATCTAGACAAGGTGATGGGTGTACAGTTACTAGTATAGAAAGAGAGAAGATGCGAAAAACTTGATTCAGTAACTTACTATTGTAATGATATGTACAATACAAGGTATGATACCCTAACCACTGACATAAACATGATTACATGACCATCAACGTTATCTTTCTCGGGGGGGGGGGGGGGGGGATATGTAGATGACAATGGTTTCTGAATGGAGAAATAGAAAGTGACCTGGAAAAGGGATCCTGCCATGAACCAAACAGTATCAAGCTCGTTATACTCCTTCTTTATGCCTTCTCCCCTTTGAAGAATTTCAGCCTTTGCCATCAATCCAACGAAATCAGAATAGCAATTTTACTAAATAGTGCCATACAAAATGTAAGTAAGCTCGTAGGGTCTTGGAAACATGGATAATATAAAAGAGGAAGGCAGTTAAGTACCAGAACAGGACTGCCGGTAAGAAAGCAGAGTTCAGCAGGAGACCAAAGAAGAGGAGACTCAACTGCTAGCTGACCTCGGCCTCTCTGGCGATCTAGCTCTCTAATATAGGGATACCAAAAGGATTTCTTGCCTTGCTTCTTTTCGTACATCAGGTACAATGCCAGACAAGCCAACTCAGACAATTTGTTTGAAGCCAATAGTTCGGCTGCAAATACAATCGAAATCAAGCAGATGAACCTAATGAGTTGTAATTATCGATGCGTCTTCTAAAAGCTTTACATATGTCATATAATGGTGCCCATTATACTTTGGAAGTTCAAACCATTGCCCGAGTGCAAGTGTGCAACACAGACACATGATCCAAAGTTCATACTAATTTTCATTTAGTGTGTTTGGGAACATGGATTTCATTCTCAAATCCAAATTTGATACAAATCCTATGTTTGGGGATTCTAGAATTTCATTCTCATTTTGAAATCCTACACCCTCTCTCTTCTCGAACCTCAAATTCTAGAATTCAAAATGTGAGTTTTCGCAAACATTGGATTTACATTTGAATTCCACATTCTCAACTGATCGAATTGAGATGATCACAAATTCTCAAAATTCTCTTTTCCAAACGCTATCTAACGGGAAATCCTAAAACGAGCTCACTATACTTTCGATGTTCCAACCATTGCCACAAGCGTAACACACACACACACACACACAATATGCAATACTACATTATAAAGGTAAAAGTAGAAGAGATTACCGACAGTCTCGTTCCCTAAAACCCGCTCCAACGTTACAATCAACGAATCAGGAACCGAGAACGCCACGTCTCCGGCCTAACAATCAACAAGAAACCAACCAATTAACCAACGAATCAAAAACATTTCAAAATGTCATTAATCGGCGAAAAAGAGAAGCGTAAAGAGAAAGGAACCTTGAGGTCTTGACTGGCGGCGACGTAGTGAATAGAAGGATGTTCAGGAATGGGAGAAGGTTTATCCTTGAGCACCACTTTACAATCAGAAGACAAGCCATTGGCGTGCATCCAAGCTTTTAAGTCAGTCACACAGTGTTTGTCTGACGAAGAAGAATCTTGATTGTTGGCAATTTGGAGAGTGGTGGTGTTGTTGTAGCACGACGACACAGAAAGCTTCTTCTTGAAGCTAATAAGTGCAATCGGAAATCGAAATGCAGGGGAGGAGAGAGAGAGGGTAGTACGAATTCGGGAAAGTGATGGTGTGCTATAGACTTGATGTAAGCTGCTGTATGAACACGTCGCTACTTCCATGGCGGTGAAATTAATTTGGGGATTTTTTTAGGGTTTGTGAAATTGTAAATTGATTAATTTCTCAGGTGAGAGTTCGCCGGAAAAGAAGGTGCTGGCATTTTTTTTTGGGGTGAAAGGTGTAAAGTGGAAGGAGGAGATAAGGAGATCTTAAACACACGCTTGATTGGTCATTGGGTCCGCACTTCACCCTCGACTTGTTTTTGGCTATTTCCGTCTCTCGCGAGTTCTGACCCATTTATTTTAACGGGAAAAAATTGGTCACAACTCGCAAGAGATAGAATCTTGAATTCTTGATCATTGATTCATTGTCATTTGCCAAGCCAGATGGAGTATGGTAAGCTTTAAGTAATACGCTTGTAAGGGTGTGGTGTGGATCAATGGTTAAAGTGGAATTCTATTCACTTGGTTTTAAGTTAAAACCTCATTAAGCTATGAGCTAATCTCGCAGCATACATCAACCGAAAAAAAATTTAAGTCAATGCAAAGAAATTCAAATCACACCGCCATAAAGATAAACGTAACAGATATAATGAGTAGTATAATATCTCACCGCCATTGGTTTTGCATCCGATTCGAAAGTAACATCAACATTAGCCCCCTTCAAATCTCCTTTTTCCCAATAAAACACCCGATTAAATCCACTATCTATCGTCAAGTACTAGTTCTTTTACCCGTGCAAAAATAGCACCGGGTGTTCTAACACATTTTTATTGGAACTTGTTTTAATTTTGAATGATTTATATAAGCATTTACTAACACTATAAGTATAAAATGTTGTTACGTCAAATTTACAACAATAGTGACGACAGTTGGAGCTTGGTTGATCACATTGTCGGGTTCCCCGCGTTATTAAAAAAAACACCAATACTCGACACTAGAGTATCATCACAAGGATGATTATTTAAGGATCAATGACGACCTAATGATTATTAAATCAACCCTTGCGATATTAGCTGCTCCTATGTAGTATATACGAAAACAAAGGATATCGAAAATACGGTAGATGTTTGTTTTGTTAACCAATGTGGTACGTTGTTGATATGACTCATAATTCATAGAATGTATCATATTTGATGTTTACACTAATTTTTATATAAGAACCCATATACTTAAGTATTAAGGTTTAGTAATGACGAATTGATAAGTTGATAACCATAGCAAAGCCCCAAGCCCCCAATGCATGGGAAATTCACTAAATGTGGTAGTTATCATGATAGAACACTGTTTTTTTCCCAACAATGAAATAAGTTACCAGAGACATATTTTGATGATGCTTCAAGAGTGATACTATACATGTATGAGTTTAAAAGAAACACAAATGACTCAGAGTCTTATCTTTGTAAGTTTGTAACGAAGTCATTGCATTTACTAAGTTGATCGTATAAATAAGAGTATTGACAATGTAGATTTTTATGCCTTCGAGGTACTTATAGAGACACAAATCACACATTCCTCCATTTGGGAAAGTTCTTGTAAGAACAAACATTTGTCATCATTAACGTTTTAATACTCCTTTCCGTTCAGAATGATCTTTCCCTTTGTTTGACAAATTTTAATTAGTCATATTAGCACTAGTATATAGACTGAATGAAACACCGGTTTGCTTTAAAAATTAAAATCAAGTGAAACTTGTAAAATGCATTAGTAAATTAGTACGAGTAATAATCATGTGTATACGGAGTAATAGATTTTGTAGGGTTGTGAATACAGCCACGAGAGTCGAACCATCAACATAATTTGCATGGTTGATCAACTTTGCGACCTAAATTTCTCACGTCGCTAGACTACGACGTGCCAAATATCAAAAACTAAAAAAATGAATTCATCCAAAATTATACCAGTGTAGAGTAATTCACAAGACTTTTTGTATTTGAATATTATCTAAAAATCATATACGCCGACATTATACATAAACTATACCTTCATTTTCCTGGTGGACACGTAAAAGGAAAAGTCGAAATATACTTTATCACTAAAAAAATAATTAAAAAAAAAAACCAAAAAAGGGTAAATAAAATGAAGAAGTATTCCTAAAGCTTCTTGTTTAGCGATGGGCACGCTTCTTTTGTTCAACCCTCCGACATGGATTAATTTCCTTCTCTAAACCCTAACCTAATTTTTTATCCCCAATTCAATTCTATTCAATTAAAATCCCTAATTATTCAATCAAACAATCGAGACTTTACTTTATAATTTTAGATCATCAAATAATTAGTAAGAGAGAGAAAATAATTGGATGGCAGAGGTGAATTCGAAGAAGAAGACGACGACGAGTTTAGCGCCGGGGTTCCGATTCCACCCGACCGACGAAGAACTTGTCTGGTATTATCTTCGGCGTAAAGTTTCCGGCAGACCCTTTCGCCTTGACGCTATCTCCGAGATCGATATTTACAAAGTTGAACCCAATGATCTTCCTGGTCCGTCTTTTTTTTTTTTAATTTTTTCTTTTTTAATTTGATTTTGTAATTTGCATCAATTTGGTTGATTTTCGCGTGTTTTGGATGGCCCGTCTAGTCTTAAATCGAATTCCAGTATTACCCTTTTTGTCTCATGTGAAATTATGAAGAAAGTTTCGATCTTTTTTGTTTTTGTTGTTGATTTTGATATATGCTTGATTTTTCTTTGAATTTGATCATATGGGTTTGATTAGGGTTTTAAATTGGGTAATTGTGATGAGGTTGATTGAGATTGTATGTGTTTTTGTTGCTTAATTTGAGCAAATGTTGAAAATTGAGCAAAGTTTTGGATTAAGAGATTAATATGATTGATTAGGATCGTAATTTGAATAATTGGAATGAGTTGGATTGAGATTGTATGTGTTTTTTGTTGTTGCCTAATTCGAGCAAAATGTCGAAATTTGAGCAAAATTTTGGAGTGTAATGGGGTTTGATGGAATGAGAGATTCATTTGATTGTTTGTTGGGGGTAATTTAGGTCTCTCAAAGCTCAAGACTAGAGACAGAGAGTGGTATTTCTTTAGTGCCCTCGATAGGAAGTATGGTAATGGCATGCGCACTAATCGTGCCACCAATGATGGATACTGGAAGACTACCGGCAAGGACAGGCCTGTTCACCATCGGTCTCGCGTTGTTGGTATGAAGAAAACCCTTGTCTACCATTTTGGTCGAGCCCCACGTGGCAAGCGTACTGACTGGGTTATGCATGAGTACAAGCTCGTTGATGAGGAGCTTGAGAAGGCTGGATATCCTCTGGTCAGAACTCTTATCTTCCTGTCAGTCCCCTCCCCCCTTCTGTGTTTTCTTTGCGTCCTTGAGTTTCTGTCTTTGTACTCTCTCGGTCAAGTTTCGTCCTGGTATGGATAATATGGTGCCTGCTGTTTGGATAGGAGGGATATGTTCTCTGTCGGATATTCCGGAAAAGTGGCACAGGTCCCAAAAATGGAGAGCAGTATGGAGCCACACTTGTGGAGGCGGAGTGGGAGGGTGATGATGTTGGAGATACAGTTGACGGTGACGTTTCCTTTGAAGATCCTTATGGTGATGAGGATTTCTTTGAGCAGAATGATCTGAACCAGGTTTGTGCCCAATGTTAAGTTGTAAGAACCCCCCTTCCATCAGTATAATTTATTGAGGCTATTTGTAGATATACTAGTTATGGCGCTCTTTAATATCTTTCATGTATTTCTACTGTTCTGATATGGTTAACATGTATCATCAACATGGACATGTCATTTAACTTTCCCATCCAACTGATTAAAGAGTGAGAATGCTGCTTGTCATAAATTACGTTGTTCAGCTCTGGATTTTCACTGTGGAAGGATATATATCCAGCTAAAATGATACTCCTAAAAGTCCAAATCATTGTTAGTTCTTGTTCTAGTGGTATCTTTTTGAGGGGATTGTTCTTGTTCTAGTATTACTGCTCAGTAATTAATTATTACATTGGGACCTTTATTGAGTTTTCTGGTCACGGAGCTTGGAAAAGCGTTGAGTTAAAATTTGAGCTATATATTGTAATGTCGTTGGTCGACAGGAATTGTCTTGCATGTGGTAGTGGCCATGGTAACTTTGGACAGCTGGCAATATAGGGGAATGGGATTTGATGTAGAACAAAAAAAATTGAGGAGCCTACCTGACTTCAATCATGTCATTTTACTTTGTTGTGCTTTACAGGTGCTTGATTTACCAACTGTTACACATTCAGAGAACCTTGATAATCAAGGTAGCCAAACCTTTGGTGAGGACTGCAAGGACGTAGCTGGTATAGATCAGAGGCCGACAGACGTACAGAATGAATTTGAGTTTGACTTGCAGTCTGTTGATGTCAGTCATATACTTGCGCAAGTTGGGAGCAGCACTGACGTCAAGAGTGAATTTATGCCTAGGAAGGATGAGTGTAATGAGGCTGCTAACAGTTTGCCTGATGAATTGTGGTCTGCTGTTGGTGAGGGATTAAATGGTGATGAAGGGTTCTTTGATGCTCCTGAGATTTTGGATCATCCTCAAGGATCATCATTTGTTGATGGTGCCTTTGACCAGTTCTTTGATGATGGGTTTGATATTGACGCACTTATTAATTATGACTGCCCACCTCAACTGATGGGTGCTAATGCCGATCAACCTTTTACCATGCCGCAGGTAGCAATTCTGCATTCATTTTTTTATTCGGGGTCGTCATAGGCACATTTGCAAATTGCTAGATGATAACTAATGATTTTTCTTTGCCTTTCAATCCCGTGCAGAATCTAGATGATGCCTTGTGGCACTTACCTTCAACAAGCGAGCAATTACCAGTATCAAGTGATGATAGTAATGGATCATCTTTGAAGCAATACATGGAAGAGCCGATCAATGAGCAACCTAGGACTGGTGAAGGCCCTATGCTTAGCTGTGATTTGCTTTATTTTGACTTTCTGCTATTAGGTTCTGTTGGAAATTACTACATTCTCAGTACTTGTATGCTTACAATTTTGGATTACTGTTGTGGTGCAGCCCTGAGTAAAGCAAGTCGGTGGTTGGAAAACATCCCTGCTCGTCCAGCATTTGCTTCAGAATTTCCCACCAAGGACATAGAGTCACGGTTGAGTGCTGCTCTGCAGCCTTCTAGCTCTGTTCACGTGACTGCTGGTATGATCAGGATTAGGGACCTGCCTATTGGCTCCAGCAGGAGCGGACTGCAGTGGTCCTTTGATAAGACTGGTAGTGTAAACGTTCTGCTTTCGTTTGAGCTACCCCAGGCTAATGACTCTGCAGAGTTGGATACGCTGTCCGGCATGTTTTCAAGTAAGGCTGCAGCAGCGGTTTCTCGAGGTTGGCTATATTTTATGTTCTTCTGGGTCATGTTATTCGCGGTAAGCGTCAAATTTGGGACCTGCATCTATGCCAAGTGATGGAGTATCTTGAGGAGAGTATATTACAAAGAATAGTTCTTGTATTTTACCATTAATAGGTCAATAGCATGGATTGAATAACGTTATTCCCTCAACCCTCATTTTAATTTAGTTTTATAAGAGCTGGCTTGCCGGAGTACTGTATCGGCTGACTATAGCGTTGTTGCTGAACGCTTTTGTTAATGAAACTTGTCACTGAATATGTATCTTGTGTTCTGATGTGGATTTCGTAGATAAATTTGGTTAGGATGCGCCAGCCGTTAACCTTTGCTGTTGCAGAATGCAGATGGTGACATCAGTTGTCTTGTGTTGTGTAGTCTGTACAAAGTGGCTGAAATTCCAATGTTGCTGTTATAGATATGTTGCGCGCTGCATGCCTCAGTGTGGTAATCTTGCGTGATGGGTACTAGACTACTAGGTCAAGTTTTG
Source organism: Spergularia marina (assembly GCA_963680865.1). NCBI lineage: Eukaryota > Viridiplantae > Streptophyta > Magnoliopsida > Caryophyllales > Caryophyllaceae > Spergularia > Spergularia marina. The sequence goes on along the minus strand of OY804549.1, from coordinate 5,001,121 downwards.
CATCAGTAGTTGAATAGAGGGACGCGAAGTCATGGAACGAGTCTGGATTATAGGGGAGGGTCACCGGAGAAGAGGCATTGTAAATGACTTCAAAGAGTCCCTTCGGAACCTTAGATATCAAGGTTGCACTACGAAAAATTCATCGAACACGTCAACAGTGTTTGGGACTGTTTAATAGAACTGAAATGGGTAATCTGATAATGTAAATCTACCCATGCTTGATTTTCAAGTTGATGTTTTCATCTTCTGGGGTGAGACATTGACCTTCAACAATGGTGTGATCTTCATTTTTGCGACCAACTTTTCATTAGTATCCAACTTTTGCGATGTAATTCAATGTCTCACCACGAAACATGATAAGATCAACTAGCGTTTGCCTCAAGTTGTATGTCGACTACATTTATTCATGAATAACAATCGGTTTGTAAAGGTCCCCTATGCAAGAATACTGATGCTAGTTTGCGATTCTCTGGTTGAGGGCCGCTATGTTGTAAGGGTCTACATCTCTCCTGGAAGCATCGTGTCCCCGCTTGGAAGATCGCAGACGGCCACACCCTGCAAGATAGCGAAAGTCATCAACATGGCGCAGTACAACAGCCTCAATCTATATACGTCTGGTGCAGAACATTGCATACCTCTCCAGTAAGGTGTGCGGTGCAGCGCTTTTCAGCTAACAGTTCCTCCTCACTCTGTCAAACAAAGGCTTTGTCAGGTATATCACCACCAAAATCGCTTCATTTCTCCATTGATCTAAATTGTATGAGAAAACTTCGAATACAAACACAATGGATAAACCTAGTAAGCGCACCTTTTTTATACGCGTCCAAAGATAGTCATCAAATACGACATCCTTCACCAGCTCGTAATCACCATCTCCCTGAGGTGGTTAAGAGGAAGTTTTACTTAAAGAGGCACAGCACAAGCTTCATTATAGACGACACAGAATAACTTGACATAAGAATCTAACCTTGGACCTACAAGGCATACTGAAAACAAGATCCTCAGCAATTCCATAGGGATTTCCACTGGTGTACACCTGTTTTGGTTCACAATTAGCTCATCAGAAGAATTTTTTTTTCTAACCATTACACAATGAGTGGCAAGTATAGAAGCTTAAACTACACTTTTTAGGATGAAACTCAAAACCATTAGCAAAGTATGATTATGCAGCTTCAGATTCTTTTTTTCTTTTTTCTTTTGGACAAAGGAAGCTCAGACTATTTCATGAACACATTTCAAACATACAAGGCAAAGGCATATCAGATTCACAATTGTGGCTATTAATTTCAATTCACACTTTTACAAACAAGGCTTCTGATAGAAGCTCAATCCTTTCTTGATCTTACTATAGGTGAACGTAATTGCAGATTATGTTGATTATTCAATTTGGTTCATAAACCGTGACAATAATTAGACATAATTCTTATAAAAAGTTTCAGAGTACACATATGTCAAGAGAGATCTCAACTTACCCCGGAAGAAAACCAGTCACCTTCTGGAGTTGGGGTAACAAGAGATTTTATGGCATCGACAATTGATACTGCAGTTGAAGCAGCAGAAGACCTCCCCCATTTCTGAATTAGAGTGCCACCTCTCTGCAAAACAAAAGATAGCATAAACTTGCATATTCCAAAGTGAAACGGTAGTAGTGTTATGTGCATTGGAAGTAAAAGTGGTTACCTTTTGGACCTTGACAGTGAATTCTTCTTCTAACCACTTTTGATCCTTTATAACCTGTTTGACAGGCAGTCCATCGATTTTGGCATTTAGGAAATCAGGGACCTGTAGATGAACAATTTAAGCCTCGCGCATAGTGGGTTAGAAGAATGAGCATCTGTATCGCTATCTATGGTATGTACTGTCATTCCTGCAGAAGAAATAGCATACCTGAGTGGTGGAGTGGTTTCCCCAAATGGTCATATTTGATACCTTATCATAGAAGACACCTGCTTTCAAAGCCAGCTGCAACACACAACACGACATTGTTTATGACTTTACTTGGTGTAATAATACACACAATAGTGTCAAAATGATGTTACCTACCTGGCATTTCGCTCTGTTTTCATCTAATCTGGTGAGGGCATGAAAATTCTTTGCAGGTATATTTGGAGCATTTTTCATGCAGATGAGTGCACTAGACAGATAAATGAAAAGCTGCTATATTAGAGGCAAATCAATGGTTAACGAAATAAGATGTCGTGGGAGTACAGTCTAAGAGATGTGACTCACTTGGTATTGCAGGGATTTCCAACCACAATAACTTTAACGTTAGGTGATGCCACAGCATTCAGAGCTTTACCCTGTCAATTTAGCACCAGTATATGAATGCCGCTGATCATGCAGGCTGAAGCTATAAAATAAAGAGTGTAAGAGACTCGAAAAAGATGCATACTTGGTTAGCATAAATGTTTCCATTAATGTCAAGCAAGTCAGCTCGCTCCATGCCAGGTCCACGAGGCTTGGCTCCGATAAGAAGAGCCCACTCAGCATCTTTGAAGATATCATAAGGATCAATACCAATGCTAACTTCCCTCAGTAACGGAAACAACGAGTCCTCCAGCTCCATAGCTACTCCTTCTAGAGCTTGGAGTGATCTTTCAGATCCAAGCAGTTTGAGAGCTACTGGTTGATCAGGTCCAAATACCTCACCAGAAGCAAGCTGCCATAAAAAAATCAGTCCACCATCATGTACTATGCTCCTTAACATCCAATTGTCGTTTAATCTCTTGCAAATACAAGCGTAATTGTGAAAGAATCATCTCAACCAAAGTCCTCAGCTAATGGGTAATCTGCAGCTAATGTTTTTTTTTTTTTTTTTTTTTTTTTTTTTTTTTTTTTTTTTTGTGGGTACACATGTTTAACAGAAATTGATATGATCATACTCATGTTTGTTATTGGCATAAAAAAAAGACAATTGAAGATGATAAGAAGCAGGAATAAATCGGAAAAGGCGAGACGAAGGGGGGGAAATGTAGTACCGACTTTGAATAAGAGATGGTTGGAAATCATGCCAGCAGCACCGGAGACAGCAACAGTGATGAGCTTTTTCCAACATTTAGTCTCTTCTTCCTGAAGTAACAACACACAGAAACAGAATTGTGAGTTAGTGAGTTGAAAAATCGATGTCGAAACGAAAAGAAAAGATGGGATTAAACGGAAAAAGGGAGATTATTGAGACATACAGCCTTCAAATCGTAAGTTAAGCAGAAAACACCGTAACATTCAGGCTTGCCATTTTGTGCTGTAACCTTCTCATTCTCTACTTGACTGCATCATATCATTATCATTATCATTACAATTTACGACTAACACAAACGATACGAAAGCGTAAGAGAGAAGACTGAAGAATATTACTTGGGAGCAAGAGAACAGCGAATTGAAGCGGTTGAATGTCGGGGAACGAGGTGAACCCTGCATTTGTAGCGTAACAAAGAAGATGATAAATACGAATATGAAGAGAGCTGAGTTGCCTGCGGTTTAACTTGTCGACACGCAACCGCCATTTCTCAAACTCCGATAATTTTCTTGTGTGTGTGTGTGTTCAAAATTGAAGATAGGATACGATGATATGATTAGTTTAATTATTACAACTCCGAGAGACAGACAGACATGCTCTTAAGTGCAAAACTTCAGAGAGAAGAGTAAGAAAAACAGTATAGAGAGATGTTTATGATAGAAATTTCATTCCGCTATCTAATTGACACTTGGCACTCTTCCCTTCCATTTCTCTTAATCTCTTCCCCCGCCATTATCTTCTTACTATTCTTCCATTCTTAACCGGCTAATCTCTCCTCTTAAATCTTAATCACCTCACTCTCTTTGATTAGTTGAACATGTGACCTCTTTGATTAGTTACGTTACGACATTCTTAGTTTCTTAGACGGACAAAATCATAAATTTAAATTAAACCATAAGGACAAATCATAATCAAATATTTCGTCGATTACCAATTCAACAAATTCAAACCACAGAAGAAAGTCGACTTTAGGCAACCTCATCGTGCTTCAAAGTTCAATCCCGATAACCACAGCCTAGTGAATTCTTCCATCCGTTTGGTATGCAACGGATATTACAATAATTCCACCGGAAAAAAAAAAAAAAGAAGCTTCTGGAATCGTAACTCACAGAAACGATTCCAAGGCTGTTGCAGAGCATCCAGAGTCAAGTTGACACAGGCACCACATGTATAAGAAACGGACCGATGATCTCTTATATAGGTAGAGAATCAACTACTCCATGAGAGACGGAGTGTGTGCGTGTGGTCACGAACAAATTCAGTTTGAGTTCAATCATAAACTGTATTATCAAAGACGATACAAACTGAATGAAAAAAATACATGTATATCGAACCTGTGTAGCACCATGTGAATTGTGAAATATATTCCACGCAAAATTCTGTCCTTTACATTGACAGGAACACTGTCTGCATAGTGCATGACATGTACAGTAAATCCAGGAACTTCCGACAGCCACTATAGGGACTAATATCACCGGTCCCGATACTTCCAAATGTGAGCAACCCCCTTCCAGAACATACTTCGGTTGAATGTAAATGAAGACCTTCAACTCTCATGGACTGTTTCCATCACCAGAAGAAAACCATTGCCAAACGCCTCGAGAACCTTGCCTCTGGGCTGCTGTGTCATGCTCCACTGCCTGCTCAAAGGTAGATTTCTCCTGCCTAAGTGATTCCAGTTCAGCCTCTACGGCTGGCAAAGATTCTAACAACCCTTGGATCCTTACTATTTGTGCCTGAAAGGTTACCCACGAGATACCCACAAGATCAATCACACGGATTAATTTGTAATAATAATAAAAGGAAGGGAAAGGGTGGGGGGGGGGGGGGAGGGGAAGAGTAAGAGGTCAAACCTCCAAACTAAAGCATCTTGATCTTTCTGAAATTAATTGACCTTGGACAGACTCAAGTTCCTGAAAAGGGACCATGATCATTCTCAATATATTTACAAGTAGCAGCAATCATCGTATCGAGAAAGAATGAATAGCTATAGATACCTTGGACAACTCTACATGTGTATTATTAATATCATCAATCTTTCCCCTCAGCATAGAATTTTCGGCTTTTGCTTCAGCAAGTGATGATTCCAGCACTCTCTTCTCATCCTTTAGTCCATTAGTAGCAGCAAACCCACCCTGTTGTTGCAGCTTGGTTATGACTCCAGTGTCAGCTACCTTAGTGAAGCCCAAGTCCTTCCTAGAATCTATCGAGTACGCGGCAGATACAGATGCCGCTGCTGCGGCTGCTGCAGGCGATTGGTATATCTTAGGATGTACAGAGTCCTTCAATTTGGGTCTCATAACATAGACCTAATATTTGAAAAGATGTTCAAGGAAATAATTTGAGTCAACAGGATGAACACAATTTCCGATATTACATGATCCCTAACTGATTTTCTAAAAAGACAAAGCTCTTCACGATGGGATTGTCATCCTTTATTCACATTGAGATGAGTTAAGAAGAGAGGAATTATTAAATTACACCAGTGAATCTTCTAATATGACTAGTTTTCGGCATAAATGCAGGTGCTTACCCTATAAAATTGCAATTTTAATTCAAACTTTCACCTATAACTACAGAAATCATTTTCCCCCCAATCATTAAAAAAAAAAAAAAATCACGCCAACTTAGGCCCCCCAGTGCTGTGGGGACTGGAAGTCCAGAAATATTTCAAAGGGAGCTCTCATCTATTGGTGATTAATTGGACTGCACTGGCTACAGTGGCCAGGAATAGATAGAATTTTAGGGCCTCTTCACAGGGCAATTATGTTCACATCAGAACAATTGCACCAGATGCTGTAGAGAGGAAGGTAATGCCTAAACAATAAAAAAAGCTAACATATGCTGCTTCCTACAGAATCTCAAAGCACGCCAAAGTAGAATATGGAGTATATCAAGCACCAGTCCAATATGAATTGCCTGGTCAATGGAATAGATCAGGACTGAAATATGTTCACAAAGCATGGACATATCCAGGAAGTATAATTTATTCAATCCCACTTAGGGACAATCTCACTTCCAGAAATCAGAAGTGGAATATTTTCACAAAGAATTGATGGAATGGAATAAATCTCTCAATCGTCTACATTTAGAATCAGGGTCATACCTCATTGTTATATCTTCCGTTATATCCACCAAAAGCAACCAAAAATACGTCTCCATGGATCAAAGCTGAGCAGATTTTGATTCCCTGCTTAGAAATCAATTTTTTATTCATGTGCAAATGAAGACACAGCATACAAAATTACATGATGTAACGAGATGACCATGTCATAAATAGCTTCTAGTTTTGCAGAAACAAACGAAAGGATCAGCATATGATTAAAAAACCTTGTTTATGACACCAAAAACCCATGTAATAACCAAGATAAAACAAGCAGTGAAGCTACCAATGCAAAGATAAAACTGCAAATTGGAGATTCGACTACTACAGACTTACACAGCTTCTTAGCTAATAACAGTCAAGCTATACCTCATTCCAAAAAAAAAAAAAAAGAACAGTGAAGCTACCATAAGTGTACAAACATTGACACTGCTAAAGAATTAAAAAGAATATCCGAGAGCTTAATGTAGGTAATTGCAAGTTTTAAGTTTGAACCTTGCATAAGTTACAACCAACAATAGGATACTCTGCTGTTAGATTCTGATAGGATCTAGTGTCGAATGAGTACACTCAAATATCCCTTCTTAAGTGTCAGTATACACTTCTTAAGATATTATGACATGTATCAGGTATAATTGCGCAATGACACAGCTTAAAACTAAGATCCTCCTTGCTGGTTTTTTTTTGGGTGATAAAAGTAGTTCACTTGTTTATGGAAAGTTGGAAACCATATTTGATCAGCCCCCAGGTCATGCAATGAGTTACTCATCCAAAGACTGATATTGCCATATCATACAAAAAAGATAGGTAAAATAATCGAACCTCACTAGCAAGTGGATCCCTTGGATCTACAGTAGCCACCACGGACCAAGCAAGTTTGGTCAAATCAAAAACTATTGTTTCCCTGGCTCCTGTTAAACAATCATTTAAACCAGAATTTACCATCACCGTTTCATACTAGACCAAGCATTGAAACATTTCTAGGAAAGTATGTTCACTTACCGCTCTTATTGTCTCCACCCCCAACTATATACCAGCTTCCACCCACTGTGACACCAGAATGTCCAGCTCTTGGAGCCACATAATCACCTCGGGTCTCAGGTTGAGACCACTCCATCTGCGAAGATGACAGAAAGTCCAGCCACAGTGCACCATTAACCAAATAATCACGCAAACTCGAAAGAAAAAGCAAACCTCACGGAATGACATACTTACTGTGTGCAAATCTAGCACATGCAAATCGTTAAAGCATGTTGAATGGGAACAGCCACCAAATACTAGGAGGTAGCGGTCAGCGTGTACGGTAGTAGCATGGTCATATCTCGGAGAAGGTGGGGGCTGCCTATCAAAAATAAAAAGAAAGTGAATAGGAGCTCCTCTCGAATCTCAGAGCAGATATTGCAAAGCAACAAACATAAAACTCACGTCGCCTGAACTTTCTCCCAAGACATTGTGTCTAGATCCAGGATATGAATATCATTCATGAGCTTCCTGCGAATATCTTCACCACCAAATACAATCAATTTAGAGCCAACTAACGTCACAGACTCTCCCTCACGAGCAACCTTAAAGAAACAAATAATTGTAAGTACAAGTGTCGATATCCAAACATCTTCAATACACCCAGTGTCACTAAAGAGCAAAATTCAGATACCGGAAGGTCTCCTGTGGTCTCCAAGACACCGCCTTCTTGAGTCTCAAGGTCCAAAAACCGCACTGCTTAAACGTCAAACATCAAGTAAAACATCTAGATGAACAATCAAGGATGCAGAAAACTACGAAAAAATGACCTGTATGTAAGAAAGCCTTAGATGAAACAAACCTGTAATGTAATCAGAGGACTTGGATTTGCCATGGATTGTAAGCAACTTGTTTCCCCAAAGAATCTGCAAACATCAGGTCAGGCGTAAATAACACTACCAAACCCAAACCTAAACTCATGAAAAGTGCTAAGCTTGACGGTTACGCTTTAGCTTTTTACCATATGGTGTCCAGAGGTGGGAGGAAAAACATTGACCAAGCTGTCATTTTCCGAATTGGCAACAGCAATTGGGTTGAATGGAGACCAACAAGAGCTGTTAAAATCTAAAACCTATAAACAGAAATACAGACACACAGACGGATAAATAAATAAAAAAGCTTGAGTGTGAAGATTGAAAATTGAGAAGTGATCAATCATCAATGTTGGTGTCAAGTGTGAAAGAAAGAACCTGAATATCAGAGAGGTTGCGGCCGTTACGACTGCCGCCGGAGATGTAGAGGTTGTCGGCAATAACAGCTGCCGCATGCTAACATTTCCCCCAAAACCAAAGCATTAAAAAATGTGTTGATTCTGAATGATAATCTAAATTGCGAGAATGAATGTTACAGGTAATTGAGTAGGGAGAGTACCTTGTAGCGACCAGAGGGGCGGGGCCCGGAGACAGGGAGGGTGGCCCACTGATCATGGTCCAACCTCGAGAAAAATGTCCCTGCTTCTCCGTTTGACATTCTTGCACCTGTGTTTTGTTTTACAAGAATCGTGAATCACAAGTTTCATCCATCCATCAAACACATAAAGAGTAATCCACAATGTAGTATACATATTGAATCGAGTATTAGCAGAATTATACTACATCTCAACCAAATTTAATTGTATAAAACACACAGGGAAGTTGGTGCATTCTGTTGAAATTCAATTAAAAGAGAAGAAGAGAGGAACCTTGAGAGTTACGTCGGTAATTTGATAGATATTTGCCGCCGGCAACGTTTTTCAGGTGGATCTGCAAAGGAGAGCAGCTCTCTTTCTCTGGATTTGGGATGTGGGATTCCAAAAGTCAAATTGTAAAATCAGTAGCCAGTTAATTTGTATTTTTTTTTTTTTTTTTTTGAGGGAGCCAGTCAATTTGTATTTTCTTACTTCCTCGCCTTTTTTTTTTTTTGGGTTTTTTTCAAGTACCTTATTGAGTCACTATGACTACTTTTAAACCCGTGCGTTGTACATTTTAAATATTACTCCCTTCGCTCCAAATTAAACTTCCCATCATCTTTTTTAAGGTTTTGACTTTGCTTTCCCCATTTCCAAAGTATTACGTTTTTTGTCGAGTGAATAATTATGGAGGCAAGATAAAGATGTTGTTTATAACTAGGTTTTAAATTTATTTGCTAAATGAATCATTAAGAATTATTTATTAGCTTTCCTTTTAAGGTGCGCAAAAGGGAGCGGAAAGTTTAATCTGGACCGGAGGAAGTACTAGTTATTGGGCTATGCTCAAGTTAACTTTCACAATTAAGTTATCGCATTTATGAAAGATACATATATATAAGAAAAACTATCCTGCCTAATGTCAGCACTCTCCTGGACTATAGACCCATCTCTTATTGCACCACCATCTATAAGACCATCACTAAAGTCCTGGCTAATAGAATGCAAAATATTCTGCCAGAGTTGATTGAGCCTAAGCAAGCAGGCTTCACAGAAGGGAGGAACATTTTTGACAATATAGCTCTTTCTCAAGCCCTGGTGAAGGGTTATTAATTAAGGTGGATAATTAATGAAGGTGGACATCCGAAAGGCCTTTGATTCAGTGGATTGGGAATTTATAAAGGATATGTTGAAGAGTATGGACTTTTCTCAGCCTTTTATTGCTTGAATTATGGCTTGTATTACTAGTCCCTAGTATTCAATTAAAATCAATGGTGCTAATAGAGGATTCTTTAAAGGAGAGTGTGGTAAAAGACATGGTGATCCCACTTCTCCCTCTCTTTTTAACCTATGTATGGAGATGTTATCTAGAAGACTAAGGGTCATGCCAGCAAAGAAGAACTTTACAATGCACGCAAAGTGTGGCAGGCTTGTCTTCTGACTCACTGAATCTTTGCATATGATCTTATGATCTTCACTAAAAAAGATGTCCCTTCAATGTAGGCTGTTATCACAACTCTTAATGACTTTGTTGCCAATTCTGGCCTCCATGTCGATCCTAGTAAAACTGAGATATACTTTGCTGGTACTTTACCAAGTGTGAAGGAGCAAATTCTTCAGGTTTCTAAGTTTCAGGAAGGAGATTTACCTTTAAATTATGCTAAGTTGAAGCTCCACATGTTTAATCAGCTCATCAGCAAGATCAAGAGTAACCTGCAGCATTGGACTTCAACCTTGCTATCTTATGCTGGTAGAGTTCAATTGATTAAATCAATATTGTTTGGAATTGAGAATTTTTGATGTGGTGCCCTCTTAATCCCTAAGGGAGTGATTAAGCAAATAAATTTCATGTGTAGGAATTATCTGTGGAATGTGCAGGAAGGTCATAGGAAATTATTCCTCAAGAGATGGAAGAGTTCTTGTGCACCTAGGGCAGAAGGGGGTTTTAACATCAAAGAGATACTTGCCTGAAATAAAGCTCTAATTGCTAAATAGCTGTGGAATATTGATCAGAGGAAGATCAATGTTTGGACTGTCTGGATCAGCAAATACATTTGCAATAAAGCCAATATCTGGAAGTGAAAACCAACCACAAGCACCCTAAAAAGTGTGAAGAGTGTTATCTCAGTCAGGGGTGACATTCTGACTATAGCAGGGTCTGTGCAAAATGTTGTTAGTCTGATCAGGAGCTGGGAGAAAGGAGGGAAATATAGTGTAGCCAAAGCATATGATTTCTTTAGGGATAAATTCGGGAAAATGAAAGGCCATAAGGCAGTCTGGAATAATGTCAACTTGCCAAAACATGCCTTCATCACTTTCCCTAACAGCACAAAGGAAGCTCCCTACTGTATACAACATGTGCAGGAGAGGTATAATGCTGGTTAATCGCTGATGTAATATCCCGAATTTTCGTGATATTTCTTAATTAGGAAATGAGTTTTAAATTAGGTATCGAGTTGTTTTTCAGAAATTAAATTGATTTAGGAGAGTTTTTAAGTGTGGATTAGCTAAATTGGGCTTATTATAATTTCGATCCATCTTTTGCTTCTAGCCTAAACACTCCAACCAAAAACTAAACCAAAACCAATTCAAAAAAAAAAAAAAAAAAAAAAAACGAAATTAGATAAAAAAAGAAAAGAAACCCCAGTTTCTTTTCTTTTCTTCATCGGCACGCACGCCTCTGCCTTCTCAGCCTGCCGCACGAACAACCCTCACGTCGCCTTCCATCGCCGCGCCTCGCAACCCCCAGTCATCTTTCCGTCATACCTCTTCCTTTTCCGGCGACTTCTGGTAACATAAAACCCCCTTCTTCCTCTTTTCTCTCTCCTCTGTTTTCGCACTCCATTAGTACCGATTCGATTCTTCTTCGTTCCTCTTCGTTCTTGTGTTGTAGATGATTAATTCGTTGTTAGATGAGATGGGTAATTGGGTAGGATTGAATTTAGTTTCAAAGATTAGGTTTTTATGCAAGTATTGAATTATTGGGTTAATTATGAAATTATGAATTGGGGTTACCATAATTCGTCCTTGTTGATTGTTCTTATTATTGATTTGATAATGTTGATAGATTGATAGGAATTATGGTAGTAGGGCTTTCGAATTTTGGTTTCAAGAAGTGTGTGGAGTTTGTTCATGAATTTTGTCTAATTGAAATTAGGGATAGAAATTAACTTTGTAAGAAAAATCTATTTTATTTTTTTTTGCAAGAAGTTATTAGCTCATTTTATTCATCCCATTGTGGGGAATAAAAAGAAAAACCGCTTACAAAATAAGAACCACTAGAAAGTTAGAGCAGACTTAGATCCTAGTTGATAAGACTGTCCACTATTTCTGGGCAGTCTTCACTCTTTATCCATTTATACAATCGGATACTAACTAAGAACTTTATTCTATTTATAGTCCAAGCTTCATCATGCTCTATATCAGCAAACAGTCTCTGGTTTCTTTCATTCCAAAGCTGATAGACTGTGGCATTTATGCAACATCTGCCCCATTTTGCCATCTAATGCTTTGACCTCTTCCTAGCAGCAAACCAATGGTATTCCTGCCTTATACTCCATTTCCTTTTCCCTATTCCCATCCACTGTAGGAGTTCTTGCCAGATTGCAGCTGAGTATTCACAGTGGAAAAACAGGTGCCTGTGACTCTCACTTGCTTTTTTGCAAAGAACACACCTATTTATGATCATCATACCTCTTTTCTGGATGTTGTCAATTGTTGACAGCTTGTATTGCAGAGCTAAAGAAGCTATGAAACTATGTTTGGGCATATTGATGTTGTCCCAAACAACTTTACTGCACTTAACCCTGTCATGCTTATCTCTGATATGATCATAGGCTGTTTTCACTCTGAATTTGCCTCCATTTGCCCAGGAAAGAATCATATTGGTAGCTGCATCCTCTCCTGCTGCTTCTAACAGTTGATCTCTTACTCTCAGAATGCTCCTCCAACATTCTGGGTCACTCTGCTTGTGCCTGACTTGCCAAATACTTTCTCTTTTCAGACAGTAAGCAGAACACCACCTGCACCAGCTCCCCTGATCTTTACTAATGATTCTGAACAGCCATTTTGCCAGCATTGCTCTATTCCAGGAAAGGACCTCCTTTATATTGAACCCTGCTTCATTCCTTGGAACACAAGAAGATTTCCAGCTTTTGAATGTCATTCTTCTCTGACCTTCACCAATACCCCATAAGAAATCTTTGCAGAGCTTGTTAATTTTCCTCAAAATGCCCTTTGGGATCAACATACTAGCACACCAAAAATTCTCCAGGCCAAAAATGTCAGAGTTTAGGAGCTGGATTTTCCCTGCATAAGAGAGAAATTGGGAGCTCCAATGGTTTATATAGTGCTGAATTTTACTCATGATACTTGAGAACATGTCTGATCTGAGCTTCTTAGAGTGGAGGGGCAATCCCAAGTATCTAAAGGGGAAATTTCCTTCTGTAAACCCAGTGATTTCCAGAATTTGCTTCTTCACCTCCTTGTTTACACCTCCAAAATACACATCAGTCTTAGAAGGATTGGCTTCTAAGCCTGAGACTGCAGCAAACCTTTCCAAACAACATACCACTGCCTGAGCTGAAGGTGTGTCTCCTCTAGTGAAAATCATAAGGTCATCTGCAAATATAAGGTGGGTGAGTTTGATCTTCACACATTTAGGATGGTATGAGAAATGAGGCTGGTTTTGCATTTTCCTCAAATATCTTGAAAGAATCTCCATACTCATCACAAAGATATAAGGTGACATGGGATCACCTTGCCTTATACCACATTTTCCTTCAAAATAGCCCTCATAATTTCCATTGATCTTCAAAGAATAGGTAGTTGTTGACACACAGCTCATCAACCATTTGCTGAAGGTTTCAGGAAAGTTGTAGGCTTCCAGCATGCTTTTAATGAATTCCCAGTTGAGAGAATCAAAAGCTTTTTTGATGTCAACTTTGAAAAGACACCTTGGGGAAATGTTCTTTTGATTATATCCCTTTACCAAAGCTTGGGAAACCATTATATTATCCAAAATGCTCCTATCTTTCACAAAAGCAGCTTGCTCAAAACCAATGAGACTAGGGAGGACTTGTTGAATTCTATTTGCCATTACCTTGCTTATGGTTTTGTAGATGGTAGAACAGCATGATATTGGCCTGAAATCAGTCACCTGGCTAGCATTTTCCTTCTTTGGGATCAAAGTGATCATAGTAACATTTGCTTGCTTTGCCATTTTTCCAGAATTTTCCATTGCTGCACCAATGAAATCTTCTTTTATTGTCTCCCATGAATTCCTAAAAAAGCCAGAAGCAAATCCATCTTGTCCTGGACTTTTATTAGGATCAATGCTAAACAATGCATCCCTGATTTCCTCCTCTGTGATTGGCTGAATTAAGCTCCTGCTCTGTTCATTGGTAAGAGTTGCACCCGCTGAAATGACATCTTTATCAAGAGGCTGCACAGGTCTAGCCTTGCCCAGCAAATTCTGGTAGTAGTCTATGAAAGCTGTGTTTATGCCAGCAGCTTCATTATGAGTATTACCATGCCTGTCCACAATCTGCCCTATGTAGCTCTGGTGCCTTCTTTCAGCAATTTTTGAGAAAAAATAATTGGAGCTGCAATCAGAATCCTTCATGTGGTGAATTTTTGCCCTTTGACTTAACATACTCATCTCTGCCTTCTTCAGTTTCATGTATTTCTCCTTCAGAGCATTATTTTCCTCAATCAAAACCTGATCATTTTTTCCTTGCATTCTTTCCTGACTGTTGAGCAGCTCCATTTTGCTCTGCCTAACTCTTTCAGTGAGATTAGAGTAGTGAAGCTTATTCAACTCAACTAGGCTATGTTTCACTTGTTTGAGCTTCTGAAAAAGAATGTGCATAGCACTCCCATTTTGCTGAGTACTCCAAGCTTTCTTCACAATTTTCCCATAGTCTTCATGGCTCTCCCAGCAATTCAAAAATCTGAATGTTTTCCTAATTTTTGCAGGCTCTCTAACTCTCACAATGATTGGAGAGTGGTCAGACAGTCCTGCAGGAAGAAAATCAGCAAAAGAATTGGGGTGGTTTATCATTTTTGCTGGGTTGATTAATGCCCTATCCAACTTATTCCAACTTCTAGCTTCACCATCTTGGTTATTAGTCCAAGTGAAGAAACAGCCATGACTTGCCATATCATCTAAATTGCAGGCACTTAAACAGTCATTAAACTCCTCTATGTCTCTTCTCACTGGTGGATGGATGCCCTCCTTCTCAGTTTGAGCTCTTATAACATTGAAATCTCCCATGACCAGCCATGGGTGGTTTCCTGTATTTATACTCACTAATTTTCCCCAGAGTTCCCTTCTTTCATTTGCATCATTACTACCATAAATCATAGTAGTGAAAAATACAATGTTATCCACCATATTTGTAACCCTGCAGTGTATCATCTGAGCATGGGTTTCAATAATGTCTACCTTGGCATTTGATCTCCAAAGAAGCCAAATTATCCCATTCCTGTGATAGTTATAGTTAGTATGACTACTATAACCTCCAAACTTCCTTTTAAGCACTTTATCAACATTTTTTTCCTTTATTCTGGTTTCCATAATGCCAAAAACTTCCACCTTATGTTTCAGCAGAAGGTCCTTTACCTCCTGCTGTTTGAGGGCATCATTGAGCCCTCGTACATTCCAAGATCCGACTAGCATTGAGGAGGAGGAGTGTCTGGTGGCTCCTCATCCCCTAGAAAATCAATTTTCTCCTGAACAATAGCAGCAAAACCCTTATCTGGCTGACTTTCATCTCTGCTTAGCTGCATAAACTTGTTTTTGGTTCTTGTTATTGGAGAATGAGTGTGGGTCTTAGTCCTTGATTTTTGCTTTTTATTAACCATTTTAAAGCCCAACTTATCAGGTTGAAGGTTTGAAGGGGTGATTACTTCTGAGTGAGTAATGTCCTCCATAACAGTTTGCTGCTGTACAGGTTCATGTACTGTGGTTTCCTGCCCTGGAATGGCTTCACCAGTATTCTGCCCAGTTTTTGGCCTGTATTCTTTCTTCTGTTGCGGCTTGGCCTCCTTCAACTTTCTCTGCTTGCAACTGTACTCCTGATGTCCCAATTTTTTGCAGCAATTGCAGAAATATGGGACCCACTCATATTCCACCCTCTGGAAAATAGGCTCAGAGTATGGTGTTTTGAGCATAAGATGATCAGGCAGAGGCTGTGACACATCAATCTCCACCATCACTCTGGCAAATGACAGCCTAGTTTTCTGGGTGGTAGTGTGGTCTGCACAAAGAGGTTTCCCCAGTTTACTTGCAATTTTGCTTAAAGCAGTTGCTGACCAAAACCATGGGTCAAGTTTAGGCAACAGAACCCAGACTGGCACTACAGAAATCTTATCAAGTTCCTGTGAGAGACCTGGATTCCATCTTTTCAGGATTAGCGTATTTCCCCCCAATTTCCACTGTCCACCTCTCAGTATTTCCATCATTTCTTTCTCAGAGTGAAATCTGAAGGTGAACCATCCTCTTTTGTAGTACAGGACATCTGGTTTTTTCTGCACATTCCAATTCTTTTCCACATAGTCCTGCACCTCCTTAAGCTTTGGCTTGCCCCCAATTATATTCCCAACCAGACTGTTTTTCCAATAATCCAATTCAGAAGCTACATCAGCCTCTTCAATCACAATTTCATCGGAATTGTCATTGGAATCATGAAAATGCAAATTCATTCCCATTTTTGGTTTTACTCCTATAACCTTGTTCCAGGGTTTAGAAGTTTTGGTCCCAAATTCAGTATTCTCAGGCACGGGTTTTGGTCCTACATCAACATTTTCCCCTTTCATATCATCATGTTCATTCAGTACAGTTTCCAGAATTTCAACATTTTTCACAATTCTGCCATCATTCAATTCATTCCCATTGTTAATTGATTTTGATTTCATACCTGATTTTCTCATTGCATCTCCCACAATTTCATCAAGAAAAATTGGTGTTCTCGGCGATTTGCGAAGCTGGGTGTCAAACTCTTCCTCCGATCCTGCTCCGTTCCCGTCGATTTCACCATCATCAGACTCGCCTCGGTGAGATGAAGCTAATTGTCGAGTTACTTTTGGTGGCCGTCCCCTGGGTTTTGGTTGTTTCGATTGCTTCGCCATGTTTGCAAGTTGTCCGTACAGTTAGTTTCTTGAGGAGAAAGCTTCTCCTAACACATGGCGTTTGTAATATCCTCCGAATTAAGAAAAATCTATTTTGAAAACTCAAAATTAGCATATTATAATTATTTTCGAAAATATCAGTATTTGTGGAGTTAGTTTCTGATTTTTCAGAATTTAATTACTAATTTTCGGATTTAAGGTTAATTAGGCCAAAAACATGGATTTTTGAATGTTTTTACATAATGTATTTAGTTGGTTTGAATTGGGATTAATATGGGTAAATGAAAGTATGATTTTTGAAGGTTTAATTTCTGTTTTAACAAAATTAATTGAGATTTTTGGAATTTTCATATTATTAGTGCCTTAGTTGTGGTTATGAACTAGTTAGAGTAATAGAATTACTTTTGTGGTACGCAAAGTTCGTTTATGTGCTTGGAAGGTACATTAAGGTATACATATCTTAGGGCATCTATACATGGCATATAGGATTGCATATTTAGTTAGAAAGCTAGATGAGTGTATAAATGAACTAGTAACTTATCTGGATTCATATCTGTATTATTGTAGACGAGGAGTTCGTGAACGAGGATTATTTCTGTGAGTAGTGCTGTTTGTGCTTGGGTTTGTGAAGGTAAGCTAGCATGCTCAACCCTTCTATGACTTATATAAAACCTTTCAAAATTTGGTGCTAAGTGTGATTTGGTTGTTGGTTGAGAACATAGATGCATGCTAGGTGGAGAACTGTTGAATATCATGTTGGTTATTGTTATTGGATGATTGTATTTGGATAATGATCGCGTATTACTTATGAAATGGTTAATCGTTTGATTTAATGAAAGCTACCTTGATTATGATTGATGATTTATGAATTATGATCGAAAGTTATTGAAGACAATGAGTTGGGTATATTGATTGCATATATTATTGACCGCACATTATTGATCGCACACATTATTGATCGCATATAGTATTTTTGCTCGCATATATAATTGCCCCACCGCATAGGTCTTCAAGAGGGCTTGTAGGCGTCTAGTACTACTCTATTGGGTTGGCAATACTTGATAGGGGGTGTGCACACTTAAGGTCTAGATTGTCTTGGTTGGATTATGTAGGGCTGGTTATATCGCCTTAAATGATTGAATGATCGCACATTATGCAGGGCTGGTTATACCGCCTTAAATGATTCAGAACTCCCACTCATTGATCTTACCTGAATGCCACAATTGGGATGATGATAATATATTCGTTTGTGTTGAAATATCATTGGATTGTTTGTATGTGAATATGTGCCAAGTGTTGTTTTCAAATGAAAAGTAAAAACGTTTTCGAAAAGCAAGGTGAGTGTTTTTGGTTTTACAAGTTGGGGTGTTAGCTTACTCAATTTTCTGACTTTTTCAACTGTGGCTTTTGTGTTTTAAATCTACCACAGGTGGGTTGTGATGCTTGACTGCTGGGGCGCGTTTCACCTTCGTAATCTAGGATTTGATTATTGAATAAAGCGAGACAATTTAGTTTGCTAGACATTTCGTTAAACTTAGTTATTTCGTATTTCATTCGGAGTTGGAATATTGTAATTTTTAAAGTTTTTGGATGTAAATGGCCACTTTAAACCATTTAAGTTGTTGGAACTGATATTCAAATTCTCCTTGCATTTGAGTTTCGACTTAAATGCGGAGTGACACCTTTAAGTTTCTTGGGTACTGTCTTGGATTTTTCAAAAAAAAATGTTTTATAAAATGACAGGAAATTTAGGGGTGTTACAGCTGATGTCTCTGTTGTAAAGATGTCGAGTCTCACCCACATCTATTCTTTGGATGCGAATACTCAAGCTATGAATGAAAAAGGATGCTAATTTGGATGAAAATCAGTAGAAATGCTTGGAGTCTCAAAAGGGAGTTGCAATGGAGGAATCAAAAATTTAGTCGAAGACATTGGGTTGAAAAGCTAAGGATATGCAGCCTCTTAACAGTGGTTTATTTAATTTAACTAGAGCGAAACTTTAGAATCATTTGCTTAATATTCACCACGACGTGGACTGGATACTTGCTAAGGCAAAGTGTATAGCTAGTGTGAGATTTCTAGTTGTTGCTAAGTCATGTTTTCATGAGGAAATTATTGAGTGTTTGAATTCTTAGGTTTAGGTTGAGAGTTAAGGCTTTTAACTCATTAGGTCGTCTAGTCTTGGGGGGTTCTAGAGCATTAGTACGTCAGTGACGAACGCGATAGTGTGCATCCCAAGCTTCACGACTCGTAAAAAGTTAGGCGTACATTCTCAGCACGTGCGATGGGCCGCTTCGCTTACCTTGTGCAGGCAAAAGTAGATAGGAACACTATCCGACATCACCCTATTCATTAGGAAAATAACAGTTTAAATTAACAACAAACAACAACAACCACAATGACTTGTGCATACCCTGCTGAGACCTGCACAAAGCTAATTGAAGCGGAGTCAAGGAATAAAAAGAAGCGGCATTAACGATCCGTGCAAAATACAAATTTGTCAATCTCTTCATAAGTCTAGGGGCAGCGATCTCACCAGGATTACCTAAAATGGCGACCTCCATAGTCCTATTAAAAACAACAACGACATCAGCAAAAGCAGGCCCCTTAGAGACGACCCCCGCATGACGAAGAAGTCGGGACTGCAATTCAGTAATCTGAAGACGCGACGCCAAAAAAGCGTAATGGACATCACCCCCTGCCGAATAGACACCAAGCCCTCCAAAAGAGAAAGGCAAAGTAGCGAGCCTCCACTGCCTATCACCAAAGTCCGAACCCGAAGCAACCACAAGACGCTCCAAGGAAGAACGTAGGGCCGTATCAAAAGCTAATTGGGCCAACTCAAAATACGCGGCACACAAGTACATAAGGTGAAATGTAGCAACAACTTGCACTGCGTACCATTAAGCCTAGCAACCGCATCTATGAGCTCAATGCTGCTTTACTCGTGGGCTGGAGGTCGCGACGTTTGCGTTAATTTGACTGGGTCGTTGCCGTTGACTCAGACGGGATTGACTGATTTTGAACCAGGTAAGGTGGTGCGTGAAGCGGTCAATCGTAAGCGTGCTAAGTATGAGGTTAAGTGAGCTGTTTTGGGTTATGACTTCCTTCCCTTCATTCTCCTCTTTGGGGGAGTTGGAGCCAGCAGTTGTTGCTCTGCTCAAGGGTTCCAGTAGTTCTCGAGGATGCAGGATATCCGTGCGTAGACTACAACTGTTATTTTTACTAGGATTGATTTTTCCATAGCTAAAGGTGTGGGGGCTCAGATAGTATCTCGGATCCCCACCAATTTCTTATAAATTATTCTTGATTATTCATTACATATATAATATAATAATAATAATAATAATAATAATAATAATAATAATAATAATAATAATAATAATAATAATAATAATAATAATAACTGAGAGGGTATGTAATTAAAAGTAACTATCTATCCAACGACCCAGTTCACAACAAATAGAGATCAGATAATGATGATGTTGGAAAACAACTAATAATAACAGCAGCGACACAAAGAAAAGTCCGAATTCTACCATTGAGTATGACGATATGCAAAAACAATTAACAACAACAACAATAATAATGGTGATAATAATAATAATAATCAAAACATCATTAAAGGACAATCAATAAACATACTCTCAACTTGAAAACTATCGCTAATAAAACAAATACTCCCTCTGGTTCACTTTGATCTTATTGTTTCCTTTTTGAGCCAGTTATAAATGATCTACCACTTTCCTTATTTGGTATATTATTTGTGGATTTAATGGATTGTGACCACTCACATTCGTTTTTCACCACATCATCCTACCTACAAAAAACTCCGTGCCACTTCCATTGTAAGTGAACTGGAGTGAGTAAATGAAATTTATTTCCAACACTCCCCAACACAATGTTACACTAAAGAATATAGGTAAGAAAAGATGAGCAAGATTAGAACAAAATAAATTTTTAAAAACTCCAACAAATGGTTAAGATTAGAATTCTAACGAAGATTGCAAGGGCGGAGAAGAAAATACTTTTAATATTTGAGGGGAATAGACAATGTAAATTATCTCCTCAAATGATAAACAATTTAAGAATAACTAGTTTTTGCGTCCGTGGGAATCACGGGATTGTTATACATCTCTTCATACTGCCTATTTTCCTTAATTAAAGTAGAAAGATATGTATGAGATACCTCAAGTTCAATAGTTTGTTAGGGTGTATTACCAGTTTATTCGTTATATAAGTTTATTTGGACATAACAAACTCGTGTATTACAATATTTTCCCTTTTAATGACTCAAACTTAACTTGACCCAACACAGACCTTAACTGAATTTGGTTCGATCATTGTTGAACAGTCCCAAATAATTGATCCCTTAATCAGCCTCAATGATTATATAACAATTCTAAATAAACTTAAAGGGATATTCTCTACAATAACCCTGTAGTTTCCGACTTTTTCTGATATACCCCTGAGGTTGTCGCATTTCCAAAATGCCCTAAGGTTTGCGTTTCAAATTATTTTTAGGATTTAGCCTAACGGTCATCATCACCGTCGTTTTTTTTGTTTTTTTTCAATGTATATATAGTACGTCGATCGAATTAGTATGTTACAAAAAAAACTTGGAAAAACAATGGCCAAAAGTCACTACATTGATAATGATTATAATAAATAAATAAAACTTTCAAACTAACCATGAAATTCAATTAGCAAATTTAAGATGTGGAAGATGAATAATTCTCTATAATTTCAAATAGATAAGTTGAATAATGTATCCCATTTATTATATATTATTAAAATATTTTAAGTTATTGTAATATATTTTTAATATATTTTAATGTGTAGTAGTTTTAGTGTCGTAGTACTGTGACATGACATTTGCAGATGAAAATTATGCGAAATTAGCCATCTCATGCCATATGGATTAGTAATGTTAACCTATTAATATTATTATATAGATCGAGTAGTTGTGGGAATTTTGTGTGAGTAGTGAATAACTTTAATTCGCAGTGAAATTTATTATAGTATTTTTATTGTCGTTCTTTTATGATGTTTTGATTATTTTTTAAACTTTATTCTACTATTTTTTTTATTATATTATATTTAATCTCATGTTTGTGGTGGTACCGAACCTATCATCCAGGGCTATCACCTGTTGAAGGGTTCAACGGTGGTCAACAGAAGTGATCCTGATTATATCCATGACCGTGTGAATGGTAATCTCGGGAATCTTCGGGTTTATAATCAAAATGGTGAACCACATTACCGAATTGGGACGAGACGTAACGGGTATTACCAACGTGTAATGTGCGTTAAGTTTTTCACTAAAAAAACCGAAAGGTTTGGGCACTGGAATTACTCACATAATGTTTGTGGTGTCTTGAATCTAGCATCCATGGCTATCACCTGTTGAACAAGTTCAACGGTGGTAAATCTTGTTGAATGGGTTCAACGGTGGTAGATCATGTTGAATGCGTTCAACGGTTGTAAATCCTGTTGAATGAGTTCAACGGTGGTAAATGGAAGCGATCCCAATTTTATTTATTGACCGTGTGAACGGTAATCTTGGGAAGCTTCGAGTTTATAATCAAAATGGTAAATCATACTACTTTTTCACTACTGATCCATAGCGTTTGGAGGAGATAACCTAGAGGTATGTAACCAGTGGCAACACGCCACCGAGGGGTGCCCTAATTTCAAGTTGTTCTTTAGGCGAATTCGACACCGATACAGACATCAATTTCGACCCCAACATGACTACTACAACAACAGTTCCTACAAGGGTTGGAGGTGAAGGTGAATGTGGCTGCAACATCCTATAGGATGGGGTAGTGGAAGATTTTTTATTTTTATTTCAAGGGTTAAAAAATCAAAGACTGTTAGGATTCTAAATTTCTAATGATCATCAAATGTGTTGGATTATCTTGCGATGTATGTGTTATGTGGCTTTTTATTTATGAACGATTAATTTCGATCCCACTTTGTTTAACACTTCAGGATTTTACGATCCAAATTATTTGCAATATACTCACAAATATCTCAAACTAAAAATTCTCTCTTAAATTTGAAGTTGGTCGTTGTTTTTAATTTGACAATTTGCACTTTTTAACAATGATGCTTATGATTTTGATTCTTGAATCGTGATCTATTCGAATGAGATGTTTTATGGGTATTTCCGGATTTAGATGTTTTTTGAGATCAAATACATGAAACTATATTTTATTAATAAAGTAAAGCGAAAATAGTGTGTGGCAGCTATATCAAGGATCTCCATGAACCCTGGTGGAAAAGCTAATAATGATGATGTGACAGAGATCAAACGAGAGGAACACGAAGTTCCATGTAGATGAGAACAGAAATACCGAGGGAAGGTGGTACACATACATTGTGTGTATGTGGAATCTTTGTACATGACATTCATGGAATCTGTATGGAGGACACTTAGTTTACACGGCGTGTAACTCAAAATTAGCTACACAACCAATCTCTCATAGCCATGTGGACATGTAAATAATTTCCTACAAATCTATTTTTGGGCTACCGCTAGCAAGTTAGGCGGCAAGTCTGGCGGTTCTTGTAGCATTTTTTTTTTCTTTTTCTATTTTCACATTGTTAGCAAAATTACATATTTGGCCATAAACAAAGTTACTGCTTACTGACCCTTATAAAAAAGTTACTACTTACTATTATACGAGTACTTCTAAGAGTTCTAACCCATACGAGTACTTTGGAGCGAAACCACTGGTTCCAAGTCTTCCAACAACAATTACATGTACCTAGATAACTATACATAAGAATTAAATTTTTCACTATATGTCATTTGATCGATACTAGTAACGATTCCAAAAGTTAATACTGATTCCGTTTTATGAACCCCCGATTTCAGAAGAGGTCCCTTTACCAAAATAGGTGTAATATCCCGACATTTCAAAGTATTTTATATTAGTATTTTAGAATTTTCAATTAGACTATTCTAGTAGGGAATGATTTTAAAAGTTAATTTGTGAGTCGTTTTCAAAACTGGGTTCGGAGATGATTTCTAAAATCGGATTTGTTATTTGGGTTTCTATTTTCTGATTTGAGTCATCCCTCATTACTACAACAATCATACATAAACCAATACATGTCGGCCGAAAATAAAACCCAAATACCCAACCCAAACCCAAAGTAGGAAAACAAAAAAAAAAAAAGAAAAAGAAAAGAGAAAGGAAAGAAAAAGAAAAAGAAAATAAAAGAAAATAAAACTCTCACAATCTCTCTCCTCTCTCCCGTATAAAACCCCCATCCTTTAATTTCTTTTGCTTCTTCTTTCCCCTGCTTTCCTCTTCTTCTCCTTCACGCCTCACAAACCCGCACTCGCCGCCCAGCTCGATTTTCTGCCGCCCACACCGCCAATGATGCTCGCCGGCTGTTCTACCACCTTCCCTGTGTTTTCTCTCTCTTTCTTCAACCGGGTAACGCCCTCTTCCTCGCCTCCTTCTTCCCCTGTTTTCGCCCCTTTTAAGAAAACGTGATTTTTAGATCGATTCGTTCCTCTAACTTGTGTTTAATTATTACTAATAAGTGTTATGATTAGTGGGTAATTGATTTGAGTTAGTTTTATACACAAAGAATTGGTTTTGATGCTTGATTTGGGTTGATTTTCACTAATCACGTTTTTGGGGTTAATTAGCTTAATTACTCGAATTAGGGTCAATTAGTTCCGGAAGTTATGATTTTAGTGTGCTAATAATCTTTTAATTAGGGTTCTTAATTTTAATTGGGGATTTGAGTTGGTCTTGGTTCATGTTTTGTAGGAATTGTAATTTGAAGTAATTTTGAGAAATTGTTTCTTAATTAGTATAATTTGCTTAAATAATTAAAGTAATTGGGGTTTTCGAAAATTAGATGATTTATATAATTATAAACTGATTTTCGTTAATTGGTTGATTTAATTCGTTTTTATGAATTTTTGTGTAATTAAAACATGTTTTGATAATTAAAACATAATATAACTTGTATTAATAAATCCTAAATAAATCCTAGTAATTAAGGATTGATTTTTATGAATTAGATTCCGTTTTAAAAGTGATTTTAAGTCTTTGGGAATTTTTAAGATAAATTGAGAGTTATTGAGTATTAGTATTTAATTATTGAATTAGAAGTAGAATTGTTGGCTAAATTGATAATTGTTGGTTTAGAAATTAGCTTGTGGTGAGCATTGCATATAGAGTAGAGCTAAGATAAGTATAAGATGAATGATTGGGTGAGATTAGTATTAATTTGGGATTTATTGATTGTGTAATTGTAGACCTCGAGTTCGTAGACGAAGAATATTAATGACCGTTGTGCTGTCGTGTCCTTGTGTGCATTGAAAAGGTAAGCTAGCATGCTCAACCTTTCTTAAACTTGTAGAAACCTTTCAAAATTATGTGCTAAGTGTGTTTGGTGTGATGGATGAGAACTTAGTATCATGCTAGGTGGAGAACGATTCAGTTTTCTTTATGGTTATTACATTGTACTTGTGTGGTTTGTTGCAATGAAAGTATAAGTGGTTTTGTGTGTGTTATTGGTTGCGAATGGCTCAAGAATGATTCAAATTGTGAATGTGAACTATGATGGTGATATGGAGATTTGACGGAGTATGGTGGTATAATGATGTGTCGGAGCCTCGGAGTTGCTCCTAATGATTGTGTCGGGGCCTCGGAGTTGCCCCTAATGTGTCGGAGCCTCGGAGTTGCTCCTAATTATTGTGACGGAGTCGCATCGATTCCTAATTACAGCCTCACCGCATCGGTTTATAAGTGGGCTTGGCTCTAGTACTACTCTATTAAGGTTAAAAATACTTAATGGGGGGTGTGCACACTTAAGGTCTAGTAGTCTTGGATTATGGATTATGGATTATGGTTGATAGAATGAATTGGCAAAAGATTCAGTTCATTTCTAAATAATAAGGATTATGGATTATGGATTATGGATTATGGATTGTGGACTATGAATTGTGACTTATAACTTCTTACTCATTATCAAATTAATGTTCGATGGATTGTGGATTATGGATTGTTAACTATGAATTGTGGATTATGGATCATGGCTTATGACATATGAATTTCTTATTATCGTTAATCTTTGATATGGATTATAAAATGTTTCTTATGCTATTAGTAAATTATGAATTGGATGGTGAATTGTGGAATATGACTTTAATTGCTGTATTGGAATTATTATTGGATGATTATATGTTAATGTGCTAAGTGTGTTTTCGAAAATAAAACTAAAACGTTTTCAAAATCCAGGTAAGGGTTTTGGTTTTCTACACGTTGAGGTGTTGGCTTACTCAATTTCACTGACTTTTTCAACTGTGGTTTTTGTGTTTTAAATCCACCACAGGTTTGCAGTGATTGATGCATGCGGGGACGACAACTCATTAGATATTAGGTGGACTCTAAGTTATTAGACCATTTATTATACTTAGACTATTTCATATTTCATATTTCAAATTGTTGTAATTTAATTAATGGATTGTAATACACTATTTTAGACCATTAGACATTTGTAGTTCGGCTTTTGAAATCTCCTTGCATTCGGGTCTTTGACTCGAGTGCGGAGTGACACCTCTGAATTTCCTTATTTGTGTTTTGATTCTCGATAAAATGTTTTTGAAAAGGAAAGGAAATTTGGGGGTGTTACAATAGGTACCCGGCATTCTTGCTCACCCCTACTCATGAGGGTTCGGGTGTAACACCCCCAAATTTCCTTTCCTTTTCAAAAACATTTTATCGAGAATCAAAACAAAAATAAGGAAATTCAGAGGTGTCACTCCACACTCGAGTCAAAGACCCGAATGCAAGGAGATTTCAAAAGTCAAACTACAAATGTCTAATAGTCTAAAATAGTCTATTACAATCCATTAATTAAATTACAACAATTCGAAATATGAAATATGAAATTGTCTAAGTATAATAAATGGTCTAATAACTTAGATTCCACCTAATATCTAATGAGTCATCGTTCCCGCATGCATCAATCACTGCAAACCTGTGGTAGATTTAAAACACAAAAACCACAGTTGAAAAAGTAAGTGAAATTGAGTAAGCCAACACCTCAACGTGTAGAAAACCAAAACTCTTACCTTGATTTTGAAAACCTTTTTTTAGTTTTATTTTCGAAAACACACTTAGCACATAAACATATAATCATCCAATAATAATTCCAAACCAGTAGTTAAGAGTCATATATCAGAATCCACCATTCAATTCATCACATACTCATAGTATAAGAAATATTCCATAATCCATACCCAACAAATCAAATACTAACGATAAATAAGAAATTCATAAGTCACGAGCCATAATCCACAATTCCTAGTTAAAAATCCACAATCCACAATCCACAATCCATAATCCATAATCCATAATCCATAATCCATAATCCATAATTCATAATCCATAATCCTTATTATTTAGAAATGAACTGAATCTTTTGCCAGTTCACCCTATCAACCATAATCCATAATCCAAGACAACTAGACCTTAAGTGTGCACACCCCCTACTGGGTGTTTTTAACCCAAGTAGAGTAGACTAGAGCCTAACCCTCTTAAAAACCGATGCGGTGGGGAAATTAATAGGAGTCGATGCGACTCAAACATTTGAATAGGAGTTCTTTTGACTCCAACAAATAAATAGGAGCTCTTTTGGCTCAAACAAATAAATAGGAGTTCTTTTGCTCCGTCTAAGTAACCAGTATCTTACTGAGAGAGAGTTGATGATCACAGTACATAAAACGATATCAAATCAACATCACAATATAAATTGGCTATGCGCCCACAAACCAAACCAAACCAAATCAAATCAACCAGTTCAATATACATTTAATCTTACCTTTCAAAATAACATATTTGTCACAAGCCATACCATATACCAATATCAATACAATAAATCCAACCAATCATAATACGACAATCGCATAAACTGAACCGTTCTCCACCTATCATGATACTATGTTTTCATCCAATCACACCATTCACATCTAGCACATAAGTTTGAAAGGTTTCTACAAGTTTAAGAAGGGTTGAGCATGCTAGCTTACCTTTTTAATGCACACAAGAACACGACAGCACAACGGTCACTAGTATTCTTCGTCTACGAACTCAGGGGCTATAATTACACAACCAATAATCCCAAATCAATGCTAATCTCATCCAATCATTCATCTAATACTTATGTTAATTCTATTCTGTATGCAATGCCCATAGTAATTTAAGTCTAACCCACCAATTAACAATTAACCAACAATTATAATTCTAATTCAATAATTAGTTTCTAATACTCAAATAACACTCAATTTATTATAAAAATTCCCAAAAACATAAAATCACTTTTAAAACAGAATCTAATTAATAAAAATCAATCCTTAATTATTATAATTTATTTAGGATTTTTTTAAATACAATTTATATTATGTTTTAATTATCAAAACCATGTTTAAATTACATAAAATTATATAAAAACGAATTAAGTTAATTAAATTCCGAAAATCAATTTATAATTCCCTAAATTATCATAATTTCGAGTTATTGATCATTAAAATTAATTTGGGCTAATTAACTAATTAAGAAACAATTAACCAAATTTTTCTCAAATTGCAATTTCTATAAATTTGAAGAAAACCTCAATTAAACCTCAAACTAAATTCAATAACCCTAATTAACAGATTATAAGCATAGTAAAATCATAATTTTCAAAATTAATTAAACCTAATTCGAATCATTAAACCAAATAACCCCAAATTCGTAATTAGTGAAAATCAACTCAAAACAATCATCAAAATCAATTATTGATGCATATAACTAACCAAAATCGATTACCCACTAATCATAACATCTATTAGGACCAATTAAACACAAGTTAAAGCAGGAAAACGACTTGTAATTACATGTTTATAGAGAAGGACGAAAACAGGGGAAGGAGGAAGGGGATGTTACCGTGACGACAAAAGGGGAAAGGGGGCCTTTGGGGTGGTCGGAGGACGAGTCGGGTTGATCGGCGAGCTGGGCAAAGGAAGGGCTTGCGTGCGGCGCTGGGTCGAGCGAAGAAGGATGGGCGTGCGTGAAGAAGACGGCGAACCGAAGGCGAGAGAAAAGAAAACAGAGGGAACTCTGTTTTTTTATAGGAGGGGGGGTGCGTGTCGTTTTTTTTTTTTTCCTTCTTTTTCTTTTCTTTTTTTTTTTCCTTTTTCTGATTTCCTTCTTTGGGTTTGGGTTGGGTATTTGGGTCTTATGTTTGGGCCAACATGTATTGGTTTATGTATGATTATTGTACTAACGAAGGATTACCCAAATCAGAAAATAGAAACCTGAATAACAAATCCGATTTTTAAAAATCATCTCCGAACTCATTTTTGAAAACGACTCACAAACTAATTTTAAAAATCTTTTTAATTTATAATTTTATATAATACTTTGAAATTTAGGGATATTACATCGGGAGTCGGGATCAGCTCAAAAATTTAACTCATGATAGACACATTTTATAACACGATGAGCCTACATACTTTGAAGATTAGGTCAACTCAACTCCGGCTCGACTTGAGATATGAGTTCATTATACTAATTTAAAGCAATCCCATTAGGGGGTGTCAAATAAGTCTTGAAGAGAATAAAAAGTTTCAAAATAAAAGTACGTACCCAGATGTAGATGAAAAATAGGGGTCTCAAAAATTAAGACGGTCTGAGAATAGAGACCGTCTCAAAGTCAGAAGTGTGCAAGTGAGGTCCACCAATAATTAGATCGATCTTATATTAATTTTATAGTAGATAATTAAGAGCCAATGTAAGGCATCTTATTGTACATGTAAAATGTAGGGTGTGGACTGTGGACTGTTGAGTCACAAAGTAAGTTGCATACTCAATTTGATGTCATTATAATGACATTGTGACATCAGTACACCCTTTGATTTTTTTAGATACAAATTGAGTCTCACCAATAATGGCTATGGAGTAGTATGGAGTATGTTTTATATATCTTAAATAAATTACAAATGTTTTAACGAAATACAACTTAGATTTATCGGGGCTTAGCTAGCTCGTTTTAGCCAATCTACCATGAGTGTTTGGCGAGCAAACTCGGATTATTTAGAAAATATGAATTTTAACATGTACGCGTAGACACTCTTTGAAATGTATAAATTGTTTACAAATTTGTTGATGATTACTGGACCACTTATTAGTCCATCTATACACATGATAAAGTTCATTTTCCTTTCAAATTGTCTTTAATTGCCTATAAATTATAAGACAAAATATTATTTTTGGGTAGCCTATTCATATAATAATTTTATTACTATAATAATCAAAATAGAAAAAACTTACCATGAGATTATACGTGCATGTTTTCTATAATCTTTCCTGGACAAGTCTTAAGGAATTTATGCCAACTTGGGTTAAAATATGCAAGATTGACTTTGCATGAATGGAAAATTTAGCACAAACAAAAAAATATGCAAGATTGACTTTGCATGAATGGAAAATTTAGCACAAAAAAAAAAAATTATGCAAGATTGACTTTGCATGAATGGAAAATTTAGCATAAAAGTATGCAAGATCGACTTTGCATGAATGGAAAATTTAGCATAATAAAAAAAGCCTTACCATGGGACCATACATGTATGTTATGGGAATATTGGTTTCAGGTATATATGTATATTATGGGGGCCGATAATACGATCATAAATTAAGTAATTAAATTATGATTACCCCTCAACTAAGTATGTATTATCTAGCAATAATCAAGCATACAGAGGTTGTTTAAATTTTAAAATTACTAGAAATTTTTATTTGTGAAAATAGTTATTTGAACCGTGCAACACACGGGCTTACAACTAGTTTAACTATATATGAGAATAAGGAAATAGTTTTTTGAAGGTTTACATTATATTCCAAAAATGCACATATGAAGTCTTGGAGGCAAGTCAATATCAAAGTATAAAGTTGCGCCGAAAAAAAAAAAAAATTGTGGACAAATCTTATTGCTCTTATTATAAGCTGGAGGGAAAATTTGAGATAGAATGTTTTGGTGGAAAATCTGATTGCTCTGGCCTTAGCAATTTCAGTATAGTCCAAGAAGAACCGTGAGCAAGCCTTCTCTGCAATAACGTTTAATTTGTTCTTGATAATGAAAACAATTTGATCTATATTTTACCTCATGTGTTTCATTAATAACCATAATTTGTTTTATGTTACTCTGTAAATCACTTTTAGGTAAAGGCAGGATGAGAGAACCCCAATGTATAGGGTAACCTGCCCGAAAACTTTTGGTATGATTTGTGTTATAATATTCAAAGGATAGATTTGTAATACTCTTGATAGATTTTAAGAGGGAAAAATCAAAGAAGGGTACATAGGTAAATGTAACTATGGAGGGAAAATTTTCGTTACATCTGAAAATTTCATTTTTTTTTATTCGCTAATTTACAGGTCCTGGAGGACAAAGTCCCTGTGGAGTTAGGGAGTTATTTAGGGGATCTAACTTACAAGAAGACATCATCTGAACAGCTGAAAACCAGGCATGAACCCAACAGGGGGACCCTACAAGAGGGCCCACATCATAAACAAACCTCCCCAACTTGTAACAAGTTGGGGATGATAAAGATCGAACCCCCAATGAACTATCACAAGATCCTTATCTGAAAATTTCATTGAACTTTCATTTAAATTACATTTCAAAACTCATCTTTCTATTTTTAATTAATTATATTTTTATTATATACTAAGTCCATGTGTTAAATTTCTATTGGTTGTGTAATCCTTTGAAGGTTACGCAAGGTGTAACCAAGGATTTCTCCAATCTGTATACATAGCCAATCACTTTAAGCCACCTAAGATTAATGAAAATAAAAGTTAAAGAGGGAAAATCTTTCCTTCTGTGCGCTAGAGTTTAGCGTGAAATCAAATGGGTAGAAATTTTTTGTGTTTCTTTGTTTTTGTTTTTGTTTTTTGTTCATTAATTTTATTTTTCATGTACTTTTTGTTTCGTAAGTCCATTATATACATGGAATATATCATCGTAAAACTCGTTTTGAGTACTTTCAAAAGAGTACCATATTGCTTATATTTTGATAAAAATACAAAAAATTCAATTTTTATTGAGAGGTTAGATTTTTTTATTTATATAGTAGAATCTCGTAAATCTATTTAACCTGACATTCTGATACATAAATAAATAGGTCGATACCAAAGAAAAAACATATGTTTTAGAAAAAACGGTTGTAAATGATATAACAAGTAGGCTACGAACATGGGGTATTAACAAATTCTTTTACGAAAAGAAAAACTACATTTACATACATCTATATGCATTTCCGTCATTTCACCTCTTGAAAAATGAGAATGAATGACAACTTAGCTTAGATTGTATTACCCCCACACATGAATTAACATATGGATACAATGAAAATATTTGATCTCACACAAGACTATTGTATACGGAGTATGAAATTTATAATTTTTTAATAAGGGATTGATTTTTATACGAACAAAAGAATGACAAAAGAAAAATCAAAACAAATGTGTGCTCATGTGAATAGTGACCGATAAATAAGAGGTGTCTAATGTATTTTGATCACAAATACTAACCATTTGAAGAAATACTTACCAAAGCAAACAAAAACTCTCTTCTTCTCGCAAAAACAAAAAAACCCAAAAATACCAAAAAACCCTAAGCGAAAAGTAAGAGCTTTACTAATCTCTGTTCAACCAGAGAAAGGGGAAGTGGAATGGGAACGCTCGCGAAAGGTGAGGGTGCTTATTGATGTAAATAAGCCTTTGTGTAGCTCGATTAAGGCGCTTGATAAACAGGGAGGGGAGTGTCGAATTAATGTTAAGTATGAGAGACTCCCTTTCTTTTGTTTTGTTTATGGATTGTTAGATCACACGGAGAGGGACTGTCCAAATGCCTCAGAGGAAGATTTGCTGGAGAGAAGGAAGTGGGGGGAGTGGCTTAAGGCGTCACCACGGAGGGGTAGGGGGCGTCAGATGGAAGAATTGAAGGCGTTTACGGTTAGTAAAAGTAAGGTGACCGAACCCTATGCAAAGAAGAAGATTGTTTTTGAGGTAGAAAAGGGTGGAGAGCACAGGGGGGCGAAGGTGGTGGAAGGGGGAAGGGAGAAGGGGGGTCAGATAGCTGTGGTTTCCCTAAAAATAATGATGAGTAGGGGAGAGCCGGTGTGTTCAAGGGGAGGTATGTCATTGTCAGATGGGGTCAAGGATGTTATTCTGTCGAGTGAGGCTTCAATATCCACCGGGGAGGAGAGTGAGACAGACAAGACAGGATAGTGACGAACCATCAAGAATCGAATGTTGGTGCGTTGATGCCAGAAATTTCTGATCTCAAGTTTGTGGAAGGTAAAACCGACAGTAGAAAGGGTGGGCGTAAGTTTCACAGATTCTCGAGGGATAACTCAGGGGGGGTCAGGGCCAAAGAGGGGGTAGAGGGACGTAAGCGTAAGGAGGCGATGATGGAGGTAGATGGAGAGGGGGAGCAGGGGGCAGGGATGAAAAAGTCGAGGGTAGGGGATGAGTTTGGTTCTTTTTCAACAGAAATTTTATCGGTGGAGCCTGCCGAGGAGCAGCCCCGCCGAGCACAATGAGTCTGTTATGTTATAATTGTCTGGGTTTGGGCAACTCCCCGGCAATTAATGGGCTGAAAAAGTTGCTACGGAGGGAGAGACCGGAGATGGTTGTGTTGGTAGAAACGAAGCTGAGTGGGGTAGAAATGGAGGGGGTGACAGAACGTTTGGGGGACTTTGAAGGAGTATATGCTGATTCGATGGGGAGGAGTGGGGGTTTGGCTGTGTTATGGAGAGAGGGGATCGATATCGTGGTCCTGGGCCATTCGGCTCATTACATTGACATGGAGGTGGTAGGTATGTTTAGCTCGAAGAGATGGCGTCTGACTGCTTTCTACGGTTGGGCGGACAGAGATTCGAAATATCTCTCTTGGGAGCTGCTCAGAGACATAAATAATTTCTCGGAGTTGCCTTGGTTGGTGGTAGGGGATTTTAATCAGATTATTTTTGATGAGGAGAAACGAGGGGGTCCGCCTCGACATCCTAGAGAGCTGGAGGAGTTTCGAGAAGCTTTGGACGATTGTGAGCTTAAGGACTTGGGGTATAATGGGGACGTTTTCACGTGGTGGAATAAACGGGCGGAACCGGAGGATGTCTTTGAGAGATTAGATTGTGCTGTGGCTAACTTGGAGTGGATTATACGCCACCCCCAAGTTACGGTTTACCATTTACAGCGCGAGAGGCCAGACCATGTTCCGATAAGCTTGAAGCATTTTATGGGGGAGACAAGGAGGAAGCGGCAGTTTAAATTTGAAGACTTATGGGTTACGTCCCCTGGATGTGCACAAGTTGTCCAGGAAGCGTGGCATAGTGGAGGGGAGCTTGTGAACGTCGAGGAAGTGCTAGTGAAAATCAAAAGGGTGAGCAGAGAGCTGTGGAGGTGGAGTCGGGAGGAATTCGGGGATTTGGCGAGGAGGATAGAGGAGGAAAGGACGCGACTCACTTTCCTTAATGGCTGTGCACCGAGTGAAGAGGTTGTTGCAAAGAGGAAGCTTGTTTGTGAGCGCATGGACGACTTGCTGGTTAAAGAGGAAATATATTGGAGACAGCGGTCGAGAGCGGCTAATTTTGTTGAAGGGGACCGGAATACCAAGTTTTTTCATTTGAAGGCGTCGCTGCGTAGACGACGAAACGAGATAACAAGGCTGCTTGATGGAGATGGGGTTTGGGTGGAGGATCCGGGGGGGTCAGTAGGGTGGCGACTGGTTATTTTGAGGAGTTGTTCACGACCTCTTCAATCAGTGATCTGGAGGAGGCGTTGGAGGGTGTAGATAGACGAGTTACGGAGGCGATGAACGATAATCTGACAGGTCCGATTCGAGGGGAAGAGGTTTGGGAGGCTCTAAGCCAAATGAGTCCTAGTAAAGCTCCGGGGCCAGATGGGATGAATGCCAATTTCTTTCAGAAATATTGGCATGTCGTGGGGGAGGACGTAGTGAAATATGTGGCTGATCTAGTGGAGGGTCATTCGTCGATGGCGGCAGTGAACAAGACGAACATTGTGCTCATTCCAAAGGTTAATAAGCCGACGATGATGACGGAGTTTTGGCCGATCAGCCTTTGTAATGTAATCTATAAGCTTGTTTCGAAAGTGCTGGCTAACAGGTTGAAGGTGTACCTTCCAGGAATAGTATCAGAGGCGCAGAGTGCTTTTACACCCGGGAGGCTCATCACTGATAATGCTCTTATAGCTTTTGAGGTGTTCCATTTCATACGTCGCAGCACAGAGGTGGGGCGGGTTATGCGGGTTTTAAGCTGGATATGAGTAAGGCTTACGATCGGGTTGAGTGACCTTTCTTGTGCGCAGTATTGGAAAAAATGGGTTTCAATGCGAAATGGAGATCGATGGTGATGCGGTGTATCGCGACAGTTGAATCGGCAGTACTCATCAATGGGGTGCCTGCCGAGCCTTTTATACCCCAACGTGGACTCAGACAAGGGGACCCGATCTCGCTATACTTTTTTATCCTATGTGCGGAGGCGTTATCGGGATTGATCGCGAAAGCTATCGGGAGGAAGGCTCTTTATGGTGTCCGCATATGCAGGAGGGCGCCGATGATCTCACACCTGCTCTTTGTGGATGACAACATAATTTTTTGTCGCGCGAGGGAGGGTGATATTGATTGCATACGACACTTATTGGGAGTGTACGAGAGAGCTTTCGGACAGAGGGTGAATTTGCAGAAGTCGGAGGTGTCTTTCAGCGCCAATGTTGACCAGAGAGAGAGGGTAAGGTTAGCCGGATTGCTGGACGCGAAACTAGTAGATGTCCATCAGCGCTATTTGGGGGTCCCAGGGGTGGTCGGGAGAAATAGGTGTGTGGCGTTTGGGATGATAAAGGAGCGGGTTTGGAAGAAGCTTAAGGGGTGGAAGCGGAAGATGGTGTCATTTGCGGGTAGAGAGATCCTCATAAAGGCAGTAGCCCAGGCGATCCCTACCTATCACATGGGATTGTTTAAGATTCCGTCGAGTCTCTGTCGCGAGATCAACTCACTCATTTCTCGTTTCTGGTGGGGTGCAAAAGAGGGGGAGAGAAAGATCCATTGGGTTGCATGGGAAAACATGTGTAGGTCGAAGGAGGAGGGGGGTATGGGGTTTAGACATATTGAGGCCTTTAACGAGGCGATGCTGATGAAGCAAGCGTGGTGTATCCATACACATCCGGAGGCGCTGGCCAGTAAGTTACTTAAACTACGATACTTTTCTGATGATAACTTCTTTGAAGCTACCATGGGTCACCACCCATGCTATGCGTGGAGAAGTATCGTAGGGGTGAAAGACACTCTTTGGGAGGGGTGTAGGTGGATGGTTGGCGATGGTAAAAGCATCCGAGCTTGGGGGGATAGGTGGGCTAGAAGAGGACCGTCCTTCAAGCTTATTTCTCCGAAAGGAGGGGGGGATGACCATCTCTTGGAAGACTGGATTGATGGAGAGCGGAGAGAGTGGAAGAGGGAGGTAGTTCGTAGTAGGTTGTTGGATTTCGAGGAGGAGGAGGTGTTTAGTATCCCACTAGGAGAGGAGCCTAGGACAGATCGACTAGTGTGGCACTATAGTGAGGGGTGGAGTATACAGTGAAGACGGGCTACCATTTCGTGAGAAATAGGTTGAGGATGTTGGGCGAGGGCGAGGGTATCAGCGAGAGGCAGGGGGAGGCGAAGGTATGGTCGAAAATTTGGGGTGTCGATGTACCACCAAAAATTAGATCATTTATGTGGCGTGTGGCCTGGGGAGAGGGGCACTCCCGACAAGAGTGAACATCCAGAAACGTATCCAGGGGGCGGATATGACGTGCCCACAATGTGGAGTGGATGTCGAAGACGAAATGCACGCACTTGTGCTCTGCCCGGAAGTGGCTGGGGTATGGGCTGTAGTCGGAGTAGATGCGGAGGCCTGGGGAGGATGCAAATCAGGGAGGGACTTGATTGATGTGTGGTGCCGGGGACAGGAGGAGAGAATGGAGGTGGTTGCGGTAGTGGGGTGGGCTATTTGGAATGCTCGGAACGAGGTAGTCCACGGTGGGGGGGGGTGAGGCTGAGGCAAGTAAAGTAGCTAGTAATGCGCTGAGCTTCCTCCGGGCTTATGAGGAGGCGAAGAGGGTAGAGAGTGCAGAGACGGGGAGGGAAGGGGGTGTTGGAAAATATAGGTTGGTTATTGTATGGGGCGGAATTAAAAGAGAATAGGAATTGTAATTGTTGTGTCATGATCGATGATCATTGAATGAGAAACAAAATTCGCCCGGACCACGGCACAATCGCATGGATGTCGTTTTCAAGGCCACACAGCACTCCCCTGGGTTGTGTGCTCAATCACGGGGAGTTGGAACTCTTGAGGGCATGCTCACAATAATGGAGAAACATTTAGAAGGGATATAAGATGTGTACAAAATGTTTCTCCCACACCCATTTATATAGCCATAACAAATAGGGGGTTATGAGATAAAACCTCCCCTATAAAAGGTTAAATAATGGTATTAGTGGGGTGATAAAAAGACACATTAATAGGATTAATGGGGGAATCCTAAGAGGAAAGAGTAACCCCCACTAACCTAGTTAACACACCCCACTAACTTAGCATTATATCCAACAATCCCCCACTAATGCTAAGATAGCAACCGATTCTGAGCATGTAGGAAAGGCTCGACACTTAAGTGTGGGTGTAACACTACGAAATTTGGAAAGTGGATTATGGAGTTGGTTTGTCCCATATTGGGAAACTAAGGCTCATATGATCAGTTTATAATAGATTCCTACCATCATACTACCAACAAGACCTTCACCTTTTAGAGCCCGGAGAGGATATATGGGCCTAATAGGTGACTACCCATCTTATTGGGTTGTGTTGCGACGGACGGTGGATCGGACTGTTATAGATGGTATCAGAGCAACCCTGCGACCGCGTGCTGGGTGTTGGGGCGAGGCCCAGACCAGCCGTCTAGCGGGGGAGATCTTGGACCTGTGTTAATGTTGGTATGGTTTGGCCGAGGCGCAACGGGGACGTTGCGGTCTTTAAGTGGGGGAGTTTGTAACACTACGAAATTTGGAAAGTGGATTATGGAGTTGGTTTGTCCCACATTGGGAAACTAAGGCTCATATGATCAGTTTATAATAGATTCCTACCATCATACTACCAACAAGGACTTCACCTTTTAGAGCCCGGAGAGGATATATGAGCCTAATAGGTGACTACCTATCTTATTGGGTTGTGTTGCGACGGACGGTGGATCGGGCTGTTATAGTGGGTATCTTTCGATTTGAACCCCCACGTAGTGACACGGAACGATTCTTTCATCTAGTGAGTGAACTTCGTCTTGAACTCCTAGAATCCAGGGTAAATTCCGGACACATGTCTTACCTTAGACCCCTTTTAAGTTCCGCGAAGATCCTTCAACCACAAGAATCGCTGTAAAACAAATTTGGCAAATGGTGACCTCCTCATGAGTGCTTCTATAAAAACCGCCCAAGTCTTTAATAGAAGGATGCCAACCCTTCTCACTCATGTAGGTGATTCCCTCTAGTCTATCTCTACATAAAGCATCCGTAATAGGACTACAGAATCATTAAGAGCAAAAGCTCAACCTCATAAAAATAACGCAGTGAGTTCAAGTCCTTCTCAATATAGGACCATCCAACATATGGACATAAACTCATTAAGAGATAAATCTCAACCTCTACATACGGTAATCTTATCAAGTCCGTCTCACTAGAACCACCCAAATTAGGGATATAAGATCATTAAGAACACAATGTGTTCAACCTCAATCACATTCGGTGAATCCATCAAGTCCGTCTCAATAGGACCACCCGAAGGCTATGGATTCATTAAGAGCTAAGCGCTCAACCTATCAAAGTATACATGTCATAGGAATGGGAAGTGTGTACTATGTGAGTCTTTCCATGACTTCGTTTGACCACCCTTGCGAAAGCAAGTTTGCGTATCAACCATGAATTCCTCACCCCATAGGCGTTACCCCATTCCCCTCGACAACTCAGGAACTAGCCACGTATCTAGCTTTCTTTGTAAAAGATCAGCAATAAAGTTCCTGTCAAAACTCATAAACTCAAACAAGTGAGTTTCAATCTCAATCATTACCTCGATATATCGTGTACAAAATATGTATAATATCTCATATCACAATATGCATCATTCTCAATACACGAATATATATTTATTTGAGAAACACCACAATAATAGAGAAATAGGTAAAACTAGTTTGTAATTACCCCCACAATGGTGTACAAGCTAGTAAACCTCTCAACAATTCTCTTATCTCAATCATTCTATCAATGCCAAACAAATTTTGAGTGAAACATCGAAATAGCGAACCCCCACAACACAAGACTTTAACAAAAAAATTACCCTAAGGTAACTCATCAAATCAACGTACAAGAGCGTCTCAAAAGCTCAATTTAAAGTCCATACCACACAAGATAAGGGTTCTAGGTAAACCATTTAATTTCACTCATATAATTAGGCGGAGTATAGAAAAGGTATATGATTGAATTACCATAAATTCTCGCACAACATTAAAATATTTTTCTACACTTTATGATTGAGAAAAGGCGAAATCACAAATATTTCGAACCACTCTAGCACACAAGAAATTTCTCGCATTAGTATATTTGAAAATCCACGAGCCATATCATCTACCCCAAGTAGATTATTATCTCAAAACTAGCATATACACATTAGGATTTTTAATAATAGACAAACCTTCTCACACCACTACTAGAGTACTATCAGCCATTTAGACGTCACAACGAACACTTCTAGTCCACAAAGTTTGTCTAAATCAGATTTCACTATATATATATATATATATATATATATATATATATATATATATATACTAGTCAACTCATATGACTTTGATACATAGACACGCAAAAGCCCATATGAGAAACACACAAAACTTGCAAAACATAAGCAACACAAATTGAGCTCTTGTGACACTACTCTGTCTATCACTTGAAAACAAAAACACAAATGTGTAACACTTTCCCCCACATTTTCAAGTGATGTAATACAGTGATACCACGTTATAAACTTAAAGTCAAACGCCTTGGTCAAGAGAGTAATACTACAAGAGCCCGAATAACATGTTAACAGAAAAGTCACTTCGCACGTAGGTAAACCAATTCTGGCAAGCAAGCGACAACTTATACGAACCAAGTCGATTCAAGAAGACATGCGGCTAGCTATAACGATCACAAATTAAAAGTGAGATTCTGAGCTTAAACCGATCGATCTTCTCGGAGAGACATCAATTATTTTTTTATATTTGGACATCAACAACTCCGTATTCTCCATTTCTCCTCCAAGTAGCCATATACTCCCACATGCTACAACAACTTTATATTTACTTACAAGTAAATAGCCACCAAATGAGGAAGAGGTTACAACTTTGCACAAAGTGGGAGATACACACGTAGAGGCTCAGAAGAATACATTGCACAAAATCATACTCTATGGACAAGATTGAACACCGCATAAATCAACTCAAAAACTCATATCATCGGATGTGCAACCGTAAATTTCATCAATTACATTCTCAAAACAAGTAATCGAATTGTCACACCCAAGTACCCAACATATGTGCCAATATACTAACAAATAGATTTTGATCAATAATAGAGTCTCTCAAACTGACACGAACTCTAAAAATATTGGCACATATTGCCTCAAACATGCCTATATTTCAAACGGAAAACTAATATAGACAAATAAAGCTGGGTATATACCTCGAGTCTGCGTTATAACATAATACCTCATATAAAGGATGCACAGTTAGACAAGGCTCCGTGTATGATAAAAATAAGACTCCTCAATACTGCCGAGAGTGATTAGCGGCGATTAATCCAAGTATGCTTGTTGATCAACCACGTACTGCCCACGTGAATCCATGAAAGGAAAACCACATACTTTTGAGAATAGCAAGATACTTTGACATGAGCGATATCAATCCTATGAGTACATTTTGCCCATAATAATCTGACACATGGACGCAATACCATGTACATGGACGAAATGTAACTATTCGCTCGGAACACTATACACAACGCTTGATCGTGTCCTCGTTGTTCATCGAGATCGCGTTGAACCAAACAACAAATACAATATCCTAAGTTTCGTTTTAGGGTTAGTGAGGAGGAGTGGAGGTTGCCGTCGACGGGAGAGTTCAAAATCAACATTGACGGGGCTGTTTTGGGTCAGGCGGGGTCGGATTTGGGGATTGTGATTCGAGGGAGTGAGGGGGAGGCAACGAGGATTGCGTGTTGCCAAGTTAGGGACAGGTGGGATCCAAACGTGGTGGAGGCGAATGCGGCTCTTCTCGATCTCCAACAAGCGTGGCAACAAGGAGCTAGTCGGGTGGTGTTGGAGTCGGATTGCTTACAACTTGTCAATGCGTTGAAGTCCCAGTCTTTCTCGTCTAGTTATTTCGGTATTATTTCTTTTGATGTTTTTAATTTTTCCCGTAGATTCGATTCTTGTACCTTTAGTCATGTTAGGAGATCGGGAAACAAAGTAGCGCACTTGGTCGCTCACCTAAGCCCGATTGATTATTCGACAAGAGTTTGGATCGATAGTGGTCCGCCGAATGTTCTTGATTTGGTGGCCTCGGACTTCATATTCGCGGTCACTTGAGGTTTTGCAATATAATTTTGACCTTTATTTCAAAAAAACAAAAGTATCATTTTTGAAAACATGTGTAATCGTTAGTAGAGGTGTAAGGGTTAGACTTTTAGTGGGTAGCACAAAAATTATAATGGGTAGGGTAGGGCCTTACCCATATCATAATGGGCTGGGTAGGGCTACCCATGGGCTACCATCATCATTACACAAAACATACTCTATTACTCACAAAATAGAACAAAACGTAAAAGTCAACCCCAACCGTCGTCTGATCTCCACCACCATTCGGATCATCGGACGTCTCTGAGTTCGCCGACACCATCACCGATTCCCGCTCACCGCTCACGCTTTCGCACCGCATAGGAGAGAAAGAAAACCTAGGGGAGAGAAGAAAGAAAAGAAAAGAAGGGCAGTGCGATGGCGATATGATGCCGGTGATGTCACGGCGGTCGGTGCGGTCGCGGGACGGTGGTGGTAGCAAAGGAGAGAGAAAGTGATGCAAAGATGGAACTATGGACGTGAGTATGTCGAATTCATTTGACTTTTTATTATTGTTATTATAATTTGTTGTTGGGTCATATGGGTTTTGTGGGCAGCCCAAAACCCAACCCTTTTTTACCAACCCAAATAAGCTCCGCCTAAATGTGTAATAAATGGGTTAGGCCCTAATTTAAAAGGGCGGGCTAGAGGGTCCCGTGGGCTACCCTGCCCATATTAATTATAAATAATAAATTACAAGAAATTGGTTGGGAGTCGCGAAATAATATGAGCCTCCACACCCTTGGCTATAGAAAAACCAATACGAGTGAAAATATGTGCCGCAGCCTGCGCACTAATATCCTGCGTCATGGAGTATCGCTGAATGCGTTGTAGCAAAGCAACAACACCTGACTCCAACTCTCCTTACGAAGAGAAGGAGAAAGGGAGGAAGTCATAGCCGAAAGAAGCACACCGAGCTTCCTACTTAGTACGCTTACCATGAGCCGCAGCACGCACAACCCGGGCCCGGCTCAAAATCGACCAAGCTAGACTGAATTAAGGGCGATGAACCAGTCAAATCGACACACACGTCACGCCCACCAATCCACCATCCCACGAATATAATAGCACATTCGCTGGACGAAGAGGCCTGCCGTCAGTGCCGACAAGCCCAATACCCACCTCCTTGCTTGCTGAAATCTCGGACCGATAATAGACGTCTACCAAGGTGTCGCGAACAGCATTGTGACGATGCTTGATGCCCACAACCCCAACACACGAAACCGCATGATACCCAAAAATATCCCCAGCCAATTAAATTGCACCACATTTGCGAGCTCTTATTTCAAACCTGATTGCTTCAACTTTTTTTTTTTTTTTTTTTTCGCGTTTTCTGTAGCGAAAAGTAATGAAATATTGATGCAGATTCTGTTTTTGATGTTGAATCTTAGATGATCAGACCTGCTGGCGTGCTTCCTCCATATTTGGTTTTGTTGTCATGTCAAAGAAAATATAGAATTCCTCGTTAAGATGATCTATTGACGGTTGTTGGTTGTTCATTTGATATGTATAATCGAATAATCTACATGTTGGTTGGTTGTTTATTGACTTTAGTACCAATGAATACGCACTTTAAATTGCATCATGTAAGGATTGTGTAATCTGTCAGGTAAGTGCCCCATTTCTACTCCTTTTGATTAGTAAAAATTGGAAATAGTTCAAATGATATGATTTTCTCTTATCAGTAGGTTTTTCAATCTGTAATTTTGGGTTCAAAACTTAATTTGCTGAGATGATGAACCATATAGAAAATATAGAGATGAATGTGGCCTGATAACCAGTGAATTTTTACATATTGTGTATCTCAAGACTTTATAGGCTCAAAGTATGAGTGCAACTTGAGCTCTGATATTCGAGGACCAATTTGCGTAAAAAATGGATTGCTTTTGACAAGATAATACATACTTATCAGGGCAGAGCATTTTCGGATATCCAATCCGAAATTGATGTTCGGATCGGATATCTGAATCCGAAATCCAAAATATCTAATATCCGATATCCGATCCAAATTAGATCGGATATCCGAAAATACTATCCAATCAACTTCGGATCGGATAGAGCGGGTAACCGATATTCGAGATACGTTGGCCGAACAGGCCAGCCAAGCAAGCAGCCAAACGGGCCAGCCGAGCAACCAGCCAAATAGGCCCACCAGGTGTCCAACCCATAAAGCCATAAGCCTGTAACGGGTTGGACCCATGTGATGCCTTCCATAAACAAGCCAGCTATATTTATAATGAAGCCATTGCCCTCTTTTTCATTACTTGGTCGATGTGGGACGAGCTTATAAGCTTCCCAGCATTGTGCGACCTGCTCACTTCGACCGGCAATTTTGGCAAGTTCAGCACATAATTTGCAAAAGTGTCCTTAATAACACTTGAAGATCTCATTTTCACCTTTCCGTGGACATTTGTTTCGAACTAAACAGAAATTGTATGAGAAA
Organism: Spergularia marina; assembly: GCA_963680865.1. Classification (NCBI taxonomy): domain Eukaryota; kingdom Viridiplantae; phylum Streptophyta; class Magnoliopsida; order Caryophyllales; family Caryophyllaceae; genus Spergularia; species Spergularia marina. The sequence continues at coordinate 4,957,256 of OY804549.1, read as the reverse complement.
GTTATGATCATGACAAAACTGAAAAAAAATCATTAACCAAGTTTGCGGCCTCCTGTGTTCGACCCTCAATTTTGACTAATTAGACATATAATTTGAAAATTATCCTAGAGATAAATCTTGTAGATCTTGTTTCCAACTTTCCGCGGATACTTATTTCGACAAATTTTAACTTCGTATGTGATAGTTATTGCGATTATACAAATTGGACTTATTGTAAATTAAGTTACAACCCCTTGGCTAGTGTAGTAGTGTGTATGTCATTAGTTTGTAAAAATAATTAATTAGCTACTCATTCGAAAAGTATTTAACATTTTTCATGGGATGTAAATTATCATTATTTATTTAGTAAATATGACATGAATAATGTATAGTGTTTATTTAAACAATATATATATAGTAGTTAACACGTACTTACTCTATATGTAGGTGTAACAATTGTACTTACTAAGATTTGGTTTAGTTATGATTATTACTTATTACTAGTTACTATTGACAAGTTAGATAAGTAGTTAAGAACGATAACCATATAACTAAGCACTAGAAAACCTAGTAATGAGTAGTTGCTCTTTAAATTCGCAACTTTGGCTAACACTTGTGATAACACAAGATTAATCACACTCACAACTTGAATGTTCATTCGAACGCTCATAGGGTAAATGGTTTGTTTTGTCTGTGAGATAAATAGTTGTGCTTTTTTCGCCGATCACCAAATACAATTAGTTGTGCTTCCTAAATAGTTAACGACATTGGTACCAATGGTAACTACTAATACTCAATTCGTTATCATGCTTATTAACTTAAAGTAACATAGTCCAATATTTTCAATCCAACTTATGTTTAAAGAAAGTCGCGTCATTTGAAACCAGGATACGTAAACAATAAATTCAATATATATGGTGTCATAAGTATGTTATTGCATTGTTTGAGCATATAAATGATATGGTTTTTATTAAATTAAGTGGACAACTATCATTTTTTTAAACTTGATATAATTTGGAATTCACCTAATTACACTACCTCCGGATATCGATATGTATATGTTGTATTCCATACGTAAAGCTGATTGTATTCATTCTTATTTAATCACAATATCACAACCTCCACGTCTCAATTAGCCAATTTATCTCCCCACACAATATATACACATCTAAGATAAAGAGATGATTGTATTCATACTTGTCTATAACTTCTTTTTTTTGAGGGAATATACATAAAAACTTTGATGGCTAGGGTAGTACTTATGTATCGTATCCATACTCATAAAACCATAACATAATAAAATTACTAACTACATACTAGTGGATAATAGGAATACTTACTAACTACATACTAGTTACTAACTACATACTTACCTAACATAATAAAGATTAATAGCAAAAGTTAAGCTAAAAAGTATTTTTGAAAATGCAAAAAAAAAAAAAAAAAAAAAAAAAAAAGTTGTGTGTGAGAAGTTTGTCCCACATCGACTAGAAAAAAAAAAGGTGTGGGCAAACTATTGTTATAAATAGGACAGAATGTGGGGGAAGGAATAATGGGTGGGCTTGCTTTAGGATGGCCTGCTGCCGTGTTGGGCCATTGGCTCTTCAGTTTGGCTGATCATTTCAGCAGGCATGTGCGTCTTGCACTGTAAGAAACGGCCCAAGTAAATTTGAGTCCAGTAACAATATAAATGAAAGAATAGTTCAATATATTCGGATTGGATAATGGATATTTTCGGATATTTGGATCGGATATCCGATATTTGATATCCGTATCCGAAATACTTCGGATATTCGGATATCCGAATTTTTTGCGCCAACTATCCGAAGCTGATCCTATATCCGAAAATTTCGGATACGGATATCCGATCCGAATGCATTTTCGGATCGGATATCCGAAAATTCGGATCAAATATCGGATCAAATAATCGGATAATCGGATAGTCGGATATTTTGCTCAGCCCTAGTGATTACTTATTGCTTATGCTTGGTTTGAGCGAAATGAGTAGTTAATATTTCCATTCTTCGGATGCATGTGTATCTACAAGGCATTTTTTCCTTTTTTTGCAGATAACAGTGCCAATATCAAATTTCGTACCATGGTTCTTTTGGATCATTGGAAGTTGTTAGATGTTGAAGGAAACAATAGAGATTGAAAAATAAGAAGCTAAGAACTCTTCTAATACACGGACTTTGAAAAGAACAAAATTCTTAAAGGTCACCCGACGATGAACTATACGACTAGATGTACTGAGTTGATTATACATGTGAAAGGAATTGTATGATGTGATGAACAAAAGGCTTGACAAACAAATGAAACCAAAGTAAAATAAAACAAATAAGATAAAAATAGAGTTAAACCCAATCATCAAGATGAACCAAGTGCCAAAAAAAGGTATATGTGCAAGACGGTATACATCGTCCTCTCTGTTTTCAAACATATATATCTGGACAATGACCTTAATCATGTCATTTTGCGTCTAACTTCTAACCTAGCAATCAAATCACTTCTCTTAATTCAACATTACATGTCAACCTACACCGTATACATCAGTTTAATCCCTTATTTTCTACTAGTATCTATTACTCCGTATTTCATAAGTTGGTGCGATTAAGACGTTTTTTTTTTTAAAGTTCTAACCATGTATTATAATAATGTCACAACCACGCCTTAACGTCTGAATCCTTTCCTTTTATACTATTAAAGGAGACTTTTTTAGAGCTCTCATATTGACCGGAGATTATTAGAGAGTTTTGACAATTTTATAATATTATTTAGTTATCAAGTTTATGTGAAACTCTTTTAATTAAACAATCTTCTATTAATAATAATATTATAATAATAATGTTTATATTAGACAATCCTACTAATAATCCTATTAATACGTAGTTTTCCAAGTCCTATGTCATAGAATTGCTATAGTACGATAATACACATTCTAATTAGGAGTTAATGTTAACTATATTCATCTAAAACCAAGTGAAGGTTGCTAAATGTGATTGGTGGGTTTTCATCTGGAAACTTTGTGATGATCTTGAATTCGTCAATTTTCATGTCTCTTGATAATAAATGGTTCCAATATGATTTTTCATCTCGAGTTAGATTGTAAGCAGCCTTCTTCATTTGTTAGGATTAGCGTACGTTATGCGTTAGTGTAGAAGGTGTTTCCAATCACAATTACGGTACTAAACGCAAGACATACATGATTAAGTTCTTATCCTAGCTACGTGCATTAGTGCATATATAACTCAGCATACTAGAACTAAACAAAATATGTTATAATCCTACGTACTTTGTGCATGAGCTTTTCTTTGTTTGTTTTTTTCAAAAGAATTAGTTGATATATTTATCATTCGAAAGAACATTTCGAAGAGACTTACAAAAGTATAGCTAGCCACTAACAACCTATTGGTTGTATAAATTTAACCTAATTGTCTACTATAACCTGTAGTGCATGTCTAAACTCAAACTATCATTCATATAAAAAAAACAAACAAAAAAAGCTTAAACTATCATACTCATAGTTCTTCCTAAACCTTGACAAACCAACAATTATTTTTGAAGAAAGTTGCTCTAAGTCTAAATTTTTGTTACAGTTTATAAATAAGAAACAACAAATGAAAATTATTGCGATATTTGAGATTAATGGACGCAAGGAATGTGGAAAGAAATTTTGAAGGGAATTGAATACAAATTTGAAGAAAATAACGTAAATGAAGAGAAATTATGAGAATAAAAAATGTGATTTTTTTCCTAGACATCTTAATCATTACTATGAAAACGTAACTTATCAGATTTTACCCGGCTATAATTTATAGCCTTATAGTCACTTTGTATATATTTTTTTTTTATGTCACTCAACTTTCGTGACACCCCTTTAACGTTAATATCTCTCAAAATACAATGGTTGGATTATGATATTGTACACTTTTGGAATTATTTTTGTTTTGAAATATTTTTTCGTCAGACTGACCATCAAACCCCTAAGTCGAAAAACAAATACGTTATACAATGTATAAAAAACTACACAGATTAATATGAATTTTTTTATTATTATATAGAGATTTTACCACACAATATCTATATCCAAACATAAATTACAAATTTTAGTTTTAACAAGTCTAATAGAAATCATTATTAAGAAACCCGTGCAACGCACGGGCTTTCATCCTAGTCGATTATAATAGTTGAAGGATCACATACATGCATGTTACCGTTTTAGCACTATTAACGAAACTACCAATACCAGTCCCGTGAATTACGGGCCCAAAAACTAGTTTGGTGTCAAGTCTTAAATGATTTTTTTTATATATATTTATTTATTTATTTTAGTTTTTTTGTTATAATAATATGTTTTTTTTGCTAATTTTGACCCGCACGAATAGGGTCTTGACCGTGTCATTCCGGGTTTGGGTTGTAAAAGTCGGATTTTTCGGTTTATTTTCGGGTTTTCGGGTCGGGTTGGTTTGTTTTTTGCAGATCTAGGTGTGAGCCTATCATTCGTGTTGGAAATATAGGGGTTGATTATGGCATATCATAGGCTTCTAGGCGCGTAGATTCGCTATCATAAAGACTTAATTCGCCCCCTCGTGCATGGGCCTAAGAATCAGTCTTTGAGATATAAAGAGAGCCCCGATAGCGCCTGCACAAGCGATATCTACACACTAAGTGGCACTAGGATAATTGAAGTTTGCATGGAGATGAATGTGGGATGAATTCTCTATGAATTCATCATCATCTATGATGTGTAATTGTCATATTGTTATTGTCTAAATGTCTAGATCCCCATGGGTATATATAATGTAATGGTGTCCCTTAAGATTAAATAGTGGCCATTGATTTAATCTACACACACAATTACATTAACCATAAGTTAGTTATGTGACTAACCAATTATTTATTTGGAAATTCTCCAACAATTCGTAAGTTCACCTCCAGTCTCCAGTGCGCGAACCTGTTGTACACAGATTTATCTTCACAGTATGGACTTGTTACTTGGAGGTCCACTGTTTAGGGTATGAACCAGTGATTTAGATATCCTTGGTTTTTATTTTATTTTTTGGTCATGTTAAGAGCGGAGTCTTGTTTTTCACATGTCGTTGTAGATGAATTGACATTTTTTTTTTGCAGCAAAAGCTTCCATGGTCATAGCTTTGCTTCTAACTTCTAACTTCTAATTTTATTTTATTTTCCTTCTTGCATACTATTCGGAATTTAATAACTTGCCCGCTTCTAGTATCGATGATAATTTAGTTTAATAGTCAACTTTGATCAGAGTTTGGATCGATCATCTTAAGAAGAATTAAAGCAAAAATTAGGATACATTCTGGAAAGATAAAACTTCCATAAAAAAGAAACAAATGAAAGACTTTCATAAAAATTCTCGTAGAATCGTTAACGAAGCTTATCAGATGTGTTCTCTAGCTTATTGACTTGTAAACATGAATTTTAATCCAGGATTTTGTCACAAAAAAATAAGCAATAAAACATCGATCCAACTATCAATTGAGGGCGACAATTTTGATTGAAAACGACCCACAACAACCACGTGGTGCCGTGGTGGTGAGCTCCCTGAAATGGAGTACTACGGAGTAAAAAGGTCGGTCGGTAGGGGGGTGGGGTCCATGATGACATGAGTATAAGGAAAGACTAACCGTCAGATAAAACATGAAGCAGCCGTTGGATGTTTGAGGTTGGTACCAACCCCAAATATTCTCACTATATACTACTCCCACCGTCCCAGTTTAAACGCTCCATCCCCAAAATATCCCCGTGTTAAAAAGGTTGTACATACTAATCGGTTTATCAAAGTTTCAAAAAAATTATATAGCGAGTTAGATTAAAGTTTTCTCTAACTTGCTATACAATTTTTTTGGAACTTTAATTAACCGAGTAATGTGTACACCCTTCCCAATAAGAGGTCGATTTTTACATGAGGCGTTTGAACTGGGATGGAGGGTGTATATATATTATATACACCTCCATCACTCCATGCAATGTGACAATATACATTTTAGTCCGAATTTCAAGAGGAAATGCTCTGACAAAAAGAAAGAGATTTGTAGGGTGTGGCTTGTGCAGTACTCTTCATGATGATTATTATCTTAGTTAATCTTGATTATAACCTTGACTAATCTTAATTAATTTTGATTATAATCTTGATTGATTTAGATCTTCTAGTGATTAGCTAAGGAGGTTCAAGTACACTAACCATGATTTACATCCTTATTAATTAATCCGATTTAGGTCTACAGTGTAGACACCCAAAAGTGTCTACAATCAACAATAATTTTACTACACTATCAAAATTTTACTACTCACACAATTAATTTTACTATCTGAATTTCTCATTACAATTAATTTTACTACTACTAACTCAATTTTACATCGTAGACAAATTAATTGTATCTACCCTGTAGACCTCTAACAATTTGCATCACACTTATGTTATGTTATGATTTGAATTTGATACTTTGCTGCAATCATTTAAAGTCCATGTAACTTATTAGTACCGTATTAGTTATTACCCCTTTTTTTAACCCACATTCTATAGTAAAAGTAATCTTGTAATTGTATTTAATTAATAGGCATGTCTTGGTAGTGGTAATTAAAAGTCATATTCTAGAGTCGAAATCAGAATTTATTGTTTCCCATCACTATCCATTAGTCCATTTCATCAAGTTGGGGTGACCATCCTACCCTTTAAGTTTTTCTAGTAACAGCATGGTCCGATAAATGTAGAAATGTAGAATTATGCCCTAGCCAATAGCCCTAGCTTGTATATATATAAAAATGTAAAGGAAGGTTTTTTATCAGCTTGTCACTTGTCAATAATTCTCAATCTCTAATTCACTAATCTACTCAATCACTCAGAAATTGTTATAATTTGAGGTTCTTGATCTCTTCATTCCCCTCTAATTAATCAAATAAAAGGTACTCGTATATATTTTCTTCTCCAACTCGTCGTCTTCGACTAATCTTTCAATTATATATTGTTTCTCATAATTTAATTTGTTATAAATAATAATAATAATGCTAAGATTAGTGCGATGGCGGAAGTTGAAGATCTTTTAATTTTAATTTTAAGACTAAAACAATTCGAGGTTAATTGGCAAGTTTTAGTTGGTTGGTGTCCTTGCTGATAGTGCTAAGATTTTAGCTAGTGATCAAGTGTGTTTTAGAATTTACCTTGAAATAATTAGCTTTTTAGGTAGATATCGTATGTCTTTTTATTTATAAATTAAATTGAACTAATACTAATTTCGTAAACTACATACAGCTTGTGAATTGTGATAATTGCATTCATCATCTCTAGTTTTCTACTAATTCGTCACTTTTTTTTTTTTTTTGGGTGGTATACCCCTTATACGGAGTATATGCATGAAATTCTCCTGTTTCCATAAACATTTACGGAGTAATTTGTTTTGTTGATCAGTTTTTTTTACCTAAAGATTAAATTATTTCTTCATAATGCAGTGGGTCTTAAATTCTGTAAATGAATGCACATGATTTGCTCCTTGATTCGCAAAGCCAATCCGCAGCATTATCCATTCGCAATAAAAGACTTGCATTATCCATAGTGACCATTAATTAGCACTCTACGAGACTTTTCTAGCACTCCCACTAATAATTAACTCAAAATTTCTTTGAAATAAAATAAGTCAGTGGGAGTGTCGGAAGACACCCGTGGTCCATGGAGTGTCAATATTCGTTGCCTTCCGAATTTTATAAGCATATACGGTTAACGATCGAGTTGATGAATGATATGATAAAGAGGGAGACACTACTCTACAATTTCTGCTCTGTACCAAGTCCGAATAGGATGGCTGGCTTGGACAGTTGGACCTGTGTCACCTTTCCATTCTAATAAACATTGCCTCCCTATCCAGTATCCAATGATGCCTCATGCCTGCATTATTTAAGCTGATTTGATGGAGCCAAAGGTTCATTGTTCTTTGGCTTCAAAATATCACTAGTTGTTTCTTGTTCCACTTTTCTTTCAATCGCTTGTAAAACTGATGAGAAGGATGTTTTTGTTGGTGTTGTTAATTGTGGTAATATTACTAATATAAATTTGGTTCGGGTTTGTCATTTTCAGTTTCTGATCACGTCCATTCGATTCGACTCAATGCATATTAATTAATTTATTGTAAGACGGTTTCATGTAGGACTTTGGTCTACTTATGCGAGATGAAGGAGTTTACGGCTTGTTAATAAATTATCGGCTGCTAAATGAAATTGGCCCTACTGGTCACGGTAAATTATATCATGGTCCCGGGAGCATACGGACCATGGATAGTACTCTCCCTCACAATAAAGGGGTGAGCCCATAAATAAAAAATGTAAAATCAATTTTTAGTGTGCTCCCGGAAGCATTGATTGGTCACACACAATCAATCTTTTTTTGGGTTATGGAAACACCTAATTAATTAGATTAGGAAAACGTCATAGGGTTTTCCAAATTACATTAAGAATTTAGGAAATGAATACGAGTATATATATATGGGTTTTCCAAATTGCATTAAGAGTTTAGGAAATGTATACGAGTATATATAATTACATTGTGCAAAATACCAAAGTACCAGAATGTCTACTACTGATCCTCCTAGTCCTGATCCCAAAGTACTCTTTTGTCTGTACAAGAGACCGTACCCGGACAGAACCAAAGTATGCGCTAAGCTTTTCATGAACGAAGCTGATTGGAAAAGGCACGTTGCCACTGAACACCTTAATCCTTTTGGTCCTATGCCTAGCATTAGTGGGTACAAGGAGATCAAAATTCCCAAGCGTTCATCGGTGGTGAACATCAACGATCATGATTATACCGGTAGCTTCCAATACAAAGGAAATCTGGGACACCTGCGGGTCTACAATCGCAAAGATGTTGCAGGCTACTTTCACTCTTTAAAACCAGACGAGTTGGAGGAACAGGCTACCAGTTATGCCAACCGCGGCAACACCCCACCTGCACCTCCAAAGGCCGCTCCTCCTGTTCATAATGGTTGCGGCGGCTGCTCCATCATGTAATTCGATTGGGAACCAAGCCTATGATTCCTAGAATATTATAGCCTAATTTTAATCCTCTTCATACGTGTATCGTTTTACATTGTTTTAATGTTTTATAGAGTAACAAGTAACAACTAACAAGTGCTGTCAAAAAGAAGACTGAATATTGATAATGTTTGGAAACAAGATTGCATATTAATGGAGTACTCCGTATGTAAAATTGTAAATAGGCAAAAGATTCTGGTCCAAAACATTACAAACGTGATGTCTAGAATAAATCTGTCGAAAACTGATTCGACCAAAAGCAAACGAAAACAAAAAGCCTTTGCCCATCCTGGGTAAAACTGTGTATGCTTGTCAAGACAAGAAGCCCTATCCTAATTGCATTTTCTGCTGCTTTCAATCTTTGTCAAGACTTTGCGGTTAAGTCTGTCAAGTAGCCAATCTACTCATCAACCATGCAAAAGAATGGCGCAGCCTGATGAACCCAATGTTGCGGGATAAACATGCAAAAGCTGACCAATCAAACTCATCATCTCTCGGCTACAGAATCCACCTTCTGCTTGATCATTGACTCAGCTGAACGAATTGATCTAAGTGACCCAGTGATGGTGACTTTCCTACAATAACATACAGCAAGATAACCTTTAGCGCAAGAAAGTTGCACTTCAGGAATAAAACTTCACGCCATGAATACAGTTCAATACCTGTTAGTTGTACCGGACATGAAATCACCTCTATCTGATATCTTAATTCTTGCCCCACTAGCCTGCACATTTATTTTCTATCAGTCATGTGTCCCAAAAGAAGCCACAACAATTCGTCAGTTCAGGTTATGCAAACCTGACTAATTTCCAGAATGTTCCTCCCGCCACGTCCAACTACCACGCCAATATGTTCATCGGCAACACCTATTGTCAAAGAGTTGCCCCTATCTTCCTGCTGCATGTCAGCAATCATGATGGATGTCAAAGGGAAGCATAAACCATAGATGATATACAAAGCAAGAAACCCAAGAGCATCAAGAGAACAATGTTGTAAATTTTGATTAACTCCCATTCTAAATAATCAGTTAAAAGTTACAACTATAAGAATCTCAGCAACAACAACAACAACAACAACAACAACAACAAAAAACACTGAGCTCCAACTGCCTATTTTTTTAGGAAAAAAAAAACATGAATTTAAAGAAGAGGCAGGACACACAAGCTTCAGATAATTAAGTGGGGAAGCACTAAGGGGGAAAAACCAATACATCAATGCCTCTATTTCCACATTAGTAGTATATCCCGTGTCTGGCACGACATGACACTTTGAAAACTCCAATTTAGGGAAAATTACGAAGCCCTGTCAGACAATCCTACACACACCCATATCCGACACCTGCCGCCAATTCTAACATAGGTTACTGCATATCAAGATGAAGCTATTTTGTGGGACTTGAAAATACAAAATGCCACCAGGAAATCACAACAGATGAAGGCCAGTTGCCAAATTTAAAGTCAGGAGTCAGGACATAGACTACGAACCTTCTGATATAAGAAAATGTAAGCAAAAGACAAGTAAAATCATTCACGGGCAACTCTAACAAAGGATGAATTAAACCTTGTTATTCGGATATCTTCCTCCAACTCCATTTGGTGGCCCATAATTCGAGTATGCTGCAGGTCCAGGTCCAACTGGGGAGGGCACATATGGATATGGCACACGGTGAAAACCAGCAAACAAAACACCTAACAATGCAAATTAGAATAGCTCACTAGGATGCCATAATAAACCAATTAAAGCACACATCAGTTATCACAAAAAAGCAGAAAACAGGAACTATATCACTCAAATGCAAACCCAGACCCCAGACGAGAAAGGGTGAGAAATGGGGGAGCCCAAGAAGGCATCCTTCTCTTGAAGATGCAAAGAAGAACATACTGAACATTAAAATTTGGCGGTGATGAACCAATTTCTATCTGCACAATATATAGCAGAGAGAGAAAGCACACGCAAACGAAGGACAAAAACGCACAGAATGTACCATATTTCCTGGGACCCCCCTACTTGAAACTAACATTTTGACCAGCATGCCACACACACTGATCGATTTAATCCCGGATAACTAAACTTTCACGAGTATTAGTGAAAACATAGATGACAAAGTCCCTTGTACAGTTTGAAACGCCAAGACAACAAAAAAAATCATAAATAAACTGGAACTGGTAGAAAATTTAAGAAAATGTTTTGTGCAAAACAAACAGTAGTCATCTAATACTATATCTAATCTAATCTAATACTATATATTAAAACCTGAAACCAAGTATTTCCTAGAATGACACTTGGCATTCATTAATTGGATAGCGCTAAGTAATTACATAATATGGAAATTATTAGCAAATTTATGGAAAAATAATATAATTTATGGTGATTATGGTGGGTAGCTAATTTATGGAAAATAATAGTGTTGTTAATTTATGGAAAAATAATATAATTTATGGTAAGCAAAAAAAATGGAAGAATTGTAGTGCATTACCATGTGATCACCACTAAACTACTATTTACTATATAGTGCATATTGAATTTTTTAGATAAAGTTGTTATACTCATTTAAAAATACACTGAATATAAAGAGTTAAAAAAATAAAAACACTTTTAATATACTTCTGAAGCTGGCCAACTTTTATTGGAATGATCAGTATTCTAAAACACACAAAAAAATCTACTACCAAAAAAAAAAAAAAAATAAAAAAATAAAAAAAAAATAGATTATAGGTTTTTCTTAATGTCTACCATATATATACCATGGGTGTATGTATATCTGAATTTACTTTTTTTTTTTTTTTTTTTTTTTGCACTTTAGTGATTATTTTCTGTACTTTTGTGGGTACATCATGTACCTTTGTGAAAATTTTCTTCACCTTTATTGAATTTTTGTAAGCATGACCAATTAATTAAATTATGGATTTTTAGTTTAAAGCTATAATCCATTTGTTTAAACACCATTTCAACTATTAAGAAACTCTAATACTATCTATAACTTTAACAAAAATTACACAAAATAACATTTAACGTACATTATATTATGAGGGAAATAGTACATCTTAATCTATATTAAGTTCACAACATGAAATTGGGTGTACCTATACTCGAGTGTCTACAAGAGCGTACTTCACATGTTTTTGAAGTTCTCTATCCTCCTCTTTAGATTATTACTAATCAAAAATAATTCTTACAAGATTTATAGCAAAATATTAGAATGGGATAAAGTTTCACGTAAACTAAGCTTAGTCGTAAGAGAACATCAATATTGTAAGCGTTTCGATTAGCTTCGACATTGACCTAATAGTTTCCTTCATTTAAGTATTTTTAGTTAGTTACCATTTCGTGCATCTCAGAACATCTCTTTAGCTATCTTTGTAAATTCTTCACTCTCCATTGACAACAATAAACATTATACACCACTCTCACAGTAGTGAAGTGAGAACCAATGTTTAATCTTATTTTGCAAGGTCTACACTACTACTGTAAGGGGAAATATAATGATACATTTACACGAGAAACTTTAAGTAACATATCATATCGTAACATATTTTTTCTTAAATTCCACTATAGAACTACACACATCTTTTAACAATATAGTTATGTATCTTATTATTACAATTAAGAATAATATTGACAGTTTTATATATGGATCGGAGGACGTGCATCCCATTTTGTTTGATAGTTACGGTTTAACCCCATTTTGTTCAATATTTTTTTTAAACAATACTTTGGAAAATCGTCCATACACGTGAGTGTCTATCAAATCATAAATTTAGTTTGTATGTAGGAAGTGGTTATATGCATGCTCTTTTTATTTATGTCCCTTAATTTAGTATATTATGAATCTAACACCATATCATTGTTTATTAATATCACCACACATTGTTGGTGTTTATCAAACATAGATATTAGTAATAAAAACAAGGTCAAATGTAGTTTTTTGTTGGGAAAAAATATATAAAACGTAGTACGTTATAAGAAAAAACATATATTAGGTAGTATCTATTTGTCCCCTTTTAAAAGGTATTTGATCGAATTCGCATGTTTGTGTTCATGGAATCCATAATGTTTGAATTTCGTGACCATAATACTCATTTGCTAAATTCTTAAGAAAAGTTTGCATTAAGAGTCAAATTATGAAGTTAGTATCTATCATTGCACCAATAAAGCATTTAAAGTGAAAACAATGTGAAATTAGAGTTTAGTACTTCGAAAAACAATATTGAAAACATGATTCACAAAAATGAAACGTCAAACATATACACAAACACGAAAACGTAAAAACCATGAAAAATAAGACCACAAGGGTACCGTGTGAATGTTCATAAGCCTTAATTTCATATAGTAATTTTGGAAAAAACTTTAACTTAGTTCTAATTTATTAGAAGGTGCTAATTTAAAATAATACAATTAAAGATGAATATTATATATTAGATTATATTATTTGTTTTTTTTTTTTCCATTATGTGTCTGAACGGCGAAAACCATATATGGTACATATTATACACAAACTTGAAAATGTGAAAATTAGGTGAAAATTAGAAAAACAAGGGTCTCATGTGAATGTTTCTAAGTAATAATATCTTTTTTTTTAAGAGGTTAAATAATAATCTTTAAGGTAGGGCTTTTGAAGTAAAGTATAGTCGCAATGACATTAAAGGGTGCTGATTTGAGAGTATAAGTTTTCAATTTTGTATAATGAGGTTCATTTATTGAAAATAATTGTCTACACAATTTAAATAAAATGCAAGTAATAGTTCCTATATAAGGGTCAAATATATATCGTTTGAACTCTATCATTATTAAGAGACCCGTGCAACGCACGGGCTTACATCTAGTATTATAACAAAGATGAACCGACAATTTTATATAATGAGTATAACAATATAGATATACAGCCCGGGCGCGAGCCGAACATGCAAACTAGTTTACAAATAAAGGCATACATGGTAGAACTAAAGGCCATGCAACCCCATACCTGGGTATGAAAGTGGAGCATTCATGGATTGTAAGTAAAGGTGATCTTCTGTTAGCTTGGACAAAATGAGATCAATGGCTTGCATCTGCTCCTCAAAAGAGCCTGTCAAGGTCACTATTCGGTCAGTCAGGCCAATAAAATTGTTGTCCTGAGGGGAAATCTTTATCCCAGCTCCAGACTCTTCGATGAAGGACCTGTTTCACCATACAAAAAAGCAGACTTTAGAACGTTAGAAGCTACAAGGCAATGACAAAGTAACAACTTGCAAGACCAGGTCAGCAATCCAGTGTTAAGTTACTAAAAACTGATACCATATCTAAACAAGATCCCAGGACAAAGATACCCACTACAAGATTGTAGTAATTGCACGTTCTATAAAGTCTATGCAACTCCTGCTTATCCTCAATAATCCCAGACCTAGAAGATTGAGTTGCTTCTTCCCTCTCGGTTGATATGTGGTCCTAAATGTAACTAGTTTTTTGTTTTCCTATGTAGCATAAATTATTATTGTCTAAGTTTCAGTCACACGGCAATGATCACTATTAAAGGTTCTTCCTAGCAAAATTATGAAATGGCTGCATATATTCAACACCCTGAAGCAAACAAATTGACCTTTACAACAGCATACAAATTCCCATAATCAAAACCTTCCTGCCTATCCGTAACAGCAATTCGACAAATTCAAAATTCCAAACCAAACTACTCAGCTGACAATTGATGATTCTACCCACAGCTGCAGGCCTGTAGCTAAATTTATCATAAAGCACACCAGAAGCTCAATACATTGGACACCATGCAACGAAATATAAAAGTTCAGCACAAACAGAGAAACTAATAGGTTAAGAGGATTGGGCGTACTTTATGGTCACTCCACTCTTGCCGATTATAGCACCACAGCAATTGTTCGGAACAATGAGTCTAACTTTTGATCTTTGGTCAATATCATCCCCATCTTCAGACTGAATCTGATGAAGGAGAGGCATATTAGTTCAGAAAGGTTCAGTGCCTTAGTTAAGCGACTTGATTTCTCAATGAGCATGAGATACCTAAATTTTATGGATGAAAGTATTGAAGGATACCTCGCTGAGAAGCTTGTTAAGAATAAGGTTCATTGCCTTGAGAACATCGTCAAGCTTTCCAGATAGCATAATGATTCTATCAGCTGTTCCTGGAAAGAACTCTTGATTGCGAGACAGCTGAATCCGCGCCCCAGAGTCTTTCTGGAAATCAGTAATTGTCGAGCCGCCTTTACCAATAACAGACCCAGCAGAAGCATTGGACACGAGGAACTTAAGGTAGGTAGGCTTCTCAATGTAATCTAAAAATAAAAGCAAATAGAGGTGTAAACAATTGTCTGTGCGTATAAGAGCTTATAATAGACGAGTATAAGAAAAACATATCGTGGAACTACGATAATAATTCAACAAAAACCTCCGTTACATAATGATTTGGGGTAGAACCTTTTGGATACGATAAACAAACGCAATATAGAAGAATAAACCAAAAAAAAAAAAAAAAAAACGTAGTTCATAAAGACTAGCTTAAAGAAAGAAAGTATCACAGTTAGAGATAAAGTATCATGTAATTAAGGTTAACTTTGCAACCTACAGATCGGACAACATCTGGTTTGGGTACTGAAAGTGGAAGAGCGACTGCCGGCTGGCTTAGGTCAAAGGGAGCACACTATTTTTTCAATTTGATGTATATTGCAGAAGAAGGGGAGCCTTGGCGCACCGGTAAAGGTGTTGCCGTGTGAACGATACGCCATGGGTTCAAAGCCTGGGAGCAGCCTCTTGTCAATTAAATTGACAAAGGAAGGCTTGCTCTCATTACACCCTTGTGGTGGGACCCTTCCCCGGACCGTCGCTTAGCGGGGACGCCAATGTGCACCGGGCTGCTCTTTGATGTATATTGCAGAACAGATAAATATTGAGAAAGTAGTCGGTCAAGCATGCACATCGTAAACTACGATCCATATATTAGCATATAATCAACCAAATACATCAGGGGAACCACAAGTTGACAAATTCTATAGCCTGCTCTAGAGTAACTTATTACGATAAAAACAAATAAAAGGTGTACTCGAGTCACATGAAAGCTCAGGAAACAGTAGAAAAACCAGATAACATGTTTCATTAACAAGTCAGACTGAATTACAGCGAAATATGCAAATTCTGTAAGAGCAGACGTACAAACAAGAACAACAAGTTGTAGTGGGTATATAAGAGAAGCAGAGAATACACAGTAGCATTTAACATAAGTTTACCAAATTAGTAGTCGACTTGCCTCAATAACAAGTTCTTGGCAAATTACCAAAGGTAGGCTAAGAGTTATTACTTATCAAGCAGTTAGTCATGTAGCTGTGACATCGCTCTATTTTTGTACTAGTTCATACAGTGCAACACCAATATACTCGTCCACTCGAGACATCTCACAATTACAGAACACATTGCTTTATAAATACTCTGTTACTAGTTCATATAATGCAACAAGATACTCTTCCACTCGAGAGGCACTTATCTACATTGGTTTTTTAAATACATGTATCCACATTGACCATCCATTTATAAAGACACGGCTTCTAGGCTCCATAATAAGCTCGTTCACAAAACCGCTCGGCTTCTTTTTCTTCCCTCCTAAGACTCAGTGTTAATGTAACCAATCTGTAACGAGTTTCCGGAATCGTTACCTAAAGTTTGCTACATTTAATAAGCTGAATAACCCAATTTAGAGGTCGAGACTAAAAATAAGCTTAGAATTATAAATAAATAAAAAAAAAAAAAAAAAAAACCTCATTGCCGACAATTTTACATCGAAAAGTCTCACAGTAACATGACAAAACATTAACATTGGATAAGTAAGAACCCTAATGATGAATAACTACACATCCAAAAAAAAAAAAAAATAACATTCACAATTATAACACAATAATAATCAAAGTAATTAATGGTAGAAATAATAAGCAATCGAAAAATATAAAAGATAAAAGAAATAAAAGCGTAAGGGTGAAGCGAACAGATAAGATAGATCCTTAGATTAAAAAAGGGGGGAAAACGGACCGGAATTGGGGTCGACAGATCGCTTTGGGGAAGAAATGTAGGTCTCTTCTGGGGACTCCATCGCGCTCTTCTTCTTCTTCCTTGTTGGTTACGAAACAATGAATGAATGGAGAATGTTAGCGCATTCCAATTTGTACAGCGCCGGAATATGCTCCACCCTGCTTTTTCTTCTTCTCCGCCTGTTTAATGGTGACGATAGGGCGGAGTATTAATGCGCCGCGTTAACTGAGACAGGAGGCGTATAGAAGAAGATATTACCGACGACCAGACTCCTATGAGGAAGGGGTTTTCGCCTTTTAGGGGGGGGGGGGGGTTGGGTGGTGGAGGGCAAACTCTCTACTTTCTCTCCCTTCTTCTATTGGGATACGACCTTTATTCTAATTATTATTTTATTTATTTATTTATTTTGGGAGCGATGAATATAAAGGGTAAGAGTCGTTTTAGAGTTATCGTAAATTCTCAAATCATGAGAACCATGACACTAAAGGGAAAAAAAAACGGATGTGGTATTTCGCTTGGTTAAGCTACCACCGTATAACTTTTTTTTTTTTTTGGAAAATAGTAGCATAACATAGATAAAGAGGAATAAAGTTATACGAATCACGTGGGTATAAACATCTAATTGAAAAAGGTGGGGTAATTTCGAAATAAAATGTTTGGTTAACATGTTGCAAGTTTGACAAATTCAATGGTGCCAATGACTAACTCACAATATTCTAAATCCAAATCTAAGAATGGTTTAGCAACTTAACATGATTCCTAATTTCAATTTCAAAAGGTGTTTTCTTATATAATCACATGTTCCGATTAAAAATGAAAGTAGCACCATCGTACCTACCATTTCTCATATGCATATATTTGTTTCAGTGTTATTACATGTAGCCGTAAATCGTACTTATAAGAAATGAGTAACTCAAGTTTTCTTTATATTTATATCCATTCGGGTGCTATTATATGTAACAATTCATATCCATGCTTGTTTTGGTGCTAGTGCTACTACATGTAATCGTAACTCAAGCCAAGCGAGTGGCAGTGTGGATCACACATGTTTTTCTATTCCACTTCGTGTACCCCTCTAATCACGTGCTAGCATTTTATAAATATTTTCAAAAAATATAATCTTTTAAAAATAAAATAATGAGATGTTAGCACGTGATTGAAGTGGAATACGAAAATAAAACAGGTGATCCCGACTGAGCGAGTGGTGTCGAAGATGTGAAAGGAAAGTCATTAGGCGTTGAAAACTGAAGACTCTCACCTCATCTCTATTCTCTCCCCGGTCCCAAAATCTGAACCTCAAGCAAAAAAAGAAAAAGAAAAAAAGAAAAAAAAGCAATGGCGAGCTTAGCACAGCATTCAACAGTACTGAAGATCAGAGCTTCTTCAACAAGTATCAGACGGAAACCGCAGAACGCCGGTCGAGTAAAGATGATGAGCTCCGACATCCCCAAAGCTCAGTTCGTCGCACGCCGCCGTGAGACCCTCCCTGTCACCGTCCAGCAGCACCGCCCTCTTCGTAACTCTCTCTTCTTACTCTAACTCTGTTGTTATTATTTTAATTGATTAAATTAGTAATTAAAACACAAAAGCGGAAGTGCAGTGGAGTACATGAAGTTGCCGGCGAGTCAGTACTCGGTGTTGGACGCGGAGAGGATAGAGAGGCTTGACGATGACACTTTCCGATGCTCCGTATACCGCTTCAAATTCTTCTCTTTCGAGGTTTGTCCCGTTCTTCTCGTTCGCGTAAACCCCCACCCTCTCGGCACCTGCATCAACCTCCTCTCCTGCCAATTGGAAGGCTCCCCAATCGTCGTTGCTCAGAATCAAAAGTTCCAAGGTATAATTAATTGAGTCCAATTGCGTCTGTCACAAGTTTTGTAATTTGTCCGATTTCGCCACAATTGAGTCGTCAATAATGCTCTTTCAGGTCTCGTCTTAGACATTGAATTAGGAATTTGATATGGGAATGATAAATGAATGAATGCAGCTTCTATGGTCAATCTTATCACTTGTGAGCCTGACGCTACTCTTACGACCCAACACCTTACTTCCGATGCTGTTATTGAGGTTTTTCTCGATCCTTTATCCCGTTCTTGTGTCCCACTACTCCGATTAAATTTTGAAAAAAATCTAATTTTCAGGTGACAATTGAAGTGCCTTTCCCATTTCGGGCTATTCCTCGTGAAATGATTGAATCAAGTGGGACTCGAGTGCTTGAACAGATACTTGGGATTATGCTTCCTCGTTTTATGCAACAGGTTTCTTAACCTATTCATCCATGTTGCTTTTCTTCATATTATTATTAAAATCTAGCATTCATAGTTTTGAGAATTGAGAACCTCTGAGTCTCATAAAATGATTTGTTTCATAGACTACCGGTTGGGTTGTTATTGCCTCCTCGGGATAAGTTAGGTTTGTACCATTGTACGCACTTTTGGAACCTATTTCCGGCCTTATGCCTTTGTACATGTAACAGCTTGAGGGGAAGGAAGGGGGTTTGGTTTTTTATACTCTATATGTAAGATGCAACAAAAATATGTTTTTCCATCTGCTAATAAGGTTAAGTAACTTACAATGGATTGTAAAATGTGAAAGGGCATTGGACTTAATCGTGTTGACTAGAAAGTGAGTGTGACTTGGTGAACCTCTTATCTGACAAGTGACAACACCTGAATAAGTTGGATATAAGTTTTTTTTTTTTTTTTTTTTTAAATGAAGTTGGATATAAGTTGCCTAATGGAGAGATCACGACCTTGTTTCATTGCCTCCACGGGCTCCGGTTTTTATTGACATTCTTTAATGGCCTCATTTCCCCTTTTCTTTTACCTTTTCTGAAAAACTTATCAGTTGTGGATTTAGCCACTAAGCTTTAGGGAATTCCATATTTGTGTCCAAAATCCTGGTCTTCTGATTTTTGAGGGATCAGAAGTTTCGTGCACTATTTGTTTTGGGCATGGATGGAAGGTGAGACACTTATGAGCCAATAGTTCGAGGGTTGTACCATTCTTAAGCTATATAAGGGGAGACAACACAACCAAAGTTTCATCCAAAAGGGGCAGTGATAAAACCTTGGTGGCTAATTTCTAATTTCCGGGTGGTGCCATGTAATGCTGTAAGGTGAAACTGATTGCTAGCTTAGACATTAGTGGTTTCAAGAAGTCACATGTCAGTGAAGCTCACTGAATCTTCGCCTTAGTTTAAGGAGGCGCGAGGCGCACCGAGGCGCTGGGGGGCCGTTGCGATGAGGCGCGAGGCGCAAGGCGAAGGCGCATGCCTCATGCACACGAGGCGCACTCATTTAGCGAATAAAATTATATTTTACGAAACCATATTTTGAAAAAAAAAAAAAAAAAAAAAAAAAAAACCTTTTTTTGGTATTTAAAGAGGGACAATGGGTAAATAAGTATAAACAAGGGATTAAGGGGCAAAGGGAAGTGTATAAATAAGGTTACAAGAGAAAGAAATTGAAAATTGTACACTTGTTCGCCTCGCGTGCCCCTCAAGGCCTGCGCCTGAAGCTTCTGAGGCGATTGCAGATGCGCCTCAGGCGCGCTTTTTTAAACTAAGATCTTCGCTGCGTGGCATGCTATAGAAGCTCCTATTTTCGAGGGCTTTGAAAATGCTGGATATAGGTCTCCGAGGGTGATTGGCCATTTGGCTCTATATTGTTGAGTCAGAATATAAGTGGCCACTACTACTAGTCTCCGTATCACACAGCCTTCGAGTACCTATTGGTACTACCATCACGCGGACAACTTAAAATAAGTCCAAGAGTTATGAGGCAATTGCAGTTCACCTAAATGGTTTATATTTAGAAGTTCAGAACAGTCATACCTTCCTATCTTGATCATGCTCATATTTGAGGTTACGTATTATTCAAGCCGTTTGAACCCTAGAACAAAATAGTTATCTAGGGAAGGAAGGGAGGGGGAATGGGGCGGGGGATGCTGCTGTTTCAATATTGTCATACATGGATTCAGGAAGTGTCTCTCCTTTGAGTTATAAAGTGCTTCGATGGCAATGACATCTGGTATGATTTTGATCAATAATATACGGAGTAGATATTATTATGCATTCATTTCCATAGCCACGACTTGTGATTTGTGAGGTTGTCAGTACTCAGTATATTATTTTGCCTGGCTTTCTTGCTTCTCTGGCTAACTATTGATTTCTGGTCTGCTCAGCTTGTTAAGGATTATGAAGCATGGGCTTCCGGCGACACCTCAAGGCAACCCCTTGGGACTGGGCAAATTTGAATTTCGGAGGTGACATCGTGACAGTTCAGTTCACAAATGAAAGTTTCTATCTCCATTTAGTTTCGTTAATCTCAAACGAAGGTATTATACATACTCCGTTGTGCTGTATTAAGTTCACCTTGCTTCAAGAACCCAGAGTTATTACCCATGCCGTGACATGAAAAGATCGATTTGTACATGCTGTGATCTAAATCGTGCCAAAAGATAAGGCTGATGGTGCAAGTTTGTAATTTCTACTGGAACTTGGGATGAGTATTTAATATCGCACATTAGAAAGTTCTCTCAAATTTTGGCAACAATATATTTTTGTCTTAGTAATACTACCAGTCTACCACCCCCAAAAGGCCAAATAGTACATATAGCAGGTAATAAACCAAAATGTTAGAGAAAATCTACGAGAATAAATCGTTTGTTTGATTCATTTTTGTATTCTCAGCAACACAATCTTTTACTAACAATCTACATATTTATTTATTTATGCTACTTTTAATGGATCCATCAAAACTATATAAGCGGCATTTTATTGAAGGAATTAACTCTCATGAACCACTACACATCCTAATCACCTCTCAAGACCATAGTAAATATGAAATTACTGGGGTGTCACAATCGGAAGAGAACAGTGGATGGGCTAATGTTCCTGTCGATCCAGAAGCAAAACCAAACGCGGTGAGAAATTACCCTCCTCGTTTTTTTTTAACGAACTTTTGAATTTGATTGCTAATGTGATTTGAATTGATAACATTTGTTATAGGCCGTGATTGTGACTGTAGATACTAACAGTAATTGGCTATATGATTATCAAAAATTACTGAAGACATTCTCCGGTATGGATATACGGAGCATCCCTTTATATTTCTTTTCTTTCCGATGAGAAGCTTGTAAATTAATTGGCCTGGGATTGATTTTGTTGCGTAGTTGTGGTCCGAGACGAAAGATGTGATGAGGATAAAATTGGAATGAGAATAAAAATGACTGGGATACTACAACCAAGTATGAAGGTCCAGGCCGAAAACACTTCAACATCAAGATTTCGTATAGACAAGTTTTACTATGTCAATCCGGGTAACGAAGTGCAGGACATTTTTGCCCCCCCTGACCCGACGCACCGAGATGGCTGTAAATGGTGTGACGCTAAGAAAGAAAAATGTTGCAATCCTAAGTATGCTTTTTTAAGGCATCCTTTTTATTCCGACGACAAAACCACCACTTATGTGACCTATCCTATGTCTTACTCTTACAATTACCAACCACAACCATTGTTGCTTCCACCACCATCACCTAGGTTCGGCGAGGACAATTCCCTTGCGCAAACCCGACAGCCCCCGCTGTTACTTCCACCTCCGCCACCACCCCAAAGCTACAATTCATCAGGGTGGCCGCGAGTCCAACCTTATTACTATAGAGATCAGGAGGAATATTCTGCTTGTAGCATCATGTGAATTTTTTTTACGATACTAGTACATTAATAGATTTAGTTCAACCGAGTATATTGGACATGATTCGAACTCAATGTCTTGTTTTTGTAATATTTGGTGCATCCTTTTCCAATTTGTTTTGGTAAAATTTGCAAATGAACAATATTGGGTTGACCACAAGTTTTTCAGTATTTTTTCTTTGATTTTGCCCAATTGAGTCTGTTACAAGTTTTTGAATTTGTTCAATTTCGCCCGATTGAGACGACGTGGATTAGGATTCAATTTCAAATGAAATGTATGAAATTTGGTAATGGGATCTTCTGAGAGTTCTAACATTGCCACATTAGACAATTCTCTTAAATTGCACAAATTAATGATGGGAGATCAAGAAATTCTCTTAAATTGCCAAAATTATAAGTGCTCGGCAAAATAAGCGCCCAAAAATCCTTAAGAAGACCATTTATTTATTTACTCCATATAATAGCAACACAATCTTTTTATTTTCAGAAACAAAATCATTTGCTCGTGGAATGATATCTTGTTACAATATATTGTACCCAAGATTAGGCATAATTTTATCTTAAAAAACAAACAAGATTAGGCATAATTACTAACAAATTCTCCCTCAAAATCCTTAATTGCTAACTTAATTTAAAAGTTACCATTATGCACATTAGGGCATTCGATCACTTCCTCCTAATGAGTATAAATACTTGCTCTTCAATCATACATTCCCAAATTCCCTTCAACCTAAAAAAAAAAAATGAAGTTGCTAGAGTTTGCTAAAAATCTATGTAACAGTCGAAAACAATATAGCTTTCATAAACAATGGAATAACATTCCTTTCGATCCGAATGAAGAGGCAAACTTGGTAAGTCGTTAATTTGTTTATTTGTTATTAGTGTTACGAGTATTTGTTTTGTGATGGTAAGTAATACAAGTATTTCATTGCATTGCATTGCAGGCCTTTAGAGTGAAAGTGAATTTGAAAAGTAAGACTTTGCAACAAGATCTTCAAGGACTATTCCAATTAATCGACTGTAAGTATGCAATTTGACATAAATGTTTGTTTGTTTTTAATTTTCAATGAAGTTACATTACGGTAACAATAATGAATTTTATGTGCGCTTTTGTGTAGTTCGTTGTAGAATGGAAATGACCATAGAAGGCGAGGTAGCGACCTATAATTTGCTGGTGAGTACACGAGCAGAGTATGTAGAACAAATATCTTATTACGCTTCAAATAGTACGGAAGTTACAGTATTATCCGAGATCGGAAAGGGGGTGAAAAGGACAGATGCGGAAGGTAAAAATTTGATAGTGTTGACGGATATCTTCACTGTTACAGAACCAACGCATGACGCGGCCTGTGAGTTTTGCGCGGCTAGGCTTAACAATTGTTGCAACCCTGATTTTCTTTATTTGAATTATCGTCCTTATTGCGACAAAAATGACAACCACCCCCCATTCCCTTTCTCTAATTATTTCCATCATCAACAACAACAACCGGCGTTTCTTCCACCACCACCGCCGCCGCCGCCATTCCAACTTGGCGACGGCTATAATTATAACAATTACGTCGGGGGGCAGCAAATTCAACAGCCGTTGCTACTTCCAGCGCCTCCACCACCACCTCAATCAGCAGGGCAAGGCGAACCTTATTACTATAGAAATCAGGAGGAATATTCTGCTTGTAGCATCATGTGAAAAATTCTACGTCAAGCACAAGATTATTACTTTCTATCATCAAGTAATATATATATATATATATATATAGGCGTGTACTAGTACTATCTTTTTGCAATACTAGTACATTTAACATTTATGTTATGTTTTAGCTCCATCATACCATTATCATTACCATTGTTGTAGTAGTATTATTGGACTTTGCTTTGGACCAATTCATTATTCATTATTTCTATGATTTGAATTTAATTTCTTATTTTTCACATTTTATTGCACAAATATAGAGACTTGTTGTTTAGCTAAGTTCCAACTTCTCCAAAACCGTCTCTAGAAGAGAAGTTCCAACAATTTTACACTTTCTCGGACATGCATTAATGGCAAACTTTAAGAGAGGTTAATTTTTTCGGAAAGTGCCAACAGTCCACTAAAACACCCTAATATGAATACTAGAACAGAGGAAAGTCTAGTAGAGACCTTAGCCATTTTTCCTTATTGTTACATTATTGCTGTAGGTTTGTTTAAGCAAGGTTGGTTCATTATTGTCTTATTTCCTTATTGTTAGTGTAGTTTTTTTTTTTTTTTACATTTTTCCATGTTATTATTGCAGTAGGTTTGTTAGGAAGATGGTTCATTGTCTTCTTGGCAAGGAAAATGGTTCATTGTTTTCCAAGGTCGTACTAGCTAGTATATAAGCAACACACCCTTATATTTATGTACAATCTTTATTGGACCATCAACTTCATTCAACTTTTTGAATGAATCGATTTGAAATTATGAAATTACTCGCGTATTTCAATCACGGGAAAGATAAATTACTCCAAGTATTTCAATCGGAGGAAAGAGATTAGATTGGCTAATGTTTCGGATTTAAAACCAAACACGGTGAGAAATTCTATTACTTTTTTTTTTTTTTTTTGAACACCCGAATTCGTTTGCCAATGTGATTTGCTTGATTTGATTTGTTATTATAGGTAACTAGTTTTTGTACCCGTGAAAATCACGGGCTGGATCCTAATTCATTTATCTGGCTTCTTTTTAGAAATTATAATTCAATTCAATTCCTTTTGTCGTATACCTATGGATGCTTATATCATTATCTTGTTTTTTTTTTTTTTCCTTATATGGTTCATCATTTTGTTTCCCACTCCAAGACTGCTTAGACTTTTCGACCTCTGATCTTAACCGTTCTCTTCGTTTTCATTTTCTTCCTTTTGCTCAAACCCATCCGTCATCCATCTAGGCCTTTTCCCTTATTTTGAAGTGTTGCTTGTCATGTTACACCACTGCAATCCATACCAAACAAACATGAAATAAAGAATTAAAGAGATGATCGAACAAATCAATAATACAAAAGCCTCATATTTTATCTCAACAACAAAAATGATGACCAATAACTATGTCCGATCTTCCTAAGGTTAGGAAATCGACAATAAAACTTTTATATGTAATAGATCAATCCTCTATGACCCTATTAGAATTCTCTTACTCATATTGCACACCAGCAAAATGACATATTATTTCCAGCTAGATGTCAAGTCCAGTTACGTGCGCATTAAGACCAACCAAGCGTTCATTTCTTTTTGCACATTGGGTCATGCATGGAAACAATTAAGGTGAGGTAATTAAGTACACTGTAGCGAAAAAAATGAATCAATAGGTTTATTAACCTGCTTCACTTGATCGTAAATATGTTCAACTGCATTTATAATAGCTATTATGTGCTCCGTTAGGCCCAAGATCAACCTACATTCAACCTCCAAACAGTAGAAACCAGGATATAATTAACATGAGAATCAAATGTTCAAAAATTCAGATCACACTCAAAACGGTAGGTGACCTACTTCATAATGGTCAAATAGGTTCTCGAAGCTGCGGAATAACGTCTTACCAAGAGCCAATTTTTTGGAGTAGTCTTCTTGTTTTGTAGCATTATTACTGCTAAAGAGATAAATTGAGGTGTAAAGAGTGTCATCCTACATCAAACATGTGACAACTAACATTACACCATAAATTAGAATTTAATCTCTAGAAATTGTGCTACTGCACACATTAGAACAAAATGTAACCAAAGTCAATTGCAAAGCAAAATAAACGACAACCACAATTATCATAAACCAACCCATCAAAGTATATATTGTGAAGGTTTTACGAATGAGCTTAGAGCAGGAGTGCGGGAACATCAAAGACACATTTTCGGAATCGCTCATAATTTGCAGCGTTTGTGTATATGAGGTTTTTTTTTTTTTAAATGAGTTTTAATGTATCATCAATAACCAATAGACGAGATTAAGAAATCTACAATCTAGTGAAAGCATTTAAATGTGTGAGGCACTTGAAAAATTATAAGCTTAGTTGGGGACTTGGGGACTTGGGGCCTTGTGGGTAAGACATTTTAGAGGAGTTCCACACCACTATGAAAATTGAAGTACCAGAATTATTCAAAGACATTTGCTCACTTGAGTTTCTCATTTGCATTATTTGAACATATATCGAGAATTGTTATAAATGTTACCAAATGAAATACGGAATTTTTTTATAAGAAATTCCATCATGGCGAAAGATGAATTGATGAATGTTGCTAGTCAATCAAAACCATCTGCCTATTTAATCAAATAAATAACTCTTTGTTGATGAATTGATGAATGATGCTAGTCAATCAATTTCCTCACAAAATTGTCGACTTACATGGACATGCATAATAATCGTAAACTCTCCCGATTGCAAACCAATACACTTTGTACTGCTAAAACTAAACATAAATCTTTTCTTCTTTTCTCGATCTTCCTTTGATGCTTTCCGCCTCCCTAAAAAATCAATATGTTGAAATGTAGTTTCAAAATCAGCCTAATTACATGATGAAAAATAAAAATATTAAAAAAAGGATAGTAAAAATTTGGCTTACATGGAATTGAGTGTCTTGTCGTTTTACATCCTCATTGTATAAATTGATAGCTTCTATTTAAACTTTTACTTCTTTATCTTCGTCTCAGGAAGGTTGCCTTCTTCTTAGAAATCTTCATAGGAGTATGAATATTGAATATTGAATATTGAATATTGAATAATATAGGTGTGAGAGTTACTTGAAGTGGGTGTGACTGTGTGAGGAGATGAAGATGAAATATTTGAGTGTTTAAATTGAAAATGGTAATTAAATGAGAATCAAAAACAATTAATAAATTGAGAAGAAGTTGATGAGGTGCATGTTGGATTTCCTGGCTTGATGACTTGATCATTGACTATTTGACCGCAAATTCTCTCCATTTTTTCTCTCTTTGATTGCCATGTGGAATTAGTTTTGCTTGCCTTTTAATAGTTCTATATAGATGATTGTAAAAATAGATACTAGCAATATTTATTGAGTGCTGATAAACCAATCGTTGTGATTGGGTGTACGGACCCAAACACAGGGGCAAAACTGTCCATTTTCCAGCCAAAGCCAAGCAACCCAGATTCGGCCACCGTGCGCAAGCCTTAACCCACGCGCACACCACCAAAACCCCACCCAACCCAGTGCCTAGCTCCAGCTACCCACCTTCCCACCTCCGGCGACCCACCTTCCCATCGGCGAGACCAAAATACACCCTGAGGAGAGTGGGTGTTTGAAGGGGTTTGATCAACCCTTACAGGGCGTGGTGCTCTAAAGTGGGCGAAAAAAGGATTTAGGGCCTCACTTCCCTGTGCCGCTACGCGTAGCGGCACAAGGAAGTGGGACCCTAAACCCTTTTTCCGTTGAGTGTGGGGCGGTATGGTGGTGGTAGGCTGGTGGTATAAATGGGGAGGAGAGAGAAGGGGGTAAATGAAGGGCAAATATTGTGAGTCACAAGATTTGGAAAAACAAAATGAATGGCCCAGATTTTGCCACCTATCCGTGATTGGCTCTATTTTGCCAATCACAGTGATTGGTTTAATGAAGCTCATATTTATTGGGTCAAAGATCTTCGCAAACTGATTAAAACATTCGAAGGTAAGGACTTACAAAATTTGATGAGTTTTATTTTTATTTGATCAATGAGGAGTTTAATTTTTATTTTGGATTGATTTCTTTGCGTATGTAGTGGTTACAACGAAGTTCGAAGCAAATGAAAAAGAAGAAACCGGGATGATGAAATTGATGGGGAATCTAAAACCAAATATGAGGGCCAAGGTCGAAATAACCTCAACACCACGATGTCGTGTTATCCAAATATACGATGTCAATCCGGGTGATGAAGTGAAAAGACATCTTCCAGAATGTCCGTGAACATTGCGACACTAGCACTTAAAATCATGTTTATTTGCCCTATATATGTTATATTTAGGGTGTTCTTAGAATCTTAGTACCCCTATTTGGTTTAGACTTGGAGATTTGGAGAATATTGCGTAAATCTTAGTTCAAGTCCCTTTTTTTTGTCCTATACTCAGATATACGGAGACTGTTGACAACATAGAGTATTGTCTTTTCAAGTTATATATTTCTTTATAAACCACATTGAATTGAATACTTATAATTTGGTTTTTGAAATATATTAGTTTTAAGCATGTGCGTTGCACGGTACACATATTATATCGTGTTTAATGACTCTTATACAAAAGTCCCACGTTAAACATTTTTCCTTAAAAAGTCAAATGTAGTGTTTAAATTTTGGTTGCTGAATAGTTTGAGAATAAATAGATATTGGGTCTGTACCCAACTGTACTGTTACTCTTGTGTATAAATTCTAGCTCCTAAAATCAAATTCACTTGTTTACGAAAAATCCCAGAGATTGGAGTGCAGTAAAAAAAAAAAAAAAAAAAAAAAAAAAAAAAAAAAAAAAAAAAAAAAAAAAATGAAAGGGGATTAATTTGAGAATTGGGAGACAGAAATTTTGAGTTTACCTTGCATATATTTAGTGGGATGAAATTCGGAATTATGTGCCGAGGGTGATGTTGTTCTTCCATTTTACTCATCTTCTTCCTGCTGGGGTTCCAAGTTGGGGTTGTTTGGACTAATGCATTTCTATCAAACATATGTATAAATGAAACTCATTTTAAATTAGATTTCAAAACAGATCTATCTAATGGGATATACGGAGTATGTTGTAATGTTTTGATATACAAAATGAAAGTTAGGACTAATAATGTTGGGCCACATTTAAATAACTTTTAAATTACAGTTTTGTAAACACTCTACCTAATAACTCTTATGAGAAACATTCATTTTTTGGACTCTCTCACTATATCTCTTATGTTGGACTCTCTGTAAACTTTTCATAAAAAAAAAAACTCTACTAAATGTATACGGTGTATGTAAATTGTTTTGCATATCGGAAAAATGTGTAAATGGATCTCAATTTGAGATACATTTCGAAACAAATCTAATGATATATGTTCTGAAGTTTTCTGTTATACATAACCAATGTTATAATTTATAATGTGGAAAATCTATTAGATAAGTTTATGAAAGACTCTCACGTAAATAAGGATTCTATATACGACTACTAATTGAGTTGTTAATAATAAACTACGGTATTTCTCATTTTTTAGACTCTCTGAGTATTTCTCTTTTGTTGGACACTCTGTAGGCTCTTCAAAAAATCTCTCTTTCATATATATATACTAGTTTTAAGCCCGTGCGTTGCACGGTACACATATTATATCGTGTTTAATGACTCTTATGCAAAAGTCCCACGTTAAACATTTTTCCTTAAAAAGCCAAATTTAGTGTTTAAATTTTGGTTGCTGTGTAGTTTGAGAATAAACACAATCTCATTTTTTGCAATTTTCGTTCGATGCCTGATGACTAATGCATTTCTATCAAACATATGTATAAATGAAACTCATTTTAAATTAGATTTCAAAACAGATCTAATGGGATATACGGAGTATGATGTAATTTTTTGATACACAAAATGAAAGTTAGGACTAATAATGTTGGACCACATTTAAATAACTTTCAAATTACAGTTTTATAAAGACTATACCTAATAATTCTTGTGAGAAACATTCATTTTTTGGACTCTCTCACTATATCTCTTATGTTGGTCTCTCTTTAAACTTTTCATAAAAAAAAAAAAAAAAAACTCTACTAAATGTGTACGGTGTATGTAAATTGTTTTGCATATCGGAAAAATGTGTAAATGGATCTTAATTTGAGATACATTTTGAAATAAATCTAATGATATATGTTCTGAAGTTTTCTGTTACACATAACCAATGTTATAATTTATTATGTGGAAAATCTATTAGATAAGTTTATGAAAGACTCTCACGTAAATAAGGATTCTATATACAACTACTAATTGAGTTGTTAATAATAAACTACGGTATTTCCCATTTTTTGGACTCTCTCAGTATTTCTCTTTTGTTGGACACTCTGTAGGCTCTTCAAAAATCTCTCTTTTGTGCGTTGCACGGACTTTAGGTTTAAACTCTAATTTAATATTTTAATTTACCCTTTAAAAAAAATTATTTACTATTTGATCTCTTTGACAAAAAAAATTTATTGGTATATATATACTTGTTAAAGTCAAATACAATTTGTAACAATGAATATTATAAAAAAATTTATATCAGATTACTTATGTGGTTTGTTCAACTCTTAACTTATTGAAGAACAATTTGCATTACATATTTGATTTGGATTGTTTGTTAATTCATGAGAGTGTTTCTAAAGTTTACATATCAGATTTTGAAAAAAAAAGTATATACTTTCCCAAAGGAATCCTAAGTACGTACAAAAGAATTAGTAGGGGTCTTAAATTTTATGATTATGATCTCTCTTAGTAGCATATGTTTTATTTGTTGTAGGACTTGTTTGTATCTAGATATAATAAAGTTTAGGATATTAGCCATTAGATCTACTAATAGAAGTAGTAGTATACATGAATAAACTACTCCTAGGGTAGGATTGTTTTATATTAATTTCTTTTGATTATAGGAACACTAATTGAAATAGTTACTGCTGACCATAAATCGAGAAAAAGGGTTCGATCCCAATAGACCTATCTTAGTTCTTGTGGGCTGCTAATTAATCAGCTAGTGCATATGATAGCTCTAGTTAACTTTTGTTTTTTTACTAAAATTTGTAGCAACACCAAAGCTATAAATTAGCTATCCTAAACCAATGCTTTACAAACTATATATTTTTGGTTCTCAAATATTATCATATATCGACATATACAGGCAAAATTGGCTTGTGCATGTAGGAGTTGTGGGATCAAAGCTTATATCAACGACAAAACTAATGTATATCAAATCTAATATATATTAGGTAATTTGGGAAATGGTAATTAGTATTTCGCAACCAAAATAATGATGATAAAAAAGGAAACTTTTTTACTATGCTAAGCAACAAATGAAATCATTAAGCACATTTTAGACACGTACGTAGAAAGTTTGGGAGCAAACACATTATATAATAGAGAATTAGGCAAGAATACTATCCTACTACAAAAACATAATATACCATAGAACAATAGGTTAGAATATTTATCTTACTACAAAAAAACCACAACAACTACTACAGGAGTACTATTGATACTACTTCAACTAAAAATCTTATTATTACTATAACGGGTGACCGACTAACTATAATTCAAGTTCATACATAAAAATTTGATTAAAATGCTATGCCCTTTTACTATTGAAGCTAGTGACGATATTGATATTGATGCTAGTGACTATGATGAATGCGCTAACTACGAATATGATGCCGAAAATTGACCATTAGCTAAATACCACTACTATTACTATTCTCCAATTATCTATTATCTAATGCAAATAATTTTTTGTTTTGGACAACTACTACTAATTATACTCCTACTCCTACTATACTACTACTAATATACTACTACCACTACCACTACTACTACGAATACTACTACTACTGATATACTACTACTACTACTACTAATATACTACTACCACTACTACTACGACTACGACTACTACTACAATAATAGTAAAGCACAAAAAAACAACATAAAAAAAATACAAAATAAAACAATAATATTTATTTAAACAATTTTAACTTTACCTAAATTTCTACAATCCTATAATTGTTGGATTCTATCTATGAGCTCCAAAACCTCAACTTTCGACGTAGGCCCCTGAAAAATATCTCCTTTATTATTATGTATGTATTGATTAGATTCCCGTACACATATAACAATACATCGTCGTGTCATCTAATATTATCATGAGACAATCTCTCCCACGACGAGTAAACAAAATCACAAAATAAACAAAGGCGCTACACTCAAATTCTCTCATCCCCCACTTTAATTTTTTCCTCTTACATCCTTATTAAGTTTATCAGTAGGTCTTGTGGGAGAATCATGTTATTTACATCGTGACCCCGTTTATGTAGGTGACTGTTATACTACTTTTGGTAATCGTTTTAGTAAAAACCTTGACACGCTAATTTTATATGATGAGATTGTCCAAAATTATAGATAATGAGACCGTCTTTTATGAGAACTAGTGTAATTTTGGAAGTGTGGGAGAGATTAGATCACCGCACACAAAGTCACCACTCACCCTTGACCTTCCTCGCCAACATATTTCTTTATTTATTAATTAATTATTTCTTTTACTCCGTACATTCATCATTGATTCAATTTTAATAATTTTTCCCCCAAAATTAAATTCCTCTCTTTTGTTTTATCCATCCTTTTTTTTTTTTCTTCTTCCAAATTTGCCATTTACCAACAACAACCCCCCTTCTTTTTCTTCTTTCTTTATTTGTGAAATTCCAATCTCAATTTCAATATTTCCAATTTTCCCCAGGGTTGAGTAAAAGGTACGCATCATTTCCCAGTATTTTGTTTCACCCTAAATCTTATAATTTAGGGGCCGCAAATACCCTAATACTACAAGAAATGGCATTTTCTGTATTTTTAATTGATTCTCGTGTGATGATTAGGTCAATTTATATATTTATAACTTGTTTCCGCCCCAAATGAGGAGGAACCACTACAATTTGTTATTTAATTTCCAAATTTGGGGTTTCGCTCTACAATTGCATCTGTATAGATTGTATTGGATTCGATTGTTTTGTTATTTTAATAATAATAAAGAAGCGTGAATTTGAATTTTCCGGCGAATTGTGTTGGTTTGGATTGGTTGGTTGGTTGGTTGAGATGAGGGATGTCCACCAGAAACATTTTCCGGCGAGTCGGGCCGAGTTGGATGACTGTATGTCGTACGACGCCTCGTGCAGCTCCGCCCGTACCACCGCCGAGGACGACGAGGATCAGCTCGTTCGAAGGCGGCGGAGGTCTGATCTTGAGGGAGATGATCTTGCTGAGTCATCGGCTGCTAGGCGGCGCCACTCGAGGATTCTCAGCCGTTGGGCAGCCCAGGAGATGATTACTACTATAGAAAGGCGAAATAGGGAGTCGGAGTTGATGGCACTTGCCGGATTGCATCCTGTTTCGATGCTCGATTATTCGTTTTTAAGGGACTCCCCACCGTCCCCTACTTCCCGGAGCCAACGGGATGAGCCCCCCACCCCACGCCCTACCTCGTCTATTTTGCAAATGTGGAGGGAATTGGAGGACCACCACTTGGTTAATCGTAGTGGTGACACTAACACTGATGTTTCTTCTGTGAGGGGGAATGAGAGTCGAGTTATTGGGGAGGATGTAAGCGAGAATGAGCGTGGTTTTGAGGGTTATGATGATGCTAGGTCGAGTAGGGAGCCGTCTCCTGATCTTGGTCAAGTGGAGAGGGAGAGGGTTAGGCAAATTGTGCGTGCTTGGATGGAGAGTGGGATCAACGACCGCTCATCTAATGCTACCACGACTGCTACTAGTCCTAGGGGAGAATGGCTTGGTGAGACGGAAAGGGAAAGGGTGAGGCTTGTTAGGGAGTGGGTTCAAATGGCCAGTCAGCAAAGACCACGAGGAGGGCGCAGGGAAGAGCAAGTTCCAACCCCTGCCTCTCAGCCTGATGAGCAGCCCCATGATCCACCACCTGTTGCTGATCATCAGGAGTTACAGCCAGAGCATATGCGCAGAGATATGCTGAGGCTGCGTGGAAGACAAGCTCTTATCGACCTGTTGTTGAGGATAGAACGCGAAAGACAGAGGGAGCTTCAAGGTTTAATGGAGCATCGCGCAGTTTCTCATTTTGCCCATCGTAACCGTATTCAGGTCACTTGCCCACCTTCTTTATCCTTCACTGTTTCATATGCATGCATTCAGTCTTGTTCCTTCTATTCGTAGCCATATGGACTGTTTCATGGGTTGAGGATCAAAGTTTTTTTTTTTTTTAAATAATGGTATGAAAGCCTAGGTTGATCCATTAGTATAAGACCCACCTAACTCATTCTTTTGGATAAGCAAAGTAAGAAAGTCAGAAGGTTTCTCAAACCAACGGGTAAGAGAAGGGCACATATGCCCCAAGTTGGCCATAAAGTCGGCGACTTTATCGGCCTCACGAAACCAATGAGTAACCTCTAGTATGTGAAAAAAAAAAGGATAAGAAGTTTTAAGTAATAAGCTGGACCTGTTATATTGCTCGTATAGTCTGTTGGATCTCTCGTTGACTGTATGTAGGTTCAGTATTTATACCTAAGACTCTTAGAGTTTGCTTCGAATAGTAGAATGTTTCTGATAGTGATAGTGCTGAGTGATGGTATAGTTGATATCCCAGTCATTTTTGTCTCAGGACCTTATAGATATTTGTCTTTCTTTTTTCAGTCTTTACTTAGAGGTCGATTTTTGAGAAATGAAGGAACAGGTGAGGAAGAAAGGACGACTTCGGTGCCAGCGAGTGAACTACTTCAGTTGAGACAAAGACACTCTGTTTCTGGTTTAAGGTGTGCTGATAAGTTAATTGTAGTGTACTATGTTTTATTATTTGTGTCATAATTGTTATCCTGGCAGAATTCATTTTAACAGCTGTCTTTTAAATGCAACCTTTAAATGATATTAATGCTAAGCATTCTGATGAATCACTGTTTCAAGAATGATTTGCAGTTTTATTTTGAGCCACTTCTTTTTTGTTATAAAACATTACAAGTTCTTTTAGTTCCATTGCTTTATGATACTGCCTTTGTATGGTTTCTTTAGATTCTAATCATTTTTGCATCAAACAAAAAGAAATAATGAACATTTCTGATGGTTTTCGTGTACTGAGTAACGGATTCAATGTTACCATTCTAAAAACTTTTTGGACTATACGTTGTAGTGTTATTGTGAGTATCTTTGGAGGTGCTGTGCTGACTCCAAGCATTCTCTGAGGTGCATATACTGTAATCCCAATATTTCCTTTTCTGGTATTCCATTTCATTACTAGCTTTACTTTCTTTTGTCGTTGCAATTACAGCATCAATTATACCCGTTTGGATTTGAATTTGTTACTTCCATAGTGAGATTCATTTTTTTTTTTTTACCTATCAAAGTGTTTACTAGTTTATGACTTTCGCTAATATCTGTTTTAAAGTGATTTAATGGTGATCTTAAAGCATTTATAGTATTTAGCCCTCTATCTCTTCACTCCTGAAATCACGGATAAGATTGTGTGGTCAATGACAATTTTGTGTTGAACATTAGGGAAGGTTTTCGCTCTGGGCTTGAAATTGTACGTGATCAAGTGAGCAGCAACTCTGACACCTCATACAGTGATGCGGGCGAAGATGAGGCCCGACATGGCACCTCATTGGAGGTCCAAATTCAGAACTCTGTTCAGCATCAACCTAGGATTGAAGTTAACAGATTCATTGAGATGCCAGGAAATAACATAACTATGCTGGCTGAAGCTTCTGCTGATATGACTGGGTCAGATAATTTTATACAAAGGGTAGACTGGCAAGAACAAGTTACAGGAGATGAACAGATGAACCTGCCACAGTCAGCATATCCAGAACTTAATCGATTGAGGGAAAGTCAAAGGGAAAATATCAGTGATGTCCGGCCTGGGACATCTGGGAATCATTGGCAGCGGATGGCTGATGGAAATGATGGTCTAGCCGAGAGAAATGTACCTGGTCTACATGGTTGGGATGATGGTGGTTATCGCGCAACACTAGGGAATTGGTCTGAAGGGCCTTCTGTCCCTCCAAGACTTCATGGTGGCATTCCTTCCAGACGAATAAACAGATTTCACCCACCTGATGATGATAATGTGTACAGCATGGAGCTTCGCGAACTTCTTAGCAGGTACCCTAACCCTCTGATTAGGATTTCGGTGTAATTCTTATCGCCTACGGTCAATTGTGATGGACGCTTTTGTTTAACGCCACCTATATATTGATCTAGGAGGAGCGTTTCAACTCTTCTTCGTAGTGGCTTTCGCGAAAGTTTGGACCAATTGATACAGTCTTATGTGCAAAGACAAGATCGTGACCCCATAGATTGGGACCTTCACAGAAACTTACCCGATTCTGCTGCATCAACATCTAACCAAGAATCTCAAAGATTGGATCCTAATATCGGCGATACTGTCACAAGACCTTCACTTGCCATTCCATCTCCACCAGCGCCCCCGCCTCAACCCGTGTGGCAGCAGAATCTTCATCATAGTAATTGGTCACGCCATGGGATGCATCGCTCGGAACTGGTAAGCCATATTTCATCTGTACAAATTTGGTTCCAAAAACCTTATTATATTGAATGATCATCTTACCCCCACAGACTCAATACTTCTCCCCATTATCAAAGGAAAGAAAGGCTTCAAAAAATTGTGAACAAAGTGTGTCTCACATGTGTGATAATGTCTAGGTATCGACAAAGTAACACAAGAAAAAATTATATGTCTAGTATTGGATATCCTGTTATCATAGTCCAACACTCAAACATTGCTAGCGTGTTGATCTTTGTCAGGAATGGGAGATGATGAATGATCTCCGAGCAGATGTTACAAGACTTCAGCAAGGCATGAACCACATGCAGAGGATGTTGGAAGCCTGCATGGACATGCAACTGGAGTTGCAGCGGTCAGTTCGGCAAGAGGTTTCCGCAGCTCTTAATCGCTCTGCTGGTGGACAAGGTTACTCTCCATTTATGCACATACTATTTTACTGTATGCTCCCCCCCCCCCCCCCCCCCCCCCCCCCTTTTCTGCCTGCCTGTAAAAGATATGGAACTTTAACTGGAGAAGGGTTTATAGTGGAAGGGGAAGGTGAGCTGGTTGAGAATGGTATGAAGAAAACTCTACTCTGTTATTTGAGTTATAGGTGCTTCCCAGCCCCTTCACTGTATAAAAATTAAAAATAAAAAATTATGAAAAAGAAGCAGATTAAAGGACAAGAAAGACTATTTGGGTTGGGGGTGGGTTGATGAGAAAATCTCTGATTTCTGATTATAGAGTTTTGGGTGCCTTTGTCCACCCCTCCCCTACTCCTGGATTATTGGTGAGCTGCCATGTCGTCCGAAATGGAACTATTATTTTTGGTATTGCTGATGGCTGAATATTGCAAGTGTAATCTGGGTGCAGGTGCTGAGACTTCAGAGGATGGATCCAGATGGGGGCAAGTGAGTAAAGGAACATGCTGTGTTTGCTGTGACAACCATATTGATTCTTTGCTGTACAGGTAAAGATGGTGTTTTTTTTTTTTTTTTTGAAAGTTTATGCACCTGCTGTTTAAGCCATACGGAGTATAGTTTGAATATACCGTTTGTGAAGAGACAATTCACAGTCCTTGCATAAGCTGATTGCCCGGTTTTTGTTGCCTGTAAACCTGGCAGGTGCGGCCACATGTGTACTTGTTTGAAATGTGCAAATGAGTTGGTTCGTGGAGGAGGCAAATGCCCGTTGTGCAGGGCACCAATTGTTGAGGTCATCCGAGCTTATTCAATTCTGTAAATAATAAAGAAGAATATAGCTGGACGGGGGCGTTAGCAAGGAAATACAGGAAAGGGCTGTTCAAGTGAAGGTGGAATGAGCGTTGAGTTTTAAAGGTGCCCATTCTTAGAGCTTCACCAGCTGTATAGGAGCTTTCTCTGATTATATGTTGAGCAAGCTATGCAGTCTATTATTTGGATGACATGGGCATCTACTTGATTATGTATATTGGCCTTCAATAAAATGTCTCCATTCTTTCCTTGAGCCTTTTTTTTTTGCCATTCTTTCCTACTCCACTGCCGACCATTTACACCGTAATTCACTCAAGTGTAACGTACTCTATAGACTTGCATTTCAGTCTACAAGCTGACCAATATTTGATCGAGAAGAGTAGACTTGCATTTCCGCAATATTTCATGTTTTCGATAAATAAATTGCATAGATAGATTCTAAAGCACTTAATTGTTCTGCCCTAAAAAAGGTATTTAATTTTACAATTTGACGAGAGATTAGGTTCATTTGACTCGGTTAAAACGAGTGTCATTGTTGCTGCTGGACATCTAGTTCATCAACACCACAGTTTGACGTTACCAGCTAAGCTAGCTTACTAACATCATGAATGACCATGGATGTCCTAAGATGATTTTTGAACGACTCATTTGACCAAATGTCAAGGCAATATAATTGATTGATACACTTTCTGCAATCTGCAGTGAAAAGGAGTGTAAAAGGTGATCAGGGGAGTGTAAAATAAGACACAACCCCAAAGAGGCACCTGAAGCATATTTCATGCATTACTCTGTCATCTCATTACTATTTACAAGCCTCGTTGGTATATTTCTTGGGGAGAAACACCTTTATCTCAAACAAAAATTACGGTCTTTCCCGGTCAAAATTCGGAAAGCCCTTAGAGCTAAAAGAGTTCTCCCCAGCTCTGCGTCAAATACACGAAGGAATTGATTGAGAAAGAGTGAGGGGCAGATAACGTACTAGACGAAGATCCTACCCACGTCATCTCGAGAACCAGCTCTTTTTAGTATTTGTCGACTTGAGTTTCAGTACAAGCTCCTCACGCTGAGCTTCTACCTCAGCATACTTCAGACTCATTTGGAAATATCTCTCTCGGAGGTCTCTCAGCTCTAGTTCAAGGGACGATATATTGCTTCCGTGAATTTTTAAATCTGTTCTGCTGTCATCCCCTGATCTTGTAAGCGCATCAGAGCAGCTCTGCTCTTCAGCCAAGAACCTGGAGAAAATGATATCCACCATGAGAACTCAGATGCATGAATGGGTCAAGTAGTGAAACTCGCAATTGCACATGCGATTTCAGGAAAAAAGCAGCCGCCCAAGCCATTCAGACGAAAAGTTTCACTCCTACCAGTCTACCCCAAGCGTACAGTAAGCACAAAGCTCAATGTGATACAGTCAACAAGTCATGACCCTCGAAAAGACAGTCTCACACAACTTCCTATGCTTACTGTATCTGAGTTAGATCTCATCTGCATACCTTTTAAGCTGGGCTTTGTACATATCATTTGCCTCCAATGCTTCAGCAAGTTCATTTTCAAGGCACTGAATTTTCGAGAAACTATCATTGCTCTCAGAACCAGTTATCTGCAGTAAATACACACAAACGCTTATTGACACAGTGTGACAGCTTTACAAGAAAAAAAAATGAAGCTTATTGAGGAAATAATATACAGCATCACTCTGGTATGAACTGATCTCTCTACTTTTCCGTTCCTTGAATTGTCAAAGGCCACAACAATTAGTTCTTATATCACCAACACCTCCTCGTGAGTGCGGGGAATCACCTGTAGTGCATTGACTACTTAACTAGCCCCTATGGTTGCCAGGTTTCTATGTTCACTGATAATAATCAAAGGGTTTAGGAACTTGCAGACAAGGGCAATTGACAAGTACTAGAAAAGATTTGAAGTATCTTACTTTGGTTTGCGGTAGCTATGTGAAAAACTTTCAAATGCAACATAAAGAGGCTTCTTCGAGAAGTAAACGACAAAAGTGTTTGCTTATAAAATGCAACTAATAAATAGGGTTTCTCAGAATTATGACATAAGATTTGCCTAAGTTCTCCAAACTGTGTCAGGAAATAGCAAATTCAAAGAACTTCTATAAGAAAGCTCAAATTCTGAGAAGTAATATCACATACCTTTATTTGCTGTTCTTCATATGGAGTAGACGATACCACAGTGACAGCTTCGTCATTAAGGTCAGAAAGATCGGCAGACTTTGCATGACCCTGTGTTGTTTGATTCTTCTGCTTCAGCTGTTCCTCAAGGGCATGAATTCTTTTCAGATACCCTTCTTGGTCTTGTTCAAGGTGTTTTATCTTCCTCTGGAGTTCACTGTTTGCCCTCCTAATCCGGCTAAGCTCAAATTTCAACTCAGCATCCTGCGCACACAGTGCTTCTCTTGCAGCAAGATCACCTTCTAACCGCAGAACTTTCTCTTGGAGGGCTATTTCACTACGCTGACAGTCCTCTAACTCCAAAAGAGACTTCTCCATGTTAGCGATTTTTTGAACGAGAAAATCCTTTTCGGTTTTCAATTCTTCATAGTCTCCACGTACCACTTCTAAAGAAGCCTTCATCTTCTCATTCTCAAATTTGGCATCGGTTAGAGAAACCTTCATAGCCAAGAGTTCATCTTGCAGCAGCGTTGCTCTCTGCACATGTTCCTTAAGAGTTGAAATTTCCTTAGCTAATTGCTGTCGTTCATACTCGGATGCTTTAAGGTTGATCTCATGTCTACTGATGATGCTTTTACATTTTTCATCATTACTTTTTGCAATTTCCAGTTGTACTGATAATTTATCACACTCAGACAAAACAACTTCTTCATTTTTCCTTGAAGCAGCGAGCTCTCTAGTGAGCTCTAGCATTTTAGCTTCAGATTCCGATGCTAGAGTACTCAATTTGTTCTGGCAAAGTGCATATTTTCCTTGCAGTTCTTGAAGAGCAGCTTCAAGCTTATCTTTATCAGCACGTAGAACAGAAAATTCAAGGATGGAATCAGAATTCTCCTTTTCATCAGGTGCTACAGAAATTTGGTCGATGAGGTGAGCAAGTTCTCTCTGGAGATTTTCAACTTCAACAACTTTCTGGGAGTACATATCTTCTAGAGAGATATGCTCAAGCATAAGTTTCTCTCTGTGTTCTTTATCTTCATTAATAAGAGATTCAAGCTCAGAGTTGAGGCCCTTCTCCTTCAAGGAAACTTCCTCCAATATATTAGAGAAATCAGACTCTAAAGCTTCAATTTTTAGTGAGCATTCAGAGAATCTCACTTTGGAGTCCCTAAGTTGAGACTCCAGAACTGTACAGCGTGTATGCATTTCCACATTTTGTCGTTTCAGCTCATCATTAGACTTTTGAAGTGAATTACACTCATCGATGAGATTTTCTGTTGTTGATTGCAACTTTGGATTGGCTTTCTTTAAATACTCACATTCCTCTTGAGCTTCCAGCCACCGGGTTCTCATGTCTTCTAATCTCTGTTTCAGATCAACTTTTTGTGCCTCAATCTCGCTCTCCAATCTTTTTATCTCATCGCGAAGGTTGATGGACTGGGCTTCTGAATGCCGCAACTCTAGAGAACATGTCTCCTTCTCATTTGTCAGGTATCGTAACTGAGCTTCAAGAGCCGATATTCTTTCTGACAACTGCATGTTCTCATTTTCTAACTCAGATAGTTGTTGTTCTACATCTTGCTTTCCTCTTTCCAATTCTGATGACAACCTTTGGAGTACCTTGCTAGCAGATACATGTGACTCCACGTTGCTGGATAGATCAACAATCTCTTTTTTTAATTCTGAGACATTTTCAAGAGAGATGGCCTTCTCTTTTTCCAGGCTCTCAATAGTCTCCTCTAACAAATGACTTTCATTAAGAGCAGTTGCTAACTGATCTTCAAGGGTAAATATTTTTTTCTGAAGACCTTCAATCTCATGGTCCTTCTGGAAGTTGTCTGACTTTAGTGCTTCAATCTCTGAAGCACTCAAAGTGGACTTTGTTTGATCAGAGTGGACGACAGTGCCAGATTCCCCAGGCCCCAGATTCTGTTGTTCCTCTGCGTCATCTTTTATACCTTGAAAAGATCTGGGCACCTATTACCCCTCCAAAAAAAAGAAATCTTATATTCAATAAACAGTCCAAAGTCACATTAAGATATTCTTCTCAAGTGGTTATTAAGATATCAACTATAGTTATGAAATAAACATAATTATAGGAGGGCATTGAAGTCAAAAGAATTTCGCACCTTCTTGTTGCCTTAAGAAAGTGGCCTAGAAAATAAGAATATCTAAGAATAAACAACATAAGATGATCGAAGAGTAAGGCACACAACTTACTTCTGCTACAGCCAAATGTAGGTCTCCAGTCCCAGAACCAAATCCTTCACATTTCTGTAACTGCTGCTGCAGTGCCTGAATCTCGACTTGCTGATTTTTCACCTGAACATGAAACTTTTGAAGCTCGTTTTCAAGATGAACCGATTTTTCCTTGGTTGTCTCCAACTGAATCTCCAGCTCATTACATTTGTTCTCGAGATCTGGACACTGAACCCGTATTTCCGCTGAAGTAGCAGCTTCTTCAATCAGGGCTTCTTTCATCCTCAGTTCTTGCTCAAGGTCTTGTAGCTGGATTCTTAGAGAGTTTATCTCAGACCCACATGAGCAGGCATAATTGCCATCAGGAACGGCACCAGATAAACTGACCAAAGCATCAGGCAAAGATGTATCCTTCCTTGGTTCCGGGGAATCTGATTCTTTGAGCTTTAAGATAAGTTCTAAGTTTTCTTCAGTCAGCTCATTGCAGTCCTTCTCAAGATCTTCCACCTTTCTCCTAAGAATATCAATCTCTTTAACCATATATGTCTCATTGCCCATTGCAACTTCTGATTCTTTGTTCTGGCAGTTTTTAACAGCTTCAGCTAGTTTTTCTTCTAAGTTCATTATATCTTCCTCTTTCCCAGCTACTTTAAGCGACCAAGTAGATTCAGAATCCAACAAAGCTTGTGCCTTCAAATCCTGTAATCTCTCTATCTCATTGTCCTTTTCTTCCACCGTCTGCTCAAGGAGCCGTATGGCACTTTCAAGTTCCTCTTGTGTTTCCTGAAGCTGTTGTAACTGGAGTTTAATGCTCTCAATGCCAGAAGGTATCTGTTCATCAGGATCTTGCGTTGGCTGCACAACTTTACTAACAAGGTTCGTACTTTCTTCCAACTTCAGCTTCTGAGAAGAAAGGTTCTCTATTTCCAATTTCTGAGTTTCTACAATCCCTTCAAGCTCCTGTAGTATGGACAAAAGCTCAATATTTGATTCTTGTGTTTTCTCTAGCTGTTCGGTCAAGTTTGCATTTGATTCTTTGAGATACTGAATTTCTTCCTCCATTTCCTTCTGTATTTCATCCATATCCTTAGCTAGATTCTTCATATGTTCTGTTGCCTCTTGTTTTTTTGCTGACTTCTCCAGCAAACCATTTAAATGCTCAATTTCCTGCTTGAAGCCATGACATTCTTGCTGTGATGCAGAAAGCTCCATGCTAAGAGTTTTCTGATTCCTTGACTGCTCAGACACTTCATTCTTCAGGAGATCGACATCAACCGTTAATTTCTTAGAATTTCGTTCCCACATCCTGGCCTCGGCTCTTAGCTCCTCGATTGTAACTTCAGCGGCTTCAAGAAGTTCCTTAGAAGAGCCAGTATCTGAGAGCGGTGATGACGCAACAGCAATAGAGTTCTGTTCTTTTTTATTTGCATAAGGGCTCAATGACTCTGGAACTCTTGAATGAAAAGAAGAATTAACAGATTGGTTACCATCATTCACTGCACGGAAGCTAGAAGATGGTCCACTTGTTTGTGAATCAGTCGAATTCTGTCTTCCAATATTCACAGCCCCGACGAAGTTATCTTGAGAAGAAGTGGTGTCTTTCACTGAAGAAGTTTCCAACGAATCAGTACTATGTCTGGACTCCGATGCAGACAAACTAGGATCCTGTTTTACATGTGCAGAAAGAAGAAAAGAAATTTCAGCGCAAGAAACCTTTTTTATGTTAGATACTTTCAGCACAACCAATTAAAAAAATTCACGAGGTTACAGTAAATGGTGATCATAATCATCTTCACACAAGGAATGATATATATCTACCAACCCTAGAGTATTCATCAATCCTTTCATACTTTCTAAGTCATAGTGTAAGAACTTAATTACGAAAAGGAAGCACATCAATTCTTAATTAAACACAAGGCCATTCACGAACAAAGAAATGATAGTTCATATTTCTCTCTCCACTTTTGAGGATCCTGAGTTTAATAAAACCAACATTTTACAAAGAAAGAAACCTAACCATTTATGAGATCTTTTGGCTACTTCCAAAGAAGTGTTCAACATTGGCCAAACCAAAGTATATAATCCATGTTCCCTTGGTTCAAAACAGGCTAGGAACAAAAATGGATCAAAATTT
Organism: Spergularia marina; assembly: GCA_963680865.1. NCBI lineage: Eukaryota > Viridiplantae > Streptophyta > Magnoliopsida > Caryophyllales > Caryophyllaceae > Spergularia > Spergularia marina. The sequence continues at coordinate 4,912,615 of OY804549.1, read as the reverse complement.
TGGGAGCCCAAAAACGGCAACAAAACAAAAGCTAACCTCAAAGGCTGGCATGAGGCAACGGGGATTAAAAGACCCCCAAACAGAGAAGTGACCCTCAAAGTCATCAAGGACACTCCCAAAGAATATATGGAAATGTCTTGGGAACATATAGATATTTTGGAATAAGTGGCCAAAAACGACAATACCGAAGTTTATAACCCACGATTTTTGGCTTAAAAAAGATCCAGAATAAAAAAAGGCTCAAATTTTTGTAGAAGCCCGTAGGGATAATTTGATAGCTTTTAGCAAAATATTAGAGCCAATAATCTATGATAGGTTCCCTTAATAAGGCAAAAGCGCATGCTAGCCTCAACCGCTGAGGTGTACCAAATGGGCTTTCGGCACTTCCAAGTTGTCCAAGGTAAAGTATTGAGACCTTTTGGCAACTTTCTAAAAAAAGGTCAAAATTGGACAAAATAACAGTTTATAATCCACGGCTTCAGCCCGAAATGGCACCAATACAAAAGCAACCCTTTCTATTTGAGGAAGCTCATTAAGGTAATATATGGGTTTTAGCAAAATATTAGAGCCAAAACCTGTTGTAGGTCCCAATTTGGCAAAAACGCACATTAGCCTCACGCCCTCAATGGTTGACGACTTGACGAGTGTCGAATGGGCTTCAAAGAACTTCCATAAGTACATGCCCACATATCCAACGGCGTCACTCCAAGGCCATCCATGTTAAAGCTTTGAAAATATTTGGCTATTCTAAAAAAATGTGGTCAAAATTGACCAAATAGATTTATATTCAACACTTTTTGACCTAAAATTCCCTAGGAGTGAAACGACCCAAACTTTGGTGGGAGAACCTTGAGGTAATTTTATGGATTTTAGCATAATATTGAAGGTAAAAAAAAAAAAAAAAAAAAAAAAAAAAAAAACTGTTGTCATTCCTAAAATCGGCAAAAGAACACAAATTAGCATCAACGAGTGTCGTGTGCCGAGGGGCATAAAACACTTCTTAATGTAGGAACCCACCCTCATATCCAACAAGATCGTCCAAGGTTGTCCATGGTAAAGTTTTAAAAACATTTGGGTACTTCTAAAAGAAAGGTCAAATTTGGCGAAAACTGAAGTTTATGTTCCATGATTGTTGCCCCAAAATGACCCAGAAACAAAAGCGGCGCAAACTTTTGTGGAAGCCCAAAACTTATGGTAGGTGCCAATATTGGCAAAAGACATGGTAACCTCAAGAGGTGACGTGTGCCAAATGGGCTTAAAGAACTCCCCTAACAGAAGAAGTTGCCCTCATATCCATTATCCAACGAGAGCTCTCCAACTCTCCAAGGCTACCAAGGGTTTTGAGAACATTGGGCTACTTTTAAAGGGGTCAATATTGGCCAAAACTGAAGTATACAACCCACGATTTCTGACCAACGGGAACAAACCCGCCTCAAATTTTTGTGGAAGCCCTAAAGGAAATCTTATGGATTTTGACAAAATATTAGAGCAAAAAAACCTATGGTTAGTCTTAAAATTGGTACAAAAATTAAAGACAAAAAAAGTACACTAGCCTCAACGCCCAGAAAATGGCATCGGATTGAAAATGGCAACTTTTTGTGGAAGCCCCTAGAAGTAATTTTATGGGTTTTAGCAAAATATTAGAGTATAAAACCTATTGTGAGTCCTAAAATTTGACAAAAGAACGAACCCTGGCTTCAGCGGGTGACGTGTGTCAAAAGCGCTTAAAAAACTTCCTTTACAAAGGAATCTGCCCTCGTATCCAACAAAGGAAGTCCAAGGCTGTCAATTGAAAAGTTTAGAGAACATTTGACTAGTTTTCAAAAAGTGAACAAAAATGTATTAAACTAAAGTATATAATCCACGATTTTAGGTCCAAAATGTCCCTCGAACAAAAACTACTCAAATTAATGACGAAGCCACTAGAGATAGAATTATGGTTTTCAGCAACATGTTAGTACAACACCTGTGATAGGTCCCAAAATCAGCAAAAAGCGCAAGCTAACCTCAAATGGTGACGTCAGCCAAAGGGGCTTGAAAATTTCCCTAATAGAGGAACCGACCCCTCATATCAAACAAGGGCACTCCAAGTTTGTCCACCATAAAGTTTTGATAAAATTTGACTACTTTCAAAACGGTGCTCAATGTTGGCCAAAACAATAGTATATATATAAACCATGACTTTCGACCCAAAATATCCCTGGAAGGGCTGGAACATAAATGACTCAGATTTTTTTGGGAGCTCCTAGGGCTCGTAGTATGTGTTTAGCCTCGCCTCAACGCATGAAGTGTGCCCGAGAGGCATAAAGCACTCGACGCATTTGGGAACTGACCCCTCATATCCATCACGGGCACTCCCATAGTGTGCAATCTGTGCATCGTTAAGTTTAATAACATTTGACTATTTATAACTATTTGACCCAATTAGCCCAAAATGGCCTAGAACAAAAGCTCATTTAATTTTGCTATTTGCAACAAAGGAGAAATAATACACTATTACGGAAATAATAAAAACTATGAATGACAACGGAAAAGTAAAAGTAATATCATATTAAGTAATTTATGCCTGGTTACGGAAAAAGATCGATGTAATATAAAATGACTGGTGGCTAAAAAAGTAAAACAAATATCAAGAAAATTATGATAATTGAGCTGCAGAGAGTATACATACGGTGTCCAGGCATGAGGCAGGCCCCCAAAGTATTTTCATACTAATCTAGTAAACAGTTCGCACCAACGAGAAGAGGTGTGGATTGATTGGCAGCCAAGTCAGCAGAAGTTCATTTCTACTATTCTAGAGCTCTTTTGGTATGCGAAGTAGATAAGCAATGAGACAAGTTGGCCAGCAAATGGCCAAACTCAGGTCAGTGATAAGCACAGATAGGCACACCAAAGCTTTCAAGACCAACCTGTTCAAGTGAGTGGCCTTAAGCCAAAATATAAGCTGCAACGAATACTTCATCTTTTACTACTTTTTAAAAGCTTCATATGTGACTGCTTTCCACATTAAAGGATGATGGGAAAACAATAGCAAGGCAAATAAAACAATTAAACACACAAACTCCACTGATTACAGCTTTTAGAGCATTACTATTAATAATTGAACGTAATCTTGACATTGTGGCACAAGGCCAGCTTTCAGGCTCATTGACAATTTTATTTGTGACGTTTGCAAGGGAGAAGAAGATTAAGGTTACAGAACAATCTTTTTTACCATGTGTCCATGGGTATCTAACAAAGTTAACACACACACACACACACACACACAAATCCTTACCCCTCTTCCTCCCAGTAAATCATCATGCATTACTGCTGCTTCTCCAACCACAAAATACTTTCATGGACACGGAAAAATCCTTACCCCTCTTCCTCCCAGTAAAGACTATGGCAATTTAACAGCATCAGGCATTACTGCTTCTTCTCCAACCACAAAATAAACTTACACAGTCATGCACACGAAAGAACCCACAGAAAAGGGCCAGGGAAGAGTGACACGTACCCTACTAAGAGCTGCTTGAGATACTGAAGCACTTTCAAAATGACTACTTGAGGTGGAACCGATACTCCGCGAAAATGCACCATCAGAAGCATCGGATTTGGTTTCCATGTCATCATGATCTGAACTTCCACACTCAGCGTCCATATTTGCCTCTTTTCTTTGCGCATTCCTGTCAATAACACACATCATAGAATTATAAACCCTGAAAAAGAAGAGTTTCAAAGAAAAATATATCCATATATCTTAATCAGTGTGCAAACCTGTATTTCAACTTAGGTGTCAGGCACTGAATTTTGAACTGCAAAACAACCGGAAAATTATATCAACCCTTAAATGATGTGTATGAAATTGACAGAGATCAACACACGCCAATTAAACACGACCGGGAATGACAGGCTTAAAAGGGAAAGACTGGTGTTTTTTTTTTTTGGTACCATGATGATATCAAATGTGTTGATCCAAGAGCAAAACAGCGATTGATAAGTCCAAACCACTGTGTCTTCCATGGGATAATGTTTTAACAAAGTGGACAGTAAGTAGTGGGAAAATGTAGCTATGTGCCAAGAGTCGAGACCAGTAGACCACTAGGGCCTCACTGCCTCAGTCATGTATTGAAGAGGAAGCTCTCGGATTAGGGGGGAAAAAAGAATTATCAAGAGTACCCTATTGAGATACATTACACATTCTGAGAATTTATATTAACATACTCTACAAGAAAATCCAAGACAATCATTATTCAGTTTAACCATCAAATACTTCTATGACGAAACACAAAGAGTACGGTGCTACTTAAATTGAAGTCAAGAATCTCAAACTACGACAAATCCCCTTTAAAATCGAAAAACATGCCATCAACTTTGAGTGAGACTGCTTACTTGTAATGAGGTACCGTATTGACATTTTTTCAATGGCAACGACAAAGAAGTCAAAGTTCTTGAACTCGCATAGTTAGCCAAATCAACAGTAACCTCTCCAAGGATTCCAGACCGAGATGAACCCTAAATCGAGCACATATATATATATATATATATATATATATATATATATATATATACACACACATTACAAAACTATCGACAACCACGAGACATTAAACGAAGGATAAACAAAGGACAAGGAAAAAAATCGGGCGCAAACCATGGCAACGACAAACTTGATCAAGCAACCACCAAGCTGATTGGCCTCTTGATTCTCCTCGGGAAAACATAACGTTTCGGAGAAGGTTTCGGTCCAACCACAAGTTCCATTTCTTACAGAAGTTTTCCCTGATTTAACAACAGTTTTTCCAGTTTCAACTGACGCTAAATACACAAACAATTTATCCCACCCTTTCGGCACCTGCGCCATCAACAAAACCCGACTAAAACTTTCAGCATACGCTACATTATCTACATTGTCGTTTAACAGCCATAATACATATCCAAGTCAATTAAAACGACGATTAAACACCAAAACACTAATCGCAACAACAACAATAATAAATTAATAATGCAAATAAATCAGTATAAAACAAAATAATGCGAAAAATTAAGAGAGAAAAGAGGTGGACCTTGATAGCGTGGAAGTCGGAGAACTTGAAATCGAGCTTATTATCATTATTATGATTATTATGATTATGATTATTATCTCCTCTGGATTTAAGGTGAGATTTGTGCTTCTGCAATTTGAACATTTTCTTCTTAATTAATTTTGTGTGTATGTGATCAGATTGTGATTTGCGTTTGGTAATGGTAATTAATTATTAAGTTAGCTGCTGATTGTTTGATTGATTTATTCATTTAATTGAAATTAATTGATTTGATGAGAATGAGAATGTGGGAAGGAAAGTGGATAAAAAGAGGAGTAAAGGAGAAGACGAAGAGGAGAGAGAGAGAGAGAGTGAGGGTCTGACTCTGGTTAGTTGCTGCTTTGCTCATCTCATCACTTTGCTTCCTTATTTCGCATTTGGGATCACTCTTTTACATTTGACATTTCTATCTTTTTTTTTTTTTTTTTTTTTTGTTGACTGATCAATATATCAATATATAACTCGTTTTTCTTTTTATTTTACGGGGATGTGATTTCAACTCATTAATACGTATGTTAATGCGATTTCGACATTATAGAAAAGTATTTTCGCAAGAAATGACGGGGAAATAATCGGGAAAGTTGCTTAGTGTAGAAGTTAGTAATGGAGAAAGTTGACTATGTGTTCAAACCCCATTTTGCTCAGTGAATACTTGTTAGGGGTTGGATTGAATGGCAAGGGCGTTGAATTTGTTTAAGGAGGTCTCGTGTTGAAGCTTCACCATATGCAAAAATTCATGTTGGGAGACTCATCCACCGCTGATAGGTACGTCACATAAATCGAATTTAGATGTAATCTAAGCGAAATTCCAATGAATTAAATTAACGTCAAAAAGGGGATGCCAAAGTAAGTTATTTGAAAGTTTAGGAATAGCAACAATGCATTTACAATACATATTACACGAGCATTTAAGGTGAAAGACGACATATCTTGCTTTGTTATATTAGGCGTTCTTAAGCATCTATGGCAAAATCACTATAAAGGAGGGGTGGATCTTAACAAATTACCCATAAGTCTTTAGAGGGAATCACAAAATCTTGGGTATTTCATAAGAGTTTGGGGGGGGGGGAGGATTGACAACACTATATCTTAAGAATTAAAGGAGATAAATTACGCGCGATAACCTTTGTATGATAAACTCAGTTCGGCGTAGCTGGAAGGTTTCTTGAAAAATTTGCAACCTAATTGAAGATATTTTAGTGGACATTTCTTCCTTTCACAAAGTAAAGATTTTTCACTACTTTCATGAGGCCAATAAAGTCGCAGATTTTACGGCCAATTTGGGCCACTCATGCCCGTCTCTTACACGTTGGTTTGAGAGTCCGTCTGATTCTCTGTCTTCCCTCATCCGAAAGGTTGAACTAGGTTGTTTTTTTTTTTTTTTGAACAAAAACCGCGAAAATCTATTACATCATAGCTGCTACGAAAGCAGCAATATCAAGTACATCTGTAGGGCTACTGTCAACCCATACTCGTGTTGAATAGTCTAGCGTATCAAAATGTGCCGCTACATGAGCTGCCTTATTCCCTAGTCTACGAATATGACTAAAAGTACAAGACCCAGACCTAAGAGCGTTTATCAAAATGAGAGAGTCCGACTTCAGAATAACATCCTCAACCCCTGTTGCCACGCCATCTGCAACCGAATTAGATTGATTTTATACTCGTGGATCAACCTAGATTTTCTTACCTTTATTTAAAAAAAAAAATCTCAAGACAATTTAGTTTTTTTTTTTTTTTTTTTTTTAAAGACAAGAAATGAGTTGCTTTCATTATTAAAACGTCGTCCAACACTTATAACACTCCCATAATATTGGACAGATTATACACATTTCATAATCATTATTGACTAATAGACTTTGCTTGGATCCACTCCTTTTTGGCTCAATTTTGTCTGGAAATATAGATAATAATATCAAGTACCATAGAATAAAATACAGCTGATTTAAGCACATTTGTTAAGGTGCTTCTACAAACTGGTCTAAAATTAAAAGTCCTCAAACAAATTTATGAACTTACGTTACAAGTTACCAAATCGCACATACAAATCAGTTTGAACAATAGAGGAGTTGCAAACCACTAAGGGCGCGTTTGGTTCATCATTTTGGGGGGAATTGGTAACGAATTTATTCTCCCACTCCATTTCTTGTGTTTGTTTGCAATTTTTTGGTCTCTCAATCCCTTTCCGATCCCCCCAAAATAAATCCCACAAAAAAACCTCATGTTACAAAATTGAATACCCTCTAATCATTTTCTCTCTCCTCCCTTCCTCTTTCTCCTCCCAGACACCAACCACAACCCCTCACCGGACCACCACAAGCCACCGTCGGAGAACATGAGCCGCCACCTATCTTGTCGGAGACGCCACCCTCCGGTCGTCCTTGCTTCGGCGACTTCACCGGCCACCTCGTCGACCGCCCTTGCCCCCAGCTCGACCTTCTTTTTGCATTTTTTTTCTTCTCTCTTCTTCCTCACTTCTCTTCTCTTCCTCCTTACACCACCGAGCCCTAACCCTCTGCCCTCTCCGCTCACATCTCCGACCGTCCATATCCTTTCCCCACCACGTTTTCCACCATCAAATTAAAAAAAAACGAAAACAAATTCCTAGATCTACATCATTTGGAGCAATATTAAGAAAAAGTGATTATATAGGCATATTAGTTATGTAATTTGAGTTGAAATGATGAAACTGGTTGTCGCACCGGTCGTAGGTGGTAGTGGTCAATGGCGGCGACGGGTGGTCAACGGCCACCGCCGAGGGAGGAAAGAGAATAGTTCAGGTGCTGGTGGTTATTTTGATTTAAAAAGAAAACTACAATTTTGCCCTTACTTATGGAATAATTTCATTCATATACTTAACCAAACAACATTTATAAAGAATGAAACTTGTCCGCACTCTCTTTCCATTCTTGTTTCTAATCCGTTTCTATTCCAAAATGTGAACCAAACGCCCCCTAAATAGTATCCATGATGATAACTATGAGCAATACGCAAACAATTTGACCACAATATGCTTTATCTCGTCAAACACAATGTAATACCTACTGTTGTAATTAAGTCCAAACGAAATGTAAAAGTAGTAATTTTGGTACGAGGTCACAATTGGTGGAGCCATGTAGAATAGTTTAGTGTGGCACGTGTTTATGTCAGAACCATTGTAGGGTTTAGACCAGTCTCATTGTATAAGACCATCTCACAAGTTTGGTGAGTTCAATCCTAAAACCAATTGTCAGTAGAAGGGATAACCCAACACCTACCTTATAAACTGATATCTAGACTCTTAACACTTCTATATTTTCAATGTGTGATACTTCCCCCAACTCACATCTCGTTGTCTACCCCAATAGTTAATTAAGTTATACGAGAGTCTTAAATCGCGGAAAAAGACGCTCATAATTCCTCAAATCCGTACTACAAACCTCTTTTATATTAGACTTTCTCACAAACGTTTAGTTTGAATTTCTTTCACAGGTTTAAATGAAACGTAAACAATCTAAAGAAATGGAGGGAGTACGATAAAGAGCGTGAGAAAGTCCACTAAGGTACAAAAGAAGAGGAATGTATGACACTATCAGTCTATCACGTATTATATAAGGTGCAAACATTTGGAAAATTTGGAAGAGGTAGTAGTACTCCCTATAAAATTCTAGAAAGGAACGATGTTGTGCGAGTATCATCATAGTCACCTTCCTTGTGAGTCGCCTTGTGAGACTTGGACCAAACCAAACACAATCACCATCATTAAACTTGCTACTTTATAAGAAATTTTTACTCCCTATTCCATTTTCCAATTTTGATTTCTTAGTCAAACAAACAAATCAAAATAAAAAAAAACCAAAGGAGAGAGAGAGAGAGTGGAATTTGGTCGTCTTTTTATATCTCTCTCTTTGTTGGGGTTTATCACTGTGGGGGAGGGAGAAGATCCATATCCATGTTCTTAGTCTTTGGCTTCACCTTCACGTTTATATATGTTTATATACTCCGTATGTTTTTTATGAATGAGTGAGTAATAAAATCATCCGAGCCTGAGATCTGTCTGTTTTGTCATGACGACGACGGGAGTGGTGCTAAGTAACAGCAACGGGTCGACCGAATGGAGCAGGTCCAGATTGAAAATGGAGCATCCATTTCCAATTCCAACTCAAACCACTACTAGTCCTAATTCCACCACCTCCAGGTGGCCTTACCTTTTTCGCGGCGGCGGCGGCGGCGGCGTCTTCTTCTTGACGGCGCTGCTTGTCCTCGGTTCCATTGCCTCTCTTTACGCCTGGCTCGCCTTCAGCCATTTCGCGCCAACACCAATTCCTATCTCCACCTCCACCTCCGCCGCCGCCGCCGCATGTCAGGTGGATGGGGAGGGATCATGGTCTATCGGTGTATTCTATGGCAGCTCCCCTTTCTCTCTCCTCCCTATCGAAGCGGCGGTGTGTTCTTCAATCTTCTTCTTCTTTTTATCAATTAATACTAATTTGTTTATTTATTAATTAAATTGATTGATTGTGTTTTGTTTTGTTTGGTTTGTTTGATTAATTCAGAAAGATGTATGGAATAACAAGAGTGCAGCTTGGCCGGTTTCGAACCCGGTCGTCACATGTGCCTCCGCCTCTACATTGCCGGACTTCCCTAGCAATTTTGTTGCTGACCCTTTTCTCTTTATCCAAGTATGTCACTTTCTTTTCTCCATTGTTTTTTTTTTTTTAACATGATGCGTGATACATACGATACATTCATACGGAAAGACAGACAGACATGCATACATAGATACATATATAATGCGATGCGTATGTTAATTGGCATGTGATGATGTTTTTACTTTGAAAATCCATTCATAAGGAGCCAAAGCCAGGCTGGTACTTTGTTCCTAATCCAACTTGCTTTAAAGATAAAGCTAGCCGTTGCGAACGCGCATTTTTTTTTTTTTTTTTTAATCTATATAATAATCATATACTATACTTTGCTTTGTTAAAGCTGTTCAAATGCTCAATAATGCACCATTTGGATCAACATGTATTATAGAATTATAGACTATAGTGCTACACGTTTAATTTTTTATCGAGATGTAATCATACGAATCAATTCTATATTTGGCAAAGTTAATGTTACTTCTCATGAGTCATGAGTGTCCCAACTCATTGTTGCTATTTTGGGTTTTCATGTGTTTGTGAGTCATGATTTGGTGCATTCCGTCTCATTGTTTGATGGGAATTTGCTTCATCGTCAGGGGGGATCTCTTAATTTGCGATCATGATTCCTACTTTGAAATCACCCTCCTCGTGTCCTTTTTTTTTGGCGTGTGTGTGAGTGTGTGGGTGATTCCTTGAGAGCTGTTCACTTCAATCTGACAAGAAATCTTCATATTGTGCAATTGTGGTCTTACGTTGTTTGGTACGAGGATATGGATAGGTGGTAGTGGCTGTCACAGAGAGTACTCTTAAATTGGGGGTGCCTGTGTAGAGAACTTTGACATTACGAGTACCAGAAAGCTCCTTAAATGAAATATGATTCCATTTTGCTATATTATAATTTTTGTTTCAGAAAACTTCTGGGTTTAGCTTTGAATGCAAGACTGATACCTCACTATATTATAATTTCATACCCGTGAAAAACAGGTTGTGATAGTATTTTCATGGTAATGTCAACTTGAGTAGTTATCCAATTATCCCTTAATTGGTTATTATTTTTGCTTCAAATAAAATTTACACTGCAGAAAAATTAATTGTTCCGTGGGAGTAAACCTCCCACTAACCATGCCTCATGGCTGTTTCCTCCAGTCTTGTGGTTGGAGGAACTTATGTAGATTGATTACGAGACCTCAAATGGCTGGTGTTCACTCTTCAGCATAAACTGTTGTCCCTTTCGAATTGGTTTCATGGGCTACTCATGAAACTTGATGCTACTCAAGGACTTATCTTTCTTGTCCGTCTTTTAACTATATTTGCATAAGTTTGTGTTGCTATTCCTTCGTATGCAAGCTTCTAATTTGTATAACAGTTCACTATTCAGCATAAACTGGTGTCCCTTGCATTGTCGTCAAACACTATAAGTATAACAGTTTTCATCTCTGCGATACAGGATGACGTGTTTTATCTGTTCTATGAGACGAAAAATTCAGTAACTATGCAAGGAGACATTGGGGTTTCAAAAAGCACTGACAAAGGAGCTACATGGAAACAATTGGGTATAGCATTGGATGAGGACTGGCATCTTTCATACCCATATATTTTTAATTACAATGACGAGGTAAGACATCTTTGGCTGTACGAGTGTTTAGATTGGTACACCGTACACCTAAAAAGCCGGTTTGATAATTTGATAATTGTTCATGTTGCATCTTGTGTTTGTTATTGTCGAGTCTCACTTGAAATTGGAATATCAAAAGTGTTTAAATAATACATGTATACAGTATACATATTCATGTTTTTGCATAGTGCGAAGTTTGTGTATTCAAACTTGATATTGTAATGATTTCTATATGTCTTGACTCTTTTTGTTCGTTGTTGTTATATTGGGTACCCATTCTCAATCGTTCAGTCTTTATAAGCTTATATAAGTTCAAATCCATACAATTACTGCTTTTGTGAGGACATGTGTTAACCTTTTCCTTTCTTTGTGCCAGATCTATATGATGCCTGAGAGTAGTCAGAAAGGAGAACTCCGCCTTTACCGAGTCGTCAGCTTTCCATTGCAGTGGAAACTTGAGAAAGTCCTGGTGAACAAGCCACTTGTCGATGCTTTTCTCATCAAGCATGAGGCCAAATATTGGATTTTTGGTTCCGACCATACAGGCTTTGGTGCTATCAAGAATGGGCAGCTCGAAATATGGTACAGTGACTCGCCTTTTGGGCCGTGGAAACCTCATAGGAAGAATCCTATCCTTAATGTTGACAAGAGCCTTGGCGCACGAAATGGAGGTAGACCGTTTGTGTATGATGGAAACCTTTATCGTGTGGGGCAGGACTGTGGAGAAACATATGGAAAACGGATCCGTACCTTTAAGGTTGAAGTGCTTACAGAGCAGGAATACAAGGAGATTGAGGTTCCTTCTGGCTTCCAGGAATCCATAAAGGGCCGCAATGCCTGGAATGGAGTTCGCTATCATCACCTTGATGCACAGCAGCTCAGTTCTGGGGAGTGGATTGGGGTTATGGATGGGGATCGTGTGCCTTCTGGTGACCCGTCCAATCGGTTTATTCTTGGCTGTGTTAACATCTTAGCTCTTGCAGCGCTTGTTGTGTTATTGGGTGTTCTTATGGGAGCAGTGAAATGTTTCATCCCTCTCAACTGGTGCCCACATAACTTGAAGAAGAGAAGTGACACTTTACTAGCATGGGAAAGGCCGAATACCTTGTCTACAAAACTTAGGTGGATTTGTACCCGCTTGAACAGAATCCCTACTGTTCTACGGACAAGGATAAAACCCAATAGTTGCACAGGCAAACTGGCTGTCCTCCTAATTTTTATTTCAGGGGTCGCTTTGATGTGTAATGGAATCACATACATCTATGGTGGAAATGGTGCGGAGGAACCCTACCCTGTGAATGGTCAATATTCACAGTTTACTTTGTTGACGATGACTTATGACGCCCGACTCTGGAACTTGAAGATGTACATTAAGCACTACTCAAGGTGCTCTTCAGTAAGAGAAATTGTCGTGGTCTGGAACAAAGGGAAAGCTCCTGACCAAAGCGAATTTGATTCTGCTGTCCCAGTTAGGATTAGAGTTGAGAAATTGAACTCACTCAATAATAGGTTCAACATTGACCCTCTCATAAAAACCCGTGCTGTGCTTGAACTTGATGATGATATTATGATGAAATGTGATGACGTAGAACGTGGCTTCAAAGTATGGCGAGATCACCCAGATCGGATTGTGGGATTCTACCCTCGTCTCGTTGGTGGAAGTCCGCTCAAGTATAGAGCAGAGAAGTATGCCAGGCAAAACAAAGGGTACAACATGATTTTGACTGGGGCAGCTTTCATGGATGCACAGCTTGCTTTCCAGAGGTATTGGAGTGAACAAGCAAGGGTGGGTAGAACAGTAGTGGACAAGTTCTTTAACTGCGAAGATGTTCTGCTAAATTACTTGTATGCTAACGCAAGCACGTCTGCAACTGTGGAATATGTGAGGCCTGCTTGGGCAATTGATACATCCAAGTTCTCAAGTTCTGCTATTAGCCGGAACACAGATATGCACTACCAGAAGAGGAGTGAATGCCTGGCAAAGTTTTCGGAGCTGTATGGAAGCATGTCGAACAGAAAGTCTGAATTTGACCAGCGGAAGGACGGTTGGGATGTATAGTGTGAAAGATTGTAGCAGCAGGCAGCCAATTGCTCCTGCTAGTTTTGTTTATAATTTGGTGTCGTGATCTATATAGTTTGATCTACAGTTTCTCTCCCCGTGGCTGGCAGAGTGAAGCGGGGAAAGAAGTAAAACATGGCTCGACAGATTAGCAGGGAAGTGTACATCAACTTGGTAGCTTGGCAGGCAACTGTAAATTAACATTTTTACCAGTTTCAGTGTAGATTGATTGAATCGAATCGGTGTTCATCCTTTTGCCTTCATTCTTTTCTCTCATTATTTACTTTCTCAGTCCAGGACACCCACTATTTACCAAAACAGCGTACAAATTTGTCAATTTTCTGGCATTGGTAGGAGTTGTGATACTAAGTGTTGATTTGTACAATTTACGACATCCACACCGGAAACACCATAAATATCGGAAAAAAAAGCTAGTTATTACATATTTCGGCCCTGTGCGATTGGACTGAGACTGTATTTTTCTGATCTGATTTGATTTGATTTGATTTGATCTGAACTGAATTAATTGATAAATTAATTGCAATTAGACGAATTAATAACTAGAAATAGCCTAGATTCATGGATTGTTATTTGAATAATTCTGATTTGATTTGATTTGATTTGAATAAAACTAATCTGCATGGATTTGATTTGAAAACATTGTTGGATAAGTTGAATCGCACAGGATCTTCGTCACACATCAACCAAAGTGCTTGATCGACGACATGGACAACTTTTTTTTTTTTTACAGGTTGGTCAAAATGATCTCCTGTTATTCCATCAAATATTTTACGGAAATTTCATTAGTATAATCGTCAAAAGACACTTACATTAGACATCATAATCATACAAATACCAAAAAGATAACCTAAATTACAAATTTCTACACTAGTTAGCCAAACTAATTCCATGCATATCGATATCTTTGCGTCTTTCATTAACAGAGGGTGTTTTTTTTTTTTTGTTACTACGTACATACAGATGTAATGTAGGACCGCCTCAATTATAAACACGCTTCATCATCCTTGTCATCAAAGGAAATCTTAGCGACTAATTAAAAAAATAAAATCTTTGTGACATGTGTACGAATGAATTAATCTATATAAGGTGGCAATTGTTTTTTTTTTTTTTTTTCAAAACTTTATACATTGATTATTGGCTTACAAAGTCCGTTGCTGCAATATCCAGTGCATCCAAAGGTCCACTACCCACCCAAACACGAGTCGAATAGTTAACTGATACTGAATGAGCCGTCAAATGTGCGGCATTATTTATTGTTTTACTTTAGAATAATTTATTTATTTATTTATTTTTGTGACAAAATTAATTAGCAATTTCTCACCCTAAATTTGTTTTTTAGCCTAAACCCTTGAAAACCCCCAAAACTTGTAATTGACTCTTCCTCCAGCGGCCTCCTCTGAAGAATTGTTGAAGGAAGAATAAAAATGGTGAAAGGCGAAGACGCGAAAGCGAAGAGGAGGAATAAGGCCATCCGCAAGAAGAATAACAGAGACCCTGCCGCCGCCGTCTCCGCTCGCGTCGCCGCCATTATTGCCGCCAAAAAGCGCCGCCACACCGGCAAGCGCCGCCAATGCCAGGTTCTTCTTCACTCCCCTCCTCTTTTATTGTTGCTTATTGAATAATTAATCCACAATCTCAATCTCTCTTTTTTTTCTTTTTCTGGACTTATTGTATGCTGTATGATTGAACATGCTTTCATGTAATTTTATGTTCATTTAAAAGCTTATCATACACGCTAAACAGCTCTAGGTTACTATACTGTGCAATTAGGGTTTGGCGTTGCAGACCTTGTTTTGCTTGGTTACTATACTGTGCAATTAGGATATTGCTAGAAATGGTGGAGAACAGGAGATAAGGTTGTCATGTGACTAGTTTGGAGAAAGTTTTGGGGATTTTTTTTTTTGTGCGTGTGTGTGTTGTGTTGAGGAGATATTGAGTTATCAGAGGCCGATAATCGACTTTGGGGAGTTCGTTGTTGTCAATGTTCGATTATTGGGTAAGAATTTATCGACTTTGGGGAGAATTTTAGAACTTAGATATGTCAAATTGTCCCCTTCCTTTTTTTCCCCAAACTGTTTTTGGTGTGATTCGTGATCTGGGTTGAACCCAACTCCGTATATCTGTTGAGTTTGCCGTTAACTAATAGTGATTTTCGGGTGTGAATCATGTTTTGTTTCACCTTATGGTTGAAAACATGTGGGAGTGTGTGAATGAGCACTTAAGATGCTTAAGATCTTTTTGAATGAGAGCGTAAGATGCTTGGGTGATTGCTTATTCTATCCCCAATACAATTTTGTTTGCTGATTTGGTCTTCTAACTTTCCAGGGGATGTGCTTTAGCCTTCCTACGCCAGAGGATCCGTTCAATGATCGGCGTGGAAAAGAGGATACTACTGTGAAAAAGCCAAAGAAGCCTCTTCCTCAATCATACGATAAGGGATCTGTAAAGGAAGGTGATCGTAAGGCAAAGGATGTTAAGATGGGAGAAGGCGCAGTTGAAAGGGATTCGGACGGCTGCCCATCCAAATTTCTTTTCAATTGCTTGAATACAATTCAAGATTCTTTGGTTGGTGATGGTGTAATTGAGGAGCAGGAGAAATCATTCATATCAAATTCATGGGGATTTGAGTTTTGGAAGTCTTATTCTGTGGGGAAGGATGTATTAGAAAACCGTGGAACTATTCCGTCTGTACAACAGATATCTTGGATTGCCTCCACCGCAGCTGACAGCATTGAACAGAAAGAAAGTTATCTTGAAGCTCCTAACAGCCCATTCCTCTTGTATCTTGTTCCATCACAAGAGAGAGCAGTCAAGGTTAGTACTCGGTGCGACACTCCTGTTACTGTTTGGAGGCTGTTCGTCAACTGATAGCTGTTGTGTCATCTCTTAATAGTCTAGTGTTTGTTCATATTCTAGTGCTTCTTAATACAACTATTGTTGTGGAATTGATTTAATAGAGCAGAAATATAAAAAACTGTGCTGAATTTTGTAAACCCTGGCACTACAAAGTAGCAATATCATTAAATAGTGGAGTTATCAAGAAGATTCTGTACAGAAGCTACAGTCAAGGATTGCATTCTGAGAGCCATTAGTCGTTAGGCTTTATATTTGCTAGCGTGAGGCCTAAGTTTGTTTCTAGAAAAGGGGAATCACCCCCTTGGTTCTCTACGGGTAGTTCAAATTTCTCATTTGATCCTTCATTTCTATTAGAAAGGTTGCTATATACATTTAACTTTATTTTGTTATTTTAGGTTCGGTCTGTGTTCAAGCCTTTAAAAGCTCTTGGGATACACACAGTGAGTTTACATGCTGGCTCTTCAGTAAAGCATCAAGTTAATGGGTATGTGTTGCATCTCTATACTCCTTGCCATATACAGAATTCCGTGTGTGTGTGTGTGTTTATGCGGCTTCTCATGACATGTTATTCCTATAGACCTTGAAAGTGCAGTTCCTAGTTTTGTCGAAGAGCTTCTTAGAAAGTAGAAACTCAGTTATAGAAGTTCATATGTGATCACTGCTGGCCTTTTGTGACTCCGTGTGTGTGTGTGGTTAAATTTTTGCTATGTTGATGTTTATGTGGCTTCTCATGACATGTTATTCCTATAGACCTTGAAAGTGCAGTTCCTAGTTTTGTCGAAGAAAGTAGAAACTCAGTTATAGAAGTTCATATGTGATCACTGCTGGCCTTTTGTGACTCCATGTGGTCTCTCCAAAATGATCCTTTTGAAACAAGTACAATGCTGAGCATATGAAATAATTTTTTTCTCGTAGCCCTGGGCATTAGATCCGTATGTTGCATTCTAAGATATATATTCTCGTGACTCTGTTTTCTCATGGAAAGTCATTTTTTCTGCAGCCTGGAGAGCTGTGATCCAGAATTTGTTGTAGCTACACCTGAACGATTGTGGAAGCTTGTTTCACTTAAGGCAATTGACATATCTGTTGTCGCCCTGCTGGTAATGATTTTATCTTTAAGCTCATCAATGAGATTTGGAATTCTTGAGTCTTTCTTCATACTTAATAAGTATCAGATTGTTGCCATGTACATCTCCTTATCATTCCTTTTAACTTTAGAATTATAGAATAGATTGGGAAACCGTCGCATGATTTAGTTTTTAGGGAAAATAAAGAAACTGAAGGATGACGTGAAGATGTACGTTGTTTCTAATTTAAAGCTTGCCTTGATGTACTAGACAATATAGAGACATGTTGATCTCCATCAATCATCTCAACAGAATCATTCTTCGTGATTTTGGTCTTAATCGTAAATGGAAGACTATCCACGTAGTTTGAATTTGTTTGTAGTTATATAGTAATTGTCTTAATCTTGCTTTAAAAGATCATGATACTAGTTTTGCACTCGCAGCTTTAATAATATAAATCCCTCATTTTCTCCAGCCTTTTGTATTATTCATGTTGTCATGTGTGTATATATGACCTCTTTGAAAGTTCCACCTTCCATTTGTGGCCTTCTGCGTTTATGTTTTAAAAACCCTGGTTGTATTTTTCAGGTTGTGGATGCTGTGGACTCGCTTTTGAATTGCCTTGATGTAGTGAAGTGCATTAAAGATTCAATATCTGGAAATCCACGTACAGTTCTTTTCCAGGATTGCTCTAGTGGTTCCTCTAAACATGCCGTACAATTACAAAGTATCCTTAGCGAACCAGTTACATTGTCTCTAGATGGCACAACAGACAGACGGCTTTTGCATCATTGATGAATGTCGAGGATTTAGAGGAAGAAAATCATCCAAAGGTATAATTCTGAGGTATCTCAATGTTCGATTTAGTGTGCACCTTTGGATTTACAGAAAGCTTGCGGTTAACTTTATCTAATCGAAGTCGAAAGAGGATACACTAGGGAAATCTATGTCATACCATGCTAGTTTGCACTGTTGTAGATGTGCTTGGTTATTTCTGGAAGTGGAGACTGGTAAATGGGCTCCCCATTTGCTTGCTGCTTCATTGATTCACTTTGTGGGGGTTTCAGGATGTCACATTTGGTCTCATTATATTAGTACTTCCTATTTGTTTGACAATGTATTGTTGGGACAAAAAATGTCAGATCTGGTACTTTTGTGGTCTACGCATGTTGGGTTTTTGAGTAGTACATTTTTAAGATCATCACACATGCATAAGGTGGACTTTTGAGTTTTGATTTTTTTTTATTGTATTTTATTTTTTAATACTTGCAATCACATATTCACATTGTTTCAAAGTCAGTATATTCTCTAAGAGTTTGGGTTGATACTTGATAGTCGCCGTCGTTATGTGCACTTGGTATTCCGGCTTCTGATTTCGTGGCCGCAATTACGTAAGATCATTTGATTTGTTCTTCCCTAAAGTAAACAGAAGTCAGTTGGTAATTTTTAGTTGGAGCCCCAACTTGATGTCATGTTACCATGGTGGCACCTACTGATGACGTTTGCATGGTGTACTTGATATTGAGTCTAACAGACACTACTATATCTTGTGTCTTAGTCTATGCCCGTACCAATGATATTGCTGCTGGGAGGCGTCTCCATTACTCCATTTGACTTGGATGTTGCTTGTTTAGCTGCTTTGTTTTATAATCATTGACCATTTAGATTTTAGACATTGATCGTACAACTCCAATGTTTGCTGTTATTCAGATCCCCGGCTTTACTAACTCGAACCCCCCCCCCCCCCCCACCGATCATCTATCAGAGGCCTCAGGCTTTTCCATGTACTATTTTCGTCCTAAGAGAAATTGTCTGGCCTTACTAGGAACTCGTGTATTAGCTCTACATGAATACGTAATCTATTTTAGCTGATCACGATCGAGTAAGTGATCTTGGTTCGTTGTGTGCCTACAGGACATACATTAAATGGTTGTGTTGCTTCAAAAGAGCAACTCGTGTAATTCCAGCTCCTCAAGCTCGGACGACCGTCTCCAAATAATCTGGTAATGACATGACCCTACTTAATTAAGACCTTATAAAGTTTGCTTCACCTAATGGCTGGTAAACATAAATGTAGAAGCATACTAGAGAAGATAAGAATCCTACCTATCTATGAATTGATTTCGGAACTGATTAAAAGCGGGTTTAGTCCGGGTTTATACCGAGGATCAACGAGAAAGTCTAAGAAAGATGCTTGAATGACAAGAAGTGTGAAGTTGGATAGTCTCTTTCAGAAGGTAGGAACTTGAAGATTAATATCTCTCAATTATTACATGTTGACATCATGCTTAGACATTGATATTGGAATTAGAATAGACACTGCTACCAAGTACTCTGTAGATGTCAATTATACTAAAAGTGACCAATTTACTCAAAAAAATAGTCAAATACGAGTATAAATAAGACTAATAGGAATAAGAAGTGTATGTATTACAGGAATAACACAGCTCATCTGAGCTTGTTTAACAATGTACGTAACCCTGGACACACAGTTCACTTCTTTGGCTTTGAAAATAAAAAATATATTGAACTAATAATAATTTCTAAACCCATAATATTCGTCGGTAGGACTTGCAATTAGACAGTCACCATCTAATACTAACAAAGTCATTTCTTATAAGTTTCACCTAATCACTTCTCTGCATTATTAGTCCCGCATTAAACAGTACTCTTACTATTTATCTACCAGAATGTCCGACAATTTTTTTTATTATTATTACTGCACCATATCTAACCTTAATACCTCGTACTCCATTGCTGTAGATTTTTTTTCCCTTCCTTTGGTAATTCTGTCAAAAAATCGTTGTTTTATACGATAACTTATATCTTGAAGTAGGAGTCGGTTATTCCGAACATACTTCTCACCATGGTTATAACTTATGTACGACAGTCCCCTTACCTTGTCATAAGTGGGGGTTGGAAAATCTTTGAAATGGTAGGTAATGTCGTTGTTAGTGATGGTATAATTTCCACAAATACTTGGCAAGTTTGCACTATTACTCTGTTCTTAATTGACTACCCTAGACTAATTTTGTGTTTCTTAATGAAAATGTCTAATTCGAATACAAATTGGTTGCAATTTTCTTATACATATATGACAAGTCTTAAGCATTCGTATTCTTTCAAACTAAATCATCTCAAATCACATTGTCCAGATCAAATCTTCCATTTTTCCAACCTCCTGAAATTAGAAGCAACATAGTTTTGTCTTTAATTTTCATTTAAGGCTTTCCATTCTCACACTATGAACTACACCTCACATTAGTCGTATTTTTAATTGTATAGTTAAAGAGCAAAATGTCAAAAAAAAAAAAAAAAAAAAAAAAAAATCAAATTCGCAATATATATATATACGGAGTATATTATTACAAATTTTGAAGTAACGCAAAAAGTCGATACATGAATCTAATTAATCTAAAGAAGATGTTTGACAAATTAATTTATACAAAAAAAAAAAAAAAAAGTAGAAATTATTAGTCGAGTTGATCTTGTTCTGATACTTGTCAGACTGTTCTCATGGTTTCAATAATTAGTAATGAAACTACCGTATTATTATTAATTATTAGTCATATTATTTATTATATAATAAAAAAGGGTACATAAATAAGAGAAAACATTCTGAAATAATCAAATTGTTTCATGCTAAATTAAAGTGGACGTATCCGAGGAATGGTATGATTGGGGAAGTATTTCCACGTGGATTACAACCTGCGCTGCCGCCGAAGTAGAAAATTTTGGCTTTAAAGTTTCCAACGAAAGCCGATCCGAACAACAATTTGTTGGATATAAAGTTATAAACCGAGTTAATATTAGATGCTGTCGGAAAGCTACGTAAATTAGTAATGCTGTCTTATTAATTTGCTAATCAGAGCAACTCCAATGGTGAAAAAGAGTTGTAGTTTTGCTTGCCAAACTGCTTACATCAGCAGCTTGTACCATTGGATTTATTTCTTGGTTTGTAGTTTGTTGGGCTACGTTGCTCCCACAAGCTACCTAGCTTGGATTTAAAATAAAAAGAGAAAAATACATGATTGGTCAAAAATTATGATTATAATTAAGTTAGTTATATTCTAAACTACAATGATCGTAGTTTACCATTACATATAATTTAGTGTAGCTTAAATTTTTAACCTGACATTTACCTCTTTCCTAAGTGGCAATACAAAACTACAAGGGTTGTAGTTTACCACTAATAAAGATTATCTCATATATAATCTCACTAACACTATTATTAACTATATTATTTTGCTACTTATATGCATTTTCTTTTTTTCGTTTACATGCTAGCCTAATACTTCTAACTTTGATAAAGTGGTGATTCCTAGAGTGGAATCATGCATAATACTATTATTTCTCTAATTTCGGAAAGACGAGCGGAAAGTAACACACCTGATCAAATACGTCGGTATAATCTTGTGATTGGTGTTGGGATTACTAAGGATGTTTGGTTGATGGTGATCGAGAAGTCTTAATTAGTTACTCGAACAAGACTAAATGTTACTTTCGATGTTAAAAAGGACAAAATTAGAAATGGAATTCACCTTCCAATCAAGCATAAATTAAGCACATGAAAAATGTCAATGCTTTCTCTTTTACACCTTGCCTAACTTGTGGAGTGTATAAACATCATAGTTTGATGCATCAAACTTTCATTATCTTTCAATTTCAAAGGTGGTAATTTTTTCAACCTAGTTGTAATTGTCTAAATAATTGAAAAGGATGATTATGGAAGCTAGAAAGCTCCTCCAAAATGTACTAATAATAACAATTAATATACGAGTCTTTGATTTTTTTTTTTTTTTCGAAAGTCATGTTCAAATGATAAAGTAGTACTTATTTCAAGGGTTGTTGGTATTTTGGAAGCCTTTTTGTGTCGGTTTAATTAAGAAATAGAGAGGGTCGAACTGGCAAAAGAATAATATCGTTAGCGTGGGTCGTATGTTTAGATCATGCGTCTTCATTTGCTTCATTAACCTTCTCTGTTCCAATAATCTAACTCGTTCAATCAACAACTCGCCGAACAATAATCATCATCTTTGGTCAAACTCATGCATCCTTTCCTTTTCTTGTTTGTTTGTACCAACAACTTCCAAGTCCTTTTTAGCCATTAATTTCACTCAAAAAAACTTTAAAAAAAAAATTGCTCAATAGTACTTCTATTTAATCACTCTTCTATAATCCACTTAGACTTGGTCCATATTCGAATCAAATCGCAAAAGACGAGTTTATAACACCCCTTCAAATATTATTACGGGGATCAAACTAGAGAATTCTGATTAAGGTAGTTTATAACCCTGGACAGCATTTTCGTAGTTAGGTTTACACGGTCAGGACGTGCCGTACATTGGCGGATTCAGGGGGGTGCACGGGGGGCAAGTGCCCCCCAATTATTTCTGACAAATTTGGTTACATATATTAAAGAGTTGCACTAATTATCAAAAACTTTAAGTAGCTGAGATGGTAATGAGCCCACTATTTTCTAGAAGCCACCAGAGTTCAAATCCTGAGCATGACATTTATGGCTTTAATTTTTATTTTCTAAAGATTTATTATTTGAGATCTAAAATATTAGAAAAAATGCATACAAAGATTGTTTTTTTCGGTGTTAAAATTTCACGATATGCATATCATTCTAAAAAAAAAGTTACTTATTCAATTTTGCCAAGTACTCATCACTTTAATTTACTCATTTAATGAATGTAAAAAATACACGCTGCAGTGAACGATTTTATGCCCCCAATTCCCCAGATCCTGGCTTCGCCACTGGTGCCGTAACAATATGTTAATTAACGTAGTAATAATTAATAGTAGTAGTAAACAGTAATAAGGAGTAGGAGTGGAATGAAAGAGATAGTTAGTTAAGCCACCGCGGCGGCTGATGACGGCTGGTGTTGTGCCTAACACCATGCCAGCAGTCCCATACAACAAAATAAATTGTCTTATCACTTTTGTAATTTGGTGGAGGAATAATCCTCTCATAATCAAAGGAGAAAGGTCATCCAGGAAGCCAAGGGTATGTATGTATGTACCCTAAAAATCAAGTCAAAAACGTGTGAGAATGTCCTGCTCATCATTTACCCACAATTCGTCACGTTAATAGTACGCTTCCAACTAGTTGTTTAGTTGTTTTCTGTATCTAGTCTTCCCCTTTATATTTTATTTCAAGTCAATTTGCTACATCTCTAACCGAGGGGTGAATTTAGCCCCAGCAACCTAGGGTGACCTTTTTAGTACAAGTTAATTTTATTTTTTTTGGGATTTTTTAGACAATATTTTAACGTTTTCGGAGAATTTGGGAATTTACCCCTTTGTCACCAATCACAATGCGTACATTATGTTTTAATCATGCAATCCAGTTTACATCTAGACGACTAGACATGTACTCCATCTTCCCATCTTAACGAGTAAACGACCCACCAAATTTGCAATTTCTAATTGTAATTCACCGTCTTTCTTTTTCTTAGATATTTTAATCTATCAATTGCCCTTACATACATACGTTTGAAGCTTTCAACACTTGACATCGTGTACTAACTTGGAAATTATATTTGGATTTAGTCAACTTACTATAGTAAAATATAAATTGACCGAGCCAATGTAACTACATACACGGACATACATAGAATTATTATCATTCAATAATCTGTATATTTGGTCAGGATTATTATAATTCCGTAATAAATTTCTTATCATGTTGTAATGGGCGTCTATTGTTAAGCATTATTCCATGATCGTAGCATTGTGTATTCGTGAAAGAAATTCGAGATATCTATTGCTTAATATAGGTGTTTAATCAAATAAAAAAATAATTGTTACTTTTGGAATCACTATTTCTTAGATTCATGGAACCAATGCAATGCATTGGGATCTTTGAGCGAAAATGAAAATTATTGGGGAAAAAAAAAAAAAAAGCAAGCGCTCTTGCGCCAAAGATGAACCGGGCAACTCATTTTTGAACCGATAGATGTAAAATATTAGCGACTATTTATTTTTTTATTTTTTTTAGAATTAAGTAACATACATGAAGATTAGCTTTTCAATTCTAGAGGATTTTCGCCCATCTATTCCAATTTTTTCTACAAAAAAGTCGATTGAGTTTTTCGGTATTCACCTCAATACCAAATTCTTTCTTTTATTTTATTAGTTGAAATTGAATACGGTGTAGATAATAGTGATGAAATTGGCATATGATTGTACACACTACTACACACTTAACATATTTTAGATTTAAAAAAATTAAGTATTATTTAATACATTATAGAACCGCCATGCAAAGTAGCGGTTTTATATCGAACCCGTTAACAATATCGACATACACCCCATCTTGTTGAATGTTTTTTTCGGAGCCTTTTTGTTAAACAATTTAAATAAGTTCACCTTAAATTTCTTATTTTGTTTTCTTGAATCATCAAGTCAAACTTGAAAGCATCATCATAGAATAATGAGTAATATATACCATTAAAACCCCATGCTTGCCTAATTACACTATACGTCTTATCTAAAACGAAAAAAAGGTTAATAATCAAGAAATGTATGTGTACAAGTAAAGTAGCCTATTAGTACAGAGTGAAGAGTGTAGACCTATTTCTTTTAATTTCTACTCATAAGTCTCTAACTAAAAACATTAGCGATTAAATTATATAGATAAATAATAATTAAATATACGATTGGATTATACATGTAGTTAGGTCTAATGACTACTAGACGACATAATCCGATTAAAATCTAGTTTAATTACTACTAATAATAATGTTAATATATACAGAGTATACAATAAAAATCACACTAATTAGGAACAAGAAAGTTCCGAATCCTTGCCCAACCACCACCAAAGAGGGACCCCAACCCCAAAGTTCTTTTTTTTTTTTTTTTAATTTCTTGCAAAAATGCTGCCTTGTTCCCACTGCAGGTTCCAAGTCATTTTCCTTCCTACAATATTAAATCAATTTTTTAACTCTCTTGTTTGCATGTTTTCTTAATTTTGACTCTTTAAACCAAAAAGTATACCAATAATCTCAATTATTTCATCTTTTGTTGGTCCAATATATATATTCATGCACAACTAGCCTTCTTCTCCAAAACAAAATTAAAACATCATTTCAATAACAAGCTAAGAGAGTTGAGCAGAGCAAAACTATAACTTTCTTCATTTTGTCTCTCCTCTCTCTTTATATAACCTAAGCTTTTATTTTTCTTCTTCATCAAATTAAAGCAAGACTTATACTTTGCTGCTTCTACAAGCTGCTCTCAATTCATAACATAAGCTCTTTTTGCACATTTTTCATATACTTTTAGTATACACACACACACATTTTTTTGCTAACTAGCTATCAAGTTCATTCTGACAATTTCCTACAGCTTTTTTTTCTTACACATTACATATATTTTTTTTCCACTCCATCAAACTTGAATCACAAGCCAACATAATACAAATTCTTACTACTACTCTGTCCTTCTCTCTGATCACCACAGATTTCCACTACATACGTGCTCTTTTCGCAAGGTCGTCTCAGTAATAACAATAATAAAGAGCAAGCGCGAATGCTATAAATTCCGGGTTTATTCCCTAAGCCTCTTTTAAAAGAGCACAACATATTACACTAGCTTCTTTTAGCTAGCTAGTCATTCATATTTATATATATAATAAAATTTGTTTATTCATTGGTTGCCAAGTAAAATTGTAATATTGTGGAAAAGATGGAGGGTGTGTCGAGTACGCTATTCCAAGACGGAAATGGTTACGACCTTAACTACGGCCAAATCGGGTTGATATGGGAGCACACAAAATCGCCTCTTATCGTACCACTGCTTAAATTCATGGTAGTGATTTGCTTAGGAATGTCACTAATGATGTTCGTGGAGAGGGTATACATGGGAGTCGTGATTTGCTTGGTGAAAGTCTTCTGTAAGAAGCCTGAGAAAAGATATAAATGGGAACCATTGAAAGAAGACGTGGAGCTCGGTAACTCTAATTACCCAATGGTGCTTGTTCAAATTCCCATGTTCAACGAACGAGAGGTACGTACATCACTATTTATTAACAACATTTCGTGGTGCGTTTTTATTAGAGACCTCTAGAATTATCGTTACAGTATATATTTATAGTACTAAACGCGCATGCATTTTTATGGGATGATCGAATTATAGGTGTATCAAATGTCCATTGGTGCTGCATGTGGACTTTCATGGCCTTCCGATAGAATTATCATCCAAGTCCTAGACGATTCCACGGACCCCATGATCAAGGTAATTTGTTAGTTGGTCGTTCGTTATAATTTTATACAGTATACTCTGTATTATTTTTCGAGTAATATATGATTTATGCATGCGCGGTAAAAATGGATGAGTAACTAATAAATGAATGGGAATGGTAAAAAAACAGAATATGGTGGAAATGGAATGCAACAGATGGGCAGGGAAAGGGATTAACATAAAATACGAAATTAGAGGGAACAGAAAGGGGTACAAAGCAGGAGCACTTAAAGAAGGAATGAAGCATGATTATGTTCAAGTTTGTGACTACGTCGCTATTTTCGATGCTGATTTCCAACCTGAACCTGATTACCTTTGGCGTGCTATTCCATTCCTTGTCCACAACCCTAAAATTGGTCTTGTACAAGCCAGATGGAAATTCGGTACGTTTTTAATTACGTGTTTTCCGTATATTTATTTATTTACCGAGAGTAATAATAAGTTACTTCTAACCTTTATATATATGCGTGTGTGTAAATGGACTGTATATACTAGTATGTCGCCATGTCGGATGAAATGACAAAACTCGAGTTTTGAATAATGTTATGTTTTAGTTTGGAATAGGTCAAGACATTCCCGGTGATTAGTATATAATTATATATGCAAGTTAATGAATATGATATGTTTTGTGTTTACAACCGTATTCGACGATGATCAATTAATGATGATGAAGCTTTTGATTAAATTAGTAGCTAGTAATAACAACTACTTCTATTCACTTTTGTGGCTACTTTCACGTACAATTACTTTGATGTGACAATTGCATGAAATTGAGACTGTCGGTGGTGATTTTTTTTTTATTTTTTTATTTTAGGCTTGGGTTGGTGCATTTATTTTAGGGAGAATAATGATTGTATAGTAATAGTATTAAATGGGGCAAATGGCAATGTTAGCTAGCTTTCTTCTTTTATTTCTTTTTGCTCCTTTTATTTTGTAGGTTTATTTCTTACTTTTTAGGGGTCCCCCTTCCCTTTCTTTGTTGTTTAGGACCAACCAAATAAGATCATAGTTTTGGTCAACATAGTTCTTCTAATCTAATGGCGTCTCAAACAGTGGTTTGTCGTAATTCTTAAAACATTTTCAAAGTCAATAAGAAAATCATGTATGCCAGCTATCTATATTCCTAAAGACAGTCATTGCTAATTAGACTTGAAGTCTATACCGAGTATAATTTTAGACTCCGCAAATTTCGAGGTATATCCTTATGCATATTTAGAATGACTAATCATTGAATTAATCATATATATATATATATATATATATATATATATATATATATATATATATATATATATATATATATATATATATATTCTGATTATCTCAATCATGTGCATCCAAGACCTTAATTATCGGATTTTTATGATCATGATAACACCTAATAAACCTTGATTTTAAATGTGCTCTAATTGACTGATGATTAACCTTTTTTTGTTGTACATGGCAAGTTGAATACTTCCTTTAGAATAAAAGTCTTTGAACAAACTTTGAGAGCAACGCGTAAACAATAACATGATATATATATGAATGATTTGATTAGTACTATACTACTCACTTAATAATAATTTATAAACTCCAAAACACTAGGTGTTAAAAAAAATATGAGTAAAATAACGTTTGACAAAAGAGTTCGTAGATTTTGGGGTTTAGAAAGGTGGACTTTCGCTTTCGTAGGTGGAGGTGGAGCTTACCAATTACGCATGTTTGTCCGATGCTGGTGGTGGGTCAATACTTGGAAGAAAATATTGAGACATAACTTATGACACCTCACGAATTATTTTACTCGTTTTCAAACATGATTATTTCAATGCATGTTGTGTGAAGAATCATGATGATCATCTGATGTTTAATTGAATAATAATGTTTAGTAATTACTAATTAATAGTTTGTAGTACATCTAATACTATCTACTACTAATACTAGATTATAGCACTAGTTGTTGATGTCGCAATCATTTTTGTATGTTCGTGTTTGGGTGACTGGCTGATTATTAAACGTCATTTAATGTATTTAATGTTTAAACATCTTGTGACGTATTTAAAAATACGGAGTAGTAATTTAGGGCACAGCTAATGGTTGGTGACATTTCTCTATTTTGGTTTGCAGTGAACGCCGACGAATGTTTGATGACAAGAATGCAAGAAATGTCATTGGACTACCATTTCACTGTGGAGCAAGAAGTTGGCTCCTCCACCTACGCCTTTTTCGGATTCAACGGTAAATATACGAAACTAAAAACAATCGTGATTTTAGAAAATGAGATAGCGTTACCAAATAACGTGCGTAAAAATAAACGGATTACGTAATGAAATATGTTGGGACAAGTTGGGAGAGTGTACAGAGAATGATGTTGAAATGTAATGGTGAAAACAGGGACAGCTGGGGTATGGAGGATAGCCGCTATCAATGAGGCTGGTGGTTGGAAGGATAGAACTACCGTTGAGGACATGGACTTAGCTGTCCGGGCCAGTCTTAAGGGGTGGAAGTTCGTTTACCTCTCTGATCTCAAGGTATGTCACATGAAAAATTTACGACAACAACGTATGTATAAATGTCAGCTAACTCAATTGCTAAGTCATATATAATCAGTCTATAAAATTGATACGACGTAATTAACTTGTGATCGTCTTTTCGTAATGACAGGTTAAAAATGAGTTG
Organism: Spergularia marina; assembly: GCA_963680865.1. Taxonomy (NCBI): domain Eukaryota; kingdom Viridiplantae; phylum Streptophyta; class Magnoliopsida; order Caryophyllales; family Caryophyllaceae; genus Spergularia; species Spergularia marina. Next base: position 4,883,396 of record OY804549.1, on the reverse strand, counting down.
CCAAGTACCTTCAAAGCATACAGATACCAGCAGCACAGATGGTCTTGTGGACCTGCTAATCTATTTAAGAAGATGGTTACAGAAATCGTGAGAAATAAGGTGAGCTGTCTATTGTAGTGATTTATAGCAAACTCTATTGATACAAAATTTTACATTTATTATTGTGTAGTCGTATAACACATTTGGGGTTTAAGTTTCTAACTTTTGGGTCCCAAATTGTTTGGTGTATGTTTGGCAGAAAGTAAACTTATGGAAGAAGGTTCATGTGATATACAGCTTCTTCTTCGTTAGAAAGATCGTAGCCCACATCGTCACATTCGTCTTCTACTGTGTCATTCTGCCTGCTACCGTTTTGGTCCCTGAAGTTTCGGTACCAAAGTGGGGTTCCGTCTATATTCCTACCGTTATTACCCTTCTTAACGCCGTTGGAACACCGAGGTTTGTACATGTCTCTTCTATCGATCTCAAGTACATTCACCTAACGTATATTCCACATATGGATTTAAATCGCGGACTTATATAAATAAGACGTTCAGAGAGCTTAAAGATTCATTTAGACTCGCTTCAATTGAGATTACTTAGCTTAATAGCAACGACTAGTCAAGTTCAGCTAAGGTATACGTATACACATGCATTAAAACTCACTTAAATTGAGATTGCTCTATTGCAACAACTAGTAGTTCCAAGTTCTAAGTAAGAAAGGAATTCGCACGACAAATTTGACTAAGTAGCAATCAAGAAGAAAATTATAGATTGCGTGCGTAATCAAGAAGTTTTAAATTTCTTTCTTTCTTATTATTCATTAATAATTGATTGGTATTAACATGTTGTACTTAAATGTTTTACAGGTCCCTCCATCTTGTAGTTTTCTGGATTCTGTTTGAGAATGTTATGTCATTGCATAGGACTAAAGCCACATTCATAGGCCTCCTAGATGCCGGGAGGGTTAATGAATGGGTGGTCACTGAGAAATTAGGAGACGCGCTTAAGAACAAATTAGGAGTTAAATCTTCCAAGAAACCTCGTCTTAGCAAGTTTGGCGAAAGGTAATTATATCTTACTCTCTGAATGTCGTATAATTCGATCATGACTTTATAGTCGATTTTCAGGCATCCTTGATAACCAATTTGGTACATTTTACTAACAAAAAAATATATACGGTGGTCGATCTTGTGTAGGTTCAATATGTTGGAGCTTATCGTATGTGGATTCCTGTTTTTCTGTGGATGCTACGATTATAATCACGGCCATACGCGTTACTTCATATACCTCTTCCTACAATCCTTTGCCTTCTTCATTGCCGGAATTGGGTACATTGGCACATTCGTCCCTAGTTCTTAGGGTTCCCTTCATCGATCGTTACCAAATTACTGCATCAGGGCATGTGAATAAGTGCCATTCTTTCCTCATATTACACAATTCTTTACCACAAAATTTTCTTTTTTTTCTTTTACCCTTCGTTGTTGCCTACATCTAAAGAGCAACATATAGAAAATGTAGCTTTTTGTTCACTCTTTGTTTTGGGTAACTTTGTTCTCCTGTTCAAATGTAAGTTTGTAACTTAAAAAATGTATACAAAGGGGGTATCATTCTTTTTCCCTCGAATGTAAACCACCAAGGCAGTCAAGTAAAGACTTGTTCAGTCAATCATGTGTACAAGCAAACCCATATATATACACACACATATAATAGAGAAGGGAAATGTTGATCACTTGTTGTTTCTCAAATAGAGACAATAGTTCAATTCAAGCTCTCAAATCGTTCAATAAATTTTGATTGATGCTACATACTGCAATATTTACCACAATAACAAGAAGTCGCTCAATTACCAAAAAACAAAAAAAAAAAAACAAAAATCACGCAACATTACTCTCATTTCCGGTATGCTGAGCTGAGCTAGTGGTTGGTGTTTTAGTTAACCCTGCAAACGGAGTTCCTTAAAAACACCATGACTGATTGAGTAATGCGAAATTTAAGTATTGGATCATTGAATGACACTATCTCATTTTCCATAAACGAACTGCTAGTCTGGATTCGTAGGGTGATAAACCGATAGTTGAGTGCCCTAATATAGCATTACAAACTTAGGGGGGCAAATACAGTATGCTTAAAGCGGGAGTTGGTTGAGCTGGTTAAAGCTCGTACAAAATTTAATTAAATGGACCCAGAATGCTATTATTGGGCCGCTTTGTTTAGTATGATTACACCACAGCCACAGGTAATCAACATGTATATGAGAGAAATGGAAATAATTAATTTCTGGGCATTTGTTTTAATCATAAAGATTTGATCAGCCAATCCCACATTTGCAAATTCGGGATTTCTAACGTGTGCCCATTTCTTTCCTCAATTAAGTACTCCCTCCATTTTTAATTATATGACATTTTGGTACTGTGGATTTTTTTTTTTATATGACGTTTTACCAGCCCTAAAGTCGTCTCTCTCCTCTTTTCAATTGAAAATCAACATAAAATTACTACTACTACACGATTTTCAATCTATTTAAACATGTGGCACTTATTTAGGGGGAATAAGCATTTAAGTCAGTGCGGATCACCTGTCCCATTTTCCTATCCCACTCCGTGTACCACACCAAACATATTTTAGCATTCCATTATTTTATTTGTAAAATTATATTGTTTTGGAAATATTTATGATTTGATAGCATATGATTGGTGGGGTACACGGAGTGGGATAGGAAAATGAGACGGGTGATCCGCCTTGCATTTCAGTAGGAGAGAGATGCATAATGGCAGTAAATTTTTCCTATTTTCTAGAGTAATTATTGCATTTACGCTGATCATTAATTATACTCTTAATATCTGTGAAAAATTCTAAAACGCCATATAATAAAAAATGGAAGGAGTAATATTCTCACTTGGAAAAACAAAATGTGGGATTTTTTTTTTATTAATTCAAAAGAATATCACTTCATTGATAAAGGTGAAGAAGCCTTATCGTTAGAAAAATCCTTGCAAATTAAGTACAAAGATAAACTAATCATAGAAGCAAAACAAAGGAAATAACGCATGAAAATTATGTGTGATTCATGAAGTAATGTGTGATTCATGATGTGTCAAAAGTGATCCTGAAAGGATCGGAATATTCCCACACAAAAAATTGGGTAGCGACATTATTTTGGTATTATATCAATGGACTGGGATCTTTATTCAATAATAATGATGTTTTGTATCCTATTCCTAAATGTGATAGAATCGCTAACAGGAGGGAGTCACTAAGATGTCATAAAGAAAACTAGCAGGAGGGAGTCTCCAAGATGTCATAGTGACCATACCCATGAAACAGCACTAGTATCGGAGACTCGTTCTCGTTCTTGTACTCTCCTCCGTAATCAGCTACGTTCGTCATATCTCCTGTAATTCTATCTTTCATGAAGACCGATATCGGCTTCCTGTTATGAACATATTATGTAAAAGTGGTGAGCAAAGCACAGGACAATACCTGAGAGGAAGGGCACAAAAAGGTACAAATGCTTTGAAGCAACGAGAAATATATAGCTAGTGTAGAAGTAGAAAGCATATAATTAGAACTCAGAAACTCACTTCAAAACATGAGAAGCCATAAGTAATTCAGGCTCTCCACCCCACACGTACGGTTGTTGTATCCGCTTCACATAAGCATCGAAATCTTCCTCAATAAAACTAGATTGGATTTTCCAGAAGAGGCAAACACTAGTCAATACAAGTGAGGACAAGTAATAATCTACAAGTAGTACGGAAAAAATGGGAATGGAGACTCATTCTGTCTCTCAAAATAAACTTACCCTGCCATCTCTTTGCGCCTCTTCAAGAGCTCATCAACAACCTGTCAATTTAAGTGCTATTACAATGACAATTGTTTAAAAATAACATTATTGAGTAACATATTCCATGGCAAGGAAATTTCTGACAACTTTTTTTTTTTTTTGCAAAAGGCAAGGAATTAGTTTGACATGAGTATTTATCTCACACCTGAGCTCTCAGTTCATCAGCAAGCTCTCTTTGACGATTCTCATCAGGAGCCTCCTTCCCGCTTTGCAAGCACTCCCCATGAGCTATTGCTCTGAACAAACACCGACCATCGGCTAGCACACCTATCATCAATGAACAACATAACAGGCACCTTAAATTCACCGTTGGCTTCGATATGTAACCTAGACAGAGAAATATTTTACCAAAACAAGATTTATATTCGCAAAACCGATTCTATTAGGAAAACAAAGACAAACAAACAAAACAAGAAGGTGCCTTCAATGCAATGTAGTGTTAAGAGGGTGTTACTAAGGCATTGAATCAACCTTGCATCGGATTTGATACCAGAGGATTCCATATTAGAAGATTCGAGCAAAAGATGTGACATCCAATTTGTATAGGAACCCGTTACTTACAAATATCGTACTACAGAAGTACATAATGATTCTATAGTTCCAACAAATCACCTTCCAAAACAGAACTACTTAAATTATATTATTAGATTGAACATGTAGGAATATTTACCCAAAAGAAAATGTATTACATCATATTCGTCCAAAACCCTAATGATGTAACGTATCACACTATTTTCATACGAAATACTAAAAACATACTAATTTATAGCTCCACATGACCTCATTTTTGAGCCTAATCCATGCTCTGCTAGCTAGTTTGTCGAACTGTTTCTTATGATCAGTAGCTCCAAAACCCTAATGGTGTACTGTGTATCACTATTTTCATTTGAAATACTAAAAATGTACTACTCCATAGCTACACAAGACCTCTTTCGAGCCTTCTCCATGTTCCTGTACGGTCCTAACCTCGTTAGCTAGTAAGTCGAACTTCTTCTTATGATCAGTATCCCTAACTCCCAAGTGAAACGGCTTATCTAATTCTATATGAACTCAGCCACCAAATGAATTAGCATTTAGCAATGATCATCACAATTCGATCACGAATTTCGACTGTTACTCCTCAGACGAACAAATTAACAATGGCAACTCACAGTTTTCCGAATACACTCTCGAAACTCATTCTACTGATTCTTAATTTCTTAGTGTTGCTAATGTAACAAACTTGCAGGGGAAGATTATCTCTAATCAGTACAATCAATTTTCAGCGAGAAGTTATTGGAAAAACAAACAAACAAACAGAAATAAAACACTTAATTCCGATTCATAAATATACTCAAATAAATACAAAATATCATATAATCATCATACTCAATAATAACTCATAAATTCCAAATAAAATTGGCAAAAAAAATTCAAAAAAAAAGGGGAGATAAACAAACCGGTAACCCTATACGAGGTGGCGCCACCGTCAGCGCCACCGTCGACGGCGTCATTTTGAATTTCAGCCTTCTCCTCGTCGCCGCCGTCAGAAGTAGCCTCGGGATGAACGTTGACGGCGTCGTTGTTGTTGCGTAAATCAAAAGGCGCGAGAACCAAACAAACACCGAACAAAAGGTAAGCAAGGTCGAGGCGGTGAAGCCAACGCGCGGGGCGAGCATCCCAAGCGACGTTCCAAGAACCCTCACCCTTCTGCTCGTGGACAGCAGGGCGGAGGTGGTCCCTACGCCAGTCTCCGCCGCCAGCAGCAGCGGGGATAATCATACGCCATATAGACGCGCCGCCGTCAGCGGTGACGGCATCGAGCGAGAGAGGGGAGAGTGGGTGGAAGTGAGGGTGGGAGTGAAGGTGGTGGAGTGCGAATGTCTGAGGAGAGAGAATCCACGGCTTCGGAGGGCGTGTGCAGAGTGCTCCAAGCATCACCGGAGCGTATCAGTGACGATTAATAAAATCAAATCAAATAATAATAATAACAATAATAATAAAGTAAGGAAAAGAAATTAATCTAATTGCGAAAGGACATACGGAGTAATTGATAAGTATTTGAGTATGTTGGATGAAAGAAGCGTGAGGAGGAAGAAGAAGGCGGCTTTTGATATATTGTTAGGAGAGAGGAAATGGGAATGGGTTGGTGGGTGCGTAAGAGGTGATGTGTTTAGGGGAAGTACACGAAATGTGGCCTCTGAGGATACCAGGAATAATTATGCAAATATTACCAAATTCATTTATTATTTCCTTCATTACATTATTCTCTCCCCCTTTTTAATCCACTTTTTATCCATTTGTTATTGGTTATTTTTATGATTTTTTGGGCGGTAATTAAGAAAGAGCCCCTTTGTATTTTGTACTATACTATTTTAGTCAAAAGTTTGGGAAAACAAATGTAAAGGTAAAATGCAGGGACCACCATGCTCCTTGTGCTCCCGGGAGCATGGTATAATTTGCGGGTAAAATGATACTGTATTCTAAAGTTAGCACGTTTTTTTTTTGTACGAAGAGTTTATTACGTGGAAAATGTGATATGTGCATGAGTGGAAGTTAAACTGACTCCAAATCTTTGTGTTTATGAATAAAGAGAAGTTGATATTCAAGGAAGGGATTCGTAGTATTATTGCTCATGACGTAGTTTAAAGTCAATGATATGACGTTTTGGGTAACATACACACTTGAGATACTATCGGTCTATCACTCATACTAAAAGACTTATTTTAAATTTATTTCAAATTTTATGCCATAATTGAGTTTAGTGATACAACGTTAAAATAAAGGGCGATTATTTAACCAAGACAATAGTTACTACCGCAAGGTAGATTCATTGAACCTGATCCATATAATGACCATGAAATAGTAGCTGAACGCTGAAATAGTGGTTGAAAGTTGAAATAATAGCTGCAAAGTTTTTAGTTGATAGTATTATGGGTGTTTGGCAGAATTAATAGCTGATAGTTTTTAGCTGACATTATTAGTTGATATAGGAGGTTGTATATATAAAATTACATAAAAATGCATTATTTATTTTTAATCTCATTTTAATTTAGTAAATAAATGAGGGTAAATTAGGAATAAAATTATGATAAGCTAGCTTATTTTTAAATAAGTTATATGTGGTAACTTCTTAAATAAGCTAGCTTATTATTTAAGATAGTGGTGTTACCAAACTAACTTATTTGGTCAAAGAGCTTAAAAAGATAGTCAAATAAGCTATTTTGGCCAAATAAGCTAGCTTATTGTGCATACCAAACACAACCTAAGCTACTATTTCAGCGTTCAGCAACTATTTCAGCTAGTTTTACGAAACATAGCCCTAGTAGATAAAAGTTACTTCGTACATAAAAACCCCAAAATTAGAATTATATCCTTCAACCACGGTTTTTCACTAGTTATGCAAGAAATTAAAAGTGACAAGCAATGCCACCCACCTGTAATTAATGGTGCAAATTTGGAGAGACCATTATTTATTTAGAGACCGTTTCTCAATATTATTGAGAGACCAACCATGTTATTTACATCGTGACCCCGTTTATGTAATTAGTGACCATTATACTACTTTTGGTAATCGTTTTAGTTAAATATCTTGACACTTAATAATCTAAGATGTGCAAAGGGGTTACTTTATAAATTTTAGCCAATTTTATATGATGAGATCGTCCAAAATCATAGATAATGGATTTATAATAGTAAATTAATATGATCACTACAAGTATTATCATGGTTACAAGCAATGTAAAAAGAGTTCCTTTGTAATATATTATAATGGTCTCTTAATAAAATATTGAGAGACCGTATTTTATAAGAATTTGTACTTTTTGAGTTTCCCATTAAAATTCATTGTTTCATTTTTTTTTTGTGAATAATATCGATCTGTTACAAGACTCGGCCCCTGTGCGATTGGACTGCACTTTATTGATCGGATTTGATTTGATTTGATTTGAATTGAACTGATTTGATTTGAATAAACTTGATCTGATTTGATCTAAACTGAATTAATTGATTAATTAACTGCAATTAGACGAATTAATAACTAGAAATAGCCTAGATTCATTTATTGTTATTTGGATAATTCTGATTTGATTTGATTTGAATAATTCTGATCTGATTTGAAAACATTGTTGAATAAGTTGAATCGCACAGGGCCTAAGACCTTGTGTGATTGGACTGTATTTTTCTGATCTGGTTTAATTTGATTTGAATTGAACTGATCTGATTTGATTTGGTTTGAATTTAATTTATTAATAAATTAACTGCAATTAGACGAATTAATAGCTAAAACTAGAGTATATTCATTGATTTTTATTTGGATAATTCTTATTTGATTTGATTTGGTTTGATTTGAATAAATTTGATTTTTATTTATTTTATTTGAATAAATTTGTTATGATTTGAAAACACTGTTTATTTGGATAATTCAAAATCAAAAGCCCCATCATCAACAATTTTTTTGGCCCAAAATAGCTTCTAACCTCACGGCTCACATACATGTAATAGCCCATTAAGACTCTGTTTGATAGAACTTAATAAAAGTAGTTCGGAAAATTCACGTGGTGCCCCCGAACTATGTCAGAATGCGCGTGGTGCCCCTACCTTTGAAACTTTTACAATCTGGTTCCCCCAAAGTTTGCACCTATGCGCCTAAGGGCCCTAACCCTCCTTATTCCCTAACACCGTTAACTTTTGGATGCTAAACAAAGATGTGGCATATGATTAGTAAGATTTAATTAATAATAACTAGTGATAATTAAAATAAAAAAAACATAAAAAAAAAAACCAATTATTTTTTCTGTCCTCTACTTCACCCACCTTCAAGGACAATGGAACGCGAATATGCCTAAAGAACACCCCCAATGGTGAAAACCGCTCCCTCAAATTCATGGAAGGAACTCTCATGGTTCAGTATGGTGGTAGTGTTTACAAAACACGTAGGATAAGTTCGACAAAAAGTAGCTCTATATGCAGCAGGGAATGTTTTTGGTAGATGTGGTAGTGTACATGACCAAGGTGAAAATCGAGGTTCTACTAATTCCTTGCGTTTTTTTTTCTCTTTCCAAACTTGTCATGGAACAACAACGGCTAAAATGTTAAGGGGAGACCCTAGCGATGACATTTTGGGGTTGGACAATACATAAAAGCTAACGACCTTTGGTAAGTCTCCAATCGATCAAAAACACAAGTAAGTTAACCTCAGCAGTTGTTGTGTGACACATGAAATCTTCGGCTTTGTCTTAAACAATCCGATTAAACACAATCGTGCTCATCGCTTTAAAGTTGAACTAGTTTTTTGACCCGTGCAAATGCACGGGAATTACTAATGTTTTTCTAAATATAATTATTTATGTCATGTAATATAAAATTGTTATGAAAATATTTTGGAAATTGTAACTTGAAATTTTTACTAACCATTTTTAGTGTTTGGTAAAGTAGAATGCGGTTCGGGGGTTTTATTCAGTGTACACATGGAAATTTTGCTTCAAATTAAGAAATCCAAATTCTCGAATAATTTTTAGAATTGCCAATCATATGATTTGGGTAAATTTTTGATTTGAGAATAATATTACCAAAACACCTTCTTAAAGAATTTAAACTTAAAAAATCATGTTCAAAAATAAGAATTTAGGTTCCGTCTGAGAAGTCCGACCTCATACCAACGGACCAACCTAATGAGTTTGCTCCACCCCTCAATAGCCACCCGTCGACTCTTGTATGTATCCGACAACTTTTATCAACTTTCTTAGGTGGCTCCCTCCTGCGCCGTATGTCCTAGGTGACCTCAACTTCTCATGCATTAAATCGTCTACGCAAACCACCAATGAACAATCATCACCCTACCCGCTTCCCTATTTAACACCTACCACTTCCATCCCCATTCCTAATCATCAACACCCAACATCCAACAAAATTTTAGAAGACATTTTTCACCCTTGGTCAAATTTTTTAGTCGACCCATTCCTCGTCGATTTCTTACACGACCTCCCTAACCGACACCTTTTACACCCATCAAATTATCTAACCAGTAGTCGCACCCGCCTCCTACTCAGTTTATTCCTCACCCCACACTCTACTTTACCTGAACTCCCTTATCAGGTCAATTCCTACAGTTTCCCCTTCACACCTGGCCCGCTGATTCCTATAATCGAGTCATTTATATTAACATCTCCTATCAACTCATGACAGTACATCGACTCCTTTGCGCGACCCACCCACCACTAACTTTGAAACTCGACCCCTAAATGAATATTTTCCTTTATATGTATATGTTAACCAAATTGTTTATATCTTTATTTTTGTACCCTTCAAACTAATTTATATGTAATTGGTACCCGTGCACATTTATGGGGATTAATAACATTTTTTTTAGATAGTCTGCACCCCTCTTACCCATGTCAAAATTTCTAGTCAACTCCTAACCTGCCGATTTCTCTACCCGATCTCCATAATTAAAACTCATACCCTCGTCAAAATATCTTGTTGACTCTCAACCCCTATAAACTATCCGTCTTCCTAACATCCATACGATCATACCTCACACTCCCACCCCGTCAAATTATCTAGCCCGTACTCCAACCCTGTCAAAATTTAGTCGACGCGTAGATTTAGTAAAACATGTCCTACTTTGACGTAAGATTGATACATGTCATAAATAGATTAAGTAAAATAAAAAAAAACATTGATGAACCTAATTAATACCAACGTATTAGTTTTACCACATCATTTGTCAATATAATTATGGGTCCTCACTTTTATGGTCTGTTTGGATAGCAATTTGAGAGGGAAAGGGAGGGGAGGGGGAGAGAGGGGAGAGGAAGGAAAGGAAAGGGAGGGGTAGGTAAATCAATTTCCTTTGTTTGTTTAAGATAGGAAATGGAGAGAAGGGAGAGGAAAATTACCCAAATCAAAAATAGTGATAACATTATTGATAATAATAATTTATTTTTTTATAATTAATAATAATAATAATAATAATAATAATAATAATAATAATAATAATAATAATAATAATAATAATAATAATAATAATCCAATTCCATATCCTTCCATTTTCTCTCTCCTCTACCCTTCCCCCTCCCCCGCGCCGCCCACGGCCACCGTCGCCATGCACCCCCGACCACCATATCTGGCGCCAATACCACCACCAAACTCGCCTTCATACCGCGAGTCGGAGACGTTCATCGACAGCCACCTTCTTCCCTTCATCCACCGTGCACGTGTCTTCTATTTCTACCACTTCTCTTTCGTTTTTCTTCAGATCCGGCCACCATCCATAGTCTTCCCTCTCCCCCAAACTCTCCTCAACCTCGTCTTGGGCTGGGGTGGCCGGAGCCGGCCAATTTTGGCCGGAAAAATGTTTTTTTTTTTTTTAATTTGAAAACCTAGATCTAAAATTGGGTGGTTTAGGGAGGTTTTGTGTGTTTGTGGGTATGGGGGAAATGATCGCCGGAGCAAGGGGGTTTGATTGGTGGTGTTATCGCCGGCAAAAGTGGTGGTCGGTGTTGGTCGGCGGCGGGGAAGGGGCGGCGAAGTGGCTGCTCAGGGGTGGAGAGAGGAGAGAGAAAAATAAGAGGCGTAATTTAGGTTATAAAAAAATATAGTTGTAATAATGATAAATATTTGGGGCAAATATGTAAATTAAAACATTTTAAATGAAATAAATGTACATTTTCCTTCCAAATCTCTCCAATTTTGGAGAGATGAAAATTAGAGAAAATGGAGGAAAACTCATCCTTCCAAATCCCTTCATTTCTCTTCCCTCCCCTTACAAATATGTATCCAAACAAGGGATACAATTTTCCTCCCTCCCCCTCCCCTCCCCTTCCCTCCATTTCCTTCTATCCAAACAGACCCTTAGATTATAAATGATAATATATAAAAACAAAAAGTATCTTATGACCATTAGCATATAAGAAAAGCTAGGTAAGGTATAAAACTATAAATTCCTTTCGTTGTGTTATTGTCCTTATTGAAAATGATTTTTTTTTCTTTTTTGTAAATGTTTTAAAAACGTTGTTGAATTCACTAACCCAAAACATCTTCCCTCCCGTTATTGTCTACCCAAGAGTTCGTGACCATTAATCATGAAGGCTTAGGAATGTAGGATACCAAATGGAATGAATCCTATAATATGAATTTTTAATCATGTCATTATCAGTCACTAAGTCATCATCATTGATTTAATCATCTAAAATTGTGAAACACTACGGTCGATTCCATTATAAGTTACTCCTATTCTGAAAATGTTAAATTTTTTTAACTATAGTCCATCATACAAATAATTCATGATTTGAGATGTTGGGGCTCAAAAATTTGAATGCTTAGTGTTAATGTCTTGGAAACATTAATCGGCTAATGTTAATTTGATAATAAATTACGACATTTTTCTTTTTCTAAAGTTGGATAAAAATTTCTTGTATTAATCCTTCTATATTATTCAATGACGCTTTTTTGAAGCTCCCACAACGACCGATTGTTTTTAGAGTGCTTTTAGAGAATTTTAGCAATTAAATATTATTAATTGATTTTAGCAATTAAATATTATTAATCGATTTTAGCAATTAAATATTATTAATTGATTTTAGAAATTAAATATTACTAATCGATTTTAGCAATTAAATCCTTCTATATTATTAAAGGAGACTTTTTTGTAGCTCTCACATTGACCGGAGGTTTTTAGAGAGTTTTGAGGATTTTATAATATTAAAAGTATTTGATTTCCATCTAAACACAAAAAACGTCTTTCGACCTAATCATATGGTATCCATCTAAACGCAAAAACAAAGTCTATTTTCTAACCATACGTACGTACCTACTAAAGTCCCTATGATTCATCTGACAATATATATATATATATATATATATATATATATATATATATATATATATATATATATATAAACTAATCTGAATATTAGTTGTATATATGCTGACATAAAGACCAGATTCATTGCTTCTGAACTAAATTAACTACTCCATATTTTTTAAGTTGTATCATACATGGCCTAATTCTCATGTCCTATTTGATTGGACACTACTCCCTACTTATTGCTTTCATGATATCTCAATTTGTAATCTTATGTCGATTACTATGTCTATATCTGCAGCAACATAATTAATAGATTTGAGCTAGCTAGGGAGAGGTGGTCACGTTTATGCATGTAATAAGGGTGAGTAAGTGAGTTTATAATACTATACGATAAGTTATGATACTATTACTTTAAACATTTATATATCTAAAGATTAACCAACTCATAAATTAATCACAAAAGACCATTTTAAATGATTTTTTGTATAATAAGTTAACTTACTTAAACATCTCTTATGATTCCGCTTAAATATAAACTTTTTAAATTTTATTATAAGTAATGAGATTATATATAAAACATATATTATTTTTTGGATGTTTTAGTGTTTTACCGTACATTATACCCCCGGTGAAAATAATTTTTTATTTTAAATATCATTTTTAATAGAAAACATTATTATGTGATCCGTGCAATGCACAGGCCTTCATCCTAGTCAATATAATGGTCCATTTTATGTTGATCATTTTAGTATGGTGTAATTATTTTGTTTCCATAGTTGGGAGTGAGTAGAAAGTAGACAACACATTGGTAATGTGATGAATAAGTAATTAAAAAGTCAATGATTCAAATCTTGCCTCAGACATTTTTTGCCAACTTTTGCCAATAACTAATGAGCATAATGAAGTGTTAAATGATTGCTGACATGTCAGTTGTATGCTGAACCTCGTTATACCGGTCTAAGTCCGAGTCGGGTATTGGGCTTAAATGGGTTAGTTAGGGCCTTGGGGGGGGGGGGGTACGAACGTAATATAGGAAAATAATTAGGTTTTGTAGTCTCTCTCTCTTTCATAGACGCCGACCCCTCTGCGTCTGAAACTCCCTCCTCGGACTTTCATCTTCTTCTTCTTCTACCCAACACTAATGGCGGCGCCGGCCATGGAGATGATACCACTAGAAGGCGGTCCTGCACGAAAGTTACCAAAAGGACAGACCCAATCCCAATCTTCTTCTTCACTCAACAATAAAGCTACCGTCTTGTATATTGGTCGTATTCCTCATGGCTTTTACGAGGATGAGATGGAAGGTTTCCCGCTTTCCCCTCTCTTTCTTTCTCCTCTAATATTTTGCTGATTATATATTTTCTGTTTAATTTCATTCGTCTGACAAAATTAGGGTAACTTCTTCTACAGGTTTCTTTCAGCAGTTTGGCACTGTTTTAAGAGTGAAAATTGCGCGCAACAAGAAGGTTTGTTGGGTTTAGCCCCCCTAATTACTTTGCTTAATTTCGAGTTTTATTATGTTTCCTCATGTTGATATTTGCCCCTAATTTTTGTGAGTTATTTATAAGCTTTGATATGCTTTTGAGTTGAACTTGTTTAGGGATGCTATGTTGAATTGTTGATTGCTGGTTTTTTGCCCGGTCGTAGTTTATTAATGTGATAATTAGCTTCGCGGGGTTTTGCGATTTGTCAAGAAGTTGGTTATGGTGGTAATATGTCTGGGGCCATATATTATGTAGGGATTTCGAGAAAAAATTGTCGGGTTTTGGCTAATGTTAACGACTTGGGTCATTGGGTAATTTGTCGGACCTTGGGTTGTAGGGATTCGGAGAAAGATATGACCTTTTTTTTTCCGCGTGCATTTACTTCAGTGGTGGTAGTGTGTGATTGTTCTCATTCAGTACAATTGCCTCTGCTTGATTCGTTCTTATGATCAAAGTGGGAAGTACGGCTTAAGTTGTCCACATTGTATAAGCTCCGATTTTTCTAAGTTAATTGGTTGTCACTTTAACAATTTTGGAGATGTCCATGTGTTAAGTACTCTGGAAGGGGGTAGTCAATGTATAGAGTTGTTTAACTTTTTGCATGAGTGTTCGCCTTCTTATATGAGCTCCCATTTTTCCAAGTTAATTTGGATTTGACACAAACAATCGCCTTGACCTTTTAGCTTTTGACCAAGAACCATTTCAATCATGTTGCTGTTCTGCTCGCTTTTTTAGGCTAGATTGTATCTTGGGCTTCAAATGACGTGCTTATTGGAACCATGGCTGTATCCTTAGATTGTTACGATTAAAAATCTGATTCTGTTCCGATTCATTCATCTGGAATGGGATGTAGTTATTTGACTGGTCGTTATTAGTAGCTTTTCCTAATTTAGCATGTTCATGCCATTGTAGTTGAAATGGGTTGGTAGTTTCATATCATTCGACCTGTACTGCTTGTCTGATAGTGCTTTTATATTGTTTATGTTTAACAGACTGGGAAATCTAAGCATTATGGTTTCATCGAGTTCGAGTACCCGGAGGTATGAGTCTCGCAATCTTTTTTTTGGTTGTTGTCTTGTCTCTGTTTTCCCTCAATTATAATTTGTCTCCACTGTTACAGGTTGCCAAAATTGTTGCTGATTCTATGCACAATTACTTGATGTTTGAGCATATCTTGCAAGTTCATCTAATACCCCCAGAGCGTGTCCATCCTAAACTGTAAGCCACTATTTACAATTTCACTGTGAATGATGTCTAATTATTTGGCTAAATGGTTTCAAATATACCTCAGCAGTTGATTTCTGTATTGGATAACGAACAATGGCAATTTAAGCCTGCAGATGTCTTTCTTGGATGAATCTATTCCCCACTTATCTCCCTCAGGGGAGAAGTATTCACTCTTGAGTATTAATTTTTATGTAGGGTTTGTTTATCGTATTGAAAGTATATCTCACTGCTGTTGGGGCACTATTTAACGAGTTCACAGGTTGACTCAAAACCTAAAATGTCAAATGCTAATAATGGTGACTTTCAAAACTTGCATGCGTATTAGTTTATGAACATCCATAATTCCATATCCATCTTCAGACTCCAGGCAAACATTACAACTTTTTTAATATTCTGTTCATGGCAAATTTTCAAAATATTGCTGCCGAATGTGACTTCTGTATTTACGGTTGTTTCTTTTCTAAGGCTAAGGAATTTTGTATTATCTTTAATGTAGGTGGAAAGGTGTAAGTGCCCGACAGAAGAAACCTGTGGACTTTCTCAAGATTGAAATGTTTAAACACAACAAGGTATAATATGCAAATATAGAATTGTGGTTTGGTACATAGTTGCATGGCATGCAGTGTGTTCAATTTATTGTAATGAGCTCGTGCAGGATAGAACTCTGGAGGAGCACCAAAAACTGCTGAAAACAATCATGAAGCGGGACAGAAAACGAAGAAGTAAAATAGCAGCTGCTGGAATTGAGTATGAAATTCCTGAAATCGTAAGATCCTCAAAACTCTGTATCATGCTGATGGCTGTCTGTGAGGGTCTGGTTTTTGTTCTGCAATCGCCATGTCCTACTAAGTTGGCTTTGTGTCTCTTTAGTGCCCATGCAGTTTCTAACATCTTTGTGGACTGAATAGTTTTTTGTGTAGCAGGTAGGTAGGGTTGGGTTAGTGGAGGAGGGGGGATGTAGGATTGATTAAGGGTAGTGTAAAGACCTTGGGTATGGGGCATCCTGATATTCGAAACAGTACTCTTTAGAAGTTGATTTGATAAGCTCTTTCTTTTTACCTGGGGCGCTCCTCTGTATCATCGCATTGGACTCGATTGCAGCACAGTGTTGCAACAAAGCTCTATACAAGAAAAGGTTATCAAAGCTGCCTTGCATAGAATTCCACAAGTGAAGTACATTTTAGAAGTATTTACCTATACTATCTTACTTTCACAACTTCCAACAGTTCTTCACGAAATGAAATAGTCAAATTTTCTATTCAGTAGTTGACTCAAGGCTGCATATGGTGTATCACGCACAATCCTTTACTCTGAAAAAGAAGGATCGGATATCTAGAAATTTGAAAGCTTGTTCCTGCTTCTCATTGATGTGTAGAGGCATACTGTATGCTAATACAGGACCACTCAAATAGATTTACTAGGCTGTGTAGCTGATAATTGTAATGGATTTACTTCATTCCGCTATGGGACAACCCTAATGCAGCTGCGTAGCTGACTGTTGCAACTTGGACGTGGTGTTTGAGTATCTTGCCATTCTGTTTAGGACCAGTATACGAGGTAGACTCTAGGGAGCATGTAATGGGCAACTATGATTTGTGAGTCAGTGAGTGATACATAGCTGCATTAAACATGGAAAAACTTAAAGCATTTGACGTCATGGTTTAGGTTGCTGATAACAAGAGCCTAACTGACATGGTGAATGAGGTTATTCGTCACTGTCGTGTTACAATTTTGGACAGTGAAACTGTTCCCAATTTAAGTGTTTTATTCAGTCCCTCATCACTTCTTTCTTGGGTTACTTAAAAATTCCATTGGGTATATACTATATAGTGTGTATACACACTTGCTTGTTTGCTCCATTTCCAATGGAGCCAAAGACTAATTATTCTTTGGCTTTGGGGTATAATGGAATAAACAAAATGGCTCATAAAACTGTCTGTGCTTCTTATTTTGTGAAGTAGCAGTCAATCGGTGTGAAACTCGAAGCAATTTTCATTTTGGGTCATCAGTGCGCAACCTTTCTATGTTTCAATAGGGGTAAGGCTTGCGTGCATCCGACCCCCCTTTGCCCCGCCTTATGGCGGGAGCCTTTAAGGCACTGGGGTAAAGATGATGTTTACACAGTTGCTTGTTGCTCCAAGTATTCACGTTGCGGGGAGTAAGAGTGATGTTAGAGCTGTTCATAGCTGCATATGATGACGATGAAAGTCATCTTATGTGGATAAATGAAGAGACTGCTTGGTGTGCAAATGGGGCCTTTGCCCTTAACTCGTCATGTACAATGTTTTGCTATCACCTGCTGTGTAATTTGACAGCACAAACTACATTTCTGATTGTAAAGTTTGTGTGAAGGGTGAACCTGGTAAAATTGCTAGATTTTATGTTCTCTGTTGACAGAGATTAGAGTTTTAGTGCCGAGGTAGCAATTTCATGGTTGTGTCACTAGGTAGAGAGTATAGTACACACTAGTTTCTTACTGCCCTTAGGAGACTAATTTTCAACTCATTTACCTTTGAAATAAGTCCGTCCACCACACTTGGTTGAGGAGATAAGAATAAATTTCGGCTGTTCATTTCTTATTGGTACAGTCACTTGAATGTTGTTTCAATTGTTATTCTCTTGTTTCAGGAGGGTGCTGATCAGCCTGTGCCAAAGAGGATTAAATTCGATGATTAGCTAGTCTTTCTTATCATACAGGTAAAGTCTTTACAAGTGTATAGTTCCGAGTCTCCTTTCTTTGTTTTTTAAGATGATCAGTTTGTTGGGTTCCTGTGTGACAATGTAACCTCTCTGAAGCAGGTGTAGCTTTCATTAGGAAACTGCAGTGTAGATGGGTGTGATCAAGTCGACATTACTATGACGGAGGGAAATATCTCAATGTAGCCGAGGGAAAACATTATGGAGCTCCACGCATCTGCAATGTTACAGCGCCTACAGCTTAGAGATATCTCAGCGGTTAATGTACGTCAGCTGATTGTTGTACTCTTGTTTTGAGCGTTGTAGTACATGTTTATTATATTTGGTCTAAAACGAACTGGTTTATATGCCTGAATTTGTTCTCTCTACATATGTTCTGTGTGTGTGTCTTTTGGCAGGGATTTTCCGTCCCCTTTTGGTTGTGTACGTTTTCCTCCTTTCCCCTTCCCTGTTTCTTGTTTTATCATCGTGGATGTGATGGCTAAGACATGGCAAACGAAAGTGGATGCAGAGCCGGGGACACTAGAACATTACTAGCAGCAAAAAACCTCTGTTATGAAATTTTCGCTCAATGTGGACACTTTCCCTGTGATCCTATAAAATGTAGGAAGTTGCTTGTTTAGGATTCTCCGGTTATTCGAAATTTATAGGGGTCTAGTGTCTTAACTCTTAAGCAACTTAATAAATCCTGTGTCATCCTACTACTTAGTAGAATTTCATGCTAAGTAGACACTTAGTAGAATTTCATGCTAAGTATACACTTCTTAAAGTGGGACTTTCGACAGCCATCCGTTACTATATATTACAGAGATATATATGTATTTACTGATAATAGGAAAAACATTCATAATAGTTACACTTAGGTGGTACAACTTTATAACTAGCATCGTTGACATGTTTGCTATCATCGGCCATGCTTGAATGCCTGATAGAGAACCATATTAAAGAAAAGAAGTTGATGGTTGAGACTTGAGCATAAAAGATGTGATGGCATGTTGGAAAAGAATCGATAGGTATCACTTTGTGTTTCTAGATTGTTGAAGTTTAGTTTGAAACCCGAATAAGGGAAAGAATTCAAATCAAACGCTAACAAAGTGAACAGATGTAGCAGTTTGCCATGAATAAGCGTCATAATACATGCGTATGACTAAGTTCTCTTTTCTTTGAAATTAAACACCCTTTAGTTAGGTAGCCAAACTTAATGTTTTATATGACTATATACTCTTCAAAGGACCATGTCTTTTTTTTGTTGAAGGGAAAAAGGACAATGATATTGCGGGTTAAGGGCACCATAAGACTACAAATGCAAAGACATTCTACATCGTATATGAAAAGAAATAATGATGAAATTGAGTATTACCCGACTCTACCTCTATATTTTCGTTCCATATGTGCGGAAATTGTTCTGTTTTTCAGATACTCCGTATAGAGCAAGCCGAACAATGATATTACAACTCAAGCTCTTACAGTGCCTTTCATTCAAATCTATTGAGGAAAAAGAAAACAAAGCGGGATAACACAAACCGATACTTGCAGAAGTGCACAAATCGGTGAAAATCTAGACCTAATTGGCTAATTCTGAGTGAAAAATGGTCACAAGAATTGGACTATATAACACCCAAAATTGCGATGCTCCATACCAAAAGTAACAAATGTAACAAAACTAGCAGTAACTTTTTCTCAGCTGTATGCATTTAACGTGCCACATAAATCGTTGGATTCATTTATTATTTGCAAACCTCCAACTAATATTTCCAACTTCCTCATTCCCTCGTTATAAGTTCTAACTTTGGCCCATTTTCATTTCATAACACACTCCCTTACACATATTATTAAACCACTCTCTTTGTTTCCCTCCCTCCACTCCACTCCACTCCACTTTACTTCCTCTTCACTACTCTTATCATCATCGTCATGAACCTTTATAATTCCCTATCCTCAAACACCCACTTCGTTCTCGTATCGGCGGCAGTGGTCCTCGTCTCCACCCTTGCCTACATTGTCTCCAGAACTAGGAAGCCACGGCTCAGGCTTCCCCCGGGCCCGCCGGGCTGGCCCATAGTTGGCAACCTGCTTCAGGTTGCCAACTCAGGGAAGCCCTTCTTTCAAGTGGTGCGGGAGCTGAGGCCCGTGTATGGGCCTATCTTTACCATGCAGATGGGCTCCCGCACCATGATCATCGTGAGCGATGCAGAGCTTGCTCATGAGGCCCTCGTTGCCAAGGGCCAACTGTTCGCGTCTCGGCCGCCAGAGAACCCGACCCGACGCATATTCAGCTGCGACAAGTTTACGGTGAATGCGTCGTACCACGGCCCGGTGTGGAGGTCGTTACGGCGGAACATGGTCCAGAACGGGCTTAGTTCTACCAGGCTTAGAGACTTTAAGGGTGTTAGGGACGCCGTTATGGATAGGTTGGTAGAGAGGCTTAAGAATGAAGCTGAGAATGAAAACGGCACCGTTTGGGTCTTAAAGCATGCAAGATTTGCTGTGTTTTGCATACTATTGTCTATGACCTTTGGAGTTGAGATGAGTGAGGACACCGTCGAGAAGATTGATCACATGATGAAGCTTGTTTTGATGACCCTGGACCCGCGCATAGACGATTACCTCCCTTTGCTAAATGTCTTCTCCTACAAGCAACGTAGGCAAGCCTGGAACGTCCGCAAGAAGCAGATTGAGATGCTCCGCCCCCACATTGACAAGCGCCGGGCCATACTTCGGGCCGGGGTTGGGTCTGACCCCAAAGCCGCCCCGTTCTCGTACCTCGACACCCTCTTTGAACTCGAGGTCGAGGGGCGGAAGTCGGGCCCGACTGAGCCCGAGATAGTGACCCTATGCTCCGAGTTCATCAACGGTGGGACCGACACCACTGCCACTGCAATAGAGTGGGCAGTGGGGCGGATGATCGAGAACCCGGCCATACAGGCCCGACTCTACGACGAAATCCGGGCTACGGTCGGGCCTCGGTCCGTCCAGGAGAAGGACTTGGAAGGCATGACGTACTTGCATGCCTTCACCAAGGAGCTTCTCCGTAAGCACCCTCCTACGTACTTTTCATTAACCCACGCGGTCATCGAGCCCGCCAAATTGGCGGGCTACGATATCCCGGTGGGATGCAACGTAGAATTCTTCCTCCCCGGGATATCGGATGACCCGAAACTGTGGAATGCTCCGGAGAAATTCGACCCGGAGCGGTTCTTGACGGGTGGGGAAGATGCGGACATGACAGGGGTAAAAGGGGTGAAAATGCTGCCATTCGGGGCGGGCAGACGGATCTGCCCGGGTTTGAGCATGGCAACTATACATGTAAATTTGTTGATAGCAAGGTTGGTCCAAGAGTTCGAGTGGTGCGCATTTCCGGAAGGGAGTAAAGTGGATTTTACTGAAAAATTGGAATTTACAGTCGTCATGAAGAATCCATTGAGAGCCAAAATTAAGCCAAGACTTCATAATTAAATTAAATGAAGGAAAAAAAAAAAAAATAAGCATGTATCATATCTTATTATACGTACGTACCAATATTATTTACTATATATGTATTGTATGTACTACTTGAAAATCATAATTTGTTTTTTCTTTTTCCCTTTCAATTAATTTCAATATGATGATCTATTGATCTAATGTATACTTTGATTAATTTTTTACTTGTAATATTGGAATTATGGTGTGCATTTTCATAATTTTATCGTCGAAAATGCTTTTCTGATGCTCACTCGTATACTAGCTGTGTTGACATTAGTATGACTTTTCATCAATCGAAGTGACCATAATTTGATGTGAACATGTCATTTTACATATATCTCCATCGGTTTGTACGTACACAAATCCAATTTTAGGTATCTATACTATTAATTCTACTGGTTTATTAACATGGTCACACGCAGAGTGAGCAGACACCAAAAAGTAGGTACAATATAGCGGAACAGTGGTAATGTTGGCTGCGTGGGCTGTTTTGACTTTTTAAAAGCAATGTAAGTTTTGAAAATTGTAAAAAGGAAAAGAAGATGGGATCCGATATCACAATATATCATCATAAAGACGACTCAAAATCATGGGGTTAATTAGGTTCGTGACCGAGCTTTACAAGGATAAGAAGATAAGTAGCATTGGCATATGTCATAAATGAAGGTAATTTAGGAGCAGTTATGTTCAAGTACTCCGTATTGTTCACGCAGGAGGCGCCAACCAACGGCATGCATGAATTGGTGAATGAACGGCTATTAAACTGATCGAACCTACATTCACCTTAAATTAAATGAGCCTCCATGTTAGTTACGGAGTATTTTTCTCCTGGAGCGTTGAGAAGACAATGATAAAACATCCAGAGTGTCAGCCTCAAGAATCTTGGTTGTACATAATTTAATATGACAATCACTAGCCACCAACTCTCTTCATTTTATTTGCAGTGGTATCATGTCTCACTCTGGAGGGCCTCTTTCGTTTGTTGTATTGCTAAAAACATACATACGTCTCGAAAATCGTATTCTACCCCGGTTGTTATTGTGGTGGTAAGTGCGTAGCACATCTAATCCGGTCACCGGACTTCATAGCCGGACAAGTTATCACCGGAGCGTAATTTGTGTGGCTGCTATGGTGAACTGGTGAATGTGAAGATGGTTTTTGCAAGTTCCTATTAGCCGTTGGATTGTGGGCTTAGGATGATCAGGGCCGTGTATAGGAACTTGACGTTACTAATGACAGGGAGTAAGCGCAGTAACTAATGTAATACAACTGCTACTGGCATGGCAGCTGACCACGTTTTGTTTTGTACAGAAAAAAACCAAATTTAACACCAATACTACAGTACTACTAGGTTTCAAGATGCCCGCATCCATCAGAGAACTTAACGTTCAGGGAAGCGACAGGAGTCGGTACAGGAAAGGCCTTCACAGCTTCATCTACGCAGGGCAGTTGCATTGTTGTTCTGTACACCAGAATCACGGAGATATCCGACCTATTGAGCCAGAAAACTATCACTAGATAGCCAAGGGATGTACCACCAAACCAATGGCTAATAAAAGGAGACAAATGAGCTCCCTGAATGTGTTTTGTCTCCCAAACCCAAGTATGTGAAAGGACTGCCGACTGTATCCTAATTTGGGAGCGCTGCAGAGCTGAGCATTTCAGGTGCACTGTAGAAATCTCGCAGCAAGTCAGATCATTACAGAGGACTTCTGCCATCAATCCTCTAGTACGCTTTAGGTGATTGAATTAACCACCTGACAAAACATATTTACAGAGACAGCTCACCAGAGGAGAAAAAACCAGCTATCAACAAACTCCGACAGTATTTGGCCTTGTAATGCTCCCCTTTTCGCATGAATGGTAACATATGAGAAAGCTTCAAAACACGTGACTTGTATATTGTGCCGAAACTAGGCACATGACGGACTCTCGACGTTCTTATGTTTGCTATCCTTTGAGACACAAATTTCCCCAGTTGACAGCATGTTGTCACCATCCTCAACAGACACCCGGGACAAATGCTGGTCCTCTTGAATGGGGTCGATGCTATGAGTTTCCAATGTCCAAGATGACAATCTACAATGATGCAAATGTAGACCAGAAGAATCTGTGCTATATTGAGACCGAGAACTTGACACCAATTGCATGGCTCGCTTCTTCTCGTTGGTTTCCCGCAAAGATATGCGGCAAACGGGGCAGGTGCAATGCTGCAGAAGCCATATATCTATGCAGTTTATGTGGAAATAGTGGCCACAATATGGGAGTATCCGCAATACATCTTCCTTGTGGTATTCGGACAAGCAAATGGGGCATCTACAACAAGACAATTCCCAAGAAGTTAATACTGGAACAAAAGTGGATTATCGTAATACCATTACAACAATGGAAAGAAGGTCACAGGAGTGCAGAGTTCGAGTGAAAATTTACCATTTGCAGCAATGTTAAAGCATAACATGAAGAGAAACACGATTTCATCACTGTGCATTGCATATTTATAGGTCATGGAAATGCAACTAGTCAACTACCGATCTACACTTCAAACCATAAAGATATAGTCTCCTTGACTACTATAATAGTAGAAATACATGGATCACAAAGATTATATGTTGTGCAATCAATTTTCCACGCTAAAACCAAATTTAAACTTACTAAGAAAAGAACAAGTAAGTCTCACCCAGCTTTAGACACAAGAAAGCATGATATATGTTGCTCTATGATTAAAAGATTGAGATCCAAAATTCAGCAAGAATCACTGCAGAGTGCCAAAGACCTATTACTACTTCTGCAAACAGCTAGCACTTTTATGTGGGTTCCAACCTTCAATTTTGTCCAACCGGAGATTATTACAGATGTCAGTCACTAAACACAACAGTGTTTGAAGTGCAGCAGTGTTTCAATGAAAGGCACAATATATTTCAAAGAGAAGTGAAAGTGCCACAAATGAAGTCATTAAGATTCGAGCACGGGAGCGGCGCTTTGCTAACAGAAGTTCCAATGAAGACAGAAAATCCAACAAGTTAATTCGCATATTACACATAGCATATCCAGTAAACTCATGAGTCACAGCTCACAAGGTTTAAAGAACCAACAATCAGATGAAAGCCTATAAATGGCTAGGTTTGGGGATCACCAACTGTTGAAACGATAGTGTAGCACGTATTAGCCAAAAGAAACTTGAATCTCCTCAAAGGTTCTCATTTATAGCCAGGTAGGGGGGGAGGGGGAGCGAATGTATGCAACTTAGTTCCTATAGTCCTATGTTTCTCTTTTTTCTCTTTTTTCATAACCTAGCTCCTATGTTGAAAACATAAAGAGGTAGTTTCTGGATAACCCAAAATGAAAAAGAGCCGAGATTTGCCTTGACTGACTCCTATTTCACAGCATAAGAAGGTAGAGAGTGTAATGAGCCATTATACTACCTAGAAGTAAATGATAAGCATCCTACATACAGTTAACTACCGCGACATTGAAGCAAGACACATATGATGCAACAGAGTACAATCACCAACGAATTCACATGCTTTTTGGAAGAACTTTACAATATTAAGACAAAACAGTCGACTGACATGATAGTCCCTCACCCATCCTCTGAAACCAGAGAGCATTATAGACCAACAACCACACAAAATGCTTTTTAATCAGATTCTGGATACTTTCCAAAACCTTACAAGCCAAAGAGTCAATAACAGACAATAGTCTAATGAATCTCTAAGTCCATCTTGCATTGTTAATTTGAGTATACTGACTAACTAGACGGGAGAAGCAACTAAATATCCTAAAAAGAGAAATATGGTATTTCTTACAAAGGCATAGGACGAGAGGAGCAGCAGTCCACGAATGACGGCAATATGGAGTTTATGACGAAGGACAAAACCAAACTCATTGACATTGGTTTATATTCACGAGTTCACGAGAGTAACTACCTTCAATTTAGACAAGGGAAGCTTACCACTCTCTACTCTCTAGCTTACTAAAGTATTTATATGAGAATGCTAAACACCCAAAATGTCATCATGAAAGTGTTGTACCATTACTACTGCAATATGATTGATCAGAGTACCAGACAAGAAGAATCCCTTTCGATCAATCTTCCGCGATACAAAATGTTGGGAACAAGGAAAGTGAAACTAAGCACCATCATACTTAATACATCTATATATTATGTACTTCCACCCAAAAGAAAAAGAACAAACAGTAACAAATTGCAAAAGGCAACCAAAACACCCAATCAAATCAATTCATCAAGTAGCCAATTTGAAGCAAATCAGTACAGTAACTAAAGATTCCGTGGTAAAATCTGCAAAGTAACTTACTGCCCACTTTCTGCTGAAGCAAAATATTCATCCCCATACTTTTTGGCAGGAAAATTGGAAACCATTGGAGGTTCAATCCCATGCAATCCCCTCTCCAACTACATCAAACATACAGAATCAATATTATTACAAATTTCACACAAAAAAAAAAAAAAAAAAAAAAAAAAAAAAAAAAAAAAAAACCGTCGAAATCAATAACCAAAAACGATACCAAACGAGCCCTACATTTTAATTCACTTTTCTGCAAAAGCTAAGGTTACAGGTAGCAATAAAAACAGACCAAAGTCACAAACTTTATTGCTGAAACATAATAATTGAAACCTTTCTCTCGCCAGAGAGAGTCCTGTTGGGTATTATTACAGGAAAATTGACTAATAATGACCAAATTTTCTTACTGCCTAACTTCACCTTGAACTGCCCAAAACAGTAAACAATTAACAAAAATAAAAGTTCCCAATCCGCCCCTCTATGGGGGACATCCCCATTACACCGCATACACGCAAACCTTACCCCAAAACCCGAAATCTCGAAAACCCGTAAAAAGAAGGAAAAAAAGGGAAACTTACAGAAGAAAGGTTAGATCTTGAAGAGAAATGACGATGGAAATTACGCCTGGAAGAACGAAGCTGAATACGAGCACAAATGAGACGAGTACAAATAAAGACGATGAACAATGTGCTGACTACAAACCCAATCACTGTCATCACTAAATTCGTCTTCCCTGACGTCATCTTCTTATTTCTACTAATTTCTCCTAACCTTAAAATTACCAAAAATACTAAAATTCTCTTAACCTTGGGAAAATTCCCTCTGATTCTTCAAAAAGAATCAAACTTTAATCTTAATCTTAATTTAAATAAATACCCTGAAAATAAATCAATCAACTGTAGCATAGTGTATAATATATGGTATGGTATGATGATATTGGGCTAGATTTCAGCAACATAATTTGAAAAGATTAAAAGTTAAGAAATCAAATAAATCAACAAAAAGATGTGGGGGAAGCAACTCTAGTGTGATGCTATGCCAAAGAACAAAGTACAGGCAGAAAAGACAATTTAAACAAGATTTACAAAAAAAAAAAAAAAAAAAAAAAACGATTTAAAGTTGGAAATCAGAGGAGAAGATAGAAGAAAAAATTTGTGGGATTGAGGAAATAAAAGGGTATAATTGGGATTTTTGGTTGAAGAAATGTAACAATTGAAGGAATGAATAAAAAGTTTCGTCAAGAAGACGACTTTCTCTTTGTTTTCTTTGTCCACTCTCATAGTCTCATGTCATTGCTTGTTTTGGACTCTTCTACTCTCGACCCTAGTCAAGCAACATTGGTTGAGTGATCACGCTCACCGCTCACGTATTTTAATCAAACGTTAAAAGTTTATTAGAGTAAATTGATATTATTGCTTATCTCTACACGACTACACTATAATTTCTCTTCAAACTCGTGATCTATTTTAAATCGGAAAAATTAAAAATAGATGAACAAAGTTTATGTCAATTCTTCAAATTCTATACTGAAGTAACTACTAGAACGCATTTTTAGAAAAGGTTTGCGTTGGCAAATAGGTAACGGTAAAGATATAAATTTTTGGCAAGACATCTGGGCTCTCCCAACTCCGCTATCTGAAGTAGCTTTAAATAGTATCAATGTTGAACATCCTATTAAGGTGAGTTATTTTATTACGGATACTCATCAATAGGATATTCAACGACTTAGCCAAGTCCTTCCTTTATATATTTTAGATATTATTTGTAGCATCTATATTCCGTCTCATGACATGAATGATCAGGTATTTTGGGGAATATCAAATGATGGTTCTTTCTCGACTAAGTCTGCTACTCTGTTAGTGCAAGGTCTCCAAAATATAAGTGAGTACAAATGTTGTTTTTATTGGATTTGGAAATTCGATATCCCTAATAAAATTAAAAAATTTATTTGGAAAGCTTGTATGGATGGTCTCCCTACTCGGGACAGACTAATTCGCAGCCATGTTTCAGTCCTAGCTCATTGTATTTTCTGTGGCCATCTTTTAGAAGATTCGTACCATTTGTTTTTTACTTGTCCTCTTATCATAGATGTAGTAACAAAATTTGACGTGAATTTACTTCACTCTCACAATGGTAGTATTTATAATAATCTTAGTATGGTTAACCGCTCATTCAGTCATAATCTAGACCTTGTTAAAAAAACGATGAACAATAAATCTATGCAAGTTCTTTTCTTCATTTGGTGGAATGTATGGTTCGTTAGAAATAGTTCTATTTTTAGAAATGAAACAATTTTAGTTGACAAAGTTACTCGTCTGACAAACTTAGCGTTAAAAGATTGGTTAACCCTTAGAAAAATTGACCTAGATAACCCTGAAAACTGTGAACAAAGTCAAGGCCTTCATAATAATAAAGTATGTAGCGAGAATATTTTTTGGCATAAACCCCCGTTAGATTTCTTCAAATTAAATTTCGATGATTCGAAACTTAGTAATGGACAGTCGTCTTTAGGTTATGCTATTCGAAATAGTAATGGAACACCATTAATCTTTGGGGCCAAAGCTTGTGGCTCTACAAGTATTCTTTTTGCTGAAGCTTTAGCTTTGAAAAAGGTTTGAAAGCGGCTATTTTCTTAGGCGTTAAAAATATTATAATCGAGGGCGATAACCTTTGCGTGATTAACTCAGTTCGTCGTTCCTGGAAGCTTCATTGGGAAATCTCCAATCTAATTGAAGATATTTTAGTGGATCTTTCCTCCTTTCACAAAGTAGAGATTTTTCACTGTTTTCGTGAGGTCAATAAAGTCGCAGACTTTATGACCAATTTGGGGCACTCATGCCCGTCTCTTACACGTTGGTTTGAGAGTCCGTCTGACTCTCTTTCTTCCCTCATCCGAAAGGATGAGTTAGGTTGGTCTTACACTCGCGGATCAACATAGGTTTTCTTTCCTTAATCCAAAAAAAAAAAAAAAAAAAAAAATAGAACGTTGGTATTTGTCACAAGTGACTTGACAGTTTATACTTTATTATACAGTACAACTTACAATTCGAAGCACACATATCCAACTACGCCCCCCAACTTCCATTTTCTAATGCTTAAATCTCTCCTGAGGCTAAGGATGATGCTACTCGACTCCTAATAAAGTATAGCAGTTGACTTTAGTATGAATTTTGGTCCTACACCCCTACTTTATTAAATGTTACTACTGGTATTTCGATGATTTTAATCATTTTATCACGTATACTGATAACAACATACTTTCTCCGATTTAAAGAGATTTTTCTGTTTGTTTTTGTAGTTTTAACTTGGTATGTTATGAACTAGTTATAGACCAAATGATACTCTTGGTTGCCTTAAAATCAAGTAGTCTTCGTAGATTACAATGTAAAATGAAATATTTACTACTTTTTATAGCAAGTGATCGATTTATTTGGTTTTAAAATACCTCTCAACATGTCACCTCAAAAAAAAAAAAAAAAAAATCTATTTGAATCAGAGGGAGTATTATCCACTCGAATATAAGGAATACTCAATTTACATACGAACAATAACATATCACCTCAGTTCAACTACGAAATAAGAAGGAAAAGGTTTGGATTATTGACTTTTGCGATGAGACATGAGGACCATGTATTAGCTGCCATCTGTGGGCAATTGAGGAGAAAGACTTGCTTAAACAAGTGATTGAATAATAAGCAAGCTGCGCATATAAGAATTTGTTGTCCAACAACTTCCGATCTCTGATGAGATTATATGCTTTGTGTTAATCCACATGTACTGCATGTGATCACCTCTAAATACTCCTCAGATTTGCAAGGTCACCTAACCCTCATTTTACTCTTATTTTTTTTTTGTTTTTTGGTTACACGGCGAAATTTTTTACTCACTTTCTAAATTATTATTTTGGACATAATTCATTATCTCAGATAATGGCAGTAGAGTTGGCATTTCGTATCGAGTGCGACACACGGGGTGACACGAGCACGACACGAGAGTCAAGCAGCCCGGTACAGTCGGTGGAATGTCGGGTTAGCCTTGTGCCTCGACTGCGAAATCAAACTTTGGTCATATCTTGGCACGGTCTGGCACGAGACACTCCGGATGCGGCATGCGGACTAGCCCACTAAAGCACGAGATTTTCCTAAAAATTTGAGAAAAACAAGGAAAAGTAAAAAATAATTAACGATTAGCATGCGGGACGGCACGAAGTGTACGGTGTAGCACCTCACGACACACCGTGTTAGCATGTCATTGGCCTGCCACGGTGAGGTTTTGAATTTTGGGCACAACACGAATACACGTATAATATGAGGACTGTGCCCGGGCCGTGCTAAGTTGCTCTTCTGGCGAAAGCCGTGCCAAGTTGCTCTTCTAGAACACCATGTCGGCACGAAGCACGACACGTGTCCAACTCTAGATGCCAGCATTTCCTCTAAACACATACAACATTTGTAAATTTCAAAGACATATTACAACATTTGTAAACTTGAAAACATGATCACTGCAAACATTTCCAATAACTTTGCCGTAATACGGAGTATTTTAGAGTATAAAGTCATTATACGGGCTCAACCCATCCGTTTAGATGTTTCTGGTTGACTGGTTGTATTGGTTCTTTAACGTAGACGTAACGTACACATGATGACATGAACACAAACACTACTACTCATGCATGCTATGGACATGCATCAGTACATGCACTAAGATTACATACTCTTTCAATCTTTCATAAGACGATTTAAAGACTACATACGTACATACACTACTACTTTTACAGAATGAACGACCAAAGACAAAGTGATCGATCGATCGAGGTGGTTCACCACAAGCTAAGTAAACTAATAATTTTTGGCGAAGTTTATTTAGACACTTATTAAACGTCCTTTTTTTTGGTCAAACTAACTATATATTAAGCTAATAATTAATTAAGGACGACTTGTTTAAGGTGCATGGGTAACATGGCTAGCTAGCAATAACGCCTTTCTTAGGCAAACGCCTAGAGCTAACATTAGTATGACCAGTTCCTGCACCACCTTGATCGGCTTCGTTATCATCACGCTCCATCTGTGGTTGAGCCAACCCGAGCTCGGCCGCGCCGCTAGCTTGAGCTTGAGCCTTTTCGATGTTGTGGGCACTGGCAAAGAGGTCGACCGGTTCAGAATCAGCTATTTTGCCACCTTCAAGAGGAGTGCCAGCCTTGTATGCAACCCTTATTAACGCTTCGTCTTCGGTTAACCTCGTTCTCGCCGTTCCATATTTTATGTCATCCTTGCTCTTTGCCATCGTTTTTCTCAGCTCTAAATTGTTATTTTTTATTTTCGATGTTTAAATGTGCATATGCATGTAAGTATGTAGCGTTTATAATACGTATGCAGAGATGGAGTTCGTATAACATTGTACAAGAGGTGGTGTGTGTAAACGTGGCTTTAATTGTAGGGGTTGTTTTTTAGTATAGCATATGAGCATGCATGAGTGTATGTATGGACACTTGCTTCGTATTTACTGTCACACGTATAGTTAGCTGCAAGATACATCAACTTATTATTAGATGCTCATTCTGTTCTGATCCAATGAATTTGGTTCTAATGCATGTTTGAGTTCTAAAGGATTTTCAGCCACTCTTTAATTTTGAATAGAGTAAAGCAAAATTAAATCTTGCGGGCTTACAATATAGTCTAGAAATCTTGTATCACAATTCTTGAAGTAATTTCTTTTTGCAAATTGTTAGAGGTTTATAGTGTAATACATAATTAATTTGTATATAATGTAAAATCGAAGTAGTAGTAGTAGTAGTAGTAAAATTGAGATTGGAGTAGTAAAATTAATTTATAATGACATTTTCAAGTAGTAAAATTAATTGTGTTGGTAGTATAATTGTTTGTGCGAGTAGTAAAATTTTAATCAATAGAATTGTAAAATTATGACTGATAGGAGACATTTTCAATTGTCTACACCGTAGATCAATCATTTTGTAAACAAAAGTCCAATGGCTTTTGCTCACTTGACAAGAGAATTATTGACGGAAAAAAAAAGGAAAAAGAAAAAGCAAGTTTTTGATCACTTGAGTTGAGGCGCATACCATTTGTTAGTGGTTTATCCTAGTGGCTAGAGAGATAACAGTGTAGGTGATGATGAGAAATGAATGGTCAGATCAGATGCTGCGTGATATACACACTAACACACTCAACTAAAACTGGATTACACCATTCCTTCTCTCTCACTCTCTCTTCTCCTCCCAACATCCAACGCCATTTTTCCTGCTCAAATTGGACAATCTTACACTACTTTGGTACACCCTTCTATCTCTCTTCTATTTAATTAAATACGGAGTATATATTATATAGTATGGTAGAACTACTGCACAATCATCAGTATACATAATCTCATGTTCATGTAGCTTTATATCCTAGGTTGCGTATATCTGAACCTCTCCGTGATTCTATATGGCTGCCCTTTTACAAACCCTGACTCCGATTACGAACCCGGGTCAAGAGAACACTAGAAAAGCATGTGGGTTCTTTACCCATATCCCTAATCTACAAACAATGCCACTAAACAAGGGTTTTTCTCTGGTGTTAGCAACTAACCAGGCTAGTGTTTCATCAAATTCTGTGTTTACATTGCCTAATTGGAGAGCAGGAAAGACTAATGATATTAAGGCTAAAGACACAAAGGTCAATGATGCGTTTTTGTACTTGGAATATATGATTGAAAAGGGGTATAGACCACACAAGGGTCAGGCTACTCAGTTGCTGTATGATCTTTGCAAAATGAGCAAAGTCCGAAAAGCGATTCGAGTGATGGAGATGATGGTTAGTTCCGGTGTTAAACCGGATGCAACCTCGTACACTTTCTTGGTGAACCATCTGTGTAAGAGGGGGAATGTCGGGTATGCGATGCAGTTAGTCGAAAAAATGGAAGAGTATGGCTACCCAACAAACACTGTCACTTACAATTCTCTTGTTAAAGGGATGTGTATGCTTGGAAATTTGGACAAGAGTCTGCAGCATTTGGAACGGTTGCAGAAGAAAGGACTGGAACCTAATGTGTTTACCTACTCATTCTTGCTGGAAGCTGCGTATAAGGAACGGGGAGTCGATGAAGCAATGCGGCTTTTGGATGAGATAATAGCCAAAGGTGGGAAGCCTAATCTGGTGAGTTACAATGTGCTCATGACAGGTCTGTGCAAGGAAGGGCGGACCGAAGAGGCGATTAAATTCTTCAGGGATTTGCCACAGATGGGTTTTCAGCCAAATGTGGTGACTCACAATATTTTGCTGAGGACTTTGTGTCATGATGGACGATGGAAAGAAGCGTATGAGCTTCTAGCTGAAATGGATTATGGAGATCGCGCTCCATCTACTGTCACCTACAACATTCTGATCAATTCACTTGCCCTCCAGGGTCGAGTAGATGACGCATTTGCAGTGTTGGAAGAGATGAGTAGGGCAGGATTCAAGCCCACAGGAGCCACATATAACCCTATAATCGCCCGACTCTGCAAAGAGGGAGAGGTAGATAAAGTGAGAAAGTGTTTGGATAAGATGATTTTCAGTCACTGTTATCCTAATGAGGGAACATATAATTCTATTGCTGTCCTCTGTGAAGGCGGAAAAGTTCAAGAAGCATTCACCATGATTCAAAGCTTGTGCAGCCAATCAAACTTATTACCTAATGAATTCTACAGAACTGTCATTACAAGCCTGTGCAGAAAAGGAAATACATACCCGGCATTCAAGTTTCTGAATGAGATGACAGTTTACGGATTCACACCCGACTCCTACACATACTCGGCTCTGCTGAAAGGATTGTGCACGGAAGGTATGCTAGATGCAGCAATTGACATTTTCAGGATAATGGAAGAATATGACTGTGCCCCAGATGTCGACAATTGCAATTCTCTCATAGTTGGATTGTGCAAATGCCAAAGAACTGACCTGTCATTGGATATCTTTCAAATGATGGTAGACAAAGGTTATAGGCCAAATGAGATGACTTACACGATCATTGTAGAAGGCATAGCTCATGAAGGAGAAAGGGATTTAGCAGCACGAGTGTTGGAAGAACTGTACGAGCTGCAAGTCGTAAGTTGGAACACTGTGGAAAGGCTTGCAATGCAATATGATCTCGAGGGTTTGCCAGGGTAGAAAATCAAATTACTATCAGCTGGAGTTTATATGTAACTATACTAGGAGGCACGAGTCTGTAACTACAGCTCGCAATTCTGTGAAGTATATCGATCATAGAGACAGTAAACCAGAGTTTTTGCTGAAGCTGTCACAATTGAAAGATCAAGTTTCAGCTCACCAGTAACGTTCAGTTGCTAGGTTTGTGAAACTCCTCCTTACACTCGATTGTAACTTCTGTTTTCCTTTTTCTGAAACTGAGAACACTAAAATAATAGGTCACTTCTTTCTGAAGATTGCTTTTAACACATTCATATCATCTCTCTTTTTTTTTCTTTTTTCTTTTTTGAATACAGAGGTAGCCATATCAGCTGACGCAAAGATTTCGAACTAATATATTGGCTGCGAGATTACCTGTCTGACAACTCTGTCATTTCATCTGTCTTTCCTGATTTAGAACTGATACTTTCAGTCTCAACTCTTGCCATAAGTGTGAACATTTGCATTTCTTTGGTAATTGCCAACCATTATTCCACAAGATCACGATAAACTAGTAAAAATCTTCTAGTAAATTGGCCTATCACGACTACACGAGGTTATCTGATTCCACACTAAAAACTACAGCCGAGCAACCAATGACTGGCTTCGCAAAGTTTATTCAACTGTGCGACCAGAGTACCAGACAACGTCACAAAAAAAAAAAAAAAAAAAAAAAACGACCAGAAGTTGTGGGATTATGTCGACAACAGTTAAAACCAGTACACTCCGATCATGAAACTTCGCCTACGATGCGGTCAAAAAGAAGTGAAACATATGGCATTATTTGTCCCTACAATTATAAAACACATACCATCTTCGACTAGCACATCAAAACATTCAACGAGTCATTTCAACGACGGACCATGACCTAAGTAGCAAATCTTACATTCATCTCAGGATTACTCTGCTTCAAGACTTAATTCAAGCCCCGACTCCTCGTACTACCATTAATTGTTGACGGCTTGCACAAATAAAGCAAGAAAAGCAAAATGTGTTCCGCATTCTAAACTCCATGAGAAAAGGAGACTCGAAATCCAATGGCATTGCAAAAAGGAGTACATGACTACACATGTCGTCATAAAGGTCGCTAGTACAGGATTGGTTTGAAAGGAAACGAGCGGGCGAATTATACAGTACAGATCATTAAAAACAAAAAGACAATTGCAAAACACTATACAAGGGAGAGAAAACATATGAACAAAATAAGAAGAAAAAAGAACCACCTCCAAGGCATAGTCCAAGTCAAAGAGGGCAGAGGGCAGAGGTCATACGAGTATTGAAGTGATCAGATGAATGACGGAAGGATAGAGGAAGAACTGAAGCCCGGTAACTGTGCTTCATTTCCTTCGGCAAGATAAACTTAACAGAGAAGATGAATGTCTGTATTCTTCATTGCCAACTAGAGAGAACATCCAACACCCAATAATGAATCTTCACATTAGAGGGGATTTGCAGTTTTGCTCAACAAAATCCGCACGTAATGTCAAAGTCCAGTGATTATCGACTATTGATGAAGCATATGAGTAGACCACTCACGCTCCTAGTTGTCTAACAAGTCAATTATTGTACAAATGTAGCAACCTGGAAAATCAATCACACACACATTGTTAATGCATAAAGAATTATTGATGATATCAAAAGTAAGAGAAGAATAAACCAAGATTGATGGTCAGCTTAGAACTTTATTGCTAAACTAGTTTTATGTTGCAAGTAGCCAAATTTAAGGAGTTTTTGTTTAGGGCAATTTTGGCCACTTTCGTGTAAATAGCCTGATGTTATGAAAATTTTCTCATGCATGCTATGGGAGTTTTGTGCTGAGGCTAATGTGTGTTTTTGGCCGATTTGGGGTCATACGATTTTAGCTCTAATATTTTGCCAAAACACATCATATGACCCCTAGTCCCTAGGAGCTCCCAGAAATACTTGAGCCAGTTTAGTTCTAGGGACATTTTGGCCTCACAGCCACAAATTTATAACTTAGGTTTTGGCCAAATTTAACCACATCTTATAAAGTAGCCAAATGTTCACAAAACCTTACCATGGACAGCCTTGGATTATACTTGTTCGATATGAGGGGTAGTTCCTCAGTATCGGAAATCCTATAAAGCCCATTAAGTACACGCCACTACCTGTGGCTGGCATGCATTTTTTTGTTAACTTTGCGACTTACCATAGGTTTTTGGCTCTCATATTTTCCTAAATCCAAAAATTATGACCCCTAGGGGCTTATACAACGACTTGAGCCACTTTTGTTCCGGTGTCATTTTCGGCCAAAAACCGTGGATTATCTACTTCCATTTTGACCACATTTTTTGAAAGTAGACAAATGCTCTCAAAACTTTCACATGGATAGAAATGGAGTATCCTTGTTGGATATGAGGCCTTTTTTCTCTACTAGGTAAGCTCTTTAAGCCTTTTTGGCACATGTCATAGGTTGAGACTAGCGTGCGTATATTGCCAACTTTACTCTCATATATTGCTTATACCCATATTTTGGGCCTTCAACAAAAATTGGGGCTGGTTTTATTTTGTGAACATTTTTGGACCCAAAACCGTAGATTTTTGGCCAATTTTGAAGGTAGCCAATTGTACATAAAAATTTACCATGGACAACCTTCGCGTACCCTTGTTCGATATGAGGGTTGGTTC
Organism: Spergularia marina; assembly: GCA_963680865.1. Lineage (NCBI taxonomy): Eukaryota > Viridiplantae > Streptophyta > Magnoliopsida > Caryophyllales > Caryophyllaceae > Spergularia > Spergularia marina. The sequence goes on along the minus strand of OY804549.1, from coordinate 4,846,794 downwards.
GTTAGCTAGATAAGTTCATGATGCCCTCTCGGCAAACGTCACCCCTTGAGCCTAGCGTGGATGGCAAACGTCACCCCTTGAGCCTAGCGTGGATGTTTGCCGATTTTGGGATTAACATGGATTTTTCGCTCGAATATTTGCCTAAAACCAATATTATGACCCCTACGGGGTTCCATAAAAATTTGAGCCCATTTTGTGCCGGTGCCATTTTCGGCCGAAAAATCGTGGATTATATAGTTCGATTTGGGCCAGTTTTGAATTTTTACCATATTTTTGAAAGAGACGAATGTTCACAAAACTTTAACATGGACGTAAAGGGATTACCCTTGTTGGATATAGCTATATGAGGGCTAGTTTCTTTACTAGGGAAGTTACATTAAGCTTGTTTGGCACATGTCTTGTGTTTAGACTAACATGCGATTTTTACCAAATTTAGGACTCATCATAGGTTTTAGACTTGCTAATGCCAATATTATGAACCCTAGGGGGCTAGGGGCTTCGACAAAGATTGACACCTTTTTTATTATGTTACCATTCTTGTATCAAAAGGTAGTTTATATACTTCCATTTCGGACAATTTTGACCACGTTTTTGAATGTAGCCAAACGTATTTAAATACTTACCATGGACAACCTTCGTGTACCCTTGTTATAGATGAGGGTTGATTCCTCTGAGGCTCTGACAAGTTCTTTATGCCCTTTCGGCACACGAAAGCACTTGAACCTAGCGTGCGAATTTTCCCGATTTTGCGACTTACCATAGGTTTTTGGCTCTATTATTTTCCTAGAACCCATAATATGACCCCTAGGGGTTTCACAAAATTTTGAGAGTTATATGTTCCGGAGCCGTTTTCGGCCAAAACACTCGACTATATACTTTTGTTTTCAACTTTTCGCCAATTTTAGCCACATTTTTCTCAAGTAGACAAATGTTCTCAAAAACTTGACATGGAAAGGCGTGGAGTACCCTTGTTAGATATGAGGGCTAGTTTCTCTACTTGGGATGTTCTTTGAGACGTTTGGAACTCATCATGCGTTGAGACTAACGTGCGATTTTTGCCAATTTTAGGTCGCATCATTTTATCAAGTTATCATAGGTTTTAGATTCTCATATTTTGCTAGTACACATATGATGAACCGCAGGGGCCTTGACAAAAATTTGAGCCATTTTACCCCGTGACCATTTTTGGACAAAAACCGTAGCTTATATACTTCGATTCTGGCCAATTTTGACCACCTTTGCTGAAAGTGGCCAAACGTATCAACACTTTACCATGGACAACCTTCGCTTACCCTGGTTTGATATGAGGGTCGGTTCCTATATTAGATAAGTTCTTTATGCCCTTTTGGCTTTCGACAAACGTCGCCCCTTGAGCCTAACGTGTGATTTTTGCCGGTTTTAGGACTTACCATAGGTTTTTGGCTCTAATATTTTCCTAAAATTCATAATATGACCCTTAGGGGCCTTCACAAAAATTTGAGTCATTTTCATTTTGCAGTCACTTTCTGCCAAAAACCATAGATATATACTTCGATTTTCGCCGCTTTTGACCACTTTTTTAAAGTAGACAAATATGCTCAAAGCTTTACCATGGATAGGCTTGGTGTACACTTGTTCGATATGAGGGCTAGTTCCTCTATTAGGAAAATTCCCTAAGCCCATCTGGCACAAGTCACCAACTCATCGTTGAGGCTAGCATGCCTTTTTGCCCATTTTGGGACTTACTATAGGTTTTTGGTTCTAAAATTTTCCTAAAACCCATATTATAATCCCTAGGACTACCACAAAATTTTGAGTCGTTTTTTTCTGCGGTACCATATTCGGCTAAAAGACGTGAATTATGTACTTCAGTTTTAGCCAATTTTGACCGCCTTTTTTGAAAGTAAGCAGATTTTCTCAAAACATTACCATGGATAGTTTTGAAATACCCTTGTAAAAAGTTTTAAGCTGTTTCGGCACACATCACTCATCTAGGCTAACGTAAAGTCTTTGGCGATTTTGGGACCTACCATAGGATTTTTGCTCTAATTGTTTCATTAAAAAGTACTACAAATCTATATACACCCACGCGTATATGTTGGACTTCTCGCAACAAATCCTTGTTCCTTTCTAAAATGTTTGCTAACCAAAGTTAAGCTAGGTTTGAAAGCCAATTAGATATTGGGTAGGCTTTCATCATCATATGTTTTTGCCTCTAAATATATGATGATTATGCGATGATGAACTAGTGAATTCTTAAAATTATGTACACGGTGTGATGAACCGAACATACTCAAAGTGTTTGACAACTGATCTCAGAAGCGTTTTCAAGAGTTTGGTTGGTCGAATTGCCAGTGGCTTACTTTCAACCCTACTTATAAAGTGCTGAATTTTTTCCAATCGAAAATCATGTATTCATGTGCACTAGCAGCATTTAGACGTAAATAAAGTATACAAAATTTACGAGTCACAAGGAGTACCTGTCCTCTCATATTCTCAAAAAAAATAAAAAAAAATGGACGGTCTATTTGGTATCCTCAGAAATCACTGACTATTCGGTATCCTCAGAGACACAGAGTGTTTTCCTAAATTGGAACATTAACAATTAAAAAGGGTGTGATGAGATTTATTGACCTTTGGATGTTTTTTAATGTCACATTCATGCACTTATAAAATCTTATATCAATTATGAGTTTATGACAGAGCATTAAGCAAGAAAATTTAAAAGATAGGTACCTGTATATGTAGACACGATTACATTACGCAGTACCTCCTACATTCGGTCGATCTGAAACAATGAGGAATAAATAAAATGTGAAACAGTTGATGCATCAACTCATTGAGAACAACAAGAATAGGGGGAATCCGTTCATTTCGAGAGCTTCTCAACCTTATTGTTTTTGTCATTATCAAGGAACATTAATGGCTTCATGGAAACATATACCATGTCACTAAAAGATTTTTCCTACAGGCATTCTGATCTAGAACAATCTTTCAGACCTTGCACCAAAATTTAAATGCACAGCAATCTTGCCTTTATTAGAGCAATCTTTAATAGCTTTGCACCAAAAGTTAAATGCAGAGCAATCTTGCCTTTAGTAGATATATGGTTTTTGCTAGAAAAGTTAAGTGCCGAAGGCACGCCCCAGTGATCCAGTATACAATTAAAGATCACAATTGTTATAAAAGGAAACGAGAGCGATGTTTTATCGTCTAACCCCTCCATTTTAGGCCCTTCAGTAAAACTTGTTATTGGACAAAGGAAAGTGAAGCAAGTCACATACCATTCGGTACACAGACCGACATTGTCCGATCAATATTATCAAGACGCCGTTGTATGGATCTTAAGACTGCGTTCAATGAGGAAACCCTCTTCCTCACGTTAGACAGTTTAGCTGCATGTTGCATGATAAAAGGCAATGGTGCATCCTCCAATAGCTGGTCAAGCTCTGGCAAAGTTGAAAGAATTTTTCAAAATTATGAAACCTTTCGTTCCCATGTAACCTTTGGTATAGAACCAGCACTCTTAGAAACAACTCCTTAAAGCACAAGATACCATCCACTAACCACCAAAGTCCACAAAAACCGAGAAATCAATGGCATAGCTCAACAAGAAGTCTAAACAGTAAAAAGACCAGTGGATCAGATAAATCCCAAATTTTAACACATACATACCACAAGCTACTGTAAAACCAAACCTCTAGCAACTACACTTTCATGAAGATACCGGCAACACGTTCACGGTTCACCTAGTTAATAGCCAACAACCAAATTACGCAACTAAGTAACCTTCGATCTTTGACTCCTTTACGACTCCTTTTCAAACCAACAATCATATCAAAGGGGAATGGTGATGGTATCCACTATCCAGTGTATTATCGCGATTTCTTATATTGCGAAATACCAACTCCGCTATCAGACGATGCGATTCTCGAAGCAATTTTCATTTTAGGTCATTCGGGAAACTATATGGCTAGCTTAAACACCTATTCTAAACAAAATTGGCACCTCAATTAATCAGCTCACACACACACATATTACATTACATTAAATTAATGACCTAATTTAGGAAATAAACTTACAATCATCTTCAAAATTTGACAGTGATTACATTGACGAACATTTTTTAATACACAAAATTTAACAACATTAGAAAAAAGAAAAAGAAAAAAAAAAAAGTAAGAAAGGAGAAGGTGATAGAGTTACCGGCGGTGAGGCGATCGAGGGAAGAAGAGAGGTGGTGTTGACTGTGCGTAACGGACACGGCTTTGGAATCGAAATCCCTAATGACGGAGGATAACATTGAGGATATGCCTTTCGCCATTATTTCTGTGCTACTACCCGTCATTTTAGCGGCTCTTTCTTCTGGATTGTGGTCCTCATCGGTGATTTGGACTGGATTATCTAGATAACCGTCGTTAGCGCCGCCGTCGTTGGCCGCGCTGGGCTGATCGTCCGCCGTGGAATTAGACATTTACACTCGCTGGACTGGTGGTTGCGTTTGGGTTGTCGAGTGTCCCCACGGTGCCCTCTTTCTGTTTGGTTATGAACTACTCTCCCTCTTTCTCCATTTTTTTCATGTTTTTACTTTTCTTTAATTAAAAAAAAAAAGTTGATTAAATTTAGACACACGCAAGGGATCGAGTCGGATCGAGTTAAATACGGTCTGGTTCAAGTTAAAACAACCAAGAACAAGAGGTTCATAAGCTCATGCTCGGGAAGGTTACATCTGCCGGGGTTTGGCCGAGATGGGTTACCAGAGACTTAGGAAGGGTAAATTTGGTGAAGGTGATAATAGTTAGAGGTGGCCATGGGCCGGGCTGGGTCGGCCTAGTGCCCAGAAAATCGAGCACTAGCACTAGCCCTACATACTCGGGCTAGTGCTTGAAAAATCGATAACTAGCACTACCTATCCCGGGCTAGTGCCGAGTCGGGCCCGGGCTCCTAGTGCCCAATGTCCACCTCTAATAATAGTATATCCAGAAGATAAGAATATGAATATTATAATCATGGGGTCATTGACTGTTAGGTGAGAGTCTAATGAGTTTATTGACGTTTCACATATCAAACTCATTACATGTAAATGTTTTATTCTCTTTGAGCCAAATACTTTATATACCTTTTGAATTGTTTTTGATTCATTAATAACGAGTGTTACTTTATCAACGGTTTTTCTAAACTTGCTTGATTAAGAAAGGTGAACAAAGAATATATAACTAATAAAATGAAGAATATTGTGTGTATGATACGTCTCACTTCTCATCAAAATTAGGGAACATTCATCTATTTACAAAAGAAATGCATATAATAGAGAGCACAAAACAACGTTTGTAACAATACATATTTATAATTTCACACACCCGATTGGTTTGCAATTCCCTTTGTGTCGTTTTTTCAGTTTAGGTGCACCCATAGCTTTGTTAACAATTTTAGGTCTTAAACCATCATGGTGTGCAATGTATAACCCACGACATTTCCAGAGTCACAAATCAAAATGTCTCATTGGAAAACAAGTGCTACTATCTCCTCAGCTCATAACATGCCTTCAATTGAGTAAAAGAAAACACAACCAACTAAACACATTCAACCCACTGTGCAAAACGCGTCACCAATAAAGCAAACACATGTCATCGAGTTAAAAGACGTAAATAATCCAATACCGACTGCCTTGACTGAATCTTCACCCCGTTAAAAAGACGGCAATTAAAGATGGGTTTGCAATGTTAGGGCCCAATGAAGAGTATACATGGGCTTTGTACCACAAAATAAAAAACCTAGAACAGCCGCACACTCCTACACACACCTTCTGTCTTATTATCAACCACTATATATATTCAACTCATCCCCTCTCATATTTTCACCACCAGCAACCATCCTAAAAAAACCCTAATTACAAATCCCCCTCTTTCTCCCTTTCCCCAATTTTATTTTCTTGTTTTTCTTTGTTAATTATTTTGTGTTGAAACGTGTCGAAGAAGAAGAAGAGAAGGTGATGATATTAGTATGTCGCCCCAGTCTTACCAGCATCTAACTCATGCTTTTGTGGTGATTGACCCTTTTTAAATCTGATTCTCTCTTCTTTTTCTTTTTTTTTTTTTTGATTTTGCAAAAATATTTTAAGGAGATATGATGATAAACCAATATCCATAAACTAATTCTGAATTCTACTTGTTGAATTCTATTTACATGCACTACCATCTGATCTCCTTGTTCTTCACTCTACTTTTTTTTTTTTTTTTTTTTTTTGTATTACTTGATTTTACCCCATTTTCCTTTTTTTTTTTCAATAATCAATTGTTTTTAAATGTTTTTATAATGATGCAACCAATGATGCAAAAATTCCCAAAATAATGAGATTTATTCAGTGATTAAATTAAATTGATCACCATCTTTCGGCTGAGATTGCATCATAATACATAATTTTTTTTATTGATTAGAAATAAAGGAATAAAAAAAAAATAAAGAAAATCGCCTGAAGGTATCTGGTGCCCAGAATTAAATCATAAGAGTAGCTGGGCACTTCGTATGCAGGGCGTAAAACAAACTCTTACAGAACTGCGACACAGTTAGCTTCGTTTATAAGCTTTCTGTTACTTTTATCTCTGTTTACATTTTTTTTTTCTTTCCAATCTTTATTTTGTTTCTTCAATGTATTACCCATTTGTTTGCGGCGGTGTGAGAATAGCCGCTCCCAAATCGTGTCGTTTTTTGTTAAAGAAAAAAAAAAGGGTCTGGAGTTTGGCTCTTAGGCTTGAATGAAAAAAGAATGCCTTAGGGATGAATGCAGCACCCAAAATTACTAAAGTCTGGCTTTGTAACTTGCAGTTCTGCAATTTGTATCTCATTTTGCAGATGTTACCTTTGCTTGGCACATTTAATTGAACCCAACAAACTGACCAAACTTTAAAGTAAATGGACTAAAATGTAATAGACATAATCGGTAGGAAAGGATCGATTGTGTAAATATTTGGACGGAGGAGAGGACCACTTTTGGATAGTGTTGACGCTTTTATCGTAAAGCTTACAATCGATGTTTAACGATATGCATACTTAAGAGCAGATTTGAGTATTTCTTTTTTTTTTTGTTTAAATCCTAATGAACAAATTGCACCTCACAGAATTTTTTTCAAATTCTCGACAGACTGTTCGGTATCACTAATGTTTCAGTTTATTTTTTTTATGTAAAAAATTTAGTTAGATAAGTTATAAAATTAATTTTAAATTATTTGGTTCTATCATAGAAAATGACAACTGAAAATTGAAAATTAATTTTTCTGATTTTTAAAAATGGGACTTTGATTTTTATAAAAAACTGATAAAATAAAAACGATATCAAACAAACCCTTAATGTGCCAAAAGTTGCTCGTAAAAATTTTCAGTATTGTCAAATTTTTAACGAGACGCAATTTCACTTTATATTATTAATTTTCCTACCTTACACGAAACATGAACGATGATGATTGAGGTAGTAAAATCTCAAAAAAAAAAAGAAAAAATAAAAATAAAATAAAAAAATTTTATTGGGATGATGAACTGTTCCACGTATTGGGACGACAAATTATAAATCTGAGCAGATCCATGACTTGCCAAGCACAAAATAGCTTGGATCACAATAAAAATCAGGAAAATTTGCCACATAGCACCTTTTATATTTCCGAATTTAACGGTTAACACCTTTTATGTCCAATTCGACCACATGTACCATAGATATATACCACATGACAGCAATTTGGTGTGATGTATCAGGTACCATACTTTTCAATGCAATTTGATTTGAACCCAAGAAATTTCCCCACTAAAAATTTCTATAGAAACAATGATTCGTGCACACTTTGCAGAAACAATGATCAGGATCACGCATCAGCGTGTTTACACTAGCTGCTACGCACGCAGCACAAACAATGATCAATTGATCAGGATCACGCTACGCACCGGCGTGTTTACACTAGCTGCTACGCACACAGCAGAAACAATCATCTGCATCACGCACCCGCGTGTTTACACTAGCTGCTACGCAAGCAACAGAAACCATGATCAGCATCACGCACCGGCATGTTTACACTAGCAGCAGCATTTCGACATCAAAAAGATGGCAATGCTTAAGCATAAGTTGGACGAACATGTAAGGTTTACTCAGATATTTAGATCATCTACTCAATGATGCAATCGAAATCAACACAACTACACACGTACATTAGCTAGCATTAGACCACAATTCATTGGATATGTACTGAATAAATCACTATAACTGAAATCATACATGACTTAAGGACAACAGCAAACATAACGTGTATGATCTCGAACATGTTTGAAAGGATACACCAATCACATTAATTAAACATCAACAAGATGCATTTTTTTTAATTTCAATAAATCACACACTACTACTACACTCAAAATTCTAGATTCTAGAAATCAGTAGTACCACAACGCCGCCTATCAAAAATCAGCGGCATCAATAACAACTTTGAATCAACACAATGTAGTTCTCGGATCCTGATCATGTGTTTCAGTATCTACATCTGGTTGGTTAAAACAAAGGGTTCGGTTCAGGCAAACATTACACCCAGCAAGGAGAAAAATCGTAATTTCAGTCATTATAAATAACGGAGAAAGATTTCTGAAAGAGGTGAGAATCCTTTCAGCACATCGTTGCTCTTCTAAACAAAAGAATTTGACATTACTGTAAAATACTCATGCTTTAGCCAAGACTAATAATCGAGTAGGGAAAGAAAATACACATGAATGTTCCCCACCAATTAATGAAGTATCAGAAGACACAATGACTACTTACAATACCAGACTACTCAACCTGTATGTAAATGGAGAACGGTCAGCAACATAAACTCGATTTCCAGGAATGGACACAAGCGGAAACATGTAACTTCCCAACTTTAGGCAAAACTTTACAGCAACACCAACGCCAAACACCAACACCCAATCTAAATCTGCAATATAAGGTGCAGATTTTCAGAATCTCCGACACGAGCTCAAAGTATGCCAAGAGATTAGAAAAAAACAGAGTTACTCCAAGATGCGAACGATCTATCATCTTAATAGTAATTGCATGTAACAAACCACAAAATAATAATGATTTGATAAACACTAGCAAAGAAAGACGGCCTGATTAAAAAGATTGCAAAGAACAAGTTATTAAGTTATACAAAATGCGGAGACTACTCGACCTGTATGTTAACGGAGAACGGTGATAGCAACAATAACTTGATTGCAGGAATAGGCAGAAACGAGGACATGTAACTTCCCAACTTTAAGCAAACTTCACACCAACACCAAGCTGGGAATCTGCAAAACAAAGAGCACACTTTCAGATTCTCAGGCACAAGCTCACAGCCTCACATTGTGACAAGCGAGTTCATCATGTCTAGAGTCTAGAAGCATTAATCCATCAGCGAAACAGAGTTACTCCGAGGTGTGGACGATCTAACATCCAACCAATAATTGCATGTAACAAACGAAAGACGACCTGATTAAAACTTTGCAGTGAACAAATTAAAAAGTTATCACAAATGAAGGACAGCCACCCACAGTACCTCTAGTCAATCAAGGAACTCTACGCTTTTTTGCTCGACAAAATCTGGAATATCCGCAAGCCCCGGCTGAAAGCTTCATTAAATAATATTCTTGTCTGCATTGACTGGAAACCAGGCAGCCAAGATAGGAGTGCGACAATGGACATAACAATCACACCGAACAGGATGTCATACAAGCGAGCCATGGCCATAACAATGTTCCAGAGGACGGTACGTTCCAGAACGCCGCGAAGCACTAGAGCAATGGAGATGAGACCCCAACCTGTCGGCAGGAATGCCAAGAGACTAGTAAACAGATCGATGAACGCCAGATGAGTGAACTTGAGCAAGGCCACTATCACCAGTATAACTAACACAATAACCAAGAACTGAACCAGACGGTAGTAAATGTGTTCTTTTGCAGAATATTTGTGCCGGGCATATGAGATGACAACAAATATCCCAACAGCAACAAACATGTAGATCCATGACAGCAAGTACACAGCAATACCCTTGCTTCCAGCAGCAATACCCAACTGATACACAATTCCAAACTGGAAGAAGAAGAAACGAAGATTCAAGATCACCTCCAGCAACTTTCCCCACAGACCAGTTGTTCTCAAATGATCTTGTTCCTCCTTCCACCAGGCCTCCCAACTCTGCTCAGCCTTTACAAACACCCCACCACGATACCAAATCCAGTTCATGAAATCACTAAAGTCATCTACAGTTTTCAACCAGTCAAAACCAGAAGGATTGAACACAAAGGGAGCCATTATGAACGACATCACCAGGAACCAACTTGATATGGTCAGAGCTATGTATACGAATGTGCCTTTAGCCACAGGGCTGAATCCAGCATACACAGTCAAGATTAGCCCAAGCTCAATTGCTTTCACAAAATGACTGCGAGCATACAGTCTGTAGTTTTCTGCAAAACTCTTGTGTTGCACAACAAAGCCACGTCCAGTGGCGCGATATTTTGCACCTCCATGTAATATTGTACGGCCAAAATAGTGGGTTTTAGTGCCCAAAGAGAAGGTGAAGAAGATGGACGCAAGTTGAAGCTGCATTGTAATAAAATCCCAGATGGCATTAAGGAATCCAAGTTCAAGAGAATTCTCCACAATCATTGGAAGAGCAGTGAACAAACCCAGCTGGATGATAAACTGCTGATTCAAGATAGCACCAATAGCCGCATTACTGCTACTCTTATTTGCCTCAACAGAACCCTCAATGCCACTCAGAGCCAAGTAGAGACGGCCCCACAAAAATGCATAGACAGTCAGAACTACCATCATAGTGTTCATATAGAACCCAACTGTGGTGTAAAAGAATGAGAGCATCCTGAAAAAGTCCAACCTATGACCCAGCCGATACACATCTCTGCTGAGGACCTGCTCACCATTTCCACTGGCTACTTTAGCCTCAAACATCGATATCTGATTGAGACCAACATCCCTTCCCTTGCCAACCTGAATGTACTCATGATGTGTGACGTTGCCACCCCGTAGAGTGCAGTTAAAGCCTGCAAATATATCCTCACTGATGTTAATGACTCTGGACGCTTTACTAATTCCTCCGCGAGTCAAGAACCAAAACCTATCAAATACATCTGGATGACCATAATGCATTCGGACTTTCAGCGGGTTGGCAAGAACACGTTGCCCCAAAGTTACGAAGCTCATTTCCTGGGCGGACATAAACCGAGCAATCGAAGACACGCCACTGGTAAATATGTGCTCACGAACCCCGAGAATAGTAGGCTTCCGAATGCCATGCTGATGCCTAAACTCCTCCAGTAGATTTCGCACCTTAAGGGTCTCCTCAAAGTAATTATCTTGGTTCATATCAATAGTCTGAACAGCATCACCACGAGTAAAGATAATGGCATGGTTCTGATTTTCTGGCTTGCCTTCTCCAATCTTTATAGGACCAGGTAACTTGATTCGATATATCTCCACCTCCTGCTCTAACTGCTGATCATACTTCACGAGAACAGAATAGTAATCTTTCTCGTCCCTTCCTGTTGAAACTTCATCGACATAAGCAACCCGAAGAGCTTCATTGCTCTTCAACAACTGCAATATTTCCTCAGCCTGAGGTTTCTTCTCCGCTTTCTGAGCACCATATATCTGGCAGGCAATAACATAAGTAAACTTCATCAATGCAGTCCCATATTCATGGCCTTTGTACAATTGACTGATTGAGCTACTCTCACGACTCAAGCTACTGCCACTCCTCAACGACGATCGCCTTTCAGAGGCAAAACCATCCAGGCCACTGCGCTGTCTCACAGCACCAAGTTCTAAAGCCCCCTCTTTAATGTCCATCTCAGATGCTGAATCCAGGAAAGCCAGCATCTTAAGGGCACGATAATAGTACATCATCCCCCTAACAGTGCGAGAAAGAGTCTGGCCTCGGTATGATGCCCAAAGCCTAAGTTCTCTCAATCTAGTGTTTTTAAGCTCTTTCTCGTCCGCCACACCTTCGCGATGCATACGCTCCTTGAAATTTTCCCACTCGTCATTGTATATTGTCTGCAGGTAATATATCGTAGAGACCCCATCTTCATTCTCCTTTTGAAGTTGTTCATTACTGTACATAACTTCTTCAGTGTAGTAAGGAGTCAAGACACTGAAAGCCAGCATCTTCTCCACCTGTGGGGCATGGGGCATGTTCATGAAGAGAGAATTACTGAAGAAGGCAATCCGGCGTCTGGCCTCAAGATTCTTGGGGACATTGTGCATGGAGTCCTTGGAAGTAAGAATAGTGTGCAGCCTTCGAACCTGCCTGTAGAAAGCCTCATCATCATCACCAGGCAATTCAATAGCATTCTGAAAAAGCAAGCTCTTCCCAGAAGCAGATCGAGGAGCTAATCCATCTTCTATCAGCTGTTGCATAGATCTCTTCTCTATGTAAAAGTCCCTTGTAACAGTCTCATACAGGGCCTGCACTGCAGATACCACCTTGTCGTGATCCCTCTTTTTAGGCTGGACCAACAGCTTCAGAAGAGCATCCAGTCTCTCGTGTATCTTCCTAAGAGCAGACAAATCGTATGTCTTCGTGAACTGTTCAATCTCAATTGCATGGTCAATTTCCTGAAACAACACCATAATGATGGAGTTTTCCTCAGTACCCCTTTTGATAATTCCAAGTAGTAAATGTTTAATGCAATCATATGCTTCTATCACCGCACAGCGCCGGTATTCATTCTTGCAAATTTTATACCAAAGCCACTTATCAGGCGCGTCCACCAGCTCTTTTGCCTGACCGAGTGCAAGAAGCAGCTCATTACAGACAAGGATACAAGGCCAACGGATAACCCTCACATTCCAATCATTTTGGGGCAGCTCCAGGAGCTCAACCTCCCGATCACTTATAATGTCCTCCTCCCTGAATATACTGATAACCTCGTTCCACACCCACGCAAACTTATAAGCCTCCACCTGGTTAGATTCAAGTTTCTTGTAGGGCCGACCGAGCCCATACCTGAGCTTCAAGCGATGTAGACCGTCTTTAAATTTGCTTTTAATCCCACTAGAGTTGAGCAGCTGCTCCTCAGGCATGAGATTAAACTGAATGGCACTAGCAAAGAACTGAAACCTGAGTCTCAACTGCTCCATGTTCCTGATCTCGCCCAGGTGAGCCAACAACCCAACCGCAGCCCCAAAAAGAGACGAGTAAATAGCATACCATATCTGCAAATCCATCAGATAAATCAGAATGACCGGAAGCCACAAAAGCCCAGCAGCAAACCGGTTGCTTCCATGGAAGAACTCAAACCACTCATACTTGATATCCTTGACATTCAGCAGGGTCCTTGTTGGTGTAATCATAGGCCTAATCTGCAGGAAGTAACTAAACACAAACTTGGTGGCAAGCACTAGTATCCAAAACACGGTATACTTGATATTATCAGCAAGTCCTTCTCTCAAACCACGACCCACGAAAATCCTAGTCTGAAACCACCAGGTAAACATGTAAAATATCTTCCAGTTGGTCTCCTCGACGAAATTCCTAACCCAAGGGATTATAAACAACAAAACTGCCAGAGCCTCGGGGACAATAAACACAGCAACAGCCAGCAGGAAATTGATCACCTGCTGATTAGCAGCAGAAGACCAATTCCCAGACCTATCCTGACCCCTCACATTCCAAATCTTCCAATACATAACCCCGAAAACAATACCCCACACAGCAGCTGCAACAAACTTGAGCACCATCCTAACCCCGACCATCATCGTCTCCCTAGAACTCAAACTATACTGCATCCCCACATCCAAAAACGCCTGCAAGAACCGCATTCCACTCCACGTCAAGAAAACAGTCAAGCATTTAACTTGAACTTCCCTATGACGCAACGACTTCCATGGATAACCCCTCCCATTAATCTCCTGCTCCCAAGCAACAATTATCGCCGCCTGTAGAAACAACACCAACATTACCCACAACCTATCAAAACTCCTATACAAATTCCAAAACGAACGTTGCTCCACAAACCCAGTCTTCCCAACATGCCTCTTCCTCCCATCCACCACGAAAAACGTACTCCCCACATCAATTGGCCATTTCAACTTATCAAAACACCTCCTACTCCAGAAATACTCATTAATATCGTCATAATTACGCCACTTACTATGTGGATTAGTCCCATTGTTGCTATTCCTCACCTCCTTACTAATCGTATCGTAAATAGGCTTAACAACACCATTCAAATACGCGTTTTCGCCCGTCACATACGGCACATACGGTCTACCCGTATTCTCATCCACATAATCCTCTAATATCTTATTTAATTCAAGAGCCATATGATGGAATATATAACACAAACATTCCGGCGCAAATTTCAAGTTAGCCGACTCACCCCATATTAACAAGTAAAGCGCCACGTACAGGAGTTCACGGCGGAGGTCGTTTTCGTGACGGCGGTTATCGGATAGCCAGATGTTGGACCGGCGACCAAGGTAACCGCACCACAGAGTGTAGTTATTGAGTAGCTTCCTCCTGAAGCGACGTAAAACGGAGTGGTCGAGGGAATCGATGTTATCCGGCGGCGGCGTGAGTCGCATCTGAGAGTTGGCGAGGTGGAGAACCAGGTGCTCCCGCTGGTTTCGGATGTTGTCGGCCTGAAATCCGAAGAAGATCCCGAGCCAGTCGAGTAGGTCGTAGTGTGGGGCCCATTCGACGTAAGGTGGTTTGCGGAGGTCGCCGGTGGTGCGAAGGGCGGCTTGGGCGGCGCGGACCTCGGGGTAGTGGGTGGAAGGGTGGTCGACGAGGAGATCGTGGATTGGGATTATGTTGTAGACTTCGGAGGAACGCCGCTGTCCTCTGCTCGACATAGCATCGGACGGCGGAGGAGACGGTGGTTGGTGGTGGAATTAGGGTTTTTCAGATGAGATGAGATTTGGGGGAATTTTTTTTTTTGATTTCGATGTGTATAGATCTAGTACTACTTCTTCATAACGGACTGGAAATGAAATGGTATTGGTAGATTGGTAGGAGAGTGAGACTTTGGGAGATTAGTACTAGTGGAATACATTATTATTATTATTATACGCCCATTGGACAACTCTAATCGTATGTATTACTCTTTTAAATGTTGGGAAATCTTGGTAATAATTTCATTTTTTCGTACACTAGTTAGACGGCCGTATTACTTATGAGTTAAGAGTTACTATAATTTACTAACCTTCTACCAAAAAGAATTTCCCCTTTTTGTTTTCCTGTTTTGGCCGGCGATGTTGAGAGTTATTTCTAAACCAAAAATCAGTACGTGATCTATTATGCATTGCATTCTACTAATTCCACTGGATTTTAAGACAAACGGATCTTTCATTTGGTCTAGAATTAGACCTTAACATGATTAGTCAAAAGTCAAAACAGCATTTCGGAAGGGAGAGAAATCGTTGGATAGTAGTAGTGCAAGACAATGTAGTCAGTTTGATTTTTTTATCTCTTTATTAGTAATATTTGTACTCGTAAAGGAAAAAAATGATAATTATGGGCTGTAATGATGAGGATTAGCATTGATAAAATGATAAGCAAGAAAAAGGAAGATTCTTATTAATGTACGTTTTGCAGTGTGTTTAATGTTTAGGGTAATTAATTATTCTATTAAATAATGTTTTTCGGTCCTCTGGTTTTGGTACATGGTATCTACCAAATTACAGTACTTTGAAGATGACACAAATGATTCTGGTCAAAATCTCTAAAGTATTTGTCCGTCTTTCAAAGCCGTACTCTTCACATTAAGTATAGGTGTATAGCGAGTACTAAACCAATCACTGTGATTGGCAAAAGAGAGCCAATCACGGATTGGTGGTGAAATCTCAGCCCCTCCTTTTTCTTTCCCAAATCCTGTGGCTGAGATTTTTCCCCCCTCATGTACCCCTCTCTCCTCTCCATCTCTACCACCCGCCCACCACCACCATTTCGCCCCTACGCGGCGCCGGAAAGTGGGGCCCTAAACCCTTTTTTCGGCCACTTTAGAGCACCACACCCCCCTAAGGGCCCTAAACCCCTTCAAACACCCACTCTTTTTAGGGTGTCTTTTGATCTCGCCGGTGTGAAGGTTGTTCGCCGGAGGTGAGAAGGTGGTTCACCGGAGATGAACGCTGGGTTGGGTGGGGTTCCGGTGGTGATGCGAGTGGTTGTGGGCTGTAGCACGGTGGTCGGATTTGGGGCTGTTTTGGTGTTTTGGGATATGGACGAGAAGCCGACGGTGCTCCGGGAGGTGGGAGGTGGGTCGTCGGAGTTGGGCGATGGGTCGGGTGGGAACCGGTGGTGGTGCGCGTGGTTGTGGGCTAGTGCGCGGTGGTCGGATCTTGGCTGATCTGGGTTTGATAGAAAATGGATGGTTTTGCCCCTGTGATTGGGTCCGTATACCCAATCACAGTGATTGGTTTATCAGCTCTCGGCGTATGGCTAATGCCACAAGCCCACCCAATAGAGATGGCCAGATGGGCAAATTATGTGGTAGGGTCCACGGTTTGTGTGACTACGTGGTTAACGGAAGTTCAAAAGTTGAACAGGATGTTTTTTTAAACGAAGTTAACATTGATCTCTTTTTTGTCTACCGAGTATACATCAATGAGGTTCTATATCGACAAACAATCGTATTCATGTTAGGTGTAAATCTTTAACAAAAGATTACAAAATACTTGAAATTGAAAGTGTCACATTCTTTATCTGACTAGAAAAATAAGAACAAAGGTTTGAGGTCTCATATTCCATTGGGTTGAGAAATGGGACACCTTTTTTACATGTAGGTTACGAGTTGGTGTGTGTCGTGTACTCGTGTTGTAAAGAATTTTCGTAAATAATATGAGTCATGTGGCAATCTAAGGTGGTGAGACGATATCATACGAGTCTAGTTATTATTGGATTGAGTTGATATCCTCCTTCCAAGGGGGGTGACCACTGACCACGGTCCAACATGAGCTGGGCCCAAGAAGACTCTAGGCCTAGTAATCAGCTGTTTTTTTAGTGAAACTCTTGGGTTCCATTCTTCAAGTAGGCCACAAGTTTAAGCTCACGAAGTCAGTCAGCCCAAATGTCTGCTACATACAGAGTCCATTGTCTGCTTATCAAGTATCAACCAAAGAACCAATACAAAAATCAAACTCTACATAATTTTTTTTTTTTTTGAGAGGAAAACTCTACATAATCTTGATCCGTAACATAGGCGTGGAAGATTTGAAGTCAAGTCACAAACTCTTGTAATAATCATCCAATACAAATTCTTTGTACCTACTCTTGTAAATGGTGGTCACGAATCATAGAAGATGCAAGACGACGTGCAATGTTATTATGACTCATGAGTATGTTGTATATTAAACTCGGAGTTTACTTTAAAAACAAGATAAATGTATATGTATCTATAGATGAATGCACAATGCACACTCGATATGGTTATGTTAGCAATCCTGGATAAGAAGTGTAGACCTCATTTGGTCCAGTAAAATAAAATAACTATATCGTCCAATTTACAATTTGACATGAACCAAATTAACCAAAAGTCATAACCATTTAATGCATCACGACCAGACCAGCTTGAGCCATGACAAAGAGCCCAACGGCATGTTCACTGTGAGTTAGGTCTTAATTAGGCCCTTCCACACCACTCATCCATACAAACATGCATGAGCTGGAGTGAAGTGAAGAATACAATTGTAAAATAATCCATGAGTAATGGAAACAAAAACAGATGTTGTACTAGTATACTACCAAATTTGTTGAAAGAAAAGACATTGGTGTTCAATAGTTTTTGGTATAGATCGACCAATAATACCAATATACACCCGACTGGATTATTCGTGTTGCTTATTTCTTTTCTTTTGACATTTAGTTCACTCGATTTTTGCTCTGACTACATCTGACGATGATATATATCGCACATTTATTAATAGTTCATAGCTACATACTCCGTATGTCCCCAAAATCTTATCAGGGTTTTTCGCATAACAGAAGCAATCTAACTCGAAATCTCCCTAAGAAAGATCAAGGTAGTGCTTTAATGTACAAAGTTACAACTTCATACAAGCTCTCGATCGTTCACAGAGCTCTTAGATTCGCATGGCAGTGTGCAATCGCGAGTACGAATTGGCCGACCACACATTATAATAACTCCAATTACGAGTACTGCTACCTACTGTTTGGCCATAGTACAGTACGTACAAATCTGTAACAGAGGTTTTGTAGGGGAATTTGTGAGCCACAGTTAATAATTTAATTTTTTTTTCATTACCCCAATTTTTTTATATTAAAGAATAAACTTAGTTAAATAAAAGCTGTGTTCATGGCATTGGATCAATTGTCTTATTCATAAAAACAAAGGCCAGCTTCAGTTTCACATGCAAAAATAGACTAAGTTACAAAGATAATACCACTAATTTTTGTGTTTTACAGACAAGAATTGTCATCCCTAATTCGAAACATGAATCACGTCGAGCTGCTAATATAAATATTATGCTTTTTGGAATCGGAATTAGCTATGTACGACCACCCTTCGGACCATGAAGTGGTTATCTCGATATATAAAATTTATATTGCATAAATTATATGAACCTTGATAGACATTTTCTCGACGAGGTGTTTGATGATTTGTTTAATTATTTTACACTTTATTCTCCTTTTGTCAAGACAAAAACAAATACTTCATAGAAGACCCAATGTTTATCATCTTTTTAGATACAAGCGTGTGTTATATATATAGTTACGGTATAGCACTATATATCACCCTTCAATATATTGAAAGAGACTTACTAATTAGTACCAAAAAAATAGATAAGGTATAGTATAAGTTCTACGATGCATCGCTGATTAGCTACCAGAGAAAGACTGCTAATGAAGATGGTCGAATGACCGATACAACCGCACGGTTTCTTTAACTTTGATCAAGATATTACCAAGATTAAGGTTATGCATTCTTTTTTGCCATTCTCTTATTTGAATTTGGACTTGAGTTGAGTAAGACTACAAAAGTACCGCCACAACTTTTTCACATAAATCATACTATAGCTACATTTCCGAACCTCTAACTTTTGAATCAAGATATATCGAGTTAAACAAGATAGTTAAATACCTTACCAACCGATTCATAATAGTAGTGGGTCTTGTGGTCTAGCTTGAACACTAGTGCAATCCTCATACTCAAGTTGTCGCTTTTACCCTCCTACGATTAACTTTCACATTCCCGATTATTCATGAAAACTAGGCTTACAAAGCAAGAATCGATTGTAATACTCCGTACAGTTAATACAGAAAAGGAAAAAAAAAAAACATTCGCATTTAATTAGTCAATTGACTAAGAGTTCAACCTATATCGATTCCTAAATTCAATTTCCCGTATCACATCTCAACCAAATACAAATATGCCGAAATTGCCGAAGTAGTAGTTATCTACTAGCGCTACTCTTTGGCCGGGGCTAGTGGGAAATAATGTTGTAGGGCGTTACACAGAATATAATGTATTCGAAATCAATCAGATTTCCGGAATGAGTATTATACACAAGAAGCAGCATAGTAACCAGAAGCCAAGCAGAATACCCAAGTGGGAGGAAAGAGCCCATTTAAAGAGATGACAGCTTTTTCTTCAAGTTTTCATTTTTAACCCCCACAGTACATTATTATTTCTACATTGTCATTGGCAGTAATAAATAAATAAATTAAATCCCACCACCCTCGCAAAAAACGACAAAGACCGATGGCTTCCCGAGGAAGTTCTGATAAGTTCCATTGGGGTAGGGACTTAGTGTGTGGGACCCTTGTGGTCAAAGTACCTCATCATTCACATCAAAAGTTTTCTGCTCTTTTCGGGAGACCACCCCACTTACTACTTTCCCCCACTTTTTATCATTTCAATTTTGGCGCCAACATCCAACGGTCAGGTGGGTGGGTTGCTTGATTTCAACTTCCCCCATCGATTGTCTCCGCCAATACCTCGGGGTTCACAAATTGTTTACCATTACATGCTAGGGGCCTAGGAGGGGTAAATATAAAGAACCGACCCGAACTTGATTATCATAACTAAGTGAAATAATCGATTAAGTCATCTGTTAAGCAACTAACCTATCTTTGAATTTGACGTTTTATCATTAATCGTTTTATTATTGTGTCTTAAGAACATAGTGTTAACTGATAGCTACAATTAATCCAAACATCTGGTAGAGAAACACGGGTTAACGAGTGTCTTAATTAATATATTCCACCAAGGTACTAAAGGTTCAATCATGTGACGAGTCTACGAGTACACGAGTAGTAGGGACTAGGGAGCATTAACTTAAGTCTTTAGAACAAATTAAGTGACAATGCTATTAATGATTTGATGAGTGTACGAGACGACAATGCCTTAATTGCATGCAACAGTAGAACAGTTAGGACGTCAAATAGCAAGTGACAATCTACAAAATAGCCACCTGAAGAACAAGAGCTAAGATTTCGACTGAGAGAAAGATCGCCCCTGCTTTTTGCGGATTTCCCACATAAAAGCTTTTTGATGGGATCATTTGGCCAATGAATACGGTCTCCTTCAAACCTCACTTCGCAATGATACAACTCCTACACGACGGACCACTACGAGTCCAACAGCATCTAGGCAGACATAGAGCTCATTGAGGGAGCAATGTATCGAGTTTGAGTATTAGTTTCTCACGTATTCCTTCCATTTCATTCATTTGTTTACGTTGGGTCTGGGTTCTCCTCGTAAAACTCGGCCCAACGTAAATAAATGAATGAAATGAATTGAATCGGAAAATAACGAAACAAAACTCTATGATAGACCGATCTAAATTTGCAATTTTGTGGGACGTTAGTACGTTACCCCTCACTAATAATTTGGCCTTGAGTTGCTAATTGCAATTTAGTGCCTTATCTAAAATCTTTAAGCTCCCCACAAAAGAACGAGATATTTGCAACAAAGCCCCCACATGACATCCTGGCATTTGCGTCTACGTTATCGTAGAATGGGTCAACATCTTGTGTGTTAATGATGTTGATACGCAAGAAAAGATAATACAGCTTTCTCATCACTCAAAATTTTGGGTTTAATAAATAAAAGCGTGACCTTCACACAACTGTACAATGACATAGATGATGTTAACTTCTTTATGATGACTTCATTGGTTAAACAACAGCTTATCAACATTCAACACCAATGTAAAGATCGGAAACTAGATAACGATTACAAATTAAAGGAAATATCTTCAATACAACCTTGGAGTACATCATCACCCATCACTATTTACTACGGGTCTCTTCCAATTGGTTTTGCTTATTAAAGTCCCATCTCGAGTTATATATCCCATCTACGAAGCACCTCCTAAATTCACAATGATCGATATAAATACCTCATACTATGTACTCTCTATTCCATTAGAGGTCATAGTGGTAAAACACTACTATGGCACAAAATATCACAAAAAGGGCACTAATCTATTTGTGAATTCCATGATCCTCTGTTCTCCCAAGAATTAGCACATCATCCTATTTGAAGGGAGACATCAGACATGCATCTCAAATCACAATAATGGAGTTTATCTTTTAGAAAAAAAAAAGGATTAGACTGACGTGCAAAATTTCATAAAAAAAAAGGTATTTGATTATTTAGTAGTTATATCATCATCTCCTCAAAGACTTGTCGAGAAATTGTCGACATAAAACTTCACATTTACTCCACTAACTAAAAGAAAAAATTATGAAAATTTTGAAGCTGAAAATCAGATTGAAGTAGTCGGCATTAGATAATTTAGCCTTTGGCCATGATATCTTCACATCATTTCCCCAACTTCGTTACACATGAAACGTGCATTAACAATAAGATTGATAAATGCAATCCGGACATGGCCTTCATGAAACATTATTACTATGTACCTTACAAACGGATTCAGATCCCTTATAGTTATTTTCCCCGGTAGTTGGTAGAATTTACTATTAATGGGAAATATAAATGAAAATGTGTTTTTAAACACAAGGAATAAATCTACATGGTAGAGTTAATTTTTCATTTTGAGTATACTCTACCATGTAGAGTTATTTTTCAACTCCAGAGGATCTTAATCTCATACAAACACAGTTGGAGGATGAGACTGACGTGAAAATTATAATCAATGGCGTTTAGAAGCGCAACTAATTAGTGATTACTAATTGTCATCATCATCGTCTCCTCAACTTAATCGGGAAAATACGAACATCAAATATGTGATTAGTCACACGAAATTGAAATTATGGTTCAGACTGACGTGCAAATTATAATCAACAGCGTTATTAGGTGATTATCAGCTGTTATCATCATCTCCGCAACACAACTACTTTAACTATTAACGTCAAAGAGGCAAGTTTAAATCAAGATTCAGACTGACGTGCAAATCATATTCATCAAAGCAAATGAAGCCTCTAATAATGATATTGATGTATTCACATCACCTCCTCAATTTCACCATAAATAAAAAGAACCAAAACTTGCACACTACGCAAAAGCGCTTCTCAGTATAATCGTCTCTCAAACCCAAATAATAATTAGACAAAAATATACTCCGTAATTCTACTCCCTCCATTATATTCATTTATTTACGTCGGACAGGGTTTTGTGAGGGGAATCCAAGCCCAACGCAAACAAATAAACAGGGCCGTAGCATTCATTTGAGGGGCCCGGGACAAAATACATCAAAACGACAATTTTGAGGCCCTAAATATAAACGACGCATTTGTGTTCGAGGCCATATACAAAACATTGTTTCGGACCCCTTAAAATACTTTGAAAGTAAAAAAAAATTAGAATTAAAATAAATAAGGAAGATTACAAATATTGGAAAAGGAAAAAAAATCAAAAGTAACACATTTAATCTGGGCAAGGAAAGAAAAAAAACATTGAAAAAGAAAACAAATAAATAGAAACAAGTTAATCTGGGCAAGGAAAGGAAAAAAAAAAGAATTAAAAAAGTAGACAGTGGGTTTTGAACCCAGGTACATAGGTGTTTTGAATTCTAACATTACCACTAGGCTGTAATCATTCATCTAATATATTAGGAAAATGTATATTATATATTACGTTTTGACAGTTTTGGGCCCCTCAGATTTCGGGGGCCCTGTTCCTAGACCCTGCTCATCCAACCTTATCTACGGCCCTGCAAATAAATGAAATGGAGGGAATATGTATAAAACATAGAAGTGGAAAAGAAAAACACAAAAGAATTGGGATCAGACTGACGTGCAAAAAGATCAGCAAAGCTGGGAGCCTCAGACCAAAGAATTCGAAAATTTTATCATCATTTCCCAAACTCCACACTTTCAAGAATAAAGTGCAAAAAAACAAAACAAGAATTTACTGCGATTTAACATAAAAATCAAAGAAAGAATAAAACAAAATATAAAGTAAAAAAAAAAAAGAAAAAAGAGTTTTGTGGTGAAAAAAGAGACATAGAGATAAAAGCTTTCAACGTGCTTCACATGCTATGCTCACAGCTACAGCAGCAGCTTCAGTGCAGTGCAGATGCTTCCCCCCTCCCTTCTCTCTTCACTCCCCCCCCCCTCTTTCTACTGAGTCCAGTCTCTTTCTCATTCTTCTTTTCCAGCTTGTATTTCACTCTTTCTAATTCTACTCCTAAAACATCAATTAATTAATAATATCCCAAACAGCTGAAAACGGCAATGAATTTCTCGACAAATTTAAATATCTTGCACACCATATGTCCATATATGCGAAGAGACACTCATACACGTACGCTCCATGTACACTTTGGTACATACCCATGACTATCACCTACCATAATCATCCGTTTTCGAAACGTAACGTGCCTTAGTAATTTCAAAATGATTCCGAAAATCAATAGATACACGACATACACCAAAGCTTCAACGGAAAAGTCACGTCTTAGTCTCAAAATAATTCGGTAAACGAAAACAACCAAATGCGACAACGTAACAAAGGAAATGGCATTTCCAATAAGTGAATTGCGACACCGAATATTTTCTCTAATAATGGTCAACTTTTATCACACATAAAGACGGACCAAACATTGGCATGTAACTCCCTTTTACATTAGAGTTAGCAACTTAGCGTATCAAACAAAATTCCTCAATAAAGGCAACCTTTTCTTGGTTAAAATTAAATTAAAAGAGGAAAAGGTACAAACTTGCTACAGCGAAGAAACGAGAACAAATAAAACAGTAAGCCGCGCATATTTACAAAAAATAATTCCACCTAAACAAAAGGAAGAATTAAAAAAAAAAATTAAAAACAATTTCTGGATTTTTGTTTCAAACACTACTAATAAGTAATAACCCTCTCCTAAACCTCAGTTAATCCATTAATTAATTAATAATCCCTAGTAAATTAACTATTAAAAGGAAATTAAAATCCTTCAAAAATTATAATTAGGAGTGGAATTCATTAATTAATTAATTGAAAATGTAAAAAAGTTACCAAGTAGCCAAATCTCAATCTCAAACTTCTCTAAGAAGATTCCTTTCTGCGGTGGTTGTGGTGTTGATGGTAATTTCTGCTACTCCCTCCGATTCCGCCATTGTTACTGCTGCTCTCTTTCTCTCTCCTTTGACCCGATGACGTGGAAGATGAGAAGAGCTGCCCAAAACCGAACCCGCCCGATTTAGACGACCCACGGAGCGAACAAACCGGAACATTTAAAACCGGGGTGACACGGACATTAGCTGAGTACGACCTCTCCATTCCTCTGTACTTATACCTGGGCCCACCGTTGAAGGTGCTCGGACTACTGGAGCTCCGCTCCAAACTCTGGAACACTATTTTCCCGGACGGGTTCATCCTCGGACTATCCACTGACACTCCTCGGGTCTGGTTATGGGCCGGGTCTTGCTGGCGCCGCATCGGGCTGCGCCCTGTCCGACACGCAACATTCGGGGCTGACGGATGGTCAATCAGCGGCTTCGGATTCGGGTTCTCGACCGGAACCATCCTCGGGCGCACGAGGCGGACACGTGGCCGGGAGAAGGATCGGAGGGGTTCTCTGGGTTTATCGTCGAGTGAGAGGCGAGGGAGGTCTTCGTGCTCGTGACCCGAGGACGATGACGAGGAGAGAGAAAGTCGTGATGACGAAGATATCGAGAAAGTTGACTCGCAATCGATTGATGAGTCGGAGCTACGGTGGTGAAGTAAAGGCAAACTTAACGACGGGTCTGCTGAGCTTGTCGATGACGACAACGACGACGTTGACATTCTCGAGTTTCTCTGAAGGAAATGCCTGATTGATTTACTCGTCGTTGTAGGCACAGACGACGACGTTTTGACGGTGGCAGAGGTGGTGGTGGTGGTGAGGGTAGCGTTTTGAGAAAGCTTCTTGTTTTTCAATCCAAGAAACTCCCTCCAACGACTGGAACACCTTGGCGCCTTCGGAGAGAACATGTACTGATCGGCGCCGTTGTTTATACCATCGTAGCAGCTTAACCGAGAAGCTTTCTCCTTTTCCGGGGACGACACGTCATCCTCAGCTGCAACTGGCTTGGTGGTAGTGGTGGTGGTGGAAGGCTTGGGGAAGTGGAGGGGGACAAGCTTTCCGTCGGAGAAGAGCTCGTCGGCGGGGAGCATAGTAACAGGATCATCATGTAAACAAAACTCGAAATCACCACCGGCGGGAGAATCTTTCGCCGGAGATCCCAGATCTGGTTTGAGTGAATCTGGAATCTTAGAATCACGACCGAAAGAGATTCTTGGACTCAACCACCCGATGTTGCGGAAGTTATCCGGAACAACTCCGATATTATTAACACATGCCGACGCCATTTTTACCGGCGAACATGCAACTAAACAACCAAATTAAATTAAATCGATTGATGTGACAAACTTTGTTTTAAAATCTAAAAGGGGGTGAAGATGATATGATATGATATATATGATGTTTGAATTGAATATATAGTTAGTTAATATAAAGGTGACTTGACCCGGGAAATCATCCGAGATCCAGAGAGAGCGTAGAGAGAAATGAAGGGAGGAGAGAGAAAATGGCTAGGGTTTGTTGGAGAGGTCAAGTGATGTGTGTGTGTCAAGTGTGATGGGGGTGGGTGCCCTAGTTATCGGGTTTTTTTTAGAGCCAAAGTACAACGGTTATGCCTATATTTATAATATCGATAATCTAATTATAAAAAAAAAAAAAAGTAAATAATGGTATTGGTTTTAAAAACATGAAATTTTATGGTCAATAATCGCCAAATAACACTTGCATACTCGTACTTATTATATCAACGCTTACTGAATATTAAAGGACAAACAACTGTTGAGCTTTTGATGTTGCGGAACAAATTGGGATATCCATCAGCCGAGCTCAGAATAGTTTTATTATTTGTTTCATTTCAACGACAATAGTTATATGAATACAATCATTTGAGTCAAATGACTCAAATGTACTCCGTATGTAACACATTTGAGTCATTTTTTCACAAATTTACAAATTCAGTCTCGATCATATTGACGTCTTTTTATCTTTGCTAACAGAGCGAATAAAATTAGGATGAACGGGAGTATTAGAATGACTGAGGGGTTTTGCGTTTGGGGTTAAGTGAGTTTCCAGGGTAGCTACTAAGGTGGAGAAAGGACAGCATAGAAAGTGCTGGATAAAGAGAGCCACGCGGCCCAGATTATCTCCTTTCAAATTTTATTTCATTAAGTAGAGTACAGTATAAGAAGACTGACCACCAAAAAAGAAAAAAAAACAGAGTAGGAGTAATCATCATGTATAAAACTGTAGATGGTACGTATCTTTTTCTTTTGGGACAGTATTTTGTTTGTTTGTTAATTGATTATTGTGTTCTGAACGTGACATTTGTGTTGTGGCAGTATGTGTTCCCCTTCCTGAGCCGTTTGGGAATTTCTTTATCCCCCTACTTGTTTATTGGTCCGTGTAAAATTAAACTGATTATTATATGAATTTGGTTATAATTCTATTTTATTATTCATAATTAACACAAAATAGTTGGACTGTAAAACTTAATCGATCAGATGTGACCCGTTGTTCAAGGTTAATACCCATTTTTTCTTGATCAAGTTCTATTAATAGATAACTCGAACTCGTTTTGACCAGTATTCTTTTGGGTTAGACTTGAGATGACCCGTTGTTCCACTTTTTCTAAAATTAAAACAAAGAGAAACGTATTTAATTTCGTACCATCTTTAGAGAAGTTATGTTTGATTCAATGAAAACAATTTAATAAGTATAGCGAATTTATTTCACTACTTTATGTAATTATGCTTATGTACGAATTACAATTTAGACCCGTGACCTGCTATTTTTGGGTCCCGTTTTTGTGAATTGTAATTCACATTAATCCCGACTACTTTTTAACACATTGTTTTTAACTTTGACCCCACCGAGGACCCGTATTTTGAGTTAAAACGAAACAAACGTAAGATGTGTTATTTGCTAATATATTGCGCCTATATATATATATATATATATATATATATATATATATATATATATATATATATTACTTTCTAAATTATCTCCAAAAATAAAATGATTTGATATGATTCATATTATCTTGTCCAAAGTTGTTTCCGAAATTATCTCCTAAAATATCAAATCCTTTATATATAACTTTGTTAATAAAAGTATAAAAAAAAATCAGTTGCCTTGGTGGTTGAAGTGTTAAAATTGTATCTCTCTGAGGTTACATGTTCAAACCTTCACAAGCTCATTTTTTATTAACTAGTTTATTGGCCCGTGCAAAATTGCACGTGTTGTTACATGAATTTGGTTATAACTCTATTTTATTACTCATAATTAACATAAAAATATTAGGACTGTAAAAAACTTAACCGACCAGATATGACTCGTTGTTCAAAGTTAATACCCATTTTTTTTCCTTATAAGTGCTGGCCATAGATAACTCGAACCCGTTTTGACCAGTATTCTTTTGGGTTAAGCATGAGATGGCTCGTTGACCCAGTTTTTCAAAAATTAAGACGAAAAGAAACGTGTTTAATTTGGTATCATCTTAGAGAAGTTATGTTTGATTCACCGAAATAATTTAGTAAGTATAGCGAATTTATTTCATTACTTTATGTTTATGTACGAATTACAATTTATTACTCGTGACCCGCTATTTTCGGGTCCCGTTTTTGTGAACTGTAATTATATTAATCCCGACTACTTATTAACACACTTTTTTTTTTAACTCTGGCTCCACCCGTTGACCCGTATTTTGAGTTAAAACGAAACAAACCCAAGATGTGTTATTTCCTAATATATTGCGCCTATATATATTACTTCCTAAATTACCTCCAAAAATAAAATGATTTGATATGATTCTGATTATTTCGTCCAAAGTTTTTTCCGAAATTATCTCCTAAAATCTCATATAACTTTGTTAGTAAAAGTATCAAAAAAATCATTTGTCTTGGTGGTTGAAATGTTAAAATTGTAATTCAGAGGTTACAGGTTCAAACCTTCACAAACTCATTTTTTATGTAGTCAAACACACCTCAATAATGAGGTGGCGAGCTGATGTTATCGATGACATCACTGATGACGTGGATAGTGTAATTGAAGGCTAATGAGGTGGCTATTGGTTAAATTATTAATATGGGGTACCTATTGGTTAAATTAATATTTACCAATTTGCTCAAGTTTTGGTAATCAGAAAATGGCCCTAGTTTTGGTAATGAGAAAATGGCCCTTTATATCATCAAACTTGACCAACATAATGAGAATTTGAGAACTATGAGATTGAGATTTGAAAGATTGTAGTGGATATAGTTAGTATTTGTCTCTAAGGTTTGGGGTCTGATTCGTTTACATTAGTAAACAACTGAGTACTCCGTATTTAATACTGCGTTCCAATGGCAAGCCACAAGTATTATAATTTTAAATATTCCACATAGGAGCTAAAAACGATACACAAATTAACCTCAATCGTATACAATAGTTATTACACCTTTTGTTGTTTAGAGTAGGACCCATAACTTTGATGATAATATATATTTTTTTGTTTTATTTTCAAGCCGTGTAGCTTGTGGAGGCTACCGTAGCCTGCCAAATTACAAAGCAAAATGGTATAAATATTTGATGAAAGTAGTTTTGCAAGCTAAACATGCATCTCATTTCTACCATTGGAGTTGTTCTCAAAGTATCAAGTTTTGCAGATTTTAAACTAGTAAAAAATGGTTGTTTGAAATTTACCGATGAGAAATGGTAGGTAATAATCACCAATAATATAAATTTGCTTAGTTATGATTTATGCACTCTTTCACGGGGCCGGCTGAGAGATTTTGGGGGCCCTGGGCGGAGTTAAAAAACGGGGCCCCTAAAATATCGTAAATTAAAAATCAACTTTTTTTTTTTAATGGAAAATCATAGTATATATTGTATGAAGGCAACAAATAAGGAAACATTAAAGAAAATGGTTGGAAAAGATACTAATTCTACAATGGCTACTACACCTTGGTAGCTATTGTAAAGTTTGACCAAAAAATAATTAATAAACTTATTTAATATATTAATGTATAAAAAAGTATTTCTATAATTAAATTTCCCAAATTAAACTAGCCTTATACGGTGTAATCAATACACTTTTCTCTCCTTGGCTTTAACCACAACGCATCATACACCAGACCACCACCCTCACCGCGACACCGCCAGTCTGCCACCACCACCGTACGCAACCCAACACCCAAGCGCAATGGACCACGCGCCTCAGAGGGCCGCCCACTACTGTATATGGCCGACAAAACCCCCAATCCCGTGCATGAGGGCGTGGGTTCGTGGAGGCGTATGGCCGGAGATCAGAAGTAGTGGCTGGCGGTTGTGAGAGAGAGGAGCGGAATGAGGGTTATTGACGGTGATGCGGAGGTAGATGGGGCTGATGATGGCTGTTGTCAGTGGTAGATGGAACTAACGATGGGTGGTTAGCGGTGGCGTTAATGGTTGTTGCCTTCAAGCGACCATATGGTCAATGGTTTGCAGACAGATAGAACTTCAACAAGAACTTGATTTTTTTTTTCTTTAATTTCTTTTAGGTTTACCGGGTAGCAAATCACCTGTGTTTTAATTAATTTATTTTTATAAAAATCAAAATCATGGATGGTGGTGATTGATTTATGCAAATGAACGGTTGGATTTGCTCATTTTACAATGGCTACCGAAGCTTGGTAGCCATTGTAGAATCGCTCTGAAAAAGAAATCAAATGAAATATCGTCACACGTTGGAAAAATAATAAATAAAGAAGAAAACGGTAAAAAATGCATAAATAAATAAATAAAAAATGTCAAAAGTCCCACTGTGCTAAGAGAAAGGAATGAAATATAACGATACATTTTATTATATGTATAGAAAATTTAGCAAAGGGGGCCCTTGCTCGGTTTGGGCCCTGGGCGGGAGCCCATGTCGCCCAGGCCCAAAGTCGCCTCTGCTCTTTTATTACACAATTGGAAAGAAAGCGAGCAGAGGAGAATGTGATTAACATTACAAGGGGACGATATTGTTCAACTATTTACGGAACGTCGTGTGTGAATATCAAGGAGTGGAGTTCAACATGATGGATGAACTGGGTGAAAGAAATACTAGCGGGAATAACAACACTAACTAATTACGTCAAAAAAAAAAAAAAAACACTAACTAAGCCTTATTCATAAATTTGGAAATAAAGTTGCACATTATGCCGTGCATTTAGGTCTCGTAAATTGTTCGACACGACTTTGGGTGGATAGTGAACCTGTAGGTGTGTTGGATTTAGCGGTTGCGGAATTCGTAGTCGATCGCGGTAACTTGATTCAAGTTAGTTGGCTTACAGATATAGTGAATGAAGTGTACTTTAAAAGTGTGTGTAGTAAACATATTGATGTCTACACAGTAGTCTATACGTATCGTTTCTTTTACTTAGAGGACTTGGGCTATGTTTGGTAAAACTAGGTGAAATAAAAGCTAAACATACATTGAAATGGTACCTGAAAGCTGAAATAATAGCTGCAATAAAAGATGGAAGTTTTTAGTTGATAATAATGAGTGTTTGACAGAATCAGCTGATATAGGAGCTAGTATATATAAAATTACATAAAAATGCATTGTTTATTTTTAATCTCATTTTAGTTTGGTAAATAAATGAGGGTAAATTAGGAATAAAATTATGATAAGCTAGCTTATTTTTGAATAAGTTACATAGGGTAACTTGTTAAATAAGTTAGCTTATTATTTAAACTAGGGTAACTTGAATTCAATTCTAGAAATCCAATCACTAAATTCGAGTTCCAAATCCAATTCCCATGAATCGTTTGTGGACCCCTTGAAATTTAAATCCATGAATTCAATTCCCACTCTTGTTTAGAGACCCTTGGAATTCAATTTGGAATCCGATAATTTAGAAACCTTGAACAACTTATATGTATCGAAACAAACATCGACAACTGTTTTCATAAATAATGAGTACATATGTTTCATAATAAAAAATTGAAAAAAAGAACAAGTAAGATATCTTCCTACTTACTCAAATTTAGATTAAATTACTCATTGAGACATATTAATGCCCAATCCAACTTTTCATCTTCTGGAAGAGTCTCTCAATGTAACAGCCTGAACCACCGTCCGTCGCAACACAACCCAATAAGATGAGAAATCACTCCTTAAGCCCGAATATCCTCTCGTGGGCTCTAAAAGGTGAAGCCCTTGTTGGTAGAATGATGGTAGGAATCTATTATAAACTGATCATATGAGCCTTAGTTTTCCAATGTGGGACAAACAAATTCCATAAACCACTTTCTAAATTCCGTAGTGTTACACTCAAAGTCATGGACAAGACCATCCTTAAACTGCTTAGCGACTCTCATGATTTGATGTCGACCAATGCCCTTAACCTTGATTCATCCCTAGCTACCTCTTTCACTCTATAATGAATGTGTGGTGAGACTAAAGTTGCTTTATCTACCAAAATAAACACCTAAATCTTTACAAAGGTAGTAGCGAAGTATGGATCTTATCTACAGGGAAATGGGTTGTCAATTGTAGTGAACTAATGTGCAAAAGTAACAAGTAAAATGGGGATTGAGATTGTTTGCGTAAGTATTATCAAAAGACAACTAAAGCAATTATCAAATTGTAAACCAAGTAAATGATGGATCTTGATTAATCAAGATCCACAAACGCACTAGCAAATCGATTCTCGTTGTCACCTCTCAATACTACTCTCAAGTGCCCTATTGTGGTAGTAGAATAATTCTCTATCTCTTCTTAATTATTAGCTAGAAAGCGTGACTGACACTACTAAAAAACCCAACTACCGAATAACCTAAGCGCACGATTAGGTTCAACTCGATAATAGCAATAAGATCTAAAGAGGTATCAATCGAGACATACAATATAAGCACACCATTATATTTAACATCTGAATTGTTTCTCCCACCTAATTCACTAACGATGATAATATACGAATCAATGAAATAAGGTTACTACAATGCAAACGCTAATTATACATTGGATTTCTTCAACAATCTAAGTTACCAATCAGTAAAAAAACAATAAACTAGTGTTGCACCTAGCAATCGCAAATATCAATAATCAATCAATGGAAACAAGAGAAACATTTATACATAGCGCGAGAGTAATTGAAACGATCAAACTCACTATTTGGGTAATATGATTGCTTCAATTGATGATCAAGAAAATAAGGATTTAGCTCCGATTATAGTTCATACAACCCTTTTGTTCTTTTGTAAAAAGTTTGAATAACCTAAGGTCGAGGGCCAAGTATATACTCCGTATAAGGTTTCTAATTAAACCGCAAAAAGAAAATAAAATAAGATACGAAAACTGTCGTGCCAGACCGCCAACACAAATTGTGATTATAGTACATCATTTTGAACGTTAAAACACTACAAAAATCGTTGAATTGACGCATACAAATCGGGCACATCAACGACCCCACTACTAGTCTATCTACTAGTACAATCTTAAAACCCATGACAACAACAATTATATCCTCCTCATCATCATCTTATGTAGCACGCTTCCTCGACAAACAATCCATACTTGAATTAACCCAAAAATTCTAAATTAACCCAATAACCTACCAAAAATAGAAATTTCAAATTTAATCTAACAACAATCACAAATTCGGTCCAAAATAAAAAACCTACCAACAACAATTGGTAAACAATCAATATAACTCAACAACAACAATCAATTTGATCAATTAAATCCAACAACAACAATCAATTAAATCCAACAACATCAATCGAATTAATCCAACAACAACAATCAAATAATCCAACAAGAACAATCACTTTAATCCAACAACAATCAATTTACTCCAACAACAATCAATTTAATCCGACAATCACAAATTCAAACCAAAAACTAGGAATTTAATCCAACAAAAATTAAATAATCAATTTAATCCAACAACAACAATCAATTTAATCCAACAAAAATCGAAAGCAGAAATTTATAGATCCAAAATAGAGAAAAAGGAAGAGTGGGGAGGAGAGAGAAACTTATTGGAGACGTCGGAGGGAAAAAAGATAAGGGGCGGGTGACGGCGAAGGTAGAGGCGGGCGTTGTGAGCAGCGATGGTGGAGAGAAACGACTTGTTTGGATTGTGGGATGGGAATAAGGGGGTTGAGAGGTGTGGGATTATCACAATCCCTTGTTTGGATAAGTGTGGGATTAGAAGATGAGAATTAAGGTGAGATTTGTTTATTAGTTGTAAAATGACAATATTATTCTCTACAAAATAATGTTCTATTTCTCATTTTAGTAATGGCAGATGTGTCATTTCGACAAGATTTTATCACTCATCATAATACCTGCCCCTTAGGTATTAAAAAGATGGAATAAGAAATCCCCATCCTCTTTATCCCACCAACTATTCCTCATTACCAAACATGGAAGTTTGGGTGTTGGGGGATCAATAATCCCATCCCATCCTCTTATCCCTCAAAACAAACGACCCCTTAGTAAGATGTCGAAGAGAGAGGAACTGAGAAAATGAGAAGAGAGAGAATATGAGAGTAAAATGTGAGATGGGCCAGAAATATGTTAGAAGGGAAGGGAATTGAAATTGGCCAGTTTACACACACTTTAAATCTAATTCCAAATTTACAAACATAGCGTTAAAGAGTTTCAAAAACCTTATCATTCTGTATACATCATCCGTCTTCCTTTAACTATCTCACTTTCCTTTTTAGAGTGTCTTTATTTAAACACTCCACTTCAAAACTTACTAAATGGGGTAAATTTTTAACACACATTAACATTTCATTATCTTCAAAAACAATAAACAAACCACACAATATCAATAAATAAACCACATTTTATCCCCAACAATTATAAATAAACCACTTCACCTAAATCCAAGTGAAAAAGACAAGACAACTTGGTGTTTAAACAAGAAAGCATGGAGTATAACTATATATGTATATCACTCATCAGTCTTTGCCTACAGAGAAAGTTGGTAATTCTTACCCACACATTTTATTCTTCCTTACAAACAAGGAGTTATTCAAAGTCGGAAATTAATCATCCTCCAATATCATCCGGCGGAACTTCGTGAGGACGCTCTTGGGGTCGCTTGGCCCAGACTAGTGCGGGAATAATTAGCTTTAGTTTTTCGCGCTTACGCCCTCTCTTAGCTTGTACCAAAAAAATCACCCACACATACAAAAATCATGAACATACAAAAAAGAACCAAACATATACTCCTACCAATATCAATACTCACGCTACTCTCACTAACATTATTTCCTCTTACCTTCAAATCCTCCCAGAAAACCCACATTCATCATCTCCATATTCACAATCACCTCGAAATCGCGCAATCACATTGTGATGGTACCATGTACCCTGAACTATGCGTACAAACTCTGTCTACCATGCCAAAACTTCACAAGAAATCGCTGGTAGAAATCGTCTGCCATATGCTAAATGTGACAGAGGATCAAGTTGGAGGCTTTAAAAAGAATGTGACGGGGCTGGAGTGCGCCAACAAGGGCGCACTCAGCCCCATCCAACAACAAGGGCTGGCAGACTGTCTTGAGCTCCTCGACGGAACAATGGACGAGCTCAAGACAGTCAATAGTGAAATGACAAGCCGGTTTGATCCGGCTCGTCATTTCACTGATATGGTCACTTATCTAAGTGCCGCCATGACGTACCAGTACACGTGCTTAGACGGGTTCGAGGTGGGGTCCAACGGGACTACTATACGTGAGTTAATCCAACCTGGCATGCTCGACATCGCCCACCACGTCAGCAACTCCCTCGTAATGTTGAAGAAAGTCTGTGAGCACTGCTGCCACTGTGGCAAAGACAATGATGATGATGATGACCTGGCACGTGTGAACCGGGTTGGCAAATATGGGTACCCGGCTTGGATGAAGAAGAAGGACCAACGCCTGTTACAGCAGGCTAGCTACGACGGTTCGGGAAGCAGAACCATCAGCACTACAAAGTTCGATATCGTGGTGGCGAAAGACGGGTCAGGGAATTTTACGACGGTAGGAGACGCAGTGGCAGCGGCGCCGAATAAGAGTGATACGAGGTTCGTGATATATATTAAGGGAGGGGCTTATTATGAGAATGTGGAGGTTGATAAGAACAAGACGAATATAATGTTCATAGGAGATGGGATGGGCAAGACTTTGATCAAAGGAAATAGAAATGTTGTTGATGGTTGCACTACTTTCAGGTCTGCTACTCTCGGTAAGTTTCTCACTTGAACTCGCAATTCTACATGTTTATTTTGCATACATGAAATTCTACTTATTTGGCAAATATGGCTTTTATATTCCTTGAACAAAATTAGAGATTTTATCATTCTTAATGTTACGTGTTTATTTAACCGCAAGCGTACGGGTTATTATTGTAGCTAACGGGTCGATCTCGGCGGGGAGGTATGAATAATGTCTAGGTTGTCTAAAGAATTGAAGTCAGCTCTGCTATGGTCAAAATGATTTGGTTGTGTATCAACTAAAACTAACAAGAATGCAAATAAAACAGTTGTAAATCAATAAACTAAAGGCATAGAGTGGAGATATCACCACTAACATGCATCTACTACGATCATAAAATACATAGCAAGTCAATTAAACATAGATTAGCTTTTGTGCCCGTTAAAATCACGAGGCTGTTTTAACATATGTTCTTTAATTTATCCCTTTTTCTTAATATACAACAAAAGAATATGCATGATGACACACCATTCTCATTACCAGTCTCTTCGCTAGCAAGCTTATTTTGACACAACTATTTTGAGTGTTACAAATTTTTTCATGTTTATGCATTTGAGTTCATTTTCCTTGTCTTCTACTCCGAACTTTAGAAATGAAGTTGGAATTGACAATTCGGTTCAACCAGATATCGAAAATGCTTTAACCTTATTCATAAATGACCCAAATAAACCTTGGGCCGATGCAGGCCCTGCGCAAACTTGACCTGGTCATTGCTCACGTTGCTTAAATTGTTGGATCCTTAAATGATCCAATTAACGCTGTAATTGATTTTTTTTAATAAAACATCAATTTAAGATATTATTATGTGATAAAACCGGAATTATTAAAATTTTATTTATTTTTATTATTTCGTAAGTGAATAATGCGTTGAAACACGAAAATATGATTCCATATAACAACAATATTTACCTTAGACTAAAAGAAAAGGTAGGGAAGAATGTTTAAGATGGCTAACAGTACGACAATAACGTTGTATGACTTTATAGTCGATTGATTCTTTGTAAGATACTCTTATG
Source organism: Spergularia marina (assembly GCA_963680865.1). NCBI lineage: Eukaryota > Viridiplantae > Streptophyta > Magnoliopsida > Caryophyllales > Caryophyllaceae > Spergularia > Spergularia marina. The sequence continues at coordinate 4,810,080 of OY804549.1, read as the reverse complement.
TTGTTAAGTGTATACTTATCACTCATGCACACCAAATAAAACAAATATACAAAAACAAAAAAAAAAAATTGGGTTGTCAAGTGATTCTTGCATTGGTTGTTGTATGGAATAGAACGTCTTGCGGATTTGAAAAATGCAAACCATAAAAATCAAGATAACACTATATTGTTAATAATTTTATAAAAATATATATGAACAAAAATATCAACTGTCATTACAATAATTCCGGTACAATATGTAGGAAAAAAATTCACAGTAGTTTCTAACTACTTATTGAGTTATTGGAATACCAATATAGAAAATGTTAATTTGAGATGAATAACACAAACTTGGGATATCATTACTATGAGAGATGCCTAAAACTAACAAATATCTAATACTATACCTCTTGAAATATTGATAGAAATTCATTATATCTCTATGTCATTTCAAAAGCTCAGAATATGTGAAGCGTATATATTTCTCACCAAAATCAAGGGTATATATATACTATTTTGAACACCTTGTAACCGCAAACTTGGCAAACCAAGAGCCAAATGTCACAATATTTAATGGTCTTAGTAATTAAAAAACTTTTTGAGTATCTCTCATTCAAAACTTAAAATTAAAACTCATTAGTTGGGAGTTGAGGTGATCATGGGGTGGGCCGGGCTTAGGGTAAAAAGTAGGCCCGGTGTACAGGCCGAGCTTTTCTTTCGAGCCTAATCGGTCGGCCCAAGCCAGGCCCATTCGGGCCAAAGCGGGCTTTCAGGGTTTTTAAAAAAAATTACGTATTACCTAATTAATACGTCTTTGATCACTTTACACATTAATATGATCTGCTACTTGCATATTTAGTTTAATAATAAACTAACTTTTGGCTCCGTGAATTCACGGGATCATTTTTAATTTATTTGTACAATTGTACTAACATGTTAACTAATATTGAAAATAGAAATAGAGTTGTCAATCACAATATCGAAAATAAATATGACCAAGATAATCTTATCTAAAAAAATAAATGTACAATATTAACTATTTGCAATTACAATATCGATTCACAACTTGTCATCATACTTTGATAGTAAAATGTAAACATTAGAAAGTCTTACTAAGAAAAATACATAAAATTACGCTCTAAATATATACCTACCGTTGTCTATAACACTCTCTTTGATGAGCTCGTTGTACTTGAGATTATATTTTTTTTCGCCAAAATCATAACATATATATACTGATTTGAATTAAGATGTAACCGACACAATTGGAAACGAAGAGCCAAGAGACACCATATTTAATGTCCTTATTAAGAAGAATAATAATGCTGATGAATAATGATTAATTTATGGAAAGATGAAGGGTCGGGGAAGAATGAATAAAGAAAGGGAGATGGTGGGAGGGGGGTTTGACGTGGGTAATGTGAAGAGGCGAGACATTAACGTCTTTTGCAATTCATTAAGGGGGAAGCTGAAGAGAGAGGGGTATGGCTTCTATAAGAGGGTAGTGACGTAGATAAGAGCATGTTAGAGTGGAGTGTAGATGCGACAAATCAACAATGATGTGACCTTTTTTCCTTGAAATGCAACAAAAATCTGCCACGTGGGGGTGAATGTTAGGCTATTAAAGGTATATTATAGATTATTATAAATTTTAAAGAGGTTTTTGATGTTATTTTCATAATTTACAATTTTTTATTTTATTAATAGTAATATTTTTATTATTTTAATATGCTTTATTTACTACATTTAGCCTAATTTTGCTACATTGAGTACTTTAATTACCAAATTCGTCATAATCCGACATCATTTACACTAGTTTACATAACTTAGGTTTATAAAATTAAAAAAAAATTGCGTTTATTTCTAAAAGCCGGCCGGGCCAATTTTCGGGCCACGAGCTTGGCCCATATTATTGTGGGCTTTTTATGGGCCGGGCTTTGGGCCATTTTCGGGCCTATCTGGTCGGCCCAAACCTTGGAAAAAGTCGGGTCGGGCTTTCGGGCCTGGGCCATTTGATCAGCTCTAGTAGGGAGATGAAATGACCAATGGTGATAAATTTTGGAGAATTGAAATGATTGGGTGAATATGAGCACGACACGTGAGGTAGTATTATTCATTTTGACACCTAGGCGAATGCTTTAAAAACTCGCCACGCAGATCGTGATGTTAGCTAATTAAAGTATGAGTATATATTAGGGGAGATTATGCAAATAATTACTTATCGGGGCGAGGCTATCATAGTCTAATCCAATTACTATCCTAAATCCTACTTACATAGTGAAATGATCAAGTAACAAGAAGCATTAATAACGCATAATAATTCCCTATTAATCCTAGCAACCCACTATCATGGTGAAACAGTCCTAACCAATATTAGATGGCTAATCACCAAACATGAATTGTAACTGCCGTTTATAAATTCCGTTTAAAGGTCAAGCAAGCATTAATCTATATAAATCGTAATAGCAGCAACGCATATAGATTAGGCAACATAAATCAAACTCATGCTTGAGAATTAAATCTAGCCATAAAAAGCCCTTATCATATGAATAATAACTTGCTAATTCATGATTTAAATCGTAGCATCTAACATGTTAAGGTTCAATCAAATCCTAAAAAACGACTACTCACACATAGTTAAATCAAGAACAACAATAAATGAATTGAAGAACGTGAAATATTGCGGGAATGAATGAGAATCAAGTATAAATGGTGGTAAATATATCAAATACAGCATCGTAAAGTTCTATATAAATATGCAAAATAAGAACTTATCACTTAGTTAAAAAAAACACAAAGAATGATTTTTGTTTTTTGACCTACCAAAGTAATAAAGATGTGACTTAAAAACCAGCAATGTAAAAATTAAGATTTATCAAACACTATAGTAACTAAAATGTTTTTTATAAACCATTTAAGCTATTTTTAGGATTTAAAAACCACAAAACACGATGGACTAATCTATATAATCAATATTATAAGTTTTAGTTGAAAAAAATAACTTAACTCATACTATTCACGATTGTAAATATAATGCTATCCTCATGTTAGCAGAGACCGAGTTTACATTACGGGGGCGTCCAGGTATTTATGTATGCTCAAGGTTGCAAAGAATTAATAACTCAATTTTTTTTACTATTACCAAAAAATTAATAAGTTGAAAAATTCTACTACATGTCAGTCCTGAATAACCCAATAAGCTTATAGCGTTTACCCAATATTAGTCAAATTTCCATATGAATCACAACCATTATTAGCATGCCTACAAAACTTGTTATAATTAACATTATTATTGAGGTAGAAAGCCGGTGATACATTGTTATGAAAAAAAAAATGTATTTCAACGTAGATGCATTCTTTCACTGATCAGAAACAATCAATCATTCACTCAATAATTAATTTTTAGGTCCTGAAGCATTTGATAGAACAAAAACATTCTTTTTAGGGCCGAAAATACGATTAAATAAATAGTTTTGTCAACTAAAATTCATATAAGTGTGTAATAAATATGACTTTCAACATTGGTGGTTTTAAAACACACTCATACTTTGCTAGCTGAAAAGTATTTATTTGAAAAGAGACATATCAAAATATAACGATAATTTATTCTAAACCTTTAATTTTTTAAGAAAATGAAAATTACACATAAATAACCCAACATTTTTAATAATAATTGGTCTTCTAAAAAAAATCTCACCTCGACGGCTTGCCATATGTATAAAAAATAATCCCACTTTTCAATTTGCTAGAGAATTGCTTTACCTTTTTTAAGACTTGTTCCTTACACTAACTGTTTCCCCTTGTGATCATATGTGCAGCTGTAGTTGGAACTGGGTTCATAGCCAAAGGTATCACTGTCGAGAACTACGCCGGCCGAGAGAAACACCAAGCAGTAGCTCTAAGAAGCGACTCGGACCTCTCAGCATTCTACCAATGCAGCTTCATAGGCTACCAAGACACTCTGTACGTACACTCCCTACGGCAATTTTACCGAGAGTGTGACATCTACGGAACTGTGGACTTCATCTTTGGCAATGCTGCTGTCGTCTTCCAAAACTGTAACTTATACGCTCGTCTCCCCCTCGAAAATCAGAAGAACCTGTACACGGCTCAGGGTCGCAAAGAGCCTAACCAGAACACAGGCATTTCAATCCTGAACTGCAAAGTGTCCGCGGCCTCAGACTTGGCTGCTAATAAAAGCGCCTTCAAAACATACCTAGGCAGGCCGTGGAAGGAATACTCGAGGACGGTTTATATGTTGTCGTATATCGACGATGTTGTTGATCCAGCAGGTTGGTCGGAGTTGAATGAAGACTTTGCTTTAAGCACATTGTATTACGGTGAGTACAACAACAGAGGTCCAGGGTCTAACACTAATGCTCGCGTAACATGGCCGGGTTACAGGGTCATCAACAGCTCTGCTGAAGCAAGCAAATTCACAGTTGGTAATTTCATTCAAGGTGGATCATGTCTTCCTTCTACAGGAATTCCCATCTATCTCAATTTGACTGCTTAAACAATCTTACACAAATAACAAATTATATTATTAACGACATAATACAATGTAGGCAATTTATATGTAGCATTGATATTTGAGGTATATTAGAAATTTAGGATTGTCATTGGATTCATAAGTCATACTATTACATGTCTACTACATTGTTGTTGTACTCAATCTTGATTATTTTACATTACACGAATTATGTTGCAGATGTCATGACATTAGTACCCATGATTCATGAACTAAGAGAACAAAACTTATATCGTGGTCCTTTAAAAAATGATCCAAATTTGTATCCTCATTATGGATGACGTAATTTTATTTAAGCATAATCGTGATCGAAATGTAAGTATGTGACATTGACTATTAAGACGTGTGTTCTGATTGTCATTTGGTTGGAATGTTGTTGTACGACGAAAGTGGTTTATAACCCCCATACGTTTGACTCTACGTAAAATGTAGCCCGCCAAGTATTGAAACGAGCAATTAACCCCTACAAGTTTCACAATTGGTGAAATCTAACCCCTTCCCAATTTATCGCGAGATATTCAATTTCTTTCCAATATCTCACCTACAAAATTAATATTATCAAAAATATTATCTACGTTAAAATAAAAACTCAAAAAACTACATTTTTTACGGCTCAATCTCACTGCTCCTATTATTACGAGAAAAAAAAAACTTTAAGAAAAAGATTGTGTTCACATTAATGGCGATGAACGCATCACTGGTCCCTGAATCTAATTTTTTTTCCATGGAGTGTTTTTTTCCTCCTTTAGATGGAATTTTATTTTTAAATTTCCATGTGATAAAATTTTATTTTGATAATATTAGTTTTAATTTTTTTTTTTAAATTTTATGATATTAGACTTGAAAGTGGTATTTTGGGGAGATATTGAATATATCATGATAAATTGAGAATATGTATGATTTCACCAATTGTAAAAACAAGTGGGGGTCAATTGCTCATTTTAATACTTGTGGAGCTACAATTCACGTAGAAGCAAACATATGGGGGTTCTAAACCACTTTCGCCCGTAACTTTCACATATAGAGATCATCATTTAATTTCACCACCAATTCCAAGCAAAATGCCTTCATACATAAGCAAAAAGAGCATAAAAAAGAGCTACCTCTGTCAAAAAAAAAAAAGAGCTATTTCTTCAACAAACTCAACTGAGATCAGGTCTTTCATCTAAACCAAACCTATCAAATCAAACGACATGAAGTAGTTGTATCATACGAGAGCCTTAATTGCTAGTTTCTTCCAATACAAAATCAATATCTACCTCAACAAATAAGTGTTCGTTTGGCTTACCTAGCTCCCCCCTGTGATAATTCAAAATTCACGTGAAATTTATTTGTTGTGGATTGCCAAGCCACCGGCTTCACAATTAGTATAATACTGTCCGCTTTGGGCTGGGAAGCAAGCCCGCACGGTTTTGAAAGTGTTTTCACTTATTATCCAAAATGCCTCATACTAATGAGTGACGACGGTCACTTATAAACAAGGCCTCTGCATCTTTCTTTGATGTGGGACTTTGACACGTTAATATATCCAACATACAAGCAAACCATCTTGAGATATTCACAAGAATTTCTCAAATTTCACGAAAATTCCGAATTTTCGTATCCAACCAAACATCACGTAAGATTTTGTTTCTCTATTACCATTTGGGCTCTTTGACAAAACTTGGGCCGGAAACAAACACTTGATCACTAAAAATTCTCTCAGTCTGTCTCTCTTCTATCTAAATTCTGAATTTGGGACTGCGTGTGCAAGCTCGGCAAAAACAGCAGAATATTGTAGAGTATAGTTTACACCTCCGCCAATTTTAGAGGTAAATTATCCCTTTCTAATTTCTATTAGTTTTAAATTTCTCAATTCCTTATTATCTGCATATTTCATATCATTTGCTATTTAATTTGAACAAGACTTCAATCAAATTATTCGTCAAAATTGCTATTTTTGTGACGAACTCTCAAATTATGCTACTAATTTAATTCGTTTAATTAGGAATATGACACTTGAGGATGCTATGAATTGCGGTGTCATACTGTCATTGTTAATTGTATTGAAATCGGCAGAATTACCCCCTAATTCCGTAACTTTGAGTTGTGTTTTTTTTTTTTCGTAATTGTTAGTGGTCGGAGAAAGATAGATAGAGAAAGAGAGAGAGAGAGAGATTGTGTTTGTTTGTTTTGCGGATTGATGGAAGTTCCACAGCGAAAATACTCGTGTAACGCGGCAGCGGAAACTCGAGAATGGATTAAAGCGATAACTGACTTTGTAAAGCCATATAAGTTTTTCCTTGAAGCCAATGTGGTTGATTTCCTCAAGGTTATCTTGTCATTTTTTTCGTGTTCTCGAGTTATTCGATTAGTAACATTGTAAGGGATTGCGAGGTTTATTGGTGTTCTTTCTATGCGATTTGTTTATCAGGATCGACAATGGGAAGCAGTCGATAAAGATTGGATTGATTGCTTGAAGAGTGAGCCTGTTGAAAATCTTCTTCTTATTCCTTCTGGCATTGTGCAGGTACAATCCACTGATTGAGCTCAGCCGTTTTATCTAATATCGGAGTGACCTTGCCTTTGATTGCATCTCTGCTTATATGTACTCGTGTAGCTCAAATAGTTCGTTTTACGTTGTGTAACACCACACATTGATTTAATTTGAAACCATTGCAGGACCACTGGCCTCCTTCTCTGAAGGATTTTGTTCTAACAGCGAAATTGCTTGCATTTCCACGGGAGCAAGCAAATCTAGAAAAGGTATCATGTTTCTCGAGTTTAGTCATGTTGTTTTGTCATAGTTGGAAATAAGCTGTTGTGTAGTTTGAATGGTCTGCCAATCTGTGTTAGTTTCTCAGAAGCAGGAATACGACTTTGTACTCAATTGATAAGCTTAAAAGCTGTGTAAATCACAGATAAAATATTACAGAATGCTATCTGCATTGATGTAAGTGAAACGTACCGTATTACTAAACATACACCTACATTTTTTTTTTTAATTGTTTTTTTAAAGGTTACATAGATGCATCTACATTGTAAAACTGAAAATAGTTTATTATATAAGCATAAACAATTTTCTAACTGCCATTCTAAATCCTGGGTTTGACAGCTAACTCTGTACCAGAATAACCGCTTAGTGGCAGTCTTGAGGCTAGGAAAATTTAAGAGTGAACCTCTTGCTTGGGCTATCGTCAGTCTAAACTGAGGTTCTGCTCCTGGCTTGTTTAACTTACACTCTGGAGTGTTGATATGTCCATTAGTCTTCTTAGTTTCTCACTATGTTAATTTGTTTAATGGATATTTCGTTTTCAACATGTCCTATGATTCTCGATGATCTTGCATTTGGCTAGTTGTATAGAAGGGAATACCTGAGTTCAGGGTCGGATTGATAGAATTGTCAAGAAGATTTGGTACATCAAATAGTTGAAACTGACATGTTAGAGATCTTGATATTCTGAAGGTACTTTACTACTGAACCCTAGGTCAAATGATCACCTTCCCTGCTTTCTTATTTTCTACCTTAGTAGCGCAGTGAGTGCATCTCTGGTTTGATGTCATGTTACCTACACTTTTCAAAAGAGAGCACATGACCAAACACCGACTTACACTTCCCATATGCGTACAACTATTCTTCCACTTAAACCCATCTACTGGATTACAGTACACATTATTATCATATACCCAAAACAAAGGATCAGAAGGGTGGTTATTTGATTGCACGGACTGTTCTCTTTTGAGTAGGGCTGATGGAAATGCAAAATAACCATCATGTTGAACTGCTATGTAAAATAACCATCATGTTGAACTGCTATATAGCAGCTATTGAATGTAGAGAGAGTGATGGGCCTTTTTGCTTCCCCTAAGGTAAGTAGGTAACAATAATGACCGTCCTAACAGTAATTTCTTGCAGGTGTTGCCTGGCACAAGCATCATCCCTTTGAATAGTGTTCTTTCTCAAGGCATGAATCCTAAGAAAAAGCATGAAGTGAGTTTATTTATTTATTTCTATTTAATTTTTTTTGTACATCTTCTGAGGGGTAAAGGGGTTCTATTTGTATGTTAGGGTAACTGCAAATACCCTCTGTTTTGATGATGCAAACTTTTATCCTCATCAACTTAGTTGGTGCCTAGGTATTGTGTTGAAATTGGGCTGTCATATTCCTGCTTGAAGACTTTGTAAACTGTCTACGTGTAAGTCCTTCACGAATTAGAAACCCAGATTTTTTAACCCATGCTAAGAGCACAAGGTGTGTGTACAGGTCGAGATATTGTCTTCGCTTGTTAGCTGTACTTCGAGAAATGTACGAGCTCATACGGTAGTTGATGTTGGTGCTGGTCAGGTACGCCTTTTAGCATTTTCTTTTTCTTCTCTTTTGTTTTTTAATCGATGATCTGTCTTCTTGCTGACAAATCTATTATGCAGGGTTACCTAACTCAAGTGCTTGCATTCCAGTACCAGCTGCCTGTTGTTGCTATTGATGCATCTTCTCATCATGGGACCATTACAAACACACGTATAGAGAGAATCAAGAAGCATTACATGGCTAAATCTGGGTATGAAAAGTGTTTCCCTTTGCATCTATACTATTTGATTTTTTTTTTCCTTATCTCAGGCTCATCTTTTGGAAATAAGCTGCTGTCTTTTCTCATACCAGACTGATGAATTACTGTCTTGTGCTAGATTAGCGAAGGTGCTCCCAAACATGCCTAAGACTATTACCAGTCGCATATTGTCCTCCTGTATGTTGAGAGATCTTAGCAACTACTGTTGCCAACATGCCGAGTTTGATGAGGAACACTTCTGTAGAAAATGCGTTACCGATAGTTGTGATGCAAGACGTGAGACTGGAGATCAGTCAGTAACATGCAGTGGTGCTAGTGCCAAAAGTAGATCCACCTTAGTGCTTGCAGGTCTTCATGCTTGTGGTGATTTATCTGTGACGATGTTGAGGTAGGCATGAGTTTGGTATTGATGTATTTCATAGATCATAGATCATTGAAGCCTCCATGAGTCTGTGTAAACCCCTCTTTCCCACGTTTGGCCTAGTCAAAATTATGAGCTACTCCTAGGTCTCACATTTTATTTTCCATAATTTTCTTTCAATTTTCGACTAAATTGACTTGATGATTGTGTTTGTGAATAGTGATCTTCATAAGGAGGTTTGACTTTGTTGCTTCAGATCTAAGGGCTCTGTAGACTTTACCATATGATTACGCGGGTAGTTCTGTTGTGTGCTCCATACAGATTATTCATGTTTTTACTGTGCAGGGCATTTGTTGAATGTGAGGCAGTGAAAGCAGTGGTTAGTATTGGTTGTTGCTACAATTTACTGTCAGTAGATGGATGTGAAAATGGTTGTTCTGATGCTGGTTTTCCCGTGAGCAAAGGGGTTAAATCCATGGGCATTTCACTTGGTAAAAACTCACGTGATCTTGCTTGTCAGGTGTGCATTTTTTTTCTTCTGTAACTTCTTATTTAATGCTTATGAAGTGGGTGGAAATGATGGCAAAGTTTCATATGAGACGGCCACACAGTGAATTATTGTGACCACTTTATTTGGTTAAGAAGTGATCAGTTAAGCATTAGATTGCTAGTGATCGTTTTAGTTTACAACTGATCACATTTGTTGTGATTCAAACCAATCACTAAAACTCTAAAAGAATTATAAGGGACTAAGGGTCACTAAAATCGTAAAAGAGGTCACTATAGAAACGAATAAGATGGTCTCACAATAAGACTATCTCACACCAGACTTACTGGGAAATGATATACAAATGCAAGATATTCCTTTTGGGCATTTAATTAGGAATTATCATATCTTGTCTACACTTTATGGTATCTTAAAACGATGAATATCATAGCATTAAGTTCGCGGTTGGGGCCTGGTGGGGGTCAGCGGTTGCTAGGAGGGTTCCACAGCTCGGTTCATGGGGTGAAATGGGGTGAACCTGTGAAAGACAGGACATACTACATGCGAATAGTTATATGGTGGAGGCGCATGTAAGGTGCCCCGTATTATACATGCACTTTTAATTAATATATGGCAGTATTGTATGAATATGATAATCATTTTAGCGAACATGGCAATTATTTTAAAGAATATCATTTTTATGAATATGGCAATGAATTCAATGTATACAACAATACATAGCTCTCGATTATGAATATGAGGGTATGGACTATGGAGTATCATGGAGGTGACTCCATGGTAAGTTTGTTGTTTTTATGGGGACATGTCAGATAACAAGTTAGTGGAACAAGGCTGCACAATATCTTTTCTGAAAGACAGTTACATATAGCCCGATTTGTAGTCCTCAAACCTCAATAGCGTTATTTATGATTTAGAGTTTGGGGGATGGCTTCTATCTCTTCACATCAAACACTTTAGCTCCCATATGGCATCCATATTTTGACTACACATTTCTCTGAAGCCAATTTACCATGGGATACCAAACAATTCGACTGAGGCACTTTTATTTATAAATCTTTAGTCTGACTCTAATCAATACAGGTTGGTTAAGGGGGTGGAATATATGTTGAAGGTAAAAAATATCCTAATCTTTTAGCAATTTAACTCTGCTCTTCAACTTGGGTGAGTGGTTCATGGTGAGACAAGGTCAGTTTCCCCGATTTTGGAGGGAGTTCACCATTGACAATGCAATTGTTTATGTGGCATGCCATCTTGTTTAATGCTTCAGCCTTCAATTTGTGTTCCTTACCATGATTTTTATAGGACTTTTGTTCTTCCTTTCATGTAGAGTGCAGAAAGATGGCGGGATCTAGAGAAGGATGCTGGCATTCAAAATTTTGATTTGCATGCTTTTCGTGCTGCGTTCCAAATGGTATGAATTTTGGGGAGCTTACTTTGTATTTGTCACTATGTGACTGATTTTTATGTTCAATTATTTCTAGAGTTTTGTCTCTTCCTTTTCATCCATGTCTTTTTTGTTCACTCTTAGTTTGGATCTGAGCCTGGATGGAAAGTCCTTTGCCATTGTCTGTATTCATTTCCAGTTAAGATAATTCAATATGTTATAAGAGATGTTTCCATTGTCTTATTTGATTTTGTCCCGAGAAATATTGATCTTAGCTATTCTTCAGTTTGCTCTTTTTTTTTTTTTTTTTTTTAATAAGGTTTCAGGTAGGTCTTTTGTCGATGTTCCCTTAAGTTATGCAGGCTGTATAGGGCAGTCATTGGTTCTTTTTCGAATGGACCCTTGACATATATGAGGGGGTCGCCGTGACTTTGTCTACAGATGATTCAAGAACATAGTCTGAGTTTTGTCATAGGTCTTTGAGAATTTTTTTGATACAAAAGTTAAGTCCTTCAGACGTATTAACTTCTGCAAGTCTTATTGTTTTTGTCATTGCAATGTGGAGAATAGTAGCCTGTAATCGTAGATATCAGGAGCTTGGTTTTATGTTTGTTGGGTTTAAAGACGTTGCCCCTTTGAAATCTTGAGCCTCTAATTATTCAAAATTGTATATTCTTTGTTTGTTTGATTTCATTCTTTTTAAATTTAAGGCATTTGTAGTTGCAGACTGCAGCATAGATTTCCTAGGGTGAAAGGTATCATGTAGTGTTTTCAGTCTTCAGAACAACTATTACTGAAGTCCAACGACTAGGTTGGTGGAGTACAAGTTGGTAGTGCACACAGGGTTAGTCTTTGGAAATCCATTATTTCTGGTTTTAAGCCTTTTAAGTCTTGTTTGGGTTTTAAGGTGAATAATGGAGCTAGGCTAGGGTTCTATTTTGGCATGATAGATGGTGTGGGAAGGTTCATTTAAAATCCCTTTTTTCGGATCACTTTAGAATTGCATCTAATAAGGATGCTACAGTTGGTAATGTCGATTTTGAGGTCTCTCAATGATTGGGAGGAACCTTCAGTGTTGAATCTCTTAGAGCTCCTTTCTTAAGTTAAACTTGTTCCAGAAGACCAGGATGGGATGACATGGCTGCCTGATAGTTTGGGAAGTTTCAGTGTTTGAAGTTTCTGTAATATTGTTCAAAAATCTCTCTCCAAGGTTGATTTTTCAGTTAGTGCTATTTGGAGATGTAAAGCTCCTCCGAAAGTGTTTTTTTGGCTTGGGCAGCTGTTGAAGAGAAAATCCTAACTTTAGAGTGCCTTAAACGAAGAGGTTTTTGTTTGGCTAGTCGTTGTTCTTTGTGTTGTGAGGCAGAAGAAACCGTTGATCACCTTTTGCTCTCGTGTCCTTGGGTCTCGTCTTTGTGGCGCCCTGCTTTGTCTTTGTTCGGATTGAGTTGGGTCATCCGCGGAGAGCGAAAGATGTCCTCTCCACTTGGAAAAGGAGAATGAAGAAAGGGTGGCTCACAGAAGTGTGGAAGATGGTTCTAAATTCTAAGAGTGATTTGGTGGTGTACTTGGAAAGAAAGAAATCATCGCTTTTTTTATGATATTATGTTGACACACCAAGATTTCAAACTTAGGTTTTTGAGGATGTTGTATAGTTGGAGTCAAGTGTTACATTCCCACCGACACTTGACTTTCTTTCTTTTTGTGGATAAATTTTTTCTTATAGTCCTAGAGCTTGATTAGCTATCTTTTTATATAAGAGTCACCCGTTTAGGTAACTTTTTGTATATGGGAGTCATCCCCTTGCTGTCCTTTTGAATATAATGATATCCTATCTTACGTGTCAAAAAAAAAAAAAAAAAAACAATTACTGAAGTAAATGGAAAAATACAAGATATCTCTCAGCTTCTCAGGGGTATAACTGTTTGCCTAGGGACATATTATATTTATGTTTATATTCATATCACTGCAGGTCCTTAGTCGGTATCATCCAGAAGCTCTGTTGAAGAATCCCTCAATCGGACGTCAAGGGAAAGCCTTGCGTCGGCAGCAGTCAAAAGCCTCAACATCTTCTTCAGAATTTGCAGAGAGTAAGTACCCTTGCCATTTTTCTGCTTCTAAGAAGTCTTCTGTATTTATCAATGTTAATTCTGGTAGCATCAAAAGAGCAATGTCACTTACATTGTCTGTTGAATGTGGTTTTGTCAATTATCATTTCATATGTTTATGAAACTTAAATCCAAGTGAAAACAATGTGCTTGAGAGACGTGCAGCCAAAAGATACGATGAAGCTGGAATATGATGGGCTTATGGCATCATTAGGTAGTTATGACTTCTTATATTCAATATTAATGGATAGTCTATTAGAGGGGAGAAAGCTCGAAATATCAAAATGCAGGCTCGTTTGGTATCGTTTTTGGTTTTCAATTCCCGATTTTCAAAACCTACGTTATGTTCCCAAAATCGACAAAAATCGCACCCTAGCCTGATAGACTCAAAGGGCGAGATGTATCGAAAGCTTTAAAGAACCAACCCTCATATCCAACAAGGGTACTCCATGGGCTGTTCGTGGTAAAGTTTTAAGAACCTGTGGCTATTTTCGAAAATGTGGTCAAATCGAATATATATTCTGTCATATGGCATTAATGGGTCCCGAAAAAAAAATGGCTTAGATTTGTTTTGGAAGCCCCTATGGGTCATATTATGTGTTTCGAGCAAAATTTTAGACCCCAAAACCTATGGTAGTTTCCAAAATAGGCAAAAGGTGCCCGTTAGCCTCAACTGGTGAGACATGCCGAAAGGGCTTATAGAAGCTCCCTAACAGAGAAACGAGCCTCCACATCCATCAAGACTGATTCAAGGCTATACATAGTAAAGTTTTGAGAACATTTGGTTACTTTTCAAAAAGGTGGTTAGAACAGGCCAAAACTGAAGTATATAATCCGGGTTTTTTCAATATAAATTGCCCTGGAAAAAAATGGCAAATTTTTTCGGAAGCCCCTAGGGGTTATAATATTGGGCCTGGCAAAAATTAAGTCTCGAAAACTTGTGGTAGGTTCCCTAATCAACAAAAACTTGTTGTAGTTTGGGACACTGGATTAGTGGACTTTTCCCTAGATCTTTGGTGACCTTAGCTTATCTAGGATGAACTTAGCTTGAGGTCAATCTTCTGGCATGTGATACTTACTTCTGTTTGACAAGAAATGAAGTCATTGTTCATTACGTAATTAAGGGCATTGAACGAGTGGACTATGGTTTCCTAGATCTATGGCCTTAGCTTGAAGTCATGTATTTCGCGGTTTCTCTTAGCCCACCTCCGTATATATTACATGTGGAACTCTAGAATATTTGTTTTTTCACCTGGAAGTAACAAGTTGATTATGTATGCCTCTGGTGTTGCAGATGAGATATCAAACAGAACTTTGGAGACAAACTCTCAATGCAATATTATTACTAACCGAGGAGGAAAACTGGTTGATAAGTACATTCTTTTTGAGAAGTTCAGTCTCTCAGGTCTCTGCTACCTAGGTCTTCGGCCTTTGGAGAATATGGATTTACCTGGACTTTGGGCGCAATGTCAGCCTTTCGTTGTATGTCTCTCTCAACCTGAACGCACTCCTCTGATTTGATATTTTGAAGCACTCCCTTTAACATGAGTAGCAATTGCTGAATCTATTTGTGTATTCATTTGGATATTATTAACTTAGATCCAGTCAAAACACATCTTATTTTTAAATGCTCTTATCTTGAATTCATGCCCTATGAGTAGCATTGTACTTTAGTTTCTGAAGTTGGGATGAGTAACTTTTTAACAACACCAAGGAGTGGAGCATTGTTCTGGATAATATGTCATATCAAGGCTGAAAATCGGAACTTAAATCCGAGATATTAGCTGGAACTAGTTACGAATCTTAGCTCAGTATAGCCAGGAACTGAGACATGCTATGATTTGGGACATTGGCTTCCTTGTACTGCTGTAACCATCCGAAAAAAATAGTTTGCTGGGGTGGGTTGATAGGCTGCAAAATAAGTACTCTGTATGTGATTGGTTACTTGCAACTTATTTACCTAAGGGACAGTTTTGAATGCAAAAAACAAATGTGAATGTTTGCTATTACATGCATCCTACTACAAACAGTTTTTGCATGTAAGGAGCTGTGCATGGTTGACAGTCCAAGAGTTCAATTATGTATGTAAGCAGTAAGCTAAATGGTGTACATGAATAGACTTGATGCAGGTGAAGTCTTATCTCATGCCCAGATTTATGTGGTTTAGCCATAACATCTCATACTTTGGCATTGTACTATTATGCACATTCACAAACTATGATTCATCAGAGTAGTGATCGTCAGAAATTTGTAATTTCCTGCAGGGACTTATAGGGCCTTACTGGTCTCTGCGAGCTGCTCTAGGGCCTCTCCTGGAAACACTTATACAACTAGATCGATTACTGTTTCTCCAGGAGCAAGAATCCGCTCTGGAATTACTTATGGTGCCTATTTTTGATCCAGTTTTGTCCCCAAGGAATCTGGCAATCATTGCTCGAAAAAGCTCATCCTAGCAAATAAAGTGATTGTAAGCCCCTGCTGCTACCTAGTTGAATTTTTACAACTCTACTTTCTGTTTCATTAGCCACATAAGATAATTGTTAATGTAACTGCTGTATACCAACTCTTAGTCCGCTCTTTTTCTCTTTTCTCTGTCCTCGTATAATCCTTTCTCTGTATTCATTTGACCAAACACAAAAGTATGATACACGTTTCTGCCCATCCCTTACACCTTCTGTTCACCTGGGATATGTTCGTCACCCGTGGTGAATGATCATATTCTCTTTACATGGCAGCGCAGGGCAGTTTTTGTAGGAACTTGGTGTGTTGACTGGCTTGAATCATGATCAACTAAATAAAAGGGTATTCCTTCTGTTCCTTTAATTTCAAGTTTCTGTCCTCTGCTTCAGTTACCATTTCTGTGAAATCTAGGATTATTAATTATGTCCTCGTTCATCTGTTACCAATTTTTTTTTCCCTTCTTTGTGGTGGCTGAATAATGGAATAAAGCAAAATGGCTTATAAAACTCTGTTCTTCTTATTTTGTGAAGTAGCAGTCAGTCGGTGCGATTCTTGAAGCAATTTCATTTTGGGTCATCTGTGCGTAGCCTCTCTATGTTTCAATAGGGGTAAGGCTTGCGTACATCCGACCCCCTTACCCTGCCTTATGGCGGGAGCCTTTAAGGCACTGGAATAAAGATGTTGTGGTGGCTGAATAAGTGGCTAAAGTAGGAACTAGAAATGTAGTGCTCAGCACAGTTTCAAATTGTTATAGGGAAACTGAAATAAAGGAGGGAGAGAGATTTATGGCTGTACGCTACGACATAACTATCATAATTTACAGAAGTCTTACTTTCCATGGAAATGAACTTCGGTGGCGCTACTCATGGAACTTGAGATTAGCAGATAGGCTTATGAAACCTCATTGTGGTTAATGCCGTTAGGCGTGTACTATGTAATGATATGTCTAATAGAGTTAGAGGTGTCTTTTTTCCTCTTCCTTTTTTTTTTTTTTTGGCAAGCTTTAGTTCATAAAACCGTTCTTGCATCGAGTTGAATGGTAGCTACAAGAACAGCCTTAATTCCAGTACTCACAGGAGGCGAAAACTGATAATCAGCTTCAGCTCGGAACTCTTCCAGGCCAGCTACTGAATTTGAGTGACCTCTAAGTTCTTCCATAGCCAAGGGCCAATCTTTTTAGCTTAACTGTGTCACATGGAACCTGCATTGAAACCATACAGAATCACTCCCAGTCTGTACTTTCTATAACCATATGATAATATTACATAGCTCTGTTCCAGACTTGCAGCTGGGGATTGTGCTGAAGCTAGCTCTACCTTCTCTGTACCGGTGGGTGAACTGCTTCCGCTATAACCAAACTCAAATTGAACCAAATTGAACTGAATTGAACTCGGACCGAAGTAATTGCTGTTTTAGATGATGATCCCCATTTTGGCCTTGAAACATATTACTGCTACTACTGCTTGGGTTGAGGCACACAGCTGTGTAGTTGGTCTCCGTACTTTCCTCGTTTGATAGATTTCCCTGTTGGTGGCTGCTTACTTACAATTCCCTTACCTAAACTTTGGACCCATTGCCATAAAATTCCTATTAAAATCCATTTTTAGAAATTTTAGTGTTTGACGCTTTTTTTTTTTTTTTTTTTTTTTTTTTTTATCTACCTTCCGTTACTCCGTGGAAGCCTTTGACGTATTGGGGTAATCTTGTTGATTGTTGCTGTTGTTGTATTGTTTTTATTTTTACGGGTCATTTGTAAGTAACATTTTTATATTTTCGACATAGCATATAAGGGTAAGATCGGCGTACTTTCGACACCCTTTACCTTGTTGTAGGGGAAAACATTTAAAACACTAAAGCAATGATATTGTTATCGTTGTTTTTGTTTTATACTCCCAACATTTATTTACTAACTTGATTATATCTGGTGGAAGATCTGATGACGACTTGGAGTTATTTGATCAAAGCTGAAGTATTGTTATTTGTATTTTATTCGTACAACCTTGCTAAAAATAATAGCTCTGGTGACACGTAATGTGTGTGTGTTTTTTTTTTAGTAGGAATGATCTGTTATAAAATACATTATAGTAGAAGAAAGTTAGCTTGAAGAAATTCGAGGAAAGCAAAAAAATCAGCTTATTTTCTCTGTCTCTTTTGGTTCTTTATGTTTCGTTAAAATATATAAGAGAAATTAAGACGAAATGTAAAAAATCTAATAAATAAAAGGAGTATAATTTATTGTCATTCTCGCTTCCAAATACCTTATACCGAAAAGCCGTAAAGAAAAAGGAGGTATGTGAATGGGGAAAGACAGAATACAATAGAACTATTCAACGGAATTTGGCGTTCTACATAATTATATTATGGGTAGTATAACTAATTACTTTAGGAAACCATTAAGAAAAATGCTCTGAAAATTGACACTTTAAAACGTGGAACGTCATGAAATTCTTAGGTCTCCAATCAATCCTTAATAGCTAGTTACTAAATCCAAATTTAAGGGACTTTATTATCACCTAATGTTTGCACCGCTAAGAATTAGATTGAGCTTCTCCTACAAGTACACAACTACCGCTACAAGTTAACTCATCATTCAAGGTAGTCGTCATTTACTCATCTGGGTTGCTAATTAGGAGTACGATACATGGACTGATGGAAACTTAAAATTAAAACTCATTCATTATGTTTCGAAAACCGAGTTTTACACAACATTTGCTAGATATGTTGCTTAAATTGTCATTAAATTTAATTATCTAAACAAGTATGAAGTATCTAACTCTGGGGAATGCTATAGTCACTCTGCTTGGGAGAGTGATTCTGAACACTCCACCTTCCATTGGTTGTAAGGTATAAATGTTGCAATTAATACACTAAGTAAATGATTATTTTTTTCCTTGATAGCCAATGAAAGGTGGAGTGTTCAAGATCACTCTCCTAAGGAGAGTGACCATAGCATCCCTCATCTAACTCTAGCTTGAATAATTGTCATGTGAACTACTCCCTCCGATTCAAAGAAATTTTTATCTTTCTTTTTGCAGTTTTGAGGTGTCATGTTGGGATCTACTTTTAGACCAAATGAATCGTTGACTTGTTACAAAAATTAGTATATATTTTATCATGCAATACAGTCTACAAACTTTACTTGAATTTAAGGCAAATAGGTTTTTCATTTGGTCTACAAGTAGTCTCAAATATGACAACTTAAAACTGGCAAAAAAGAAAGAGGAAATTTTTTTTAAATCGGAAGGAGTATGTTTTTAGTTCATGTCGTGAAATCGAGGAGGCCCTAGAGACATTTTCAGCCTACTCAATTGTCCTATTCAACCATTTGTACCCAACTTGATAAAAACAAGTTAATTTAATATAACCTCTGCATCTTTTCAAGTTTTCCCGTTCTGTTTAATACTATCATGTAAGAGTGCTAAAGTAGTCCCTTCTTAATTAGGTCTCAAAATACTAGCTCTGTAACACATTCGGAGAGTTAAGAGACTTAGTGTATAATATGTATAACCCCTCCATAAGGTCGACCATGAGCACCTAGATTGATCCGATTGGCGATGAACTAATCTAAATAACCAATGGTGTTGAGTTAAATACGCTAGGAATTAAGCAAACTTAAAAATTTAGAATGAGAGAGATAGAGAGAGAGAGTTGTGCACTTTAATATTCATATCCATGTCGGATGGTAATAAGTCGAATGGTGCAAACCAAAATAAAGATAAGATATGGTATATGACACTTCAATTCATTGACTTTTGTGTTGTTTGATATTATTGTTGTCTTAATTTTGGTCGACTTTAAACTCTAATAACCTTATGAGATGAACTAGTCGGCTAATATTCCAGTCTTAAAAGACAAATACAATCATGAAATTAGTTATGAGCTACCAAGCCTACCATTAGGGTCCTGGTCTGTACGAGTGGCAGTAAACAGTGCCAACTCTTAAGATGACTAATAATCCAACCTCAATTAAACATGGAAATAAGAAAGGCTAGAGATATAAAGAAAAAAATGTGAACCCAACTCCCCTACTTCCTAACTCAGGTCGTCAGCAGGTTGGCAGTGATTGGCAACAATATGTCATGAGCTACAAATTCTTAATGATCCCCTATTAACACGGAATTACTAGTTGACTTAACTCCACCCCCATCTCTCCTAATTATTCTTCTTTATTTAATACCATCATACATATCTACCATAATATGCCTCGGGATCTCATCATCCCCTTAATTTAATCTTCTCTCATTTAATCCTCTCTCCTAATAACCATTTTTCAAGGAAGAAAAACATACTAACACACAACAAGAAAGAAGAGTGCAGAAGAAGGAAGCATGAGTAGTCTAAGCATGGTGGAGGCTAAGCTTCCACCAGGGTTTAGATTTCACCCTAGAGATGATGAGCTTGTTTGTGATTATTTGCTCAAAAAATGGAATGGTTGTGAATCTTCTCTTCTCACTGATGTTGACCTCAACAAGTGTGAGCCTTGGGATATTCCTGGTGAGTCCATTCTATTTCTTCCTCATCTCTATCTCATTGTAGGCTGAACTATGTTACTCAGACTCGGCTATAAGTATTTGAAGCGGGTTGGTGCGCGGTTTATGAAAAACCCCATATTTTTGGCCTAGTATGAGAGTTGTGATTGTGAAGTGTCCAACATGGTTACGCAAGTAATATGAAGAGTCTGAGTAACATAGTTTACGCGACAACATGCATACTTGTGGTATTAGCCTTTCCTCTCTAAGCTTATTGTACAAGAAATCATACTAGAACTATATATGTGAACAAACTTGTCATTTTCAGACTAGAGGGCGTTTGACATATTATGATTTGGTGCATGAATCTATTTTACGAACGTTTTCATTTGCGGGATGAGGATTGGGATGTACACATATAACTATAAATTGAGCTAGTCGTGAATTACAAGTTTTACAAGAGTAACCAGTAGTTCTATGAAATTACTATTATGTACATTATTCACAAGATTAAACCAATCTAAATCTTCGAAGGTACTAATAATATTTCTTTAGAGTTGTAAGAGTATACTTTGAAAGTCTCAATGAATATAAGATTTTTTTTTTTTTTTTCCAATTTATGAGGTTTGTGTTTGAATTGAACTTCAATTATTTGAATTGTTTCAATTTCCTTGTATTTCTTCGCCAAATAGAATTTGCAATTCCAAAGATATGATGGCTTCTATATCAAATTATGCACTAGGAAACATATATGAAACTGTACAAATCTGGTGGATATTTGTTGGAGAGGTAAAAAAGAAAGTCGAAGTTTTATGTAGACCATATGGTGCTCATTTATGATGATGCAAGCCCATCTTGCATAATTTCATTCTTTAAATTGTACTATCATAAAACTTTGAAGACTTTGACTTCCACCAAGTAAGACATTCATGTAAAATCAATATTACAAACCAAACACATATATTCTTCCCTCCTAGTTGGTTTCTTCTACAAATTTTCTTAAATTTCATGTTAATTTTTTTTTTTTTTTTTTTTTTGGGTACAAATTTTAATTTTCTTTGTTTAAGAGGTTATCTAATATTTACGTTTTATTGTAGATGTGTTACAAGTTGTCCTCGCTAGTTCAAATGTATTGGAGCTGCATATATAGTTGCAGTAGAGTATAATAAGTTCAAAATTTTGTGTTGAAATCATGAATAATGTTAGGTATTGATTATAGTTTCGAACTACAACATTTATCATTCACCTTCTTTTTGCGAGATAATGACACTATTAAAACTGACAAGTAAACTACTATAAGTCATGATCGACATGAAAAATATATGAGATAATTCGAAATACGTCTGAAGTCATGACATCCACAAATCATCCTTAGGCAAGTGTAAAATCGTCAAAGCTTAATTAATTAATGTCTAAGTCATGAAATAATTCCTTTTGTCCATTTGATGTGAAAACTTGTAGTAGCATAGCACCAAAAATGAAAAGAAAAGTGAAGCAGTAGTATATATACGAGTATGTGTATGGCAGAACTATCAACTGATGTCATGCATGGTGAAATAACTGAAGCTTTAAGACTAAGCAGCTGGAATTGGCTGTTTCTGTTGGATTCATTGATCAGCGTATTAGTTAGTTCAATTGATTAGCTCATCCTTTGCAGATGAGCCAAGAAATACTTATTGTCACTCACCAATTTGCTTTGCTAATTTTATCCCAACATTTCCTCCAGAATTATTTTGTTTTCTATATGTTATGATACAAATATATGCTGATATGTTGATATGATATCTCACCAACATGATAAAAGGATGGTCCAATATAGTAGTATAGTACTATAGCCTATAGGAGTCACCATCACTGCTCATATCTGCTCCTCCTAAATGCCAGGTGTATGATGGGTTTGATTTAATTATTTTGTCATTGGCACCTTATTAGAATTTGTTTTGTTGTAGATTATGTCCATCAAAAAGAAAATAAAAACACACAATGGTGTGTCAATCATTTTTTAACGTATGCAGTTCGTTTTAATTAAATCGAGTTCTGCCAATGTCTAAAGGCCTTGCTTATTATTGGTAATAAAATATCTCTTCTAACCAACTAATTTAATGGATAATATGTATCCTCAGCTCCTTTGCCCTAGATAAAAGGGAAAGCTTATGTTGTTGTTTAACTGTCTAATAGCGTATAAATGATGTCCTTTTATACTCCCTCCATTTCATTAGGTTCTTTGCATTTGGTTTGAATTCCTCTCACAGATTCAAATCAAATGCAAAGAACCTAATGAAATGGAGGGAGTAGTACAATCTACATTGCTTCAGTGTGATTTTAAGGTTTTATCTAATGATAATAAAATGATGAAGTTCCTCTCAAATTTGAGACAGAAACAGCTAGCATAGGAGGAAAAGAGTGGTACTTTTACAGCCAACGTGACAGGAAATATGCGACCGGGCTAAGAACAAACCGAGCGACAGTGTCCGGTTATTGGAAAGCCACCGGAAAAGACAGACCGGTGGTCCGGAGAGGCAGCTTGGTAGGGATGAGGAAGACATTGGTTTTCTACCAAGGAAGAGCTCCAAAGGGCACCAAAACTGACTGGGTCATGCATGAGTTTAGGGTTGAAGGGCCCTTTGGCCCTCCTAAACTTACTTCCCTCTCCAAGGTTAGTTCACATACACTAAACTCACTCTCTCAATTATTATTGCCTTCCTCTTGCATGCATACATACGTACCTACATTTATGTGTACATATACATACATATAACAACATCTTTACCCCAGTGCCTTAAAAGCTCCCGCAATAAGGCGGGGTAAGGGGGGTCAGATGCACGCAAGTCTTACCCCTATTGAAACATAGAGAGCTGCTCACGGATGACCCAAAATTAAAATTGCTTCGAGAATCGCACCGACGGACTGCTACTTCACAAAATTAGAAACACCATACAGTTTCATGAGCCATTTTGCTTACATATACATACATATGATCCATGAAATAGAAGTCACTCTATAATTACACTATCTGCTTAAGGGGCGGCGTACCACGACCTATGGCACGCTCATGAGTCATGTGTGTGTGAACAGATATAGTAAGTCGATTGCAAATTTATTTCGTGGTCGGACATCGATCAGCTTGAGCTTGTTTGATTATACCAATTGATTAGATGACTTCGTCTTTACTTTACGTTAGTCATCGGTCTATACAAGTTTTATCGTCATGCATTATTTAGTCATTCGTAACTTCGTACGTATATGCATATGCTATGCAACTATGCAAGCTAAATAAGGCATGATAAATATTTCTGCATGTTATACTCATACATGAGTCATGAAGATTATTGGAAGGTCTATAATTAGATTAATGACCGTATTGTTGTCTTAAATTTGGGTGTTATCGTGTCGTTTTGCAAAGCGTAAGTCTGCAGGGTTCTTGTAGCACTTCGTTAATTAGCTAGCTGCTTCCATGTCACCCAACATGCGTGTACGCTTAGCTAGTTGAAATTATCTGTACTTAAGTATGTAGCTGAAGTTTAAATAAAATTGATATGAGAAAGCAACAGTAGTAATAACTGTAACATCAAGAAGTCATTGGATGGTGATTAGAAATTTGATTAGATGTTAACATCCTTTTCTTAATTAGCCTGGATTGTTTGATCTTATTCAACCCTTATAAATCTCTACTAGGTCATATATTATATTAATAGTGAATATCCACGATGATTAATCCATAAGTTAGATGTTCATCTTAAGATTTGAATGTCAGCTTTTAGGTCCTCATCGGTTTTTAAGATCGATATACTTGCTCTCGGTAGAACGGTCTGTAATTATATGTATATTTCACTGTATGCGGTTTACTTTGACCTTGGACATTTAACCTAAACTACACATTTTTAAACCAAAAAATTACTCCATTATTAGTCAATTGTTCAAAAGATTTTCACATCTTTTATTCTAAAAAGAAATCATGATGAGGTCCTACTCTGATTGATGCAGTTGAATTATTCTTGAAATTAAATTTGGTAGCTACTATATAGCAGCTTATATAATACTCCCTAGTTCTAGATTTCTAGTACATATGCATAATTTTAACCTTTAAATTATCATCCAATAGCTCCATATGATATTAAAAGGTTTTGACTTTGATCTGAAGTTTTGCATCAAAGTCATCACTGGTAGTTAAAATCTTATTCAAATTATCATTAGCCGACAAGTAGTTAGCTTCTGCTGCTATCCAGCTCTTGCACCAGGTTGGGAGAATTAAGTGTATAGTTGTTTATCATGACATCACATATACTTAGCAGACTTGGTACTAGGGATAGTGATCGATCTTTTGTATATTCTTCATCAAGTTTTACACTCTTTTATGTTGGCGCATACCCACCTACGCTTATTTAATAGATGCTTTCAGACTACAAATATAACGCGATTTTGTAAAATTGGTAATTGGTGACAAGTTTAGATCTACAAAATGATCCCTTTGTTGACCTGTTATATTGACGCTATTATGATGTTGTCTGTTATTTTTTTGGGAATGCAAGTTAAACTAACTAAAGGAACTTGTCATTTGTACAAAAAAAAAAATATCAGGAAGACTGGGTGCTTTGCAGAGTGTTCTTCAAGAACAAAGATGACCCTACAAAATCCGGGACCGAAAACGATAGCAACAACTCCATTGATGAACCATCAAGCTCATCATCTCTACCTCCATTGATGGATTCCTACATCAATTTTGATCAAACTCAACCAAATGCTGATGCATACCAGCAAGTGCCCTGCTTCTCCATTTTCTCAGTAAACCAAAATGCTGCTGCTACTAACAATAATATATCACTACCTCAGAATTACAATCATATAGACCCAAACAACACCACCAAGAATGAAAATCAAAGCAGCCCTACAAATTTGGGTACACTGCCCTCCTCTATGATCCCACAAGATCATGGGCTAGCCACTAGTAACCTAATAAACCCTTTATCATGTGACAAAAAGGTCCTAGAAGCTGTCCTAAGCCACCTTACAAAGATGGGAACCTCCCCTACCTTAAATGGGTCTCCTAGTTTAGGGGAGGCACCCAGCTCTGAAAGTTATTTGTCTCAAGTTGGTTTGCAGCAGCAACCTACCATGTGGAACCATTATTAAGAAATTTAATAATGCCCTATGTTTTTTTTTTTTTTAATTGCTCTAATTAGGTTTGGTATGTTTATGTCACAATTTTAATTTATAATTTGTATGAGTTGTAATGATTGATGTATACACAATAGTATAATACGTACTAGTATATGCTCTCATATAGAGTTATAGGCTATAGAGTACTTGCAATTTGTAGCACCATTGTAAAGAAATTGACTTCTTCCACAATATATGTAGGGTTATGTATAAGTTACGTTCCCAATTAAGAGTGGCCTTGTCGTGTAATATAAGTATAGAGTTTGCTTGAATGTCAATTGTTTTGGGTGCGATTGCGCAAATGTTCAATGCTTATATTTGTTCTCACGTATCTTACATATGAGATATCACTATATGAGCATGTATGAGAATTGAGATGTGAACAAACAACCTATCACTGCAATTATTTTACTCAATCCCCCAAAATAAATTCCAAAATGGCTAAACTTTCTATATATTGAACGAGACTTTGATTCGAAAAGGTGGTTTTAAAGTAAGTGCGAATTTATACAAAATTGGTGAACAACTACATTTTTCACAATAATTCTCACGTTGGCATAGGTCAAAATGTTTGGGAGTTTCGGATGTGGCGGACTTCGAGTAAAATACGTGTACATATCTTTTATCTAATTTTCTGTCTCATTTCCTATACCCCTCCAATAACGTGCGGCAGTATTCACAAATATTTATTAGAGGAACAAAAGAAAGAAATTCAAAAACCTAGCTCATAATTTTTTTTTTTTTTTTTTTGAAAACAATGAAAGCTCATAAATTTATTTAGAGGACAAAAGTATTGTTGGCTTTTTTGAGTTCATGTCTAGGTTAATCTGTAATTGGGCCTTAGCCAGCCCGGTCCAGTCAATTGAAACAAACACGATTTAATCACAGTTTAGGGTAATTAACAGCACACAAAATAAACGCATGCAGAGAAAAAGAAGAGCAACAAATAGTAAATCAATGAAGGAGGCTATGGAGTTGATGATGGAGGAGGAGGAGAGTTTGAAAGGCGTGAAGTTGACGCCGGAAGGCTGTCGGAAACTTGAAGAAGGCATATCCCATATGTTGGGAGGCCTTAAAATTGGCAGTAAATGATGGTTTTGCAGGGAGTCACTCCCGTACAATAGCCCTCAACTTCGCTTCTAGGGTCCTTGACTTCTTTACCGGACCAAAGCGTAACAAAGAAGTTGATGATTTAGAAGATCTTCTTTATGATGGTTTGGATGAATTTCATATATCTTATTACAATGAAAGCGACGACGATGTCCCGGAGGTAAACTATCATATAATAAATGGTTTCTATAAATAAATCGTAAAAGTGGCTATTTGCACCCTACGTACATATTATGTATAATTTGTGCAATCTAGTCTTGTAACTTTTGAACGTGGCAATTTATGCCCTACACTTGATGTAATCTAGTCTCGAACGATATTCGGAAATTCATTTGATTATTATTGAAATGATAGGTTGCGGATGTGTTGATGAGAATGTATCAAGGGTGCCTACGAGGTAAGTAGAATAATTGAAGAGGATGGAGGGGATTAAGACAAAGGAAACGTGTGCCTCACATTATAACACAGGCTCCCAACAATGCCAACGTTCCTGATCATCGTCGATGATGAATTGATGAAAATAAAGCGCAAAATGTTTTCATTTTGATCGCAATTTAACCTTTTAGCTTAAACTCCCTATGCGTTGTTCTGAGAACGTAACATTTTGTTAGAATTCTTTGTCACGTATTGAACTAGATGTTTACTTACTAAAAACCGAGGGTGCATTTATGCATGTATGTGTGCTATCCAAGCATTTTCTATTATATGTACCGATTCCCAACGTTAATAATTCATGGAAACATAGGCGTAATAGAATAGTAGTAATAGACTAAGATGTGGTTTTTGTCTCAATAGCCAAGTTCATGAAAATTCAGCATGTCTGATATACTAAAACAATTCGATCATATTAAACATGTCTGTATGTAGTGATTACTACAGCTGTCTGATCCCACCTTGTTAGTCCAGATATCATACATTAAATAACATCAATGCTATGCTGGGTTTCCAATTAGACAAATGTGTACAGTAATATCACACATTTAAGTACTATTCTCATGTGGGCTGGCAAAACAACTGTTGAATTGCTCCGATCCATAGACCAGGACACGGACACAAACACAGATACGATTTGAACATAATTATCGAATTTAGAGATCTAGCATATATTACACCACTCTCACGTGAAGGAAAGAGGAGTCAGATGTACGGAACCTGATGCGTGTGAAAGATCTTTCAGGTCGTCAATACGTGACGGATGTTATAAATAGATTTGAAGAAATCGGAACATTTGTAGCTTTGCATAACGCAGGAGTCAGGAGAAACAGCAGTGCAGAGAGGTGGTAACACCTCAGCACTGCAGGCCTCAAAGGTTTACTTTAAGCTACACACTGGAAACCTAAAGTATTGCTTACCTACATGCATGACTTCAAAGATCAGCATGGTTAATGCCGTCTGTTGAACGACGATCCAACATCAGGCAACCAGTGAGAATGTGTGCCATAAAATGATGTGAACATCAAGCAACCATTAAGAAAGTGTGTGCCAGAAAAGGATGTATCTATCGTCGAAACCTTTGAAGTAACAACCAAGTCTTCTTTGTGTTACTTCAAAGGAAATCAAATCACAGTTACACCACAATTATTTCAGAACTTGCCTGCTAAACAGCAAAAGACTGAACACATACTAGCCTGTAAACCCAACGAGAGACGGGAACAACCCACTGGCGTGGATGTCCCAACTCGTCTGACAAGACTTGTTTGTGTTTCCGGCGACTGAGTTCCAATGAGCCTAACCTAACCCACATGGCCACATCATATATCCCCACTTGTAATTGGTATCTACATGCAAGTATATCTGTTCTGGCTTTACAGGCTCAAAACATAAATGCCAGAAACCAGGGTCAGGGATACACAATTTGACTCAACTGCAAAGGGCAGATGATAAAGATTGTGGTCCAGCTCCATGGCAAAAACAAGATCTAAAAGAAACAAAAAAACATCCTTTTCTTATTATAACTGTCAAAGCTTTGTCCCCAACCTTCTAGCATGACAAGTGTGTGGGCGGCACTGCTGATCAAATATCTAGAATCTAGTGGTTTTCTAGCTACAGCAACATTCAATTACCCGAATTTAGGATCGAAGATAGCAATGAACAGACCTACAACCAGAATATCAAATATCTAAAGGTACTTGAGAGATAACAAGAGAAAGAAGCATTAACAGGTTCATTTTAATGCATGTCAAAATCGCAAATTTCAATCTTAAATCTGTTGACTAAATCAAGAGCCTTGAAGGCCTAGGGCTTAAAGGGGGGGGGGGGGGGGGGGAGGAAAACAACATGATTCTGGCATATGTTAATGCGAATGTAAGCTCAGGATAACAATTACCAGGTTTGCTAGTTCAAGAACAATGGAAGTCATGGAACAACGCCACAGTGAAGATCCAGATGCATCACAATGTCAAATTCATAAGATCATGATATATGAGACGGACATTTAAGGTCATCCATACCAGTGCACACACGAAATCAACAGTAAATCAGCTTTGAGACCAAAATATAGAGATAGCAAAAAATGAGAAAGAATCTTATTCGTTGTCCGCCGAACACCAGAAGTAGTCACACACAGAAACTACCTAAAATGCACACCAGAATGAATAAAGAGAACTGTGGGGAAGCCTAGCAATGATAAACATATTACTATCTACACCATTGATTTTCTGTATAGCTCACACCGGTAGCAGAGAACTGTTCAGCAATTAATAATAGATCAATCAAAGAGAAAAGCAGGAGGCACCAACCAAAAAAAAGGTATGGATTAAGAAGAATGTGAAAGGATGAACTTTGAACATGATTATGAATTGCAGGAGGGAAGAGGTTGTACAATTGCAGAAGGAAGAGTTACGGTGCATATTCTGTCTCAAGAGTCGGTTGAGTCCGAGTCACCATAGCTGCAGGAGCTTTTGCACTCCCTACAGAGGTCATTCTCAGAGCCTCCCCAACCTCTGATGCCTTCTCCATATGTTCCATTTTCCTTCGTTGCTGGTATTTTCTGGAGCATGCTAATAACATTCCCAACAGAACCAACAGCAGGACTCCGCCTACCACTGACCCAACAATAATCCACACTCTCTTCATATTCTTCTTCTTTTTCTTATGAGTTACCGGTGATGGACCAGGAGCCTCTGGTGCAGGAGACGGAGCAGTTTCCTCAACCACCAAGGCAAAATGCCCCTGCTGAGTAATTGAACATGAATTCTTCGACACCACACCACTGAAATTGACCATCCCTTGCACACTAAACCAAACACACTTCGGCTTTTTCCCATCTGGCACAGGCTTCACACCTGAGAAACGAATCTTTATTGGACTCTCAGACGCTGTGATATCCAATTGAGGCAGATTCTTAGCTGATAAATTCCTAGCATCATATGCCAGCAACCCAAGCACAGGAGCTAAATAGATGTAACCAGGCAACGGATAATACACACTCGACCTGCTCCCCAGATTTTGATAAACCAGAACAAGCCTCTCCACATACGGCTGCACCATTACACCTGAAGGAATATCAAACTCTTTATACGGATGAACACCTCTCTTGAACAAACTACCACTCCTCAACCTAATGCCCGAAACCTTGACCCCTGTCAAATTCGAAGGAACTGTTCCATCAAACACAACACCAGTCCTCGGACGACCAAATGCCCTATACGCATAATCTTGCAAAAGAGCATCCAATGCAGGAGCATCAGCAGGACCCGATTCTTCCCCGAAACAAGACAACCATGGTGACACTACTACCAACAAAAGCACCACGAGACTTCGAAAATGAAGCCTCATTGATGCCACCCCAAACAAACAAATAATCAAACCTCAGCACAAATTTGTCACCTCCACCAAACCCCCCCTCCTCTCAAATAATTGATTCTCAAGATCTGCAAATAATTCAACCCATCAAAACCAAGTCAACATCATAAAGACTAAATTTTTCCACCTGGGATTTTCTCCTAATATAAACCCAATACTAAAAAAATCACTCTTTGTTGAACTCGTCAAAAATTATTCCAAGAGGGTCACTCATCATTTCTATATCATGATTTTTTTCTTCTTTTTCTTTTATCATATAAATAAGATTAATTCCAACAAACGGGCATTTGCTTATAAAAGTTAATAAAGCTCAAAACTTTGCATTCCTCCACATCAAATTCCACTTTTTTTTAATAATCATTCAATAAAAAGAAGAAAAAAAAAAAAGAACCCAAATAAAGTTCCACGAATCTCCGTATAATCTATGCTTACAATTGAAAACCCATCATAAAAACATCAACTTTATTATATATACACGTACTTTACAAGATCAAAAAAAAATGTAAAAAAACAAGTAATTATACAATGTAGATGAAATAATGTAATTAAAATTAAAATTAAAATGTATTTAATGAAAGTTAAGTGAAATTACCTTAAGTTTATGAAGTAGACCGAATCCCAATGCATTTGGGAATTTTAATGGAGTAAAATTCCAATGGAAAATGCAGGTAACTCCATAGTTTTCCAATCAAATCTCAAACCCACCATTTTTTTTTTCCTCTCTAATTCTATATATATGGCAAAAAGGGTACTTTTTTAGGGAAAGAAAAACCCTAATTTTTTTGGAGAGGACCAAAAAAGGAAAGTTTGGACTCTCACTGGATATCAGGAACAATTTATGGTATAAAATCACGGCGGCGCAATTAAAACTAAAACAGAAATGACCCCAAAAAAAGAAGGTTATGTATACACCCTTTTTAATTAATTTATAGGCGAGCAACTAATGTTGCGGAATCGATTATATAACACTAGTAGAAGTACTAGAAGCAACAAGCTAGTACATTGTTGTTGTTGGTGGTGGTAGTAGTGAGTTGAGATGAGAGAAAGTGTGATGAAGAAGATGATGGGGAAATACTAGTTAGCACTTTGTTTGGTTGTTTGTTTTTACATAAGAAATCCAGCTAAGAGACCCACACCCACACAACAACACACACTTACACTCACATTCATTCACACTAACACTCACATACCCATAAACATAGAGAGAGAATAATACTACTACTAGTAATTTAGAGAGAAAAAAATTTGGTTGCTTGCTGTTATTTGTTGTTGGGTTCACAAGAACACCCCACCACCACCCAAACAGTGCCTTAGTGACTGTAAAATAATGGCCATCTTTTTTTCCTTTTTTTTTTTTATATATTTTTGGTGTTAAATACTCTGTTTTTCTTTTGTGTTTTAAGTAACAGGGGAATTATTAAGGAAAAAAGGAAAAGAAAAGGGATTTACAGGTGTGTTAGTCACACTGAGAGGGAGTTTCAAGGGGTCCCCATCAGAATTGGTGAGTTGTGAACTTGAGGTGTTTGACTGTTTTGCCCATGGGTTTTGATCTTGATTAACTAAGAATACCCCTCACCTATATTCTTGTCTTTTGCCTCAAGTTAGAAGACAGATTTCAAAGATGAGATTTGGGCTTTAACTAAGATTTTTATAATTTGGTGTGAAATGGCTGAAAGAGTAATGTAGTTATAGGCAAGCAGATTTTATGAGATAGTTGTTCACTTGTTCATGGTCAATGGAGGTAGCCATGTAGTTTTCTACCTTTTGAATCGTTAACGTTTCTGGCACTTCGAACAATATCTAAAATATAAAGGCATAAATGGAAGGGAAGCAAAGTGGGAGCCGTAAATTCGGTGTATTTGACGGGTTAGATTGGTAACCGAATTAATTTGAGTGAAATTTGCATTGACATGATATCAAAATACTAGTCGTAGAAAAAGCGGCATATACATGGATAAACAAGTGCCTAAATGGTGTGTGAACTTTTTTCAGCAACATCAGTAAAAGATCAATTGGTATATGCCACTTGTTTAGCTTTAATTGGAGGAAAAAAACTTTGGCTTTAGCAAATTTTTCATGATATATCAAGCAAAATTTTTTTCAGTTTAGCGCAAAGCCACGTGTGGTGTTGATGTCAATGGTGGTGAGTGGCACCTAGGGTGATTATGACATAAACAACGCAAACATCTAGTCATACGAGCCCAAATTGGAAAATTTGCTTCCCGATCGGAAGACTATCAAGTTGTTGAGATACTACACTGTCATTGAAAAGTTGCGTTCATCAACAAAGCCGTTGGAGTGGTTAATTTGAATGTTCGTGGCGTGTTAGCATGCCAGGTAAAGCGACACAATGATATGCTCCATCTGACTACCCTTATTATTGATTACTCGTATGAGCTTACGATTTACAATCTTCCATGCATGAAATTCAAAGATTTGGTGCTCGATACTTATTAGTTTCACATTTCTTGATCAAGGCATTTAAGAAGAAAATGAAGTACCTTAATTATGACAAAGATGGTGTATATATTGATATTTTCAGTATTATTTTGAGTAACATCTTAGTGAGATTTTAATTCAATTCACAACTTACATTTCGTTGCACATTCAATGACATCTGAGTTTGTATATGTCTTAGCAACTAAGTTTAACACAGTAAGAGCAGTATTTTTGTATTGGAAATTGATTCACTCTTTTGTGGTCGATAGAGGCGACCGTGCATTTCCTCCCTTATGAATCTTTAGAGCTTCTTTGGCATCCCAAACAAAATCGAAGAAATAAAGGCAAAAAAGGAAATGAAATCAGGTAGGGGAGTTGATTCAGTGTACTTGACGGCTTGGATTGATAACTCAACTCAAAAGAGTGAAGTTTCCATTGATATGATACAAAATTACTAGTTGTTGAAACTGCGACAATATACATATGAATAGACAAATACTTCCATAACGTGTGAACTATTACAACACTAGCAAAAGATTCACCACCATTTTTTTTCAGTTTTATTTGAAGGAAAATAGGTTCACTTTAGCAAATCTTTCAAAATATTTCAAAGCAAAGATTTTTCTAAT
Source organism: Spergularia marina (assembly GCA_963680865.1). NCBI lineage: Eukaryota > Viridiplantae > Streptophyta > Magnoliopsida > Caryophyllales > Caryophyllaceae > Spergularia > Spergularia marina. The sequence continues at coordinate 4,776,594 of OY804549.1, read as the reverse complement.
TCAGATCAAGCCACGTGTGCAAAATATGTTAATGGTGCCATGGTGGCGATCCACAACCGGCGTGAATTTGGGCATAAATTACTCAGACATTTAGTCATATGAGTTCAAATTGAAAAATGTCAATTACTAAATAAGAAGAATTTGATTTCCGATCGGAAGACTCAAGTTGTTAAGATATTGCGATTTCATTGAAAAGTTACATTCATTAAGAAAGTCTAGTTTGTTAAAATTGTTGATTTTGACGTTCATAGTGTGCTAGCCTGCTAGGTAAAGCCACATTATGGTATACTTCGTTTGACTACCCTTATCATTGATTGCTCATGTAACTTATGATTTACTATCTTCCAAATATCAAATATAATTTAATATTTAAAGATTGGTCCCATATGCTCTTAATAGTTTCACCTTTCTTGATAATAGGCTTTGAAGAAGAAAAATGAAGTGCCTTATTATGATAAAGATGGTGAATATGTTGATGTTTATCTTCGGTTTTAATTTGACTAACTTTTTAGTGAGAATTTAATACGTTTGACAACTTACATATTCATTGCGTGTTCTATGATATTTGAGTTTATATCTATATATATAGGATGTTATTCTCATAAGAAGTGATAAAAAAGACTCTTAGATAAGAAATAGGAAGGAATCTCATCCACTCAATTCACCTAGATCCGACGGTTTATATTTAATATTAAAAGAAAATAAATATCTAAAGAAAATTAAAAATAGACTTATCCCCCAATTCCTCACATTTTCTCTCTCCCCTCCTTTCGTCTTCTCTCTCCACTCCCACGACCCCCCGCCCCGCCACCACGCCGCCGCCGACCTACACAGACCACCACCGGAGCCGGGTTTGTCGTCACCAGCCGACTCCACCGACCACAGCGAGTCTTCGACGGCCATCACCGTCCTTCGTCGATCATCACATTACCGCAAAATCCGCCTTCTCTCTCCTTTTTCCGCCCACGCTTTCGTCAGATCCGGCCACCGCCATACCTCTCCGCCGTCATCTAGGCCCTCGCCGGTATCCTCTTTAATTTCCGCACCTATTCTCATCTTACCGCCCTCCTACTTTCGCTTATATTGAAGGAAACGAATGAAATTTGGGGAAAAACGAGAAGATGTCGGCGTCAAAAATTGGACGGTTATGTCTCGATCGACAACCGTCACTATGGTCGACCGCGACTGTGGTGGTTCAAGAGGAGGTGAAGGCGGTGTTCGGGCGCCGAAAGGAGGTCTTTGAGGAGAGAGACGCATGAGAAAAGGGGAATGGGGGATGAAATGGTGGTGGAGATGTCGGCGAGGAAGGAGATACTGCTCGCCGGACGATGAAGATCGTTCTGGTGGATCGGGGGTTGCGTTGGTGTTGGTCGGTGAAGGATGTGGTGGCAGCTGGGGTGGTTTGGGTGGTGGTCGGGTCTGGGGAGGGTGAGGGGAGGAGGAGAGAGAAACTAAGTTTCTTTATTACTAAATGCATTTTATTTTTATTCAAGTGCATTTTATTCAAAACACCTTTTTATTTTTATTCAAGTGAAATTTATTCAAAATGCATTTTATTATAACTACAAGTGCATTTATTATCGTTAAGAATCGACCAAATGCATTTTGTTAAATTATAAATGCATTTGTAAGAATATGAGTGCACCTTTTTAAATTAGAAGTGTATTTTATTAAATTAGAAGTGCATTGTGTCAAATTGGAAGTTTAGATGTGTTATTTATAGAACCAACTAAATTGGTGGCGCGATCTCTGGGATGCCGCCGTGGGGTCGCCGAGGTGGCGCGCGTCGAATGGTGGTGTCAGCGTCGCGTGAGGTGGTGGTCGGTGCTGGTGGCCGACGGTGGTTAGGTGATTCGTGGTGGTGGTGGTGGGTGGGTGGGTATGGGAGGAGAGAAAAAAAAATGTGGTTCATTTTTCTGTTTTTTTTTTTTAATTTTTTTTATTAAAGTGCATTTTATTTAAGAATAAGTGCATCTTGTTAAATTAGAAGTGCATTTTGTTTGATTAGAAGTGCATTGTATAAAATTAAAAAATAAAGTGCATTTTGTTTAATTAGAAGTGTTTTTTGTTAAATTAAAAGTGCGTTTTATAAAACCAAAACGAAAAAGTGCATTTTGTTAAATTAGAAGTGCATTTTATAAGAATAAGTGTATCTTGTTAAATTGAAGTGCATTTTGTTAAATTAAAAGTACATTTTATAGGAATAAGTGCATCTTGTTATAAATGTATTTTGTTAAATTAGAAATGCATTTTGTAAAATTGGAAGTGCGTTTATAGCAATAAGTGTTTTTTGTTGAATTAGAAATGCATTTTATAAGTCCAAATGCATTTTGTTTGATTAAAAGTGCATTTTATAATACTAAAACGACAAAGTGCATTTTGTAAATTAGAAGTTCATTTTATAAGAATAATTGCATTTGTTAAATTAGAAGTGCATTTGGTAAGAATAAGTGCAGTTTATTAAATTTGAAATGCATTTTATAAGAATAAGTGCATTTTGTTAAATTAAAGTTCATTTTATTAGAATAATTGCATTTTGTTAAATTAGAAGTGCATTTTATAAGAATAAGTGCATTTTATAAGAATAAGTGCATTTTGTTAAATTATAAGTGCATTTTGTTAAATTAGAAGTGCATTTTATTAAATTTGAAATGCGTTTTATAAGAAAAGTGCATTTTATTAAATTTGAAGTGCGTTTTATAAGAAAAGTGTATTTTGTTAAATTTTGAAGTGCATTTGATAAGAAAAGTGCATTTTGTTAAATTAGAAATAGATTTTCTAAGAATAAGTGTATTTTGTTAAATTAGAAGTGCATTTTGTAATAATAACATTTTATAAGAATAAAAAGTGTTTTTTGGTTGAATTAAAAGCACATTTTATAAGAATAAATGTCTTTTGTTTAGACGTGTTATTAGTTTTGTTGGTTTCAATCTCAAATATTGATAATACTATATAAGTACTTCTTACCTTCCTACAAATATATAACATCCTACCGGAACGTGCCCCCGTGTTAACATTACAATGTAAGAATCTCATTCCTTCATATGGACTACATTTGAACGCGTAAATCTTTCCCACTACAAATCGTAAACACATTCCATCACAAAACAACTTATACGGTGAAACGGTCTCATATTGCGGGAGTGTTTTTTTACCATTTTGGCTAAGAACTTTCTCCCAAAACCCCAAGTCTCACTCTTCTTCTTCTTCTTCTTCCAACATAAACTCATCAACTGTTTTTTTTTTTTTTTTCGTAATGGATTTGTCGCAACTTTCTCCGGAATTAGCACGAAGTTACTTCCCAACTAAATCAAACCCACTTCTCATATCTTCTTCTAAGAAATTTGAGTTGAATTTCCAGCGTCTCTCTCAACGGTCTCCTGTGTTAGTCAAGCTCAAAGCTTCTCGTTTACGCTCTGAGATTAACGGCAAATCCAATGGTGCTCTTTCTGCCGATTCTGACCCACGTTTTCTCGACAGGGTATCTCTCTTTTTTCTATCTTCTGCAACCCTTTTTCATTATTTGTTCATTTCTTTTCTTGCATTTTCAAGTTCCTGTTGTAATTGGACAAGGGTTTTACTATTTCAGTTGCGTTTTCACATGTATTTAGTTGCGTATTAATCACGGAAATACTTGTGAGCCTATTATGATATGTTTGATTGTTTTATCCGAAGCTTGTGGGTTCACGGAGATGTTGTGTCTCATGTGATATGACTTCTGTTATATTGTGTTGTTGAAGCTTTGTTAGGGTTAAAGTATCGATTATAGTCGATATCGTACCTTAAATCGGCTTCGTCACGATTGTATGAGGGCTGCTGGGTAAATTTGAGATTTGGTTGTATAGAACTCAGCCATATAATTGTACTGAAATGTCCCAGTGTTAGTGTGGCTTTGTATATTCTTACTTTGATCTATAAATATTTCGTCTTTGTGCTGCCTGTGGTAAAATGTAGTAAATTTCTGCTGAATTGATTTCATTACCTTGGTAATTAGGTTTTGAAATTGCACCTCTTTGATTCTGTTGATGACTTACCATTTTGGTAGTGTACTTGATGTGGGTTTGCCTACATAGCTGTATGGACACTGATTGGCTATTGGTATATAATAAAATATCGGTTTTATTGAGAAAGGAGATTTTTTGGAAGAGATATGTAAACACCTATAGGGATGCTCGACTTATTTGGCTAGCCAGCCTCAGATTTTGAATTACTTCGTGTGATTGAGGGATTGATATGTAGTTGTGCTTTGCTCGATTTTAATGGTTCTTTTTTTCTTTCACCTTCAGCAAAAGGCATTAGAGGTAGCGATGAATGACATAAATAGTTCGTTTGGGAAAGGAAGTGTTACAAGATTGGGCAGTGCTGGTGGAGCTTTGGTGTAAGCTCTTCGTTGCGGCCTTTACTATGTTCTCTTTCATTGTCGTTTTTATTACAAAAGCATTGTCATTTTTCCGTTCTTCTTTTTTGCTGTGTGTGATATTGACATTTCTCGTGAAAAGTGTCCTGGAAGCTGATTGTTCTGATATGATACAGTGTAGTCTGTTTCTTACCTAGCTCATGTATTGCAGTGAAACATTTCCAAGTGGATGCTTAACGCTGGACTTTGCTCTTGGTGGAGGTCTACCAAAAGGGAGGATTGTAGAGGTTCGTTCATTCATTCATGTAGTTTTCATTGTGTTTATCATTTATTTGAGTATGTGAAGATTCATAGTTCTATAGAATGAGCAAGGAGGCTTTTAACTCTCCCTCCGTCCCAGAATTATTGAGCACTTTGATTAAGTCATTTTTAGGGCATGAGGAGAAAACTACTTCTCTATACTCAATCAAAAGTTTTTGCTCTACTTTTGACCCGTACCAGTTTACTTATTTTGTAATAGAGGATATAATAAGAATATCGTGAGTGATATTCCTATTATATCCTCTATTAATTTTGATGGGTTAAATGAGGAGTTGTTAAAATCTTACGGTACAAATAAAAAAGCGAATGGCAGTTAAACCTTTCCTGACGGTGGGAATGTGTTTAGGTCCAAATGTCTACTGCTGGTTCTGGTGCAACTGACTTGACTTTATGCACAAAATCACTTGAGCCTAGGAAGTTCTTACCTAAAAGGGTTTTGTATGTAGATTCGTATATCTGGTCAAGTCACGATCAAATTTATAAATTTTCCTGTGTGTCAAGAACGAAACCAGATGGAGGTCTTAAATGCCTATTAGAAAAATAGAAACAAATTCAACTTTTACCAACCTCGGAGGCGGATTTAGATAAAGCTGTTTTCAAATAGTTTTGAGATCTTCTCATTCATTTACTTCTTTCATAGCAATAACTAATTGACTCAGTTCTCAATATGTTTAAAACTTCTCAGATCTACGGACCAGAAAGCAGTGGAAAGACAACACTTGCTTTACATGCAATTGCCGAAGTTCAGGTAGTGTATTATTCTCTCATTATTTTCCATCTGTAAATAATGTGTTGATTTCCATGTGTTGTGAAATACTGCAGGAACTGATATATTTTCATGCTTACTATCCAGAAACTAGGAGGAAATGCTATGCTTGTTGATGCAGAGCATGCTTTTGATGCTGCCTATTCAAAAGCTCTGGGTGTGGATGTAGAAAATTTGATTGTTTGCCAGCCTGATAACGGGGAGATGGCTTTAGAGAGTAAGAATTGTGCTATATTTTTTTTCCGATTATATATATCTGTTGCCCTGAAGATCTGTATCTTAATACTAGGCTGACAAATAGCAAGCTTACAAGTATGCTTAAAAGTTCTCATCCTTTCAAGTATTGCTTAAAAGTTCTCATGAATTGCATATGCTTTATTTGGCGTTTATCCTCTTGGATTCAGCTTTGTGACACTCTCACACAATAGGTATGAGTCTTGTAAAATTCACTATGACATGCTAGTTGTTGGTGGTGTCCAATATGTTATTGACAAAGGAAATGAATATAATGTGCAAAAAGTTGGAAGGAATAAGTTGAGCTTCCTGATATTTCATAGTTACTCGTCTTCATTTATAATTGAGGTTTCCTCTAGGCTCCAAATGGGAGTTGTTACTTGTATCATGGTCCTGACTCAAGGGTTAATACAAGACCCCTTCTTAGCCTCGCCATATTGGGAACCTTAGAGGCACTGAGGTAGTGTTATTGTTGCATGGTCCTGACGCTTGAGCAAAATAGATGTTAGAGATGTCCTTCAGGTGGGCAGCCTGGTTAAGCCAAATCTATACTATTATGATTCAGAGTGACCGAGACATGTTTTCAGCACATGCCTGTTCCATGTCATATTGGACAACAGTTCTGTAGGATGCCATTTTAATAACATAGGAACAATTTTCTGTTTGGCCACTCTACATGCTGTTAGTTGCTGGTCTTTGGTGGGAATCTCCGGGAAGGAGAAGATGCTGCCTTTAGTTCGTTTCTTAATTCTTACTGTTTTGATCACTTTACTACAATTGGTACACATATTAACCAGGATGCGTTTTCAAGTTACTTGTCTTAAGATTAAGGTGGTGGGTATTGTATAAATACTGCAGCAGATACCTTACAAGTATCCCCTTATTTAGTCACCAATGTGAGCAGCAGTTTCTTACCCTTTTCCTTTCTTATATCTGTGTTAATTTTCTATTCTCTCCTTATGGCAGTCGCAGATCGCTTATGCAGGTCTGGTGCAATTGATCTAATTTGTATAGATTCTGTATCAGCTCTCACTCCGCGGGCAGAAATAGAGGTATTTTATTTCTTTTTGTATCCTTTTCTGAGCCATTTCTCCTGTAACACTGACTGAATTTTATGTAGCTAACTTCTCATTATGTCTTTGATTAGGGTGAGATTGGGATGCAGCAAATGGGACTACAGGCACGTCTTATGAGCCAAGCATTGCGTAAAATGTCAGGAAATGCATCAAAAGCAGGCTGTACTCTCATTTTTTTGAATCAGATAAGGCATAAGGTATGGATGAATAGTTACCCTCTATTGTATTATTGCTGATAATTACCCTCTATCAGACAGTTACCCTAGAATCCGCTTCTTTTAAACATCTACCTCAAAGACCATCCGTGAACCTTAGATAAAAACAATTATTACATGAAATGAAAACATGGAAAACGTAATGTATTTTTCTTTGCTCAATATTTGACGTAATTTAATTAGAAGAAAATAATTGATGTTAATTTATTAATTAATTCTGGTCATTGAATTATTAATGTGAATGATTTTGCATTAAAACAAACCATGGTAAAGGTAGCCTCAGGTGATGTGTGACAAATGGACTTCCGAAATAGATTAATCAACCTTAATATCTTCATGGTCGTCCATGGTAAAATTTTGAGTACATTTGGCTACTTTAAAGAAGTGGTCAAAATTGGCCAAAGCTGCCCAGAACAAAAATGGGTCTCTTTTTTTTTTTTTTTTTTTTTTTTTTTGCACCTTGGCCTATTATTATGGGTTTTAGCAAAATATTAGAGCCAACAACCTATGTAGGTCCTAAATCGGCAAATAACTCGCGTTAGGCTGTGTAGGTAACGTGTGGAAAAGGGGTTTTAAAGAACCTTATTGACAGAACAACCTATCATCATATCCACCAATGGCACTCCAAGGCTGTGCATGGTAAAGTTTTTAGAACATTAGGCTTCTTATCATAACCGAAGTATATAAGCCACGGTGTTTGAGCCAAAATGGCTTCGGAATGGTTCATAGCTTTTGTAAAAACCTAGAGGTAATAATATGGGTTTTAGCAAAATATTAAAGCCAAAAACCTTTGATAGGTTCCGTAATCGACAAAAAACGCACATTAGCCACAACCAGTGACGTTTGCCAAAGGCTCTCCATGGAAAAGTTTTGAGGACATTTAGCTACCTTAAGAAAAATGGTCAAACTTAGTCAAAACCAGATATAATCCACTGTTTTTGGCCAAAAATGGCCGGAGAACGAAGACAATTATCTGGTAGCACCTAGAGGTAATTGAATGGGGTTTAGCAAATTATCAGAGCCAAAAACCTATGTTTATTTTTGAAATCAGCAAAACAAACGCATGCTAATCTCAGCGGGTGACGTGTGTCGAAGGGGCTTAAAGAACTCTACTAATAGAGGAACTCGACTTCATATCCAAAAAGGGCACTCCAAGGCTGTCTGTCGTAAAGTTTGGGAACATTTGGCTACATTAAAAATGTGGCCGAAACTCGAAATTGGCCAAAATCAAAGTATATATCCATGCTTTTGGCCAGAAAGGCCCTAGTATGATGATGGATCAAATTTTTGTGGAAGCCCATGAGATGAAGTCTTAAAATAGGCCAAAAAAGTGCACACTAGCCTTAATGAGTGATGTGTGTTGAAGGGGCATAAAGATCTTCCTTAACTGAGGAACCTGCTCTGTCTGACGACACTCCAAAGCCGTCAATAAAAAAGTTTTGAGAACATTTGGCTACCTTTAAAAAACTGCTCAGAATTGGCTAAAACAAAACGGCTCAGATTTTTGTGGAAGCCCCTAAATGTGCTGTAGCAAAATATTAGTCATAAACAACACATTATGTGAAGTCTCAAAATCGGCCAAAAACACACGCTAGCCTTAATTTGTGATGTGTGCTGGAGTGGCATAAAGTGCTCCACACATGTGGGAAGCATCCCCTCATATCCACCACGGGCACTCCCGTAGTGTGCGTTGTAAAGTTTAGGTGATATTGATTATTACAGCAAAGTGACCACAATGGCCTTGAAAAAAAGCTCCTCATTTCCAACTATTTCAACAAAGGAGAAATAAAAAATAAAAATTATAGTATAAAAATAAGTTAATCATGACTGGTGATGGAAAATCAGAATTATTATGGTGACGAAAAAGTAAAAAGTAATGTATTAAGTAAATAAAAACATATAATATTAAGTAAATTATGACTAGTGACGGAAAAGTATGATTAATGTAATACAAAAGCTGTAAGTAAATTAAGAAATATACATACCTAGAAATTAGATGCGAAGCGAATGTACTATATGGTGGACCAAGTTATTATGCAGTTGGATTTGCATTCAATGGCTTAGTAGAGAGCTTTATCCTGTTTGGTGTTATATGAAAAAGCTTTGGTAGAATTTATTTGCAGATATTGGAACACTACTTATCTCTGTATATGGTAGCTTTAAGCACGAAGTTTCTTGATTTAATGTTTTACTAATATTTAACCCAAACTTTAGCTCTCTAAAGATGGTAATACTGATTTTCGGTTTTCTTAGATCGGTGTGTATTATGGGAATCCTGAAGTGACCAGTGGAGGAATTGCTTTGAAATTCTTTGCTTCACTTCGCCTTGAGATACGTTCAATCGGCAAAGTCAAATCTGTAAGAATATGACATCAGTGACCCAAATATTCTTTCTTTGAATATTAAGAACCGTCTAAAAAAAGTTTCTCTTGCAGGTGAAAGGAGATGAAGATGTTGGGCTGCGTGTCCGTGTCAGGGTTCAAAAAAGTAAGGTAAGAAGTGCTGTTTAATGTCAATCCTTTATCTGACCTTTGTTCTTCTTGTGTTGTCCCTTGACGCTTAGTCGCTTATAACTCCTGTTGAAGCCCAAATCATGTCTACTTTTCTTTTAGCATGATTTTTCAAACTACAAAATAGGAATTTGTACACAAAAGCATTAGTTTCCACTTTCCAATGCTATTTGTTCACACGAATTATCCATTTGAGCGCTTTCCGAGCTTTCTTTTGTTTGTTGGACTCGAGATAATTTAAGTGAAGAATTCATCAGAGTAAATAGTTTTTGATTGTTTCGATATTCAAATGCATTACTCCCCGAAACCTTCTACTTGTAAAGATGACCAAGAACCCTTCTTGTTACAAAAGTTCATATACATAAGTACATCACATAGAATTCAAGCATTAATTCACATGTTTTGTATTACATTTTATGACAATTACTGATTTATAAATGCTGATTTTTAGAAAGTCCCATTGCTCAGCAATGGTATTTCATTCGGAGAATGTTAAGGAATGACAGGGAGCTAAGTTTTAACTTTTCGGTGCCTAGTTGAATTTTCTTATGTAGTTGGACCTTTAGGAACTACGATACTTCTAGGAATTGAGATCATGAGATGCTGTCAATATGTGGCAACTTTATCGTACTGGAGTTATCTTTTCATTTTTTCATACTCTCATTGTAGGTCTCACGGCCGTATAAACAAGCTGAGTTTGAGATCATATTCGGCGAGGGAGTGAGTAAATTGGTTAGTATTCCAATGTCAATTACCCCTGTTCCATCCATTACTGGGATATGTAAAAACTTTCTTACTTTGTTACTTTTTCCGTTTCATTAATATGCAGGGTTGCATTTTGGATTGCGCTGAATTGCTGGATGTTGTGGCCAAGAAGGGTTCATGGTATAGCTATAAGGATCAGAGGTGCGCTCATATAACTCTCTTGCATGCAATCTAAACTTAGAGACTTCTTTGGCGCCGCAATGAGCTGTCAAAGGGAGGATATCATAAACTGGTTACTTATAGATTCATACGAAGTACTTTTTATATATTTGGTAATTATTTACTAGGAATATCCAAAATAAAGCTAAGTGGCTCATAATACGGTTGGCACTTCTTGTATTGTGAAGTAGCAGTCAGTTGGTGCAATTTTGGACGCAATTTTCAACATGGGTAGTTCGTAGGCCTTTCTATGTTTTCAACATTGGGGTAAGGCTTGCGTAAATCCGACTCTCCAACCTCGCCGTAGGCGGGAGCCTGTAAGTTTAAGGCACTTGGGTATTGTTATTGTTGGTGTTGAATTGCTAGGATTCATAGGATAAGGTATGCTCTACTCACCCAAGTCCGAATCTTAGTTCTTACGGACCTACTAATCTACTAATCGTGAAGCTTTTGCCTCATCAACTTGTCTAAATAGATTTGGTTGACAGCTGACACAGAGTTCTACTTGTTTTCATTTAAAAAAACATAAAACTGTGTGGGTTAATTCTTAACTCCTGATAATTTTCTGATGTAAAAATGTGTCTCTCTCTTGCCTATTCTACTTTTTCACTCACATAGATTATGAGTTAATGACTCACATTTTGAACGGCGGTGTCTTGAAAAGGTTGGGACAAGGAAGAGATAGAGTATTGCAATACTTGAGGGACAACCCTCAGTTGTCGGATGAGATTGAGCAGGTTCGTTCTCTACCAAGCACTAAAGAAAGTCAGTCATACTATTTTTTTTTTAAATACCTTTTCAGATGTCTACACACTGAAAAGTTAGATTTTGCTTGCATCGTTAAAAAGAATAACCTTGTTCCTGGAATATTAAACACTCACATAATAAGTTTATTTGCCCTGTAAAGTTCTCTCGTTTGTCATACTTGATATATTATGCTGATAGTTGCTATACCTTAATTTCATTTCTTCGTACTAATTGATTACTTGTGAAATAGTAGGACAGCCTACTTCAACAAACATAAAAAGATTATGTATTCTCTGATCATTTCTTGTTTAGAGGTCGTTTTCATTTTCCTGTACGCTGGCTCAACTGATCTTTTTGGCCTTTTGATAGTAATCAACCCTCGTTCCCATGATTAGTTTGTGTTCAACTATGGTTGAAAAATGGCGTTGACACTCATGAGTAATTACATGAAATGTTACTTCAGTATAATCAGAGCCTAAAAGTTGATGGCAGAGTTTGTTACGATTTTTCTAAGCTTAAATTGGTGTGGACATTTATGTTGAATAGTTTCTTCCGTGAATCTAGAATGTATTTTCCTGCATGTAAGCTAACAGCAAGTTTGACTTAAATTATGCATGTGAATCTATTGCAAATTGAGTAGTCTCTATATCTATATGTCATATTTCCTCAAGGAAGTTCGTCTCGCCCTAGGGAATAGAGTTTTATGTTCGAATCTTCCGTGTTGTTTATTCTCTATGAAGTCCTCTATGCAAGACAACCATTATATCTATAATCGCTTAATTTAAATTTTGCAGGCTGTTCGGCCCTTAATGGCTGAAGGGATTGTTCAGTCGGGTCCTTTCAGCTCGAGATCTGCTACCTCGCCAGAGCAAGAGGAAGAATATTTTGAAGAAGTTCAATAACCATGAATCAAAGGTCACAATGTCGTCAAAGTGAAGGTCTTTGTGATGCCTTTCATCATTCGGCTCAATACTGACTTGATTTGTAAGGTTTTCCTGCCCCTAATTATCGTTGGGTGCCTAAGCATTGTGGAGTAAATATCCATGTCTTAACAATATAGGATGCAGGTACCAGTTTTGTGGAACAAACGATAGATTAGGGATAAAAAAGAACCTCGTGCACCGAAGGCAGTACAGCATGATTATGTATATATGTCTATATTGCACTGTTGTTAATTGAGATTCATGGAAGTCTTTGTTACAATTGAAATGAATTCGTGCGGTAAAGTCTGCTGCTCTCCATTACAGTTCTCTTAGCTTAGATCAAAATGGACACCGGCTGCTCATACTTCAGGCTAACCGGGAATCCCAGTGGTGAGCTCGGGATTTGACTTGGATACAATCTCACGCATTTTAGGGGTCGAAATGAGAATGACATTTTATGAACGTTGCAATTTTTGTTCCAGATTTATTTGTGATTATAATTGTGCAGTTGTATTAAGAATAAAAGGTTCCATAGAATATAGCTCAGAACCAAAGTATTAGATACAGCTGGGAGTACACAAGTATTTCACAACATAATCACTTTTACATAGTTTCACATTTGCTAACTTAGTTGAACTGAAGCAAGACAACACATTCATCATTCTTAAGACGCCAAGGCGCTGGTGTTGTAGACGAGCAAAGCACCACCGGCAAGGAGGCCAACAAGAGTAACTGCCCAGATCAACAGACCAGTGACACCTGCAAATTTCCGACGACAAAAACAAAGGATCTTAAAATCCAGTAGAGTTTCATGCTATGAAATCAACACATATATCTTGAGTTCAACAATGGGGGAAGGAGAGTATATATACCTCCGGCGTAGGTGTCGCCAGTGGGTGCCCACTCTTCTTCGGCGTAGATAGGGCTGCATGTACAAAGCACGGTAACCATGAGAAACTTAACAACTCAAACGTCAAATTTGAGGGGCGTGTGCATGACACTAAACTCGTAAACATTAAGCTTGTACTAAACCATACCTGTATCCATCGACGTTGGCACCATATTTGTCGACGAATTGGTAAACACCCTTGCCCTGCATTTGTTCAAAATTATTGTGTGGATGATTAACAGCCTTTCCTACTTAATCAAGTAGCGTGTATATGATTGACGGGTAATTAATATGTAGTACTAACCCTTGATGGGCTGCCTGATGCATCTTTGCCGTCTTTGTAGTTCATGCCTCCTCCGAGTCCTGTAACCATGGCATGCACAGTTTAGCATCACAACGGCAATCTCAATGAACGGGTTTCGAAATCTTTAAGTATCACACCTCAACGACCTTACGTATGGGGTACGACGAGTAGCTATTTATGGTTTATGCAGATCGTCTACTGTCTAGTTTTCTCAAATTCACAAACGAAATCCTCAAAATGACAGGTACTAGTATAGTGTTACAGTAACAGTACAATACACAAATCACGAGTAACTACTAAAGTAGGAAACTGAATATTTTGACTTGTTACGGTGGAGGAGATCTTGTTGTTGTTAAACTTTTTAGGGATGCGAAAGATAGTTACAGATGACGATTCAGGTTAGCCGAATCCATATTTATTTTGGGAATATAGCTAGGTGCTAGGGGATCGGATGTACGCAGCCTTATCCTATACCATAGGTTGAACACATGATGTAATTGCACAAGTAGAATCAGACGATTAACGGCTACTTCACTTCACAAGTAGCGCAAACAGTTTTGTAAGCCATTGATTTGAGAGAGGGAGAATGATACGTACCAAGGGGTTTGTCAACCTTAATCTTCTTGACACCACTGGCTTGAACTCTGAAGGAAGCAGAAGACCTTGTAAGAGAAGGAAGGCCTTTGACAGCTGTCCTCTCTACAGCAAAAGAAGAAGGCTTCAAGCTCAAGGAAGACATGACTGAGGTTGCCATTTTCTCTCTTTGACTGTTTGAGATAGCTCTTACAGATGATGATCACTTTAATTTGTGTGTGTTTCTACAGCATGACAATTTTAGCAGACATCGTAGCTATAACATTGTCTACCACAAAATGGTGATTGTAAACATGACACGTGGCACCTCATATGTGGATGGGTTTTAGATATGATGTTGCCTACATTATCAAAAATCTCACTTGTCTCCCTCTAATCCTCATAAATCACATTTTGTGTTTGTATTTGGAATATGTGAACAGCAGCCAATGCTTGCATTGCAACTTGTTTGTTCTTGGGACTTTTTTTGTTTTCCAACTTTTTTTCGGATAATAGACGAGTTTATGAGAGCTCAACCTGTATTTTAACTAACGTCGTAACAACAACAACAACTAACTACTATTTTCAAAATAATTTTAACAATAACAACCAAGTCGTATTTTAACCTCGCACTCTTTTTTTCTTCTTCAAATATCGGTCGCACTCACATTTTCTTCTTTTTATTTTAAGGCAAGTGCCGCAGATCACCAAAACCATAAGTAATGAATCGTAATGCCGCACCCGAAAATGGAGTAGAGAGACTGCAATCGATGCCAAAGCGCGAAAACAAGTTATAGGTGTCGTCATGATCGAGGGTATGTCAAAATCAAACCACGTACCGCAAAAACCACCGGAAAAGGGCTTAGGATTTCACTTTCCGGTGCTGCGAAAGCGACGTCGAGATGTGATACCATAAATTCTTTTCCGGCCACCCTTCATAATCCTTACTTTCCTAAAAAAATTTGGGTCTATGGTTTCACCCCGTTCATCCTAGGGTATCTAGTGATTCCGACGCCGAAATTGTCGAAAATTGGGGTCGGATTTTAGTTATCAACGATGATGCGTTTTTTTACCGATGGTACAGTATTGTGAGTTTGTGACTGCCTAACAGGTTGGGGGTTTCTTTTTACGTGAATTGACAATACTATCCTAATACTCTTGTAGGAAATGTCTATTATGTCCCTGCTAGAGGTGGCCATTTGGCACTAGGAGCCCGGGCCTGTACTGGCCCGGCCCTGGTCAACGCACGACACGACCCGACACTAGCCCGGCACTACCTTGCCGGGTTAGGTAGTGCTAGTGCTCGATTTTTCAAGCACTAGCCCTGGTCAAATCCGGTTAAAGCCCTGGTCAAATCCGGTTAAAGCCCTGGTCAAACTCGATTTTTTTTCTTCTTTCAGCCGAGGCAGGGCCGAGCACTAGCCCGCCTTGACCCTAGCCTGGTCAAGCCCGGTCAAAGCACTGGCGGGCTAGTGCCAGTGCCCAGAAAATCGAGCCCTGGCACTAGCCCGGGTGTGTAGGGCTAGTGCTAGTGCTCGATTTTCTGAGCACTAGCCCGGGTGAGCCCGGCACTAGCCCGGCCCGTGGCCAGCTCTAGTCCTTGCTATCAACATTGTTGTACTGATAACGACAGTTGATAATTCAGCCCTCCCTTAGAAGCCTAGCCGGGGCCTCGAGTATGGAGAGCCATTTGAGCTTAGGTCGCCCCCAAGCCCAATTGGTTGTCTGTAGGCCTCACATGTGAGAGATAAATTTTGAGGTGTAATATATTATTATTAGCTCCATATTTGTGTGTATCACACTATCACATTAGAGAATGAGGAGATGATTTGTAAACTTTATAAGTAATGAATTATTCATGTACTGTCAACTGTTTTAAAATGAAACTGACAATATTTTATGATATGATGTTTAATTTCTCTTTTCTCCTTATAGTTGTAACCAAACCCGTTTATGTTTTAACATGATATAATCGGTTAAGATTAGCCAAAACTTTGACATAATTCTTTTCTTAACAATTCCGGATGATACTATGATATTTAGTAAAGTTTCAAAGGCAAGTTGTCAAGTTATTAGGACTATACTTGATAAATTTTGTCATATGTACGGTAAACAAGTCAACTATACCAAATCAGTTTTTCAA
Organism: Spergularia marina; assembly: GCA_963680865.1. Lineage (NCBI taxonomy): Eukaryota > Viridiplantae > Streptophyta > Magnoliopsida > Caryophyllales > Caryophyllaceae > Spergularia > Spergularia marina. Next base: position 4,760,612 of record OY804549.1, on the reverse strand, counting down.
TGCACAAAAAATGTGTCGAGAGCCGATAGAGAAGCATTTCATGGTATTTTACCCACAAGCCCACAAGCCACCTCATTAGGAAAATATGCCCTATAATAGACAGTAGAGTAATGAAAGATAAATATTTGAACGTCCTCTTGACATTCAAAAATCAATTAATTAAATGGAAAGCTAACTCTATCTCAGAAGCCGGGAGAGCTGTCTTGATCCAACCTAATTTACCCCCAAAAGCTACTTTTCAAATGCAAGATTTCTTAGTCTCGTTTGATTCATAAATAATTAGATAAGATCAATGAAGATTTCTTATGGAATAAAAATAATTGTAATAAATCGCCTAATCTCCTAGGTTAAGGTAAATCATGTGCACCAAAGAGTATGGGTGGTTTGGGCCTGGGCCTACGAAACGGAGGCGTCCAATCAAGCCATGCAGCTAAAACTGCTTTGAAAATTATTAACAGAGTCCGAAAATATTTGGGTTGAAGTTATTAAGAAGAAATATATCAAATCTTCAAATCTATTTGATCATACTCCTCCTCTGAGTAGTTCGTGGCAATGGAAGAAACTTATGTCACTTAGAAACGTTTTTAAGAAAGCATCCAATGGCAAGTAGAGGCAATGAAGAGACATTAATTTCTGAAATGACAACTGTGCTCTTGTAAAACCACTATCCGAAGTAGCTTTAAATACCATTGATATTCAACCTATTGTTCGTGTTAGTCAATTTATTAGAAATGCAAATCAATGAGATACTCAGCGACTTAGTCAAATTCTTCATGTTGATATCATCGACAATTGTTAGAAAACCAACTTAACCAAAAGTCTAGACTCGTGGTAAGAACTCCCGCAATGGTTTTATACCTTCAACACGCCCCCTCACGCAAAGGCCCCCATGGCTAGAAGCGTGATTAATAATATACTGGCCCACAAGCAACAACTTAAAGGAACTCTTTTATTTAGATTTCAACATAAAGGACGGGGCCTATCAGGATTCGAACTTAAGACCTTTGTGACAACGAGGCTCTGATAGCATGTTAGATAACTAATTTAGCCAAAAGTCTAAACTAATAGTCAGAAATCCCACGATAATGGTTTTATACCTTCAACAACAATATTTGTAACATTTATATTCCCTCACATGATATGAGCGATCAAGTATTTTGAGGATTATCAACACATGGGATCGTTTTCGACTAAATCCGCAACTTGGTTAGTGCAAGGTCTCTTAAACATGTCTTATGATAAGAATGCTTTGGGCAAGAACATTTTTTGGAAAATACCCCTGTTAGATTATTTCAAATTAAACTTTGACTAGTTCTTTAGCCCGCGCAAAATTGCACGGGATGTTATACAAAATATTTAAGACTATCGGATTTTAAATTCCGGTGTAAGAAAATTGAATTTTCAACGATTATGATGATTATAGTTTATAATAAGTTTAACACACTGAAATATACGTGTGGTAATGAACCTCTAAACAACACATTTTGGCCTGACCAATATTAGAACAACTTACCAACCACATTGGCCTGACGAAAAATAAACAATTTCGACAGTCAAAACTAATTATTTCTTCGTATTAATTACTATATATATATATATATATATATATATATATATATATATATATATATATATATACTAGTTTATTGACCCGTGCAAAATTGCACGGGCTGTTATATGATATAGATATAAAAAAGTTTTTTTTATACTCCAATCTTAGATCATAAATATATTTTATTGCTCAGATGAATAGATGTGTAGAAGAAGTTTGTAAAATAGTAAGTCACGATGTTAGATTTGTCAAAAGCTTAAATCATATGAGAACTCTCAAGAGCCAACCCAATTCGGGGTGATAATCATATTGTTTTATGACCCGTGTCCCATAATGACTTCAACCCGTTTTGACCCACATATTTTTAGGTTAAACATGACTCAAGTTGTAGATCCGACTTGACAATTTGCCAAGACAAATTTAAAATGGTTTAAATCAAAAACTATTTATAATCTTATGATTGTTTGACGGAATAACTATAATGAATTTGACATATATGGGTTGATTTTCATTTTTTTTTTCTATTTTACCCATTATGACCAACACATTTTTGGGTCAACCCCAATGTAACCCGTTAGCATATAGATAAATTAAATTAGAAGAATGTAAAGTTCGCATAGTAACTTACAAAACAAATCTATTAGACCTGAAGACAAACTGAAGACAGATTGAACAATTATACGATATTACTTAACCCGTAGGAGTTTAGTCCTTAAATACGAATAAAACAATTGCAGTTCATTGAACATAACTTGAAATTTAAAAGGACATCAGCTTTTCACTTGTAGGATATAAGTTGTTTACCCACGCAAAATATTACAGGTTGCTTAACAAAAGTTCTGAAAATTTAAGGTTACATAATCCATAGTATATAAATTGTTTAGCTTTTACAGATATAAGCTTCAATAACTCGTAGTATGAAGTCCGACTGATCAAAAGATACATTATCCTCGCAAATTGACCTGTCATGAACTTGTTTTTAGAGATCCGTCGCCTATATTTCACCAAACGTGTTATGATCATCATTTGTTTTTGTGCCATACAACCCCATTAGACCCATTCTGCCGATTTGACCCGTAATTAATTTAAGAACAATTTAATTAGTTGAATTTTAGTTAGCATAATAATGAACTTGAAGAATATAAAATTTGTAAACGGGTTATTTCGTTTTTATCTCGTGTTGAAATTTTTAATACTAATCTAATCCATTTAGTAAACGTGTTGACCCGTTCAATTAAAGGCATAGAAAATCTTCGACACTAACCCAATGATTTTGTCTGCGGTCCTTGTCGGGTCTAATTTTAATTTGCCAGCTATGTTTATGTATACTAACGATAAAAAAAATAAGTTTGTTTTCAATTTGGAATGAAGACTTACCTAAATAATAAGGTTGGTCCAAAAAACAACTAAAATTCAACCCACTAACAATATTATACAATCTTTAGTACAGAGTACATGTTACCATACCTAACAAACCATCTCATTATATTTGCTCAGTAAATTTTGAGAACGATAGATATATTGGAAAGCAAGAAGAAACTTATAATACGGAATAATTGATTTCGAGTTTAAGAACCAAATAAATTTTGACTTTATAGATGTACTAAATTTTGCTACATACATCGTTGCCCGACTCTGTGAGGGCATATACGTAGATGGTTGTTGGGCCGACGAACAAAATAATTATAACATTGTACATTGCGATTTCGTTGTGACGTTATATAATATGATGGCATATAAAATAAAGGCCGGAGAAAACACATCATAATTCAGAAAATGAGAAGTGATCACAATATATTTAGTGAGTGATCATCAAAAATCTAAAACGTCGGTGAACTCATTACTCACTTTGTATGTATGTAGAGAATTAGAGATACACCCAAACGATGCAGCCACATATTTAGCAATTCATAGAAAAAATTGAATAGTACAATCTGAGAGTCCAATATGTCGATGCTTACCTGGGAAAACTATCTACATAATTTCACTATACAGTGCAATATGTCCACTAATTTCACCATCTTCGAGTACTTATTGCATACATTCGATCTGCAGTCTATGTCAGTCCTCCTGGAACTACTAAGTGAAGAGTGACCAACATCTCGGCACAATCCCTGAAACAGAATTAAGTTCAATCGTTAGAATCCATTCAAGTGGCCATATGCCAAAATGTAAAAAAGCTCGGGAATTTGTGCATTTCGACGTATGTGAGTTCCTCTTTACAGTATATTAGTAGCGCTGCTTGATACAAAATTGATAAAACTAACCCTGGAATTTTCAATGGAACACTACAATATGTTCTTGTTTATGATATGTTCAATTCGTAAATTGCTAATAATATGGCGATGAATGCATGCACGTGCACCCAAAACGGGCTTCTTTGATCTGGGCTCTCTCAGTTTTCTTCTTCTTTTCTCCATTCCTGATGAACATCAGCCTAAAACATTTTGTGCATCTTTTCGTATTACCCAATCTCAAAACCTCATGTCAAAGCTATCATATTAATTACTACATAAGAATGATCAGGTACATAATAATCATAATTACACACATACCTGATCGTTGTGATCATAAATTAGATGATTCGAAGATAAAATCATCCAAGCTTCTGCGGCAAAGTGGAAGTACTTGAAGTTAGGTTCACATACAACAATGGCAGAGAGTGTCAAACAATTAAAAATGATAAATGCACAATTTTAACTTAAAATACTAAAATTTTGTGCAAATTGAAAATAATTATGGTGTTGAGAATGTGGAATTTCGATCCTAATACGTTGTGCTAGTAGGAACGGGATGCTCGGAGACTAAACGTGTATTCACGCCTCTATATAAGTAGTAAGATTTCACATAAAACTATTAAAACCCTAGAAAATAATACTTTCTATGTGTGAAAATGGGGATAATAATCACGAATAATTTGTTGTGTCTAAAATAATACGGAGTATAGCTGATTTATAAGGTATAAAGATTTCAGCAGTAAGTATCCATGTAGGCGAAGATTTCAGGTTAATTATGGGAATAAAGATATGATGCATATTATAAGGATGGAAATCATATTTAATTTTACTTTATTATTTCCTATATTTGATTCATTTCGCATAATAACATTATTATTGATTAGTAAACATTCTTGTATGCGTGTGAATACATACATTTCAATATATTTTTTCAGTTTAGAGCTAGATTTTATAGAATTATAATAACATGTTTGTCATTTCGCATAATAGCATTTTGATGTTGTTATTTGCTAAATTCGACCCAAATCATGCCTTTTTTAGAACATTTTTTCTATTGATAACATCAACTGTGACGTGTCGCTGATGTCACTGCTGAGGTGGATAGTCTAAAAAACTGTGAAATGTACCGGTAATTATATCATATATATGATATGATATGATATGATAAATGACCCGTGCAAAATTACACGGGCCGCTTAAGTATACAGCTAATACAAACGTCAAAATAAAATTTTTATATAAGACATTTTCTTTGGGTGAGGATCTCCTAGAATTATTTCTTGGTAGAGTTGGTAGAGTTTGCTAAAATTAGTAATAAGACAAAAGGAAGAGAATCTTGAAATGCACAAAAAAAAATGCAAAATAATTAATTCTTACCTTATTAAGTAAACTCTACCATGTAGAGTTTATTTTCAACTCTAGGGGATCCAAATCCATTTTCTTTCTATTTTTGGTATTATAGAGATTTATGAGTTGTCAAAAAATGTTAGAATAAAAAAAAGAATTGTTGTGATTTATAGAAATGATAATAACACTATTTTTATTCTTAGGCTTAGATATGGTGATACTATTTTCAACCTTTGCCAAACTTATACCACTCCCTCCCAAATCAAACTTTCCATGTAATAGTATTATGTGAGAGGATTTCAAATTACATGAGAAGTATAAATGGGACGGAGTGGTATATGCATATTAAAATAAATATATAGGACTCACGAAGTTAAACTCACAAAAGCTGATTCTATTAGAGTTTGCTCACTTTTTTTTTGTTATGAACACGTTTTTATTTTCGTTTTTATATGTGACCCAACCCACATATTTTACCACAAACTCGTCCCACCCATTGGTCAAATTTGACCCCTAATTAACACAAATCACCCTAAACTCAAACCCAACCCCACACACAATTATATATTATAAAAATTATGAATACCTGTAATTAAGGCAAGAAAAAATCTTGCATATGTGTAAGCACATTCTATTAAGTTTCAATTTATTTACTATACTGTAAAAATCTCGAATTCCCAGTAGTTTAAATTAAAAACTATGATAAGTGAACTGCGAATAAATCGTAAAATCAAGTTAGATATCCCAGTTCTCGTTCCCACTGTCAGAAGGGGAAAAAATGCTGCTCAAGTGTCTCATGCTCATGCGCTCTTTGTTATTCATAACTCGTCTTTGTTAGACTCGACAATAAGTAAAGTGACCCATGATTTAATCCAGCCCACTTTTTTTTGTCCATGAACGGTAAATTTTCAAGTATGACTCATAGATCAGAGAAACAGACCGTCCATACCACTTGATTTTAGGACAATATTCTAACAAATTAAGGATACTAAAGATATGTGCGAATAAAATACTTAGGTATAATATGTGTAATTTGTGCTTTACAAAATGACACTAAACGTCCATGAACAGTACAAAATAAACATATGGATAAATATATGAGCCAATCCTTGATCTAACGCCTAAAAGAGAACCAACCCCATAAATCTTCCTACCATGCTGGCTTGGTGAGATATCCGTGGAGCCAGGAGCTTGAAGTTGTCCCTTCCCAAGTAATCTAGGAATGCCAAACTTGATCGTGCTCCGCTTTTGATTGCCTGACATTACAATTAAGTAGCACCGGCAAAATTCGACCCAATCCAAGAAACCAATCTGATCCGCTCGACATCTGATCCACCATTATCAGACTCGTTTGAGAAAGACATAATCGTACCGAATCTTCATGTACCCGGGCGAACTACTTAAACCGAAACCGAAATAATCCAAACTGAAACATACCTGCAACCCACATTCACCTTATTAATTTGACTTCCTGTTGGTGGCTCGTCAATCATCGTTAAATAATTTGGATGCTGGGGGATCTGATTCATGAATTACCATTTAGGTCGTGTCTATGATTAGCTTGTGTTTGAACACGTAAAAAGGAATTCTGTCTATAGTGCATACATGTAGTGCAAGTCGCGCGCATGTAGCACAATGACAGTACACCATTTCATGCTCCTGCCCATCATGGAAACGTATTGCAAAAGTTAAAATTAAAATTACCTAACAAAAGAAATCACCCAAGCTAATTTACACTAAATATTAAACGTTCAATGTCGGAGTACGTAAACGAAAAGTCAAACTTTTGATTACTAAGTGCACCACATAGAATTTCACCGAAAACCAAATTTAAATGATTGTTGCTATATAATCAAACTAATGCTATACAATCAAATTAAACGCCAAACTTTGAACACACACTCTAATATAAGCAAGTGATATTTTTTATTCAATCAGCCCTCAAATTCAAATTACAAACTTAACTGAAATAAAATTAGACTACATGGGAAAGAAAACCTACCAAAAGTTTAGAATAATGGATGCATAATACCCATAACCGAGATTGCGCAAACTCTATTTTCCCAAATGCATTATGCATTGATAAACAACCGCAACACTTCGTTTGTACAACTATCGTCTGCAAAACAAATAACAAAAAATCAATTAGAAGCAAAATGGAGAGATGCAAAAAATCATTAGCTATGATTTGTTTATAAATCATCCTGGTAGTTTTTATTTCCTGAATAATAATAGGTATATTCATGGAATGATATATTCCTAAACAAATTTCGCACTATCTTTTTTCCATTAGGATCTTTCAGTGCAAGATATATTGTATATATATAGATCAAATTATTTTAAGTAAATGATTTCAAAAAAAAAAAAAAAAAAACCAATCTTAGGTAAAACAGTAATCACATATATCATTATCATATATTTCATTATTCGGCCCAAAATATAATGCGTAAAATGTCATATCAATTTAATATAGTTATATAAACAATTTTAAAAGATTTTACTCTGAAAATTATTTTTTAATTTTAATTTATTTTTAATTATGGAAAATATAGATTTCATATGATATTATGGTGTACATTTATATTATATTTTATGCGTTAGTTTAGGACCTAAAACAAATTTGAATTTATTCTTTCCTATAGTTTAATTGAAAGATTTTGATCCCATTTTAAAAAAAAAAGGGGGATATACCATTTCTGGTGCATAGATATAATTTCCTTAAGGCGTGTGCTAATCACACGCACGCGTTTTATTGTTAGTGGCATTTCGGGAAGGTTTCATTTGACATCATCACCTATGTGTCAGCCTACGTGGACATGCTTAAAAGCTCTTAAATCCACCGCTTTTAATATATATATATATATATATATATATATATATATATATATATATATATATATATATATTATGGATCTAAACTTAATAATGGAAAGTCTTCTTTAGGTTATGTTATAAGAGATTCTAGTGGAATCCCAATAATATATGGGGCGAAAGCTTGTAACTTTATGAGTATCCTTTCAGCAGAAGTTTTAGCTTTAAAAGAAGGATTGAAAGCTGTTATTTTCTTAGATATTAAAATTGAGTGAGATGATATTTGTGTGATCAGTTCATTCGTCGTAGTTGGAAAGAGTCATGGGAAATTTCCAATCTCATTGAAGATAAACGAGTGGATCTTGTTCAGTGTTTTCGTGAGGCCAATAAAGTCGTAGACTTTATGTCCAACTTGAGGCATCCGTACCTTTCTCTTACCCTGGTTTGAGAGTCATTTTGACTTTCTCACCTCTCTTATCCGAAAGGATGAGTTAGTTTGGTACTTGCTCTTACAATCGTGGATCAGCCTAAAATTTCTTACCTCTATTAAAAAACAGATCAAATTTGTCTTGGATACTAAAGCTGGTCCACATTATGAAGTAGGTCCATATACATCAAATGTAAGGAGCCATAAGGAGCCCCAATCAATCAACATTAGAGCTAATAAGTATGGTCAGGCCATGTATCTACAATTGAACACAGCCGACCGTATGGTAGAGTGGGGTTAGCCCCCAAACGCCGTCATCCCTCTTCAAACACCTCATGTCGTTTACATATATCTTGTAATATATAATTAATTTTTCTAGAAAAAACGTTTATATAAATAGTATCGGTTAAAATGGCGTTTTGAAGACTATGAGAAGTCAAATAAATTGTTTGAAATGGGACAGAGAGGGTAATGTAACTCTCTCCTCTTCATCAGAGGTGTGGCCATACTAGCCAAGACCCAGTTGTAGTAGCTTAGCGTAGAAAGTTCCTCTTATGGACTTTAATTTTCTATTTCAAACTTAAAATTAATGGCCATTATTATGGGTTATTTTCTTCGGATCAAGTTGGCCGGTTGGGTAAGTAGACATGGGAGGTTGAAGGGGGTTGCCAATTAATATCTACAGGCGTGAAGTGGTCGGGTAGAGTAGCGGCCACAGCACTACGTACATTGAATTTATTGGCCTTTTCTTATTTGACATGTCATTTATTGGTCTTTATAGTTGATCAAGTAATATGATCGATTTGATTATTACGTGCATGGCTATGAAGGGCAAGGTAAGATAACGTTAGTAGTCTATAATGGATAATCCTAGGAGTCTACATATAGACACAAAGAAAATTGTCTACAATTCAATCTATGTACACCAAGTGTAGTAAAATAAATTTAGTCGACAGTAATTAATTTGGTTGTGCAGTAAATTTTAAAAAATGTGTAGTAAATTTATGTCTGCGACAATAAATCAAAAATATTTTGAATATATCAATGGAAACAATATATAATTTGATTTGTTTCTAAAATAACTAATCCTTAATTTTTGTCATTTCCTTAAAACTAACTATTTCCATATTGGTACTAGAAAATTTACTACACATCACATTTTATTTACTACAAACTTAATGTAGACAAATTCTAATTTGTCTACATATAGACTCCTATCATTTTCCAATGTATTAATGTCAATAAGTTGATGAGGTTGGTTGTATTATTATCGTTTCTCAACATGTGCTTCCATTCAAATTGAAGAATAAACGATCAAATGAAAACTCCGACTCCTTCAAAGATTTATGATCTTTTTTTTAGGATGAATGACGAATTAGTTTATAAAAGGTTGACTTGTTATTCACATCACATGCATCCTTAATTATTAGGTTATAAGCCAATTCAAACACGGATATATAGGGAAAAAAATATATATAATAAAGAATGAAATTGAATGGGGTACCCAAGCGATAAAGGTATACCCCTCATCCCTCTTGTTTATTATTTTCGATCAATTCCTATTTGTTTTGCTGTTTTAGAATCACCATGTAGGGAATAAGTAGTGAGGTAGACCAAATGATATTACGTTCACTTGTTGTAAAAAAAATTCCATTCTACCGATTGTACTTGATTTTAAGGCAAACAGAAACAGTCTTTCATTTGGTCTAGATAAAACACTCAATATATATGTAATATCGCAAAGTAAAAAACGACACAACAAATGGAAAAATCTTAGTATGTAAACCAAAAGAGTACACTACAAGAAAACAGGCAAAATGCGACCGCTAAAATCGGTCGCAAACTAGGAATAATCGTTCGCAAATCCAAAATGTGCGACCAATAATATTAACCACGATCTTCTATATCAATCTCAAAATGCATGCATCCATTGTTCTATCTATAATCTACTGCAATAAATGTAGATGTTGTTGTTGTCATCAATAAGCCACTCCTATAAAAGGGAAGCCTCCCATGGATGAACACAAATCATACAAAAATACACAACACATACACAAACATGGAGAATTTGTTTGAAATAAGCTTCTCATTTCTTCTTGCTCTACTTTTCTTATACTACTTCCACGATAAAAATGGGTTCCCTACAAATTGGCCTGTAGTAGGGATGCTACCAGCATTACTCTTGAACGTCCATCGAATGCACGACTATTTCGTCGAAATTATGGCTAAAGCTCAATTGAGCTTCCTTTTCAAGGGTCCATGGTTCACCAAGATGGATATACTAGCCACGGCCGACCCGGCTAACGTGCACTATGTCATGAGCTCTAATTTCGCTAATTATCCAAAGGGTGCCAAGTTTAAGGCGATATTTGACATCCTAGGGGATGGTTTTGCCAATGCAGACTCTCCGCATTGGGAGTACCATCGAAAAAGGTCGCAATCTTTTCTTGGTCACGCAGAATTCCATCAACTTTTGGTAGGCAAAGTTGTGGATAAATTAAAAAACGGACTAGTACCTGTCCTCGATCATTTTTGTAAACAAGGTACCGAAGTTGATTTACAAGATTTGTTCAAAAGGTTCACTTCTGACTTATCGAGCATCATAACCATGGATTTCGATCCAAATTCACTTTTGTTTGATTTTCCTAGAATTCTTGTTGCTGAAGCTTTGCAAGTTACAGAAGCTGTAATCTTGTATCGGCATGCGTTACCGACGTTTGTATGGAAATTCCAAAGATGGTTAAACCTAGGCCATGAAAAGAAGTATAACCAAGGTTGGAAAATTCTCGATGACTTCATCAACAATTGTATTAATATTAAGAGATCACAATTGTTAGAGATGAGCAAGAAATCATCATCAGCGACGAGGACGAAAATCAACAAGATGAGCAGTGATCTGTTGACGTTATACATGGATGAAAATGATCAGGAAAACAAAGATAATGATAAATTCTTAAGAGACACGGCTCTTAACTTCTTTGTAGCAGCATCAAGTGGTACTGCTGCAGTATTAGCGTGGTTCTTTTACCTCCTTTCCAAGAACAAACATGTCGAAACAAAGATTCGAGCTGAGCTCGTAGAAATTATGAGTACTAGTGATGGTGATCCTGTACAAGATTTGTCAACTAATTCGCGAGAATTATTCAGCAAATTAATCTATCTCCACGCTGCATTGTGCGAGACCTTAAGATTGTACCCACCAGTGGCGTTCGAGGCTAAGAGTCCTGCTAAGCATGACGTGCTCCCGAGTGGACACCAAGTGACACCTGATACACAAATCATCGTCGGTCTGTACGCAATGGGGAGAATGAAGTCGATTTGGGGGGACGATTGTTGCGAGTTTAAGCCGGAGAGATGGATAAGTGAGCAAGGGAAAATCAAGCATGAGCCGTCGTACAAGTTCATAGCCTTTAATGCAGGGCCAAGGACTTGCGTAGGGAAGGACATGGCCTTCACGCAAATGAAGAGTGTTGCGATTACTGTGCTAAGAAATTATCGTATTCAAGTTGTTCAAGGATTACCTATTGTTCCTGAAGCATCCGTCATTCTTCGTATGAAACATGGGCTTAGGGTCAAGGTTGTTCGTCTTCAACAACAAGATCACGTATGATTCAACTTAATTATATTTTCAATACATAAACTCTAGCTCGTATCAAATCTTGCATGCATATCAATTCATTTTAGAGTGAATCGTCACATTTGGCCTACAATGTGATCATAATTTCATCAAGGTTATTGTTGTTTTTGGATGACTCAATATGGAGTGGTATATTATTATAGTGTGTATTAAGCATGGTTACTTTACAATGTAACAAGTGTTAAAGGTTTAATAAGCACTTTTTTTTTTTTCGATTTTTTTTCTTCTATAAAGAATAGTGAGTTACATTTTAGAGAAGGTCCACTTACAAAAAATTTAATAGCCGTTGCTATATAGTAGTACTGATATAGCAATATTTGGCTTTAATGCAAATCCAGACTGTATGTATATGACGTACTATATGTATACACTAGTTTGCATGCCCGTGCCAAGTCCGGGCTTGTCTATTTATAATGTTTATACTCGTTTTGTAAAAATGACAACATGTTTTATCGTTGTTCTAATTTTACAATGAAGGGTAGTAGGGTACTATAATCAACTTTTGTCCCCCGTCATATTTTATTATTATATATTTTTACTCACTCATCATATTATCATATTTCCACTTTTATGTTACCCATTTTACAGTTTCAATCCCATTATCTCGTCACATGTTACATTATGTCATTCTATTATTCCGTCACCCGTTATATCACATCATATTCAAATTTATTACCATAAATTAGCCAACCACCATAATATTATCTCTTATATCTCATGTTATAAACTAAATTACCATATTTATTATTTCCATAAATTAGCTAATATGATAATTTATTACCATATGTTAATCAATAATTGTATTTTAATACTATTTTTATGCTCTATCCAATTAATGTATGCCAAGTGTCAACCTAGGAAAGACTTGGTTTCAGGTTTTAATATATAGTATTAGATGGTCCTAGGAGCAAATTGAATGTGTGAGAGAACAAATTAAATAAAGTAACATGCACTACGTCAAATTCAGGCTTCGAGAACCCCTCATAAGATAACGTAGTTTCGTAAAACCGATCTCTTATAGTATAAGAGAACGGGTCTGCCAAAAACCGTTCTTAAATATAATTTAAGAAAAAGAAAATTAAATATTGAATATTTTTAAGAACGGTTTTTAGAAGAACCGTTCGTATAGGGGCGTCTAAATATGGAACCACATCTTTTAGAACAGTTCTGAGAAGAACCGTTCTAAAAGAGTGACTTACGACAACAATTTTCTATCTAAACCGTTCTAAAGACCCACACAAAAATAAAACAATAAATAAATTAGTAATAAAATACCCCTCCTCATCCTTTCACCTCGTCATTTCCGCCCCTCACCCCCTCTCTCTCTCTCCTCTCCTCCCTCCGTGTACATTACAAACATAAACGCCTTCCTCACTTTCTTCCATTATATTTTCCTCACATTGACGAGATCTTGTTCATACAAAATCCAGAAAAAAATTACAGTCGTGTAGATTACTAATTTATTTTCCCATATTTTCCTCACTTTCTTCCATTCTATTTTCCTCACTTCCTTTCTCTCCCCCTTTTTCTTATTGTTTAAATTATTATTTCCTTTAATCTTACAAACAACAAATTACACACAAAAAAAAAAAAAAAAAAAAAAAAAACGATTTTGGTGATGTATGCAGACGAATTCGAGACAAACCACATTAGCAATGACAGGATGGCGTCGGCGATCAAGGTTTGATATAGTTTCAGATCTACGTTTTATAGTTTCTAATTCATTTTTTTTTTTAACTTAGATCTAATTGTTACTAAAATTGGATAGTTTTTCTTAACTTATGATTGATACCAAAAAAAAAAAAAAAAAAAAAAAAAATGTTTGTTTGATTTTTTTTATTTTTTTACGATAGATCTGGGTAATTTTCCAAATCAGTGATGCATGGTTGATTAATTGAATGTCGAGTTCAATCCCCTTTTGTGTGTGTTTTAAAAGTTATATTTATTGCATGAGTTTTATTGGATTTGATCTGGGTACTCAAATTAGGGTTCATGCTTGAAGTTAATCACAATTTTTTTTTTTTATTGTGTGGATTGAAGGAGCACATCCACGCAGCCACGCTACGATGATGAAGGCGACGACGACGGCGACAGTGGAGGCAGCCATAGCAGCAATGGCGACAAGAATAATTTCATAAGAAGAAATACGAACTAAGGTTTATGATAGTTAGATCTACATTTCCAAGAATAATTTGCATATTTTGTAAATTTTACTATGTAAATTTTTTCTACTGATTTTGTATGAACAAGATCTCGTTATATTAATTTGATGGGAGTTATATGTCCATTTTTTTATCGTGTAATTTTTTGTATTAGTTGATGTTTTTTTGGCGTTTATGTTGTTGGAATTTGATTTCTGGGTTCAGGGTTGTAGGCAGGGGTTGGGGAAGGTGAGAAATTATGATCTTTTTTTTTTTGAAAAATGGGTACCTATTAGAACGGTTTCGATAAGAACAGTTCTCTTATCCACCACACATAATAAAACGGTTTTTTCAAAAACCGTTTTCTTATACCTAAGAGAACGGTTTTCCCCAAAACCGTTCTTAAAGTCTTTTAGAACGGTTGCAATCGTTGTCTTAGCCTTTAAGTACCGTCGTCTAGAGAACGGTTCCACAACCGTTCTGCTTAGCTTTAGAGGAACCGTTCTTATAGCCTGTTTTTGACGTAGTGATGCTAGAAGTTTATGTACGGAGTATGTAGACCAAGTAAAATGGATTGAGATTCCTGGAGTTGATAAATAACTCTACATGGTAGAGTTTTTCTCAAAAATGGAAAATTATTAACTCTATCATGTGAGTAGATGGATTGAGAACCTCTGGAGTTGAAAAATAACTTTATACGATATAGTTTACTTAAAATGGTAAATTACCATGTGCATTTATCTCTTATTTTCATAAATACATTTTTAATTATATTTTCCGTTTGTAGTAAACTCTACCAACTTATGAAAAAATAACTCTAGGAGATCTAAATCTCATGTGGATTTATTCCTTGTTTTCAAAAACACATTTTTATTTATGTTTTCCATTTATAGTAAACTCTACCAACTATAGAGAATAATAACTCTAGGAGATCCGAATCCATTAACAAAGTGACTCTTTTTACATTGCTTGTAACTATGATAATACTTGTAGCTAGTGATTGTATTAATTTACTATTATAAATCACATTATCTATGATTTTGGACGATCTCATCATATAAAATTAGCTAAAATTTATATATAAAGTAACCCCATTGTAAATCTTAGATTATTAAGTGTCAATGTCTTTAACTAAAACGATTACCAAAAGTAGTATAATGGTCATTAATTAATTACATAAACGGGGTATGATAATTTGAGCAGAAAGTCTTACATACATGTATTTTAATTTGAATTGACATTCTCATTTATGACTAATTTTATTTTGACATAACATTAACTGTGAACAAAAATACTAGGAGTCTATATGTAAACAAACTAAAAAATTGTCTATGGTCGATTGTAGTAAAATTAATCAAATGTGAAGTAAATTTTGTTGCATAATTTTGCAAATGTTGGATTATAAGGAAATAGAGACAATCAATGGTCCTTGATTTATGAATTAAATCAATTTAAATTTCTTTCTATTTATAGAGTCGTAACTATGTTGATTTTACTATAAGTGTCATAAATGTAATGCAAACATGTTAAATTTACTACATAAGCATATTATTTACTACATGCAATCTTTAATTTACCACATTTGATTATGTTATAGACAAATTTTCTATTGTCTACATATAGACTCGTAGGATCATCCGAACTGTGAATTCGGATCTTTACATACATATGAAAATTGAGACAAGGACAAGATCAACAGAGTCAAAGTAAAATTTTGTTTATTGAATTGTCTGTTGTCATACTGATTCTAAATTTCTAAGCTCATAGGCTTACCTATTACGCATTAAGCTTAGCTTTTAAAAGAAATAAACTACACTTGCAGTTCGCTGCATGCACGTACGGGATTATTTATATCCAACAAAGATTAACTTCTATTATTCATAACTCATTTAACTACGTAAACATACAAGCAAAGCGTATTTGCCAAGTAACCAAGGCCACATCCGGCTCTTATGTCATTCAAGGAGCACCTGCCCCGGCAGCCTCAACCTTAGCAGTAGGAACACCCTGAGCTGGACTACTGTTGTCTCTTGCCACAAATGGTCGACCTTGTTGAGTCTGGTCAGCAGGTGTTGGAAAATATAGGTTGGTTATTGTATGGGGCGGAATTAAAAGAGAATAGGAATTTGT
Organism: Spergularia marina; assembly: GCA_963680865.1. Lineage (NCBI taxonomy): Eukaryota > Viridiplantae > Streptophyta > Magnoliopsida > Caryophyllales > Caryophyllaceae > Spergularia > Spergularia marina. Next base: position 4,744,330 of record OY804549.1, on the reverse strand, counting down.
AATCGCTGTGTCATGATCGATGATCATTGAATGAGAAACGAAATTCGCCCCGACCACGGCACAATCGCATGGACGTCGTTCTCAAGGCCACACAGCACTCCCCTAGGTTGTGTGCTCAATCACGGGGAGTTGGAACTCTCAAGGGTATGCTCAGAATAATGGAGAAACATTGAGGAGGAATATAAGATGTATCTCACAAATGTTTCTCCCACACCCATTTATATAGCCATAACAACTAGGGGGTTAGAGACAAAACCTCCCCTATAAAAGGCTAAATAATGGTATTAGTGGGGTGATAAAAAGGCACATTAATAGGATTTATGGGGGGAATCCTAGGAGGAGAAAGTAACCCCCACTAACCTAGTTAACACACCCCCACTAACTTAGCATTATATCCAACAATCCCCCACTAATGCTAAGTTAGCAACCAATTCCGAGCATGTAGGAAAGGCTTGACACTTAAGTGTGGGTATCTTTCGATTTGAACCCCCACGTAGTGACGCGAAACGATTCTTTCATCTAGTGAGTGAACTAAGTCTTGAACTCCTAGAATCCAGGGTAAATTCCGGACACATGTCTTACCTTAAATCCCTTTTGAGTTCCGCGAAAATCCTTCATCCACAAGGACCTATAGCTATAAAGCAAATTTGGCAAATGACCTTCTCATGAGAGCTTCTAGAAAGACCGCCCAAGTCTTTCATAGATGGATGCCAACCCTTCTCACTCACGTAAGTGATTCCGTCTAGTCTATCTCTACATAGACCATCTGTAATAGGACTACGGAATCATTAAGAGCAAAAGCTCATCCTCACAAAAATAACGCGGTGAGTTCAAGTCCTTCTCAATATAGGACCATCCAACATATGGACGTAAACTCATTAAGAGATAAATCTCAACCTCCACATACGGTGATCTCATCAAGTCCGTCTCACTAGGACCACCCAAATCAGGGATATAAGATCATTAAGAACACAAACAACGTGTTCAACCTCAATCACATTCGGTGAATCCATCAAGTCCGTCTCAATAGGACCACCCGAAGGCTATGGACTCATTAAGAGCTAAGCGCTCAACCTATCAAAGTACACATGTCATAGGAATGGGAAGTGTGTACTAAGTGAGTCTTTCCATGGCTTCGTTAGACCACCCTTACGAAAGCAAATTCGGGTATCAACCATGAATTCATCACCCCATGGGCATTACCCCATTCCCCTCGACAGCTCAGGAACTAGCCACATATCTAATTTTTTTTGAAAAGAATAAAAAATAAGGTTCCTATCACAACTCATAAACTCAAACAAGTGAGTTTCAATCTCAATTATTATTATCTCGATATATCATGTACAAAATGTGTATAATATCTCATATCACAATATACATCATTCTCAATACATGAATATATACTAAGTTGAGAAATACCACAACAATAGAGAAATAGGTAAAACTAGTTCGTAATTACCCTCAAAATGGTGTACAATCTAGTAAACCTCTCATCATTCTCTCAACCATTCTAATGATTCTATCAATGCCAACCAAATTTTGAGTGAAACATCGAAATAGCGAACCCCCACAACACAAGACTTTAACAAATAAATTACCTTAACAAATAAACATATAAGAGCGTCTCAAAAGCTCAATGTTAAAGTCCGTAAAACACAAGAAAAGGGTTCTCGGTAAACCATTTAATTACACTCATTTAGTTAGGCAAAGTATAGCAAAGGTATATGATTGAATTACCATAAATTCATATTGAACATTAAAATAATATTTCTCCACGCTTTATGATTGAGAAATGGCGAAATCACAAATATTTCGAACCACTCCAGCGCACAAGAAATTTCTCGCATTAGTGTATATGAAAATCCACTAGCCATATCATCTACCTCACGTAGATTAGCATCTCAAAACAATTTTTGTTGTCCATATACACATTAGGGCATAAAAGACAAAACTTTTCACACACTACTTGCGTTCTATTAGCCATTAAGACTTCACAAATAAAAGAACACATATCTAGTTCACGAAGTTTGTCTAAATCACATTTTACTACATATTAGTCAACTCATATGACATTAAAATAGACACGTAAAAGCCCATACGAGAAATGCACAAAACTAACAACTTATAAGCAATATAAATTGAGCTCTAGATGATAAGGTCGGCAATACTCTATCACTTGAAAACACACTATTGTAACCGTCACTTTCCCCCACATTTTCAAGTTATTTAATGTAGTATTAAGGAAAGATAATTGATGGAGTCTTAAACGACTCACAGTATATAAGAGTTCAACAAAACTAACTCTTTGACTTCCAAACACAAAAGTGTGTCAATAGATGTGGCCTTATTACTAACTACTGGCACATTAAGATTAAAAAACAAGGAAACGTAACTCACGTAGTAGTCAAACCACAGCTCACAACTACCATACTATCTTTTCCTTCCAATTTCAATCAGTTAATCATCATCAAAAAGGCTGATACCACAACGCATAAAAAACGCTCAACCAAAATCGAGCATATACAGAAGGTAATCGCAACAACATGCTAATCAGATCGGCTTTCCGTTTTATGAGACCAACAATTGTGGGATCAAGACAATCTACCCCAAAACCAAACTACACTGGTCAAAAGTTAATGTGCCAACCCAACATTACATAACATGAACAACTCATCACTTAATATCGCATATACCCGTAAACATGAGGTGATCTCATCTATTACATTCTCGAAACTAGTAATTGAAGAATTGCACATAAAAAACATATGCTAATACGCTAACAAATAGATTTTAATCAATAATAGAGTCCCACAAAATAACACGAACTCTAAAAAGTTAGCACATCACACAAGCATATTGCCTCATAACATGTCTATATATCATACTTAAAATTAATATAGACAAGGTTGGGTAACATACCTCGAGTCGCGATATATAATATACTCCATATAAATGAGACATAAGATTGCATAATATAATTACCAATAGCAAGTATGGCTCATTTCCGCAAATGCGTGCACTCCTCGAAAACGGTATTCACCATCATAATAATAATAAGAATAACACTCCGTAGGATTGGATTGCTTACACACGATATAATCCGTATACGGCGATTCTTCAAATGATAATAATTATCGTAGACAATGATGTATATGGGTACACCGATACACGACACAACTGTTGCTTATCAAATGTCTAATCTTGTGCTCTTAGGATAACTCAATCAGTCAATCCTATACAAGCATGCGCACTGCCAATGTTATCGACACTTTGCTCAAAATATGACACATAGATGAAAACCAACATTTCATCAAATTGATATACGAAACGCCCGATGCTCGTTTCTCATCATCAATATGAGCCGAACAACATACGGAATATACAATAACCCAAATTTCGTTTCTCAATTGTTGGAAAATATAGGTTGGTTATTGTATGGGGCGGAATTAAAAGAGAATAGGAATTTGTAATCGCTGTGTCATGATCGATGATCATTGAATGAGAAACGAAATTCGCCCCGACCACGGCACAATCGCATGGACGTCGTTCTCAAGGCCACACAGCACTCCCCTAGGTTGTGTGCTCAATCACGGGGAGTTGGAACTCTCAAGGATATGCTCAGAATAATGGAGAAACATTGAGGAGGAATATAAGATGTATCTCACAAATGTTTCTCCCACACCCATTTATATAGCCATAACAACTAGGGGGTTAGAGACAAAACTTCCCCTATAAAAGGCTAAATAATGGTATTAGTGGGGTGATAAAAAGGCACATTAATAGGATTTATGGGGGGAATCCTAGGAGGAGAAAGTAACCCCCACTAACCTAGTTAACACACCCCCACTAACTTAGCATTATATCCAACTCCCCGTGATTGAGCACACAACCTAGGGGAGTGCTGTGTGGTCTTGAGAACGACGTCCATGCGATTGTGCCGTGGTCGGGGCGAATTTCGTTTCTCATTCAATGATCATCGATCATGACACAGCGATTACAAATTCTTATTCTCTTTTAATTCCGCCCCATACAATAACCAACCTATATTTTCCAACAGCAGGCACATCCAGTAATGCACACTGGCTCTGACATTGGCCGCGACCACAATATGCCGAGGTGGTGCCACAGTAGCCATACTGGCTGCAGCAGAGCCCCCGGCCGCAACGGCGGCCGTTTGCTTGCCTCCCGCATTGGTACGTCGTTGTTATCCCCATCAGGTAAGGCAGGGTGATCAGGAGAACCAAAATTGCACAACTCTTCATGCTCACCATCTTGAAAATTCTTACTCTTATATTTGATAATGTAATATATATGTAGTATCTTATAGTATAAGATGTAAATGTTTTTTTTTTTTTTTTTTTTTGCTTGTAGAATGTATGTCGTAGTATTCGGGTATTTATACTATTTCTCCCGGCCCGGATCATGCATGCATGTCGGATAGTAAGGTTTTGGGTGAAAGGACACGTGTCGAGCTATTGGTATGGCCGATGCATGCGGTGCAGGAAAGATTGCGCGCGCTGGTGGAGTTTGACCACTGGTGGTGGCCGACCTGTTATTGGGTTACTTGTTCGGTGCAGACCCAAATTAACTAGTACGTAGTAGTCAATGTACGAGGGCGGCTCATGGATTATGGGCTTTGGGCATCTAGAAGCCAAATAAGTAGAGATTTGGTCGAGTTTTGAGTACCACCTGGTGACACAATGACATTCTGTAAGTAATCAAGATTGAGAAAGTAGTAAAGAAAATCAGGAGTATACATCATGAGAATTGATCGGATAGGATGCCCTAAAGAAGTTGACCAATTAGCTGCATGATTTGCTACTCTATAGTGATAGTTTGATAGTTACAGAGTATTGCCAAGGAAAGCTTTATGTAAGAATATATTTTTAATCAATTGCGCAAATTTTTCAATTTTACAAGTTGAGGTACACGAGAACTCTACCAACTAAACTCCTGCAACTCTTTTTCTTTAAATACTCTATGTATAATGTACTACTATGAATGGAATAGGTTTTTCTCTTTCCTTTTCTTTGGTGCCATCCAAGTTTCTTTTTGGCTAAATTTCCCTGTTCTTTTTTTTTTTTTTGGCAAACACGAGCTAGGCAAACAAATTCACTAACTTCCGGAGTCCTACGCAAAAAAAAAAAAAAAAAAAAAAAAAAAAAAAAAAAAAAAAAAAAAAAAAACCTTGCTTGCATACAAATCAGCTGTGAAACCTTGAATATATTCCGATACTTGTCACTCTGTGATTTACCAGATAACCTCGAACTATTACGTTTCCAAGACTAGAAGAACTCAAGGAATGTAGGAGCGCATCCTGGGCAGGATTGTTGAATAACACGAGAACAACTCAATTCAACAGATTGTGCATCGTTTATTCAGGCTGATGAAGAAGGCAGTTCTCAGGGCCATGGACAGCTAAAGACCAAAATGCATACATCTTTTTGAATATACATCACTGTTCTGCTCTCATTTTGCTCAAAGAATCTCAGAAAATGAAAGGAGTAGATGAATGGCCATGCAGCCTTACAGAGTAGCTAGTTTTGTCGCAGTTTGTTGATGTCCTTTGGCAGCAAACATTTCCATCAGCTTGGAAGCAGCAGCCAAACCACTCTCTACAGCACCTTCAACACTTGGACTGACACAGAAATCGCCACAGACTGCAAACTTCTTGCTTGAATCCCAAATGCACTTATCTTCTTTGGCTATGCTTATTGCTGGAAAGGCACTGCCCCTGCAAAATGGAAGGATAGGTGATTCACCAGGAATTAAGCACAAACACCTGTTTACCAAATGTAGCATGACACTGTAAGTTGACGTAAGTGCAAGTTTCTCGCAATTCCAGTTCAACAAGTGCTCACTACACTTGTGGAAGTCTGTTTGACTTTATCGGACCAATTAACAGTTTCAGCTGAACAATCAATTTCCAATTAGAACAACGGCATCTGAAAGGTCCAAAAGAACAGATTTCCATTCTTGACAAGCGCTATTAAACTCGACAAAAGTGAAACATTTATGTAAATTCTTCTTCAGGTAACAGTTAGCTACTCACCACCGATGAGCTCTCATGAAATATGGCTGGGACGCGCAAAGTCCAGTACTTCGAAATTCCTGCAAAAGCTCCTCAGCTACTCTTGCCAATGACTCATTTGAAAGTTTTTTTAACCCAGTGGTAGCTATCAGCTTTTTAGCATATTCCGCGGTTGAATGTAGCACCCAACATTCACTAATCAAGAAAAACAAATGTTGCATTACAGAAATATATATAGGGGAAAAGTGGTAGATGCAAGTTGCCAACTTGGTCCATAACACAAACCTCGATGACGATCGACCTGGTTTACTGCTGTCACAAAAGGCAGATCTCAGGACTTCAGAGTTTATAAATGAGAAGCCTTTCACTGAAATCTGATGTATGAATTATAAAAACAGAGCATTTCATCAAAAAATAAAAAATTGAAAGTAATTCGGATCAACATTGCGCAGCCACCCAAAAATGATAGAGGAGAAACAAAGAAAAAGGAGAACAATCACACAAGACATACAGGCTATTTACTAAATAAAAATACATTAGCTACTAGCATGCTTAGCAAGAACAATTGTCGATGATAAACAAGAGGCACAGTTCACAACATATGGCAATGGTATTCAGAAATCTCACAGATTCGAGAGGTTTGGTGAAGGCAAGCATAAGAGCAAAACACGGTCTGGCAGGAATGTCTTGCATCCTTGATGCCAGTTGTGGGGCCACGTTCATATCTGCACACAGTGAGACAAAGTCACAGAATAAACTTATGAACCTGGTAAATATGGTTCAGCCAGTGACATTATTACAATAATGCCACCATAGTTTATAGCAAATTATCACAAGAAGATCAAAGAGGGAATAGTTTTATGAACAGTTAGATATTGGATCTACCGGTATGTTTTTTATACGGACATCTATAGCCTACCAGATTATAACCATCATTAAGCTTTTTAGAAGTACCTAGTTAGCATTAATATACCGACTCTTTTACAGGCACCATTCACACGTAGTGTGTGCAACATATAACAAAGCTATATCTGCATCACACCAGAAAGTCCACAAATCAGGCTTCTTAAAACTTGGAGCTTATCCATTTAAGCCATTTTGCCTGAAATATCGAGATCCCACAACATCTTTCATGCATCAAAATTCAAAACATTGCCTGCTTCAAAAATTATGCAATTTGACACCCAATTTGTCAAGCTATAAATTAAAGTAGAGTTTTAATTTTTAAGCTTCTCAGTAAAATGTACATCATGGTGTATTGATGAAAACTGTCTTAGAAGGCCATAAGATCTCAGAAATCTTTACGAGTAATTGTTCGTTATCAGGCAGGAGAAATTAGAAGCTACTATTTGCCTCAATGAGGTGCACTAGATACACATGAAATGCCACCAATGAATTCAAGCTGATTGAAAAAAGAGTTTATTTACGACATCAAAATATAGCTTATTAAAAATAAGAACTTTAGGTACTCCTCAATGTAGTGGAATGGTGCATGATACATGTATTCGGTTATCCCACTGCTTCAGCATATATAAAACCATAACCACAGCATGTGCTGATGATATGAAAACTAATTAACAATTAAAGCTGCTGACCAATCGGTGGAGGCTGTCCTTTTAAATTGGCAAAACCAGGAGAGGCTAGAAGCTTGTCTGTTGCAATTAAACCACCAAAATTACCAAGAGACTGTCCATCCAAACCAACAAGTGACCATAAATTCTGGTCTGCCATCCATTCTAACTTTCCAACACCAACGCCAAACTTACTTTCGACTCCTGAAGGAAAAGGTTAAAAAAGATGAGGACTGAGAACAGAAACAAAGGCTAGGATTAAACTCATCTCCTAATCCCAAATAACAGAACACCAATACCAGGATCATTGCATAATCCTTTGCATATGGAGTTCATGCCTGGAATGCCCACATACCTCCTTGAAAAGTCCTGAATTATTTTGTTCAAAAGGTTAAAGACCATAAAGAGTAGAAAGGGCCTAGATCACATAAAGGAATATAGTTCAGAACAAATCAATCTTTGAGTAATATAAACACCCCTTAATCAGTCTCGCTCTAGACCAAATTTTAACAAGTTCATGTTATCCTTAGCCCACCAAACAGCGGAGGTTATACAGGTCTGTCGTAGTCATCATTACTGTGGTTTTGACAATCACAAAGGTGAAATCAATCTGAAGAACAATATGGCAAACCCTAGGAGTGGGCCTTAAGGTCCCTAGTAAGTGCTTAACAAGTCCACTGCTTCATGAAATATATTTCTTTCAGGACCAACTCCCTAAGAGCTAGGTAACACGAAATTGAAACTCAAATGACTAAGAAACATTATCAATGTCGTGATGAATGATCAAAATTTGATGGGCAAAGGCTATTAAGAAATCTTAAAAATAATGCCTATTCAAACTACCATATTCATCAAATGAACACCAACCTCGTCATGATCAATAAATTTACTGGAGAAGCAATCAAAGGTTCCAAATCTCTCTTTCCACTCTGCAGCCAGACCTCTGGACTCCCACTCATGAACAACGTCCATAACACCAGGATTTGTCACAGAGAAATATGGAGCTCCATGGTCAAAGAACAAGTCTTTACCTTCTATCGTTTCCCTATGCAAAGTGCACACAAAATTATCAAGGTAAAAAGGAACTATACAGTCTACATCTAGAGATTGTGAGTAAATAGGTCACGAACAGTAACAGAAAGTGGACATTACCTACATCCCTACATGAAGATTGAAACACCAACCCGAGTAATTCATGGTATGAGTAATAATTTCAATACACAGTGATCAGCAGTATTCTTTCTTAATTTTGTGCTCTTCCTAAGGTTTTGCAGTGTGTTAGTATTAAACTCCTATGAAGGGGGGGGGGGGGGGGACAACAGGTCAGCATCAATACAATATTCAACATGTTATGCAACTCATTCACCATTTAGCCTCTTGACTGATACAAACCAATGCCCCAAAGCATCAGCCATCACGTGTAATCTATCAACGATTCACCCTCCCTCCCACGATTGTCAGCAAGACCATGAATGATGTGAGATCCTAGACATTTGTTAATCATCATTCATTTTCTATTCGTTTCCTCTTTTGCGTCATGATAGCGTTGAGATCTCCATTCAAACATCCACATATTTTTTTATGAAAAAAACAAGCAGTCAAGCAGACACGTCAATGAAATAAATAATAAAGATTCAAACTTTCGCCACAGCAAGTGTGAACTTCAAGTTCTCTATAAAGTTTTAACAAATGATCCGATACAAATAATCAACATATACTAAATCAAGCAATCTCTTGACCATCTATAATCTGAATTTCGAGCATTTTAAATCGAGTCTGACTTCTTTGGTTGTCAAAAAGAAAAATAAAAACAAACATTTGGTGTGACAAACTAAACCTAGATTATATAATACAAAACAAAAATATGAGTAAATTATCAGCCTGAAAGTGCAGCAGTCAACCTGATATAGAATTTAGAAGATTTCCATCTTATCTCCATATATTTATATATCATACATTTCATTGTCAACTCAAAAACTTAATAATCTAACACAACTAGCTCAGCAACCGTACAACAACTTGCAAAACGAGTATTCGAGAAGACACGCTTCCGGATTATGTGTCATAAACTCGTAATTGCGTAACCGTGACAACGTAACACTGTGCTACACCTAACGTTCTCGGTTGTGATGTACAAGACTGAGACAGGTGTAAAAACAAAAACAAAAAATACCTCCTCTGAGACATTCTGCCGCCAGGCCCACGACCCAGATCAAAAACAGTGACAGAAATTCCATTTTTAGCCAAAGTTGATGCGCATACTGCTCCTGATACTAATCATAGCATAATTATTCGATTAAATTCAATCATTTCTAACAGAATCATACATAAACCAAGTTGAAGGAAATTAATAAGAATGAAGCAATTGGTATGCAATTTCATGTGATGTGTTAACATTAAAAATTGTACCCCAGAAAGAGTAAAGAAGAAGTTAAAGGACTTAACTGCCACACCCAATTACGGCAACTTTAGGAACAACTGCGGTTGTCATGTTGATTTGGGATTCTTGGAGAGATGAAGATGGTAAATGATGGGTTGAGGGTAAAAAAAAAGCTGATCTTTCATTCTCTACTCAGTGTAACCATTAAGCTTTGTTTTTCTTATTAACAACTTTGATTTGATGTCAAAGGGTTCGGGACTTGGGTTTGAACTTAGAAGTTAGAACTTCGATAGTGATTTCTACGCCCACATGGTCGTTTGATTGCCAAATAAAAAAAAAGTAAGGGTCTCTTTGGTATCGTTTTTTTGTTTTAGTAATCTATTTTTTAGAAAATCAAAGTCCCGTTTTTGAAAACCAGAACAAGTGGTTTCCAATTTTCAGTTATCAGTTTTCATTTTCCATATGACTGTTATAGTACCAAACAATTTAAAGTTAATTTTGTAACTTATTTAACTAAATATTTTACGCAAAAACTGAAAACAGCAGTGATACCGAACGGGCCCTAAGTTATCTTTCGCTCTTTGGCATGTATAATTAGTTGCAGCATTAAAGTTCTAGCTTTGTCATCCTTGACAACTTTCTTTTAATGTCGAGGGTTCGAGCTCATGATTAAACTTATCTCGAGGGTTTGAAACCGGATTCCCTAGTTGGCGAAGTTGAAAATTTAGAAATTTTGTGAGAGAAATTTTCTCCAACTGTTGTACAGTATATTGAAATTAAGGGCCAGTTAATTTTTGGGTCGACACATAAATAAGATGTCCAGAAGCCCTTGTCAATGTTGTTGCTCAGGACTTAATGTTCATATTTGTTTAATGCAATTCGCTATTTACCTCAGAAGAAATGGAGAAATAATATTTGGATGTTAATTAACATTCTCCGTTAAAAGTGAATTAATATTTTTTAGCTAAGCAATGAAAATGGTAACCACTAATATGTGTAATTCTTTGATTTGACACTCGGTTAAATGGTTAATCATCAAAATGCATGAAAAGTTAATATGAAGATATGCGGAATACGGTATTTGTTTGTATTGACAATTTTTTTTTTTTGTTGTTGTTGTTTGTTTTTGAAACTTCTTACTCCACTTGTTTATAAAAAAGATCTTTACATTTTGTTCAAAGTCAACTCCGAGTAATATCTCCTCCGTATGTAATACACGTCTTGCACATACATTCGACAACTCATACTTACATCATAAAAAATGTTCTATAATGGTACTAACAAGTTGATACAAAATCACTAAAATGGTGGCGCATTAATATGGATTTTAATTTGTCGTTTCTTCTGGTTTTCACTTACCTTACCTAAAAAAGTTGGATTATAATATAGAACTAATAGAGTTAATTAGTGATTGTTTGGTTGTCAACCTAAATCATAAAAATTCAAAATTCCCATGAATTAAAAAATGTGGAGTTATTTGGTTGACCAAAATTATGGAAATTCAAATTTGTGCAGCATTACACTAATCCATGTACTAATTGTCATTACCACATGACATTGGTCTACAGTCTCCAATCTCCATACAATTCAATAATCCATCAATTTCTCCAACACTTCTCCATTAGTAAGAGAAATGCAGATCCAAGGCAGCATTATGATACCATTTGTTAAAACCTTTGACAACGAATCAAGTATAAAATAACATAATACGCACTACAGTACTAATGTAAATAGAGTAATCCTAAGGTTTTTTACAAGTACGACAAATCACCATAATAGCCTTCATCTTAACCGTACATAATATTAGAAATCAATCTATACCATCAATTATTTTTAATTAGATATATTTTTATAAATTATATTATAAACAAACAAAAAAATAGAAAAAAAATGGTTAATTGCATTTATTTAAATTTTTATGCTTACGTATATACTCCGTATGGTACAAAGTATATCTATTACGTATAAATTTTTATGCTTACGTATATATGGTATATAATTAATTAATTTATTTAAAGAGAATTTATTATAATACTTTGCGGTACTTATCGAACACCCTAAAACTTTTCGAATGATGTTTTTTTTCTGATAATTGGCAAACAACTACTACCACCTGAATTTCACCAACTCTTTACTTTTGTCAACATTTAAATTGACAAATACTCGTACGGAGTAGCTTCATTAATACTCTTTTAAAAATGTGGCGTCGCCAGCAAATTTACGCATTCCAATATTGACCTGCAAATCTAGTTTAGGATTTGTCAAATTTTGCATTTCACTGGTAAAATACACATGTTTAATCCTCGTTCATATTTAGTACTAGCCTTTTTACATTTTTTTTTTCTTCTAGTTTTAATAATATTATTATCACTTCTTCTAACAAGTTTGAGTCTTTGACTATTTGTACTCCCCCCCCCCCCTCCAACTCTCTCTCTCTCTCTCTTACAACAACTTATTGACCAGAATCTGATTTTCCTGAAAGAGGTAAAATTTAGATATGGGTATCTATTATTTTTGTACTATGTTTCCAAATTATTGTGTAGTATACTAGAATTGTTTTTTTTTTTTTTTTTTTTTTTTTTTTTTTTGTAGCTTGTGATTATCTGTTGTTTCCCATGTGGTTTGATATGATTTATGAAGTTTCTAATCACTAAAGTTTTGATCTTTATGTGTAATCATAAACCCTTTTTTGGGGGGGGGGGGTTCTTTTGTCAATCTTGTTGCTCATTTGTGAAAAGTATGTGGTAGTAATGACTAATGAGTCAATGTAATTCTGTAATTATGCAATTGTGTGTATGCTCAATGGTAAATGTCAACACAGTTTCCTGAATTGGTCATAGGGTGACTTGTTTCGGAATCACGATGACGATTAATGTTAGCCGACCCCAAATTCGTCCCAATATGAAGTTCTCAACCCACCCCAATGCAGCAAGAAAGCACCCCAGGATACCCAATTTCTACCCCATAACACATAACCCAAAAACCCAAAAGCAATGAGAACTCTAAAGGTTTTTTTTTTTTTTTTTTGGGGGGGGGGGGCAAACAACTACCTAAAACTGAGAAACTGTTTCTGGTTTCTCAGAAGCACTTTTAGTGTAAATTTGTTCTTCAGAAGTAGAAGCTCCAATTTGAAGCTTCTCCTCCAGAAGAATCTGTTTCTGAGAAGTAGTTCTGCAAAAGTTGGAGCTTGGCCAAACAGGCCTAGTGCATTGTGATTGGATCGTGTTTCTGAGAAGTAGTTCTGCAAAAGTTGGAGCTTGGCCAAACAGGCCTAGTGCATTGTGATTGGATCGAGTTTACCTATAGATATACATGGTTAAAGAAAATTGGGTTATAGTAAATGGACCTTTGCTGATGATGAGTTGGCCAAAAGTGATAACCTTTTCACAGGCTTTGTTAATGGAGTTTCACTGCTAGAAGGGAAATCTTTTCCAATTTTAACAATGATCTAGTATTCTAGTATTATGGTTGGTTTGGGTATAATCATCGTCATGATATAATGTTCGGAGGAGATCCTGTTTATTGGAGATGAAGTAGGTTTGAAGATTGTAGAGAGGAAGGACCGGTGAAGGAGTGTAATTGGTTACACAATTTGATTTAATTTCAACTTACGCAACCATCAATGAGGTATTCAATTACCCTCCCAAGTACCAGTCCGTTTTCGTTCCTTGAGCTCTAACCTTATTTCTCCTAAATAAGATTCATTGTATCAAACTTACCTTCAACCAAACATGCACTAAAGAAGTTACTTCTAACTACATCCCTTAACCAACTTTAATAAGTTGTGTCCAAGTATATATTGGTTCATAGACCCTATTTGCTCCCTGCTGATGAGTTGAATTGGGTGGTAATTATCATTTGAGTTTCTTTGTTGAGCCTATGTCTCTTGACCTGGTCTTCGTGTTTTTCATTCTTTTGTATATGGATTTGGATTTTGGATAAAATTGTTTCTAAGTAGTTGGACGCAAAAGGCAAGATCTATTTATATTGAATTGCATTGATGCAGCCTTCATACATATAGACCATTGATGTTAAAAATTAAAATCTTGAATTCTTGATTTGTGTCTTCAGCATGAACTACCGGATTACAACCTAAACAATTTTCCAGTTAAATCTTTTCAGCTTCATTACGACCCATATAAATGCGTCTGTTTTATGTTGATGCACATCATGGTAATATATGAATTCTGTTTTGCAGGACTTGTGGGTGGTCTAGTCTGAAGGTTATTTTGGTAATAAATAACCTCTCTTGGCACGGATTATATAGTATGCCTTGTTTTCCTTTCTTTTGTTGTAAAAGAGACGACGCTGCTGCCACATTTTCTGTAGCTGATGAAGGTAAACAGTACAAGAAGTCAAAAGTCAAGGTTTCACTTGTAGAGTTTCTTGTTCCAAGATTGCTGCTTGGATTGCATATTACCTTTTTTTTCTGTTTATTTATTGAAATAGGTTTAATTTTTACTTTGTGTTCTTGATTATTTGGTGGTAAAGTTTGTCTTGCTTTGTTGACAGAGTTCGCAGCTGTGCAGAATGTGAAGCTTTACAGTTACAAAGAACTAAGAGCAGCCACTGAGGATTTTGATGATATCAATAAAATAGGAGAAGGTGGATTCGGCTCTGTGTACAAGGTTGCAACTCTCCTGATGACACAGTAATAGGAAAATGATTTTTTTTCGACGCATGTTTGAAGTTGTACCTTATCTATTTGTTAGAAGTATCTTATATAGTTTCCAAATTTTCAGGGGAAGCTTAAGGATGGAAGGTTTGCTGCTATAAAAGTACTGTCTGCTGAATCGACGCAAGGTGTTCGTGAATTCTTGACAGAAATAAAGCTGATCTCGGATATTCAACAGGAAAACTTGGTTAAGTTATACGGCTGCTGTGTGGAGGGAGAACATCGGATACTAGTGTACAACTATCTAGAAAACAACAGCCTTGCAAGGACTTTACTAGGTAGCAATGTTCACTAGTTGCTGTGCCCACAATCCCTTAATGATTTTCTTTGCAATATTTGGACTAGATGACATATACTGCCTCCATGAAATTATGTACTCCCTCCAGTTCTGAATGATTTTCTTGTTTCCTTTTTGAGTCACTTCTAAATGATCTTCTATTTTCCTTATTTGCTATGTTATTTGTGGTTCTAATGGATTGTGACTCACCCACATTCTTTTTCCACCACATCTTACTACCTACAATAAACTCCGTACCACTTCCATTGTGGAACATCAAAGTGAACTGGAGGGAGTATGACGTTTTAGGATATTGAGGTGGAGTTTTGATTTGTGCTTTTGTAAGGAAAGTCATATACAATTCAGGGAGGGGCTATCCTGCTTCATCTATCTTAGCATCAGATATGTTGTTGGAATAACTGTTTTCTTTCTGATCCTAGTCTAAACCTTCCAAGTATCGTAAAAGGTTCTAATTACGAAGTCTTTGAAACTTGTAGGCAGTGTGAAGTACGGCATTGAATTTAGTTGGCGAACACGCTCAAGAATTTGTGTTGGCATCGCTCGTGGGCTTGCTTTCCTCCATGAAGAAGTACGGCCACGCATAGTGCATAGAGACATAAAAGCAAGCAATATACTGCTTGACAAAGACTTCTCTCCGAAAATTTCAGATTTTGGTCTTGCGAAGCTTATGCCACCCAATGTTACCCATGTTAGTACAAGGGTTGCGGGAACTCTGTGAGTAAATACTTTAAAGCTTAATTTTTATGTTCCAGTAAATTTCGACGTGTGTAAATACCAGGTGGGTCTGTTTCTTGCATAATTAAGTCTCTAATCAAAGTCATTAATAGGTACAGAGTTAGATGGTGGGATTTTGTAATAGGAACCCAACGATTTTGTCAAATGGATATGTGAAAAGTCACATGCTTTCGACTTTGGTTATGAAAGCATAATCACAGTGTCTGCGTCTCTTTTTCAATGTTTTCTAGATTAGAACTTAAAAGTAACCCCACAGCCTATCTCAAATTAGACTTGTAGTGCCCAGGAACCTAGACCTAGGAAACCCATGGTTATTGGAAATTTCAAGCAATCTGTCAGATACATCCCTGTCCTTGGATTTGCATCAATAACCATTGGATAGTACGAAGTTGTTGATTATTTGAAAGTCTTTCACTTCAGCATCCGTCTTTAGGCTACTCCTTCACCCGCTTGTGTAAAGAAATGTAACCACCTACTTCAAGTCTTCAACAACAACCCCCCCCCCCCGGTTGGTGTGCTTCCTGAAAAGCTATTGAGCCTTAAACAGAGATGTTAAGGTTCTCCCTGGTTAAGTTATTCAGAGCATGGCAAATTTCTCTTGGGAAATATGTCGTAGACTAGGAGAGTAGTGAGCATGGCCCTAGTCTACCCTCGTTGGATTCCTAACGTAAAGTTGATAGTATCTTTCAACGAGAGAAGATAGAACTGGCCTTTTTTGTGTTCTTTGAGCTATAGCTACGGCCATAATGAGTACTTTGGGCAAGTTTCCATGCCAAGCATATTTTGGAGGAAGTTACATACTTACATGCAGTATAAGCTTACTAGTAGTCTTACAATGTGGATTATCAGTCACAATAGTTGTTCCAAGGTCAAAGTTGATTTGTACAAAATCCACCTGTTACTTTACCAGTTGACCATATACAGTCGATGCGATCAGTGTTTATGTCTTACTGACTTCTGCTTTCTTTACAGAGGTTATTTGGCTCCAGAGTATGCAATTAGAGGTCAGCTGACACGGAAAGCAGATGTGTATAGTTTTGGTGTTCTCTTGGTTGAAATAGTCTGTGGCCGATGCAACACAAATATGAGGTTGCCCCATGGAGAAAGATTTCTTCTTGAACGGGTATGAGTTTCTTGGACCTTATGATTATTTTTCAAGTAGTATATGAATGTTATTAATTCCTGGGAGCAGCCTCTAGTCCAAAAAATGACAAGGGAAGGCTTGCCCCCTATACACCCTTGTGGTGGGACCCTTCCGTGGACCCGCACCTTACGGGGACGCTAATGTGCACGGGGCTGCCCTTTTTTATATGAATGTTGTTAATTCTGTCTGATGTCATTTGAGCTACTTCCATGTGTCTAAGCCACCTTCACAGGTATCCAGCTTTTGAGCTTCCTTGGCAACTCTAAACTCGACATTAAGTACTAGGTTGGAGGATGGCCTTTCGAGTTAAGTTAAAAATGAGAAAGAAACTTGTTGCTGCACTTGGCACTTTGCGGTTTAGGATGCCCAGTGCTGCCGCTCAAAAGTTAAATCACTACTTCTGCTCATTTTTAATGTGTATATATACTCCTTCCCGTTCTATCTTATCTTCCCTGTCGCTTTAACAATGTTTAGAGGAAAACGAAAGCTGAGGGAGGCTGTGAGGTCAGAAACCACAATAACCACTAATAGCATGCCAGAAAAGGAAATGAGAAGATGATAGTGAACTGGCCTATCCATCTATGGTGAGGGAAGGCCGTAACTCGTAAGGGAGGTTGAATGCACGCAGCCTCACCCTTATGTTGAAGACACAAAGTCGCTCTTTCCAAATAGCCCAAAATGTAAATGACACAAAACTCGAGAATTGCAACCATGCTAAAAGAAAATTTAGCACTGAACCATACTTTGTTGGAGGAAAATAAAAGGTAGTATTGACTGCTTTGGCAGCTAAAAGGAGAATCTATCTGAATGAAAGATTTAATTATAAAGCAGGGTCTGTATTCAGCTTGATGTCATATATAGAATCTATGTTGGACTAGGACATATGCCCTACTGCATCTCTAGGCAAACCTATAACTTTGTGGATACATTGGTTATTTACATGTTACATGGTATCAGAGTCTCGATGACCTTGAGGTCTTGAGTTCGATTCGTGGGAGAACCCCCATATTCCTCAGCAGAAGGTATGAAGGAATGTGCATCATCCAAGCTTCAGAGCCAATATGCCTCGAGTGTGTAAGGGTGTTCATCCATGCTTGAGAGCCCAATAGGGCAATAGGCCTTGCGTTAAATATAACCATTGTCCATTGATTGGGTTTAAACCATCAGCTTAGGCTTTTGGTTGAGATGATTCACTTACAATCCTTGATAGTCTGGTTTTGCTACAAAACTTCTTAGCTCTGAACTGTTGATTGCCAAGTATTTATGGGCTCTATCAATAATGACTAGGGAGATAACAGAACTCCAGCTCGTAATCTCCTGCTACAGAGTCGAGGGATATCCTGATGTATGCAATCTCACATTCTACCAGCCTTAAATTCTGGTAGACAGGCTGATCCGAGAGACCTACGGATAACTATTTTTGTTAATTAGCCGTAAAAATGTCGGAAGCTTGACACCCAACTATCTGTCTTTGCTTTCTCAAAAATAAAAGTAAAGTCTTTGTTTTAGCTCTTGTTCTCCCAAGTGTAAGGTGCTGTGACTTCGTAAATAATTTGTCAGTTTATGTCTTTATGGAGCATTTGCTAACAGAGGTAGCCCGATTAATCGAGTACTGAATGCACTGTTTAGACTGAATTACTAAGTGGCCATAAACTTATATTAGCACCCATCTGGGTATTTTGTTGCGATGTTGAAACACATTGGTTAATGGTTACTACTTACTACATAGAGGTAGATCAGAGACATCATAATTCATATTGCTGCATCATCTGTGCTCAGATAGGGCCCCAAAATTCTTACAACTTAATAGTATTATTTTGTGGCAGATATGGGAACACCATCAGCAAGGCGAGCTTGTGGGCATGGTAGATGATGCATTAAACGGGGACTATGATGCAGAAGAGGCTTGCAAGTTCCTCAAAATAGGTCTTCTATGCACCCAAGGTGCTCCAAAACTCCGGCCAACCATGTCAACTGCGGTAAAGATGCTCACAGGTGAAAAGGATATAGATGACATGAAGATAACTGCTCCAGGGCTGATATCTGATCTTTCTGACCTCAAGGTGCGCGACCCACAGAATGACGCGTCTGCATCTTCTGGCAATTATACAGTCTCCAGCGGAGACAGTAATAAAAATTCGACCTTTTCTTTAGGAACCTCAACTGGTGTCCCATTGACATTCTCTGCAATTTACGATAGGAGTTTTTGAAATTCTTGCATAGAATCCGTGTATAAAATCCATGCAATTCCTCTGAAGTTTCCATATGATCAACAATCAGGTATATAGTACAAGGGGGTAGTGTAGTTGACACTCATCATGTGTGTAAAATGTTTTTTTGTTCCATATGTACAGAGATATGATACTGAGCAAGAAATTTTATGCAAAAACCCAACTGGTTTCATATTGAGATTACGATTACGAAAATTCTAGGGTTATTACCGCTAATGGTAATCACCATAAAAATATAATATTTTATTAATATTTGATATCTTCTTATATTAATTTAGAAATATTATGTAGTATTTTATTGAGATTTGTTATCTTCTTATATTAATTTAAAAATATAATATCCTATAATTATATTATAAAAAACCGTAAAACATAGTACATGTTTGGTATTGTTTAAACATCTCGAGCATTAGAATTACTTTATATAAAATCGATTCATTACTTTAAAAATTAAATGAATTAAATGCTTGACAATCCTGTATCACTAGCTGTATGTAGAGCCGCCCAGCAGTAAGTTTAAGTATGCTAATTGGTTATCAAATCATGATCAACCATGATCGATCACAAAACATTCAAAATCATAGCAATCTTGACAATTAATGATTGCTTTTATTTTTCATTTTCCCCTTTTTCACGAGGCATATGGTTCTTCAATATTGTGCACAATTGTTTTTGCCCAGTTAATCCCAAACACATCCTAAAAAATAATAATAAAATATAATTTTATTCTAAAAAAGAAAGATGTCTATGCAACTAAAATATTACATTGAAATATTTATTTCTTAATAAAATAATATATTCTTGTGGTGATTACCACATGCGGTAATGACCATAGAATCATCGTTGAGATTATGCCTTTGATTCTTTTAAACCCAACATGTACGCAATGATGTTTCGTAGCTTCTAGATACTGTATCCATTTCTTTCGGTTCTTTGTATTTTTGGTCAAAATATGTGGAGGGATAATTGAAGGTTATTGCTAAACGTAATCTAAAAAATATTAGCGTAATCTATTTTTTTTCATTTTTCTTCCAATATTATCCTTAATGATATCCCCCTCCCTACCACTTCTCAAAGTCCTCCCTACCACTTCTCAAAGTAAATGTATACTCCGTAACATACTTCTTTAAGCAAGCACCCCTAAACAATCATAACATCAAACACTAGATCGCATTGCAAGTAAAGAAAAGGTTTCAATAATATCATGATTTGCTCAAACTCGACGGAATTGAACCAAAATAACGATCATGCAAATTTTCGCGTGTTTTTTTTTTTTTTTTTTTTTTTTGTGATGGGAAGACATCTGTATGACAAAATACTAGGTTTAGGGTTTTGTGTTATTTTGGGAAAAGTGGTGACATAATGGGTATTTTATCAGTTACTTTATTACAAAAAACTTGCGTTTAGCAATCAAAATGTAGAGAACTTTTATTTATTTTTTTGGACGGAAAATGTAAAGAATTGAGAAAAAAGGATAAAAAACCAAAGAGAGTACTTGTGGTACACAGCAAGTTAAGATTGAAAGGGTGCACCTACCTTGATTTAAGATGAATTCTATTTGTATATCCATATACATTTACAAATGTATATCTCTAATTTTTTATTCGCATGTCCCACAACATCCCATTTCTCTCTCATCAATCTCACCACATAAATGTAGAAAAAATATCCCAAACTAGCCCTCCCCCCATATATGTTTAGTGATGTATATGTCATATACAATTAGCCTTACTCTTATTTAAAGTTCCGAAAAAATTACATGGAATTTTTGTTAAACCTCTTATCGCAGTAAGGATCCTCTGTCCCATTTCGTGTCCCATTCCTAGTACCCCTCCAATAAGATTTTAGAAAATCATTAATTTTATAAAGTAAAATGTACTCCCTCCGTCCCAGCTCAGACGCCCCATATTCCATTTCGGGACGTCTCACCTCAAACACCTCATCTATTTTAGGACATATTTCTCTCTTCTACTTTTATTAAATTATTACATCATCTCTCACATTATCTCTCCTACTTTTATTAATCATCACATTATCCCTCCTCCTTTTTCTTAATATTACCCCACTCAACTTACTATATCAATTTTTCTTATTCCACTACAAAAACATCTTGGGGGCGTTTGAGATGGGACGGAGAGAGTATTTATTTAGATTTAATTGTGAAATTGCAAGCCTTTGATTGAAGGGGTATAAGGAATGGAATACGAAATGGGAGAGAGGATCATCATTGCTCTTATCGAACTTCCTATTTTAATATGTGGTGTTTAAACTCATGCACCAATTAATTCCTCATTACATACATGCACCAATTAATTCCTCATTAACAACACACTATAATTGAAATTTGGTCAGATTCCAAGAAAATAAATGCATTATGGTAGAATAGAGATCTTCTTATTTAGGTAACCTGGATTATATCCCATATATTGGGTGAACGTGAGGGGAAAAAAGAAATCTCCAGTAGAAGGTACATCTCATTATCCCCAAATCATGCACCAAATCTTTAAAAAAAAAAAATCGTCCCAAAATCGAAGATGCTAATTCATTTCATTTACTATAAGTAAATTCGTATGGGGATAAAGGAAAGGGAAATAGTCTCCTATTATATACTAAAAGTGGTTTTTTTTTTTTTTTTTGTTGGTGCACTAAGTTATTGTTCTTTGTTACATTTGTTGACTCCTATGGCCAACATGTGGAGAGCTATTTTCGTAGGTGTGGTCATTGCACTTTTTGTATCAGGTATTACTTTAATTTATTCGTGAATCTCGTATTTCATTTATTTTCTATATGTTGTCACTCAAGTTTCCTATCTATATACTCCCTCCCTCCCAGTTCAAATACCCCGCGCGTTATTTATAGTGGAATAAGAAAAATTGATATATTAAGTTGAGTGGGCTAATATTAGAAAAAGAGAGGAGAGGGAAGGTGAAGATTAATAAAAGTAGGAGAGATAATGTGATAATTTAATAAAAGTAGGAGAGAGAAATATGTCCAAAAATAGATGGGGTGTTTGAGGTGGGACGTCCCAAAATAGAATATGGGGGGTTTGAGCTGAGACAGATGAAATATGTCTTACACATTCAGAATTTACAAACACGTGACCTTTATTGTCCAACCGCCATTTTAATCTAATATATGATTTTAATATTTATCATTGCTTATAGTTATTTTGCTGATTCATTATAAAATTAATAATCATATTAAATACGTGATAATACGTATTTATCTTTCTTTTGACGCAGATTTGGTGAAGACGAAGGTGATGGTGGAGGCAAAGACTTGCTTGGATAGTTACTCATGGATAACACCTGTTTGCGATGGCAAAAAGTTATTAGATGGTCCATGTAAAGATGAATGTTTACTTAGGCACGGACCATTAGCGGTTGCATTTTGTAGATCTATTGTTTCCCCGCCGTTAATGTGGTGTGGTTGTGGCTACCCTTGCTAATAGTAGTATCATGTGCCCTTGGTAATTCTTACTCTGCACTTGATATTTTTCTTTTTTCTTTTTGTTATTTCCATATAGGAAAGTGAGCGGGTCTATTAAAATGTTATCGAAATGAGGTAATAAAATAAAGTGATTTCAGAAGAACAATTGGACACACGTCTATCTAGTAAAATATGATACTCCGTAGTCCGTACTAACTAATGAAAGATAATTGGAATTTAGAAGAAGAAAAGATTTTTTTTGAAGCAATGTAGTCATATCTATATACTAGTTTGTAATGTACTCCGTTCGTATGTCTTTTTGGTTGGAGATCGATTTAAAGAAGCAGTTTTTCTGTCGTGTGTCCACATGGCACATGATAAAACTTCATTATCTTTCTTAATTAAGAGATATTCTTACTTGAAAAAACAAGTTAAGAAATGAAGTTTTATTATATGCTCTATGAGCATACGTTAGAAACATCCTTAAAGAAATGCGAAACAATAATCGGTGACCACAAATATAACTCCCCTAGAAAAAGAAACAAAAGAAGTAATAATGTTCATATAGGTTCATAGGATTTCAAGTCATGCATCATTATGAATTTATTGCAGAGATCTTCTAATTAGGGAACATGGATCATAATTATTGTGGATATAAGGAGAGAAATCTTCACTATTCTTTTTAAGGTTGATCTCATTAACTCCAAAGCATATATAACAATTAAAAAAAAGGGAAAAAGATTGCCCAAAATAAAATAAAAGTCTTATCAAATTCAACTTACTACATACTCCTTATAAGGTGAATTTGTTGTGGGATTAACAAAAGGGAAATTTAGCCTCTCATCGTGTAACGTATTATTGATCTTTTTCACCTTTATTGACAACTATGGTGAATATGTGGAGAGCTATTTTCATATGCGTGGTCCTTACATTTTTCTTACCAGGTATTATTCTCACTTCTCATATTCAACTAACTCAATAGAATTACAAATCACCATTGTGGGAAAAATTTGCACACAAATAGATGGTTTGATTAGCCGCCAAATTTACTTTTACATACTGTATACTCTCTCCGTCCCAGTTCAAACGCCCCGGGCGTTTTTTGTAGTCGAATAAGAAAAACTGATATAATAAGTTAAGTGGGGTAATATTAGGAAAAAGGATGGGAGAGAATGTGGGGATTAATAAAAGTAGTAGAGAGAATGTGAGAGAAGATGTAATAATTTAATAAAAGTAGGAGAGAGAAATATGTCTCAAAATAGATGGGGTGTTTGAAGTGAGACGTCCCAAAACGGAATATGGGGCGTTTGAACTGGGACGGAGGGAGTACTATACTTTGTTACTTTTTAACTAGATTTTTTTCTTCCTCGGTTCATCCAAGTGTTGCTTAGGGGGCGAATGGGGTTGGGTATATATGGTTATCAAGTTGTCTTGTTTATAATTGACCCATTTACTATCAACGAACATGTGGCTTATTTTTTGTAACGCGAGTTATAATATGTTTTTATTTTATTTTTATCTGAATAGAAGTGGCGAAGACGAAGGTGTTGGTGGAAGCTAAGACTTGTCTTCAATATTACGCAGGGATCAAACCCTATTGCGATGGCAGTAGATTATTAGATGGTCCATGTAAAGATCAATGTATATTTGATCATGGACCATTAGCAAGTGGTTTTTGTCAATATACTATAATTAAGTGGTGTGTTTGCCAATACCCATGCTAATAGAGTCGTAACTTGTATGCAACATCATTTTGTCCAAATCAATTAAAGACGAAATCCATTAATAATTATGCACTATTTTATTTGAAATTGAAATTTTCTCCTGCATTATTTATTTACAGGGAGGTAATAAAGTGATTTTGTTTGACATGTAATTGAATAAGATGGAAAAAATGTCTAACATGTACAGTACGGAGAAAAGCAAAGTTGGACACTCATTCATCTACTAAATTAAAACATTCGATTAATGAAACTTGTAACAAGGGAGAGACTACAAATGACAATGTATACGGAGTATGTTATCTAACACAAACAATTTGGCAATTTCTGCGTAGCTAAAATTTACTCATTTCTACAATATTTACCTACTCAACTGACATGAATTGTAAATGTGTATATAAAACTACCCATTAAACTCCATTTGACATAAAATAATAAACTTTCTTTTGATTTTGTAATGTCAACTATTGACAATTTCTTCTTTAAATTTTGAAAGTCAACTAATGAAAATAGATGTTTACTCCCTCCGTCCCCCTTTAAACACCTCATACCCAAAACGCATCCTCGTTGAGGAGCGTGTATATGTTAATTGGTTAATCAAAGTCCCAAAAAAATTGCATGAAATTTTTGCTAAGATTCTTATCTAACTCACTATGCAATTTTTTGGAAACTTCGATTAACCGATTAACGTGTACACCCTTCTCAACATGGGGGTATTTTGGATATGTGGTGTTTGAAGGGGGACGGAGGGTGTATATACTACCCAAAACAATTAATGACATTCTTATACAAGTGGTACCATTTGCACTTAATTCCCAGAGTACATCCATCTCAAATTCTCAATCATTGTTAATTAGGTGGGTCCTTTGCCTTCACATAAAAAAACCAAATTATCACAACCCTAATCCACAAACATTTGTGTTAATTACAATTAATTATATGCTTCTCTCTCTACAAGTGAAGACATGTTTCCCATTCTCTTTGATTCCCTCCTCATACACTTAAAGACACAAACAAAAACTTCCACACTTTTATTTTTTTGGTTTTGTCTTCTTTTTTTTTTTCTTTTTTTTTTTTTCTAATTGAAAACCGTTTATTAAATTATTACTCTATAAGATATACTAATATTTCTTTAAGGTAAATACTAAAAAGCTAAAAAGAAAAAATCCGTAAATTTATATTAGTGATTTATAATTTACAAAATTTAATACTCGATAGTATTTTCTCAATTTCTCCCTTCAAAAAATAAAAAAATAAAATCTTATTTTCTGCCTATTCCACTTTATTTGAAACTTTATTCACGAGCTCTCCCTGAGAAAATGGTGGAAAAATAAAAAAAAAAGAAACAAAGAAACACAGTCACAAGAAAAAAGCTCGAAACTTGTCTTTGATTCAGTATCAATAACAAGAATCAATTAAAGCCCATTTTGATTTTCTCTCTCCTCTACCTGTCGGTGCATTTCCTGCTTCAATCGACACTCATTCCTCTTACTTCTCAGGAGCTTTTTATATCTGATTTTTTTGAGCTATTATGGGTGTTGTTGCTTCTCGTTTACGCTTCCCATATAGTGGGCAAGCTAATAATTCCGATCATTTCCTATGATGGGTATCTTGTAGTTCAATGTTTCATGGAGGTTAATTTTTATTTGATGGGCAAGTGCTAGATTTGGGGGAATTATATAGTTTCTATTTTTAGTATTAGATTAGATATGGAGGATGTGTGGTTGGTAAAGCAGGGTTGGAAATGGGTACAATCACCAAAAGAAGCTTGTTCAGTAGCAAGAACAAGTGTGAGCTGTGTAAGTAGTAGGGTTTGGGTTGGAGTTGAGCAACATTGGCCTATTTTGTGTAATGGGTGCAATAATTTGGGGAGGTTTGTGTTGATGGTGTTGGTTTATTGGAAAGATTGTATAATTAGCGGGTTTCGATCATTGGTTGGGTTGCAATCGGCTGCATTGTTGGTTATTATGTGGAGTTGTTTCCTTAGCTTGACCTCGATTTCGTGCCTCGTTTATGTCTTGATTAGTATGGTAAGTTGTTTATGTGGTTCTAATCCCTTTTTTGTTTTGCCAATTATAGTGGACTTTTATGGTATCTGTTATAGCCTGTTATAGTATTAGTGCTGTAATATGCTATTAGTAGTAGTGTAGTCTTTTCGTATACCGGACTGTTGGATGCCTGGAAGAGGAAATGTGACATAAGTTGTTAGATTGTTGATGATGAAATGTGTTGAACTTGCTCAGAACTTGTTATGATTGATTTGGATTCTGCGGATTTGCTAAATTGTGTTTGATTGTGAGAGTAACTAGTTATTTGGCCATGAGGTGGTTTAGCGTTACAGTGTTACCGCTGCTGCATCATTAGGTTTGGCTGGCTAAATATAACATCGGATGTAGTGATATATAATCAGAAGAGCATAGTCCGCGGTAAGTGAAAGAAGTACAATGTGGATGTGATGTTGGTGAGATTTCGTTGTTGAGTCAATTTTTGGAGATATTTAAGCATCAAGATGGTTTTAGGCACTTATAGCACACAAGATGTCTCTGTCTCGCACTCTCGTGTGTAAATTAGGATTGTGCTATCATTTATGGTCAATCTGCTGTTAATTTGTTAGACATTGGTTAGACTTGGAATTATGCAATTATATAGAGCCTAATTTTGTATTATACATGGCTGGATTATTTCAGGCCGTTGCTGGAGTTGCTGTTCAGTACTTAGGCTACACTCCTGGACTCTTTATTGTAGGGCTTTTTGCCACTATAATCCTATGGATGTATGCTAACTTCTGGATCACAGGGACGTTGTTTATCGTAGGAGGTAAGCTTGCTTTCTCATGTCCTGGTTAAAATCGTTAATGCTGCAGCTATCTTGAAATTATTGGGAAAAAAAGATTTGTTTGTTGCTTTAGAGTTTAAGCCTCTAAAGGCTTTTAAATTGGGGATTAATTCTTTAAGGTTTACCATATCATGAGACAATTTATCAAGATTCTTGAGCTGATTTCAGTTAGAAAAATATCCTATGTTGTACGTAGAGTGGAGTTTCTTTAAAATGTCTATGCATAATGATGTTTGTGTGAGATACATTGAGAGCTTCCTTTTCATGGGATTTGCTTCTTTTTTGTTTAAACATCTTGACCAAAACTGGGGACAAAGGTTCATGGATCTTCAATCTTGATACTGTGTGAAAGTTACTGTAAAGGCTATCTAGTACAATGCTTCGTGGGGGTGAGCATTATAGGTTGAAGTTATGCTCTTAAGTCTTGGAGGGTTGCAGTCCAGCTTGGCCTTTCCAAATTCAAGCTTTTTCCCTTTCCTTGAATCTACCATCTGCAATCTTTACGTGTTATTGGCTACCAGGAGTACCAAGATAGGCTTATAACTAGAAACTTTGATCTGATAAATTAATGTTTTCTACCTCTAGATAGTGAGACTTGGGCAAATTGGCTTTGTTCATCATGGTTGCTTTGTCCTGTTGATCCTAAGATTCAAGGGATGTTGACTTCCATCTGACTTGCTCAGGTTTTAAAACGAGCAAGATAAAAAGAAACTATTGTGGGTAGGTGATTTTGTGAGCTGAGACAACATATGGCACCATGTTGTTTACAGTAAATATGTCTCCAAAATAATGGTGGGGATTTTTTGGTTAAGTCTTCTGCTACTCATGGTTCATCTTGGAAATTTATTTCCCAAATTTCACGGTTTCTGGACAATATGGTCTCGGAACAAGAACAGCTCAATTTTGTGGAAACTTCTAGGGGTCATGTTATGGTTTGTAAGTAAAATATGAGATCCAAAAACCTTTGATAGGTCCCAAGTTCGGCAAAAGAACGGACTCTAGCATAAAAAAGTGACGTGTGCCGAATGAGGGTAAATAACTTCCCTAACAGAAGAATAGCCCCAATCCCGACAAGGGTACTCCAAGGTTGTTCATGGTAAAGTTTTAGGAACATTTTTCTTCTTTCAAAAGTGATTAAAATTGGGCGAAAACCAAAGTATATAATCCACATTTTCTTTGCAAAATTGGCTCCGGAACAAAATGACTAAAATTTATGTGGAAGCCTCTATGGGTTATATTGTTGGCAGTAGCAAAATATTAGAGCTGAAAGCTTATGGTAAATACCAAAATTGGGAAAGAAGCACGCTAGCCTCAAGGGGTGACGTGTGCCGAAAAGGGTGCTCCAAGGATGTTCATGGTTAAGTTTTGAGAACATTTGTGTACTTTCTCAAAAGTCTTCAAAATTGGCCAAATGCGAAGTATATAGTCAACATTTTTTGGTACAAAATTGCACCCGAAGACTTTTGTAGGAACTCCGAGGGGTCATATTATGTGTTGTGGCAAATTATTAGAGCTATAAACACCTATGACAAGTGTCCCAAATCAGCCAAAAACACATGCTAGCCTCATGGTTGCCGAATACATAGTGCATTCGATACGAATTCGTAATACAAATACGCAATATGAAGGAAAATAGGGAAAGAAGGCACACGAACTAGTTATGTCTTCAGCTGAGAGCCGTACTTTAGGTTGTTTGTGTAGGCGTACTTTCTTATCCTCTTATCACTTTCAGACATTGCTCGTTCACGTGGAATTATAAATCATATTTGGATAAAAGGTATTAGAAGCTAATAAAGCAAACTAGTCGAAATTGCTTCCTCTTGGTATAATTATTCTCTTTCTTTTTCAAAGCATAAATTGGAAAGTTGTTGATTATAGTCAGTGGCGGATCTAGAAAAAATATTTCCCGGTATCCTATTATATTTTTACGGTGTCCCTCTATCTATTTAAGGGAACTTTTCACGAATTTTAGCCTAAAAAATTGCGTTTCCGAATTTTTTTTCTTGTGTCCGTGGACCCCATGCCCAAACCCCATACCTTTGGGCATGGATCCACCACTGATTATAGTCCGGTTCTGACTTCCTTATCTGTTGTTCTGTGCAAAAATAAAGAGTTGCAATATCTAATGTTTCTTAGTGATCATTGCTTATTATACAGTTATAGTTATACTACTATCTTTCCTATGGTGAGCCTAAATTCAGCGAACTTTAGCTTGTCTCTGCTCTCACCTTTCTCTTTGAGTCATTTGACACGAGTCATGTGTGTATACTTTTTTTCTGTTGTTGGGTAACTTACTGGATATATTGTTTTCGAAACTCATATAACTACTGTTCAATTTCAGGTTACTTGTTTTCCCTGAATCATGCACGATTGGTGGTCTTGATTGCAACACTGTATTCTCTTTACAGTGTACAAGTCCGAATGGGGTGGCTTGGACCTTTCCTTTCTATTAACCTTGCCTTCCTGTCCAACGATGCCTTCAACTATTTGTTGCAATGGTGCGACAAACTAAATGAGAGTGCACGATTTGAAGAGCACAAAGCATCGGAAGCATTTACGGAAGATAACTTCTCTGGAGAGTGTGAATATTCTATTCCATCTGATGACTCTGAAGAGCAGTCCTCATCTACTTCAGCTGGTAAAACCACTAGTAAAGCAACCACTAGTAAATCAACCACCAAAACAGCCAGTAAAATTACTTCTTATATAGAACCTTCCGCTAGTCAAGTGGTCCGAGAAGACAAAAGTTCTTTAGTTGAAATGAGAAGGATACTAAGCTGTGCTGATCACTATGAAGCATTGGAACTTCCAAGGCACAAAAAAATCGATGCGGTGCTGCTCAAGAAGGAATATAGGAAAAAGGTAGAAACTCTTTCATTTGTCTGTATTCCTGAACGATGTTATCTTGTTTCTCATGCACATCTGGAGTTATGGGAAATCAGAATGACACTTGAGCTTGTGGGGATTATCAACTGCTATCTTGATTCAGTTCCATTGACTGTCCTGGACCTATAGAAAATGCCTTTTCTGCTATCTTTTCTCAGTTTTTGTTTCATTGACAAAATGTCAACATGTGTCATATATTGAGACAACTTGTTTGTGGAAGAAAATGAAGAAAATTGGGATCTTTTGCAGTAAAGTTAACAGGTGTTCTTAACTAGGAGCAATAAGGTTTCAGGAGACCATGAAGATTCTTCTTTTTTCTTCTCTGTAAAACGCCTCTTGAGTGTGTACAGTACCATAATTTTACATTCCTGCTGCATCTGCTAGTTATCGAGTGTGAGCATGATGTATGACTGGCTATTGTTGTCAAATGAGTCTCATATATGATATATCTGCCCTGGGCTTTATTCTATAAACAGCTGTTTGTGATGCTAATTTGCTAGTCTTATTCTGTCGTCTATGTGCCTTCCCTCTATTTCAACTTTTGAGATTCCTAAAGGTAAATTTACCAGTGGAACTATCTTTCCAACTTCTGGAATGAAGCCTTCTTGGTCTTTAGTTGCCAGGTGACAGCCTGACAGACATCCTTTGGGTTATAAGATGAACCCAACTTGCCCCAAAGAGATAAGAGGCAAGTGCCATATGACAGTAATGTAAGTAGTAACATGTCTTTTAGGATAGAAGGTTATGAACTGATATTTCCCTCCCTCAGAGAGTCACAGACTACATAAGTTCTGAAGACTGAATATTGTCCTTCTATTAACATATTTAGTGGGAGTTATCTGTTTGACCACTGCTCAAGCAAACATTGACCAGTGAAGAATTTTTGTGAAGGTTATGCACTGTTTGGAGAATCTGTTTTTCTGCAAAATATATCTTCCTGCAGTCATATTTTCACTAAATTTCGGTTAACCAGAAAATATATTGTATGATTGAGCTTTTTAGTTGTTCGTTTTCTCCTGTTGCATAGGCTATGCTCGTGCATCCAGATAAAAATATGGGAAGTCCCTTGGCAAGCGATTCTTTTAAGAAGCTTCAATGTGCTTATGAGGTTAGCACTATCTCGATTTAAGTAGGATTGTTCCACTTTACTCGAGCTGTTTGGCCTGTTTCTACTTAAATGCCGAACATCTGAGAATTGTCTTTAGGTGTTTGAAAGAGGAATACAGTGTTAGCTTTATATCCACGCTAATTTGTTAAATCTGCAGATTCTTTCTGATTCGACCAAGAAAAGAGATTATGATGAGCAACTTAGAAAGGAGGAACACAAGAATCTCTCTCAAAAGTCTCCGAGCACATCAAATCAGGTAGTCTTTACTATGCTACTCATTTTACATCTGGATTCTGTAGGGATATCTGCTTGACTTTTTGAGAAATACTATGTTAAATTAATTATGCTAGAATCTTAAAGAACGCTGGTCTAAAAAGAACCCGAGTTCTTCATTATTTAGCAGATGGGTGAAATGGAATACTCGTGTAAAAAAATTGTAGTCTATGGAGTTGCTTTTGCAAATTAAGACACGTTTGTCTGGTTGCACACTGATCTTTGAAAGTCCAGGCTCTCTAATTTTGGAGGCACTCAACAGTCTGTAGTAGTGTGTATTATTATTAAATAGTATGTGTGGCACACTTGTACTACCATTTTTAAGATGCTTCACCTATACTACATCTGCACCATCTTGATGAATTACCATGATATACACAATTTAATCCACAAAGTTAACTGTTCTGTAGATTAACTCTTTTGTCAAATTCATGACAATGTAAAGAAAGCTGCAAATATACATTATAATTTAAACATTGAAATATGTCCATTTCACTTGTGAACTTTTTGAAGAAATAGTCTCATTTATACATGTTGGGCAACCCTTATCTCCATTTCCGGTGGAGCAAACGACTTGGTTTTGGAAAATGAAATAAAAAAATTTGCCCACCAAACTATCGGCAGTTCTTGCTTTGTGAAGTAGTGATTGGTCGGGTTCGTGGCCCAATTTTCATTATGGTCATCCTGAAACAGCCACTATGTTTTTAACATAAAGTTGTGTACATCTAACCCCCTTTACCTTGCCCTTTGCGGGAGTCTTTGAAAGGTGTGTAGCTACTATGTCTTGATGATTTTGGTTGGCTATTCAGGAAACACGTGAGTATTTCACTGAGGAGTCCAGGCGGATACAATGCACGAAGTGTGGTAATTCACACATATGGGTCTGTACTAATCGGTGTAAGGCCAAGGCACGATGGTGTCAGGTATGCATATCTTGTCAATCCTTGTGTTTTCCTTCTCTCTGACATGTTACAGTAACTGATTGTGTATCTAGTTATCTACGACGTCTCAATAGCTCCTTTAACTTTTTTTGGATTTCCATGGCAGGATTGCGGTCAGTATCATCAAGCCAAAGATGGAGATGGATGGGTTGAATACAAGGGCTCGTTGGTCTTCAATGGACCACAAAAGGTATATCCTAGTTCCGTGTAACTGTGCACATGATCCTATTACAACATTGCTCTTTACTCAATCAGATATCCGTGTTCTTTGTTCCTTATAAGTTCATCACACCTGATATGATGGTCTATCTTTTCTCTTGCCTGGAGTTAGCAGTTTAGCACTCCTTGGGAAGTTAATTCGATTCCGATATATCATCTTCTTGTCTTAGTTGTGAACTAGGTTCAAATATTGTGACTGAGTGGACCTAGAGTCGGATAAAGAATTGGAAAGCTTTGACTGTGCTTTGTGGAACTTTTGACGCAGATAGTGGACTTCAATGATTAGGAGCTTAAGGTCTATGTGTTCAGTTGTTGACTGCTGTAGCATTTTGTTTCTAATGCTGCTAGCCTGAACTCCAGGTGACTGAACAGTTATGGTAGAGTAGTTAAAGAAAAAAGTTTGATCTCGTTGAAGTGTGTCTATAGATAAACTAATGAGTTGAATACAACAGCGACCATGGTTCTATTCTCCGATGAATTCCAGTTAGGATATGTATTTCCACGATGAGAATGGTGTTATAATGTTAATGAACTGCGAAATAAAGAACTGCTCTATAAGAAAGAACCAATAGGGAAATTTAAGATATTCCTCTATTGTTCTCGGTGGTTCCTTGTGAGTCGCACCAATCTGTAAACAAAGGCCTGAATGTGTGAAAGTTGTGCAATGGATTTAGGCGACACCAGAAAGTTTAGTGAACCCAGTTACCAAAAGGCCAGAGCCTTGGCAGGCTGAAAGTTAATTAAAATAGATGTTCCTGGGAAATGTAATCTCTTGAATGCTCTATATATGAGGCTGCCTCAGGTTGCTATGCTTGGTTAACATTAAAATGCTGAAAAATGAAAACCTTAGAAGATGAGAAAGTCTCCGCTGTCCTAATCTACATTTTGACGACGTAATTATCCAGCAGTCTTGGCTTCAAAGGATACTGTCTAATTTCACTATGCTCTGATTTGTGCAATATGACATGGAGGAAGCTCTGGAAATTGAGATATTGTTTGGAGAAGTGCATGACGTGTTATTGATTGTTGTTATGTATTAATTGGGCTTAATGGTGTTTATGGTGTCAGATGGAGATTCCACGTGCCTTTGTGTGTGCGGAAAGCAAGATCTTTGATGTGTCAGAGTGGGCTATCTGTCAGGTAAGCTCGTTGTGTTCTGTTCTTCTGTGTGTTGTTTTCGCTCTTAACTTATATAGCTCAAGTAGTTTTTATGTAGCCAATGGCCTAAGTAGTATGAGAAAAATACTGAAATTTCACCCCCCCCTCCTTTTTCCGTCTGCAAATTGACAGGAAGTCTTTCCGTTGAACTAAACCGATAAAAAGAATTTCACAGACCTATGAGAGTGGTGTCTTTACTAAATTCTTGATAGCATTATATGTTGTTGCTGAATGCATCCTGATAATCCATCTTAAGATTTTTGTACAATAATATGGACTCTCATAATACAGTCAGCTTAACAATAACTTATTTTCAGGGAATGGCTTGTCGACCCAATACCCACCGGCCAAGTTTCCATGTAAACATGGTTGGTTTGGAAAAGACGACTCGTTCAAACTCGAGCAGATTCCCATGGGGCTTGGATGCAGAGGAGGAAGATGAAGAGGAGTTTGAGTTGTGGCTGCAACAGGCTCTTGCGTCTGGTCTCTTTTGCGAGACTTCAAAGCGCCGGAAGACCTGGAGCCCATTCAAATTACATCAAATGAAGAAGCAATGGCGCAGATCATCATCGGGGTTGACCTGAATGGAATTTGAGCCGGTAATTCTCATGTTGCTCGTGCTCTCCGTTCGTCAAGGAAGTGTTTGACTGACAATTTGGTAGAACACCTAAAGCCATCCATTGATGCCAGTAACATCTAATGGGAAGATGATGCTGTTGAAGAGATAAGTCTTACCTCGCTTCGAACCTTTCACTTTGTGTACATATCAATGTCCTCCTCGCAGCTTTGCAAAGTTTTGTTGCGCGACACGAGGCTGGTGGAGGGGGGGGGGGGGGAGGAATCGAAGGTTTTTGATGAGGAGTTGTAAAGGTTTCCACGGCCGGATTCGGAAAATGCTGATCGATGTACATTGTTGAAATGCTGTAAGTCTTGTACTAATCCAATTGTAATATTTAGGACCAAAAGATGATTAGTAAGGAAAGAAAAGAGGAGTCAGTAGTTCAAATTGGTTTATTTCTGGTGTCTCTTGTGCCGCTTTTCTCATTGTTGAAACACATTAGATCATTGTATAAGACAACTCATCTTGTTGCTCTAGGTATACTGGCCGCTTTCGCTCCATTTTTTGTTCAAAAGATGTTGTGCGTAAATACGACGTTACTAAAATCCGAGCTCGTAAATTTGCCAAAATTGTAGCTCCAAAGGTTAAGGTAAAAGTGATCTGATAGCCGGACCAAGAGATAACTTTTTTTGGAGCTTTGTTTGCAATCTTATAATAACACAAGCGTTTTATGGTTACAACTAGGGGTGTGCAAAAAAACCGCCAAACCAAAACCCGAACCGAAAATCGATTTACCCGAACCGAAAAAGCGGGTAACCGAACCGATAAAATGCGGGTTAGGGTGGCAACTTTGTGTGTATGCGGTTAACCGAACCCGAACCGAAAGTGGACATAATGCTTATTTTCAATAAATTAGGTTATAAGTCAACTAATTCACAAGTCTAAAATAAGATAATTAATCCAATATGTTGTTAAAATTCACTTGTTTGAGGGAAATAATACATAAATTAATTGAAGTATCGACGTATAGTGGAATCTTAATATTTTATCCATCAATTTTACTTAATTTGGTAGGTCAAATAGTGTCCCCGTACTAAAACATTACCCGATTAAACCAAACCGACAAATCCGTTTAACCGATGTGCGGTTAACCGAACTAGGGTCGGCCAAAAAGTGACAAACGGTTAACCGAACCCGCATTTGCACAAACTCTAGTTACAACTCACAAGTAGTTTGTGTTTCATATATTATTTTACTCAACTTCTACTACAACAACCAAGTCTTATTTCCTAATGACGATTTAAGGCCGGCTAACATAAATCGTCATGAAACACGTTAGAAAACGAAAGCCAATCGAGAAAAAGAAAGAGCAAGCCAATATTATTGGTATCATCGCGAGTAAATTTGTTTGTCATGTTACAGAGTACATACTCGACAACGAGGAGCCTCTGTCCCACTCCATGTACCCATCCAATGAGTATTACAAATATGCAAAGAGATTTGATTCTGGTTGAGCTATCAGATAATTACTACCTTAACTTTTGGTGCGACAATCTTGGCAAGTTTACGAGCTCTCGTTTTAGCAACATCGTACTCACGTGCAGCAACTTCGGAATCAAAGGGGAAGAGACATCCAGTATACTCGGAATACCTAGAGGCCAATGTATCACATATGATATAACTAACAATAGATAGTGCAAGCTTAACATCAGTACGGACTCCCATGAAGCCAACAAGTTCCAGGATCCTCAGGTTGAGGTGACTATCCTTGTTTTCCACCTGAGATCTTGTAAGCGGATAATCGTAGTTGAACCCGACTCCCATTTCCAATACCTCACTGGCTTCCACATCCACTGTTTCATCTTCAAGATCAATGTCTTGCAACTCTTCAGCTTCTGTACTACCACTGTCAGGCATAAAAATCGCATCTGCAAACACACAAGATATGAGTGCACTCCTGCCAGTCAGCTTAACCCACAGCCAGCAAACTGTAAAATAGGTAGAGCATTCAAATGAGACAACCAGTCAACTTCATTTTTGTTATTTTCCCCATGCAACACACAATAGAAGAAATCGAGTAAAGGATACAGAAGAAAATGTAACACGAAGACTGCGAGGTAGATTCAATTAATTACCTGCAACTTGAATACCTGCAGCACTGGACATGCCTCTATGAAGCGTTTGAATGAAAGGATGAAATCATATTGATAAAGATAAGTTGTACAAGTGAGATGTTTCAGATTCGGAAACATTGGGATAACTCCATCAGGAATTTGCAAAGTGGACCAGCAAACTCCATTTCACCAAGCATCGGCAAAGTCTTGAACACAATACTACCATCAGGCTGTTTATTACATAATCGGAAGTAGGATAGATTCTCTGCATCAATCTCAAGTTCTTCCAAATCGAAAAACCCCTGATAGATGGTCAGGTGCTTCAGCTTGGATGACTCGACTCGAAACTTAGACAGTTCGGCTGAATCCTGCACATATAGCCTTTCCAAGTGGGGGCAGCATAACGAGGAATTCTAGAAATCTCCCAGTCACGTTGACAAAATTAAGATGAAGCGATTGAAGGGCAGTGATACCGCTACAACAAGGGGAGTCCTTAAAAATTTTGAAACCTAACGGATAACCGTTTTGAGTAAGACGACTTGAGGAGCTAACACCATTCAAATCCAAGACTAAACCCTTGACTCTTTTGGAGAAGGCAAACTCAACCCATTCATCAAGATGAGTAGTGTCCTCGGACAGATAACATACACAAATTCTGAAGAAATCAATCGTCGGACCTTGATGCGTCCTAACTACTTGATTAAACCAACCAAAATATCTAGAAGCGTAAAGACGTGCATGTTGCGACCACCATATGTGCTCTTTTGAGTACATCTTTTCCGCATCAAGTCCAAATGAGTCCAATGAGTCCACAAATGCTTCCACCTTCTAGAGATGATGCTAGTTTGGGCTGCATTTTTCATCTCTAATAAAGATATACAACCAAACAGGATATCATCTGGCAGCTCACTAATTCTATCCTGAGATGGTAGAAGATGCATAATGTTTGAATTCCGACCAATCTAATCTAAAAAATGTACACACTTGTACTGAAATCACCCAAAAAACTAACAAATAGCAAAACAGAATATAAATTCCAATCGAGTAATATTTCAAGGTATGAAGGTTTTTGGATGAATCTAATGTCATACTCCGTATACAGCATTTACCAATGATGTCAAGTTAGACGGGGTGAATCTGTTTTTCACCCTTAAAAACATGTTCAATACTCAATGATTTCAACTGCATGCTCAATGTTTGACTTTTAACTACGTCAAAGGATTTACTAAAATATGTATACTCAATAATGTCAAGTTCAAGAAGTACCTTTTTTTTCATGTGAAAACGAGATATCCATTGAGAAGTTGAACCTAAGACAAATTACAAAAATATTGTCAACAACACTTTTCACAACAACAACAGGCAAGCCTTAATCCAAAATAATCTGGGGTCAGCTAACATGAAACCCTAGTAATATAATAAGATGTAACTTAAACCCTAAACCATAACAATAACTCAAGGTAGTAACCTTTATTGTATGAGAAATCCAACTATGTTTCTCCCATTGAGAAATAACTTCACAAAAAAAAAAAAAAAAGAAAAAAAAAAAAGAGAGAAGAAACTAACCTTGCTGAAATCAGTCAGAAGAAACTTGCTGGGATTTCTTCGGGGATCAGAGATGATGAGAATGTCATATGCGAGAGATATTAAACATAGATAAAGATAATCAAGTGCGTCATTTCATTCCAAATAAACGATATTAAAATATTTTGATCATCCGCTTTAAGGTAAAAAATCAAACATAATAATCATACGTTGAAGGAGTAGCAGTAAGCATATAATCCCTCTGATAACCTTAATTATTTACGCTTTGTTTATAATCACCTTACACATACTTAAACAAGAATTAAAGAACGAGATAGAACAATTGCGTTGGCTGATCAGAGTATTAGACAGTAGGCAATACCAACATAGTAGAAGTTTGAAGCTTTAAACTTGGATTCATAGATGAGAACAAATGAGTTCTTGATAAATTAGAAACGATTCCTTTTACAGGTGTCTACATTTAAAATCCTAACTTATACGCGGCGGTGACCTGTAACAAACCGTGGTACACCAGCAAAATCTGATACAATGTTTACATTACAGATGCTGCCTGTAGTCGCATTTCCCAGGTAGTCTGCTAGTATCTTGCATTGCTTCTCACCATTGGTCTGTTCGCCGGAAAAATAAACATAAATTCATAACTATTGTTAGCAACATTGATGACCAGATTTGACAGTGTATCATTCATTATAGTGTGTGAAGACTTAATGAACATTTGACAGTTCCAAACGATCTTTCGTGCTAGGTGATCCTGTTTACATGGTAATAGAAGGGTTTTTAACGATTAACATGGGCAATAGATAGTGAAGGAAGCATAAGCAAGAGCTGGATTTTTTCAAACTGAGAAGAAAAGAAAAGCAGATTCACCTCAAAAGCGAAAAAACCACCGGGCTTCAGCATCATTGATGTTTTACTGCAAAGATATGATAGATACTCCAAGCCCTCCAAACCACCATCTAGAGCAAGCGAAGGTTCATGTTTGCCAACTTCGGCTTGCAGCCCACTGATATCTTCACTTGGTATATACGGTGGATTGCTCACAAGGCCCGCAAGCTGCCCTTCAAACTTCATTAGAGGATCAAACCAAGATCCTTGCCTTATGTCTATAAGATTCTGATACATTCAAAATTGTGATTCGGATTAAACTATGAACACGATTTAAATTTCAAACCCATCAAGGAGTCCAAATGCAATATTTTTACAGGAGTAACACCACAAATATGTTCATGTGCTATATATCTATTGGTTATTCTAATACTTCCAAAATCTATCCCTATACACTTATAATTTATGATTTTAATGAAGAATCAAGCTACATCCACATTATTGCTAAGTGCAACCACTAAACTTAATACACCAATTATAATCATTTACGATCTATTTGTTGCCTAATCATAATATGATTGGATCATATGCTAAATACTGGCAATTAACCAAGAAGTATTCATGACAAATACACATCCATAGAGCTGATTACGGTGACTTGCTCCGTTTTCATAAAGCCAAAAACAGATCCACACAGCTCATGGAATTTCTGATGACGATACTTAAACGACACTGTGAGGTGCACCATCCTAATGCTGTCACCAGTGCCTAATGTAAACCAAGCATATCACCTTCTATTTCAGGATGAATGACAAAGTGGCTACCAGAAAACAGACACGGAGGATTTCTAAGAATAGAAGAGAAGGGAATTGAGTGCCAAACAAGAATTAGGTCTACACCACAACAGAAATGGTGCGGTAAAGAGGAAGCACACACACACACACGCGCGCGCGCGCGCACATGCACCTTTCAGAGTTCAGACGGTGAGAGCTTTATATTACAAACAATCAGGTATTGAGGAGAATGCATACTTACAGCCACTTACTTGATCAATGCATTCTCTCTGTTTAACATCAAACAAAGAATCTCCTACGAACTATTGCAAAAGAGAAAGGCAGTTAGGCAGATAAAATCATAACAGTGACCTAAACACTTTCAGAAATGTTCCCCCCTATCTTTTTTCAAGCTTCGTTTCCAGTTTCCACCATCAAAAGAGAGAGGATCAAAGTTTGTGCCGAGTCAAATTCTTTGTTTGCATTGGGTACTCTTATAGCCAAAAAGGATAGGAAGTGCTAGGCTTAGAGAGTTGAAAAATTACCCTTAACATGGATGTCACCTTTCATGAGCGCCACTATCCACATCATAGTGGATCGCAGAAACATCTATTATAACTTAAGTGACTCCATATCAAGACATAAATGGTTCATTCTTCACACCTGCCACCACTTCTCTATCTCACCAATCTTATCCTGATTCAGAGTGTCCTGGCACCAAGGGCACGCCACTTTTTATACTCTGTTTTTGAAAGCACTACGTAATATTTCTCCATTACACTATCACTTGCTAACAGCACCATCTCCGTAGAACCTCACCACATCATCATATTCAAGCCCTAGGAGTGATACCACAATCCGCTAACCCAAAACCTTTCAACCTACACGGTGAGGAAACTTAGTACCTAATCCTGCTAGGAGATGATTATAGACCTCATGAACCCCTGCATACTTACAAACCTATGTCAAAGATCCCTTGTGAGAAAACATAAGTTCAATCTCATCGATTGTACATACCTTTCCAAAACACAATATGCCCTTGGACACCCACCACACAATATCCTAAGCCAAACACGTGTAATGACGCATCTATGGATGCAAATATCAGATTGTTCAAATGCAATGCACAAAGAAATACATTTCAACACATGTATTGTTGAATGGTCTCAAATATTATGCCTAGGGTCACGTCATGCCGTTATTAAGCCCCTGCACAATTCGGGATTGTATCCCCATTCCCCAACAGTGACCCGGGAATGTCTATGGCATGAGTTATGGCCTTCAAATGTGGCCGGTTGGGATCATCTCGGAAGAAATATTCAGATTGAATTGGTGCTCTAAACATCAACTTATAGTCATGTCAGGACCACCCTTGTCCCAATGTCCCCCGGTTAATCAGTCTTGCAGTGTTTTTGGCCCACTTTACTTATAATGTCGAGGGTTACTAAGGA
Organism: Spergularia marina; assembly: GCA_963680865.1. Lineage (NCBI taxonomy): Eukaryota > Viridiplantae > Streptophyta > Magnoliopsida > Caryophyllales > Caryophyllaceae > Spergularia > Spergularia marina. Next base: position 4,703,428 of record OY804549.1, on the reverse strand, counting down.
CATGATATATTCATTTCCTAAGTGAGATAGGGTCATATTTGATCCTATAGTAAAGAACGCATTCAAGAAGTTGGTAAGAAACTTTGACGCCACACCCCGATGAGGAGCTGTTTCGGCCTTATATTGTAGTTACATTAAGCAACTACGGCCATCTGGAGTCCCCGGTGACTGACTTTGACTGCTTTTGGATTCACAATAAACATCAGAGGTTGTGAGCCTCCCAATAGAAGAGAAAGCTAATACCTTCAAGTGTATTTAAAAGGTTCGGCTCAAAAGCTGAAGGGCTTGTACTCCTTAAGAGGTTTGAAGCAAGGGTAGTGGCAAGGGGTTTCAGCAAAGCAGTTTAAGTGGATAAACAAGACTTTCTCCCCTTTTCTGTAAATAACCATTATCACCTTTTCAGATGCATCATAGCAATTGAAGCAGCTAATGACAGGGATTTACACAAATTACATGTGACAATGCATTCCTCCATGGACAATTACATATAATTTGTCTGAAGGTCTCCCAAACCTTGAGAACAGCGTATGTAAGTTTAAAAAATTATCTATGGGCTCAAACAAACAAGTAGACTATTATTTGCTAAAATTACATAAGCTCTTAAATCTAAAGGCTTCAAATACTACAAGAATGATACTCGTAATTCCTTGTGTACATCAGTAAGGACGAGAATTATTATAATCCTTTCTGTTTATGTGGAATATATGTCTGAAAATTGAGATACATGAGATGAAGGGTATTCTAGACCACGTGATCATCCTATGAGGCTGACTACAGAGCAATGACACAAGCAGCAGAAAAAGTTACTTGGCTAGTCAAACTATTAGCAGAACTGGGCATCTAACTCCTTAACACCAGTCACCTTATACTGTGACGAACACTTAGCTCACATAATTCCCTATTCGGCCCCAAATAGCAGACTTTTTTAGTAAAATACACCAACACAGAGGTATATACTTCCAAGCTTGGAATGATTCATGCCCCACCCCCCACCCCCATACTTCAGCTGGGGGGGGGGGATACCTAAGTCCTTACATGTAAACTCAGATCACATTGGTAAGCCAAATATGGTCTTATGACCGTCTCTTTTTCTTCCGGCTGATAATCCCATCGTTTCTAGTATCCTAGGTATTGTCTTGTCGCACGCTACACACAAACTCCTCCAAGGTTCAGTCTTTTCACATTGCATACAATCATTGAAGTTAATAGAGCAGAAGCAAGCAACAGCCACTCACACAATTCTTTTTGAGGTCAAATGGGGTAGGCTATTCATTCATTCAATTCTAGTTCCGCAAGGGATAAGACACCCTCCGGACACTCACACATTTCTTAACAAGGCATTCATTGACAAAACATATCTTTCTGATAAGTAGCAGCATACCATCAAACACACACATACATTCTAACCTATGCCAGTCCACAATACAATCAAATCACACAAACAAAATATTAAATTTTCGACTAACCCCCAAACTTTCTCACTACCTACTCATTACATTCTCATCACTAGCTGAAATCCTAGCACTAAAAATAATCAGCAACCATAAAAAATATAACATATACTCAAATTACTAACCTGTAAATCATACCTCTCTGCATTATACTTAGCAACAGCAACAGCAACAGGACTAATATCAGTAGCAACAACCCTACCTTCTTCACCCAAAACCCTAGCAATCCCAATAGCAAGAGCACCAGACCCAGTTCCCAAATCAGCCCAAACCTCACCCTCCTTCAACCCTTGATTCTCCTTCACCACACCCTCAACAGCATCCACAATTGCAACAGTCTCCGGCCTCGGAATCAAGACACCTTCTTCAACACTCAACACCAAATCCATCCAATGCTCACACCCAACAATGTACTGAAAAGGTCTCCTCTTTACTATCCTCTCCTCCCAAAGTTTGTACATTTTGTCCAAACTTTCCTTCAAGTTTACGGCTTTAGCACCACCACCACCAGCCACCAGTGATGTGTCCTCGACCGCGTCGTGGAGGAACCAATTGAGCTCCCGGTGAAGGAGGGTGGGGTCCGGGCCGTTGTCAAGGTCAACAAAGGTGGACCCCACGGAAGAAATGAGGGTTTTAGCCCAAGTTATGAAGGTGTTGAGGTCTGATTGGGTGGCTGTGTAAATGGGTGGTTTAAGAAAAAGAGGGGTTTTGGGTTTGTGGGTAACTTGTGAGGGAAGAGGAGACAGAGAAGAGAAGAGTATTGGTGAAGAAGTTTTAATTCTGGGATTGTTGGTGGGTGGTTTAAAGGTGTTGATTCTGTGGAAGAGTGAAGAAGAAGAAAGAGGGCGCAAGAGAGAACTTGCTTTCATTGTTCTGTACTGTTACGAGTTTAGAGAATGTGATTTTGGCGGGGGCAGCAATTCAAGGGGAAATGGTGATAATAGTAGAAGCCAAATTGAGGATAACCCCTTCAATTTCGTGTCAAAAACTCGTCTCGTAACGGTGTTAATACGTGAATCATATCAATTTCATGTTTGATGTTTTATGTTCGCTTTAGCCAACTTAACCTTCTTAAGTAAATCGATTGAAATATCTTCACACACTTACGCGGCACACTGGTCCGAATTCCGAACCCGACCCTCGTCTAATCCATTGAAACAATGTATCTTAGCAGAAGAGCAGCCAAAAAACCTCAGAAATCTCAGCATTTCACACTTTGACAACATTTCCCTCCCTATCAGCCCATCTCATCTCTTACCCAAACCCAACTCTCCCTCTCCCTCTCCCTCTCTTGTTCTCCAAAGGAAATGCTGACAACTTCACAGCTGCCCACATGGACGTCTCACTCTTTCGCAAGCACAACCCAGTACCCTTCTTCTTCTTCCTCTTCCTTCTCCTGTAAGCTTCTCCTTTCTCAATTTCTTCACTTAATTACTGTTTCTAATTGCTACTTGTACTTAATTTTGTTGTTGGTATTTTCTAATTTTATCAACTAATTCTGTCTTTTAAGTTTTTTTACACTGATAAATACTCCTGAATTGTGGTTGTGAATTGATAATTTGCTTTATTTTCTTCTGTAACGTTTTACTGAGAAATAATTAAAAGTTATGCATGTAGGATACACATAATCTGCTCTATATATGTAGGTTCCTATGAAATTATATGAAATTATCAGAGATTTTTCTTTCTAAACATCAAATATTTGATGTATTGTCGTGTTGATATGTTTCTGCTTAGCTTCTGGGTGAAGAATCCATTTTTTTTTACCAGAAAGTTTTCATCTTTTATAAATTTCATTTGATGTCTACTCCTGAAGTCCTGATTACTCATTGTACTTGATTCTGATGCTTGGTTTATCGAATTTCATAAACCGGATCTGCCTTTAGCATTGTTAATTACCCCCATGAAATGTGGTGATGTTCAGCTCTTTTTTCTGGGGTAAATTTACTCTTGCTATTTAGAAATGATTTAAGTGATGCATGTAGGATTCACAAAGTATGCTGAATATTGTTTGTTTGCTTAGGGAAATTATCCATCTTTAGAATAAAAATTCCATGTCAGTGCTCATATAGGCTAGTGACTGTTGGTCCTCTTTCCGTTCACGAGTTTCTCGCTTGATGAAGGCTCATATATTGGTGGATTTAACTTCCACTGGATTCGTAATTCATACCATCTACACTGCATGTTTCTTTCTTTACAGGCAAATCAAGCCTTTGTGTCAATTGTGTTCGATGTCCCCCTTTTACATGGATGAGTGGTAGATTGGGGAAACGGAAGAGCTTGAGATCAGTACGTGTTTATGGTTTGTGTCTACCTTTCACTTATTAATTAGTTCAAATTCGTTCTTCGTAAAAATCGCTTTTCTTTCATGTTTGTAAGTCATTAGGGTGCCAATTTATGGGGTAGTGGGAGTTGGAAACTTGGAATGTATGGTAGTATATGGTATGCAGTTTGGAAATAAAGCTACGGGGCTGGGTACGTGGTTTCTGACTTTCTGTTCTTTGCTACATCAACCAGACTTGTCTGGAAGTGTTAGACATGCATTCGTGTCCGAGTGTTGGAAAAATGGCTATTTCGTGAAAGTTTTCATGTTTTTGGCTTATAATAAAATTGCATATCTGTGTTGGGCATGACCAAATGGATACATGAGGGTAACCCAAGAGTCAGTATAACATCGGTTTCTGGCTTGTAATGTATGGTAGTATTTGGTATGCGGTTTTGAAATAAAGCTACGGGGCTGGGTATGTGGTTTCTGTTCTCTGCTACATCACCCAGACTTGTCTGGTAATGTTAGACATGCATTTGTGTCCGAGTGTTGGAAATGGCTATATGATGAAAGTTTTCATGTTTTTGGCTTGAAATGAAATTGCATATCTGTGTTGGGCATGACCAAATGGATATGCGAGGGTAACTGAAGAGTCGGATTACATAGGCTCTTTTTGGCTTGAACTGAAGTTGCTTATCTGTATTGGGCCTTGATCTTACTTTGCTGGCTTATTATGTAGGCTGGTGTATCTGGGCATGTGCTATATCTCAGTGAACCGGTCAATATGGGCCAAATTGTCTTGGCAAAAGCTGTAAATTTGCAGAAAAGGACCAAGTACGTGTGAGTTACTTGTTTATACTTGAATATTTTGCTTGCTGATGTTATGAAGTATAAACTTGCCAGTTATTTTCTTTTTAAGTCCAGTTGATTTTTCTTGCAGAAAAATATTTGCTTGTGAGTATGAAGATACAACCTCCATAAATCTATGTTGTTTCATCAAAGTTGGTCAGGCAGTAGGAGAAAGATCTATTCAAAGTGGTAAGAGATTAACTTGTGGACTTTCAGTAAGGAGAAAGCAGGGAATGAAAAAGGTGGCTTGTCGGGCATTAATTAGAAGTTCAGATGAGGTTTTTGTGGTTAATGACAAACCAAAGAACAGCAAGTCTGCTAAATGCATTATGGAGGTATTACAGTCAACTGCTGACCTCAACATAGCTTTTGATTACTTCAAGTCTGTTGCGGATATGCCCAACATTGTCCATACCACTGAAACTTGTAACTACATGCTTGAGGTTCTAAGAGCGCATAGGAGGCTGGAGGATATGGTTTATGTGTTTGACTTGATGCAAAAGCAAATAATTTATAGGGATTTGACCACTTACTTGACAATCTTTAGGGCTCTGAATGTTAGAGGAGGAATGAGGCAAGCTCCCTTTGCGCTTGGTGAAATGAAATCTTTTGGGTTTTTTCTGAATGCTTACTCATATATTGGCTTGATACATCTCCTTCTTCAGTCTGGATACTGTAGGGAGGCTTTGGAGGTGTACAGAAGAATGGTTAGTGAAGGAAATAAACCTAGTCTGAAAACGTATTCTGCACTGATGGTTGCAGTTGGGAAGCGAAGGGATACTGAAACTGTTATGGAATTACTAAAAGAGATGGAAAGTTTGGGGTTGAGGCCTAATGTTTACACATTTACCATATGCATTAGAGCTCTTGGCAGAGCTGGCAAAATTGATGAGGCTTATGGAATTTTGAAAAGAATGGATGAAGAAGGGTGTGGCCCTGATGTTGTGACTTATACAGTTCTCATTGATTCCCTTTGTTCTGTCGGGAAACTGGATGAAGCTAAGTTGTTGTTTGCAAAAATGAAAGATAGTAGTCACAAACCTGATCGAGTAACTTACATCACTCTGTTGGACAAGTTTAGTGATTGTGGAGACTTGGATAGTGTGCAAGACATTTGGAGTCAGATGGAAACTGATGGCTACGATGCAGATGTTGTGACATACACCATTCTCATAGGCACCTTGTCTAAATTGGGGAAATTTGAAGAAGCATTTGCCAAATTAGACATAATGAGGAATTCAGGGATTACACCAAACCTTCATACATACAACACCCTGATGGTCGGTTTATTGAGAGCAAATAGGCTGGAGGAAGCACTAAGTCTCTTTGAGAGATTGGACTCTCTTGGCATTGAGCCGACTGCGTCTACCTACATTCTGTTTATAGACTACTATGGAAAATCAGGAAAATCAGATGAAGCTCTCCAAATCTTTGAGAATATGAAAGCTAGGGGAATCGTACCTAATGTTGTTGCTTGCAATGCTTCATTGTATAGTCTTGCTGAGGCTGGGAGGCTTAAGGAGGCTAAAATTGTTTTTAAAGGACTCAAGAACAGTGGGATTGTTCCAGATTCTATTACATACAACATGATGATGAAGTGTTACAATAAGGCAGGTAGAGTGGATGATGCCTTGAATTTAATTGGTGAGATGACGGAAGATGGATGCTATCCTGATGTGGCCATCGTCAACTCACTGATTGACATGCTATACAAAGTTGATCGAGTAGATGAGGCATGGAAAATGTATGGGAGAATGATTGATTTGAAGCTTTGTCCGACAGTTGTAACCTTCAACACACTGTTATCAGGGTTGAGAAAAGAAGGTCGAGTCGAGGAGGCAATTGATGTTTTCACCGCCATGATAAAATATGGTTGTCACCCGAACATAGTTACTTTTAACACGTTACTGGACTGTCTGTGCAAAAATGACGAGGTTGAATATGCTATGGAGATGTTTTACAAAATGAGACAAATGAATTGTTTTCCAGATGTGGTGACTTACAACACTCTCATCCATGGACTAACTTCAGAGAAGAGAGTAAATGATGCATTTTTGTTGTTCCACCACATGAGGAAAGTACTATATCCTGATTCTGTAACTATATGTACTCTTGTTCCTAGTATAGTAAAAAGTTCGAGGATTGAAGATGCTTTGAATATTATCAGGGTATTTGTATCTCATGCTCAACAGCCTGTTGCCCGGCTATTTTGGGAGGATCTGATGAGTGGGGTTCTTGTTCAAGCAAATATTGATGAATCTATGGCTCTAGCTGAAAGGTTGATATCAACAGAGGTATGCCGAGATGACTCAGTTTTGATTCCCCTTTTTAAGGTTTTGTCCAAACGCAGACGGGCGCATGAAGCATATAACTTTTTTGCAAGGAGTAGAAGCTATAGAATTCAGGAAACTGTGGAAGCTTATAATATTTTGATTGGAGGACTTTTGGACATCAGACTCCAGGAAATGGCTTGGAATCTTTTCCAGGAAATGAAAAATTCTGGTTGTGCGCCAGATGTGGCCACATACAACTTGTTACTTGATGCTCTTGGGAAATCAAGGAAGATAGATATAGTTCTTGATCTATACGAAGAAATGCAGGCTCGAGGCTGCACTCCTAACACAATTACTCACAATATAATCATCTCTGGCCTTGTAAAATCTAATCGTCTAGACAAGGCTATCGATATGTTTTATAACCTTGTAAGTGGAGATTTTTCACCCACTCCTTCTACATATGGACCTTTGATAGATGGTCTCTCAAAGTCTGGAAGACTGGAGGAAGCCATAAAGTTTTTTGATGATATGTTTGATTATGGATGTGACCCTAATTGTGCTATTTACAATATTCTTATAAATGGTTTTGGCAAATCCGGCGATCTAGAAATGGCGTGCAGTTTGTTTCAAAGGATGGTTAAGGATGGAATCCGACCTGACCTGAAATCGTATTCCATTCTTATTGACTGTCTGTTGATGCTAGGGAAGGTTGATGATGCTTCAGACTATTTTCTGGAACTTAAACGACAAGGTCTTGATCCAGACGTGGTTTGTTACAACTTTATGATCAATGGCCTTGGGAGAGCTGGAAGGATTGCAGAAGCACTGTCTCTATTCGATGAGATGAGGACAAGAAGGGTGAATCCGGACCTGTATTCATACAATAGCTTGATATTACATCTAGGGGTTGCAGGAATGATGGAGGAGGCAGGAAAGATTTATGATGAGCTTTTGTTGAAGGGACTGGAGCCAAATGTTTTCACTTATAATGCTCTCATTCGAGGGTATGGCATTTCTGGAGATCCTGAACGTGCTTATGCTGTCTACCAGAGGATGATGATTGGTGGGTGCAGCCCCAACTTGAGCACAGTTGCGCAGCTTCCTAATCATTCAGAATCTCCGGACATGATATCCCCAGAGCTAAAGTCTGGAGCCTCGCTGTAAATCTCATCAGGTACCATATCTATCAGCCTGTCATAGCTTCTGCCATATGCCTCCATCCGTTGTTAACTAGCTTTTGTTTCTAAGCTCTAGTGTCTTGCTATGATTTGCATTAGGTAGCCATTCCATACCTGTGTTAACCTTATCACAAACAAGAAAAAAACATAAAGATAATAAGAGGAAATCTATCAGCCTTATTTCTCGTAATTATCTGATGTTAGTCTAAAAGTGAGGTAATCTGAATGTTTAGTCAAATTGGATCCAACTCCAGGAGAAAGAATTTGAGCTTTGATGGCATTAACTTTTGAGAGGAGACGATTTTTTGCTTGGCCCCAACCATCAAATCACATCTTTTCTTTCCTGGTGGGTTCTTTGCCCAGTTTTTGATACTACTGAACAGTAACTTAACTCAGAATTTGTCTCTCAGAGAAGTCATTGATATTAGTCTACAATGGAGATTATCTGAAGGGTTGCATCAAAATCGATCAAATTCCTGGAGAAAGAAATTGAGCTATGTCGCATTTGATGGTTCTGGATACGCAAGCGAGACATATGAGAGGAGAAAAATTGTTAATGTTCTGCCCACACTGTGAAAAGTGAAAACATCTTTGCATGTTACAGCTACTTTTCTCGTAGTGACTCTGAACCACTTATAAACTGTATAATTCTGTTACAGGGAACGTGGCAGCTTCATACTACTTCCATTTTCTCAGCTCTGAATCCCAACAACCCTTGTGATACAATCTGCTGGTATAAAATGTGTTGGGATCAAGATGGTCACAGGCTCACACAGCAGGACCACTTCAGGCTCTTTGTACACTAATGTATTGCATGGGATGCACTTTCGGTTCTAAGCCTGCTCCTGCTCATATGGATTCAGCATTTTGCTTCGTATCTTGGCTGAGTAAAGACCTTAATGATACAATGCTCGGGCACTCAGGAAGTGGAAACTGCCCTGAGTTTTAGTCCACCATTGCTGTTATGCTCTGATGTTGTAAAACATGTTTGCTTCTGTAAGCTTCAGTCATGTATCTCATTGGACATTCTAATTGTATATTTGAAAGCTCATATACCAAAAAGTTATACGAAGGACCCTTGAACGATCTACCCTCGATATGCCACGCCCCTTTCTGAAGATCGACACACATTCGATCTGCAAACAGTAAATTGAGTATATAATACAATTTTTTCATATTTCAAACTGTCATATTTGCTGTACTTTGTGATGCATTTGTTTACTGGTTGTATAGAGTTGTGCGCCTTGCTAAACTTGTAGAAATTGTCATGTGATAACTTTTTCTTACAGTCTTACCTCTGAAATTCCAGCTTGAGAAAAATAATCCATAAGAACTTGCATATTTACTCGACTATTGTTGTTTTTACCAATTCTCAGTTACCAATTACTAGCTGTGAACCTCCAATTGTATAATGAGCTTCAGTAGCAGAAAACAAACCGATCCGAGTAATGTATACAGAGAAACAAGGACTTCATAATTCATATGACCCTCAAACAAAGAACAGTATGTGCGCAATCTTCAGTACAAGAAAAGAAATGCATTCATCTACAGATTCGATATTTGGCAAAAAAAAAAAAAAAAAAAAAAACTATCATTGCCCTTACATTCCTGTTTCACTGGTATCATCACAAGGATGCTCTGCCAAACACAATGGTAAAACAGAATACATACGACCATTGCACCGCAGGAATTCAACAGGACCAGCAAAATCAATGCCTGACTAGAAAATTTCTTTCTCATATTCTACAATCACCAAAATTGATGGTGTCATTTGGTATACTACATCATGGACCCTTTGCCACAGTACAGCTGAACAAGTGTTCTAACGGTCAATTCTGTAAAAATCCTAGAAGATTACATCTGATAGAATCACAACACGCAAAGACAAGAACCGCATCAGTTTTCAACTGCTCTGTTAACAAAGAGATGTCTGACAGTGCCCGGAGTACTAATTCTCACAGTCCTTGAAAGTGAATAAGCTACTGTATAATTTGTTACTGTCACTCAGAGCCATCCGGGAAAGCATCCAACGCATCCTGCTTGCCATTTACATAGTACTCTATAACAGCTTTCATTCTGGGAAGCTTGTCAGGATGATAATTGATATGGATGATAACTGGTTTGAACTTTTTAAGATTAGGATCTTTTCTCACAGTCTTGAAAAGGACTTTACTGTTCATGAATGAATAGAAATCCATGGTCCTCCTGGAAGCATGAAGTCCTTCGTACCCATTATGCGATGGGAAAAAGAGCTCCTCATTAAACACTGCCTGGTCCCATGCATTTTCCTTTGAAAGCCTATCAGCAACACGATCCAAAAGCTCAATAGCAGGAATTGTAGGCCTCAAGAAAAAGAATCCTGAATTGTAGACCCAAATCCTCATTGTGTGAGCATAACGAGCCCAACCCATGGCTGGTTCATCAAAGACGTCATTATACCCGTAAGCAGTCATATTGTTATGACCATCTGTCATAGATTCCACATCTGAATCCCGATAAAGATGATCAAATGGGTTTTGCAAGTAGATTATATCAACATCTGAAAGCAGAACACTATAGCCAAGCTCCAAAAATTCCCTCAGAATACGAAATTTCAATCCAGAAACAGCATGGTTACCTCCTGTCCTTCCAATGGTATCAACCCCCTTATCTGGGTCTCGCGTATAGACGGCCACATTGTTTGATTTGCAGTACTCCTCAACCTCTTCATCTAATGCCACAACCAAATAATTGGGTATGCTTGCCTTCTTTATTGTGGATACTTGCACCTCTAACATCTCCCTCACATTTGCATTTGCTAATACAACAATAACCTCCGTTCGAACAGCCACTTCTTGTAATATTTTTGCCAATCTAGGGTTCACAGATTCATCTGGAACCATAGTTGGGTTTGTCCTTAAACTCTTGACAGTACCGAAAGGCCCTGCCTTTGGTTGCTCACCCAAGGCAAGAAATTGCTTTTGTGCTGTATCTTTCCCTTGGTCAGCAAGCCTAAGCTTCTCATTGAGTTCCCTAACTTGCTTTCTCAACTCTGCATTCTTCTCTTTTAATCCCAAGATATCCGCCTTGAATATATTAATCCGCTCGTCAGACTCACAGTCCGACGTACAAGTCTGCTTCACACATAGAATTGCAATTAAGTTAAACCACACAGATACCCCTTAATTTATCAATAATACATTTAATCAATCAGACATTACCAAATACAAAGTCGCTTAAATGATAACCATTCCATATATATAATACATTACCCTTAATGCTCACGGGTCATCCAACCCACAAAGCAGATCACAATGCTGAACAAAAGATTGACTCACTACCAGCTTACATTGTCAAAGTAGGTTTTAGGCAACACACGCTTAGACTGAACTAAATCGTTCAGCAAGCTATTTTACCCTAAAATGGAGCATCTTGCATTTAGCAAGTATCCGATATGACCACCACCCTCGGCCAATGTGAAGGGCAAATATTCTGATAGAGTAAAAACAACCTTAGACTTGACCAAATCATTCTGAATATATTTGGCATATGTTAACTCAACCAGCCTGTGTTAATTAAGGTAAGTTACAAGAATCCAAGTTCCAATAAACACAGAGAGCTTAGATTCCACCAAATCATATCGGATACTTGCTAAATGCAAGATGCTAACTCAACCAGCCTGTGTTAATTAAGGTAAGTTACAAGAATCCAAGTTCCAATAAACACAGAGAGCTTAGATTCCACCAAATCATTCTGCAAGCTTTTTTAGCCATAAAATTAGATGATCTATCTCAGTATCGAGTATCCACAACTACCAGCAGCCTCATGTATGCTTTGTCCCAATTACAGGCGCCAGCATTAGTCTAATATCGTTACCTTGAGGTATGCTAAAACCCGTATTGCATATCAAGTATTCCCCTCAAAGGCTCAGATATAGTAGGGGAATTAAAAATACAGCTTTAAACTCTAGGAAATCAATGTGCATACTATTGTGTACAGCCTAAATCCGAACATTGTCCACACCAAATGTCTGAACTTCCAAATACCGGGTATCCACTACAACTTTAAAGCCACAACCCTCTAGTAGATGAACTAACAATTTCTTAACAAAGGTACAATCTTTACGCATTAGACTCGATAAAGATACAATCTTTCCAAGCATTGGGACTCAACCCTTTCGATCCTAACGTTGGAGATTGCAATGCCCAATCTCAAACAACCAACATTTCATATATAACCAACATACCACCCCACAAATTCTCTGCAAATTCCCTCTAATTCAAACAAACAGACGATCCATATAACACCATAGAGGCAGGCACCAATAAAATTTTCGCAAAACCCGAAAACCAAACAAACCCCAACAAAAACAAGCATTACTCCCAACATAATTCGGGGTCAGCTAACATGAATCGTCATACATACGAAACCAAATAAGCCAATAAACAAACAGCTGAAACAATCACAAAAACTTTGAATAATAATTGGAAATTAAAACAAATTTTTACCTGGGAATTGGAATTAGAGAGGTGGGAAGTAGTAAAAATAGGAAGATCAGGGTGAAAAAAGCCATAAGGGTAAAAAAAAGCAAAGACGCAACCCACAAAAATACCGATCCCAATTGCAATAATAATTCTAGATCTAGGGTTTAAGCTCATACTGCTGCTGCTCGCATTTCTCATCAACCCATCTCGTCGACCCGCCATCATTTGGCGTATCTTTTCACCCCTTAAAAATGGGGTTTTTTTTTTTTTTTGGTATGAAATGAAATGGGTTTTTTTCTTTTGTTGATTGATGAAGTTCTAGATTGGAAGAATAGAGATGAGGAAAGATTGAGGATGAAGCTTGTGTGGGAAGAGAGTGAGAAAAGTGTGTTGTGGAGTTTTGGTCGAGAGTAACTGAAACTAGAGTCAGTCGAATCCAGTAAAACACAAGTAATGTGACTTCAAAACTTCTATTTTGGCTCAATCTATGTCTTTTTTTGAGTACAAATGAAGCAATTGGGGGTGAAATGGTATGGTACGAGGAGGGGTATCATGATTTGACTTTAAACGTTTTGTAGTTACGGTTTTATTACACTCGAGACAAAAGTTACCCGATTATAGTGAAAAGTGGGGTGAAATTTGTTTCAAGCCTTGGTATGGACTCTGGAGTATTACAATTGTTCTCCCTCCTCGAGCATTCTTTTTAGCATATGGCCCAAACGTAGTCCAAGCAACGGAGGAAGAAGACGAGGGTATGAGTGTTAATTATGGAGATCGGGTAGAGAAATCGGCAGGGTTAGGAGTCGGGTAGAAATTTTGACATGGGTAAGAGGGGTGCGGACTATCTAAAAAAATGTTATTAATCCCCATACATGTGCACGGGTACCAATTTCATATAAATTAGTTTGAATGGTATAAAAATAGAGATAAAGATATAAACAATTTGGTTAAAATATACATATAAAGGAAAATATTCATTTAGGGGGTCGAGTTTCAAAGTTAGTGGTGGGAGGATCGCGCAAAGAAGTTGATGTGTTGTCATATAGAGGAGTTGATAGGAGATGTTAATATAAATGACTCGATCCTAGGAATCAGCGGGTGTGAAGGGGTTAGAGTAGGAATTGACCTGGTAAGAGAGTTAAGGTAAAGTAGAGCATGATGTGGGGAATAATTTGAGTAGGAGGCAGGTGCGACTACCGGTTAGATAATTTGATGGGTGTAAAGATGTCGGTTAGGGAGGTCATGTGAGAAATCGACGAGGAATGGGTCGACTAAAAAATTTGAATAGGGGTGAGAAGATGTCTTCTAAAATTTTGTTGAATGTTGGGTGTTGATGACTAGGAATGGGATGGAAGTGGGGGGTATCAGATAGGGAAGCATGTAGGGTGATGATTGTCGATTGGAGGTTTGCGTAGACGATTAAATGCATAGGAAGTTGAGGTCGCCTAGGAAACTTGGCGTAGGAGAGAGCCGCCTAAGAAAGTTGATAAAAGTTGTCGAATACATACAAGAGTTGACGGATGATTATTGAGGGGTGGAGCAGGGACTCATTAGGTTGGTATGAGGTCGGACTTATCAGACGGGTCCTAAATTCTTATTTTTGAACATGATTTTTAAGTTTAAATTCTTTAAAAAAATGTTTTGGGAATATTATTTTCAAGTCAAAAAAATTCCCAAATCATATGATTGGCAATCCTAAAAATTCGAGAAATTTGATTTCTTAATTTGAAGCAAAATATCCATGTGTAAACCAAATGCAATCTCCGATTCGCATTCTACTTTACCAAATAAATGAAATATAATTGAAAATAATTACTAAAAATTTCAAGTTATAGTTTCCAAACGCTATATAAAATGATTTTTTTTTTAAATATTTCCATAGCAATTTTATATTACATGACATAGATACTTATATCTAGAAAAACATTAGTAATTCCCGTGTATTTGCACGGGTTAAAAAACTAGTCCTTATAATTTGTGACCACACTCCTTTATTTTATTTTGCACCACACATCAAATAGAATTAGAGTATACTCCATGTAATTATATTGTAGTTGCTCCGTATGAAAGAACACAAATCCTAATGATGCTAAGTTGCTAACACGAGTTTTATAATGTAATGAAACACAATTGTAAAACCACGCAAATTTATACGTGTTTATTATGAACAACTGAAATACGGGTTTATTTTTATTTATTTATTTTTCTACTTATGAGACGATTACACACTTAAATACGATTTTTTGTATTTGTATCCGCCGTCGTGGGCTGCAGAAACTTTGTATTTGTATCCTTGGTCCCTGCCACTCTCCTCAGTCTCCGCTTCCGGCTTCTAGCACCGCCCACCGCCGTCCGCCACCTTCCACCACCGTCTATTCCAGTAGCCGACTGCCCTTTCCGCCGCAGCCAGGTCAGCATCTCCAATATTCAATTTGTTCAATCTCAATACTAGTGTTGTCATATTCTAATTGGGATTTTAATGGCTTCAAGTTTACGAATTGTGCAGAAATTTGTAGCCGTTGAAACCCTTCTTCGTTACGCCAAATTTTAAGAGTTTGAGGAATAGTGAAAGTTTGTTGTTGTTCTTGTACTTCATTTCTTCACACTGCATGTCTTGTTGTTTTCTGATTCCCTGCGATGTTTTGGTTGTGGCAATAGCATTTGAAGCATTACTTTTGTCGATGAAAAAAGTTGGGCTTCCTTTTATTTGATTGGATTTGTCATATTGCATGCACTAGATTTTCATAAATGTCATCTTTTTATCTCAAAACTTGAAAAAAAAATGATCTTTTGGGGATAAATAGCGACCACAAATGGTGCATATTCAACAACATTAACAATAACAAAGCCTTAGTGCCAAAATGATTAGGGTTCGGCTACCAGAACTGTGTTCGATTGTTTGAAAAGATATAGTGTATGGCTTATTCGCTTATAATTTTCGTCACCACTCACAACTGATAAACTGTTTTCTCAACTGAATTGATCAACTAGTTTGTATTTGATTGTCCAAACTAAATAACTGAATGATTGATTTAGACTTCTTGCCCCAACAGCATTGAATTGTCAAGGTGTGCTTAAGGTGGCATGTTTACAATTATTACCTAATTAAGTGACCGAGTCATCAATGATATGGTAGTGCTAGACTATGTATGATAACAAAAGGAATTAGAATTTTCATCGTCTTGTAAATGTTGTTTAATAGAAATTTATGTGTCTGAAGGTAGAACTGGAAGTGGAAACCTCTGTACATTTCTGTCAGGGCCCATAGACTTTTTGCTTTGCAAGTCTTGCTAACTACTACTCCATTATGTTCCTCTTTTTCGTTCTATGCATTTCACACTTCTAATCTGTTGTGTCTACAGATGACTGGGACAGAATTAAGTGCCATGAAGAGGGTAACGCCAGAAAGTTACAGCAATGACTCCACGTCATTGCTTGATGACAATCATAACATCAAAGATCAAATAGAGCAATCTGATGGTGACAGTGAGTCTGACTACGATTTTGATACTGATACGTCTTGCAACGGTGATGATTTCGATAAGACTGTTCACAATGGAGGGCCTTTATGGCTAGGTTTTGTTGAAAAGACGAAGAAAAGATCATGTTTTTCTCGTCATTTGTTTCCAAGCAAAGCTGGTGGTACCCCGGTAACCAATTCTTGATCCTAAGAGATGCCTATGTATACCCTACCATTTTATCTTTATTGGTGCTTTTAATTGGTTATTTGCGGACTTAGCTGATGTGATGAAAACTCTTTGCTTCTAGGCCTGGTTAGATCCAATTCATTTGCCTACTGGAAGGTCATTTATTTGTGGCTTTTGTGAAGAACCTTTACAATTTGTTCTTCAGGTATATCTCTATAGAACTCTCCTCTTTTCTTTATCAAGAGCACATGGTGGTTACCGTGCTTAACTGCTTACCATGAACTTGGTGAGCTACATTTGTATTATGGCAGTTCTTGTGCTTTTGTAAGCTAGTAAGGCATTGGCTGTACTAAAAAATAGAAAATTTCTGCAATAGTTGGATAAAACATTTGTGAAAAGAGTGTGAAATTGAGAAGTGATATAATATCTTTATGTTCTTATTTTTCAGGTTTATGCACCAATCATGGAAAGTGAATCTGCTTATCATCGATCAATATTTGTTTTTATGTGTCCATCAATGAATTGTCTTCGCCTTGACCAGCATGAGCAACAAAAGGAAGGTCAAGAGAATGTACCAAGAAGGTATTAACTGGAATGCTGCTGCTAATCTAGAACTGTTTTTTGCTTAATGTTCTGGCATTAATATTTCTGACCATGTAAGTTTACTTTTTGAAGCGTGAAGGTATTTCGTTGCCAGCTCCCTCTCGTAAACCCTTTTTACGAGTGTAAGAACCAAACTAACAATGGAGGTTCCAGCCATTCAGAAACTGAAGGTAGTATACAAGTTTGGCCTAAACTTATGTTTCCACTAATATCTGTCACCTTGAATTAAAACTACGTGACAACTGTTTTGGAATGATAAGCAGCTCATATTTCTAGTTTTACCTATGTGTGAATAGAGCTTCATGCATATCATACACATTAACGTCATTACCAAGTACGTCAAAATCTCCTGCCTATAGTGAGTTAAGGGAGATTGTATGTACACTGCCTCGCCCACATGTTGAAAAGTGAAGACACTATGAGGCTATTTCAAGAACCTTAATGCATCGCATGTTTGTTGCAAATGATTTCTTTTGTCTTGTTTTGTGTGCGTGTATACGCAAATCTTGTTCATCATTCTGAACTTTGCTTTACATGTTTAGTGTACAGCCTACACTAGTTCAAGGATAACAATAAAACATTAAAAAAAAAAAGATGTCAGCCACTTGTCAGGGCACAAGGACCCAGGGGCAGATTACAAAAAGTTCAAATATTGGCATTATTTTCTCGTCCCTTTGTTTCCTGACCATCTGCAGTGCAATTCAGCATCTTCTAAACATCTCTATTTTAGTCTTGTGTTATTTTGATTAGAAAGTACATGCCAGGCTATGCTTCAGCTATCTGCAGCTTGACCCTGTAGTTTCCATTTCCTTGTAGCTGCGCTCTGTTCATGGTGTGGCACTTGGAAAGGATCTAAGTTATGTAGCGGTTGCAGAGGAGTAAAATATTGCTCCAAAAAGCATCAGGTTACACGTGTCATGTGTATTGACAGTTAGGGTTGTCGGTTTGAGGTCGGCATTGTAGTAATCTGCTTTGCTGTTCATGTGTAGGTCCTCCACTGGCGTTCATGTCATGGAGTTGACTGTAAACGAATGTCTGAGACTTGTCCCATTGATGGTGAATGTGCTTCAGAAACAACCCAAAAAGGCAAGTGGATCGACTTTCTTGCTAATTCCATTTGACACTTGGACACCTAAAATTTTGTGTTTTTTACTGGAACATGATGCGGTTGACAAGCTTTCATCTAACTTTCTTGGCACTGTTTCCTTCACTCTGAGCTTGACACCCTTCATAGTCCGCGCATATGTAGATACTGTGTGCCTGTGTGGCAGTTTTGAATGTACACTGATTGGCAGACCTTTTTAGTGAAAGCTGTGATTTTTTACGTCTCATTTGCAATTTCTCTTCTGTTGGTAATCTGCAGTGGCTAGTAATACTCTATGGCCTGAATTCAAGATCATACTAGAACAGAGCCGTGACTCTAGTGAATCAGTTTCTGATTGTAATGAAACTAGTAACTCATTAGCATCTGACAATGGCGTCCATAGTTCAGTAATGTCTGATGAGGGAGATGATGAAACACCTGAGTCATTTTCGAACTACTTTGAGGTTGTTACAAAAGTCATCTTTGTTAGATTCAGTAAATTTTCCTCCTGAATTTTCTGCTGATCATATACTGTTTTATTGATGAACAGGCTGATGAAGAGAAGAAGAGTTTGGCCTCTTTTGTAACGCACACTAGTAAGGATCCTGACCAAGTATTAAGGTAATCAATTTCATCTAGTGTAGAAGATGTAGGGTGTGTGTGGGTTCCGGGTAGTATGCTAGCCAATTATTTTCTGTCTTTTGCTGTCTCTTCATTAATTTGGCATTCTTGGGGGGTTTTTTTTTGTCTTTTTCTTTCTTGTCGAAGTTTTCCTGGGTTTGAGTAATTTCATTACCTTGCTGTTGTTAGGTGTTGGTTGTCCGATGGTAAACCTCTGTGGCCGGAGTTAAAAGGAAGACCGTCTAAGACAGAGATTCCTAAATGCACCTATTGTAGTGGCCCTATGCGTTTTGAGTTCCAGGTTGGCCCTTCAATTTCCTTTTTACCTGTGTTTTTCTTTGTAGCTGATTAAGCACAGTCTCAACCTTCTGTAGTCGCCTGAATCCTCACATACCTAATTTCTGCCTTCGCTCGTGCATTTCAGATTCTGCCGCAGCTGCTCTTTTACTTCAATGTTGACAATGATGTCGATTCTCTTGATTGGGCCACCATTGCGATCTACACTTGCGAGGCTTCTTGTGACTCACCTGCTGTTTACAAAGAAGAGTTTCCCTGGGTTCAGCTCTATACGTAATCTATGTACTTGCAGTTACCGTGGTAGATTTTTACCTCGGTTCTCAGTCAATGTATCCCACCGTAGGTCACCTAGCTTAAGTTTCGAGATATCCCTCTTCTTTAATACTTCATTATAAGTAGTGTGATTTGGATTACTTTCATCACAATCACCAAATTTTGCTCTTGGTACGTACATTTGGTGTGTACCATAAGGTACTCCGACTGGGCCACGGCCGTATCCGGCAAACAATATGGCTCAGGCTTATTGATTTGGTATTTTAGTTAATATTGTTTGCCTTTTTTTGTCAACATACGACTATACGAGAACTTAATTGATCAAAGGTGAACATACAGTCCGCAAGGTTGGTTTAATTTTTTTTTCGGTTTACTCCAAAATCTCGCGATCATCACACATTACGTTCATATAAACTAGGTTGATTGACCGGGATAAACTGAACTAGTTCGTCAATAAGGTGAACCTGTCTACGATGAGACCAATCGCCTAAGGCCCTCTGCGGATAACTTGGAACACGATCACCAGCGCCTAAGGCCCTCCGCGGATAACTTGGAACAAGACCAGCAGCCGAATTACCGAGTACAATCCATTGGTTTGATAGGAGGTGACGGGAGTTGTTACAGCTCACTCAGCTCACCTTTGTCTCTAAACCTGTGACTACCTTTTAACATCCGACATAACATCGGCCTATTTGATGATTGTTCGTATTCGCTGCTTTCAGCCAGACTATCGTGAAAGGATGAGGACAGTAAGAAAATCCTCACAGGTACTTGGCATATAGGATGATGTTCTTATACTGACTGATCTGTAACTCCTGCATACAGTGTTATGCAAAAGAACAGAAAAGTACAAGTCATAGCCGCGCCGGAAAATGAGAACTGAGATGATAATTTCCAATCCAACCTCAAAAAAACTCCAAATATGGTAAAACCAAAATATTGTCAACAACTAAAATTATTTAGAACAAATCCTTGAAAATGCATGCGCTCTATCCAAGCACAGCACAGCACGTCACACGACAAATATCATAGAGAATCCGAAACTTAAATTCAAGCTAAACCATTATTAGGTTCTAATATTATGATAAGATCACACTAGAAATATGCTAGTGCTAGTAAATATGATAGAGCAATCCTCTAGATCAAGGCCTCAACTCCATAGCCACGGACCAGAGGATTCCTAGAACGAGCCTCCATCAGACCCCTTCAAAATCACACAGTCGATGAAGCCTCAACCAGCAACGCAGAAGAATCCAGGTAGCGGACGACTCGTAGATGCTTCTTTAGGACAAATAGAACCCGGTGAAAGTTTGAAATAACCACCGCGATCATCCTCCTAGCATAACAGCAAAATCCATAAAGACCAAAGCATAAAAAAAAAAACCACATATTTTCTATTGTCCAAATGTAGAACAACTATTGTCACAAAGAATATATACAAACCTTGGGTGTCGGCTTCACCAAATCAGTCACGGTAACAGATCTTAAGCACTTAGCTTCTAGCACAACAGAATCAGATGCAGACTCCATATGTGCAAGCTCACACGTACCAAGATCATCCTCCTAGCATAACAGCGAAATTTATAATTGTCAAATAAACTAATTTTCTTGACCAAAGCATAAATAATACAGTAAAAATACTTAGCAATGTAGAGCAACAACTATGCCTCAAAGCATGTAAACCAACCTTGGGTCGCGCCTTCACCAAACCATTCACGGTAACAGATCTTAAGTACTTTGCTTCTAGCACAACAGAATCAGATGCAGACTCCATATGTGCAAGCTCACGGCTACCGAGATCATCCTGGTAGCATAACAGCAAAGTCCATAATTGTCAAACAAACTAGTTTTCTCGACCAAAGCATAAATAACATGGTAAAATTACTTTCCCAATTGTCGAAATGTAGAGCAACAACGATGTCACAAAGCATGTAAACCAACCTTGGGTCGCGCCTTCACCAAACCATTCACGGCAACAGATCTTAAGCTGTTTGTTTCAACAGAATCAGATGCAGACTCCATATGTGCAAGCTCACGAGAACCTCTTGCATTGATATCTGGTAGAGTGAGGAAAATTGCAGGTAAGACAACCAGTAAGCTTGAAAAATTCAGTCAATTGGGATGATAGAAAAGACCTCAATTAACACTACCGTACATGTAAGCTCTAGTTCAGACAAGTAAAGACCAAAATGAAAACAACCCATAACAACTATGATTAAGATTAACTAATGCAACCTTTGCGTAGTCTCACAGGTCAGAACAAACAGCTTAGAGTACTGGAAGAAAATTTTTGGACCAGATAGCTTCATTTATAATTTAAATAAACGAAATCAAGATAACAAACCTTGGTCAACAAGTTCAGGCATCTGGGAACATTTAGACTGAGCAGCAGCTATCGCAGTGACCCCGACAGCCCGGTCACCAGTGCAGGCCATGTGCCCATCCCCCTGCACTGGTATAAGTGAAGAAGAGGTTAATTGCTAGTCAGAATCTTCATACACTTCATCATCTGATAAGTCATCAAACGAACGGATGTCTAGCTGGTAGCGAAGAATGCCCCCAATCCCACCAAAGCCACGGCAGAACTGCGACCCTTCCTGCGATTTGTTGGTCACAAACTCCAAGGAGCAACCAAATTTCTTATACTCGTTAGCAAACCACTCCAGCAGTGACATCTGCTCCTGAACTTCCAGATCTGCAGCAGTCTCTGGGTCCCTAAAGTTGCTCTGATCGGCATCTTGTTCCTTGTTTAAGTGTTTAATAATGATCTCCCCGGTCGCAACATTTTTCAGTACATACCTAGTGATGTCTAAGTTCTCCCAAACTATGAGAGTCTCCACAGCACCCATCTCCAAACCCTTCAGAGTGTCATCTACTCCAAATACATACTTTCCTGTGTCCTGACTAATCTCTTCAAAGTACTTCCCAATCAACTTCTTCTCCTGGATGAACTTCACATTAGCAAGAATTTCAGCAGACAACTCAATAGCCTGGTTGAATCCACTTTCACCACCATAAGACACATCAACTACATTAAGAATCTTTGTCTGGAGTCGTGGATCAAACATGTCAGACTGACTGAGCTCAGTCTTGAAGTCAGCTGACCCAGCAAGAATCAGACCAGAAACATTAGGCTGACTTGTCGCAGGATTGATGTAAAATTGTGTGGCAAGCTCAGCAGTCTTCCTCACATAGTTATGACGCTTCTCCATCCGCAGACGTGCAAACCTCAAAGCAGACTGACCTCCTCGTCCATGCTTTTTCGGCAAATCAACACTAAATTTGTGAAGAACTTCTCTGGTGTTGCCGCTTAGTGTCCCAAAAAGAGTTCCATTCCCATCCATCACGATGAAGCCAAACTTATCATCAGATTCCAGGAGCTCATTTAGAGCTTCGGTGTGGAACTTGTTGTCGCACAAATAAAGTGATGCATTTATGGCCTTGAAAGGTTCGAAGTCAATGGTAACTTTCTTTTCCTTCCCATCATCAGTCATGATGGTCCCCGTGTAAAGAACAAGACCTTTAGGAGGTACCTTATTGTAAAGCTTCAACCTTTGCTGAGCAGATGTGATTGCCCCAAGCACAGATTGACGATTGACCCTACTTTTGATGTTGGATGCAGTTCCAAATTCATCACCAAGCATTTTCGTCACTCGAGAAATTTGATCACGAGGAGGAATGATAAGGGAAATCATGCTTGTACCATTTCCTCTGGCAGCTTCCAATGCTTTGATAAGCTTCTTGATCTTCCAGATCTCAATGTTCTTGTCAGTATCCTGACCGTCACCTGATGTCACAGTCATTTTGCCAAAACTGAAGAGCAACTACCTAGGAGAGAAAAATAAAAATCAATGTTAGATTGCCATATTGACCACAAGTACGGAACAAAGCACAAGTATCATTAATTTAGAAAACAGAGAAATCTAGCTTTAGCAAAGACAGTTAGAGAGCAAAACAAAAACCAAAACTCATACATGCTGAACTATTAGTAGAAAGTGTTAAAACCAGCCACTGAAGTTTCTAAGCAGACACAAAAGCCTAAAATTGCTAATAGCAGGCAATCAATAGTACAAGGCTAATCCAGAAACTTCGCCAAAAAATAACTCTCCAAAAACAATGGACCATGAATGCTTGATGCAAAATACAAATATGTACGAAAAGAAAGCCTAAACTGCAGAGATAGCAACCTATTGACGTTAACGTGAATTCATAACCCCTAACCATCCCCAATCTCCAATTGTAGTGGATGATTTTTATACATAGCAACTCTATACAAGCCCCCTCTGGCCTCTGCAATGGGTATACATTATTTTACACAATCATATAATCAAAGCTGGGATAAATTAATGAACAAAAAAAAAACGAGAAGTATTACTTCGACAATCAATTTCATGACAAATTAAATTGAACCAATGTCACATAAGACACAAACAGGTTACTTCGCAGACCCTAATGACAAACACAAACTAGAGTTTAAAATCATATACCTTCCAAACAAAATTTAAACCGGGAACAGTGGATTCTTAATACCCACACCGATAGATTCTTAATACACAAGAACAACAACAACAACGACACAGTGTGATTCACGACTGAAAATCATCTTTCAGCAATCAACAAATCGCGAAATTTCGACTATCAATTTCCCCACAAACTTTAAATAAATAAAAACAGAAACAATTGTAATAGAAATTAAAGATACCGCCGATTAAATTAAGCAACATCGAATAAACAGAATAACAAATTACATAGCAAAAACAGTGACAAATACTCAAATAGTCTAAACCAAAACTCATCCAAAAAAACCCTAGATCCCCTAAAAGATGCATAAATATATCATCGCCAGCAACAATAACTCGATAAGCATCGAATATCAATATCATCGTATCGCACAAGCTACTGAATTTATTTTTCTCTACAAAGACGGCATAAAACTGTGATGAACTAGTCGAACAATCAAATCAAATCAAAACAAATCAGCACATAATATCATCGCACGCAGCAAAATAACACAATAAAATCCATAACACAACGGTCACCATGATCTAAGAACGATGGTACAAGCATCGGGGAAAAAAATTACCACAAAATCACGAAAAAATACTACAAAGATGATACATAGATGATTGATTATTAAGAGGCGTAAACGTTAAGATACCCGAAAAAAATGAACGAGCAAAAGGAAATAAAGTGAGAGATTACCTGAAGATTGGCAGATCGATAAAGGGAAAAGTTGTTTCAGATGCGGCGTTTCAGAATTTGTATGCGTTTCCGAGTTTGTTAGGTTTTATATGATATGTATGGATCTCCCTGGCTGCGTAACTCTCACGGCTCTACACAGCCCCCTCTTACTTGACTACCTCTGCTACACCGAGCTGATATATGAGGATTTGAATTAATCACGCGTTGCTTTAAATATGTTGTGAATTAGACAATACAATCAGACAATGAATTACGATTTTAGTGGTAATAGAACCATACCATAACTCCAGCACTCTGTTTGGTAGGGAATAATCGGACGAGAAGGAAAAAATGGAAATGAAGGGAAAATAAAGGAAAAGAGTTATAATTTCCGTTGTTTAGATGAAGAAAATGGTTAGGAAAAGAAATTCCTTCCATTCCATTTTCTTTCTTTCCATTCTCGTGCTTAACTACAAATCAAATGTTGCAAATAAAAAGGTTGGGCTACTAGTTAGGAAATCAACTTATTTAAGGGTTTGTCCCGCGTTCAAGTCTACTGTTCTTGTGTACACCAGAAAGAAAAAAAATAGAAAACTAATTAAAAATTATCATTTTTACTCACGTCGAGTTGAAGTTATATTATTTATATTTAGATATCCAGCATGTGAATCATATTTGATAAACATAATATTTAAATTTACCAATTCTCTTAAATTCGAAGTAAGTTAACAAAACCACTTGCTGCTGTAATTTGAACCATCCATCTAAGACATGTAAAGTTGAGTATGGCCAACAAGTAATACGTGTTCAAATAATACAAAACTTAGAATTACAAATTCTAACAAAATTCTTTTAAGCCAACACAACCACTTGTTCTTAAATTAACCTCGCATCCACCTAAGACATGTGTGTAAATGTGAATTAGCCCCCACTCAACCCACTTTTATAAGACTTTTGAAACGTTATAAGAGACTAGTTACCAGAACGCCATGAGATGTCGATTACTAAGCTCGCACTCCATCCTATAAAGCTCTCATCTTTGGGTGTTAAGATTAGGGTTGAGCATCAGTCTAGGACCACACCAGACCGAATCCTTCTCGGTTCGATTATTTGGACCAAGTGGATCGAATCGAATTTTCCCAAAAAACTTGGACCGAGGACCGGATCGAGACCCGGCCGAATTCAACTCGGTTCGGACCGACACCTGTCAGTTCGGTCCAGTTTTTGGTCCGGACTTAGTTTTTGCTCTCCCCTAGTTAAGATATGCAAGAAAAGTCATGCCACACATGCTCAAGTCTATTTTCCACAGTTAGATCGTACTAACTCTTCAATAATTAATGCTTGCCAATCCCTCATAGACTAGAACGATGATAAGGCTTCCATAGAGACTTAGGGGTCGTTTGTTTTGATGGATAAGAGGATGGGATGAGATTATTTATCCCTAACACTCAAATTTCCATATTTGGTAATGAAGTAATCTATACTATATCTTTAATAGGCTAGCATAAAAGCCACGTGGCAGGTTGATAACGGTGTTTCAAGGATAAAAAAACCATGCCATCGCTTATGTGTCGTCATTAGATTAGACCTTTTTAATTTTTAATTTTTTTTTTTATTTCTATTAACATATGTTTTTGTATTAAATTGTGGGTAATTGTATGAACATGTATTCAATGAAAATATTAATTGATTGTATTAAAGTGTGGGCAACTGGAAGGTTTTTTATTTAATAATGATATTAAACATTGTGTCTCTTGGCTCTTGGTTTGCCAATTACATCGGTAACGTCTTACTTTTAAATAGTATATAAAGAGAGAAACTTAGCTAGGGAAAATAATATATACTCCCTCCACTTTTCTTGGTTCTTTACGTTGTATTCAAACACAATAGTCTACATATTTCTTAGTACCTATATTAGTTGTATGTATTTATCGTAGTATTACTTTTTAAAGTATACAAGTATGTTTTATTATCAAATTATGATCGATGGCAATTTGTTTATTGTAATTTCAAAGAGTTATTGTACTTAAACTTCTATAATGAAATATAATAGTCTTTTTTTAGGGGATAAATACAATAGTCTTGGTAATGTATATTTTTGATTTTGTGATTCACAAGTTCATTTTGATGTTTATCTTTGGTTTTCAATTTTCAACATTGTAAAAAAATCCGCTCAAGGCATTCTTTAAAAAAAATATAGATCACAATATTTGGTTTGTGATTTATAATACTATGCCAATAAAAAAAAAATTTAAGTTTTATATACTCAACTCAATTATCCAAATAAATCAAAATTTGTTCCGTGATTTCAATAAAACTTTCAATAGGTCTTTAATCCTTCTTCTAATATAAGTTATTAGGATTAAAATATGTGGTTACCTGGAAAGTTTTATTAAATAATGATATTAACTATTAAGATAGTGTCTTTTGGCTATTGGTTTATAAATTGGTTGTTGTAGTTTGATATAACTATAATGTATGTTAATTAGTATCATGGCATATGGTCGTCGTGTTTATGAGCGAATTATAAATTGTTGATTAATTATGTACATTTTGGATTTTGAATTTAATGAGTATATTAATTTGTTTGGTATTATGTTTTTAATATCGTAAGAACCTCTAGACGTTTCAATTGTTACAAATTCATCCAACAAATCTTAATTATGTAGTTTAAAATGATTTAAACTCCAAATTTTCTAAATTATTTTCAAGGAAATAATTTTTCATTTTTAAATAGGTTATTCATTTAAATGAAGCAAAAATAGGACCCGTGATTTCACGGGCACAAAAACTAGTGATGAATAGTTGGTGGGTCAAGGAGGATGGGGATTTCTTATCCTTTCTTTTTAATACCTAGGGGGGCATGTATTAGAAGGAGGGATAAATTCTTGTTAAAATGACACATTTGTCATTACTAAAATGAGGAATTATACATTAATTCGTAGAGAATAATATTGTCATTTTACAACTAATTAACAAATTCACCCTAATTCCCATCTTCTAATCCCACATTTATCCAAACAAGAGATTGTGATTATCCCTCTCCTTATCCCTCTTCTTATCCCACCTTCTATCCCCCTTATTCCCATCCCATAATCCAAACGAACCGTTAGCGAATGATTGAATCAACATAAACCCATAGGTGGATTAAAACCTCTACAATTTACAATGAACGAGTCCTGAATATAAGATGAGTAAGGCCCCTGTGCGATTTGACTGTATTTTTATGATTTGATTTGAATAAACATAATTTGATTGGATCTGAACTGAATTAATTGATAAATTAACTACAATTAGACGAATTAATAACTAGAAATAGACTAGATTCATTGATTGTTATTTGGATACTTCTGATCTAATTTGATTTGAATAAAACTGATTTGATTTGATTTAATTTGAATAAATTTGGAAAACACTGTTGAATAAGTTGAATCGCACATGGTTTAAATATTATATCATCAATGTCCTAACTTATTTTAACTGATTCCAAAAGTTTAATATTCAATAACCAATTAAATCTCACGAATTCACAATATTAGATTCAACAATTGGCCTATTTTGGTCACTCAAATCATTTTCCGACTATATTGAAAGGAGAGCTTGTAAAGATAAGCAATCACTTCACCATGGAAAAAATATCACAACAAAACAAAACAAAGAAAAAGAAGAAAAAAAAAAAAACTCCAATTAAAAAAGAAAAAGAAAAAAACGTCAAAAATTCCCAGAAGCTTAACGCTCACGCTGTTGCAAACTCAAAAAACGTACGACGGAACACAAAAACACAGAGGAGAGAGAGAGAGAGAATAAATGTTGAGAGAGGAAGTCATAAGCTCCGGCGGCACTAACACCAACGCTGATCAAACTCCGGCAGCTAGGTATATCTATCACTTCCATATCTCTCTCTCTCTCTCTCTCCTAATTTTCTCATTTCATTTTTCTCTCTCCTAGGTTTTGATTTTGATTTTCCCCCAATTCAATTTTGAGTCAATTCAAGTCTGTATCTTTCACTGCATTGTTAGTGTTTCTGTTCAATTGTATTATAGGATGTAGAATTTGGTGTTTTTACGGTGTCGTTTGGTGGATTGTTTGTTTTGTGCTATGTTCGAGCTAGTGAAATTTTGGGTGTTTGGTTGTTGAGCTTGGGGAATTATGTATTTTGTGATTTGTTTTTTTTTTTTCGCGAGAATCGGTAAATGTGTTAACTTTTTTCGAAATGTAGTTGCCACTGATCCCAACTATTCCCATGTATTGAACTTCCCCGTGAAGCTAATCAAAATGTTAATTGTTTTCATGTTAATTGTGAGAATTTTAGACGGTTTCGATTGTTATTGGTTATGCTTATATATTCCCCATCACTAGGTGGTGTTTCACGGAATCTCACTGGCGGAGATTCTTCACTTAGTGAGCTTAACCATTAAGAGACTAGTGATAAACATGAAAACCTTTACTGGCGATTTTTTGAAAATTACATCGAGCCATATATTGGAAATCTAGATGTAAATTTAGCAAAAGGCAGGCTCTTTCTTGTTGTCCTCGATCCCCTTCCCTCAAGTTGCCCGTATATTTTCCACATTAGACGACTCCATACAATGATACAACGATTGATGTTAACCAACCCAAAAGTCCAAAACCATATTGTGGCTGAGTTTTTGTTGTTATTGTTGTATCCACAGTTAATCAGAGTGGTTTCTTTAACATGGTATTATCGAGTCAACCTTTCAAGCTACTGATTCTTGTGTCAATGTAAACTGAAATTAACATTTCTAGAGGGGGTGAGGCGATTCAGGTGAGAATGTATTGACCTAGGGTGCTAGGAAGATTATGGTGGTGGAGCGGATGAAGGTATTGAATACCACATTTATGTTTAGAAAGTCTCTGAAATAAATTGTTTTTTTCTTAGCAAGGAAACCTGCATTTACTACAATTTATATATACTGAGTTGAGTATATGTGGTACTGTCTTAATAAAGCATTATTCCAGAATCTTCGAGCTAAATATAAGATATTGGTATTATAGATACAATGTCATCTTTGACTACTAGGCTCTTATCGGTCTTTCCCTCCATCGTCTTTCATAGAGTACCAAAGAGTTGCTTATTAGCTTAGAGAAAGTAATTCAGCTTGAGCCACTTTGGTGTCATTTTTATGTGGGCTAAATGATCATTACCACTATCAGTTTACCTTTTGATTGCTCGAGCTGTTGTTAGCATTTATTTGTATTCATTGTCTTCATAGATAGCTATGGTTTAATCATCTTTTTTAGAACTTTGGAGTCTTATTTACAAGCTAGTTCCAGCTTAAGGGTATCATTGACATTCTTCGACTGCTAAGATCATATGACTTTTGATAGATGTAAAATATCGTGGTCTCTTATACCTGAATTTGAAGCAGCTTTAACTATACTAACGTACGCTAGGTTTGTTCAAAGACTCTGTTAGATGGATATACTCCTTCCAGTTTCATCACCGCTGCTAACAGCAAGACCTTCCTCAGCACCTCAAAGGCTCCTGCCTATGGCGAGCTGGAAGGGGGGGGGGGTTGTATGTAAGCATCCTTAACCTAAAAGCACAGAATAGCTGTGTCTAGGTGACCTACGATGTAAATTGTGTTGAGGGTTGTAACAACTGACCGGTATTTCACAGTAAGATAAGCGCATATAGTTTAGAGAGCCAGTTTGCTTCATTCCATTGTACTCCAAATCAACATAAAAACAAGTCTTTGCTTCCATTTTTAATGGAAATCAATATATTCCTTAGGCCATGAGCATATAGTATTAGATCAGTTTATCTGAGTGCTGGATAGATGGAGATATTTTATTATTGTGAGGTTACCCAAGGTTTAAAACATCATCCAGAATATTTATGCTTAGGATCAAGTAGGCTGTAACTTCTCTTAAAAAAATATCAAAACATTGTCTTGAAGATGTAAAACTTTCTCTGCATTGGTATTGTCCACCTTTAGTTGCCATCTTTCTTCTTTCCAGGTTCACCAATCAGTGTGGCCCTCATAATCAGCAAAATGATCTCATAATTTCTTGAATATTTAATGTATCAGTTCGGCAGGAGCATCATCACCAGCAGTGCCTACGAATTTTGGTGGTGCAGATTGGTTAGGTCATGGTCCAGGTTCTAAGACAGGCTCACTGTCTGGTGTTGGCACACAACCTCCTTTAGCTTCTTTGAGCACAAGCGCCGGTGGTTCCGCTCTTGGATCATCACAGACTTCATGTAGACCTTGGGAGAGGGGGGATTTGCTCCGACGCCTTGCTACATTTAAGCCTGGAGATTGGTTTGGAAAACCAAAGGTTCGGACTTTGTATTACTTAGATCTGATGGTTGGTGTTAGTAACTTTTCTTTAATGATGTGCTTTTCCTGATAATCATGCATATTCTTTCTCCTTATATAGATTCCGTATAAAGAAAAAGCTCTTTTATTGTAGCATGTTTTTCCTGATGTCCAGGCATTAATCAACTCAAGATTTTTTTTTTCACCTCTCTTTGTTTTAGCTGTTTTCTTGGGCCTTGGAGAAACATTAATTAGAAGGTTTTGACCTAGTGTCAACAATGTCAAGATATTTCACCGACACTTCTTTTTAAGATTTTCTTCCCTCTGGGCGTCTAAAAGTGTTAAGAGTTATTTCAGTCATTTCTTTTTATAGGTAAACATAATGGTATTAGGAAGAACTAAGGGAGTGTCACCCATATGCAAAAGGAGGGCATATAGCTAAAATGCCTAAAATGACTATTACAACCTCATACTATCACGAAGCATTTTATCTACAAAATCGACAAACGAGTGTAAATGTATGAAAAAGTCTGGAAAATTCGGTTCATTCAGTTTTTTTTAGAGTTTTTGGTCAGACCACACCTAATTAAATATGTTTTTGGTTAGACCAAACCTAATATAACATATTTTGCCAAAGCACACCTAATAAAGTCCCCTTTATTGTTAGACCACACCTAAATACCTAATGTCGACTTCCAACCTTCATCCACCCATTGTCGGCCATAACAACCTCATTGCCGCCCCTAACCCACATGCTTAACACGCGATTTATTTTTCCCCAAATCTACACCTTTGCTCCCTCTCTCTAATTTCTTTCCCTCTACTTCTTCAAATTCCCCCCTTTTTTTGACTCTATTTCATCATAAATCCATTCAAAGAGAGAGACTCAAATTCATTTTGGTGCTAAAATCAAATATGGGGTGGAAATTAAGTTAGAGGTATTGAAAAGGGAGGGAAAAAACACCCAATTTTGGTGGATGTAGTCGCAAATAAACAGATTTAATCAGGTGTGGTTTTTACAAAATTTGTTATATTAGGTGTGGTCTAGCAAAAACAAACTTTTATTAGGTGTGGTCTGACATTTTTTTATATAAAAAAGACCTGTCATTTATGCTACCATTGAACAACTATTGCTAACTGTATGAGTTATGTTGAACCATCCCTAAAGTCTGGATGGCAATATGGCTCTCACCCCTGTATATTGTTACCAACAGCCATTGACCATGTAATAGCAAGCAATTGATCATAGTGTGGTGACTGGGATTACTTTCCTTCTCAAAGATAAAAATTAAAAAAAAATCAGGACTATTATTAAGTGATTGTATTACATATAATGAAGATGGGGTTATATTGTGAAAATTTTAAAACCAACACGTCTAACAGGCTGTTATCCTGCCCCATGATACAATCTAGGTGTAGTTTGCTAGTGTTTGGACTGACTGTAATAGTGGAGTTAGGATTGGAACTATGGACATCGAGTGTTGTACTATAAAGTATAAATTAGGGTGGTTTTTTTCGCCATTGAATTCGAGGTTGCGTGCTTGAAGTTTGAGGGATTGCTGATTGCCAAATGATGGCAACCATCTCCTAGGTTTTGTGTAGTAGCCAGTTCAAAATGTTCATATGGAGGCTTGGGTCTGGAGCCTTGTGTGTAGTAGTATGTCCAGTTTTTACTTGCTCTTATAGTACAATTTCATTGTCCCACCCTTACAAGTTATGATACTGATTGTCTTACATGCAATGGTTTTGAAAATTGCATACTTACTCTCTCATACTTCTGGGTAAGCAACTATATATTCTTTTTAGTTGTCAAGAAGGAATACAAGACAAATGTTATTTTAGGGTTTGATAGTTAGTCCTTCTCGGGATTCTACTTTTCATTTTATGTATTTGCCTTTCTGTTAAACACTTACGTGTCGGGTAATTACTCGTTCATGTGTGAATGCAGGTTGCAAATTCACTAGCTTGTGCCCGGAGAGGATGGGTTAATATTGGTGCTGATGAGATTGAATGCGAGACATGCAGCGCAAAAACAAAATATACTGCAACAGCTGGTTGGATGTCTACCACAGGTGAATCCCTAACGCTGGCATCTCGGTGATGATTTAAACTTGTTCAGCCCTTGGCAATGAGAACCATATTGAACACTTGACTATATGTTATTTTTGTCTATAAGTAAGATAGGATATCATAAAATCAAAAGGACACCAAGGGGGTGACTCCCATATACAAAAGGACACCAAGGCATCTCCAGAATTTGTTACTTGATTTTTTGGAGGGCTATGGAACAAAACTTCCGAAAGGGAGCCTTGGCGCACCAGTTTAGGTGTTGCTTTGTGATTGATAGGTCACAGGTTCAATTTCTGGAAGCAGCCCCTTGTCCAAAAATTGACAAAATGTCCACGTATATATTTTGGGGTCTAGTTGAAGGATGGATGGCTGTTTATTCATGATCCTGTTTGGGGGCTATAATACGGCTTTTGAGAATAGTTCTTGTTTTCACGTGTGATTGAGTTTGGTTTCCTTGCTTTCGCCACTTACTTTTGTTGTGGAAATTGTGATAACCACACTGTTCAGTTTCACTAGCGTAAGACAGATCTTTTGATTTGAGATAATCTATCCTATACTACTGATGCAAGATTCTCTCTTCGTCCCTCTTCCGCGAAACAAATGTTATTTTCTTAAATGTGGGTTGTGTTTCAGGGCTTAGGCTTGAAAAGTGAAATCAATGAAATGATTTGTGATGATAGCACATCAACTGAATGATGATTTATGTAGTGTATTCTTGTGTTCATGTTATTGCATTTGATTTTAATAATTAATGTCAGTGTATAATGCTCCTATCTTTTATGAAGCTGATGGCGCAGCTGAAGAGTTTTCCCAACAGCTTGATTTAGGGCACAAGGGAACATGCCCTTGGAGAGGAAACAGCTGTCCAGAGAGCTTAGTTCAGTTTCCTCCTACTCCCCCATCCGCTCTAATTGGAGGATTCAAAGACCGATGTGATGGCCTGCTACAGTTTTCTGCGCTGCCAATTGTGGCAGCAACTGCAATTGCTCAGATGCGCATTTCTCGTGGTCCACAAATTGACCGATTACTTGCTAACTCAGCTAACACCCTGGTCGGAGATTCAAACATGAAGTCTGAAAACATAATTGGAGTGGAATCCTCAAGAGAAGGGGCATTTTCTGTATATTCCAGTGTAAGATTTCAGAGGATCAGCTCTTTTTGACACACTTCCCGGTCAACCACTTGTGTCACTTATGCGTGTGATTTCATATCTTGTAGGCCCAGAAGCTGATAGCATTGTGTGGGTGGGAACCTAGATGGCTTGTGGACATTCAAGATTGTGAAGATCATTCTGCTCAGTCTGCTAGAAATGGATATTCTATTGGGCCTTCAAAGGGGCATATACGTCCCAGTGATCCTGGTCCAAGCAAGAAAGCCTTTTCAACTACAGCTAATAAGGATTCCTGCAAGAATGAAGTCTTGTGTCCAGAATCTAAGTGTGAATCTAGGTCGCCTTTGCTGGACTGCAGCCTGTGCGGTGCTACTGTGAGAATCTGGGACTTCTTAACTGTTCCTCGCCCTGCTCGTGTTACTCCGAATGGCATTGACATCCCCGAAACCAGCAAAAAGTTGGCCTTAACCCGTGGTGTAAGTGCAGCTAGTGGAATCAGTGGATGGGTTGGTACAGATTTTATGGAAAAAGAGCAAACTGAATATCATGATGAAGCTGCAACTACAGATGAGGGAAAGCTCATATTAAATGCATCCGTGGACTTAAATCTCACTATGGCAGGGGGCTTGCATTCTGGTCACTTTAATGTGCCGGAAGTTTCTCAGCAACAACGTGATGTTAACTTGGGCAAAGATCTTATGATTGGACAACCTTCTCACAGTGAGGTTGGGGATCGTGCCACTTCCTATGAATCACGAGGACCAAGTACTCGCAAACGAAGCTTGGAAGAAGGCGGAAGTACAGTAGACAGACCAGTTTTAAGGGCTCAACAGGCTGATAGTGTTGAGGGAACAGTTATTGACCGTGATGGTGACGAAGTAGATGATGGTAAACAGTTTTCTGCTGGCCCCTCGAAGCGTATTCGCGAGTTTGATATTTTCGAAAGGTGTGGGTCATCTTTTCGAAGAGACTCGTCTGGTGCAGGTCCTAGTAATTCGCAAGGTGTTGAGTTTGAAGCAGATGAAAGAAGAATTGATCTATCACATGGGAATGATCAAGCTATTCATTTCCCTGCTACTAGAGACTCAACACATGCATCCTCTGTTATTGCTATGGATACCTTTTGTCACGGTGGAGATGATGATTCCATGGAAAGCGTTGAAAATTTCCCCGGAGATGTTTCTGACATTAATTTTCCATCTATGGCGTTGGCCAAGAATGCTGATGATATTGATACATCAGAACAGAACTACAGTAATCAAGCTCAGCAAAGTGTGTGTTTCCAGCCAGCTGCTGCCCGTGCTGGGGTGGAAATGGGCGTCAGTAGCACGATTGATGGTGAGGAAGTACTGAACACAGATACAGTTACTGCACATGCTAGGGATGGACCTAGTGTAGGTATTAGTGGTGGAAGTGTTGGAATGGGTGCTAGCCATGAAGCTGAGGTTCATGGGACTGACATTTTTGCAAATAGATCTTATAGTGGTGTTGGTGATGTGGACCCTATAGCTGAAGTTGTTGAAAACCAAGGTCAAACAGGTGAGTTTGCTCCTGAACGTGGTTCAGGAGCCCATTTTGTGGAAGTGATGGATAGAGAGGATCCTCATGGAGATAGTCAAGATGTAGTGTCACGCTCCATGGGGAGAGCGGATAGTGGATCCAAAGTTGTTGGGTCGACTAAAGCAGAATCTGTGGAAAGTGGTGAGAAGAACAGTGACATGCAAATTTTAGCTCCTGAAACCAGTGCTCATCCTTCTCTATCTTGCAATGCTATTGTGTATTCTGGCATTGAAGCATCTAAGGATGAGGTATCGCAAGGTGGCAAGCAGTCACCAGCTGATGAGTGTGCAGATCCGGAGTCAGAGTATATGATGGCCAATGGCATAGGTAATCTGATATATAAACGTTTTATTTTATTTTTAATTTTGGTTTCTTGTCTCTTCTGAAGATGCTCATTATATACTTCTGTCCTGTAGAATTGTTATTGTACTTTGGTGTTTGCATACCCTTGTTTTTCACAGCCTTGAGCTATTTCGTAGACCAAGTAATTTTAGGACCAAGACTTTGTTTTGATTGTCAGAGCCATTTATGGCTTTTATGAGGACATTTCATATTTTCATACTAGTTCATCTTAGTCTACAGTGTCTCAATGTGCTGACTCTTGTGACATTAATTAGTGAATTAGGATTCCGAGTTTCTTTATTTTTGTATTTGAAACCTTTTGTTAGCTTGTACTAGTATAAAAATGTGGGCTTGAGATTGTTCTGTGAAGTAATTTAGGTTTCAAGATGACCTTGATTCAGTAATGA
Source organism: Spergularia marina (assembly GCA_963680865.1). Classification (NCBI taxonomy): domain Eukaryota; kingdom Viridiplantae; phylum Streptophyta; class Magnoliopsida; order Caryophyllales; family Caryophyllaceae; genus Spergularia; species Spergularia marina. Next base: position 4,667,465 of record OY804549.1, on the reverse strand, counting down.
TGCCCATAGAATGTAAGTAATTTGTTATTGTGCTGTGTACTGAGCTTCGGGAATAGTGAATTCTCCTTTTCAAGTGTTGACAGTACATGTATCAAGGAATTGAGCCCTTCCGAATTTTAATTTGCGTCACAGTGACTCCCTGTCCTCACTTCTTAATTTCTGTCGATGTTTGTTTTTTCTTGCTATAGAAAGGGCGTTGAAAGAAGTGTTTATAGTGCACATGAACCTTATACTGACATGAGTTTGAATTCTTGGTGGCGCTTGTAGGGCCTCCTAATGGCGGAAGTAATTTTGATGATGTTGAGTTCGATCCAATCAAGCATCACAATAGTTTCTGTCCCTGGGTGAATGGCAATGTTGCAGCAGCTGGCTGCAGCACTGGTGCCAGTTCCTCGGCTAGTGCTATTGCTCTCTGTGGCTGGCAACTTACTCTGGATGCTCTCGATGCTTTCCAATCACAGGGGCATATGCCGGTTCAAGCCGTGGAATCTGAATCTGCAGCTTCACTCTACAAGGTATGTGTTTTACTTTAAACCCTTGATAATGTGATTGTTGTTCAGTATTTGATTGTTCATTTGTTATATTTGTCACCACTCACTATTGTTCTTCCACTTCTTGGTTTCGGGGAAAAGACTGGTCAAATTGGGTAACTTTCTTTTAAAAAATGTTGTCAGGTACTTGGTGATGCAAACAGGGTTTTTTTTAGAGGCTTTTTTATTCTGAGTTGGATAGGCTTGAGAGGGGTGTGGGGAAGGATACATTACCGACTGTTTCTAAGTTATAATAGCTTGGACACATCTACTAAAGCCAACCTCTAGTCCTGAATATGTATATGGTCTTTCGCCTGTGTACATGTGACTGAATTGTTAACTCGTTATCCTTCTTGCCCTAGTTCGGTACATGAAGTAATTTCAAATGAGTTTGATTCAATCTGACTGTATTAACATGGAGCTGTATTTTCTCGTTGTAATTTGTATCTAGGATGACCACCGTACTACTAGTCGTAAACTTCTAGCACGCCATTCCTTCAGTAAAAGCCGCGGTCAGAGTTAAACTTGAATCATGGACCAGCAGGTAAGCTCATTTCATTGTTATGAGTTCCATTGTGATCCTTTCAATTGTGACTTTTGCGCCTTCAATGGTTTAGTTTTGAGGGTGGTTTGTTTTATCTGTTTCCTCACGACTTTCACCCCACCCTCAAAACCAAAAAGAAAACACATAAAACAAAAGATAAGATGAGACAGGAAAAAAAAAATGTTTTGTTAGTATTGTTATTTGTTATTATTTCTTGTAGCTTATGATGGTTTTGAATTGAAAGTTGAGACTGTCTTGCAATATGTACTTGTCAATCATGATGATCAAAGAGGACTGAAGATATGCTCTGTAATTTAAACTTACAAAATGTATAATAGTGTATCATGGTGTTACTGATGGATGAAAATGTTAAGTGCAAGTGTGCGACTGTTCAATATGCGCGTACATTGACAAAGTACATACTGTACTACTGTAGGATGAGATGATAGTAAGTATGCAGCTTTTGTTTATGTTAATGTAATAATCAAATGTTTCTTTTTCTTGTGATTCAGTGCTGCTATGGTCGGAATTTATGATCAAAGATCAGGAGGCCCTATGTTTGGTCTCTAGTGCTGCTGCTCTGATAAAGAGGTTTATCATGAGCTTGGAGGATGAATTTTATGTAATTTAATTCTTATGAACCAACATTACAGATTTTCTATTTATCCTTCCTTTTGAGATTCGAAATAAATAGGCCTTCCTCAGGAATATAGTAGTTATTAGTTTTACTCTTCACCAACTTGCAGCTTGAACGCAAAATAGTCGTTGTAACTTGTAAGTTATCTCATAGTTTTTACATGCAAAGAAGATTTGCCTTCAGAAACTTCTGTTCCGGGTTCCCCTCCCCCTTCTGTTTTGGTATGGGATCGTTGTCGAGTTGCTACCCGGCTGATAATACTTTAGCCCTCTTCTAGTGTTATGCTTCAATGCAGAAAGGCAAGAGTTTTATATGGTTGGTCATGTACTTGTGTTGGAATGTGGAGTATTGTCCGAATGCATCAACAAGGCAATGTCACTCCTGAACTCTACTATTCGACACAAACTCAAAGACGAGGAGCTAACGCCCAGGATAACAGGATTAACTGAGTTACCGAAGCAAAGGTGTGACAACAGTATGTCCCGAATTCACAACTATTCCAAGATGAGAAAACGCACAGAACATGAAGTTAATCGCATACAGTTTTCCGGGGGTACGAAGTACAAAATATTACAAAACTAGTCAGAATTACACAACAATATACACAATTTCTGGAAAATACGCCTAGACGTTCTTGTCTGAAGCAAAGAAGCCGAGTTCTGCATCTGATCAGCCATGAAATGAGCCCAGCTCAGTAGCCTTGTCAGGGTGGATAGTGGGTGGATCGAAGCGGGAGAACAATCTGTAGGATGAGATAAGAGAGAGTACAGCATAGCAAATTACCACAACAAAGGTAATGCTGACTGATGCAGTAGCCTTGTGGCAGAATCCTCCATAGGAATCACAAGCTTGACTCCAAGTGATGGCATTATCACCTTTATATGCCAAGTACATGACTTCTGTTGATACAGCTCCAGCAGCAAGGATTACATACGTGAACAGCTGCACACAAACACGCAATTTCGCGTTATCAGCTTCTAAAGTAACCTATAGAATTTGCAACGACTACAAGAAAAAGACCATTTTGCGACCAATACATTATAGGCCCGATAAGAGTGTGTGTTCAAAATATTCATTGAACCGGACATGGTAACTTTGGATATGATAGGATGTTTTCTAACCTGATCTAATACGAAGAAGGTCCAAGCTCTGGATGTGGTGGAAGGCCGTGGAACGGCTGTGACAACCGCAGAAAGGAGAGAGTAACCGGCACACACGCCGTTGGCATGGACCAAATATCTGCATAGCACAAAATGGTGACCGGATTAGACTCATAATAATCCAACAGTTATAACCTGCTTATTAATGTAGAAATCGACCAACAAAATACCAATGTAATTTGAATAAATTTTCGTATACAATAGTACAAATCAACTTATTGTAATTTCTTATTTATAATTAATATATATCAATACGAGTAAATCGATAGTAGTCCTAATATGTCAATTATAATCAAGACGTAGCGATGAACAAGTTCGATACCCAATCAAGATTGTTTTCAACGATCTTAATCGTTGAGGTAGCTGATATTAATCAACGCCTATTAGGGTTGATGGTCCCTCTGGATTATTGCTCAACTCTCCTTCCTTCATACATGCGAATTAAAGGGCCCATAAACTATAAATTATGAGGCTCTGTCTTAATTAGTGTATTTGACAAAATGTGAGGTCGACATATATCTACGTCAAGAGGAAAAAGAAGGGTATGTCCTTGTTGTAGGACAATATTGAATATACCCATGCCCTCCAATTTTATTTTATTTTCTTCCTAAATTCCTATTGGGCTAGGCCAATTACTTTATTAAATTCCCTGGTCAAAAAAAAAATTACGTAATCATATTGGGTATATGCACGATACTCCGTAAATAAATAACAAGTTTCTTATGCATACTAGTATAGCCATAGCCAACATTATTAATCTATCCTCGCCCAAAAAAAAAAAAAAAATTATTAATCTATGTTCTTTCAAAAAAAAAAAAAAAACATTATTAATCTATGGCCGGTAGTCGAGTACTGAATACTCGTTGATCAAGACTACTCATTTCTTCATTAAAAATCGATGTTTTGATGATGGCGATCAAAATTTGACTGTAAACTTTTGTAAATGTTACTTACGAAGTTACGAGCTAAAGGTCCGAATAAAGAAAATGTGTGCATTTTTTTAATACCCACTCATGTTATGAATGATATTCCCATTTGTTTTTGCAGTTTTTGACTATATATATATATAGACCAAATAAAAACTCGTTTGACTTAAAATCAAGTGAAATTTATAGAATCCACTACAGAATAAAAGTTGTGTTCATTTTTACACGAAGTAAACATTTCATTTGATATATGTGTGACTCCCAATATGCCTAATCAAAAACTGTAAAACAAAGGAGAAAATCATTCAAAATAGGAGGAAGTAGGTTGTTTTGGGTCATTACATTTTAATGCGATATGATTTACCATTCACGTCTAAGGCAAAACATGTCATGATTTACCTACACACTTAGCATAGTACGGAGTACTATGTGTGGGTTTGATGACACTTAGCTTTTCCTAATGCAAACAAAATCCACCTTTAATTACTTTTTTGCCCTCACAAATTACTATTTCGACCTCATAAATTGACAACGAAAACAGATCTTGAACAATACACGCATGTTTTTGAGAATCCATAAAGGGGTAAATTTGTCAAAGCACATAAAATACTTGGAGGCCAGGAATAATATACTTCTCCTTAGTTGTTTGTGAATTTAATTAACGAGGGAGGAAAGATCAATAGTACAGTTTGCCCTAAAAAAAATCACTTAGTTGGCTTTATGTTATTATTACTATAGAGGAGATTAATTAAGATGATTAAGCGAGTAATGAACAACATAGATACTAATAGGAGACTAAGGATTAACATAAAGATATAGGATTTTAAATTAAAAAAACTCGACCAAAATAATGTTCACATAATAATAATAATAATGTCATTCTCTACGTAGAATCATCTTACTCAAAACTTGTCCTAAAATCGAAACTACCAGTCATCAAGACACGAACAAAGAATTACAAATTATTATTAATTAGAAAGAGTAGTGGAAAATAATTTACTTGAAAGCTCCAAGATCAGAGTAGGAAAGAGCGCCATAATCATTAGTCTCAGAGTTTTTAAGCATAACAACAAGGGCAGCCACACAAAGTCCCAAGGGCAGCAACCTTAGTAGTGTCTCCGCCGAGCGCATGCTGGCGGTCTTACCATCCTCCGCCGCCGTCTCCACCACCGCAGCGCCACCCTTTTCTGCTTTTTCCGCCATGCCCTCTATCTTACTTTTTTTTTTTTGTTGTCAAGAAATACTTAAGGAGAATGAATAATGAGAGAAATGAAGTAGTATGTATGTAGTGGTACAATAATCATGTAAGAGTGGAAACTACGTACGTAGCTAAGTAAGTTGGGAGTAAATAGTAGTAACGGTAGGTAAGGTAGATGGTAGGAGCATTTAATTGTCATTATGGTGAGACCACGCATTTCCAAGCAATGGTTAAGGAGTCAGTGGTGTGGATGACTATGGCCGAGACGGGCGTGTGTCTAGGACGCCCACTCAAAATTTAGGGCTCTTTCTCAAAATGTTGCAAAAAACTGTTTGATTTTTAGAACCTAAATATATTAAATCTGATGTATTGGGGCTCAATTAATTTAAAAATTTTGCCAGGCCCCCAAATTTTTTGAAGATTTCTCACACGGCCCTGTAAGGAGCATATGGAGGTCCTTATCACAAAAAATGAGTAGAGATCACACTTAAAATTACTTAAAATCTATTTAAGTGTGGTCCCTACTCATTTAACGTGAGAATGATCACCATGCTCCCTGTGCTCCCGGGAGCATGATATAATTTACCCATTTTCAAGTGCAAGAACTTATGCATATCATATCATTGTACGTAAATTCTTGTGTATAATGATCGGGTTTAAAATTAATTAATTAAGAAGAATTATTAACATTCTTTTTTTTTTAATATATATATATATATTCTCGATTCCTCGATTAAAATTGTGCTCTTATTAACTCGTTTTTCTTTGAGATAATAAGATTTCGATTTTTCTAATTAACGTGTGTCCATAGAGTACTAATAAAACTTCAATTCTTTTCTTAACTAAGTGGTATTCTTATAAAACATTATTATATATAATAAGTAACAAATTAAAAAGTGATGGAGAAACAGTACATCGAAGTGATGATAATCTTAGGCTTAAGTAGGTAAGGTAAGTTTCAATATGGAGATTATATCAACTCTTTTGTATGTGTGTCGCTAATCGGCCTATTTCCTGTAGGCGTCTCATTATTATTCTGATCTATTGAACTATTTTATTTATCGTTTTGTAAAGGAAAAGCATGTAGAAAGAATTTGTAACTAAGAATTTACGTGATCGACGTACAATGTGTCTAATTTTGTAGATTATGATATTTTTGACTTTTATGTTTGCTAGATAACCTACATATATACGGAATATGTAATCCAGTATATATATGTGTATGGTATACTTTTTTTCTTTTCATTTCAAGGTGCATTTTTATGTTCGTCATTAACATTTTAATTCTTTAATTAAATTCTTATAAAATCAGTTTAACTTAAACAAAATGTCAAGAACGTAAAAATAAAAAGAGTAGTAGACAATAGTATAATGTTAAAATTAATAAACAATTAAACAGAATTATTTATGAATCAGAATAACAATTTCACTTATTATGCACTGGCAACCCAATCATGCATCTTTTCACTTGTCTTCGAGGCAAAGTCGTGCAAATACATGCCATCATCTTTTGCCACCCACAAACAAATAACTCCACTACATTGTTTATACTTGCCTTCTTTAAATGCCACAAAACTCATGTGTCCTTCTGAACAATTTGCTTCACAAGTTACTTTGGCTTTTCCCACAAGCTTTGTATGAACCCAATGCTCGAATTTCTCCAATGTTTTGATTTCCTTTTCTCCTAAATCTTCACCATTATACTTACAATGAACTTTGAGTGTGTCTGCCATATTATTCTCTATTTGAAGGTGGATCTTCTTAGCACTAGTTTGAGAGAGTACTCCATAGTTTAATATGAGAACAAACATGAAACAATTTAGACGATTCATTATTATTTATTTATTTAACAGATACACGATGTTGGTACAAATTTGTTTACTCTTATATTTATTTATATGCAAGTATTAGAGGTTATTTACACGTAATTACTTTGGTATGTATCCACTTGGATTGGTTTTTTCAAAGTAGGTATGATATCAAGTCAGATATCCTCATGATGTTCTTTTATGATACTATTTATCCTCATATTTTTCAACCTTTATTGAGTGTTGTTGGTACGTCATTGAAACTAGGTAAATGGTAAAAGTAGTTGTGTATTGATCCAGAAATCGGAAGATGATTATGTAATACTTATTTATATTAATATTATAATTGATTTTTAGTTGATATTATCAATATATAATATATTATAATTGATATTTTGTACCAAAAAAAAATATTATAATTGATATTTATCAAGCTAAGGGTAAAAGCATGTGTATATAACTAAAAATGAGAGTGATGATTTGTTTTGTTTTGAATAACATATCAATATGAAAGCATATTTCGTATCATATTGTTACTATTGAATTCAAATACAACATATAATTCTTATTTAGATTCCTCGAATGGAATAGAAAATTACTTCTCCCAATCATACATCTTTTTCCACTTCTTTGAGGTAAAGTCATTGAACATCATCCCACGATTATGTGCCTGCCAACTACATAGATCATTTTCACATTGTTTCGTGAACTTGTAATCGTCTTCAAATGCTAAGAAGCTCATGTGTCCTTGAGAAGAACTCGCATTACAATATACTGAAATCGTCCGAAAAAACTTTGTTTGAACTTGATAGCTATATTTTGCGTTCCTTCCAATTGTCTTTGATCCTAAATCTTTCCCCCTTACTTGACGTGCAATGAATGTTAAAACACATTGCTCATCATGTTGTTATAAAACGATATAACAAACTTTGAGGCATTAGTTGATGGGATCAGTACATTGTTGAATATGAGGACAAGAATAAAGCAAGTTAAACGACTCATCTTATGTCTAGTTTAATTTATGTAAAAAGTAAGCAGCTAAGTTTGTTGACTCTTTATGTTAACTTTGTAGGCATTTATACTATTAAATATGGATTCACTAACTATTAATCTCGATATCCATTTAGATTGCTCAACCAAATTATACTTTAGCTTATGCTATTTAGTGATGTAATAACTAGTATAGTACACCTTATTGAACACTTACAAGCTAAGAGAGCCTAACTAGTTTTTATAAAGAAAATGTAGAGAAATTTGTTACATTAGGCATATATATGTGTGTGAGACCTATATGGTAGTCATGTTCAAAATTGTAATTTCACAAATAAATTTTTAAAGTCATTGTTATATTGTTGTGTATTTTTGCAACATTTATCCGAGTTACCCAACTTAATCTTTTAGGAAAATGTAACATAACTTATGTGAGAGGGTATAATTGTATGACGTGAAAATTTACTCAAATTAAAGGGGAATAATCAATCAATCAATATATATATTATATATATATAAACGAACCTTTTTTCGTGGTCATTCAACACATTTCGAGACTTTCGAATTTTTTTAGAGCTTTGTAATCTTTTATTTTTACAAATTTAGGTAAATGATATATAACTAATTATAAATAATAAGATGATACTATACGTTTTGGGAAATAATATATTGATACTATACGTTTTGGAAAAAGATGGTGCATAAACATGAAAAAAGTTGATTGTATAGAAAATATAACTAACTATAAATAATAAGATACTATACATTTTGGAAATAATATATTGATACTATACGTTTTGGAAAAAGATGGTGCATAAACATAAAAAAAGTTGATTGTATAGAAAATATAACTAATTATAAATAATAAGATACTATACATTTTTCAAATAATATATTGATACTATACATTTTGGAAAAAGATGGTGCATAAACATAAAAAAAAGTTGATCTTATAGAAAATATAACTAATTATAAATAATAAGATACTGTACATTTTGCAAATAATATATTGATACTATACGTTTTGGAAAAAGATGGTGCATAAACATAAAAAAAAGTTGATCGTATAGAAAATATAACTAATTATAAATAATAAGATACTATAAGTTTTATATTGATACTATACGTTTGGAAAAAAATGGTGCATAAACATAAAAAAGTTGATCGTATAGAAAATATAACTAATTATAAATAATAAGATACTATATGTTTTGGGAAATAATGTATTGATACCATACGTTTGGAAAAAGATGGTGCATAAACATAAAAGAAGTTGATCGTATATAAAGTATAATAAATATCGTGAAAGACAAGCCTTAAAAAATTTATGCCAATTTGGGATATAAAAATATGCAAGATTGACTTTGCATGAATGAAAAATTTAGCATAATAATACTAATATGGTTTTTATTGATGAAGAGGTATTTTATTATTATTTTTTTCTAATCAAGTGGTTGTCTATGATTCATTCCATACTCGACATTCTAATGTTACACTAACAATCTAATTGTTGTTATAGAGGGAATACATTCATGCTACTTTGCCAGGTTTTGAAGTTGTTCCAAAATAAATCTGAATTTCGTGTTGTCAGTGATAGTAAAATAATGAAAAATTTACAGTTTGATACATTGCGTAGAACTATCAACCGAGATGATCACTTCATACCAAGACATAGATTTGACTTTGTGTTATCGGGAACATGTTGTAAGCATTACTACGATAATCATTCAATTAAAGTTCAAAGATAATAAAACATAGCGTATGAGTACGTTTCTTAAAGAGGGTTCATTTTTAAAGAGTTTTTTAACGTGTTTATATACAACGAATTTTAAACATAAAAAGTATATTGTAATGAAAAAAGATTAATTAATTCTGTAACTACTTATTTTAATCGAGCAAACAATTCATTAACTATACCGTGCAACGCACGGGCTTAAAACTAGTTTATTGTAATTATAAAAAATGAAAATGAGAACGCATACATATAATTGGTAAAAACAAGTGGAGTAATACGCATTGATTTTTCTCCTACGCAAAAGGTAAATTAAGTATTCCATTGATACATGTTTTTCCATTTATCTGTTCTAAAATCATACAATAACATTCCATCATCAGATGCTGACCATAGACATATATCATTATGACATTTCTTCGTAAACTTCTTAACATCTTCAAAGGCTAAGAAACGCCCGTGTTCTTGAGAAGTACTGCCATTACAATATACGGAAACTGTAGAAAGAAGCTTGGTTTTAATTTCATATGTATATGTTTCCCCCCTTTCGAGTGTATTTGCTCCTAAATCCTTGCCCTTGGACGACGTACAATGGATGTTAAATACATATGACATAGAGTTCAAAAATCTTATATGAAACGTTGTGGCATTGGTTGATTGAAAAATTACACTGTTTAATATGAGGATGAACACAAAATAGGTTAAATGACTCATCTTATGTAGTGTGTGCTAATAAACTTAGAAAAATATTTGTTTAACTTGGTATTTATCCTTTTGAAGATATTTAAGCTATTGAAAATTCATTCACTAGCTAGCATTAAATTCGATATCCATCTAGATTGTGCAAATTTTGGTTACTCACCAGCTTTTTGTAACAAAGACTTTTTTCGAGGTAAAACATTGACATAGATAATTTACATACATAAATGACCGTGGCTATAAAAATCGTTGTATAATGAGCACTGTATACGATGATTCTATGGTGATTGTCAGTTTTTGACAATTAGGATAAAATTTAACCATAGTTAATAATTAAATAATAATATAAAATATTACATAATATTTTGAAAATATTAATTTAGATTTTTATTGTTAAAATAACAAGTCTTCTTCTTCACTCTGCCTATAATCCTCCGACACCATTCACGCATACTTCCCCTCCTCTCCAGAAAGATACCTCCGACATCATCATTTTCATAAAAAAAAAAAAAATGAAAATATCCATCTCCCTCTTCAAAACCCATCTTCCGGTTCTCAATATCAATCTCTCAAATTCTTTGTGAAAACTGATTTTATTTTATGGCTTTATGATTTACACTCCAACTCCTACCATAGTCACCTCCCGATCACTTTTGCAGAAATCAACATCAAAACAAGTATGACAGTGAAAGCTTGCTGGCAACCGAACCTATAGGAACCCATATTTAGTCTTCTCCTTCCTTGATTTCTCTTTTTTTGGGTCTCTCTCTGTTTACGGTTTTCCTCTCTACTTCCCGACACTTGAACGGAATTTGTGCCCGTCAACACTTATAACTGATCCTATTCTTAATATATATAAATTGAAGTCATACTCGAAGCTTTATATGATCGACTGATCTAGTACATGTTGAGTAACTGTTACATTTACATTGTTGTACTTCAAGCAATGAAGTATGGAACTAAATGTGCACTAAAAGTCTAAAATTATATTCAAACTGAGCCTCATAAAAACTGAGTGAACGAGGCACTCCTTTTCCTTTTTTTTTTTTCTCAGAAGAATGAAAGTGATACTAGAATTTTCAAAAAAAAATTATTCTTTTCTAAAATTGGAATTAAGCAAGTTCATTTCCTTAAAAAAAACAAATATTTAAAGATAAGAATAGATAGACAAGATCAATTCAATTAAGGAAAAAATATTTTGAATACATAAAAAAAATATTATAGTTTGTGATCCAGTGTGGTAAGGTGTATAATAAGATTTTTTTTAACCATGGTTAAGAATAATCAAACGGCTGAAATTTATTTTATCCTAAATTAATGGTACCGATTTTATTCCTTATCCTAATTGTCAAATACTGACAACTATAATAGAATTTTTGCACTGTATAAAGCAAAATTTGGCATAGTGTGAGTACATTAGAACGAACATTGTTGACCTACACACGGGTGAAGTAACCCACGTATCCTAATAAGTGAGCTACGTACCACAACAGCCTTTTACCTATCTTACAAATATCTTAATCGTCGAGTACATGTATATGACACATATCATGTTGGAAACGAGGCGCCCAGTCCCAACAACGAACGATTTGAGTGTGAATTGGCGTGAGAAGATGTAACAACAAAAGTGGTATCAACAATAACACAAACAATAAAACGTAAAGGAAAGACACCAGACTTACGTGGTTCACCAGCGACGTGCCAGCTACGTCCACCAAACAGAGGTGAAACAATCACTATAGAGAATAACACCGAATAGAACGTTGTGAGTTCAATCTGAAAAGAACTCACCAAATACGAACGAGATCTAGGAGCCGAACGTCAGTTCTTGCGATCAACTAAGAACCCAAACAAATACTCTCTAATCTCACTAATTGACGAAGAAGGCACAACCTTGAGAAAACCCGCAACTATGACTCTAGATACTCAAAATTACAAGAGAATCACTCAATTTGTGTCTTACGGAGTTTATGAGGGGACTAGGGTGTTTATATAGTCAACCTCATAATAAAATACCTGATAGGCCGAAGAAACGCAATAAGGAAACAAAACACGCGAAGCAGAAAATAGCCGGCCAGGCACTGCGGCCCCGCGCCTAGCCCTCAGCGGACTATGCCTGACCACCGCGCCTCGCGCCAACACCCATGGTGGGCCGCCAAATTTCTCTACATCCCTGGATACGAAAACAGCCGCGCTCCGCGGCTTCACCCCCGCCGACCGCGCAAAGTCCCTGATTCTTCTTATTCCCGTTTTTTGCCCAACACTCGTACACCGCAGCTAATCATGCCCCGAGCTCCCTCCTCGGTCACCACTACGACATACCCAAATGAGTTAGTCGTTTCAAGTCATTTTCTAACATATTAAACATTTACATTATATCTCTCAGATCAGTATTGAAAGTAATTTTTCATTTCATCTATTTTGATACATATCGCATACATATCAAATGGATCTCATGTAGCAAGATAATGACCATATGTTGGAAAAACTCACCTTTATTATTAGGAAAGGGCAATCTATATATAGGTCCGTACACAATAGATACACTTTAGAATATTTTAGGTGCATGTATGCCAACCTATACATATGCATCAACAAAATCTACATACTATCATACAATTCTTCGAGTTCAACAATCGAAATATACTCCCTCCATTGGCTTGAATTGCAAAATTTTGGACCAATCCTTGAAGGCAAATGTAGCATAAATCGTGTAGGAGGGTATCATTGTATGAGGAGAAAATCTAGTCAGATTAAATGGGAAGAATTCAATGTAATAAATAAAAAAGAAAAATGTGAATATATAATTGATAAAATAAATTGAGTAATTCACAATTCGTATTGTATTCTTTTTGTTATTTTTCAGTGAATGCACGTTTATTTTTCTCCTACGTAAAAGGGATGTTGAGTACTCCAATGATACATGGTTTTCCATTGAAGTCTTTTAAAATCATACAATAACATCCCATCATCATATGCCGACCATAAACATATACGAGTACCATTTTCACATTGTTTCGTAAACTCCTTATCATCTTCAAAGGCTAAGAAACGACAATGTTTTTCAGATGAATTGCCATTGCAATTTACAGAAACCGTAGAAATAAGCTTGGTTTTAATTTGATATGTATATGTCTCTCCCCTTTCAAGTGTCTTTGCTCCTAAATCCTTGCCTTTGGACGACGTGCAATCGATGTTAAATGCATCTGACATAGAGTTCAAGAATTTGATATGAAACGTCGAGGCATTGGTTGATTGAACAATTACACTGCTTAATATGAGGATGAACACAAAATAGGTTAAACGACTCATCTTATGTAGTTTATGCAAACAAAGTTAGATTTTTTTTTTTGTTTAACTTTTTATTATTCTTTCGAAGATATTTAAACTATTGAAAATTCATTCACTAGCATTAATTTTATCGATATCCATCTAGATTGGGAAATAATGCAAATCTTGGCTACTGACTAGCTTTTGTAACACAAATTCTTTTTTGAGATAAAATATCGACATAGACTAAATTACATGACTGTAGGTATAAAGACCGCTGCCGCAACATCGAGTATATTAGAAGGGCCATTGTCGACCTAGACATGGGTGAAATAACCCATGTATCCTAACTGAGCTACCAAATGAGCTGCTTTATTACCCGTCTTACAAACATGATGACCGTCGAGTTCATGTATTTGACACATATCTCACATCTACAAAATGTCGTTCATGTAGTAGTAATTAAATAATGACAATAGTAGTCGTTACTTAACTCGATACACATTTCTCTATGTAACCAGCTTATCGCCTCCATACGATCCTCTAAACAATCCAATTCGATGAACCGTAAACAATTGTTTCCGCTTAACTAAATGTCTCGAAATTGAGAATCCAAAAGATGTAATACTACAAGAAAGGCCCTTATCAAGAGAAAATACGATTGATAGGTAGAGAAGGAGCCACACAAGCATTCTTAAAAATCCCAAATGAGTTGAAGCTAAGCCCTTCACTTGTGTTCTTATGTTATATGTGTGTGTGTGTCCCCGCTATTTCTTCCCTCTTTTTTTTATAACCTCAAATATTTCCTGCTCCTTGTATCTTTTCCTATCCAAAGGTACGATCTTTTTTTTCTGGGCACTTGTTAATTTTATCCATTTCTTGCATTTTCTTAGTTCAAATTCAGCATTTTCTTTTCTGGGTTCTCTCTTTTATGCTGTAATATTGCTTCTTGAACCCTTAAATTTCCCATTTTGTAGTGAAAATTTGAGTGAAATTTGAAAGTTTTTTTTTTTTTACTGTGGTAATGAATTGGGGTTGTTGCTAATACAATTAATCTCTTGTTGTTTAGTGGGATTGTGTGGTTTAAGTTTAATTTGAGTGGTTTTGGGGCTGTTATATGTGGGGGATGTTTGTATGCTGATGGTAGTAAATTCTGAGGTTTAAGAGCAATTATGGCAACAATGGCTTCCTTGGTAAGTTTGGGAAGCTCTGGAGCTGCAAATTGTTCAGGGTGTTTTGAGGTATCCTTTTCATTAGTTAAGAGGGTTACATATCCTAAAAAGGCTTGTAGTTGCAATTTTCGGCATTTGGGAGGGGGGAAGAGATGGCGGTATGTATCGGTTTGTAGGTTGTCTGTCGTTACTGATTACATTTCGGACCAAGGGGGTGCCGTTTCTCTCGAGAATACGTATAAAGAGAGTAAAGGAGAGAGTAATGATATAGTTTTAAAGCCTTCTCCAAAGCCTGTTTTGAAGTCGGGGTCTAATGGGGACCGTAAAATTGGTGGGAATTCGGCGGCTTGGGATGCAGGGTCGAGTAATGGCAAGTTAGAAGATGTAGACGAGAGGAAGAAGGTCATTGAATCTCTTGATGAGGTACTTGAGAAGGCTGAGAAACTAGAAACTTCAAGCTCACAAAGTAATGGTAGGAAAGATGGTTCATCTGTATATAGACCAGCTCCTAGAGCAAGTAGTGCTTCAGCAAATGGTAGACCTGTAAATACCCCACCTAAAGGGAAGCCTAGCACTGGGAAGAGTGTTTGGCGGAAGGGGAACCCTGTTTCAACTGTGCAAAAAGCAGTTCAAGAATCTCCTAAAATTGATGCCAGTGAGACAGTGGGAACCTTTGCGAAGGGAGAAGTTAAATTGGATAGACAAACTAATGCCCCTTTAAGACCTCCCATGTCGCCCCAAAGACCTGAGGTACGGTTGCAGGCAAGGCCTTCTGTGGCTCCACCTCCTGCTCCTAAGAAGCCGATTTTGAAGGATGTTGGATCTGCTCCAGCAACTGTTGAGAAGGACCAAGCTGCAAAAAAAGAGAGGAAGCCAATACTAATTGACAAATTTGCATCAAAAAAGTCTAAAGTTGATCCCATGGTTGCTCAAGCAGTGATCGCGCCGCCAAAACCTTCAAAAATGCCCTCAGGAAAATTTAAAGATGACTACAGAAAGAAGGGGGCTCCAGCTGGTGGAGGAAAGAGGCGTTTGAAGAATGAGATTCATGATGAAGATACATCTGAACTGGGACTGTCCTTTCGTAAAGGGAGAAAATGGAGTAAGGCAAGCCGCAAGGCTGCCAGGCGTCAAGCAGCCAGGGATGCAGCTCCTGTAAAAGTAGAGATTTTAGAGGTTGAAGAGGACGGTATGTCGACGGAGGAATTAGCATACAACTTGGCTATTAGTGAAGGCGAAATACTTGGTTACCTATACTCTAAAGGAATTAAACCTGATGGGGTTCAAACTCTTGATAAGGACATGGTTAAGATGATTTGTGAAAAGTATGATGTGGAGGTTTTGGACATAGTTTCTGTTGAAATGGAAGAAATGGCCAGAAAGAGGGAAATTTTTGATGCAGAGGATTTGGATAATCTTCAAGATAGACCCCCGGTGCTCACTATTATGGGCCACGTAGATCATGGAAAGGTCAGTAGTACACGATTTCTTTCATGTTAATTCTTACTGAAATGTTCTCATTGCTGGTAGCAGCTTTCTAACATTGCCGGTTTATGTTGGCAGACCACCCTTCTGGATTATATACGCAAGACTAAGGTAATATTTTAACCTAAATGTTTTAATTCTTTTTTTGTATCGTGTTCTGGGTGAGTCTTAACTCTTAGATTATGAATTTAAAAAGATATCCCCTGCTCATTTTGTATACTTGTTTATATTTATGGATCCCGTCCATCTGAGTTTAGAGATCTCTTTGCTTTCTTTATTCTACAGGTTGCTGCTTCTGAAGCAGGAGGGATTACCCAGGGGATTGGAGCTTATAGAGTGGAAGTACCAGTTGATGACAGGTTGCTTCCATGTGTCTTCCTTGACACACCTGGTCATGAGGTAATTTTGGACACTCAAACATACTTTAATGCATGTCGTTTGTATACTGTATGGCCTTTCTGTGAACTCTTGGCTTTCTCATTCTTGCAAAGATTTCCAGGAGCGTCTCATCGCTCTCTTGCAGTTTTCTAGGAATTAGTTCCTGTTCTGGTGTTCTGCATGAGTCTTTGGGAATTACATAAACTAATTTCTTCTAAATGCTCCCATTATAGGCTTTTGGGGCAATGCGTGCTCGTGGAGCTAGGGTAACGGATATTGCCATAATTGTCGTAGCTGCTGATGATGGCATACGTCCTCAAACTAACGAGGCAATAGCACATGCCAAAGCAGCTGGTGTACCTATCGTGATTGCAATTAACAAGGTACTTCCTATAGCTGCAGCTTTGTTTATGGATGTAGTTAGTTGCAGATATTTATAATATTAATCACATGAGCTTGCAAGCATGGATTGTTGGATAGCTATGTTCCTCAGTCTTTAAATGGGCACAAGTCCAGTTGTTGGACTTGGCTGCTTTTAAAATTTTTAATATTTTTGGGTCGGCTCTACTTATGTCCAGTTGTCGAGTGTCTGCTTGAAGAACTTGAGGAGATATAAAGTGTCAAACCAACATATGAGGACACTAACGATGATAGAAAGGACAGTTGGCTATGAGGCTCCCCTAGTTTTGTTTTGGTTTTGGTTCATTGTGCTCAGCATTTTTCAATTTTTTATGTTTTAACTTGAAAATTCATTGCTTTGACCCTTGTGTATTTAAGATCGACAAAGATGGTGCTAACCCAGATCGTGTGATGCAAGAGCTTTCATCAATCGGTCTAATGCCAGAAGATTGGGGTGGTGATGTCCCAATGATTAAGGTACTTCAGTTGGAATAGATTACTTATAGGCACGTTCTTCTGGTGCGCTTTTTTCCCATCTGAGTTTGAGTTCTAAATCCTTAGCAATACCTATTTGTATCTTCTTGTTGCAGATTAGTGCACTTAAAGGTGATAATGTAGACGAGCTACTGGAGACAGTCATGCTTGTGGCTGAGGTAAGAAGACTATTGTTAGTATTTGTTCTAGGTGCATTGTCTTTTATATGTGTACGATGGTACTGGCATCTATTATATTGTCACCTGATACGTTCGGGCTAAGCAAATTGTCCAGAAGCCTCAGATACTACATATTTATCCGGAAATTGGCTATCTGGAATCAGGATGTCATCAGATATATTCTCTAATGTGCTTTTGAAGAACTAACTCTGGTCTTATCTATAGTATGGTCTATGGCAGTTTTGTTGAACTGCATAATTAACTCTTTTTTCTTTTGATTTCGTTTAGTTGCAAGAGTTAAAAGCAAATCCTGACAGGGAAGCAAAGGGTATTGTCATTGAGGCCGGTCTTCATAAATCAAAGGGACCTGTGGCTACATTCATCGTGCAGAATGGCACCCTCAAACAGGGGGATGTAGTCGTTTGTGGAGAAGCATTTGGCAAGGTTGGTATTGGTGGACTGGTGGCTATGCTCTCGTACTCCTACGTATTCTTGTTAAACTGAAATTTAGGTTGGTCCTGATTTATCTCTTCTGCTTAACAGGCACGTGCTTTATTTGATCATGGAGGTAATCGTGTTGATGAAGCGTGTCCATCTATTCCTGTGCAGGTCAGTTTCTGCCTTTCTCTTTATTTACCTGTTATGTCATCTTAGATAACCTGAATTGTAAACCATCGGTGTGGCTAATGGTAACAGCGGTGTCACGTCTAATTAATTAGAGGATTGTAATTATCATTTTGAATGAGAATAGGTTCAAGAGTGGTTTTCTTGTCCCTTCTGGCCTAAAGTGTATTACAACTCACAACGATTTCAACTCTTTGAAGTTTTTTGTGATGTAGCTTGAGCTTCAAAATATTATATTATAAATATGTCATAGGTTCCATTGAGTATAATTTATTCATAATGGAACTTAAGAGTAGTCTTCTCTCGTTCATGTATGGTTATGCAGGTTACTGGATTAAATAATGTTCCCTTTGCTGGTGATGAGTTTGAGGTAGTGAGCTCCCTTGATATTGCTCGTGAAAGAGCTGAGAAACGTGCAGAGTCCGTAAGAGACGAGCGTATAGCTGCTAAGGCTGGAGATGGAAAGGTCACTTTGTCATCTTTGGCGTCTGCTGTTTCGTCTGGGAAGTTTGTTGGATTGGATTTACACCAGCTAAATATAATTTTGAAGGTTGATCTTCAGGTATGGAATTCTAAAACTGATACATTTTCCCTCCCCTTTCTCTGTCTATCTATTCTTTAAAGAATACAATTTCCCTCCCTTTCTTCTCCCTCCACTTATCTCTATTCAAAATTTTAGACATGCTAAGGATGAAGGCGATGTTGCGTTCTTGATAATCTGAGCATTTGTGTACCTTTTTAAACCTGTATGGCTTATCCAGTGAGGTCATAAATTGGGAGAATGGTCATTGTAGCTGAATTGTCTATATTGGATGTCTATCGTAATAGAGCTCTACCTCCAAACATATATTTGCTCTTTATTATACTTCATTACCATTGTAAATTATCCTCATAAGGTGCTATTAGATTGTAGTGAAATGCAAAAAAGAAAAATCATTGCAGATTAATGTGGGAGCGTTACTATGGGCACTGAAATGGAGCATTACGTAAAAGTTCACATAAAACTCATCAAGATTCCTCCATTATGTTTATAACCTCTTGCTTACCAAACAGTCCAGTAGTGCATAATCATCCATCTCACTTTTGTATGTTTTTTTGGTAAAGCTGATATATTTGGTATATGTTTTCTATTGTCAATTCCAGGGATCAATAGAAGCAGTGAGACAGGCGTTGGATGTTCTTCCTCAAGAGAATGTCTCTCTAAAATTTCTACTACAAGCAACCGGAGATGTGAACTCCAGTGATGTCGATCTTGCTGTGGCTAGTAAAGCCATTATATTGGGTTTCAATGTTAAGACACCAGGTTCTGTGGAGAAATATGCGGATAATAGAGGTGTTGAGATTAGATTATACAAAGTCATATACGATCTTATTGATGATATGCGAAGTGCAATGGAAGGATTGCTAGATCCTGTTGAGGTAATTCTGCTTTCCTCTACTAGTTTGGTGGAATGCAGTTTGATGTGAACTTATTGCATCTTCGCGCTGTGTTGTATTTTAGTTAATGTGAAGGATAATCTTTTCTGAGGAGTTAGATACAAGGACTGCAAAATGCTTTTAAAGGACAAGTAGTAAGCAGGAGAAAAACAATGCATAAAACAAATTCCCCCTTTCAAAATCAATGATCGTTGACCACTACTAGTGTAACTAATCCTCTAGATGGCTGGGTTTGTAGGATATATGATGATTGATGCATGCGTCAAAGTAGTATGACAATCTAGGATGCTTGGGAGTACCTGATCTTTTCTGCTTGCTTCTTTAACTTTAAAAGTGAAATCTGTTCATATAAAAAAAAAAGATTTCGGAGGACCCTCTCGACCTTTTCCTGATACAATTAGGTGGTTGACAACCTTGTAAGGACTAAGAGTCTGGTGGAATTGTTTTTTTCTTCCTCTTCAGGTATGGTAACTACTGGTGATTTGTTATATATTCTGGAGAATTTTGATTCGAATATCTAAGGTCCTAGAAACAGTTTCAGAAAAGAATAAACTTTGATTGAATTAGTTAGATTGAGAATGGATACACTGTTTATCCTTACAAAAGAGCAATTGCTGTCTACCAAATATTTTCTTCGTGCCGAAATCTTTTATAGCATGGTACTGAAAGCTTATTCTGCAGGAACAAGTGCCACTAGGTACTGCAGAAGTCCGAGCCACATTCAGTAGTGGCAGTGGTCGCGTTGCTGGATGCATGGTGACTGAAGGTAAAATCACCAAAGGCTGTGGGATTCGAGTTGTGAGAAAGGGGAAAACAGTTCACTCTGGATTAGTTGATTCTCTGCGTCGAGTCAAGGAAAACGTTGATGAGGTATGTTTCTTTAGCTGATTTTCTTCGCTCGGGGAGTGTAGACGTGGCTTGTATGTTGAAACATGTTTATTTCAATTTCTTTACTTCCTTTGTATCGTACCACTCAAGTCTTGCATCGTCCTTTGGGTTGGGAGCACTGCAGTTCCTTAGCTTTCTTGCACATGTGTTTTGACAGTAGACACTGGTTCTTTGCTATGACAGGTAAGTACTGGACTTGAATGTGGAATAGGGTTAGAGGACTATGATGAATTTGAGCAAGGAGATACTCTCGAGGCATTTAATGCAATACAAAAGAAGCGGACACTTGAAGAGGCTTCAGCTCAGGTAGCAGCTGCTCTGGAAGGCGCTGGAGTTACTCGATGATAAATCAACAAGTATACAGAATCACAGATCCTTGAACTCTATTGAGTTCCGAATGGTTCTTTAACCTCAGACACGGTTCCATCATTGCCTCAATTCTTGAAATCCCACTTCCCAGGAGCTGTGATGTTGGCAAGGTTCGACTGACAACAGTACACCATGTTTCTCGACAGTCTGATCCTGTTAGCCTGCATGAAATTGGATATGATTTTTTCTTCCATGGGATCGTGCTGTACATAGTCGTATATGTTAATGATCTTGTACTTCCGTCTATTGTATAGTAAGTGAAAAATACATCCAACATTCATTGCTGACGGCATTTTGTAACAGTTCAGCTGTAGTACACCTTGTAAAGGAAAAGATCTTCAATATCAAAAGGAAAGAAGCTGAAATCTTGCCTTGTTACTCACTACTCCTGTGTTTTGTGCACTATGGATTTTTGCTGTACTCTTTCTGATCAGTTTCGCCTTGCTGCGAAGAGTTGGTTCAGTTCTAACTCCCAATGTTGTTTCAGGCTTGCGATTCCTACTGATCGCATAGACAGTGAAGCATCATCAATGAAAACTTGATCTGAATGCTGAATATAACGCCACCGTAACATTGTCCTTGAAACACATTAAGTGGCCGGAGCGATTGTGTCGATGGATGGAAGGCCGAGCGTCTGAGTTTGTGACAATGATTCTCATTTTCCTCATTGAAAGGCCATTTCAGCTTTCAAGGCCGCTCAACAATACAAGTTTTTTTTTTTTTTTTTTTTTTGAGGGTCTCAATATTACAAAATCACACCATCATAATTTACAATATGCATTGAGTTCTCGATAAGGGATCTGATTTCACCTTTTCTAGATTCCAATATTACCGTCTTTGTAATTACCAATGATTACCTCAATATATACGTCATAAAAGTCATAATGATAAGGGTGTATGCATTTTGAAATCGGAATAAATATCTTTCACATACGTGTATCTTCATTGATAATATTACCACTCTCGTGCTCTTACCCCTCCTCTTCGTGACTTAGCTTAGTCTTTCATAGCACATAAGTATATCATTTTAGTTGATAAAGTATGTGCCATAACTCATGACAGTAGAGTTGGACACGTGTCGTGTCGTGCCGTGCTTCATGCCGCCACGGCGTGCCAGAAGGGCAACTTGGCACTCCCGGGCACGGTCCTCGTGCCAGCGTGCTCGTGTCGTGCCTAAAATTCAAAACCTCGCCATGGCATGGCCCGTGGCACGCTAACACGGCGTGTTGTGTTGTGCCAAAGCATGCCAACCCGCATGTCAACCGCTATTTTTTTGACCTTTTTTTTCTTATTTTTTAAAGCAAATATCGTGTTTTAGCGTGCCATAGCGGGCCAGCCCGCGTGCTGAACCCGACATCCCTCGTGCCGGATCGTGCCAAGGCAGTGAGGCACAACCAAAGTATGATTTCGCAGCTGTGGCACGAGGTGAGCCCGGCGTGCCACGAATCGTGCCGGCCCGCTCGACGCTCAGCCCGCGTTCGGCACGTGGCACGAAATGCCAACTCTATTCATGAGTGTAAATCACACCTTTGTGGTACTAAGGCTATCAATAATGGATTTTACCGATCCCATGATTTTTACACACAATTGATATCTCTTACCTATCCATAATCGAGTGCAAATTAAAGATAAATAGATAGTGTATGTAAAAAGCACGTCACTTGTTTATGGATCACTCATTTTTTCCATCACCAAAATTTTGATGCTTCATGAGCTTTATTAATGACTTGTTTCCCAATACAAATGCATAAATGAAGAAAATTACAAAGGAATAAATAAGGGTACTCGAGTCTGTACTACCACCAGATGATACTAACACATTATTCGATAACCATATTCAAACTCCTAGTGAACCTCATAAAAGTCGGGTTCAATATGGGAGTGAAAAATCGAAACCATATTAACCATAAAAGACATGAAGTTGTAGAACCTAGTAGTGAGCTAGAATCACAACCCCTTGTCTCAAACACCATACATGTATACATGCATGTAGCTAAATATATATATATATATATATATAGAGAGAGAGAGAGAGAGAGAGTAGTGTTAGTTTGATGATTTGGCGCGGCGAAAATTGGCAGAAGAGGAGCTAATGTGATCAAGAACACCGACTTCCTTCTCTTCTTCAACAATGGTTTCCATAAACTTACCAAATCTACTCCTACTTATGGAGACAAATCTTGGTGGAGCAACTTCCATTATAAACCTTGCTATGTATAATTTGGCCATTATTTTTGGTTTGTTGTTGATATGAATATATATATGTAGCAAAAGTTGTGTTTATAAATTCTTAGTTGAAAATTTTGCACTAGAAAATTATAAGAGTTGTTGTGTATGTACTAGATAGTTGGGGAGTGCTACACGACTAAGAATGCCTTTTGGGGAAGATTTCTTTCTTGTATTTATAGTCGGATTTTTTTCTCATTGGCTTTGTTTTTTTGCAATTTTTTCTTGCCCTTTGGGCCATCAATGAGTCAAGACCAGCATGATGAAAATAATATTTCGTATTAAGGTAGTGTAAGAGCACGCGTGGTATCAATGATTTTTATGGATGTACAAGTTATTCAACTTTTACACATCAGTCTTCAACAATAATGTGATATTATTATTCCGTTAAAAAGACTGAATTTGATATATTTGATCATATGTACATGAAGCTTGAATGATATTGTTGTGTTAAAAAGATTTAATTAGATGTCTGTTAAAGAGCTAACTCAACCAAAAGTCTAGACTGATGGTTGAGGTTCAATAATTAGTTTTATACCTTAACAATGTCTTTTGGTCATATGTACATGAAGCTTGAATGATATTTGTTCTATAATATTAAGATGTAAGACCGATATTTATCAACATGATTGAATTTCTAATTGTAATCTAGGGACGTAATTATGTGTTAGTTACTACGGAAAAGGGTGCAAATCTTGCAACTCTATGGAAAACCCTAAAATCAAGTTTAGGAATCATATAGATTACACAAAAAAATGTAATAAAAACGAGATAAATTATCATTTTCACAATTTTATGATAATTCCAAAGCTCAAGATTTGAGATCGAGTTCCGGTCAATCAATCATGTACCGTATCGACTGCGACTCGTTAACGCTAGCAAAATTCACCGGCCTTCACTTTATGAATTAAATGCGTACGAGAAGGACATGAGGATCGGAGGAAGGACGAGAGTACAGCAAGGATAGGAGAGTTAAATGTTAGCCGTCAATGCAAGTTAGCAACAACCCAAAAAAAAGAGTAAAATGGACGTATAAAACTTGTACAACCATTTAAGTTCCCTTCTCTTCAGGCAATTATCAAAACTCATCCATTTGGGTTTCGACGTTTCGTCACTTTGCTACACTATGTTTTCATATTGATAATGCCCGCTTGACTAATTACACACATACGTCGTCATTTCTCTATATTCGACGTGTTTCATATGCAACTCTCAACACTGAAACTATAGAGGCCCTTTCTCGAAGACGGAAACACTCTTATGCTGATGAAACATAAATTTAGGTAGAGGTGGCAAACGGGTGGGTCGAGTCGGGTTCGGGTCGGATGATTTCGGGTTCGGATCATAATTGATTCGGGTTCATTCGGATCATGTGAGCTTTTGGGTCGGGTCATGCCGGGTTGAGACTGATATCGGAACTCGGGTCACATTGGGTCGGGTTACGTCGGGCGTCGGGTGCCCATGGGTTGGGTAATTTCGGTTAGTTGATCTTATCGAGTCAATAAATATAATATAATTATTTTTGGTTCATATGATAGAATTCACTTGTTAAAGTTTTTTGGATCCAAAATTAAGCGCTTAATGTCTATATGAAATTATTTGTTTTCCCTCCATACTTAAAACTAATTATGCGATTTCACTTCAAGATAAAAATTTCATAATTTCAATTCCCTCCATATATACATTTTATTAGTCATTTGTCAAACCCTAAACAATAGTTGTAATTTTATGCATCATATGAGTAGTTTATACTTGTGATTTGCGAATAGAGTTTTCAATAAAAACATTATATATCCGGGTGTAATCAGATAATTGGGGCCTAATCAATGCGGGTACTATTCGAGTCGGGTTTTAATCAGGTCGGGTGTTGGCGGGTTCGGGTTATATCGGTTACGGGTATATTCGGGTATCGGGTTATGTCGGATAAGATCGGGTCGGTTACGGGTTGCATCATTTTGTCATATAAGCGGGTGTCGGGCGGGTCGGATATCGGGTCGGTTTTCTCGGGTCGGGTCGGGTTTTGCCACCTCTAAATTTAGGACGTGTTCAGTATCGTCATTATTGGGCTACATTGTCTACGGGTTTATACTTTATAGTTTCGGGTTTACCCAGCCCAATACAGAAATGAAAGAAGAGTAACAAAGAAGTCCCCGGTTCACAAAATTTAAATTTGAAAATTATCCAACGGTCACACAACACAAAAACAGTATCGTAACGAACAAAATATCAAAATCTTTAACGTAAATTACAATCATTGCCCTCTCAAAAAAACTTTCCCTCTTTCGATTTATCTCACCTTTTTTTATTTTCTTGATTAATTTTACCTGAAAATCTTGAATCTTTTTGAATTCAATCATTTTTACGGAGTATTCAGTTCAAATTCGAAAACCCAGATAAATAAATTCAATTCAATCAAATTTTTATTATCAAATGGGAGAAGATGATAATCGATGGCATGATCCACTTCTTCTAACCGATGTCGTTTCGCGTGAATCATACTCTACTTCACACGGTAAAATCAAAGCTAACTCTTTACTGTTTTTTACTGCTGTAAACCCTAATTCACCTTGTAATTTCATCTGGGTTTGATCCAGTTTTTGTTTGTTTTGCTCCATTTTTGCAGATTTTGCTTCTGGTAGCTTAATTTCTCAAACCCTAGAAATCGGTAAATCGAACCAAGGTAATTACATTGCTATTATTTTGTTGATTTTTGTAATTATATTTGCAAATTATTATGTTTTTGGGTGAAAATTTTAAAATAATGTTGTTGTTTTCGGGAGCCTTTGACGCACTGGAGTAATGTTGTTGTTTTCGGGAGCCTTTGACGCACTGGGGTAATGTTGTTGTTTTCGGGAGCCTTTGACGCATTGGGGTAATGTTGTTGTTTTCGAGATTAATTCGGGAGCCTTTGATGCACCGGAGTAATGTTGTTGTTTTCGGGATTAATCTTACTGGATTGGCCCTTATTGAATCCGATAGCGCCTTTTTATGTAACATGTTTTAGCCAAAAGCTGCCTGTAAAATCGGTACAATGCGAAAATTGGTTGGTAATAATTGTAGATATGTAGTACTATCATGTAGTCTAGGGTTTGAGATTTCCAGTGTATTATAGTATATACTACTCCCTCCGTCCCAGCTCATATGCCCCAGTCGTTTTTTTGTAGTGGAATAAGAAAAATTGATATAATAAGTTGAGTGGGGTAATATTAGGAAAAAGGAGGGGAGAGAATGTGGGGATTAATAAAAGTAGTAGAAATAATGTGAGAGAAGATGTGATAGTTTAATAAAAGTAGGAGAGAGGAATATGTCCCAAAATAGATGGGGTGTTTGAGGTGGGACGTCCCAAAATGAAATATGGGGCGTTTGAGCTGGGACGGAGGGAGTATATAGTATCACAATGTTCCTTTGTTAATGACATTTTCTGGCCCAATCCGTGTAGTAAGGAAACCCTTGGATTGTGTACATTATTCGGTAAATATGGTTTTCGATAAGACTGATAATTTGTTTGCGAGTTTGTGTGAACTGATATTTGGTACTTTGACATTGATGAGTTAGATATCAGTGGGGTGCATCAAAGCATGGACATTAGTAGTCCACAGCGATTTTCGGATCTGTTTAAAGGAGATACAAATAAGGGTAAATTACGCTATCTGGATGTATTTCTCACTTGAATTTTGGTTGAAGTTGGTTGAATTAGGAATGGAATGTTAATGTTGAGGCACTGATTACAGGACGATCGATGTTGGGGTTTTCCTTAAGCTCACCTGATCTAGTTGTGTGTGCTGGTTCGCCTGATATCCAGAAACAAAGGTCTGTAAATTTTCCTATTTGTTATGAGAATGAGTCTCAGAAGCATGTGGCTGCGTCTATTGTGCTCTCACTAGAGGAAGGTATAGAAGGAGTCGAAACAGAAGCCTCTAGAAAAACTCATGACTCCTCGAATTTTTCATCATTTTGGCGCTCCTCTAAAGAAGGTGGACTGAGAGAAGATGGTTCTTTTGAGCTTAATTCACATCCAACATCTGAAGGGGAGGCCGCTTGTGAGCATGCGACTGTAATTGATATAAATGAACAAGACAAGGATACAATTGGTTCTGAAGCGGTAGTAGACTTAGAGAAACTGCAAAAAGATTATGAAACTCAAAAGCTGGAACTAGTAGAAGCAAGAAAGGCCATAGAAGAGTTAAGGATAGAGAACAAAACCAGAAGTAATGAGTGCCAAGATGCGTTGAATTCCTTGCATGAGCTCCAGAGCGAACTCATGCGCAAGTCAATGCATGTTGGTTCTTTAGGTATTGCAATTTTCCATCTGTTTCATTCATTTGAGAGACATGTGTATCAGTGTGTCAAATGATGTGTGTTGATTCGAATTGCAGCATTTGCCGTTGAGGGACAAGTGAAAGAAAAGAGTAAATGGTTCTCTGCTTTAAGTGACTTAAAGAGACAGTTGAAGGTAAGTGATGGTTAATTTTAGGACCTAGCTTTTCCTATGCTGTTGTGAAATCCGTGTATTCCTGACTAAAAGATTTCAGATTTTGAAAATGGAGCATATCAACTTATCAGAAGAGGCGTTGAAGTACAAATTGTGCCTTCAAGATATGGATGAAATGAGGGCTAACGTTCAAGCCACATGTAATTAGACCAATATCAGATCAATCATTAATATTCAAACTGTGTTTTTTGTTTCACTTGGTTAATACTAATATTTTCATCTCATTGTTGATAGTCACTCAACAACTCGACTATCATGATGATCTGAAGCTTAAGATCACTGATGGGGAGAAACAAAGAAAGGAACTTTATAACAAAGTTTTGGAGTTGAAAGGTACGAGTACTCCAAAGTCATCCATGCTTTCACAAAATCACTAAAACCTCCATTAGTATCAGGAGTCTGATTCTGGCGATGATAATAATCTGTTGTTTACTTGCAGGAAACATTCGTGTCTTTTGCCGCTGTAGGCCTCTGCATACAGAGGAGATGATTATGGGAGCTAGGGTGTCTGTTGATTTTGAATCTGCTAGAGATGGAGAACTTACAATCAGATCAAATGGCTGCCAAAGAAAGACATTTAAGTTCGATGCTGTATTTGGTCCTCAAGCAGATCAAGGTAATGTGGACTTTAAATAGCCACTTCTCAACATCTACTTTACTGCTTCACATGTGCATATGCGTACATGACTTGACCAACTGGTTCTCATATAAGTTTCTCTAAGCAGATACTGTATTCGAGGACACAGCCCCTTTTGCAGCTTCTGTTCTGGATGGTTACAATGTCTGTATATTCGCCTATGGGCAGACTGGAACCGGGAAAACATATACCATGGAAGGGACGGAAGAGGAGCGTGGTGTCAATTACAGGACTTTGGCTGAGCTATTCCGCATTATCAACGAAAGACAGAAACTATTTCGGTATGAAGTTTGTGTAAGTGTCTTGGAAGTTTACAATGAGCAAATAAGAGATTTGTTAGCTACTGGAACTCAACCGGCTTTAGCTTCAAAGAGGTATGTCAATTGACACTGGGAGTTTTGTGTGCTTCAAATAATGAATCCACTGTTATTGAGCATTCTAGTTTCAGTTTTACGTGACAATTCAATGGTTTGAACCCTGTTCAAATGTTAGTAACCTCTTAGGCCTGACTGCCTGAGAATCCCCTTCAAATGCAACAGTGTCCTTGTTAGCCCTCCACAAGCAATGCTTAACTAGAGGCCTGGACTACTTAAAGACTAATATCATGCACTGAACCCTGAAGCTAACTCTTCTGGTTATCTGATATGTACTGTTTCCCAGGCTTGAGATAAGGCAGCTCAGTGAAGGAGTGCACCATGTTCCTGGGTTGATTGAAGCAAATGTGAGCAACATGAACGAGGTTTGGGATGTTTTAAGAACTGGAAGTAAGGCAAGGGCAGTTGGGTCGACTACTGCAAACGAGTATAGTAGCCGGTCTCACTGGTGAGCTCCTCAGTCTTCCCTGATCTAGATCTCATTGCCTCTGGTTGTTAACCAATTTAATGCAATCTTCATTTCTGATGCAGCATACATTGTGTGATGGTGAAGGGAGAGAACTTGTTAAGTGGAGAGTGTATTAAAAGCAAGTTGTGGTTGGTCGATCTAGCAGGTAGTGAGCGGATAGCTAAGACAGAAGCCCAAGGTGAACGACTAAAGGAAGCACAAAATATTAACAGATCTCTTGCTGCTCTAGGTGATGTGATATCCGCATTGGCAAACAAAAGTCCACATGTGCCGTTTAGGTAAGTTCTCACTGTTAACAGTTAAGTGCTGGTGTATGGTATGTATCTCCCTCAGTCTTATCTTATTACTTACATTATCTTTTTGCAGGAACTCTAAGCTTACTCATCTACTCCAGGATTCTCTAGGTACTTTCAAGATATTTAGCACTGGCTTTACAATGAGCTTAGTCATCAAAAAAGTATGTTTCAGGTGATGACCCTTATCTTTCTTTTCAGGAGGAGATTCCAAAGCTCTCATGTTCGTGCAGATCAGTCCCACTGAGAATGACTTGAGTGAGACTCTTTGCTCACTTAACTTTGCTAACAGAGTGAAAGGGGTAGAGTTAGGTCCTGCAAAGAAGCAGTTAGACAACGCGGAATTTCTAAAATACAAGCAACTGGTAATGCTTACTCTCTGATTCCAGTACCGGATGCTTAGTTAGCTAAGCGCCATCTGCTTAATGCTAATGGTTGTCTGCTTCTGCCCTTTTGTATGTGTAGGTCGAGAAGACCAGACAAGAGGCCAAGTTGAAGGATGTACAGATTAAGAAAATGGAGGAAGCAATTCACAATCTGGAGATGAAGGTTAAGGACAAGGACCAGAAGAACAAGAACCTGCAAGAAAAGGTATGCTTCGACTTGGGATCATGAAGTACATGTTGGGAAAGGGGGCTTTTTATAGAGATAATCACCTTTTAACAAGAAGAAACAATTGTTCCGGGTGCCTTTCCAGCCTATGTACTAACTTTTCTGATATAACAGGTTAAAGAATTGGAGGCACAGCTCCTGGTAGAGAGAAAGTTGGCACGACAGCATGTCGATACTAAGATAGCTGAACAACAGCTACAGCAAAGGAGAGAACAGTTTGAAGACCAAAATACTGCACCTAATAGGCCACCTCTGGTAGCTAAAACTTTGGGGGCTGTCAAGAATACCAATGACCTCACAGCTTACTCGCCTAACCCCTCTCGGTTTCTAACTGATCATAATGGCCACAAAACCCCATCATCCTTTCAAATGTCAGACGCCTTTGTCAGGCACATTGATTTCATGGAGAAAGAAAATAATCCTGATTTGGGTGAGCTGCCCTTGCAGCCAAAGAAAACAGGTCGGGCATCTCTCTGCCCAATAGTGCAGCAGAGGGTTACAGCATCAAACCCAAGGCGTAACTCTTTAATTCCATTACCCAGCACACTGATGACAGTCCAAACCCCCTTGACTGTTTTGCCATTACCTCATCCCTTGGCAGAGATGAAAGAAGAGACGGAGGTACTGGAGGCTCACTGTTTGCCTGAGCCAGCTATATGCAGCCCTAAAGCTTTAAAGACTGGGGCTAAAAGGATGAACACTACATTGAGGCGAAGTCTTCACAAAAGAATCAAGTCCCCTTTGCAACAGCAGCTTAGGAAAGGCGGTGTTAACGTAGGAGTGGACAAGCTTAGAATCTCCATTGGCAGCCGAGGGAAGTTGGGGCAAAGGGTCTTGCTTGGTAACGGTAGAAGGGTTCCAGCAAGAGAGGCCCAGAAGCAGAACCATAAGGACAAGGAGCGCGGCTGGAACTTTTGAAAGGTACGCCAGCGCAAAATGGCAGAACTTTTTATCTGCAACAAATGTAGCATATAGGAGAACCCCCAGAGTTCCCTGTAATCTTACTAGCAATGTCATGTTTATTTCAGATGATGCTTGTCATCTGAGTTGTTCATTTGTGCAACACATTTGCTTGTGAATATAATCTATTATTAATTAATTAATTGGTCACCAAATTAAAAGCAAATCCATGGAAACAAACATTCATCAGTTCAGTTCGAACAAATCCTTTTGCAAGTCTAACAATGAACAAATCCGAAAGAGTCCCAATAAACCCTGTTGAAAAACATACTACTTCTTACCTAAAATTATCAGGGTGTGCGTCCTGAGATAGGTATGGCAGAATGGGTGACAGCTGATCTGTGTCGTCCATGTTCATCTTATCTTGTGTAAGTGGAGGCAAGGCAAACATTGTATTGAGCCTCGACAACGGGATTAATGCATTGGAATGTTCGTCGAAAGACTCGTAGTTTTGCTCCAAGTACAAGCGATGCTGATCCGCATAAATCCCAAAATCATCATTTTTAACACTCCAAAGACGAGTGTTACCATGTTGTATATGTTGGTTGTTATTGAATCCTGTCATACCATAGCAAAGGTTATTATTCACTGGTGGGATGGTGAAGTTGTGATAAAACACTGGTGTGATGGTGAAGTCATTCATCGGTGACCCGAATGGATTGGGATTGCTGGTATTCACAATGTTCATGTACATGTTGACATCATCGCCGTAGTCCTGGTTTGGCGATGGTGTAACACTGTCAATTGACGAGGTTTCTAGTTCTCCGGCCTCTTTCTCTTCAGCTTCACCTTCATGTTGTGCCCAGGAACGGTTTTTGTTTGGACCATCTTCTTTCTTGTATATCCGGCATAGCACATAATCATCCAACTACAAACACCACAGCAAACCAGCACAAAGTAATTTGGGTTAGAATTACATTAACAAAATACAAAGTAATTTGTCTTAAGAGGATAAGCTTGAAAATTTTGGAGACAAAATTAGTGAAACAAGGTGCCACGGTCCAATTTTAAAATGAGATCACAGGATAGTTTTAAAAATAGTTTATACCCTCATGCTGGTGTCTTCATGAGACGTAGTTTTACGTTTTGTAACCTGCGGAGGACCAGTTAGCCGGAATTCATGCATGATCCATGGCGTCTTGTCGCCTTTGGGTGGTTTTCCTCTGTAAAACACCAGAGCTTTTCTAAAACCAACTTCAATATCATTGTGTTTGATGACTTTATCAGCTCCAGTGGCTTTCCAATAGCCATCACCCGCCTTTCGATTTGGGCGCTTTCCATTCCGATATTTTCTATCTCTCGAAGTAAAGAAATACCATATCTTTTGACCTTGAGCACTATATTCAGCTGCATCAAATGTGATTAAATTTAATATACAACTATTAATAAAAATCAACTTTAAAACAAAATCTAAGTGACATGACAAGACCATGCAATCGATTGAACAACTGCATGCAATTGATTGAACAACTGCATGCGATTGATCGAACGACTGCACGACTGCATGTCTGCATGCAACGTGACTATGCTACGAAGTCCACAACACTTATGCACGGCCGAACATGCGAAGAAATTAGTTACTTGTCAAGTTTGGGTCGACCGTGTTTATTAAGGGACGACGTCTACTTTAGGACCAATGAACGATCAAAAACTATTATACTGTAGCGTAGCATTTCAAACTAGTTTTCGCGTAGCGGGAGTGGAAACAAATATATCCGTCCCTTTATATATATTTTTAGATGTACGTCATTACACTACCATTACCAAATCAAAATGGCGTAGAAACTAATGAATTAATGGTGTAGAAACTAATGTTGACTAATGCATGATTGAAGTGTTAGTTAGGGTTTGTTTGTGCCATCACCATTACAAACTTATGGTGATGGGGTTTTATGGTTAAAGTTTTGAATAATTTTTTTTATTGGTGGTTTGGTATATATTTTTTAGAACTCAGATCTGGTGTCCGTTCTATTCAGACACCAAATCAATCTGGTGCTTAACTCTCATCGGTCACAAACTCGTAATCAAAACACGTTATTTGTTGGGGAAATTGAAGGTTTGAAACTGGTTAAATCAAACTAGGAAATATATTAAATTATATTTACGGTAAGTACAAGTAAAATAATTGTGCAAATAAAATAGCGGACCTACGTACCAGTGAGTTGATCAGGATTATGCCTATAAATATTAACATCATGCATCAAATTGAGGGGCAAATGTTGGCCATTGATCTTGGGTTGAAGATATTGAACGATGAGTTCATCATCAAATGGTTCAAATTTATACCCAGGTGGAAAAGACCTCAAATACTTGTCAACTTCAGTCAACGATACAACATCATCAGTCTTTGTTACGTTACCATTTTCTTCGTGTTGCGCTTTTTCACCAACACTTTCCTCCATTGCTTCTTTTTTTATTTTTTCGAGTTGAGATTTGTTGTGTTGTGTTATGATGATTACATACGATGTTTCCCACCCACATTTCTATTATATAAAACAAAATACTGATATTATTTTTTATTTATTTTGTTGTTGTTAAAGATAATTAGGGTTTTAATATTAAAATTTAAGATTCACATGTGAAATAAATGTCTGGTATAAACAAAACTTTATCTTTTAATCAAAGTCCACAATAACTAATTTTAAATTCACCTGGATGGAATCGAAATTGGTTATGATTTTTTTTTATTGCTCATTAACTAGAATTTTCTGAATTGTTCACACAGTTTGTTTCAATCATGATATACATTGGTAAAGTGTCAATAATCTTTGTCTTATTTATCCACAATCCTTAGCTTATATCAAAAATTGGCTCGGTTCATTATTACGCCTAGGCACTACCTAGCCGACTGCCTGGCTTCGTGACTCAAACCCAAAATACCTACTACTAATCTACTATCACTCTATCACCGTCAAGCCAAAGTGTGCCAATATTCCTCCATGGCTCAGAGGCTAACTATCCGGTGGTGGCACCGTGGTACTAAAGGCCATTGAGGAGATTATCACCTCTTCTAAATTGATTACTGCCGCTCTATAATGAGATTTACAGTTAATCCCCATTAATATACTCAACTCGATTTACACTCAATCCATATTTACTCAACTCGATTTGAGTCGACTAAAAACATTTTTTTTTCTTTTTTTAGATTATAGAGCGAACCTTAATTCATTGTCAATGATAAATCGTCACATGACGACATCAAACTTGGTTTTATACTCTCCAAGTCTCCCACATCCATCACTGAAATCCCACAAACAATAATGAGAGGATGCCCGTACGCCGTGACGCAACTCTGATAGTAGGGGAGAGCAAAAACTCGATCTTATCCTAGCACGAGTCTATCTACAAAATGACGCAGCTCATTCTCACCCGAAATGGAGTGGACCCCATCATACTATAAGTGATCACATGCAGAGCTGAGTTTTATTTAATCATTATTCTATTCTATATTTCACTCCCAATTAGGCAATTACAGCCATCAAATTGGAAGCTTACATTTGAAGCTTCACTGCTCATCTGTGTGTGTCTCTCATTCTCCTACTCCTCCACCGGATGTTTTTGGCGGGTCGGTACGCCTTCTTCCCGCCATTCCCTTCCTCTCCCTCCAAATTATTGTTACCGTCTCACAAAATTAACTGTAATTCTCCATTTTTCATCTCCCCCAAACATTTTACCCCGGATTTTTTCACCCCTCGCTGTTCAATTAATCAGGTATATTTTTCTTGATTTTTATTACTATTGTTTTCGTTTTTTTTCAATTAAATTAGGTTTTTTTTAATTGGTCATCGATTCGGATTATATTGTTATATATGCACTAGATTAGGATTGTTTTCCGATTTTTCTGGGCATATGATATGATTACAGTTATTTTAATTTTTTTAATCAATTTTTCCGGAAATATTGGACATTTGTTGTTGTAATGTGCAAATTAATTTCAATATGATTGTATAATTCATGAGCTTGAAATTATAGCAATGCCATTGTTATGTTGAAACTTGATTTCTGGAGTTATTTTCCCCAATTTCTGATGTTTTATGAGTTGAATTTTTGTTGATCTTGGATTAGAAGCGCATTGTGCTATGGGTTAACGGAGGATAGCTAACTAGTTTTCGCAATCGAGTTTTGAAGATTAGTTTTTACTCGGATTTGGTTTCGACAAATTTGGGTTCCCCTCACAAAATCCGGCCCAACGTAAACAATTGAATGAAATGGACGGAGTATGTGGGATATGGCTAAAGTGATGGTGAATACTAAAATTGTTCAAGTTGAGAGCTTTTTCTCGCTTTGGTGATTTCATTTCAATTGGGTTTAATTGTTTTTGTTTCGGAAGGGAGGAGGGTCAAGTGATGAACTCTAACATAGCTGTAACGCGAACATCCTGAATTGTGTGCTTAATGTGCTGTTTTCCCCCCCTTAAGTTATGGCAGTGCCGCTCTGACGCTCTTATTTGATGCATTTGTAGTTACTAATCAGCATTAATTAAAAACCTTTTTTCCGGCCTTTTGGACTTGACAATTTGACTTGTATGAACGTAGTTGGGTTGCAATTGGTAAACAAAGTAACAAGTTTACATCTTTGTTGCAAAGGAAGTGAGGTGAAAAGAAAAGATACATTCTTTTGATGTTTTTTTTAATCGATAGGAATTGGATGTATTCCTTTGCTTGCTTCCATTCCATCAAAGTCTTCTGCTTGGAAAGGAAGATGAGATTTTTTTTTTTTTTTATTAAGAAGACTGTCCTCTCAATATCATTAGTTCCAAGTCCCTTGTAATTGTGGTAAAATAGCTTAATTTTTCCAACTTCAGACCTTCCGACCCGATTTCTACAGTTTCTGAGTGGACGAAGTAGAGTCATTTTTGTTTGGTTGATAAAATTACTTGAGACTTCGAAATGTGGGAAATGAAGTGGTGGAATTTGCTCCTTAATAAAAGTGTCATATTTTGTTGCTTCTCAAAGGATTTAAAAGGAATTGAGGAATTTTTACGAAAAGCATACAACATTACTTTTTTCCAGTTGCTCTATCATCAGCCATTCGGCCTCTCTAAGCTGTTCAAGCATCAGAAGGCACAATTGAACCATCGTTGTCACTCGCCTTGAAATTTCTTGTTTTTTTTGGATTCTAAGGTCCTCTTGAGTTGTGACAAACCTTTTCCATGGCTCAGAGGTTCACCTTTGAGTTTGCCTTTAGGAAGAATAGTATCCTGGAATGTTCATTTTGAGGCCTCTATGAGGTTGCAAGTCATATATGTAGCTACACTATTGGCGATAGAATCTCTTTTATAGTTAATAGTCCTGCTGCCAGTCTGTGTAGGTACATGTCACTCTGAAGTTGCACATAGTTCTTCTGTAAGCAGTTAAAGATTTGTTTTAGAAGAAAAAAAAAGAGAGAGAATTGAAGTTTAGTATGTTTAGTTGTCTTTGTATATACTGTACTTCTAGTTCCCTCCAATGAGATATATTTTCTGCTAGCTTCTTTACATGTTTGAGGACTTTGCAGCAGGATAATACCACGACGGCCTTGCCCTCTGATCTTACTGCAATGCCAGCAGGGGAGCTTGTTTCACCGTTGTCAACAATGGCTCTTCAACAACAATTATCGGGTGAGTCTATTGAAGATGAGGAGGCATGGGTGTGGGGGCAAATAAAAGCTGAGGCTCGCCGGGATGCTGAATCAGAACCAGCACTGGCATCTTACCTATACTCAACAATCCTCTCTCACTCATCTCTTGCGCGTTCTATCTCTTTCCACCTGGGCAACAAGCTGTGTTCCTCCACTTTGCTGTCCACCCTTCTGTACGACCTCTTCCTTAATACCTTCTCATCTGATGCTCCCCTGCGTGCTGCTGTCGTTGCTGACTTACGTGCTGCAAGGGTGCGCGACCCTGCCTGCGTGTCCTTCTCTCACTGCCTCCTCAATTACAAGGGGTTTCTAGCTTGTCAGGCCCATCGTGTCACCTACAAGCTGTGGAGCCAGCAAAGGCGCCCCCTGGCACTTGCTCTCCATGCCAGAATATCTGAGGTCTTCTCTATTGACATCCACCCAGCTGCCACCATTGGGAAAGGGATCCTATTCGACCATGCCACTGGGGTAGTGATTGGAGAAACAGCAGTAATTGGTAATAACTGCTCAATTTTGCACCATGTGACACTAGGGGGCACTGGAAAAGCTGGTGGTGACCGTCACCCAAAGGTTGGTGATGGTGTTCTGATTGGGGCTGGAGCTACAATCTTGGGCAACATAAAGATTGGTGATGGGGCTAAGATTGGGGCAGGGTCGGTGGTGTTGATCGATGTCCCTCCAAGGACAACAGCGGTGGGGAACCCAGCTAGGTTAGTTGGAGGGAAGGAGAAACCCTCCAGAAACGCGGATGTCCCTGGAGAGAGCATGGATCACACTTCATTTATTTCAGAGTGGTCTGATTATATTATATGACCATCTGTTATGATGCAGCAATGTGCAGAGTCTTCGCCTCGCCTGTAGTCTTTAGTGTACTCAGATTTATATTACTTTGATCTTTGAGGAATTTCATTTAGTCGTGACTTAGTAGCCGAACATCTATCTATCTGTATTCTGTAACTTGTAAACCTGCATATCTGTCGGTGTTCCAAAAATTGACAGAATAAGGCATTCATAAATCGTAATGCATAACTTAGCTTATTTCTTCAGTCTATATAACAACTGTTATCCTTCAATTTGAAACATTACACAGGATTAGGTATCGTCCCGACCCGTCGACCCAGTTATGACGTTAGCAGATTTTTTTTTTTTTTTTTTTTTAGAGGTAAGAAAACCTAGGTTGAGCCACGAGTGTATGACCAACCTAACGCATCCTTTCGGATAAGAGAAAAAAGAGAGTCAAAAGGACTCACAAACCACCTTGTAAGAGAGGGACAAGAGTGTTCCAAATCGGCCAATAAAGGCCATAAAGTGCGATTTTATTGGCCTCACGAAAGCAGTGAGTAATCTCCACTTTGTGAAAAGCATAATCTCCACTTTGTGAAAAGCATCAAGATCCACCAAAATATCTGTAATAAGGTTGAAAATTTCCCAAGGCACCTTCCAGTTACGACGAATAGAATTGATCACACAAATGTTGTCTCCTTCAATTACAATATTTTTGATATCTAAGAAAATTGGAATTTTTTTCCGAAATAAGGCTCAAAAAATAAATATTAAACAAAATGGGTTGGATTGAAAAATGTTCAATCTTATGGGGTGCACGTCACCCCATTTCAGGTACGGGACAAAACCGCCAGTGCCCCTGGCGGTTTTAAGTGAAGAGAAATCGTCACCCTCCATGGCGGTTTCTTCACAAAAATGAGTATACAAATTGAGTGGGTGATATTTTGGTCGAGGGTGAAACCGCCATGGGGGGTGGCGGTTTCACTTCGGTTTCACTAAGTGAAACCGCCATCCCCCATGGAGGTTTCACCTATATTTTGGCCAAGCGTGAAACCTCCATGGGGGGTGGCGGTTTCACTTTTGGCCAAAATATTACCCCGATATAACGTCAATCCAAAAAAAAAAAAAAAAATTTGAAACCGCCACCCCCCATGGCGGTTTTACCCTGGCCAAAATATCACTCACAACCTCATAGCTACTGTTCAAGACACTTAAAACCGCCAGGGGCACTGGCGGTTTTGTCCCGAACTTGAAATGGGGTGACGTGCACCCCATAAGATTGAACATTTTTCAATCCAACCCATTTTGTTCAATATTTATTTTTTGAGCCCTATTTCGAAAAAAAATTCAGAAAATTGCTGCTTTGATTCCTTCTTTTAAAACTAGAGTTTCAGCAGAAATCATGCTAGTAGAATTACAAGATTTAGCCCCAAATATTATCGGAATTTCATTCGAATCTCTAATAACATAACCTAAAGAAGTCTTTCCATTGGTGAGTTTAGATCCATCAAAATTTAATTTGAAGTGTTCTAAGGGTGGTTTATGCCAAAACATAGTCTCTATATAAGGACTATTGGCATGGGAGCCTTGACTTTGGGCACATTGTTCCGGATTATCTATTTATGGTATTATTACTATTATTATTATTCTATTATTATTCTGAAACTGCTATGAAGTTAGCAGATTGTTTGGTGGCAAATCTTGCAGTACGAAGAGCTGTGACAAGTGAGAGGAGAGTGTTTTGTCACTTGTCCGGGTAAAAATTTCGTAGTTTTACCTGTAAAGCCAGGCAAAAGAAGCCAGTTTAACTGTATAAGATCCAACTGTTCGTCTTATTGTTCTGCTGTAGGATATGGGCATCTGTTATTCTTGGTCCCGCCATGTGAAGCACAATTGCTCTTGGGATAGAGTTAGCTAGCCCTGATTAACCTATCAGTTAACAGTTCTGATGGTAGTACCGAAAGCTGCTGCAGAAAATTCCTAAACCCACTTTGCTAGAGAAATAAAGGGAGCACGCTTCCAACACTTCCTAAACACGCTTCCAACACTTCCAATCACGAGTCGGGATCGTATGTCTGAATGTGTTACGTGTATGTTTGATTCAAATTTACGGCTACTTACTGTGTGCAATACTGCAGTGTAGGTCATTATTGGTTGAAAATCGTGGCGTTTTATTTGCTGCTAAGTGAAGAATTAAAGTGATCAGTACTTTTATTTGGACGGTTTAATCACTTTGGAAAGACTAGGAAATCTCAAATCATGAAAAATATATACTTTCTGTTCTCGCATGCACTAAATAGGACTCTCCCGTCCTTCTTTTCGATAAGATACGCAAACTCGTCTAGATATTATTATACACGCTTTGTCATTTGAGAAGACGTCTTCGATCTCGATCATTTCCTTCTTTAGAGCCTATATCAAGTCATATGACTCTGAGTGTATGAGCTACCTTATTATCGTTTCTACAAAGAAAACACGACAATAAGCATGTACCATAGCAAAAACTTGACCGTTCCGTGATATTATTCCTAGCTAGGTATCAATTCACTTGCGCAATGATTTAGACTAAGGCAATGAGTCCACTTTTCTTTGGGATTTATGTTGAAACCCAATTAGATATAAACCACGTGAAATGGAATATTATTTGAGATCTTTTATCTTTTATACTTTGGTCGAATGGTCACACACTCACACATATAAATGTGATACTATATGCCCACATTTTAGCTAAGATTTTATTTTGTGGCCTCCCCTTTTGCCTTTGCAAAAAGCCTAGTCTTTTCACAAATAAATTTGGGTATGTATTTGTATAAAATAGTTAGTACAAACCAGCTAGCTAGCAATGTCTCGTGTCCCTTACTAAAGATTCCAATTGATTATTGTGTGTCTTCTTCATTCATCGCATAATAATAATCTTAAAAAATTTAGTAGTAGATTTTTATTATTTGTTATTCTTCTTCTTTTGTCTGTAATATGCTCTGTGACGTTCGCTCGCCATCTTTTCTGATGAAGGTTAAGATTGTAAATGTGCTAAGGGAACAATGTTGGCCGTCCTTACAAATCTCTACAATCTCATTTGTTGATTAGTGATTACTAGATACTACACATATAATTGGAAGTTTGCGGCCGTGGTTCGGTCCTGTACGTACGTTTAATGATTTTTTAAGATCATCATGTCGCTTTTGTAAATGATTTAAGTAGGTCATTTCAGGAAGCGCGTGTGTAGCCATAAACTGTTAAAAGGACATACGGAGCATATATCGATGCGGTTTACAGCTAACTTCACGGTGAAGAGTTTTGTTAAGACCTCTATAAATAAATCAATACTACTATGCCCATTTCTGCATGAAAATAAAACGACGACCCATGAATCCGATAAAGTTAAAGATACCGGGAGGTCGATAGACAGTACGGAGTGTATGATCTTTATTTGTGCTCTCACAAATTCATAAGACTAGTAAAGATGCACTCTTGTTGTTAGTTGTTATTCCTTTAATTTCATCATGCATTGGAGTGAGCTTACGACGAGGAGAAGAGTATACTTAGTGGTGGGGATTACCATGTTTATGGAGACAACATGCTAGTATATGGATAGACAAAATGTTCACGAATGTCAACATCATATTCATGCAATTACGTACTAATAACAAAATCAGTGTTGGTTTACATTCTAATAATGTTTATGTTGTTGGTACTTTTAGATTTCATTAGCTATATAATGTTATTTGATGGAGACATGAGCATATGATCTGATCAGATCACCTTTACTTAACAAAGAAATCAAAGATGATTATCTATGATTATGATCTCTATCCCAAACTTTTTGGTCTACTACCTTTTCTTGATGATTCTAATTCAAGTCGTCTAGCTGACAATTACCGATTACATGGATTTAGTGAATTACGGAGTACTATGGTTGACTATAAGTTTAGTTTAATTATAACCATTCTTTCATTTGTTTTGTTTTGTTGGTGTTTCAAATCAGAGCAATATCCATGTCAGAACCATATACTCCCTTAACGATCTCACCAACTGCTAGGCCAAATGACCAAATTGATAAATAAATAAATAAACATTTTACCTGATAGCTACTCATAAAAGAAGGTTCAGAGGACAAATTGGTACAAAAAAGTACAAAAAGAGTCAAATAAACCTGATTCATTGTTGGAGTTGTAAACGATGGAAAGAAAATTAATTTTGTTTGGAGTGAGTCTTATGTGAGACTATCTTTTCTATCTAAATAGTGACCCCTTTTAAATTTCTAGTAATTAATCATTATGCTTCTTTTAGGGATTGTTCTAATTTAATGTAAGATTATAATACCCCGTATAAAATGAGTATATGTGTTACTATATGAATTATGCCTAATTTTGCATTTCGTGATCCTTTTAAATTACAACTAATGTGGTTAAATCGTAAACTAATGTGATCATTAAAAGCAATATATAATGATCAGATTAATGAATGTTAAACAGTTCACTTTCTAACCACATAAATTGGTATCACAAAAAGTTATTATGAAACCGTCTCATATGAGACTTTGCCTTCTTTTTGTGGGGAAATAACAAAATATTTTTTAATATAGCAAATACTCTTTTGAAAAATGAAAATGCCTTTTTTTTTTTTTTTTTTTGTGTGTGTGATATCGATTACATGATATATGTAATGTTCTTCCCATTTTTCCCAATCTAGGCTCTGTTTGATAGGACTTAATAAAAGTAGTTTTCCAGATCAGTTAGACTTCAGAGTCATTTAAATCAGATCAGAATCATTCAAATCAGATCAGATTAGAATTGCTCAAATAACGATTAATGAATTTGATTCATTATTGATACTAATTTTTTGAAATTCAATCCATTTTTCAACTAATTCAGATCAGATCAGTTCACAGTCATTCAAATTAGATCAGATCAGAAAAATACAGTTCTATCAAACATGCCATGTTTGATGGATTTTAATAAAAGTAGTAATCTGATCAGATCAGAGTCATTTAGATCAAATCAGAAATGTTTAAATAACTACCAATGTATTTGGTCCATAATTGATACTAATTCATTGAAATTCAATTAAATTTTCAACAAATTCAGATTAGATCAGATCAGATCAGTTCAGTTCAGGAAGTTTGACTTATTTAACTCTCGTTGAACCTTTTTTTTTTTTTATACTACCAATATTTTCCAATATACTCGAGGTTTCAGAAATTTTCAGGTATACCCCTGTGGTTACCGAGCTGTCCAGCGTACCCCTAGGTTTGCAAAATGGTTTTTTTTTTTTTTTTTTTTTTTGTGTTTTTCACTAACGGACACTAACACCGTTAGCCCTTTGATGAGTTTGATTTTTTTAAAACACATTGACCACTAATAACATAATTAAAAACAAATAAAAACTCAATTTCTCTCACCTCCCTCCCCAACCCCAACCCCAACCCAACCCACGGAGCCGCCGCCTCACCACCGCACCCTGCACCGACCACCACCTGACCCTGCACCGACCACCACCTGGGCCACCGCCACCAGCACCACCATATGCGCCCCCCTCCCGCGACCACACTCCGGCCACCCCAATGCCTATAGTGGTGCTGGTGGCGGTGGCCCAGGTGGTGGTCGGTGTAGGTTGCGGTGGTGAGGCGGCGACTCCGTGGGTTGGGTTGGGGTTGGGGAGGGAGGTGAGAGAAGATGAGTTTTTGTTTGTTTTTAATTATGTTATTATTGGTCAATTTGTTAAAAAAAAAAAGTCAAATTTCATCAAAATGGTTAACGGTGTTAGTGTCCGTTAGTGGAAAAACACAAAAAAAAAAAAAAACCATTTTGCAAAACTTAGGGGCACGGTGGACAGCTCGGTAACCACATGGATATACCTGAAAATTTCGGAAACCTCATGAGTATATTGGAATCTAACTATTTAGCTTCAGATGCTAATTAAGCTATCTCACGTCAACGATTTTTGTTATTGCATAGTTGAGCTCCATGAAACCCATGGGATTAAAACTTGCTTTCCTATGTTGGGTTTTTATTGTATAGTCAACTTTTTATCATTGAGTGCAAAGTGAAAGATTGAAAAGTTGGATCATACAAGATTTTATGATATTTGTTTGGTGTGGATATATATGAACAAGACAACAAAGCTTACGATACTGATATCACTCGTACCAAACCAAATAAAATGGCATTTTGTGAGCCACACGCCCATAACTTTTGCAAGATTTTGGCTCGAAAAGTAGAAGCACCTCTGAAATTGCTTTGCTTGACTTTTACCTACGTCAGAGGAAAAAAACCAAAAATTCAATCAGAAATAAAAATAATTAAATCAAAGGCTTGACACTAGATTTTGGGTACATATACAAATTTGAATGGATTTTAAGTAC
Source organism: Spergularia marina (assembly GCA_963680865.1). NCBI lineage: Eukaryota > Viridiplantae > Streptophyta > Magnoliopsida > Caryophyllales > Caryophyllaceae > Spergularia > Spergularia marina. The sequence goes on along the minus strand of OY804549.1, from coordinate 4,623,737 downwards.
CGACCAACTATTAGATATTTCAGTACTGACCAACCATTAGATATTTCCTCATAAACGTTATTTTTTGTGTCGTAATAAAAAATTTACAAGCCTAGATGTAATATTGACCAGTCATATCAGAAGTAGAAATTCAAGGCATTTTTAGCCCATACTCCACTATTGACCCAAATACTCCTTGAATTAAGCATGTAGTGTATTTAACTTGCGAGATACTCCGCATTAACATTGTATTAGATCAAACATTTATCAATACAGCTACCTAGCTACAAACTTTATGTTGGGGCTATAATATCTCCACGGTCCGTTTCAACCAATCCACGCAACAACTCCTAGTCAAACTTACTCATAGAAATAATAAGGTACTCGATAGATTGGTTGAAAAGAACCGTAGAAATACCGACGACCTAATTTTGCATAATATTCTCTATTTGAGAGTGGTGACATATATACTCACCTAGTAGCTTACTACTAGCATAAAAGTATATGAAGAGAAATCTTAGATTTTTTTAAAAAAATTTAAAGAGTTCTTTATTTTGTTGGGTGGGAGGCTTGTCGAGTGAGCCTGCATGGCTTCGGTCCATTGGAACCGTATAAAGCTTACACGAGGATCCCATTTTTATGGTTTGCTTTCATATAATTTTTTTGTTTATTTGATGTTTTTTTTTTTTGTTCTATTTTTCTGCCACCCCAAAATTAAAGTATCAGAATCTTGCGATTTTCCCCACTTATATATTCCCCACTTCTTCAATTTGATCCCATTATTTCTCACTTGTGAAATTCTGACATCAAACTTTCTCTCATTATTTCCTTGCGGTTTCAGCAACAGGGTATGTCTTTAATTTCTCAGCTTGTTGGTTACGTTTTTCTTAATCACATTGTTAGTTTCATTTGATTTTCTGATGTGGGTTTGTGTTGTTTTTGCTTGATTTTCAAGTTTCTGTATGGAAATGAATTGACTTTCTGTGTTTTGTGTATTGGGTGATTAAATTTGCGCTGAAAAGTTCCTTTCTTTTCAAGTTTTGTTGTTTTGAATGTTTCCTGTTTGTTGCGTGGATCCCATTTTATTGATTTTTTTGAACTTGAATATGTTTTTGTAACTATTTGGTCATGAAAGTTATGCCCTTTTGAAGTAATTGGGTTATCAAATAACTCTGCGTTTAAATGGATATTACCAAGCCTTATTCCGAAAATGATTTGGGGTCGGCTAACGTGAATCGCCATGTGTAACCGTTATGAATGAGTGTTGGTGTTTACTGGGAGTAACTAAATTGAGGGTTTTAGAAAGTTGTGAGTTTTGAAATTCCGGGTTAATATGCTGCTACCCTTGATTTATTACTGTAGGAAAGTCTTATTCAACATTTTGGGTATGAATGGTTTGATAGAATGTTGATACTGAACATAGATATATACTCTAGGAAGACTGATTGCTGTTAAGAAAGTTCGAAAGAAGATATAAATTTTTTTCTGAACTTTTAAATTGTGAGGCAAGATTGAATGTTGTTTGTTAGAGCTAAGAAAAGATCTGAACTTTTTTCGGTTTCAGTGTTGAAAGAAGTTTGATTACAGATTGAGCGTATGCCTGGAAACAAGTATAACGCTAATTCTAGTATCCCCACGAGTCGAGTGACAAGGCTCCTACGAGAAAGGGAGCTAAAGAGAATCAGCAGATCACAAAACAACGAAAATTTAGATAGTAACAGGAGTCCGGAGCCTGTTGGGAATGTCGTTTCACGGGTAGAGAAGTACTTGGAAGGTGCCGAGGCTGCCAGCCAATATGACGTGCCTGAGGAATTGCCCACTCAGAGACTATTAGTGGTCGCTAATCGGCTGCCAGTTTCTGCTGTTAGGAGAGGCGAAGACTCATGGTCGTTGGAAATTAGTGCAGGAGGTCTAGTTAGTGCTCTTTTAGGTATGCTTACTCTTGTTACTTGTTTAACCTGTTGAATTTGTAACATGCCTGGAACTGGCAAGTATGCTCCATTTGAATTTATGGTGACTCACAAATGTGGTATATGATTTCTAAAGGTGTGAAGGAATTCGAGGCGAGGTGGATTGGATGGGCTGGTGTTAATGTCCCTGATGAAGTTGGACAGAAAGCGCTTACAAAGGCTCTCGCAGAGAAGGTTTCTAAATTTGATTTGACTCTAGTTTCATGATTTTTGTTGTTGTTGCGGTCTGTAGTCTCTATAACATGTAGTTTAAATCTAGTTTTACCAATTTGCGGTTTTTGAACTGATTGCAGCGGTGCATACCTGTTTTTCTTGATGAGGAGATAGTACATCAGTATTATAATGGATATTGCAACAACATTTTGTGGCCTCTGTTTCATTACCTCGGTCTTCCACAAGAGGATAGACTTGCAACTACGAGAAGTTTCCAATCTCAGTTCGCTGCTTACAAAAAGGCAAATCAGATGTTTGCTGATGTGGTAAACGAGCACTATGAGGAAGGTGATGTTGTGTGGTGCCATGATTACCACCTCATGTTCCTTCCAGAATGCCTGAAGAAGCATAACAGCAAGATGAAAGTTGGTTGGTTTCTCCACACTCCCTTTCCATCCTCTGAAATTCACAGAACATTGCCATCTCGATCAGAATTGCTCCGCGCTGTTCTTGCTGCTGATTTGGTCGGGTGGGTCTCTCGTCCTTATCTGACTGCGTGCTTATTTCTGTGGAGACATTGAAGGTGTAATTTGTTTGCTGAAATCGACTGGTTGTCTGGTTCTGGGTATATTACATGAAAGAATCTGACCATAATGTCAGCATTTTTCCAAAATGAGGCTTTTCTAAGTAGCTGGTCGGAATATTTTCATCGACAAAGTATGTAACGTGTAACATAGCAACATAGTTTTCATAGCAGAAATCATGTTTTACGCCTTCTGAATAATAAGAAGATTATTGTGATATAAGCTGCTTCAATTAATTTTATCCAAGGTTTCTTTTTTAACTGACGCTGCTCCCACTTTTCTGACTTTATTTACCTTGTTCTGTGCAGTTTTCATACCTATGATTATGCGAGGCACTTCGTTAGTGCTTGTACCCGTATTCTTGGCCTTGAAGGGACACCTGAAGGTGTGGAGGATGATCAAGGAAGGTTGACCCGTGTAGCTGCTGTATGTTCGTGCTTCATATTTTACAGAAAATGCAATTATATTAGAATTTACCTGCTGTTATGCTTAAGTTATTTATCTACATGTGCTAGAGATGCCTATTCATTTCTGTTTCATTTGTTACATGGTTCAAAATTTCAGTTTCCTATCGGGATAGATTCAGAGCGATTCATTAGTGCACTGGAAGTCCCCCAAGTCCAAGAGCACATTAGAGAACTCACGGAAAGATTCTCTGGCCGAAAGGTAACTGGTTATGTTTTACTTGTATTGAGCTCTATTCTCTTCCACAGTATGAACAGTTCTTTCATAGTATAAATGTTTTTTGACTTGAGACTTCAATATTTTTGTTGAAAGAGAGAAGACATTTGTTTGATGTCTTCACTTGCTTGAGCCAGTGGCATGACTGGCATCTACTTCCTTTTACTTTATTGTGTGCTTAAGAATAGCTGTTGACACCTTGTAGATGGGGGTGTCATAGTTAGGCTGTCTGTACTCAAGTTGCAGCATCCTTGTGCTGCGCTCTCGCCTTCTTTTCCCTTCCATATCAGGGTGTTTACAATACTTTTTGACAATGTCATGAGCTTGTCACTCATAATTGCAGACTTATTCTTCTTTGCTCATTGAGGACTTGATCTTGACTTAATCACCAGAAACTAGGCATTCGCCCACAGCTTCGGTACATGGCATAGTTAGCTGTTCTTTGGCCCTGAACTTGTTTAGGCTGCAAAAAAAAAGAGTATAGTTATTAGTATCATAAGTAATGTTTATGTCCAGTGGATCAGAAGACATAATATTCCTTGGGACTTTGGAATATGATGGAATCAAGCAAAATAGCTGAGTAAAGTGTGTGCGCTTCTTTATTTTTATATTGTCAAGTAGCAGTTGGTCAATGCATTTCTCAGCGAGATTTTCAATTTGGTTCGTCCTGAAAAAGTGTCTATTTTTTCAAATTTCCACATACGGGTAAAGCTGCTTACATCTGCCCAGACCCCTTACCTTGTCGTAGGAGGAGCCTTTGAGGCACCTAGGTGAGGCTGATGTTGTTGGCCTTGTTGATGTACTGTGCCAACATCTGATCTTATTCACTAATGTACTTCCGTCTAAGTTAATAACGTGGTCAACCTATTTTCATGTTTATAAAGGGGAACAAGTCACTAGAAGAAGATGACAATTGTGGTCCAGTTATTTTTCCATTTGTGAAATTCTACGTCAAGCATTTTTACTTTTGGCGAAGAGTATTTCAGTATATATTTTGGAATGCTTGCATAACAGGTTTGACTTCTATTTACTACAACTGTGTTAGTTTGTGAACTGTGAACATGTTTGCTGATAACTATCATCGTCTTTTCTATGAATGGGAGTCATCACTCTTTAATCGTCCATTCCTTTGCTTACTTGTTTGCTACTCATTTTCAGGTGATGCTGGGCGTTGATCGCCTTGACATGATTAAAGGAATTCCACAAAAGTTACTTGCGTTCGAAAAATTTCTGGAGGAAAACCCATACTGGAAGGATAAAGTTGCACTCCTCCAAATTGCTGTTCCAACAAGAACAGATGTCCCTGAATGTATGATTCTTTTTTCTTACACTCCCTCCTATAGATGTTATTGAAGATGTTGGTCAATCAGGAACATTAATCTTGGGATGGAGCGCTCTTTGGGATGATACTGATAGTGGGTTGAAGTTTACTTGACTGTTATTCTCCTCTAAGACTTCTATAGGTTTAATTCAGACCAGATATACAATTTTTTTTTTTTTTTTTTTTTTTTTTTTTTTTGTTGGGGATGGAGATGCTTGTGATGGCATTACTCGTGTTGTAGACATTGAGGACTAATTAGTTTTAAGAGACGTGGGTTCTTATATGATCTTCTAGTTTATATGCTTTTCTTTAGCTATGTACATTGTGGATGGTCTTAATAATCCTGGAGTGCAATGGCATCATGATTTTCAGTCATTCATTCTTGCAGATCAAAAACTTACAAGTCAGGTTCATGAAATAGTTGGGCGAATTAATGGAAGATTTGGAACATTGACTCGGGTCCCAATACATCATCTGGTCTGTCTTTCCCTTCTTATCTTCTCATCTTGTGGTACTCCATATGAAGTATTCTCATCCTACAGAAATGCGATCGATATTCTACTGGAGAAGCCTCTTGCATGATTGTTAAAATGACTTGCATGTATAGCGCTAACTCGCTAAGGAGTAGTCTAAAGTAGACGTGTCAAGACACTCAAATCATTTCTTTCCCTTCTGCATAAAGTCCAAAATAAAAAGTTGATGGACTTTTCTGCATGCTCAGTTTTTATTTTGACGTTGTGTCAAGGAGAAATCATTCTGTGAATTGGTATGCAACTACGCATCAAGCCCCACATGTTTTTGCCTTTTCATCTCTCTCTATATAGTAAGGGGCTTAGAAGCTGTGGCCCTGTGCAATATGTATTGCGTTGGCTGGTAAATCAATTGCTACACGATGTACTAGTTGGCCTGATAATCTCTCTACTTTCAGCTCTATTCCTAGATTTCTCTCACAGAACCCTGAGGTGTGAGCTGAAGGAGGATTTCATTTTTGCAGGATCGCTCACTGGACTTTCACGCACTCTGTGCTCTGTATGCTGTGACTGGTAAAAATTTTAAATCATTCTTGCTAATATTTTAGGCTCTGTACCTCTTGCATTTTTAACATTCTGTATACTTGTCCACAACGAAATCTGGAGGTGTCATGGATGCGAGATTCTAATAAAGAAGCCATTTGTAGATACTAGTGTTAGGAGTTGCCTGACGGAGATAAAAACTGATGCACAATCAGCTCATAGACATTTTAACCGCTTTCACATACACCTTTTTACCCAATCATATCAAACACATCAGCACTGTGAAGGAATAGATATAGTGAGACAGGTAGAAATAGTAAGTACGCTATGTGGCTGCGTAGATAAACTGTTATTACCTGTACAACCAGTCTGAGGTATTAATTTCATCATGTGATGATGAGTGTATTGGGGCTTCAAGACCTGAAGAGATTATGGCGTTGGATAGTGCGGTGTAAAGAGAGGAGATTCATGTGGAGGATAGAATTTGACTTTTTATGGTTTCTTTGTTTGCTTTGCAAATGTTTTATAATGATTACTTTTTCCCTTTTCTAAAATCATTTCTTCTTCGCTTTTGTAAGACATTCACACCTTCTTTTCTTGTTTTATAATTATATATTTTTGCTTGTTTGTGTTCTCCTTTGTTTGATTGTAAAACTTTTGTCACATATGTTTCACTATGTTTTAATTTTGTTTGCTCCCTACCTTTAACTTTTTATTGCCTACGGTGTATATATAATGGTTCCAGACAATTCGTGTTAGCCGACCCCAAATCATTTTTAGAGGATGATATTCTTCAGAAGAGTTCGTGAATCGTGACTGTTGGAAAACTCATGTGGCTCTAAAGAAAGATGAGAGCAACAGAATGTCCTAGATTTACCAGTTTGTACCAACATCGATCCTGAAGCTTGATTCTAAACCTCATGTGACCCTCCCTTTTCATTTTTTGTGTGCCTGGAATCTAAGTACAAGGAAGTGCCAAAAATATGCTGACCTTTGGCTTGATAAACTTAATGTGATTTGACTTTCATAACTTTGATGTACAATAATCGGTGGTTAAGAGAGCCAGGGTGTTTGACGAATTTGCTAAGAAAAGGGTATACTAGAAACCACCTGTTTGTTTGTAAGGATAAGGAAACCGCACATCTGAGATTCTTGCACTTAGTGAAAAGCTTGCCGATATGATGATATATTTGTTTTGTTAGCTTCCGGTAGGGAGCAAATCATTGGTTAAACTTCTACAGCCTTTAGCTTGCCACTTATATCAGATTACTGTTGAGAGCCATCTTACCATGCAAGAAGATGAAATACTCTATATTCGAAAGATGCAGGCTGTGTATGAGATGAGAATTTAATGGGGCAGTTAAAAATTTCTGTCTCAGTTTTCAGAACTGTAGATGAGCTTTGTTCACACATCTTACACAATGATATCTAAGTGTCGTACGGATATAGATATAGATGATTTATTAGAATGCGGATGCTTTTACCTTTCACGTAATGTTCTGAAGAATGATTCATTGGTAATATTTCATCCACGCCTTCATTGATATCTCTTCATGCCTTCATTTGTTCATCGACTTGTTGTAGATGTAGCACTGGTCACTTCATTGAGAGATGGCATGAATCTGGTCAGCTATGAGTTTGTGGCGTGCCAAGATGCTAAGAAAGGTGTGCTCATTCTTAGTGAGGTAACAATTGTATGCTTCAAATGGTTACATGTATCCATGAACTGTGAAATTACTCATCTCACAATTGTTATTTTTCTGGAGATTATCTGTATGAGTTGAGCAAAGTCTTATCTTCTGTATGACTAGTTTGCTGGAGCTGCACAATCTTTGGGTGCTGGAGCCCTGCTGGTAAACCCCTGGAATGTCACAGAGGTGGCCGCTGCAATTGGTAAAGCATTAAATATGTCAGACGAAGAAAGAGAAAAAAGGCATCAGCTTAATTTCGCACATGTCACTACCCATACTGCTCAGGAATGGGCCGAGACTTTCGTCAGGTGTGTGGACGTAACTCATTTGCATCTGCAAAAAGTTATTAGTGAATTTGAAGAATGAGTGATACACTAATCAGCCAATTAGTAGAAAATTTTCATATTTGTTTTGCCCTGTGACTCCATGTGCGAGTGCGAGTGCGACTTATGTTAGTATCTGAAAGGTTCCCTTTATCGGTTGTAGTGATGTTGAGAAATGAAGTCATGTGTGAGAATGTAACTGAATATTGTAGTAGTTGTAAAGTTTAAAGACGGAGGGGATAGAGTTAAAAGGTATTTTGAGTAAGGAAGAGCGAATTATCTTTCTCTGCAGTATAGTTATCATGGAGTCATCAACCAAGGTTTGCAATTTTGACCTCTTATATCTCTTCTCAGGTTTACGAAATGCATTTTGATGGCAGTATAATGTAGAAGAGGGTTGTTACTGATAGGAGCTACTTCAGAAAATGGAAGTTGAAGCAAGATGAGTGAAAGGCGAGATGGGTGGTGGAAAAGGGAAAATTATATTGTACCTCTGGGGTATATCTAGTCTTTGTACCCCGAGTGATTTTTTGATGAGTAACTACTGATATTTTAGAGAGTAACTAGTGACATATCATGAGCGATGATATATTTTACTGAGCATAAATTTATAAGCATTCATTTTCAGTATGATTAAATGACCCTTACCCAAGATTGTTAGGCTACCTGTTGATATATGATGTGTAAGGATACATTCACTTCCGAGCAAAAGTGAACCATTTGATGAGTATAACACTGAGGATAAATAACAAAATATACCCCTGCATATACACTTTGTTTTGCCACCAAAAAAACTTAGATATCGCTCATAAGCCAAGCGTACTGGGAGGAGGGTGTACTTTGGTTGATTTGATCCACCTTTTGAGATGTTTTAGAAACTTTAGTATTGGAACATGCTTTTTAATAGTCAATCAATTTCGCAGTGAGCTGAATGATACTGTTGTAGAGGCCCAGTTGAGGATAACACAAATCCGCCCTTTGCTGCCAGTTGACTATGCAGTTAACCATTTTTTGAGTTGCCGTAACCGTCTACTCATACTGGTACAATTTAATTTGTCTTTCTTTGCTTGTAAAATTTCTCGGTTCATATTTAGCTATTTATTTACTTCGAGCAAACTCTTGAAAATATTATATCTGAATGCATTAAAGGATTATATATTATACTTGCATGACCGCTTGTCGATATTCACAAGTTTCGGACATATGTTCCTTCCATTTGCTTAAAATATAATGCAAGAATGGTAAGAGAAAGTAGCAAAATTTCTTAGGGCTAAGTGCTGTAGACTCTAACTTTAATGGCCTTAGTTAAATACTATGCGAGAAAGGGTTTTCATCGTAAACTCTTGACACTGTTGCAAAATGTCAGGGATTCAATGCGACCTTGACTGAAGCAGTTGATACTCCTGGTAGAAGGGGTGGAGATCAAATAAAGGAGATGGAACTCAAGTTACATCCAGAGCTAAAAGGACCTCTACATGAGCTCTGCAGAGATCCGAAGACCACAATTGTTGTTCTAAGTGGAAGTGGTAGAACTGTATTAGATGAGGTGCTCATGTGTTTTCTGTTCTCAATATCTTCAATTCTTTGAGATAGTCTTTAGGGTGTGCTTGCGTGTTCTTATTATTACCTTCCAAACTGTAATATATTTTCTATATTTCTTTATTCTTGTGCAGAACTTTGGCACCTATACCATGTGGTTGGCAGCAGAGCACGGAATGTTCTTACGACACACAGAAAGAGGGGATTGGATGACAACAATGCCTGAACATTTGAACTTGGATTGGATTCCTAGTGTAAAGGTATTTTAACTTGTCCCCACCCAATGGTTGGAAAACTTACCTTTTTTCAGCCTTTTCCCAGTCCTTGATCAGCTTCAACTCTTCAAGTCAATGGTATCTGGTTCGATTGTGTTCTGGTCTCTTCTTCACTATATTTGTTTTGACAAATTCTCAGCAAGTATTTGAGTATTTTACGGAGAGAACTCCTAGGTCGCGTGTTGAGCTTCGTGAAACCTCTCTTGTATGGAATTACAAGTATGCAGGTAATATTCTAATCGTGTAATTTTCATTTAGGATACCCATTATATCACATCTATGTTACATTTCCGTTTCTGATATATTTGATTCTGTAGACTTCGAATTTGGAAGGCTGCAAGCAAGAGATATGTTACAGCATCTGTGGACGGGGCCTATCTCAAACGCATCTGTTGAAGTTGTTCAAGGTAGTAGATCTGTTGAGGTTCGAGCAGTGGGTGTGACAAAGGTAATATGCTTGACTTTCTTTACGAGCATCTAATACTCGTGAATGTGCTCAAATTTCATATTCGTTCCTTCGCGTTATTCTGCATGCAGGGCTCCGCAATTGATCGGATATTGGGGGAAGTAGTGCATAGCAAACCAGTTACGTCACCAATTGATTATGTCTTGTGCGTTGGTCATTTTCTGGAGAAGGTACTTCCATCTCTTTAATCTGAGTAACCTGCTGTCTTTTTGTTGCGGTAGAAAAGTTACGCTTCACATATAATTTGCTGCACCAATGTCTGAAAAAAGTTTCAGAGATGGGATTTGGCCCAAGGACCTAAATTTTGACAATGCTATATGCTCTACCCAAATTGTTTCCTATATTAGAGTGCAGTTTATTAAATTTTAGTGTGACAAGGGATGGAAGTGTATTAAATCCCCGGGGGTATCTTATTTATCCGAACTTTGAATTAGCACAGTTCATTGGTTGGCCTTATGCTGATGACTCAACCGGTCAAACAGATACGACTCTTTCACTTGATAAGTTGATAACAGTAGCATGGCAAAAAGATGAACCTGTTTCTAGGTTGCATAATTGGCAGTTCAGGCCTAAGGGTACAGTGTTACTATTTTCCAGTACTACCCAAGCAAAGCAGTTCTTTGTAGCTTCGCTTGCAAAGTTGCAAATGGTAATTGCATTTGAGAATTTTAGCCTGGTTCGTGGTTCTCTCTTGGGACAAAAATCATTCAAGGGAATCTGTTGCGAGCAGGCCTGTCTTCAAAGAAAGGCCTCTTTTAATTACGCCATGTGTTTCAAAGCTACAACCCCCTTTCTGCTTTCACCCGTTGCCCTTTTTGTTTTAAGCTATAACTTCTGTTGATGCACGTTCTTAGAGGCGTTATTTGATTGTTTCCAGGATGAAGATGTGTTCACCTTCTTCGAGCCAGAGCTTCCTTCTGACAACGGGAGCTACTCAAGATCCAAAGCAGTTGATCTGTCAAAGTTGCCTGGAGAAAGGAGGCCATTTCTGAAGCTTCCGTCTAGTAGAGGCGGTTCAAAAGCATTGAATGGCAAGCCTCAACAGCGCTCTTCACCGAACTTGGAGAAGAAGTCCACCAATCAAAATGGTGGGCTTGCACGAAAGCAGGCCTTGGAGAAGACGCCATGGAGCGTGCTCGATCTCAACAAGGAGAATTACTTCTCCTGCGCTGTAGGGCGGACACGAACCAGCGCCCGTTACATGCTTGGGTCTCCAGACGACGTGGTCTCTTTCTTGAAGAGGCTGGCTGACGCGTCTTCAGCAGGGTCATCGAACCATCTCACTGGCTAACCTCATTCAAGTGTCACTTGCTCAACCCTAAACCCCGATTCCAATTCTTTGACCATTTTAGGACCTTGCATGCTGATTACTACTATAGTAGGGGTTTACATTATTACTGATTCTCATAAACTCATACTAGTATATAGCACAATCCGACCGAGACGGGTATATGTCTAGTTCAGATTGTGCGAGTTGATCCTGTAGAAATAATTTGCTGCTCATGTGTCTTTGGTGCCCAACCATGTATATGTGTACTGAGAAAGTGATTCATGAAGATTTTTTTTTTTTCCGAGGTCAGATTCATAAAGATCTTTGAACGTGTTTGAAACTTAGAATGACCGTCCCTTCCCCGTTTATCTGGAATCGACATTTTGACTTTCACACTCATCGAGATGTGAGTCTTCATTTGTTTTTATAGAAGAGACAATGTACACAAATGTAGATCGTGTCCGTCTCATAATAAGAGCTTCTGGCCGACGCTACAAAATAGATCAATGCATAGGAGAGCTGGTAATTAGTTGGATGATAACGTGCGACAGAATGGAAAAGAAATGGGGTTTTCATTTGCCCTTTTTCTTTGCCGCAATTAACAACTAACCAAAAAAAGCTAAACACCATTTTCTCTAATCAACAATAATTGTGTGTTTGTGTGACCAAATTATTCATTATTATTATTATTATTATTATTATTATTATTATTATTATTATTATTACTCCACTATTATTTCTTCCCACAATTATACATGTACCAACGAAATTTCGGGCATATACCATGTGATGATTACTACTCTTACGAAATGATGCCATAGATCTACTTCCGTGGCTTACCATTCTTGGTACTGACTAATATAGACTTGCGTGTTACGGAGTATATATTTTGCGTATAAGTTTGGTAAACCGTAACTCGTAAGAGGTGAAAGTCCAACCATAGCTAGGGAAGCTTTTATAAATGGATAGTCTTAAACATTATTTAGAACCTAAATAAAAGTTATGTCCGGAGGGAAAAGGGAAAAAACCTAGCTAAATACGAGTGAAATTCATAAAGTGATCGACTTTGTTAAATACTACCTTGTAAATTTTGTTTGTGGCACTATAATCTTCAACTCTGACTCTTTTACTTGCTTTTGGTTAAAACGTCATAAACGGAATACTTTGAGACATTGCGATACCATATTATATATAACAAGCTATACCTATGCTATGATGATCTAAAAAATGACGAACATCGGCATAAAATGTGTCGGTGCAAGTCGTTTTGGTGTTGAAAGTGGCAAATATCCTCCCATGCAGACAAACAAATACCTCATGCGTCGTCGTTGCCGCGGAGTCGTTGACTCTACTTTCTTTAATTTTGCCAATCGACATTTCGAGATTTGTTCTCTACTCTCCAATTTGAATTTTGTACTAGTTTTGTTCTGATTTGTACTCATTTATCTATACAGTGTACGTATGTACTTGTACTCAATAATCAATGTTTATTTCGTTCCCCATTATAAACTTCTCTAAAAGATATACTCTATATGATCTTCAAAGATAAATAAATGAGATGTTTTTAAATCCCGAAAGTAGTTTAATGGTTTATAAATACATTTTAGTTAGTTCAGTGTTCAACAAATCCCACTTTTAACATTGGTGGTTTTTCAAGTTTACCCCTACTACTTTGGTGGCAAAAAAGAATACTTTAATGGTATTAAGCATATTGCGTGACTTTTTTCCTTTCTTTTATTATCGGCTCAACGCTTTATTTTAGTCCAAAACTCCTTACCAAGTGTATATGGATCACAACATTACACTCATGTTTGAGTATCCTTCAATCAAATAATTTTAATCTTTCTAAAAAGACTTATTTCATTTTTTACGAAAGTTGCCTATAACTCCTAAATTCCAATAATAGTTTTGATCAAATATCATCCAGATATATATTAATAAATGAAATTATAATTTTGTAAACGGTGCAATAATTTAGAATCTCATTTATGAATAGATGATTTCCGGCAATGTGAGAATCTTAATTGAGATCAAGGCACTAACGATCCTATTTTGTTTTCATTAATTGGGGAAAAAATACACATGCCCCATACAATATTTAATTATTAATTAATGCATTATGATATTGACAAATGACAAATGTCTCCCACATTCACTCAAAGCAACAATATAAGATCCGAGGTCCACGAGGACCATGTGGGCTGTAGTATCATGTACGAGTGGTAACATGTTAAATACGCGGTTAGGACAACTCTGGTTAATAAACTTCACTTTCCATCCCATACACTCCAGCCATTTTATCAAAAAAAAAAATTGTGTGCAATTGTTACACACTGTATTAGCGTATAGCGGTATGCATTACACAGTGAGATGTAACTATGATCTATGAATAGGAATGAATTCGTATTCTTGTCTATTCGCGACATGTTTTTTGACAGTGCGGATCATCTGTCACATCTCCATGTCCCATTACCCACCAATCACTTGTTAGCATTTCTTTTATCTTTCCAAAAAAATATTATTTTTAAATATAAAACAATGAAATGCTAACATGTGATCGGTGGGATACATGGAGTGGGACAGAGAAATGAGACATGTGATTCGCACTGACTTTTTGGTACTTTCGCTTTAAAATAAAACTATTATATTGTACTCCTAAAATTTACCTAATAACAGTCAAGCTAAGCAAACAAACTTAAATCTAGCCATTTGACGCAACGCCACAACTGGTATTTGTACATTACGCAAAACTTTGTAATGTAGAGACAACTTCCACATCCGGTCTTTCACATTAACGCAAACACCTTAGAAACTCACCTTTAATTAACTACTTAACAAATATTGCGTAGTTCAGTTCATCTTTAGAGAATTACAGTAATAGATAACCTTACAATTCTTTCCTATTGAAAAAAGGATGAATTAACGGATACATAACGAGACGAGTTCAAAATAGGATAGAATATCTACTTACAATAATTATAAGGGTTTTGTTACCATTAGCCCTTAGGGCTAATTATAAGATTTAAATTTGCATCATTTTTTGTGGTTTTCAACTAGTTAGGCCATGTGCGATTAGACTGCATTTTTCTGATCTGTTTTTATTTGACTTGATTTGAATTGAACTGATATGATTTGATTTGATTGAATAACCTTAATTTGATCTAAACAGAATTAATTGATAAATTAACTGCATAGACGAATTAATAACTAGAAATAGACTAGATTCATTGATTGTTATTTGGATACTTCTGATTTGATTTGGTTTGAATAAATCTGATTTAACTGATCTGACTTGATTTGATTTGAATAAATCTGATCTGATTTGAAAACACGGTTGAATAAGTTGAATCACACATGACCTTAATTAATAAATGCTAAAGTAGGAAACAAAAAATATAAAAAAAAAAACGGAAAATTCACGCGGTACCCCCGAACTTTACCTGTTTGCACATGGTACCCAACTTGTCGAGATTCTGCACATGGTACCCTTGAAGTTTGAAGTTATGCACGTGGTACCCTTATATCTTAACACCGTCAAAATGATGTTAACTGCGAAAAGTCCAAAATCTGAGCCATTTATTAACTACAAATAAACGACTGAGATTAAATCTAAAGGAAAAAAAAAAAACAAAAAATCGGAAATTCACATGCATTCCTCTATCTCTGCTTACCTCCCCGTACCTTCACCGCCATGGCACCATTGCTTGTTATCCTGAAAATTTGGGTATCTTAATGATGCACCACCATTTCATCAACCATTTTTAATCTTCATGGTATCATCTTATCATCTATAATCATCATCATCATCTCACATCCCGTATAAGCATCCTCATCTAATCGTGTCATCAATTCATCATCTGATTCATTTCACCTTCATCAAATTGTTACTCGAATTTGGGTTTATTTGCACACATTTTCTAGGTTGAACTTGATGTTGTTATTTGCAAATTTGGTGGGTTGAATATGGGTATGAATTTATACAAATTTCTGGTTTTTTTTTGGGCCATTTTTTGGTTAAATTTGGGCAAATTTTGAGTCAATACTGGGAGAAATTTCTTGTTGATTTTGTCCCAAATTAGATTTCATTTTGAGCAAATAATTTTCGGGTTCAATAAGGAGAAATAGTATTTTTGTGTTCGATTGTGAATAAGTGGTGGCTTTGGTGGAATCCTGGCGATGTTTGGGTGGGGGCGTGGCCACACTGGTGAACGGGGTAGACATCGCTCGTGGTCGGTGGTTGGTAGTGGAGGATGCTGGTGGTCGGGGTTGATGGTTGGGGGAAATAGTCGAAAGACTAAAGAGCAGGAGACATTAAGAAAATAAGAGCAGGAGAGAGAGTAGGAGGGTGGCTTTTTTTTTTTTTTTTTTTTTTTTTTTCTAGGTTTAGAATAATCTCAACCACTGGATAGACCACAATGGATGGCTGAGATGTAATAATTCTTTTCCTAATATTCCAGTTAACGGTGTCAACCAACCGTTAAATACAAGGGTACCATGTGCATAACTTCAAACTTCAAGAGTACTATGTGCAGAATCTCGACAAGTTGGGTACCATGTGCAAACATGCAAAGTTCGAGGGTACCACGTGAATTTTCCGAAAAAAAAAATACAACTCTATCACTTTCTCTCTCCTCCCTCTCCACCCAACCCATGCCCCACCGACAACCACCCCCGCCTTCGGCAATCGCCTGCAAATTAAAATGACACCCTAGTTGAGATGTGGTCAACCCAAAAAGGGTTTAGGTCCACTTTCTGGCGTCGCGTTCGCGCTGAAAACTGGGACTCCAAACCCTTTTTCCGATTATGTTTTAGGTGCATAAAAATTGTGCCGGTGTTGAGATGGGGTTGGGTGTAGGGAGGGGGAGAAAAAAGAAAATAATATACTTGAATTTTTTTTTTTCCATTTTCTTACAATTTTTTAATACTCTATATTACTGTAATTTAAAAGTCTTGGAACTCACAAAAATCTACTTTGTGTATAATTAAAGCTTATTATACTTAGCCTTGACTATGTACAGTAAAGTTTTACTGCGTCAAAAGTTAAAATTTGGGGCTGCCTGTATTTTTTTGTTGTAAGAGTATGTGAGTACATGTTTTAGCATTAACTCAACTTCTCCTACACGCTCTATATATAATTTCGCTCATACTCCATTAGTTTTCTGCCAAAAAAATTTCGTGTCGCAAAATCATCCCGATTTTCTCTCTCTCTATCTCTCTCTCCTCTCTCTAAATAATTCCCCCCCCCCGTTGCCGTTGAATCATCACTTTGATCTGCGTCTCACTTTGTAAGTTTTATTCTATCTCTTCCTTATTATTATTATTATTATTATTGTAAATTGTTGTTGATTTTTTCTGTTTCTCAAATGTTGGAACTTGGATTCTGTTCTTAAGATTTCTGGAGAAATTTATGTTAATTTTCAGCATTTTATGATGTGGGTATTCTTTGTTTTTGCTAGATCTGTAATGGGTTAATCACTGATTATGTTTCCTCTGCTAAAAATTCTGTGAATTTTTGGGAATTTTGATTGGTTTTTTTTGTGTGATCTGAGCTGGGCTTGGTTTGATCTTAGTGATTTTAATCAAAGATTTGATTTTTATGATCATATGATTATTGCATTATTATGTAATGTATGTATTTTGATTGGGTTTTGGCTGAACTTGCCTGATCTGAGCTGCACTAATCATTTTCATGTGATTTTGATCATGTAATTTTGAAGTTTTGTTATGTATTGTAGTGTTAGTATTGTTAGATCCGATTTTTGTGGAAGATTAGAATTTGAAATTGATATTAGTAAGTGTATGTTTGATATAGTATATGGTTTTATGAATATGATGTGATCATTTGACTGGTGTTGACTGATGCTCAAATTTTGTGTTTTTGTAAGTTGTACGGTTCCTCTTGACTTTGGTTTTGCTAGAGAATTATGCATGTGATCTTTGAGAATTCGATCGATTTTTCGGTCTGTGTGATCTTTATGTGATTGTTTTTATGCGGGGTAGTAGATCAAAGAGGTTTTGGTGCTGGTTAGTGCATTGGATCTGATTAGTTTTATGGTTTGTGTTTTGATTGTAGAAAGTGATCCGTTATGTCGTCGTACGAACCAAAAAACATTCTTATTACGGGTGCGGCTGGGTTCATCGCATCTCATGTCGCCAACAGGCTTGTTAGGAGTTACCCTCAATACAAGATTGTCGTGCTCGACAAGCTTGATTATTGTTCAAACTTGAAAAACTTGCGCCCTTCGCAATCATCCCCTAATTTCAAGTTTGTCAAGGGGGATATTGCTAGTGCCGACCTTGTTAACTACCTTCTGATCACAGAGTCGATTGATACTATTATGCACTTTGCTGCACAAACCCATGTTGATAATTCTTTTGGTAACAGCTTTGAGTTTACCAAGAACAACATCTACGGTACTCATGTTCTCCTTGAAGCCTGTAAGGTCACAGGTCAGATCAGAAGGTTTATTCACGTCAGCACTGATGAGGTTTACGGGGAGACAGATGAGGATGCTGTTGTGGGAAACCACGAAGCTTCTCAGCTCCTCCCGACAAACCCATATTCTGCTACAAAGGCTGGTGCTGAGATGCTTGTGATGGCTTATGGCAGATCCTATGGCTTGCCTGTTATTACAACCCGAGGAAACAATGTTTATGGACCTAACCAGTTTCCTGAGAAGTTGATCCCTAAGTTCATCCTATTGGCCATGAGAGGTAAGCCTCTCCCAATCCATGGAGATGGCTCTAATGTAAGAAGTTATCTCTATTGCGAGGATGTCGCTGAGGCCTTTGAGTGCGTTCTCCACAAGGGAGAAGTAGGCCATGTGTACAACATTGGAACAAAGAGGGAGAGGAGAGTCATTGATGTTGCTACAGACATATGCAAGTTGTTTTCCATGGATCCAGCAAAAGTCATCAAGTTTGTTGAGAACCGTCCATTTAATGACCAGAGGTACTTCCTAGATGATGAGAAGTTGAAGAATTTGGGATGGTCAGAGCGCACCGCTTGGGAAGATGGTCTAAAGAAGACCATCGAGTGGTACACCAGTCATCCTGAGTGGTGGGGTGATGTGTCTGGAGCACTGCTTCCTCACCCCAGAATGCTGATGATGCCTGGCGGTATTGAGAGGCATTTTGAGGAACCTGACAGTGACAACTCTGGTTCTTCAGAATTATCCAGCGCTCAGAACAAGATGGTGGTGCCCACTGCCAAGAGCAGCTCCTCCCCGAAAAAGCCATCATACAAGTTCCTGATTTATGGTAGAACTGGCTGGATTGGTGGTCTCCTTGGCCAGATGTGTGAAAAGCAAGGTATTGCTTACGAGTATGGAAAGGGTCGTCTGCAAGATAGAGCATCTCTTATAGCAGATATTCAGAATGTCAAGCCAACCCATGTCTTCAATGCTGCCGGTGTAACCGGTAGGCCCAATGTGGACTGGTGTGAATCTCACAAACCAGAGACGATTCGCACCAATGTTGCCGGTACATTGACCATTGCAGATGTTTGCAGAGAACATGGGTTACTCATGATAAATTATGCTACTGGGTGCATTTTTGAATATGATGCTAAGCACCCACTGGGTTCTGGTATCGGCTTTAAGGAGGAGGACACACCCAATTTTCATGGGTCTTTCTACTCAAAGACTAAAGCCATGGTATATTTCCTGATAACTACTCGATAATTTTGTCTAAATTCATTTTCCAGTCTTAAAAGGCTGCGATATTGTTAGCTTTTATCTGTACTGACCAATGTTTGATTTATGCTCAGGTGGAAGAGTTGCTCAAGGAATTTGACAATGTCTGCACCCTTAGGGTCCGCATGCCCATATCCGGTGACCTCACCAACCCACGAAACTTCATCACAAAGATCTCTCGCTACAATAAGGTTGTTGACATCCCCAACAGCATGACCATCTTGGATGAACTCCTACCCATTTCCATCGAGATGGCCAAGCGTAATCTCAGAGGCATCTGGAACTTCACCAACCCAGGAGTCGTAAGCCACAACGAGATTCTCGAGATGTACAAAAACTACATCGACCCAAGCTTCAAATGGGCTAACTTCACCTTGGAAGAGCAAGCCAAGGTCATTGTTGCTGCGAGAAGCAACAACGAGATGGATGCCTCCAAGTTGAAGGGAGAATTCCCTGAGTTGCTTGGCATCAAGGAGTCACTGATCAAGTATGTTTTCGAGCCAAACAAGAAAACAAACTACTCTGCTTGAGTAATAAGGTTTTCCCCGTAAATCAGATATGCTGTAGTCTGCAGGATTGGCATTTTTTCTTGTAGGTGAGATGTGGCTGCATAGCTATTGAAGTGGGTCATTTGGGCATAAAATCAATTCTTAGTTCTTCTGCAATGTTTCTAATAACTAGTTTGGGATTAGAGTTACTATTTTACATCTTTAGATGTTCAATTTCTTACCTTTTTTTTTCCTTTTTACTTATTTATTTAGTTTTTTTTAACTGTCTTTTGCTGAAACTAGTTATACATTAAGCTGCTGTCTCAGTTGTTCAGAGATAGTTCATTACATATAACAATGTTCAATGTCCACGAATTTGTAATTTTATAAACTTATTGTTGAATTTTGTCAAAGATATCTTGTTCATGTTCTTCATCATTGTGATTGAATATTCATCTTCTTTCTGTAATGCACCTCGGTTCAACTATGCACAGGCGACCTGAAGTCACTTCTCTGTATCTTTTCTGTGCTAATCAGATTATAATTATACCCTTCAGAACTCTAGACTAGGACTTGCCCTGATTTGCACCTTTGCTAAATGGTGGAGCATGTAGTAGAGTCATTTACCCTTTTCTCAAGTGTCTGCTGCATGTAGAATTGTAGAGCCATAATGTACAGGATGGCTTACAGTTACCAGCTGCAGACCTTCTGCAGCTTTCGTGTTTGTTAAGCTTCAGAGAACTCAGATGAGACATGGAATTTAATCGTATATACATCGTTCACTACTATCATCTGCGTTCCCTATCCTCATCAAGCTCTTTTGCCCTAAAAGCGCGCACTGACCCCTCGTACTCTTAACGCTTATTGAACTCTATAATCATCATCTAATGCTGCCATAAAATTAGACAAGCACTGTACTTCTGCTAGCTATTTATGAGTTGATTGTCAATGACGTGCCAGAAGTAAAACGGGGCAACTAGTGTGAACTACAAGATCAACGACGATCAAAGCTAGGCTCAGACAGAGTCGAGATCTCAAATCCTACACTAGTACAGTAGTACTAGTCAACTATCCTTATATCTGCAATAGACTCAATAGTTCTGGTTTTATTGTGGGTAATGAACTAATGATAACGTCACACTGGAATCAACTGTTGATCCGTGCTCTTTTGTGTCTGGTAAGTCATAAACCCGATGTCAAACACAAAAAGAGCGTGAATCAGTTGATGGCGTTATGGGCTCGTTTTACAAATCTACTATCAACACACGTCAACACGTCCGAATACAAGAATGGACAAACATAATTTTGTTACCACAACTTCCAATTTACTGAATCCCCAAATGGGTCACGTGTTAGCCACAAGTTTTAATCAATCGAATCCCAACTTCTCTCTCTCTCTCTCTCTCACACACTAGTCAACTTCTCTGAGAAGTAACTGTGGTAATCAGCTACTGTCATCAACGCCGCCAATAACCTTTTCCTGCCCAGGTGCCCCCTTTCATTCCCAATTTCTGATCCTTTAATATTTCTTGTTCGAATCAATGTTGTGATTATATCATTTTTCTGGGTTTATTGATAGTTGATTAACAAGTCTGAATTTTTCTGGGGTTTCTTTACTTTTTTTTTTTCTCCCCCTTTCTGGGTTTTTTAATCTTGTAATTTGGGGTTTATATAGTTATATAAGTATTGGGTTTGTTTGTTATTCATCATTGGTGGTATACAATTAAAGGAGTATTGAATTTGAAGTTTTTAGTGTAAAGATGATGTCTTTATTGCTGAGATATGGTGAAATTGAGCTCTAGAGTAATCCACCTCTGAAGGGAACTCGAAAAGATGCTCGAATTCAGCTGAAAATTATCCGAGAAGCTACACCAAATGTATAATCATGGTTCCGTGAATGCATGATATGTGTATGGTGCTTGTTGCCCATTGTTCTGTGCTATGTACTCCGTATTGTGTAACCTGTAATGTAAACAAGCTGGTAAGTTTGGTGTCATTCTGCGGCGAGATTGGTTATTGATCTTGACAGGGTGATATTGTCGGCGTCTTTTATGGTATGACGGTTCAAAATTCGTCTAAAAACCTTGAAAAATCGCTTTGTGTAACCATGACACTGTTAACCATGGGAGCAATCAGTGATATGGATTATTGATGGAGCCTTGGGGGCTGCATATTGTAAGTTTTAGAAGTGTCATAAACTTCTTCTGGACCTAGCCGGAACTTTAGTGTGGGAAAAGCGTCTGTCTAGGGATAGTAGGAACTGTTTTAGTATTCAGTGTAACTTTAATGGAAGTTATGTGCTGCCATTTTTGTACAGATTACTGACCATAAAGAATAAGGGGATCTGGTGATTAGACTTATTTCAAATGGCGACAGCTTCTACTATTTCTTCGACATCGTCGTCTTTCCTCCATAAGGTTAGGTTTTTTGTTCTTCTTTCTTCATTAAATTTGCCACTGAATTGTCTATACTCTATTCATTTTTCTTTCTTACGGACTTGAAGGATGTCAGCCTCTCTGCTTTCACTCCGTCATCCTCCAGTTCCTCTCAGCTTTCAATCTCAAAATGGAGGAGAACAAGGTCAAAGAACATAGTTTCTGTCATGACTCCCCAGCAAACGGAGAGGAAGCCTTCTACAACAGGCTCGGTTAGACTTCTTCCTGATAGTCCTGTTTTCCTAACTAGTGGATTTAGTAATTTGGCCGAGTTTGCAGACCTCTTCTGTTGACTAATTGCTCAAATTTGACGTGTGTGGGCTTTGGATGATTTGTTCAATTTAGGTTAAGAACGCAATGACGATGACTGAGAAGATTTTGGCCAGGGCTTCTGAAAAACCCCAGCTAACACCAGGTGATAATGTCTGGGTCAATGTTGACGTATTGATGACCCATGATGTTTGTGGACCCGGTTCTATTGGTATCTTCAAGAAGGAATTTGGACAGAATGCAAAGGTATTTTACATCAATGTCTTGATCTTTTGGTAAATTTTGCAAGTAGTCAAAATCATGTCTGCTATTTCTCATTTTTGTACCCATTTCTTGTTGAATGCTTTACCCATCCGCAGCCCAGCTCCCCTGCATTTAGAGAATCTATTTTGACATGACACTAAATATAGCTTATTGCGCTTCGTGAGGAAAATCCTATGGCAATTCGTAATAAAATTATAGGACACAAGCTTACAGGAGCTTTTAAACTAGCTCTATAGGAATATGCTCTTTGCTGAAATACAAGCAGCTGTAAGCCAACTTTCCCTTTTATTAAGTCAATAACCAGGGTATATGTTGAATTCTTTGACATGGTTGTGCGGATCTCATTACTGTTCCACTACAACCTCTGTAGCAGCCTATTTTTGCTGTCTTAGGTCCTATTCATTCAAACAATTTAATAATAAAAGAAAGAAATTGTGCCTCTGTGTGACTGCATATTCATAGTATTCGAAATTCCTCCTTGAATCTATGCATTTTGTTACACCTTTGTAATTTGTATGTGTTCAAACTTAATATTGGTTCTTATGTTTTCCATTCAAACCTGAAATCTAGACTCAATTGTTTTGATATGAAGGTTTGGGACCGCGAAAAGCTTGTCATTATTCCTGATCACTATATTTTCACAAGCGATGAACGTGCAAACCGTAATGTGGATATCTTGAGAGACTTTGTGAAGGAGCAAGACATCAAATACTTTTATGATATTACAGATCGTTCGGATTTCAAGGTACTGTTTGTTCTGACAACTTTTATAATTCCATTATCGAGGTTAAATCTTAAAAACTTTGCTGTCTTTTCAGGTAAATCCTGACTATAAGGGAGTTTGCCATGTTGCTCTGGCTCAAGAGGGGCACTGTAGGCCTGGAGAGGTGCATGATCTTTTCAACTTTACTCTTGACTCTGTGTCATATATGTTGTTTTGAGATGTCATGCTTATTATGTTATCTACACCTCAGGTCTTGTTGGGGACCGACTCTCATACTTGTAATGCTGGTGCATTTGGGCAATTTGCCTCTGGAATTGGGAATACTGATGCTGGCTTTGTTTTAGGCACTGGTAAAATATTGTTAAAGGTTTGGAAGACACTCCTCTCAGTAACATTTATGTTAATTCTGTTTTTCCTATGTGATGTGCTTGTTCATGCTTGAATATTATTCTTTCATTTTCCTATCTTTCAGTCCACGAAGCTGTAGTCATGTATCAGCCAATTTTTGTGCCTCGTTTCCTTGTTCCACTAAACAAGTGGTATCTGTGTACCTCAACATTCAACTGATTTAACGTTGATGCTATGTAGCCGGGTGTCGATATGAAATTTAGCTTTATCCCCAACAAGCCACCTAAACAAGATAAAGCTATATATTTTAAAAAACCTATATAAGCAATCATGCCCCATTAGCTCCCAGGGATCTATGTTAGACCTTTTTTAACATGAGATCTAAATTGCTTTGTAAATTTCAGATCCTTTTCTTTTTTAACTCAAGTTTTTGTTTCCACATATAAGCTAACCCGATTTTGCAACTTAATGCTACAGGTTCCTCCGACTTTAAGATTTGTACTGGATGGAGAAATGCCTGATTATTTGCTTTCCAAGGATTTGATTTTGCAAGTAAGTTTTGCATGGTCATGATTTCTCCCTCAATAAGCTGCTGCATCCATTAGTCTTTTAATGACAGTTCTCCCCCTGTCTGAAATGACTTCCAGATAATTGGTGAAATCTCTGTGTCTGGTGCGACATACAAAGCAATGGAATTTGTTGGTTCCACTATTGAAAGTTTGACAGTGAGTCTACCCTGTGTTTTTGCTTTAAATCTTTCTCCCACCATACTGTTTGCTTGATAATAATCTATGCCTTTCAGATGGAAGATAGAATGACCCTGTGCAATATGGTCGTGGAAGCTGGAGGAAAGAATGGTGTTGTCCCTGTCGACAATACCACATACAAGTATCTTGAGGTTTGTGGCCCGAAAGTGTCTTTATTAATGATCGTCTTTTTAGTGTTCCTCGCGCCTGAAGTTTTTTGCATAATTATTGTGACATGGCACATGTGTGTTTTACACATTTCCACTGCTCTGTTAACCATAAAAAACCTGGGCGTTTTGTTTATACATAGACTCATCCTATTGCCTCTTGATCATCCAGCGAGTATGTTATTTTGTACGCTTAAGTTTTTAGACACTCAAATGCGATTCACTGAATCTGCTTCTTTCATTCTGTTCTCAGTAGTGTGCTTTGAGAGCTTAAGCTATATAATACTGATAGATGAAAACTTTTGGATTGTGTTTTTATCCTTAATTTTCTCCATGGATTTCTGCAGGGCAAGACATCTGTTCCATTTGAGCCTGTTTACAGTGATGATAAAGCAAGGTAGTTCTATGAGAATTCGACTTTATTTCTAAGAGTATTTGTTTGCGAGCTCTCATCTCAAAGCCTTGTATGTTTCTTCAGTCCTGTTTAGTTGTTGGTATAACGATATTGGACCTATATTAAATAAATCAATGCAGCTAGATAAAGCAACTTATGGTAGCACGTCATAAAGTTGCTGATGCTGTTGTTCTGATAGTCAACTCTGCTCTTGAAATTTACCTCTATTGTTTTTTCTTGGATTTTAGTTATCTGTCCGAGTACCGGTTTGATGTGTCAAAGCTGGAACCTCTGGTTGCCAAGGTAAATAGTATAAAATGATACTTAAGTCTGTAGATGTCTTTGCCTCTTTAAAAATGATCTTGAACTCATTCTTATTTTGTTCTGATGATAATCTTTGCAGCCCCACTCTCCAGATAACCGTGCATTAGCGCGAGAATGCAAAGATGTGAAAATTGACAGAGTCTATATTGGCTCTTGTACTGGTGGGAAGACAGAAGATTTCCTTGCGGTAGCCAAATTATTCCTTGCTGCGGTAAGAAATATGCTTTCATTCTTCATGCCTGTAAATTTTAAGGGTGCCTTTACATCTTTGCTGTAATTGCTTAACTTTCAAGATCCTTTAGACATCAGTCTGTTATGTTCTTCTCTCGGTCATAATCTATCTGAGACCAATTTCTTTCATTTCGTGGTCTTTTGCAACCGGAAAGTCTCGAACACTAGTTGATGGTTGTCTTTTGCAACTGGGAGTGAATGTTTAGTATTTTAACATTTTTTCCCCGGGGGGAGTGGGGGGGCAATCGGGAAGAAGGATGGGTTTAATGGTACAAAAAATCTATCTTTTTTCACTTTTGCCACGTCATATTTTTCCATTTTTTATTGCTTGCCAAGCTGGAGTTCGATGACTCGATGAGCACGCAAGCAAAAAGCTGACGACTTTTGATAAGAAAATGAGGGTGGGTCTGACATTAAATTTGATCGTATTTTGTGGTTCCATACAAAAAAGATCTTGTAAGGTGATTCCCTCAAAATTCGGAAACAAAAAAGGTGGTTCTCCACAAATTATCCCTAAATTGTTTAGTCTTTTGCCCTTATTGGTACAACTTGATACTTTTCATTCAAATGATATATTTCGAACCTTCCAATCTTTGTTTTTCGAGTTCATTGTATAAACTGTGGTCTCTAATCCTACGACAATGGGTGTTCTGCAGGGGAAAAAGGTCAAAGTTCCCACTTTCTTGGTGCCAGCCACCCAGAAGGTTTGTAAATTTTCAATCACGTCTTTGTATATAAGCCATAAGGACTTCAAACTTTATTTTAGTAGGAAGAAGTGTTGACTTACAATCTATGCGTACTCTGTAGGTCTGGGTGGATGTGTACACTATCCCTGTGCCTGGTTCTGGTGGCAAGACTTGTGCTCAGATCTTTGAAGAAGCTGGATGCGATACACCAGGTAGTCCTGGTTGTGGAGCCTGTCTTGGTGGCCCTAGAGACACGTATGCACGCATGAATGAACCACAGGCAAGTATTATTCTCCCGGTATAGTTTGCGTGGTGACCAAGTCTAGTGATGTTTTTGGGTGAACTGGAACAGACTATTGTAATCACATGGGGGAAGGGTGAATAGAACAATCCTCCTTAT
The DNA here is from genome assembly GCA_963680865.1 of Spergularia marina. Lineage (NCBI taxonomy): Eukaryota > Viridiplantae > Streptophyta > Magnoliopsida > Caryophyllales > Caryophyllaceae > Spergularia > Spergularia marina. Next base: position 4,597,301 of record OY804549.1, on the reverse strand, counting down.
ACTTTGAAGTTATTACATCCTTGTTCAAATTGCATTGTATGTGCTTGAATCGGTGATTTTTGCTGCAGGTTTGTGTCTCGACAACAAATAGGAACTTCCCTGGTCGAATGGGGCACAGAGAAGGTCAGATATATCTAGCCTCTCCTTACACGGCAGCAGCATCAGCGCTCACTGGTTATGTTACCGACCCTAGAGAGTTCTTGCAATAAGCCAGTAATAAGAGCTTATGCACAGGGCTTACGTTGTTTGCTTGAACGAATCATTTGTATGACTCACAACTTTGTCACGTCGAGAAGCATGTGTAACATCTTAAAAAGATCTGATCGATGGATCTTGAAATAAGTTTGGTGGTATGTTGTCGTATCATCGTAAGAGGGCCGAGAGATAATCGTGGTGCCTTCGTGTCATTCTAGGAACTTGCAAGTGCCAATAGCATTTATCTTGTGGAATGATTAACTCCATTGATGTTCATAGGTGTTTCCTCTATTGGCGTTTAAATTTCTTTTGTTGGCTATGCCTCATGAACTCATCACCCTTTTAGTAAAATGCAGAAACCTGTACGTTACATTTTGCGGATTTGTACAAGAAAACGTCGATTTATGTTAGCCGGCTTCATAACTCTTGTTGTTGGGACTGAGAGTACCCGAACCCGAAAATTGGGTGTACGAGTCATGGTGTCGGTGTGACAGAAGCTCACCTGATGGAAAGCCAGATTATAACCTCACTGGGTCTCACTCTCACTTGATCTGTTCAACATAATGGGTCACCTATCCACAAATTTGTTGCGATTATCATAAAGCTCAATGATACATTGGAATTCAGATCCATTATGTTGATCAGATGCCCTAATTCTCAGGACATGGACCAATATTTTCCTTTGAATGTTCCCTTAGTGCATCAAATCTGTAGCATTGTTTTGGCCTACTAGCTGTTAAGTCTTTTAGTAGGTGGCTCGGTGTAGATGTTCAGGTGTGTTTGTGCCTGCGCTATAGGAACGACTATTTTTACGCGATTATATGTCATTCTCGTACATATTCTTTTCGCGGTGCAGTTCAGGATAACAATTGAACCTTTTGACTCGTCACAAACCAGGCGACACTTTAAGATTGTCCTGATTTTATACAGGGATTGAAAAACTTCAGGAAGGTGCTGTCCGGGTACAACATGATATACAATGGAAGATTTTATTCCTTGAACATGAATCAATCACAATGAATAGGTGGCTGTAACCTGAGACAAAAATCGCGGGAGGTAAATGTGGGAGATCAACGAATATGAAAGAAAAAGAACTGCCCCAAGTCGAAAGAGTTGAAGAAAAGAACACCAACTGTATTGGTATGACCGTATGGGGAACGTGAAGAGTGCACCCGGCACCCTTGTTTTTCCGTGGTGAACCATATTCAGGTTGCCTGAGACACAATTATAGGTAATACAGTTACAGGGGAAGGCAACTTTCAACAATGTGGGATCATGGTTATGGAGACGAGAAGACGAAAATAGACGCACTGAAGCTGTACCTGATGATTTTCAGCAAAGAATATCATGAATAAGAAACTATCAGAGGTTCTTGCTGTTCAACTGATCTGTTTCTGTAGTAGTAATACAATCCCAATTGTACAATTGCCAGGAGAAGTCCTACGCCATTAGGAACCTGAAGTTCAATCAGATGAAGCAAAAGGTCAGCAAAGTCGGAATGTGATCATACAGGAGACTGACGTCTGAAAAGGGACGTAAAGAAATTTGTAGACTTACATAAACAAAGGCATCCCAGTTAAACATGCCGTATGCAAAGAAAGATGCGCTCATCAAGAAGGAAGAGAGCGAAAGATAAAATGGCATATACTCGACACTTTTAGTTTGTATAACCAATTTCTGCAAAGCCGTAAAACATAGATTAGAATTGATGACCAACTGCTACAAGCGCAGAACAAGAGGTAGCTAGCTGTAATGTTTACGGCAGACTTACTATTATAAACAGAGGTGAAGCAAACATCGATATAAGAGTGGCACAACTTAGAAACCCAACAAACATCTGCCTTGAAGGAAAGTCGAACATGCTCAAGGTCATCATGACAAGAGCACCAAACAGCACAAACACACTCACCAGCAAACCTAGCATTTTTAGCTGTGATTACACGAAAACAATATTCTGACCAAGTCAGCAATTGATTAAAGTGCCCCGGACAATGTGACAGTCAAATTTGACATGATGACTAACCTTTTTCTCTCGCTCAGCATAAGCTATGAAGAGGGAAATGTAGACCAACTGGAATATTGCTCCAGTTGAATTGACTGTTGTGAGCAGTATGTTATCAACTGATACAAAAGGCGTTCCATACCAGGCGCAAATGAAACAGTTCAGGAGGGTGTAAATGTAAGGCAATCCTGAGAACCGCTCTGTTGATTTATTTCTGATAATCCTTCTAAATGTCGGTCTGTTGATTGCAAGTAACACGGATATCAAAGACATGAACCTCATACAGACAAACGACAATGTGTATAAAGCAAATCGCAACATAAATCTGGGGGGAAAACTCACATGGGTGATACAAATAACCCAACAGCAAAGATGTTGCCTGCAATGCAGGAATGTTTCAGGGGTCAGCTCACTAGATCAGGTGATCCAATACCAAAAGAAGATATAACAACATATCTGGCATTGATGAATAAACATACAATTTGCATCAAGGACAACATCAAGGAGGGGTGCCAGTCCATTTCCTTTAGGTCCAACAAATTTCGATCTTAAAACCGATTAGCAATAGGAGGACTAGCCTGCTGGACTCGTTTCATGTACCAAACACCACAAAATCATTGTGTCGGACATCATCTTACACATAAATTCTATACAGCTATACTGCTGAATTTTCCATCACTATGAGCAAGATGACAGCTTTACAGTCTACATATCATCAAATGTCAGCTGATTTTCAAGCTCCAACTTCAAATCAACATTCACACAAGTTTTCTATCAAAAGTAAAACATACATCTCCATTTTCCTGGCAATTTTTGCAACTAAACTATAGTTTAATCTCAAAGATCAAAACTTTTATGTACCAAGACAAATGCCAAAGCTAAAAACTTTATTCCTACTTTTTAATTCTACAAAATTCACCAAAAAGTCAACAGAAAGTGCATTCTCTTTTCACAATCCAAACCCACTTATGATTCCAAAGATTAACACCCAGAAAAAGGTTGCACAAATATTAGTATTATTACACCAAAAATTATGACAGGAATTCAGGAAACATAATCTATCTCATCAATACTATACTGCAAAACAAACTCGACACCAAGTTCGAGGAGGTTCAGATATACGCAGCCTTAAAAATATACAAAAGAGACTGTTTCCGAATGACACGCAGAAATATTGTATGTAAACAAGAAAAAAGAATCAGCAAAAAAAATTACCAGCAACTCCAGCTGCCTGCTTGAAAAAGGCATACTCCCCAAATAACATAGAAGAATCCATGATTATTAATTTGGGTTATGCCAAAATTCTCCCTTCTCTCTCTATCTCTCTCAAATTTCCGAGCTTTTTAGAATGTTGGGGTTGTGTGTTCCGCACGCGTGCTGATGTTCCTTTCCGAATTTTCTGACAGTTTGCATATAATTGTGACCTTTTTAATTAACAAAAGATGTGTCGTTTTGTGACAATAAAAATTTACCCAACTCGTAAATCATCCCAATAATTGCAATGATTAAGCTTTTTGGTTCAAGAGACAACAGAACTTAAATGTGCAAATACGAGTCAAGAAATTATTCGATGTAAGTCGATAATACCCGACTCGGATACGGATTAGACTCGGCACAAGAAACACTTTATGGATATTGGATAGATATGATGATGAAATGGCCAAATGGTGATGTTTGTCTTTGTGTATCTAATATGGGGTCAAACACAGATACAAGCCTCCGAAACTGAGTTGGCAATGGGTCCCACTTTTAACATTTTCCCAAATTTTCAGCATTTTAGCATGTGTTGTTTTATTGCTGCTAATTTAAGGGTCATTTTCGAATAATGTAGCAATCAAATTTGGCATTGTTTAGTGAAAAATGAGATTGAGAAAACAAAATTTAGTACGGCCACTAGTTGTGTTCCGAAAGGGCACACCGCATATTCGAGATTAGCTTAATTATCCTAAACACTTACTTTAGGATATATAGATCATTAGCGCGATACAAAAAATATCGAATGCGAAAATTCTAATATTAGTAACTGTCTAAGATCCTGTTTGATAGGACTGCATCTTTCTGATTTGATCTGATATGAATGATTCTCATCTGATATGATATGTATGACTCTTAACTGATTCGGTCTGATCTGAATTGGTTGAAAATTTGATTAAATTTCAACGAATTAGTATCAAATATGGACCAAATACATAGATAGTTATTTGAACATTTTTTATCTGATCTGATCTGATCAGATTTGACTCTGAACTAATCTGAATACTACTTTTATTAAGTGCTATCAAACAATGTCTAAGTGTAAGAATGTAGACAAGATAATTCTACACGAATTGTGATTTCCTTACCGTTGATGTTGTGAACATTTTGCTATTTGGGAAAGTCACATAATACTTCTTAGGGTACAAAATCAAGTCCCAAATCGGAGAAATAAGTAGCGAAAGAATTAGCTGGTTTATAATAAGTGCTCATTAAAGTAATTTGTATGAGACTTTTTGAGAATAAGCCCGTAATCAAATCCGCAATGACCTGATGGGTAGATCTAAAACAGACAATATCATAATATTGAGAAGTCTCGTAAAAAGTTCCTTTTAGTATTATCAACCATGTACTTAATTTCATATATATTACTACTAAACAATTGTTAATTGTTGATTAGTACAACATAAGGGACTGATGATGGTTGATTTTATTGTTCAAAATTTACAATACACAAGGAAGAAAAATATTTTTTTTTTATAATTCTAGGTCACCAAAAATTAAGGACTTTGATCATGTAGTCGTAACTCATAAGTCATCATGATTTGTGCTATGCAAGATTTGTTTTCTAAAAAAAAAAAAAAAAAACCTAGATCAACCATATAGACATTAACGACTCCCAAGTGGATTAGGTTGCCAGTTAATTGCCACCTGGGCATGCAGGTCCATCTCATGGAGTCATGGTTGCGTAATGGTCAATGTACTCCTGCAAATATGGCCCCCTTTACTACTAGATCTAGATTTTAGAGCGTGTTATCATGTATTCTTCTATCAACTTGAAATTATTGAGCTGAAACCAGCTTAATTAAGGAAGGGCATATTGCACTCACATTTTGCTTCTTCCACGGGAATAAAACAACCATGCACCACTGATAGGTAGAGCCGGCCATTGAGCACTAGGAGCCCGGGCCCGCACTGGCCTGGCCCTGGTCAACGCACGGCACTGCCCGGCACTGGCCTGACACTACAAAGCCCGGGTTTGGTAGTGCTAGTGTTAGTGCTCGATTTTTCAAGCACTAGCCCTAGTCAAGCACTGGTCAAACTCGATTTTTTCCTTTTTTTTTTTTTTCTTCAGCCGGAGCACTGGCCCGCCCTGACCCTACTTCGGTCAAGCCCGGTCAAAGCACTGGAGGGCTAGTGCCAGTGCCCAGAAAATCGAGCCCTGGCACTAGCCCGGGTATGTAGGGCTAGTGTCGGGTCCCGATTTTCTGGGCACTAGCCCGGGTGAGTCCGGCCCAGCCCGGCCCGTGGCCACCTCTACTCGTATGTGACCAATATATATAGGTAGCTCAAAATAAGGAAAATGTGCCTTATGGAGTCTCCCTTCCGGTGTTCTAATACTCCGACGATTTTTTTTTTTTTTTTTTTTTTTTTTGGAGATCAAAGTTCTAATAATAGTTGACAATCGCGTGACTGTATGAAAGCGCAATTCCCTTGTCCTACGCTTATATTGCACGCCCTTCCAGAGTTTAAGTATTTATCACTCTTTGTTTTCGACATTTCCATCACTCCGTAAAACAAATTCAGGGGCATTTGGTTCAACTCATGAAATCAGGAAAGATAACGGAATGACTAAGCTATCATTCTTTGTAAAGGTTATTTGGTTCAATAAAAGAAACTGAATTATTCTATTTGTAAGGGCAAATTTGTAATTTACTACTTATATTGGATAAACTACCCTGCTCCCCTCTTCTCTCTCCTCCCTACTAACACCATTGACCACCACCCATCGCCGCTGTTGACCACCACCAATTCAACTGTACGGTGATAGGGACGGTAAAGGGCAAGCGGTAGGGCCACTGAGCCGGGGTTGTAGGGTCGCCGGTGCAGGATTGGGAGGAGGAAGAGATGACAGATGAGAGAGTTGTGGGGTGGTAAAAGAGGTTGGCGACATCACTGGTGAAGTTTACGGCACAGGGGTGGACCAAAGGTGGTGGCTCTGGCAGCATATGTGGTGGGGCGCGTGTCACCGGCGATGGGAAGCGGTTGTCCGGTGAGGGGTAGGCGGTGTGGTAGGAAGTGGCGGAGCTAGGATTGAAAATTAAACTGGGTCGAAACTTGTTTATCAGTTGAGACTTGAGATAGGTCAAATATTACTCTCTCAATTTCATTCATTTCTTTACGATGGGTCTGGATTCCCCTCACAAAATCCGGCTCACCGTACAGAAATGAATGAAATGAAAGGGGTATGATTTACCTATTTCTAACTAGTTTTATTGTAAATTTGCACACAAAAATTCGATCTTTCAGAGCTCAGCATCCTAGATAAGCCCCCCTAGGCTCCACCTCTGATGGTGGGCTGGGAAATGTGAGAGAGAGGAGAAAGAACGATAGAGAAAACGAAAAATCTGTAATCACTACGGATCCATTTCCAAACCTTCAAAAAAGATGGACCAAACCACCCCTCAAATTTTCTCACATTTTACGTATATGATACCCTGGCACTCGACTTTGGCTCATAAGCCAAAATGAAAAGAGACAAAAAATTTACTAATTGGGTGTCAGAGCTCAACACTCAGATTCCGAAAAAAACGACTCCGAGTAACTTTATGGAAGGCAAATAGTCAAAAATAGTGGTTGTGCACGTTGTTATGACGGGAAGGTAATTCAATTTATTGATAAAACGTCAAACAACACATACAACAAGAGTCAAACTGACAACAAATTCGATCAATAGTGCCAACAATCTTCCGACGGAATTAAGTAAACACCAGGTTGAGCCTTCCAAAAACCACTTGACCATCTTATAGGATTACCAACTCTGCACTAGTATTAATATTCTGCAGTGTAGCTAAGACCATTCGTTGCTGGTTTTTGGCTTCAATGGTCATTCGTTCAAGTGCGACAGCATTCTTGAGCAAATAAAGCACCAGTTTCATATCATTGCACGGCCCCCAGAAACCTTCAAATTTAACTTCTTTCAAGTGATGAAGTGAGTAATCTGGATATTTTATTTGTGGACAAGGTGGTTTATCAAAGGTGAGATAGCGGTCTCTCAACTGTTAAACAAGAACAAGAAAATTGAGAACCGTGAAGAAATGTATGGACTGTTCTAATACCATGTTCGGCAGTAAAAGCCATAAAACACGAGTGAATACAATCACGAAAACATAAATACAAATGCAGTCTTAATGCATAGGTATTTTAATACCGCCATGGCCAGAAACCTCCCTGATCCAAGGCATTTCACTGAAGTGGAACTATTCCCTGTATAAAAGATTAACAGACTAACAACAAGGGGGTAAAGGCTCCAATGCCACCAAGGCTCCCACCATAAGGGGGTAAGGAGGGGTCGGATGTACGCAAGCCTTACCCCTATGTTAAAAACATAGAGAGGCTACTTACGGATGACCCATAATGAAGGTGCTTCGAAATCGCACAATACAAGAAGCGCATACAGTTTTGTGAGCCATTTTGCTTTATTCCATTACATCCCAAAGACATAGAATAGTTAGTCTTAGGCTCCCAGTATAAAAGACAATCACCAAGAATACAAAGACTCAAAACACTCCTTCCTCTAGGCAGAGAGTAAGCTTTTCGCCATGCTGTGTAGCCAAAGATTCCCTAAATACTTTTAGAGGCCGAATGGTTCTAATCATGGAGTGGAATGGGTTGAAGAGTGAAACATTGGAATGGAAACAAAAATTGTTGCTTTTCAAAGTTATTTTGTTGACCCCTAACCTAAAAAGTATTTTGGTTCACCATGAAATGGAATGGCTTGGAGAAGAGGATTGGAAAAAGATATTCGAACTTTCTAAAGTTGTTCGGGGTGGAAACAAACTGAACCAAACATGTTCTTACTACAGACCCTTCTCTCTAATATGCTGATCCTTAAGCATTTAGTTGAAAAGGTAAAGGAAATTGCATTTTCTTCCTATGCTAAGCTCAACACAGCTAAGTACTAGACATTTGAATCAATGTGCTCTAATGTTTTCTATTTTTCTATTTTAGTTTCCATTGAACATGGTTCATCTGAGTTGCGGACCTTTTTTTAGTTGATCTTGGTGACATGGAAAGTACTAAACCCCTCACATGTTGGTAACCGTTAGTAGTAAGTAGTAACCTATCCCAAAAATTCAAAAAAAGGCATTGTTGGTCGAATGATGGGGAAAAATGATGATTACCAAGAAATGTAATTTCATAGACAAGGCAGAAATGAGGCACATAAGATTTGAGAAGAAACATAAATCCAGGGGATACGGAAATTAAGAAATATAAATAGTGGAACATCAAATATAAAGGCATGTCGATACGCTATCATAAGTGGGGCTGAACGTGTGCGTGATACGAACAAACAAGTTCAAAAGGAAGTAAAACCATGATGCTTTAAGTGAAGCGACACACAAATAAACAATAATACGTTTAAGATAACTCTAACTTAACGACTAACCTTTATATGTAAAATCTGAAGGAAGGGGCAAAATTTCAGGAAATAAATAATAGTGCAAAGGTCGAACCCAGCAGGAAAGAGAGCTAGTAGGTCCAGCCTCTTTAGACAAGTTAAAGTAACCATTCCACGAAGCGGTACTACCTGCAGATGTACGAGAAACAATGAATTTGGTTACACAGAAGGCAAGGGTTACTTGCTACGGTTTGAATTAAAGAAGACATGGCATGGTATGTTTTCACTGACCTCAGATGTCAGAAAAAGAGATAATCCCTGAAGCCTGGGGGCATTTTTGGTGAGGCTTAGAAAGGCTGATTAACAACCTCCTTCATTATAACTGAAGGACAAACGCACTTCTCTCAAACGAGGGACATGAGAAAAAATAATCCTTGCATAAGGACCCACGTATTCAAAAATTTCAATATTGGGACAACTGAGCTTGATCTCATCGACACTGCCACCAACAATCAGTGTCTTCAGATAGGGAAGCCCCTTGACATTAAGGCGCGTCATTGGGGTGCAGCAGTGATTCAACCTAAGTGATTTCAAATTCCAATCACCATGCAAAATATTGTCCACATCATTCTGTTCCAATGGTACTCCTAGATGAAGTGTACTTAGTTGATTTATCCAATTCATACACCGAGAAGAAAAGGCGAGCTCGCAAACTCCCAGGGTTAAAGATTTTAAGTAGAATTCGCTTCCAGAGAGCAGATGACCAGAGAAAACATATTTTTCCGTGCTCATACTTCCAGGAGAATAAAGTTCGAGGACCAACTCCTCAGCCTTCATTCTAACAGCACTTTCAATCCACGTATCAATATGCGATGCATGTTCATTCCCTAAGAGAAAATTCACCCTAAGCAAACTCAAATTTACACCTCTCCATTGCTGAAGAACCTGTTCAACAGCCCTCACAAATTTGGACTGATATGCATGTCTGTTGCAATCTTCATTTCCAAATACATTAAGAGCATCAAACTGGAGAATAGAGTGGCAAAATGGGAGATATCTCCACTTAGATGACAAAACCCTTGTTCTAGCAGCATCTCTCAATGTCACATAAGAGAGCACGGTGCAGAGAATGTCATCAGGTAATTTACTTACACCGTCGCAGTTTGATCTCATTACCTGCCACGTTCAACACCCAATCAGAAAATAGTCAGCTTGGAGCAGTAAGCCAAAAAAAAAAAAAAAAAAAAAAAAAAAAAAAAAAAAAAAAAAAAATAGCAACTAGTACAAACTTGATTACATGACTAAATAATCTACAGAATATCTCTAAGAATTAACAAAAAGTTGACGAAGTCTGTAGGTCAACAGTTTTTGCAACCCTTGAATGTAACTACGTATATATAATGAATTTTTAAAATAAACACCTTAACAAGCTCAATGTAGCCATTGTGACCCTATGAGTCTCGTGTATGGCTAGCACACTAAAATTTACAGTAATCTTCAGTTAGTATTCTAGTGCTCGTTCCTCTTCCCCACCTTTCCCTCCCCCTCTACACTCCAAATCTCAGAAATTGATCACGAACTTGCAGCATAGTTACATGGTAAGTTGGTTTCTTAAAGCGACACAGCTCGGCTGGAGCTTCAAAGGAACAACCAGCAAGGATATCTTAAAATGAATTGAAGAAGTGCAAGTCCTCAACTCTTCATTTCATACAACAGAGGCAGATAACCAGTAGTGGCCTCAAGAATAGACAACAGGACCATATATGAACAATGGTTGTGACAGGTTTTGTGAAACAGTGGTAGTTCTCTTGGCTAATCAGAGGAAAAACGTAACCCCAACTTTTATGTGAAATTCACAGAGGTGTCGACCTCTTCCTAATCAAACAAGCCATTCGTAATGAATAGACTGCGAATAATTTAATTCAACATCCACTAGTGGCAGTTATCTCATTGACATAGGGCGAGTTGATGACACAGAGTCTGCATTCTCCCACAAAATCTAAGAGAATTCCAAGAGACAGAAATCTAAGATTTCAAGTTCCTACTTCAAGTCCCCGATTTAGGTGATAACAACCCTGATGAACATAAGAACATTATTTATAGATTTGCAAGTGGAGGGTTGTGTAGGTAAAATTCTAATATAGAAGCAAACACTTTAATTTTCAGTTAAAAAAGATTTGCAACTTTACCTACACAATCCTCCACTTGAAGTGTGAAATGTACACACATTATTTATGCATGAACATCAATGAATGTCTTTACTCATATACCAAAGAAATTGAGCTGATGATATAATATATGTTCATGGCTTGAGCAATTCGGAGACAAACAAGGCAGGCTAGGAACACTACCAAAAAAGTAGAAACGAGCACCAATTAGTCAAGCCAGCAACCCTCAACCAAATCTAAAAGGATGAAATAACTAAAATTCAGCACAGCCCAACAGCTCACTGGCTGTTCGAAGAAAGCGGCACATCCCTCATGTTGCTAAAGCCATCAATATGGTTCACTAATTCACACCAATCCATCATAACCTATAGCGTGATAGAAGGCATCCTGCACACTATGTTCAATTGAAGAAATAAAACATGATGCAAGGCAATGTGAAAATCTAATTATCAGTTTCGAAGGAGAAGTCTAGAGAGAAGAATCATACATGGGCCAAGATGATAAGTTGAGCCGACTTTCAAGTATAAACTGGTATTCATGCTTCAACTTAACTTGAACACCAACGCTTCAAAGTTTGGGTTGAAGCTAGTTTCCTATAAATGGGACTAAAAATAGCTATTTGAAAAGTTCCAACTGGTACACACATCTCAGAAAAAGCTAAGGCATACTCCATACAGCAAGTTCACAATGCTGTGAAAAGATTCAGTTGAACAAAACATCTAAGAATTGATTATTGTATTCAAAACTAAATACATACGAAGTATAATAGTTTACCATAAACCTCACAAACCAAAATCGGCACTACACTCTCCTATTGCCAATAATTTTGAATCACAAATTCTGATTAATTGTCAATGAGTCGAAGTTGATTGTTTGCAGCCCAAATTATGTTATCGAAATGGATCCAAACAGGTTTTCCTATCACAATGCTTTTCAAATGCCTCACCTGTACACATAGATCCCATCACAAGCAAGATCATTGCTTTCAGAGCTATCATTATTGTTTACTCAAAAGAGTCGAAAGATTCGAGCTTCATCTGTATACTTCAATTCTCACTACCACTTAACCAGGCAGCTGAACAGTGTGTCTGATCTTTCCAAGTTCCAACATAATAATGTATCAAATCAGAATTTGTCATAACAATGCTTGTACAACAGCCTACGTCCTTTATCAATCCCACCACAAGCAGGATCATAGCTTTCAGAGCTACAATTACTCTAAAGAGTCGAAAGATTCGAGCTTGGTCTGTATGCTTCAATTCTCACTATCAAATAATCGATCAACTAAATGATGTGATACTTCCAACATAACAGAAAGTATGAAAGATGAACCCAAATCGGAATTTGTCATGATAATGCTTGTGCAACAGCCTACTCCCATTGTAAATCAAGCTTTCAGAGCTACAATTATTCAAAAATAGTCTAAAGAATCGATCATGATTATTCTTCGATTCTCACTACCACTTAATCAATCAACTGAACAATCTGATACTTCCAACATAATACTAATGTATCAAAGATGACCGCAAATCAGAATTTGTCATGACAATGCTTGTACAGCAGCATACTCCCATTATAGGCAAGCAAGATCATTGCTTTCCAAGCTACAATTACTCGAAATAGTCGAAAGATTCGAGCTTGATGTGCATGTTTCAATCCTCACTACCACTTGATAAATCAATTAAACAAACACACACTTAATCAACATTACAAGGTTTCAATAGAAGGACCTAAACCCCAAATTTATTGGGAGAATCACATAATTCTCACTGACACTTCATAATCACTCAACCTTGAAGCTTTTATCTGCATCACTTAATTCTCACTATCACTTCATCAATCAATAATTTCCCATCATGGGTTACTTTTATTCAAGATTGAAAGTTTCGAGCTTTAATAATAATAATAATCAACATCTAATTTGGAACCAAAAAGAAAAAATCAACATGTAATTAAATTTATTCTATCATACCATCATTGAAAAAAAAAAAAACAAAGTTAAGTACCGATACAAGTGAAGCCGACGTACCGTGTCTAAATCTGCAAGTTGTAGTTCCATCATCGTAACATCATTCATCTCAATTGGGAGTAGTTACTTATCTCTTGTATCTATCGTTGCCTTGTCGGTCACTCTTCCGTTTGGCTAACTACCATAACTTACTTAGCCACTAGTTTGGGGCCCGGTTTGCGCTCGGGCTACTTACGTAGTTAGTAAGTTTTTTTATGGAATTTATCTTTGTGTATACCTTTATTGGAAAATCAGAGATTGAAAGGACCGTCTCATATAAGGCTTAAGTACTACTGTAATTGGAAAAACTAGGAATCTATAAATTGGTAATTAAAAACTGTTGTAGTTCAAATGGGTTTGGAAATGAGCTTCGAAATAAAGTTCAAGGTTGGACACTAATTAGGAAAATTGAACGAAAATAATCTAAATTTCGGTTGATCTTCTCAGACCAAACTCATGATACACCATTACGTGCTTAGCTTGTAGTACTTTTTATACGCCCTTTTCTTTCCTGAATTTCAAGATCGAAATGTTAACAAATGTGATGTGCGCAAATAGGAGGTTACATTCCCAATATGAATTTGCAAAATCTTACGACAACAATACGTAGCATCCTCAAAGTACAATATCAATACAAAGTGTTGTCGAAGACCCAATTAATATGCTCGATCTTAGAAATTCACTCCAATAATTTGTCACATACAGTTGCATGTACGTCTCATAGTAAGTCCTTGAGCATAGTGGTAGTGGTTCTACCACCGGTTTCTACAATTTCATGTAAACTATGGTGGTAGAGCTCCATTAGTTGTCCAACCTACAAAATCAAAACCATCTTATCAATATCGATATTGAATCTCATTTTGGGAAGTTATTTTTATACTTACATGTCACATGTTCTTCATGTGAGTTAGACTTTTCAATCTTGGATCTCGCACATGAAATGTAAAAATTATTACCTCATTTTGCTCATACAAGAAGATAGCATTCATTAAGAGAGAATATCTTGATTGGGTTTTGTAAAATATAGCTTAGATCTAGTGTAAGGGTCGGGTTCAGTAGCGGAACAAAGGGGGCTTACCAAGGTCGCTGCCTATCTATACCACGGGTTCCCGAAAGATTGACATTTTTTGTAGTCTAATCTAACTAGTTTGATGGCCCGTGCAACGCTCGGGCTGTTTATGTTTAAATGTTAGAATGATGTAAATGAAATATTTATCTAAAATCTAAAATCTCATTTCAAACACCCGTGAGATATTTGTAATGTAATTAGATAGATGAAAAGTCACCTTTCAAAACCTAAAATCGCGTTTCGAACACCGTGGGATATTTGTAATGTAATTAGATGGAAAATTACCTTTCAAAATCTAAAATGTCATCTCCAACACCCATAAGATATTCGTAATGTAATTAGATGGAAAATCACCTTTCAAAACTTAAAATCTCATTTCGAACACCCGTGAGATATTTGAATGTAATTAGAGGAAAAGTCGCATTTCAAAAAAGCAAAGTTCCATTTTGAAACACCCGTGGGATATTTGATCAAATTGACATAAATTAAGTAATTACTATATTACATAACTATTTTCCATAAATTAAATAATAATGTTATTTAATTAAAATAATATCACCATATAGTATCTACTTACTATATCCTATTTTGGATAAACTTTATTACAATATAATAATATTATTATTTGCCACGTGTCAACCAGGGAATTGAGCGGGTCCTGAACCCGCTCAATTCCCACGCTGAAACGTGGCTTATAATAATATTATTATATTATAAATAATGTTTATCCAAAATAAGATATGGTAAGTACATAATAATATATTATTCGAATAAAATAACCTTATTACTTGATGGAAAATAGTTATGTAATATAGTAATTGCTTGATTTATGGCAATTTGATCAAATATCCCACGGGTGTTTCAAAATGGTACTTTGGCTTTTAAAATATGACTTTTTCTCTAATTAAATTATAAATATCACACGGGTGTCGAAATGAGATTTTAGGTTTAAAGGTGAGTTTTCATCTAATTACATTACAAATTTCTCACGGGTGTTCGAAACATGACTTTAGGTTTTAAATGTGACTTCTCATCTAATCACATTACAAATATCCAACGGGTGCTTGAAACGAGATTTTAGGTTTTAGATAAAACAAATCGTTTACATAATTTTAACATTTAAACATAAGTAGCCCGAGCGTTGCACGGACCATCAAACTAGTACTATATATTAAAACCTGAAACTAAGTCTTTCCTAGAAGGACACTTGACATTCAATAATAGGATAGAACATAAAAATAGCATTAAATACAATTATCGGTTAGGATATTGTAATAAATTATCATAGAGTAATATAGTATTAGCTAATTTATGAAAAATAATTAGTATAGTAATTTTTTAGAACAAAGTTAAGCCTATAATTTTCTTATAAAACGAGTGTAAAAAATATAAATATATAGCACGGGCGTGGCACGGGCTCGCAAACTAATATTACTTAACATAAAAATAAAAAGCTAGCTAGAAAGGGGGATGTTATGATCACTCTCTTTGGGAGAGTGATAATAAACACTTCACCTTTTATTGGTTGTAATTTATGATTATTGCAATTAATACTATAAGTAGATGATTATTTTTTTTTGTCCAATAGCCAATAAAATGTGGAGTGTCCATGATCACTCTCCTTGAAGAGTGACCATAGCATTCCTCAGCTAGAAATAGGTGAATTGTAATATTTGACCCACCCCCTACTCCTATAAATAAATTTCGCTTCAGTCCAACTTTTAAAGTTCATCTGCTTGTCGTGTTCCATATAAGACTACAACTCTACAAGTCGTGATAAAAATTGTACTGGGTCATGATGAATTGGAAACTCCATAAGTTTGTTTATGGATTTTTCTAACGTGTGCCCACACGACACATGATAAGACTTTATTTCCTTCTTTAATTGAGTGATATTCTTCTGAATTAATCAAAAAGATTCTACAATTTGTTTCTTCAAGTGAGAATATCACTTAATTATGGAAGAAATTTAAATTTTATCACGTGCCCTATGGATACACGTTAGAAAACCCGTTTTTTTATCATTGCAATGCACTTTACACTAGAGATGATACGGAGCAAAAATGGCATATGTATTACGATTGAATAGTGATTCGAACCTGGTTATGAGAAGTCGAATTGTTCGCAAATTGTTCTTGATGATCATCATGATCACAATGAGGAAGTGGCCTACCCCTTTCATCATACAAGATAAGCCCACTAAATTTTGGGAACTCACATCTCTCACCCATTAAAATGGGCCTTTGCCAAACTGGTGGCAACTTTGACCTCAAACAACCACAAAACTTCATACAATTTGCCTTCACATGACTCCTTTCTTTCCATAAGCTCCAACACTTGAATTTCACTAAGACTTCGTCGTTACGCCACTTATGTGGCATGCTCCAACAAGCTGAACCTACTATAACGTTCTTCACAAAATAAGTGCACTTGTTGCAAGAATTTCGGCTTTCGTACATAATTAAAGACGACGATTCACTCTCGTCGTCTGAATCATGGCTTGCAATTCTATTACGTTGATGACCCTTTTTCCTAAGGATCATAACAATGACAGTTGAGAATGCGAGGAAGACTAAAACCGTGGTGCAAACAAGTAGTATCGCGGCCTTTTGTGTCGATATATTCCATTTATCCTCCAAATTCCACAATGCATCCATGCATAAGATGAGAGATTTTTACGAGTTTTTGGGAAGAAATGTAATGCATTTGCATGGAAATGGAAAAGTTTGATGATAATCAAAGATTTAGGTATGTTCTTTGGATGCTAATTAAGGACAACGGTGGGCTATCACGTGAAACTTCAATTGGGATGGTTTACTAGGAATTATGTTACTCAATTTCTAGCCGTTTGTAGGCTTATAATATCACTAGGTTACACATGAGTAATTCCAATTCACGGATATAAGGTGAGACGTTACACATGACATTAATAATGGTGCTATGCCAACGGTGTTACTGACCAAATACGAGAAACGCAACAGAAATTATGTATGGGCTTATGGGAATATCCTTCTACAAGTCGTTTGGATAACGCAAGAATTAATCAGGACTTTTTTTTTTTTTTTTTTTTTTTGGTGAAAGCAAACTTAAAGGAGTCAATCGATCATCAAAATGGTTGAAATTGCAACTTACTCGGAACTCCTACTCCCAATACAAAAAAGGGGGAGAAGTAACTTATGTATTCCCTTGCGAAGTTCCGACTTAGTCGACGACTGTGCCAAAGAGTAAATCTCGTTTCAACGCCTTAGATTGTACTCCCTCTAAGTTTTAAGTTCTAACCCTCCATTTTCCCCCCATTTTCATTTTCGGCAAACTCGTTCAATTTCTTCTCATTTTCTTTCGCCCAAATCCATTTTATAATTTCTTCGTAAAATGATACTCTCACACTCATTCTTGCCTTACCTAAAACTTTGGTCCATAAGCCAACGACAGGAAACAGTCGGGTCGAGGCGATAAATTCACTCCAGTCCAGAACACGGCCCAATAGGCCTTCTAATTGTACCCATTTCGCACCATATATTAGGCCCAACTTCCCCAAACCGCCAAGTCTATAAAAGGCGGGAAAACAACAGAACGATCCCAAATTCCCAACTAACTTACCGAACTTTCTCTATTCTTTCTTCAACCCCCCCCCCCCCCAAAAAAAAAAAAAAAAAACTCAAGAAACAATAAATATGGTGAAAGCAAGCACAAAAATCCCACAAATGCAACAGCTAAGTATTCCCCCAAAGATCATGAAGAAGACGTCCAAGAATTCGACACCGATTCGACGACAACGATCACTTCCACTCTCACTCTCACGCTCACTCTCAAGCTCACCATCAAGGGCATCAACACCACCCTCCAATTTCACTGAAATCTTCACTTATACGCTACCTTTTTCTCCCTCCTCGTCGTCTTCCCCGTCTCTGTCGCCGCAATCGCAAGCTCTTCTCAGGAGGGCTATCTCTGACCCTGTTCCGTACCTCTCTAATTCTTGTAGTGAAGACATTGCCTCTGCTTCTAAGGTAAGATTAACGAAACCCTTTTATTTTATTTTGTAATTTCATTTCTTTATTTTTAAATTAAAGAAATTGGGTTGATTTCTAATTGTTCATAGATAGATGTTTAATTGATGATTTAATTAGGTTTTCTTTAATGATTTCTTTAATTAGTATTTAATTCATGCTTAATAATTGTTCTAATTGATGATTGAATCTGTTTTTTTTTTTTTTATATATTTTCTGATGAATTGATTAATGGGTGTTTAATTGAAAATTGAATTTGGTTGATATTTATTATGATTTAATTTCTTGAATGGGTATAAAACTGATTAGAAATTAATTAATCGATTTCTGTTTTTTTTTTTTTTTTCAATCTGAAAAATGAATAAAATTTGGGATGATTAGAAATTAATTAGGTGGATAATAATTGTGTAGAGGATAAGAAGGATGATGGTGAAGAATGAAGAATCAAGCTCATCTGGTAACTTGTCACCATCACTACCACCGCGGCCGACGCCGGAATTTCTCACAAGGACTGTCTCTGACCTTGCCACACTACTGTCTGATTCAACCAGCAACAGTAATCCTTCAACTTCCAAGGTTGTAAATTTTATCCTGTTTTTTTTATAAAAAAAAAATCTCTTGGATCTGTTTTCTGATGATTTGTTTAATGGGTGTTTAATTGTTTTTGTTGTATAATTAGTGTGTATATATGATTGGATTCTGTTGATTGTAATGATTTCTTGACTGGGTATTTGACTGATTCAAAATTAGTTAATCTATGGCTTTTTTTTTTTTTTTTTTTTTTTTTTGGCAATCTGAAAAATGAATAAAATTGGGATGATTTGAATTAATCTGGTAAAAAATAAATATTGTGTAGAGAATGATGGTGAAGAATGAAGATTCAAGCTCATCTGGTTACTTGCCACCACCACCACTACCACCTCGGCCGTCGCCGGAATTTCTCAGGAGGACTGTCTCTGACCCTGTCACACTACTGTCTAATTCACCCAGCAACAGTAATGCTTCAACTTCCAAGGTTGTATTTGTAAAAAAAATTCTCTGTTTGTTTTTTTTTTCTCTTGGGTTTTTTTTATTCTTGGTGGAAATTCCACTGTTTACTGTTTCTTGGTAAAACAGTGAATAATAAGTTACTGTATAATGTATGCAGGAGATGAAGATGGAGACACAGAAGGTGACACTGTCAGGAGAAGGGATCATGGTGAAATGCAACTGTAAATGTGGCAAGACTTACAGAATTCTGGTCAATGCAGCTGATAACAAATGTCACTTGCTTGTTTGAAACTCTTCTTTAGTTTCTTTGTTGTTGTGTTAAAAGCGCTCCAAGTGATCGATACCTTCATGTCTAGGGTCAAGTAACACGAGGTACGTCTCTAGGACCGCTGATGCACAATAAAGATCGTGTAGATCTCTTGACACTAGGCATTAAGGTGTCCGTTACTTGTAGTGTTTTTATCACAATGGTCACTCGAAAATTTGTGTTTGCGTACTTTGTTGTTAACATTTTAGTTGGTAGACCTTTCTCAATAATTCGGCATTTGAGTTTACCCTTATGTACTTTCGACTTAGTGGAAAATATGTTTAGTAGTGTGTTAGCTAGCTATGGTCCTATTGTATGTACTCATGAATTTCTCTCTGTTCCATACCAATGCTAAAATAGATTAGGTGTGTCGGTCTACAAATTCACTTCCTTTATTTGCTAGATTATACTCCATCCATCCTTTTTTTTTTGTTTTTTTTTTACATTATTATGCAAGAAATTTGAAAGACGTGCTAATAGACGAGAAATGAAGAGAACACGAAATACTTTGATTGACTTTCAAATGTGACAATCTTACCTATGCGTTTTTATCACAAACAAACAAAAATCCACTACTACAATCCTATGATTATACAAGACCGTCCCACTCAAAACACTTAAGCAAACATTGATTTTGCTTCATATTTTTACTCATAGAAAACCAACTAATATTTAGAATGAATGGTAAATCTATAGTAGCTGCACGAAAATAAACGTTGATCTAGTAAAGCTGTGACCTTAGAAGGATTGTGTATTAATAGGCCCCTTTTGTGGAGTCTCTTTCTTATATTAGACACACGTTTAATTTGCATGTATTTAACGGAATTCGCTTAAAAAATTAGGATCTTTTAGGCTTCACAACTCTACCTTTTTATCTAAAAAAAACTCTACCCTTAGGAATTAAATTAAAACCTCCCTAGCCGGTCAATCTTAATCTTAATATATTTATAAACGAAGCTTTTTTCGAGGACATTGAAGAGGTCTAGGGCCCTTCGAATTTTCTTAGAGCTTCTGGTGAATAAGGAATTAATTTATGTTATTATTACCATACGTGAGTTTATGGTAATCAAGTGCAAATTTTATATATTAGTTATGGAAATGTGGTATACCATACACACTTATGATGATCATGAAAATAAGCTTATGGTAATCATGAAAATATGACATTTTCACATGAAATTATATATTTTATATGTTATGTTAAGATAATATTTCATAATTCAAAAGTCTAATATGACATTTTTCTTCATTTTGGTACATATAAGCACCAAGTGATACTAATACTAACTATAAGTCACCCTACTATAAATGGGTAGCCATTTAACTTATACAAATAAATTTTCCAATACTAACAATTATAAGTCAACTCTATTGAAGAGGTCTAAAGCCTTACGAATTTTCATAGAGCTTCTGGTGAATAAAAAACTAATTAAGTGTTATAAAAATGTAGTTACCATTTGTAAGTTTATGATAATCATATAAAGAATTCATTTATTACTTATGAATGCAGTTACCATGTGTAATTTTATGTTAATCCTAAAAAGATTACAAATATGCGTATTCTATAAGAGTATAAGTCAATTGTGTTCCTCTAAATTATGCGTTATTCTATAAGTCTGTTATTTTTTTATAATCTATGTTTTTTTTTATGTATAAACAATTAACCAATTAATTTACCACAATTAACAACAAGTTATGAATAAAGGCAGTTTTTATATTTCAGAATGAATTTGATCTTATCTTCATCTAACTATGAGCTATTTATGCGTCTAGAGTTAATAAAATCTTATTACAGTTTCCAGTGAACAAAAATTACATTTGTGAATAAAAAATTCATTTGAATATAAAGGAAGATTTATTTCCATATATGCAAGTATATGGTAATTATGAAATGGTAAGATAATACAAAGGAATTTTCTTATTGGTTATGGAAAAATTAAATTCCAAGTTTGAGTTTATTGTAACCATAAAATTAGATATTCCCTCATTTCCAAAATTTATGATGATTCTATTTTGAAAGATAAGGTATTGTCTGTTGATTTCACAAAAGAAATAAAAAAAAAACTATCAGATTTATACGTTTAAAGTTATACTCATTTGATGGGTATCTACTTTGATAATATTATAGTTTTGCAATTTTTGGCACTATAATTTAATATTTTTTTTTAATGTCTTGCCTCCAAAAATGATATTGAAACATATTTTTGAATAGAGAATGTATTATCCTCATCATTGTCATAGGTTTTTTTTTTTTTTTTTAAATTCTATAATTGTCATCACTGGTATATTTTCTATTACATTTTACATCAATGCATCTTGATAGACTACAGTTAATTAGTTTGTTCTAAAAATACTAAAATCAAGAGAACATCACTCCACCTTAGGTTGAGATTATCTGCATGAAAAATAATTATGTCTTGCTTATATACGTTTTGTATAATGTGATGATAGTATTTGATTAAATAAGAAGTTATTTGATTTGATATGAACATTCCTGATGTCAATTGATCTAAATTAATTAAAAGGGAACCTTAGTTTGAGGTTATTTGCATGAAAATTGACTATGTTTTGGTTATTTAGATTCTGTATGATTAATCGGAAGTTATTTGTATCTGATTTGTACATATAAGATGTCAAACAATCTAATTTAATTAGAAAATAATTGAATTTAATTAGGTGATTTATGCCTTAATGGAATAAATTAATCTGTATGGGTAGATCTCTTTACACTAAAACTATTACTATTAGCCAAAATTATTAAGCCAGCTACCATAATGTAATTTTTTTTTTTTAGAAATTCAACTTTTCTTTTGTATTGAACGAGTCTGGAAATGGGGGAAAATCCCACGACGCAAATGAAATTCTCCTAGAGTTTTGAAAAAGCTTATGCATGGTCCTAAAATAAATAATATTTGAAATATAAATATAATCTATCTATTGATACAGGGATACAACTCTCATATTGAAAATGAGAATATAAAATCTACAATATAGTTATGATCTTAAATTAAACTTTATTTAGTCATACCATAATGATTCCGGTAATGGATGTTGTGTATATACTACATAGTATTTTTAATATTTAGGTTTGTTGATGTGAAATAATGTATATATCTTGCATAATTTGTGTTCGAATTTGTTTAGTATTGACATCTTTATACTTTTTTCATGAGACATAAACACGTAAAACGATAAAAGTTGGTTAAAGTAAGTAATGTAAGCCAATGGTTTTATGAAAAAAATTAATTAATTAGCTAGATCATTAATGTCATATAAGTATACAGTGTGAGAACTTTGAAAAATGAATTAATCAGTAGTTCTAGATAAATGGTAACTTTATTTCTTTATTACCTTAAACAAAACTTTATTTAACTACAATAATTTAATGTTTTGGGCAACGGAAAGTGCTTATATAATTAATGTCACCGTGCAACGCACGGGCTTTAAACTAGTTACTAATAAAAAACATTAAGATTTATTTTTACGTGTGTGAAGCTTAATAATTAATTATTGTTAGGAGTATTTGCAGGAAAAAAAAAAAAAAAAAACCTCCGTCTTATGTAAATTTCCGGAGAGAGGTGCGCAACTCGAATATTTCTCTCTCCTCCGTTGCCCAGACCCTCACCTCGGCGCTCCTTCTGCGTCGATTCCCTTCCCTCTCTCTCTCTCTCTCTCTCTCTCTCCTCTTTCACCCCCAATTCTCAATTCTAAACCCTAATTTCGTCGATTTCGCTACTTTCTTCCTAATTAAGGTCAGTTTATTTTCTCACTGCCCTTAATTTTCCCCCCAATTTTGTTCAATTTCATTTCTGCACTGCCCCTCCCCCCCTTCCCCTTTTACCTCTTGTTTATTCACCTGGTTTATTTAATTAATTTATGGCTTTTGATTATCCGTGATAATAGCATGATTAACTTACACAGTTTATGATTTTTTTTTTTTTACTGTTGGAGTAGCATGATTAAAATTACCAACAATTTTGATATGGAATTTACCTTGGTCGTTAATCAGATAGCTGCAAAATTACTTGAATTTCAGCTGCTTAACTATTTATTGATTGATTAATTGGATTTGGCATTGGGTTTAGTTTGATTGATTAATAATCTTAGTTGCCGGGCCGAGCTAATGAACTAGGTAGGGTTCATTAGCTCGGCCTGTACCGTAATAATGACCGATATAGATAGGGTTCGTCGGCTGTTTGGAATTTCGCATACTCGGTTTTGTAGTTTAGATGATATAGTTACGCGTAATTTGACCTAATTTGTACATAGTTAAAGGGCAGCCCGGTGCACATTGGCGTCCCCGCTAAGTGAGGGTCCGTAGAAGGGTCCCACCACAAGGGTGTAATGAGGGCAAGCCTTCCTTTATTAATTTACTTGACAAGAGGCTGGAAGCCGTGACCTATCGATCACACGGCAACACCTTTACCGGTGCGCCAAGGCTCCCCTTCTAATTTATACATAGTTAAGGAAAAGAAATACATGTGCAACTAATTTATACTGGCACAACGTAAGACGGTCTTGCAATAGGAAAGTATGAGGATGAGGAAGTTTTGGATGAGCTTTTATGGTTCCAAGTTGAGTTGTACCAGTTATCGAAGTATTATTAGGTTGTTGTTCCATTGCGTTTGTTGGGTATGTACCTGTGGGTGCTGCTGAAGGAATTACTTTGTGACTGTATCGTATTGATTACTCTATGTTGCATGTGTGATAACATTAGTTTTCTTGTTCGTTTTGCATGAAATTAGATGAGTTATGTAGCCCGAATGTTCTTGTATTTTCACGGATATCTTGGAAACATGGTAGCTGTATTTATGAGTTCTTCTGGTTCTTAATTGAAAGTAGGGGCAGTAGAAATAATGTCGGGAAGAAATCGTGGCCCGCCTATGCCGTTAAAGAACTTGCCTCATGGTCGGTTACCTCCTCCTGGTCATGAACCTCCATTTGGACGAAACATGGGCCCTAGGCCTCCCCATCCTGCACTTCTTGAGGAAATGCGTGAATCACACTTTGGAATGGGTGGCCCCAGATCACTTCCTCCTCACCCAGCTATCCTAGAGGATCGTCTTACGCTTCAGCTTGAAGAAATCCAGGGCTTGCTTCTTGATAACCAGCGTGTGGCTGCTACCCATGTGGCTTTGAAGCAGGAGCTGGAAGCTGCTCATCATGAGCTTCAACGGATGAACCATTTCGCAAATTCGTTCCACATGGAGAAGGATATGCAGATGAGAGAGATATGTGATAAAGCTGCCAAGATGGAGATGGATCTTCGTGCTGCCGATGCAATGAAGGCTGATTTTATGCGGGTTCAAGCTGATATTAAGGAGCTCACGGTTGCTAGGCAAGAGCTTATGGCCCAGCACCAAGCAATGAATCAGGATGTGGCACGCTTTTCTGCTGATGCCAAACAAGTCCCCGCTATAAAAGCTGAAATCGAGCACGTGAGACAGGAAGTTGAGCAAGCAAAGTATGGAAGTGTTTCAAGGGCCTTATAATGTTTTGAGTTCTGTGGCTGCTGGTCCTCATGCTGATTTTCCAATTTTTGTTTTGGCATATAGGGCTGCAATTGAATATGAGAAGAAAGTTTATGCAGATAGCTATGAACAAGGGCAGGCTATGCAGACCAATTTGGTTTCCATGGCTAGAGAGCTAGAAAAGCTTCGGGCTGAGATTGCTAATGCAGAAAAAAGAGCTCGTGCTGCTGCGGCTGTTGGCAACCCTGGTATGATTGCGAGTATTTAGCACAATAAGCTTTGTGTTGTTTGTTTTTGCTGCTCTATACCCTGTATGGTTTGAGTATCTGCCTTTTCTTCTCTCCCCTCTAAACTGAAATCAAAACATTGTGTAGCTGTTAGGCATTTTTACAAAGTGATAAACCACACTCAAGTAATGTCCTTTTTCTGTTTCGTTATCAGCGGCTGCAGCTTACAATGCGAATTATGGCATCCCTGATGGAGGTTATAATCCGAATGCGTACCCTGCTGGTTATGGCATGAATCCCGTGAGTCATCTTCCATGCTCCATTGCATCTGCCGACTTGTTCTGTAATGGTTGAGTTTTATGGTTTTTTTTCCTCTGCACATTCTTTATGACATCCTGTAACACAATTTTGGTATTCAGGCGCAGGCTGGTGCAGAGAATTATCCTCAATATGGTCCTGGGCCTGGTAATTGGGGTGCGTATAACATGCAGCGTGGTCAAGGGCATAGATGAACTATTGAAGTGGCTATCCAAAGCAAGTAGCTGGTGATGAGGATGAATGCGACTGTTGATGTCCTGGGCTTTAACTTGGCAGAATTTAGGTGCGACAAACTTGAGGGACTTGTATTCAGAAACTGTTGGGAGCTACGGCTGTTCACCATATCTGTCTGGTCCTTCATAATGGTTTAGTGCCTTCTGTCGCACTGGCAGAAGGGCCGTTCTGTGGCCATTATTTATCATATTTCTTTTAGTTCCCTTATGTCCTGTTCCATCTTTACCAGGCCCCCTGTTTCACACTTCTGATTCATCTACAGCCTGGGCCCTGTAATTGTATCTACGATTAAGGCTCTTTACATGATTAATTTGTTCAATTGATGTTTCTTAGTTTGTTTAAATTTTGCAACATAAGTTGTGTCCTTGGTTTGGTTCCTGCAGACAGACAAGTCTAGTGCTGGTGCAACTCCTGCCTTTAGCGAACGATCAGTGGGGCTCTTTATGATGTGAATTTGTGTTGCCAGTGTCTTGATTGAGAAGGTACGGTTTAATAAATTGGGAAAGATAGGAAATGTTGGGCACTTCATGAGCAAGGTTCTGTGATTTATATTCCACCTCGGCCTCAGACTGTATTTTTGTAATGTGATGTGGCTTAGTTAGCTGAGAGAATTCTGTTTGTAGATGCTTGATTTTTGTGCATCTCAAGCATCTGGAGTTCTGCTCCTCAATTATCTCTGTAACGCTATTGTACTCGGGACGACCAGATTTTACTACAGCTTTTAAGATAACAGACTAGTGTTTATGCAAAGATTGCAAGATGATCAGAATCGTCCTAAGAATCGCATGAATTAGCTTTTGAGTTATGAAAAGGGACTTATTGTAGTCTTTTGCTATGAACATTTGGAGTTCTCGTCTCTAAGGACTAAGGAGTGTCCTCGGCACGCTTATATGTAGAGTCTTTGAGATCCTTGCCGATATACCAGATCAATAGATGGATCCCCCAAACACTGTAATCTGAATAGAAATACCCGAATGTGTAATGGGACTCTCGAATCTCCATCCCAAAGATGAATCGGCCCCATATCTGAATCAACTCAAATGAAACCAATTCCACGGAAACAATGAAACCAATGAGATTATCGGCTTTACACAACACAACCATTCACAGTATTTCGTCATACCTACAACATCTACAAGAAGTATCGAAATACAGAAATTGTGTTGATTTCGATATCGAACGATATACACAAAAACACATTTTCTGATTCTTGGGTGATTGTATGAGGGTGCAAACTCCAACTTTTGTACGTGAGTGGTCTTGTGCAAAAGTAGAATTGTTAACCTTGGGGAGCATTCCCGCCAGTGATGATAACCACCAATGTCGGGCCATAATCGCTTTCAAGTCAGTGGTCTCCTACCGCAGCATAACTTGAAATCGTTCTTTAATCTTCCATATACAACCATTGTTAACCCTTATTTCCAACATTAATAATAATTGAATCAAGAACGATAATACAATTTTGTAAAACATTTCACCCTACACACAGTTATGTAAAAATCTCATCACTGTCAAAAGCGCCAGTACTTTTGGCGCCTTAAACATCACGCTTTCACCAGAATCTGGAGGTCAAACCTCTGAAACAGCAAAAGAGAAAGAAAGATGCAGTCATCTCTTTCCTCTCCCCAAACACCATCAAAGTTCCAATCTTTTTCAAGCCCCATCAAACTTAATCTTACTACCCGCCATTTTCTCTCTCTTCCCACCAAAAACTTGCAAAACACACCATCACCATCATCATCACTCAGACTAAGGTCTCATTACACCAATTCCCAAAAACCCATTTCAATTCTAAACAAAGAAAGCTTCTTCCTCACGCCAAAACCCACAAATGGAAACTCAATTAACTCTCAGCTTCATTGCGGCAATTCGTCGAACACGTGGAGTGCACCTGAGAAATCAAAGATAAGGCTTGTTCTTGAAGCAATTAGCGAAGCGCTGTCAACTGCATTTCCAATATGGGTAGCTTTGGGGTGTTTAATGGGGCTTTATAAGCCCAATTATTTCGGGTGGGTAAAACCCCAGTACCAGATTTGGGGGTTGACTGTTACTATGCTTGGTATGGGAATGACTCTTACTTTGGATGATCTTGCTGGTGCTTTTTCTATGCCTAAAGAAGTTCTCTCTGGGTTTTTCCTTCAGTATTCGGTTAGTTAGTTTCAAATTTAATTGTTTTTATGTTATTCTAAGATTATGATTTCATGTTGTTATGTTTCATTTGTTGGAGATTGATGTGTGTTTTGATGAAATGTAGCTTATTGTTAGGTGTTATAATCGATTAATCGTGTTGCGTTTTTGATTAAATGGATTGGCGTTCATGATGTCTTAAGATTACTAAAGCTTATTATGTTTTCGTTTTCGTGTGTTGGAGATACAATGTGGCTAAATGTAGCTTGTGGCGAAGTGTTGAAACAATGTTTTTGTAGTTACTAAAGCTAATTATGGTATCTTATGGCTAGTTAGCGACATTTCAGTGGCTTGACTGGTATCGGAGATTTCAAGTTTTTCGTTAGTCAAAGGAGTTTGATGAACTTATTTTGGCATTCTTTGAGTTGTGAGTTATGTCTGTCATGGTCGAGAGAAAGAGTACAGACTGATGAACGAACTATTAGTGTTTGTGTTGATGTTTCTTTTTGTTTAAGATAGATGTCCAAGAATTTCTCTGAAATGCTACCTTGAATTTGTATTTAGTGTTTTGAGTCATTGGCAATTTGGGACATTGATTTGGTTAAAAATGCTATCAGATTATTTGTGATTACTAGGCTTGTAGAGGGTAGGACCGTAGGGGGGTGGGGTTGAAAGTTTAGTGCCGTCTTAAAGCTTGAAAGACCACTTTTGAAAGTTACTATATGCATTTGTGTGATGAACACCACCCTAGCTCTGAACTTTCAATCATGAAACCAAAAGGTATTATAGTGAGTTTGCATTTTCATGGTTCAGTGTGTGATGAACTGTGGGCTGATTAAGCAAAGGCCTGATTTGAAATCCATGGAAAGTTTCTTGAGAAACTTTTGAAGGCCATTTGATATTTTTTTCCTTTCCTTTTTTTTAAGGGCATTTGATGTTCTCTTGTGTATAGAAGACGCGCATTTAAATGTCAACTCTCAATCACTCTAAAGTGGTGTTGTGAGCCAAAGACATAGGACACCCATTTACATGTAATAATCTCATCAAAATGAGGACACGTTCAAAATTCTCATTAATTTTGTTGTCATTATTATGTGTTTGAAGATCTTCATTTAGTTGCTTGCACTACTACTTCTGCCTCTTTTGTGTCTCAATTCTTGTTTGCGATCGTGTGTATGATGACTTGGGTTATCTAATCTAATATGCTATACTTACTACTATGTATATAAACCGTCAACAAAGTATTTCTTAGGAAGACACTTCGCATGCAACCTTTGGATGGTTTCAAAAAAATGATAATAATATGGTAATTATTAGTTAATCAATGGTTTGATATAATATTAAGTAAAATTGTGAGTTGAGACAAAAAAAAGTTGTATTAATACGGAGTATTATGTACTTATAATTTATGACGGGTGACGGAAAACTTGTACGGAGTAATAATATTATGGGTGACAGAAAAGTAGAACTAATACTATTATGGAGTATACAACAACAACACTACCCCAAGTGCCTCAAAGGCTTTCACTGTAAGGCGGAGTAACGGGGGGGAGGGGGGAGGATGTACAAAATCCTTACCCCTATGTAGAGAGGTTGCTTAAGGTTGACCCATGATGAAAATTGCTTAGAGAGTCGCATCAACTGACTTCTACTTCACAATACAAGAAGCGCACATAATTTTGTGAGTCATTTTGCTCTATTCCATTATATCCCGATGTTCATAGTTAGTCTTTGGCTCCATTGGAAATTGAAAACAAAACGGAAATGTAAAAATAATATTGTATTCATTTAATTATGACCCTCCAACCATAGTACTGCAAGGCTGCCCACGGAACTAAGACGACTTGAATCTTTGTGAGAGCCTCTAGGGATCATAAAATATTATGTATTTTTGGCAAAATATTAGAGTTCGAACACCAATCGTAGGTTCCCCAAAACTGCCAAAAGCACACAATACAGTAGTTGAAGGGACTTAATAGAGCCTGAAATGCGGAACCTTCCCTCAAACGTATGAAGGGCAGACTTGTAATCTATAGTAATGTTTCAAGAACAATTTGATACTTTCACAAAAGTGGCTATAAAACAGGACCGAAACGAAGCCTATGATCCATGGTTTTCGACCCAGAAAGCTCCGAAAAAAAAGGCCAAAACTTTTCTAGGAGCAATATAATTTATTTTGGTAGAATGACACAAAAATCTAAGATAGGTTCCCTTAGTAGGCAAAACGTGCACGTTAGCGGGCCGGTG
Organism: Spergularia marina; assembly: GCA_963680865.1. Lineage (NCBI taxonomy): Eukaryota > Viridiplantae > Streptophyta > Magnoliopsida > Caryophyllales > Caryophyllaceae > Spergularia > Spergularia marina. The sequence goes on along the minus strand of OY804549.1, from coordinate 4,567,336 downwards.
GAGTGTGCAAAGGGGCTTAAATTACTTCACAAACAGAGGAATCTGTGTTGCTATTCCACTAGGGTACTCAAAGATTGTGTGTGGAAAAGTTTTGTGAACATTTGGGTACTCTAAAAATAAGTGGTCAAAATTGGCAAAATTTGAAGTACATAATCTTATGGTTTTTGGCCAAAGCTGGTCCCGGAACAAAAATTGCTCAAAATTTTGTGGTAGCCCCTAGGGGTCATATTACGGAGCTTAAGAAAATATTAGAACCCAAAAACCTATCAAAGGTCCCAAGATTAGCAGAAAATGCACTCTAGCATAAACTTATGATGTGAACCTAGAGCCCTAGAGGAATTAAAGAACTTCACTAATAGAGAAACCAACCCTGCTATTCATTGAGCAGACTCTTAGGCTGTCCGTGGTCAAAGTTTAGGAACATTTGTCTACTTTATGAAAATAGGTCAAAGTTGGTCAATATAGGCCAAAATCAGAGACTTAGAGTTATAATCCACAATTTTTGGCCTAAAATAGCCCCGGAACAAAATGGCTCAATTTTGTGCGGTAGCCCTTTGGGTTATGTTATGGGTTTTAGCAAAATACTAGAGCCAAAAACCCATTGTAAATCGCTAATAACGCCAAAAAACACACATTGATTTAAGTGCATAAGAAGGGTTTATAGAACTACCCAAACAGGAAACCAGCCCTAATTTAAATCAAGGGCACTCCAAGGCTGTCCACGGTAAAGTTTTGAGGACATTTGGCTACTTTAAAAATAGTGGTTAAAATTGGCCGACACCATTGGTTTTTAGCCCAAAATGGCACCGGAAAAAAGAAATGCCTCGATTTTTTGTAGGAACGCCTAGGGTTCATATACTCCTATTATGTCTTGTGGAAAAGTATTAAAGCTAAACACCCATGATAGGTGTCCTAAATCGGCCAAAAAAACACATGTTATCCTTAATATGAGGCGGAGCGGCTTGAAAGACCCTCATACGGCACTCCAACGCAACCACTTTTTTTTTTTTTTTTCTGCAGCCCCCAAGGGTCATCTTGGAAAGGACGGTACTCAATTTATTGTGAAAGGCCCTACCGCCGTAGAGATGCTATTATAGGTTTTAGCAAAACATCTACACTAGGTCCCAAAATCAGCAAATAAACGCACCCCCAGTCTAGCCTCAACTAGCAGCATGTGCCGAAGGGGATTAATGAACTTCCTTAGCAGCAAGAAGGGCACTCCATGGCTGTCCATAGTAAAATTATGAGAATGTTTGGCTCCTTTCACAAAAGTGGTCAAAGTTGGCCACCAAAGCAGATAATCCACGATTTTGGCTCACAATACCCCCGGAATAAAAATGGCTGAAATTTTATTGGGAGCTCCTAGAGTTCATATTATATGTTTGTCCAGAATACTAGAGCTGAAGTTCCTATGATAAGTTCCCCAAATCGGCCAAAAACCGATGCTAACCCCATAGTGTTGATTTTAAAGTTTTGATGACATTTGGCTACTTACAACAAAGTGGCCACCTAAAATGGCTCTGAACAAATCTCAGATTTAGCTATTTGCAACAAAGGAGAAATAAAGTAATAGAATATGATAATAATTAAGTTATGACTGCTGGCGGAAAATTAGAAATACTATAATATAATACTCCCCGTATGACTTTTGGTGAAAATAATATTTAGTAAATTATGATAATTGAGCTGTAATAAATCTACACATGGGCCCCCAAACTTATGTAATGTATACTCATTTCCTGTTCTAGGTGATGCCGTTATCAGGATACTTTATCAGCAAGCTTTTAGGGCTCCCATCCCATTATGCAGCTGGCCTAATACTGGTTGGATGTTGTCCTGGTGGTGAGTTATTTCGGCAAGTCTGAGTTTCATGTGCTCCTTATCTTGGTTTCTAAGTGACATGCTGGTGGTGAAATTTGCAGGGACAGCTAGCAATATTGTCACTTACATTGCGCGGTAGGTTTCCTGGGGCATTCTTGTTTTATAGCCTAATTATGGCCAAAAATACTTTTTCCTGACCATTTGTGTTTTTGCAGTGGCAATGTTGCACTTTCAGTGTTAATGACAGCAGCAAGCACATTCTCAGCTGTGGTATGTAACCTGATGACCCTTTCACATTGTTCACTTATTCGTAACTCTTTAGTGTTGCTCCTCAGCTTATGTACATTGTATTTAAATGTCAAGTCCATGATAGGTTTTGAACTTCATTGTGTGTTATCAAATATCTACCGCAGTATATGAGGCTTTGGTTAGGAATACGGAGTAAGTTGTCTTAGAAAAGCAGCCTTGCATATCAGAATCTGTTGAGGTTCTCTCTCATTGATGTGCTAGCAAACAGCCATCTGCACCTTTTCCTTCATTCGGTCCTTGGTCACCTTTTATGCCAGTAACCCTTTCTCTTTTTTTTTCTTTTCTTTTTTTTTCTTTTTTTTCTTTTTTTTTTTTTTTTTTTTTTTTTTTTTTTTTTTTTTTTTTTTTTTTTTTTTACTTTTATGATTTCTTTCTCTGATTATATGTGTATCACAAAATCGCATGAAATGCTTTCTCCAAATTTACTAATTTGTGCAAGATTATAGTTAAAAAAATTAGATTGTGGTTTTTTTTGGGGTGTGAAGGCATGCATAACTGACTTGATTTTGAGTGCTCTTGGCCAAAGACAGCTCACCACACCCTCAAGTCTTGTGATGAATCTTATTGCCATATTTCTCTAAAGCATTGCAATCACAGGTCATGACTCCACTCCTCACTGCCAAACTCGCTGGGCAATATGTTGCAGTTGATGCGACTGGACTTCTAATGTCAACACTCCAGGTTAGCACTTCTATGCTGAGGATTTTGACCATGGTCCTAGCTCCTGTTTCTGCGGGCATTCTGACCTCTGTTACTTATGCAGGTCGTCTTGCTTCCTGTGCTAGGGGGTGCATTTCTGAATCAGTATTTCCAGGGCCTGGTCAGATTTGTGTCGCCTCTGATGCCACCTATTGCTGTGGGAACTGTGGCAGTTTTATGTGGAAATGCTATTGCTCTGAGTTCTTCTGCTATCCTTCAGTCTGGGTTGAAAATTGTGTTGGCTTGTTGTTTACTCCACACATCTGGGTTTTTCTTTGGTTACGTGCTTGCAAGGCTGATTAAAGTTGAGGAAGCGTCTGCAAAAACCATATCAATAGAGGTTGGAATGCAGGTATGAGATATGCTCCACTCATTCTCAGCGGAGGAACTAATGCATTTTCTCTGGTGACGTAACTGAGCAAACTGAATAGTACATAGGAAACCTTAAAAGTTGTTGTTGCAAGGTTTTCTCCTGCAAGAATAGCATTGATATTGATCTTTCAAGTCAACACGGAGTATAAAACACTAGAACTGCAGTAACAACAGTTGTATTGGCCTACAGTTAGGAACTAAGAAATTCTCTCTTCTTCTTTTTTTTCTTTTTTTTTTTTTTTTTGCTAAACGAAGAAGGAATTCTGCATTCGTTAAATCTGATACAAGTCTAATCTCATTGTTTTGTTTCAGAACTCGGTTCTTGGACTTGTGCTTGCAAACCAGCACTTTGGGAATCCGCTGACTGCAGTGCCATGTGCTGTTTCAAGCGTTTGTCACTCAATCTTGGGGAGTGCTTTAGCAGGATTCTGGAGAGTGAGCTCACCAAAGGAGATGCTAGATTGAGTTTGTCCTTAATCTAGTGAGTTTATTGTATATTTTGCTGCTTATGCTCATCTTTGTTAGGCCTTTACTGTACCCTCTCTCTTGTATTACACTGAAATTGTGCAGTAAAATGCATGTGGAAATTTTGAACATGAGATTAGACTTGACGTCTCTATGCTGAAAACTTCTGAGCATGCTGGACGTCATTTGACATTCATATACACAAATTTTGAGTCGTGGTTAATTAGTTCTGAAATGGAACATCATTATTGTTATGAAGAAGACCGTCTCTGCTCCACGTGAGTTGTGACACAAATTCGTTTGTGAATTCAATAGGGTATTGCAGTTTCATGGACATGGCAGAAGTTTATATTTAGATCAGGTCTGTAATTTACAGTTTGGCTATGTATGTACCACTGAGAACATCCAGTTTGCTTTTGAGCTCTGATGCATAATCCGGCCGTGTATATGCAATTGAATAATACTGTGATCGATCGAGTCTCAATATGCTTCTAACTTCTAAGCCTGTGTGTGGGAATTCGATAATGAGATTTTATCCTATACTCCATGTTGAAAGAATGCAAGAAAACTAGATTTTGGGCCCGTGAAATCACGGGATCATTTTTAGTTTATTCTTAATGTTATTATACCATGCTAATCATGTTAAAATTCATTTACTAAAACCTTCATTTAAGCCGCGCTCACACTCTCCCCCTTGCTTACTTTTTTTCCCCTGATTAATGATTCCAATTTTGTCTTCTATTTCCTCTCCCACGTTGTCATCATTCTCATTATATAACAATTTATCCGAACTTAAAAATCGTCACTTAGCCCCATGAACCCGAAAATCAGCATCTGGCACCCTCAACAACACTTCTATGAACTTTTATTCGAACCATGAAGTGATTCACATTTCCACCATTTTGAAAACTGGTTAACCTTACCCCTCCTACAATTGCTCTCATATTCTCCATGTATCTACAACCTCATATCATATACAATATCCAATATTAGTCAAATTGGCTTGAATCTGATCAATAGTATTAAGCGACAAAGTAAGAGAAAAAAGAATAATGAATTTATTGATGACAATATATAATACAATATAACTACTTAAAATTACAATTTGGAACTCATGATAATAATTTGGTAGTACAAAAACACACTATACAAAGCCTACGTATGAATAAATAAATAAAGTACTAAACGATGCTATCTTTGTTTGAGAAAACCCTTGACACCAATATCTCTATATATTGCCCTTCTCTAAGTTTTTTTTTGTATCTAAAGAAGTTGTGCATGTGAAGAATGAAGATTTTTCTCCCTAAATCAAACAAAGGACAAAGGTATATAGACTAACATAACTAACGTGTAACCTACAAATTGGCATACGGATAGCCAAGAGACACGGTGTTTTAATATCATCATTAATATACAATAATGGTGATAATATTGAAACTTTAAAGACATTTATTTATAAGAATTCGAAGTGATTTATAACGTCGTAGGCAGCTCACAAGATTGCTCCATCTTTCCTTTTATAAGCGGTTGTGCTCTAATGAACCGTTTTCCTCACAAAAAAAAATTAAAAAAAATTGCAACAACTAACATGAGGATGACAAGGAATGATGTGGCTTTTCCACATGGACAATGTCTAAGTACTCGCCACGTAGGCTGAAATATTAGCCTATTAAAGTATTAGTATAGATAGATTGATCGATTTACTAAGAGTTCCTCCTCTCATTTGTCGCTAATTGTTTATGAGATGGACCCTTGTTTCGGGTTATAAAGCAGATGATCTCCTTCTTATGAGTGACACACTTAGTCATCTAAAAACTTCATACGTACTGCATTGATCATCAATGTATTCAAATGATCCATATTCATAAAAGTAATAGAGAATGATCATCACTTGTGTAATGTAAAAATCATTAACTATCTACAATTAGATCAGAGTGTTCTTATAATAAAGTTTCTCCTTGTGAGACCATCTCATTTGTTATTTTCCAACTTAAACCTCAGTCCACGACTCAACCAAATAATCTTGGATATCCCTCGTATTATATGGCACATTCAGATGGTTCGTGAAAATCAATTTCTCTTGCAAATGAAAACCTTTGTTAAAGAGTAGTTTCCGACCACCTAAATTTCTTCCTTAGTGGTCATTTGATCCCATATGAGCATTCGCAATACTAATGACATTTCATTTCTCAACAATCAGAAGCTCATGAGAATTTTCTCAAAACCATTTTAATTGAACGTAAAAGTATTTCCCTCGTAAATTCTCACTTAACAAGAACGATTTAGCTCAATTCTCTTAACTTCGACTAACCAAATAACTCCAATATCGATAATAATATCTCATGATTCCGATTGTCAACCAAACAACGAACCACCAATAGCCCAAATGTTTCTTTTCCTTTTGGTCCAATCCAATAGCCCAAATGTAACGCTACCACAAGTCCACAACCATATACGAGTATATATTTTTTATTCTTCTCAAATTAAAAATTAAAAATAAAATAAACACCCCTTTAAAAACCCTGATTTTCATCAATTTAGGGTTTTGTTGCACGCCTTCCACATCGCAGCTCTTAACTCTCACGCTTCCGTGAGCACCAAAAACCTGCAAATCAAAATGGGTAATAACTTCTATACATTTAATCTGATTTTCCAATTCTAAATACATATATTATTGTATGATGTTATATGATATGGTATGATATGGGTTGTGAATTATGTGATTTTTGTTTTTGTGTAACATATGGTTTGATTTATTTAATATGTGAATAAAATTGACAGCAAGAATCAAAGTGCATGAGTTGAGGGAGAAATCAAAGGCAGATTTGCTGACACAACTTAAGGAACTCAAGGCTGAGCTTGCCCTCCTTCGTGTTGCTAAAGTCACCGGTGGTGCCGCTAACAAACTCTCCAAAATGTATTCTTTCTCCTCTCTTTTTTCCCAATTTTATTTTTTTATTTTTTATGATGTTTGTTGTTGGTTTAGAAATGGTCTTTTTATGTGTGGGTATTTTCTTCTGAATTGGTGTTGTTTTATTTTTTATAAATAACCTCCAAAGTTTTAATCTTTCTGCACTTTTTCTGTCTCCTCAATTTTTGAACTTTAGGGTTTAATTTTATCATTGTATGATTTTTGTATGAACTTAATCTTGTGGGTGAACTTTAGGGTTATTAGGTTTGTTATTAGTTTAGAAATGATCTTTTATTTGTGGGTTTTTTTTTTCTAAATTGGGTTTTTTTTTTTGGTTTTTTATAAATAGCCTCCAAAGTTTTAATCTTTTTGAACTTTTCTCCCTCAATTTTTAAACTTTATGGGTTTAATTTCATCATTGTTTGATTTTTGTATGAAGTTAATCTTGTGGGTGAATTTTTGTTTTTGCTGGGTATATTTTATAGTTGATGTTTTTTTTTTTTTGTGTGTGTATGTAGAGTTTGATGATTGTATTTTGTTTGTTATGATTCATAAATGAATTTTATTTTGTGGGTTATTTTTTGTTTTTGTTGGTATGGATTATTTTGTACAAATTGATGTTTTTTTGTATGTGGGTATTTGGGGTGACATGATGATTATGTAGTTTGATAGATAGATTTGGGAGGTGTTTGAATAGCAGTTGATGTGGGTTTTTTTTGTTGTTGTTGTTGATGATGAATAAAAATGGCAGTAAGATAGTGAGGTTGGGAATTGCACAAGTGTTGACAGTCATGTCACAGAATCAGAAGTTAGCATTGAGGGAAGCTTACAAGAACAAGAAGTACTTGCCACTCGACCTTCGTCCCAAGAAGACTCGTGCCATCCGTAGACGTCTTACCAAGCACCAGGTGTGTTTTCAGTCAGTGCTTGTTGTTTGCTGTGGTTTGAGGTTCTGTAGTCAGTTGCGTGTAGTCGTTGTAGATATCTGATTTTGCTTTCATGGTGTGAATTGAGTATTTGTACTTTACAGGGTGTTAAACGTTTTGTGTTTGTGTACATGTTATGTGCTGTGTCAGTTACATTTCATGGTGTTGTTGTGTAAGTGTATTCATTGGATAACTATTTTACAAGTTGGATTGCTTAATTGACTTCGAGAAATCGGGTGGTGGGTATAGAGTAGAATTTGTCTTCTGATTGCAATTTTTGGGAACTGTCATTCCTTGCTACATAGAACAATTGAGGATGCCGCCAACTACTGTAGAGAAAGTAATCATTTGGAAGGATGCTGGGAGTAGTATGAATATTAGTGTTAAAACTTTTCAATGTTCATGTTGTGTGAATCTGAATACTGAGAGATGATTTACCTGCTAGGCTGTTTTAAGTTTCTATTAGTTATAGACTTGCATTTGTATCTGGGACGTGGAATGAATACTTCATTAGTGTTTAGGCAATGCAGATCTGGTCTTTAATTCCGTTGTTTGGTGGGACTAGTACTGAGGTGACCAAAGGCTCTTTTCTGTGCAAGTATAACTAATTGATTGAGGCCAGATCTATTTTTTTTTTTTTAGTAAGCATGCTTAAGATTGAAGTAATTTTTGTTAGACCGCAGAGAGTTGCCTTGGTTTCCACAAGAAGAGCTCTTTATATCCTTTTGTGAGGCATTGATTGGGTTGGAAGAAGTTGCTAAGTATGCAAAATGGGGCAAAAATGGCTTTAATCTCGTGTAACTCTTCTTTGACTCTAGAAGATGAAGGTGTTATTTGGGAATGGAGGGAGTAAATGATTTCGTGTAATATGCTCAGAGTCTTGGTTTAAAAAAGCGCGCCTGAGGCGTGCTTAGGTGCAAGGCGCACTGAGGCGCAGCTGCCATCGCCTCAGAAGCTTGAGGCGCACCTGAGGCGCACTGAGGCGAGGCGCACAAGTGTGCAATTTCCAATTTCTTTCTCTTGTAACCTTATTTATACACTTCCCTTTGCCCCTCAACCCCTTGTTTATACTTATTTACCCATTGTCCCTCTTTAAATACCAAAAAAAGGTTTTTTTTTTTCTTCAAAATATGGTTTTGTAAAATATAATTTTGTTCGCTAAATGAGTGCGCCTTCGCCTCGCGCATCGCGCCTCATTGCAACGGCCCCCCAGGTGCGCCTCGCGCCTCCTTAAACTAAGCTCAGAGCCTAAAATGTTTGACAGTTTGTGATAAATGGGATTTTTTTAATTGTGCTGAGAGACTATGAGACGGTTGCAGTTTGAGTCGGGAGACCATATGCTCAATAGTAGTGATTAATGTCGTTGCTTAAGATATCTGAAGGATTAATTTTTCAGCTTTATGTCCGACGTTCATGATTCCTCAGTTTTGTGGCCAAACCTCATTGTATGGTCTCTATAAGAAGTTCAGTTGATTAGTTTTTATGCTGAAGGAGATCGTTATGAAACTGGAATATCAAGGTGCAAAGAGCATCCCTCAGCTGGTAGAAAAGGATCTTTGATTGTATTTCTTAGCGATACTTCGTATTGGTTTAGCAATTTTCGAACCTTCTGAAGCGATTATTTATAGAGATGTCTAGGCGTTTTATGATGCCCTCATTCGTTGCTCGTATTAGATGCTGCTCCTTTCTTTTGTTTTTTTTTTTCTTGAGCAATGTCACTCAACTAACCTGTAAGTTTGCCCAGTCTCGTGTCCCCTCATACTTATGTTCTTTCCCTCCACAATTATTGACGTCTACCAGGAATGGATATATCACAGACCTGTTTGCGTGACAACTAAGAGTTTAGACTGTAATCAGATTTAGAACTGAATGTCTTGCATGTAGCGATTGCTACTAGTGTTACATTACATCACTTACATTTACCGATTGCTACTCTCTTGCATTATTTATGAACTGATTGTCCTGTGTTTGCATTCCACAGGCGTCTCTGAAGACTGAGAGAGAGAAGAAGAAGGAGATGTACTACCCAATGAGGAAGTATGCCATCAAGGTGTAGGATAGGCAGGGTCATTTGTAGTCACAGTCTCATGTTTCGACATTATCTTTTCTGTGGGGATTTTGGTGTAAGAGTACTAAGTTTTTCGGATGATCATGATCTTTGCCATTTCAGTTCACTTATATATGACTTGTTCGTAAATTGTTTTTCTGGAGCACATTTATCGGTCTTGGTGGCGAGTTTGGTTTTATGCAGCAGCTTCTGGTGATTGCCTACAGATATAAGCATGTGATGTAACCACCAACAGTGATGCCTGTGGTGGTATAATTGCGTTCATGAGTAGCCCTTGCTTAAAGCAAGGAAGCATTCACCGTCATAGAGCATTAGCAACGGAAGAATTCTCGCATTTTTCGGTAGATGTTCCTTTTGTTCATGCATCCTTTATAGGCAATGAAATGCCTTGTCTTTCTAAGATTACCGTGTGCTCGTGTAGCAGTCCTCTCAAGTTGTGCAACCCCGATTGTGTACTTGATAACTTGACTACTTGCTCGGACAACCCTACGATACAAAAACACTTTCGACACTTTCTACAGTCAATCACCGCCCACCTGCACTCAGCCAAAGACCACCGATCTCCTCAAGTTCTCGCCATAAGATCCTCTCTCTGTCCTGCTTCAATCCCTTGTGTCGCCTCCGTCCTCCCTCACCACCTTCGACGCCCCCAACAGGTGACCCACAACAAAGTTGTAGGATTCTTTTATCTAGCTAGTGAACCATTGGGCTATTATGGCAATTCATGAAAATGGAGCGTAAATGTTAAAGGTAACCTAATACACTTCAAATCCTTCAATAGACTAATAGTAATACCACTAAGCAAATCTTACCATACTCTTCATGCTCTGACCATCAACTATTCAAATACTAAAATTTTAGGTTTGATTCCATTAGTTATACGGAGTAGATCGTAATTATACTACTTCAAATAAAAAGTAGACTTCTAACTTGTCCTATACTCCGTATAACATAACATTGTGAAGAGATCAAAAGTAGATAACCACGAAACACACTTCTACAAGGCAATTAGCTTTTGAAAATGGCTTACTTACATTAACATCGGTATCTTCGCCAAAAAAAAAAAAAAATTGACATCAGTATAACACAAGGTGCACATAGCACCATACCGTGTTAAACACGCTATGAGTCTATAATAAGTTAATAAGTAAGATTACAAGCTAGTTCGCTATTCATTATGATCTCTAGCTCAAGGTCTAAATGCCGCATGAAGATATAGTACTTTAAATATATTCCCATTGGTTTATAAACCATATGGAATTTCAAGCCTTTTGAGGGTCGACGCATATTTGTACGCAGCCATCTATGCACTTCTCTGAAATTTCAAGGGAAGGAAAAAAGTTAGAAGAAAGTAAATACCGGAGCAATGGTTTTTGTTGTATTTTTACAAATCCTCGTGTAAAACACTCAACGATAAATTGTTAGACGTTTTCAAATTTGATTCCTAAGTTAATTATATTCCGAAATTTTTCATATCTATAAATTTGTTCCACTAAACAAGTATATATATCGGGTTTGCTATTATGTGAAATATGGCCGAAACGTTGTAAAAACAAGTACCTAGCTAGAAATGAAAGAGTAGTGGAAAAAAAGAAAACATAAACTTACTAGGCTTTTCAGGCGTAGGACATATTCCCGAGTCCATGCAACCAGAAACACAAAACATTACTTTAAATTGCTCTGTAATTTCTTTTTGGAGCTGTTTCATATTAATGTTTTTTCCATTCAATGCACTCTTTAAGCAAACCATTGCACAATTAGAATCCTCGGCTTTGCATTTTGCAAAACAAGCTTCCATCTTTTTCTCTAGATCTTGTCCTGGAGCAACCTTTGGGAGCTTCGTTTTAGGATGAACCTCACTTGATGCAACTGCATGGTTCAAATGCGTGGTAAAGACAAACGCAATAACGAGAAATGTAGTAATTATCTTATATGTTTCCATTGGAAAAATTTGTTATCAAAACTTAATATCTTATTAAGAAAACTTGTTAAGTATTATTTTTAATTGTTTAAATAATGAGAGTGATATGCCCTAGTATATAGGTAGAGATTGCTTATGTTTAATGTGATGTTGCATGATTCTCTCCGACTTTGTCTCTTCATCAAGCACCATATAGGTGTTGCATGCATGATCCCATATTTTATATGACCTCTCTACCTATAAATAGTACCAGTCTACTTCAGTCTTCATCCTGATCGGTTATCGTACGAATTACATTATAACGTCTTTTTTAATTAACGGGCTATCTGGGAAAGGGTCTTACGACAACTCCACAAGGGTGTAGAGGACCAAAAGGGGCAAGCCTTCCCTTGTCATTTCGGAGGCCGGTCTCACGGCCTAAATGGTGACTTTGTTATGGGCAGAGAGACCAAACGGGGGAGTCAAACTTTAGCCTATACGCTTAAGTGGGGTTCCATCCTAAAATTAATTGGCAATATGAGGAGTAACCCATTTGTTTATATGCGGTATGCCTAGCAACATCCCACTTATCTTTCAATATGGGACAAGATCACACATGTTCCAACAACTTCGATCACAAAACAACGCCTTAAATAGTAGGCCAAAGCTCCCTTTCATAATGTATACAAGTGTAAATAAATAAATAAACGACAAAAGGACAAATCGTAGAGAGGAAAATGACGGAAGGAAAAGAAAAGAAACAAATTTTACAACTTTCCTGCGTTTGGTTTATAAAGATACATGGAAAGTGGAAGGAAAAGAAAGGAAATGATCCTTCATTGAACTACTAGTTATTTGACCCGTGCAACATTGCACGGGGCGTTTTACCTCTTTGTTCTTAGGACTGGTTTTCGTTAGGTAATGTTTACACAAGTTCTCAATACTGTAAGTCTTCGATGTTTTTACGCCCAATATACAGAATGGTATTAGTTAGATTTTCGAATAAAGTAAGCTTTTGACACAATAAAATACACTCGATAACTATTGAATAAATGTACCGCGTTGACCAACGATAAATTCACAAAAGACGTATTTCTCCATTTATGTTTGCATATACTCAATCGGAATTGCTAATTATATATGTAATAAACAACAAATTAAAATAATAGTGTCACTTTTATCAACTAAAGGTCTTACTATGGTGATACTATTTTGAACTATTGGCAAACTCATAGACGCGTATTAAGATAGAAAAAAAGAACCCCCGAAGTTATACCATACAAAAGTTGATCCCATTTGACCTCACCCAGTTTTCATGGTCATGGACCCCATTTTTTTTTTTTTTTTACTCGACCCGACAAATTTGACCACTAATTAAGACAAATCACCTAAATTCAAACCAACCCCTTATTGAGATAAAAAAAAAATACTCTTAACATGTAGCATGTGGGCACATGCTAGAAAAACTATTATTTCAAAACAAATTCTGACTTGTATAACAATTATTTTTTCTCTTTCTCAATTGCCACTTTTATCTTTATATATAACATTTCATTTTGGGAAAATGTGTTAGTAATTTAAATTTAAATTCCCAATATTGATGATAATTGACCTCGCTCGCTTTTTTCGTCATGCACCCGTTTTTTTTTTTTTTTTTTTTTTTTTACTTGTCACTCGTATTAAACCATGTATTTAATCTCATACTAGATCCAACCCATTGATCAAAGTCTCATAAAAGACAATCTCTCAATAATTTATTGAAAGACCACAATTATATTTGTGTGACAAAGTGACTATTTTTACATTGCTTCTAAACATGAAAAAACTTTTGATGATCTTATTAATTTACTATTATAAATCATATTATCTATTATTACTGAGGATCCCATCATATAAAATTAGCTAAAATTTATAAAGTAACCTCTTTGCAAATCTTAGATTAATTGTTAAGGTCATTAACTAAAAGAATTACCAAAAGTAGTATAATAGTCACTAATTATATAAAAAGGGTCACGATGTCAATATCATGGTTGGTATCTCAATAAATTATTGAGAGACTGTCTCCCACAAGAACAACTAACATAAATCAGCCTAAATTCAATATAAATTTCAAACTTTACTGTTTTATGTGTTTTAGGCTTGCATTATTTATACTCTAGCCCATTTTTAATTATTTTTTTTGTCTCAATTGCCCCTCTTTATTAAATGTATCTTTATATATTACCTTTGTTTTGGAGAATTTTATTGTAATTAAAATTAAAGTAGGTCACTTAACATGTAGGTGGTAAGACATTACCCTAACGCAAGAATTAGGCCACTTAAGGTAATCAAAAACCATTATATGTCAAAAATCTGATGTAAGCTACGTATATATTCCAAAGTTAGAGACTAAAGGTTACCCTAACACAAGAAACTATGTCTTTAATAATCTGTGTACGTACTAATATCATGCTAATGACCAATCATGCACATATATGGCCGCAATCACATAATTAAGTGTGTTATATCCTATCCCATTAAACAATTTGACTTATCATTTCATCTTTTATACTGAATATATCATGTAGATTTCTACTATTATTGCGCTTATTGACAAATATTGATCAACTTTCACATTACATATCTTAGAGTCCTGGATACATGAACTGCACAATCGCCTTGTATTATCCAAGAGGACAAAATGAAAAGAAAAAAAATGAAAAATGAAATAGCTAATACGAATCGGAGTAAGTAATTAAAAGGCGTAATTCACAAACTACTTTGATAATCTCTTTATTTAACTGTTATGGCTGTCAATGCACTCTAGCCTTAATTTAACAATATCACACCACTTAAAAAAGAGGAAGCAGGGTCAGAAATGTGTACATGTAAGTTCAGTTTGAAATGCAATTCCATCAAGAACTTTTACGATAACGATGCGAGATAGAAACATAAAAAATAACACATTAAATTAAGTAAACATACGCCAAACTCATTATTGAAACTGTGCAAGAATACGAAACATGAGCTAGAATTCTGCGAAAATCATGCACTCATTTTCTCCCCGTAATGATTATTCCCCACACTAATTTAACCTTCTGTGAGAGAGATTCAATTTTACGACAATTGTGAACCCATTTTCTGTTCATTGGATATTTATATCTAATTTGGTCGCACAACTAAATTGGCCTTCTATGAGAGAAATTTCCTTAATTTGGCCGGTAATTGGAGAAGGACACTGAAATATTTTCGTATTTGTGAAAGGCAAATCTTCCCATTGTTACTAAAGGATATTTTGGGCTAGAAATCTTTCCTTTGTAACTAAATGATATTTTGGGTCAAAATCATATCAAAGTTACATTTTTCTAGATAACTGCTGAAAATTATTTAATATCCGAAGATATATTGCAAATATTGTTCAATTTTATTCTTTCCTAGATTATAAGGTGATTTAAATTGTCCAGATTCCAATTTAAAATTTAAATTTTCATATTTAATAGATTTCCATTTTTTTATTCTAAAAACTTAAATTTTCCTTTTTTTTTTTATTTATTTCTTAGATTTTGAGATATTTTAATTTTAGAATTATACTGGAACAAAATTATCCTTTCTATTGTTTTTCATATTACACCCGGATCTTATTCCTCAAATGAATAGAGTTGATCATATATTTTAGAGACTAAATCAAATTGTATTTATTTCATTCCATTTTTTCTTATAGAAGCTGTTTATATTAGTTAGGTGATTTACCATAACTTATTTTGTAGGTATACCGAAGGTTGTTCAACACGTAGGTATTTGTTGGTTGAAACTATTAGGATATTATTAGTTCCACAAAAATGTGGTTCAAGTTAACATCTTCACTTTCTCTTATCATACATACTATTTTTTTTTTTATTTGTGACCCATATGATTAACATGTTTTTAGTCACACTTGACAAAACCCATTGACCGCATTTCAACCCTATTTATTTATAATTTAGCTAACTTAATTAATTTATATCTGACCCGCCCGTTGTACATGTCTACACAACTTAATTATCTTTAAAATAGCATATCAAAATGAATACTACGTGACTACCCGTATATAAAGCAAATCAACTATGTCAAAATACGTTTTAACATATTTATAAAAGGATGGTTTTTTTTAATACTAATCCCTCTGTTTAAAATCAATTTCCTTGTTGCTATTCGGCATGTACTTTAATTACGAATTTCACAATTTCCTTCGTCTTCTTTTAAACACCTCACTTTTCTTTTCGAGATGGATCTATTTAAACACATCACCTCTAAACCCCTTACCCGGAAAACATCTATTTAATTTATTACCCCACTTTTGTGAGCAGGTTCATGAGCCGCATTTTCTTGGGGCAGGGATCTATTTTTATAACGGCATGTCCTTATCGATCTGAATTGGTGTTGACCCGACCATAAGATTTTTTTTTTTTTTTCATTTGTGTCGTTTAGTATGTTAGTTCTTAAACCTACTTAACCTATTTAAGTAATTTTTGACAAATTAATAAGTTACATTAGTTCCATGACCATGCATTAGTTCCATGAGTAACATTGCCAAATGCATATAGTTTAATTTTAATTGCCAGAAAGGAGTTTGTCGTAAAGTAATTGCATTGTTGTAGCATATTGACCAAACCAACCTATCTCAATATATGAATGCTCTAACCGGATAAAAAAAAAAAAGGTTAACTTCAAATGAATCAATAAGTAGGATGATCGATATAATAGCTCAATCATAACATTAATTTATGAACTAATTTAATGATATATCTATAATAGCCAATCATAAAATTACATCACATGTTGATCTAAAAAAAAAAAAAAGTAAAGGTAAAAGAAATTGCATCCTATAACCCACTCCTCATCAAAATGCTTACACTAAGGTGTTTTTTTTTCAACGAAATGCTTACACTCAAGCTAATTGCCTAACCTTTCTTTTAAGATTCGTTTATATATGTAGGTACAAAGGTGAAAGATTGATCAATAAAGGGAAAAATGGGGAGAGTCAATATCTTAATATTGAGAATTCTTGTTCTATTTATGCGGTATTTATATGTATAGCGGTGGCAAATACCCTAGTTATATCTGTAGGTGACACATTTTTTTATATAAAAAATAGGAACTATATGCTTAATCACCTCAGTTTCTAAGAAGTCAAATATTATTCAATTATGATTTTTGCAGTATTCTTGTGCGGAATTATATAGCTTTCCCGATTTAATTTGATCCCAATTAGAGCATAATATATTAAACATTCATACATATATAATGCCAAGTTTAGGCAAATGGTTGTTGAGAGTAACAATCCAAATTATTCCCATATGTAACACTGTAATAAAAAAAAATTCTAATTGCTTTCAAGGGGTTTAGTGGAGGCTTCTCTTTGAATCTTCCAAGAGATAATTGTTTGTTTGTTTGTTTGTTTGTTTATAAAAGGTGTTTTGTTTTGTGGTTAATTATATTATCCAATTCGAATATCAGAGATGGTGCCTTTAAATCCTGTATCCGACCGACAAGCAATCCCTTGATGTTTGTATCCCTATTGTCCGACAATCTCGAGTGCTGCCCATCCCTGGTCCGGTTTGTCAATGGTGCCCCTGTGGCTGAAGAATAAGATACTCTAGGTGACAAGTACCTCATCTTCTGTAGTCTTATCTTGCCCTTGAAGGGTTCCAATTATACTGTCGTTGAACTCCCAAGATTGCAAGGATATGATCAAGGCATACCCTAAGCTTCTTTCTCACGCTTCTGCTCATTTTGAGATGCTCTTTATCACTAACACTACAGATGAGCTCGCTTACAACGCGATTTCTTTTCCGGGTTTCCTGGCGTTACTATCCCTTTCCAGTACTACCGATCTCGTTCTTGGTGGGTGTATCCCTGCACTTATGAGACACAAGAATCTTACCGCTCAAGGAATCCCAACGAGATGGCACACATTGTCGCCTCCACTTGCTCGTAAGGTGGCTCAGCAAGTATATACGATGTCCGAATTAATCTGCTGTGACGAGCCTATGTCGGACAAGGAAGTTGATATCATCTGCGCCAACTGCTCTGTTATCAGAATGTATATATTTTATAAGGCCATATATTCGACCCTAAATATGGTGAAATGTTCTGTCTTGCTGTTACTGTGACATGATTAATCTTAGAGTTGGAAAACAGCGGAAATGTCCTAAATTCTACCTAACTACTTTTGTTGTATTTTATGCTAAATTGAGATCGGAGTAGTAAAATTAATTGAAATGAAAAATTCAGGTAGTAAAATTAATTGTGTGAGTGGTAAAATTTTGGTAGTGTAGTAAAATTATTGCTGATTGTTGACACTTTTGGGTGTCTACACTGTAGACCTCTGATACATGGGAGCTATGGGTCAAAGCTAATAATGGAAGTTGAAGACCATCACGTCAACTTTCAGGCTAGATATCTTTTAAACTAATCATTATTTAGAGGAGCAATCAATTGGAAAGTAAAGTTCATGATCTAAGCTTTCCGAAAAGTGGTCATATGCCTTAAAAGGTTAAGTAACGAAGAAGATATGCTTGTTTTAAGTTGAGCTGTCCAGTTTCTACGCGGGTACACGAGAATGACCGAATCTTCTATATTCTCCAAACAATGCACGTCCAAGGAAGTTCTGGATAGATGGTTTTATTATTATTTAGTTGCCTAATAATAAAGGAGCCTATAAGGTTTCCAATTTGTTGTCGAAGTAATTAGGAAAGTTCTCAGTTTGTGAATTGGAATTAAGGAAAGTTTCATTATCGATTCTTACCTTAATCCTTAGAGTCTAGATGTTTCCAGTTAGTATAAATAAAGTCTTATTGTATTGTTTTTCAGAATATACAAGTTTGAACATTAATATCGAAGAGTCGAAGGGAGTTTCCTTTAAAAATCTTGGCCTTGCGAGGTATTCTTTTGGTTTGTGCCTTGTTTCCTTGTGATCTTGGTGCTTGCCTTTTGTTTGTGCTTTGTTTCTTTGTGATCTTAGTACAAATTAGTCTTAGTCGAGTATTCTTGCGAGGATCCTAGACTAATTTATATCCTTTATTTTCTATTTTAATTCCGCTGCGTTACAAACTCAAAAACACATAAAAATTAGAGTAAGTTTAGTAAGTTTTACATCAACCTCTAGCATTGTCGTATTTTTAATATAACCGTGCAACGGGCTTTAAACTAGTCATCATAATATTTGATACTATAAAGTTTACTTTAATTAATTAAGATGACTTTTTTTTCTCCTGAAATTATTGTCCTATAGGAAACTAACATAAAACTAACAAATTTTAAAAATAAGGTTTTAGTTTTAAAAATGAAAAGGAACCCTAAGCGATCCCCACAAAAAGTCCAATATTTGGCCTTAAATCATCATTGTAAATCGAACCTGAAATAACCCGAACCTAACATCAACCCGGAATCCGAGATCCAGCAGCCCCGGTGGCCAGGTTTCAACATGCAAATACGCTTTGAATCCCAACACAGCACCACACCAAAAGTTTAGCCCAACCCAACTCAACCCAAATTTTTTCATAAAACTTCAAAAAACCCAAATTTCAAATTTCCCAGAAAACAAAACAAAACCTCTAAAACTTCCAAATATTCCCGCTAATTTTAAAAATTGCCCACCAAAAATCAAATTAATTCATTTTCCCGGCAATTTTCCTCCCACCATTTCATTAAAATCGTACATTTCCCCCTAAATCTAACCCTTCCTCTACACTTTTCCCTAATCTTTCCCCCCAAAAAACCATCAATTTCTCCCTAATTTCAAACCCTAATCTTCGATTTTGCCGCAGCCGTCGTCGTCGTCGATAACAATGGATCCAAAACCCCATACTTTACCACCCATGAAACGTTTCAGGCTTCTCCATCAAGATAGCCACCACCACAACCACCATTCCGAACCCGATCCGAAACCGATATCGAAACCGTCGCCAATAACACCCTCCCACCTTCCCGCCAAGAAGAGGAAGCAATCCAGATTCCCGCCAAATTCCGACGAAAACCTTCCTCCTCCTCCTCCTTCAATCACTTTACCCGCCAAAAAAAGGGTCTGGGCTTTTAGGCCCGAAATCAGCCCTACTAGTCCCTCGCCGGGGACCATCTGTTTACCCGCCAAAAAGAGGGTTTGGGCTTGTCAGCCCGAAATCAGCCCTACACCCTCGCCCATCTGTTTGCCCGCCAAGAAACGGATCTGGGCTTTTAAGCCCGAGCCCGAAATCAGCCCGGCCAGATCAACCCTCTCGGAGATCGACCTCAATGTCGAGTACACCCCTTCTCCTGAGAAGAAGAAGAAAGAGGTACAAATCAATGGCGAAGAAGAAGGAGAAGAATCAATGGTGAAAGATGAAATTGAGCGTGAAGAAGAAGATTTAATGGTGAAAGATGATAATGGGCCTGAAGAAGAAGAAGAAGAAGAAGAAGAAGAAGAAGAGGAGGATGGGATTTTATGTGCTGTGTGCGAGAGCACGGACGGAGATCCGACAGATCCGATTGTGTTCTGTGACGGGTGTGATCTTATGGTTCACGCAACCTGTTACGGGAACCCTTTAATCAAAGGAATTCCCGAGGGGGATTGGTTCTGTTCCCAATGCTTGAACTCGCGACATTCGGCTCATAAGGAAACAGGAGAACAAGAGAATCAAAGGTGTTGTCTTTGTCCGGTCATTGGTGGGGCTACGAAGCCGACCAATGACGGGAGGTGGGCCCACATTGTGTGTGCAGTGCTGGTGCCGGAGGTGTTTTTCGAGGATCCCGAGGGGCGAGACGGGATTGATTGTTCAAAGGTGCCTAAGAGAAGGTGGAAGGAGACTTGTTACTTGTGTAAGAAGACAAGAGGGTGTGCAATTGAGTGTTCGGAGCCTAAATGTCCGATGTCGTTTCATGTGACTTGTGGGTTGAAGGAGGATCTGTGTATTGAGCTCAAGCAAGGGAGGTGTACTAGTAATGGTGGGATTGTTGCTTCTTTCTGTAGAAAACACACTGAAATCTGGAAAAGGGTACCTTTTACTATATAGAATTTTACACTCTTTCATTTTATTTGCTTTGTTTTTGTCTCACATCAGTAGATCTCTATGTCATTATTTGGTGTTAGCCGATCCCAAATCATTTTGGGACGAGGCCGTTTTCTGATTTGTTTTCTGTGCGTTTGCAGCAACAGCAAACGGGCAAGTTCAAGATCGTGGCCAGGGATTAAGACACATCAGGACTTGCTCAGGAATGAAGATGTCACTACATTTAAACTTTTTTTTTTCCTATTGTGGTATTGTAGGTAATAGAGTACTATTAACTAGAATATAATTTTCGTCGATTTTCACTATTATCAGCTTGTCGGATTAAAGTTCGAATCTGAGATCCCATTGTAAGCATCAGTTGAATAATTTGTTGTTTTTGTTCGAGAATTGAGCTACCCATTGCAGAATCTTTACTTCAGCATGAAGCTGTTTTGGTCTATAATTGTTGTGTTATACTCCGTATTGTTACTGAGTCTGCTTCAGCGAATCATTGCCGTGGAACAACAGCTGAAGCCAATTTCCAGCATTCCTGCCAAAATTTACGACATTTCAAGAGTCCTGGGTTTGATGCTTGCGAACTTCAAACAAGGAGATTGTAGAATGGGAGGAGGGGAGCTTCTTAAACCAGCAACATGTTACTACATGACAATGAAATTCAATAAAATGACATACAACAATAACCAGATTTATGAATTGCTTTATTTATTTACTTTGAACTATGGACTGTCAGTAAACATGATGACAACTAGACAAGAACAGACTATCTAGGAATCTGCTATCACAGTACAACCCCAACGATGATATGACATTACATAACTCTCTAGCATATGACATAATTAGCGATACAAAGCGAGGGAGGACACACAGGCCTCGACCTTTCTGGGATTCAGGAACCCCAGCACGTAGTCCATCAATACAAAGGTGATTTGTTAGCCTTATTTATGACATTCCATATTGAACAGTGCCCACATTTCGGTGAGCAGCCATTGCAACAGCAGTAGCTCCAAACTGTGACTGCGCTTGCATTAGCTTTGCATCAAGGGCGATTCTACTGCTATACTGATCTGGCTTTGGCTGAGGTTGGTACGGGTTGGTGTTAATGTCAATAGCAACTTCATGGCTGGGCTGTACATGTACCTGCTGCTTTGCTTGTGAAGTGCCTTGTACGACTCCTGCCCCATGCTTGGGTTGGGGCGTCACATTTGGCCGGTAATAGTACTGAGGTGACACTGTGTGAGGCGCAAGAACTGGGTTTCTCATCGCCGTCCTAGGATCATAGCCATCCCTCGTGCTCCTGCTAGCCTCAAACGGAACTACGGGTCCCATAACTCGTCCTGGCCTAGTAGCTGAAAACCAAGACACATGAAAGGAAAAAAGAGGTTCAGCACATATAGCCTTTCCATTTCATACTAAAAAACTATGTCTACCACTAAAAACACAAATCACACCATTCTTTCGAGAAACTTGTGTTGATCCGGGGTCAGTATTAGGCCGCATTAAGGAGTGTGTGCTAACTGCTATAGATGGGATGACCAGAAGACATGTAATATCAACAGCATGGTTGTGGAACAGACTGAAGTTCAGGAGAATAAGGCTGCCAGAAATGGTCAAGGTGATGCCGTGGGGACCAAAGACCATTGTGACTAAATCTGCATCATGATTGATGATTTAATGGTGCCTGGAATTCGGAAACCAAGGCTGGAGTGGGGTGCTTTGTCAGGGATCCGGCGTGCAATGTCAAGTAAACATATTTTGGCAGGAACCCTCAGTGGCAATATCTGTAGTTTATTTCCTCGCTTTTATTGTCTTTCCTTGTTCTTTATTTCCAGAGGGCTTAATGGAACAGTTAACAAACGGGCCATTACCCCGCTAAAGACTGTTTGTTTAGTTTCTATCCATAAAAAAAGGCACTTTCTATTCCTTTTTTTTTGGTTTGGGGGGGGGGGGGGGGATAGGGGGAAGGTGCTGAAACTTATTTAGTGAATTTGATACATGTCAACCACACACATGGCACATGGGATATATTGGACACAAGGCAATAGTATTGCTGGATGAAATATACCTGATGGTGCTCGTGGCAGCTGTCTTGTAGAGCTTGATACATCTCCATAACTCTCAGAGCGTCTCATCTCCTCTTTCACTTGTTGGTCTCTGTATGAAGATGCCGTAGACTGTGGCTTGGGAGGGATGGGGCTAGCATGTATTGTGGACCTTAACAATAAAAAGAGAAAGTCAGATGATTCCACAATTCGCAACATATTGATTACAACTGTTAAAAACGAGAACACACAGTATTAATACCTTGGGAGAGAAATATGCTTTCTCTCTAGTGGAATGACCGGTCCACTTCGACCCGAATTTTCCTCCAAATGCGCAAACTGCTTCTTAAACTGGCCAATTGCACTACAAAAAGGAAAAGAAGCCCATTAGTAATACTCTGGAGTCTTGAGTCATGGCTTAATCACACGATAACAAAAAAAAAAAAAGGACAAGAAAGAAACCAACAAGTACATCAGGACCATCTCACCTTGGATAAATGTAATTCATCCCCTCGTTCCCATTCAAGTAGTCTTTGAGTAATTGAGGATGGTATTCCAGTATCTCACGGTATATGAGTTCCCTAACGTCGTCTTTAGTCACCCTTCGCCTCTCAAACTCAAACTCTAATTTTGAAATAGGCTGGCATGCAGGTTCTCTCTCGACTTTAGACAAGCCCTTAAAGTAAGGATCAGAAAGTGCCTGGTGGGACATAGTTGACAACACAAAGAGAGATGAACAGCATTAGGCACGAAGCATGCTATAAAATGGCCTAGCCGGGGCAAAATTGATGAAGATACAACACCAACCTCTTCTGCTGTCGGTCTATCCTTTGGATCAAAGGCTAACAGTCTCTGCAATAGACCCATTGCCAGGGGATCTGCACTTGGAAACTTATGAGAAAATGGAACACGTGGCTTCTTCCTCATATCTGTTAGGTATTTCCGCGCCTTATCATTTCGGACCTAACCCAACAAAAATAGGAGTTTAATAAAAAAAAGGACCAACTAAACAAAAAGTAAAAAATAGACCAAAAGAGCAAGATTTTCATACCCCAGATATAACTTCATGCGACGGTGTACCAAGAAGATCTGTAATCAGATCTAACTGATGAACAACACTTTTGCCAGGAAACAATGGTTTACCGGTTAGCACCTCAGCAAATATGCAGCCAATGCTCCAAATATCTATGGCAGGTGTATACTGCAGATGACAAAGGACAATGGTCAGAATTTCAATCAAAAGTAATGAATTCATTTCAATCAAACCACTTCAAACGGCCATAATACCAGACACTATTACCTGAAGGAAAAGATATATCAACTTCCAAGAGAGTTCAATAATCCTCCTGAACAAGAATTATTTTGATCTATGCATTACTATTACTTCCAATCTCTTAAATGATTATACTAACGAAACACATTACACGGAAACATTAACCAACACCATAACTGAGAAACTTTATATAATGAATGAAACACAATATAGAAGATACGTGGTGGTACAGCCTTGTATCCCTTATATATAAATCATTACTTAAAATAAGAATGCAGACTCCCAGCAAGAGAAGAAGCTGTACTTTGAACAGAAACAGAGGAGTGGTGATTAAACCACAGTAGCGCCTGAGCCCCACTGAGGCACTGACCTAGGATCCATGTTTGGTATTAACCTATTTAACGTTCAGGCTTATTCACCTTATATAGACCAACACTTGAGGAAATGTAATGTGCATGCACATAACAGAACTAGAAAAAGAAAAAAAAAATACAATCACATATGAGCACAATAGTAGCAACAGCAAAGCTGCAGTCCTCTTTCCAAATTATATATATATATATATATATATATATATATATATATATATATATATATATATATATATATATATATATATATATATATATATATATACATAGTCCAAAAATAATTGGGGTTTGCTGACGTGAACCGTCATAATCAACCATCACTAAAAGGAGGTAAAAGCAAAGAAAGAGACGGAAAGAGGGGCACAAGAACAGACCACATTAGCTAGACTCTCGAAGGTAGCATAACAAAGAGATAGACCTGAGCTTTTGCCTAGACAAACTATAGTAGTTCATAACTCACTTCCAATAACGATAAGAAAGCAGGCCCTCAGCAGTAAGCCATAAATACGGTCTAATCAAAGACCAACTTATTAAAGTATATAAGTTGAAGGCTAGAAGCCTACTGTGTAGAGGGAAAAGACACAGCATTAAACCGGCATATCCGAAAATTCATACACATGAATGTGAACGCAAATAACTGTTGAGTTGTGGGTAGCAACTCAGAAATTTAATTTCTACAAAAAGAAAATAACTCCATCCCTCAAGTATTTGGTCTCTAAATTCACTAGCTGGATACCATTCATCCAAACCCCAGTAGTGACAAATCCTAACACTTTTACCATAAATGGCATTTCTTTTCCTTGATTTGTGGTGCAAATTTCACAAGGCACATACATATGGGGATAGAAAAGCTTTAAAATTTTCATAAAAGAGAAAGCCACACACCAAGAAGCCATAGTGTTACCAATAACTTGCGCGAAGAAAAGAGCTACTACCAAAATACTCAAGATACGGTAGAGGTTTACCTTTGAAAAGAAAGAACCGCACAGTTCTGGAGCCCTATACCATCTCGTTGCAACATAATCCTGCAATTTATACATACAAAAGAAACTCGTCACTACTCACTGAGGTGCTGGTTAAAAGAGAGTGAAAAAGTAGACACATTCGCCAGTTGGACAATGAGCACACAAAGAGCAAGCATACCGTCCAGAATACAGTTGTGGGAGTATCATTAAAAGCTACTCTCGCAAGCCCAAAGTCGCAGATTTTAAGCTTGCAATTGGCATTAGCCAGTATATTCTTTGGCTTGAGATCACGGTGATAAACATTTGCTGCAGCAAAACTTATGTTAGAATATCTACATAAAATGAACTTAGAATAGAATTAGAAGGAGTAATGAAATTTGTACGATTAAGTTACGGAATACACTGCAAGGAGATCTAGCTAGACAAAAACCGGAATTTAAAATAAACAAAACAAGCCGAACCTGTATGCATATATTTCAGCGCACGCAACATTTGATAAAGGAAAAACTGATGATGTTCACGAGTCAAATCATCATTAGCTTTGATGACTTGGTGAAGATCAGACTCCATAAGCTCAAAGACAACGTAAATATCTTTGAAGTCCCTTTTTGATGGTGGCAACATAATACGTTTAATCTCAACTATATCAGGATGTCGCAAAAGCCTTAGCAACTTGACTTCACGCAGAATTCGGATGGCATCAGATATATGCTCAAAAATATCATTTATCTTCTTTATTGCAACTTTTTCTCCTGTGTGAGTATCAATGGCTGCACAAACAACTCCATAACTCCCTTTCCCAATAACTTCAAGAATTTTGTAACGGTTTGCATCACCGTAGTCTGTGAAGAATTCAGTATCCTTCGGACCCTGCAAACAGGAACAATCAAGGTCAGGCAAACAAAGTCCAACTTTATGCAATAAGGTAACAATATATTTCAAGATAACAATATTGTTCAGGCATCATATATTAACACATCATATGCTAACACAAGAGACCCCCATAATGAAAACACTAATGAGAATACCTTCTTCATTACAGTACACGGTAAGAACTAAAAATTAACACAGAAGTTAAGAAATATCAAACTTTATGCACAAAATTGTCTTCAATTAACCATAAAACATCTTCATCCAAGTCGAAACTCAAGAGATTAGTAAAGTAACATCACTAAGACAATTTTCAGAAGCAGATAACAAACCAACACATTGTTCCTTCAATATTATTTTTCTTGATCAAACAATGACAGCTGTACAAATTCAATGACAAGTGGCAAACGACGAAAACATGCAGGCATTTAAGGGGATAAGTCTGTTGAAAAAGCCAAACTCCTCAGAACAAGAAGACTGCCAACCCGAAAACCGGGAAGAGAAAGCAACTAATAACGCTTTGCAATCACTCCAATTCTCCAAATGATGTAATGTCATTTTATCATGTGCACAGAACCAACAACAGACAAATCATATGCCAAATGGCATTATACTCTAAACCCACCAAAAAAAAAACATGATCACGCTACAATGAAATCAAAATCACCCAACATAATGGACCTTTGAATTTATTCTATTATAATGGGATATTCACTGAAGAAGAACTTACAAAGGTAATAGCAACGATAAAAAAAAAAAAAAAAAAAAAAAAAGTAACCAAAATCATCTCAAAAAAAAATCTCATTTCTAAAATAGGAAATTGTTGTTTTGTTATTATAGATTTTAAGTTAATAAGAACCAAAAGAGGTGAAACAAAGATGTCATACAAACAGACAACAAGGACATTATTGACTCTGATGCACGAACTCTCTCTCTCTGTCTCTCTCTACCAAACAAAGCTTCTCAAGAAAGTCATCAGTATTCCACCGACAATGGTATAACAATCAAAATACCAAAGTACATGCATACTGATACACACCAACCACCCTTTCCCCTAAAATATCACCATAACAACAAGTACAGTTCACAGATAGATTCCAAAATCACTAAAAAAATCCAATTAAAAACTTCAAAATTTTGAAAAAAATAATAATAATAATATATTATGTCATAATAAAAAGATCCAAAATTCAGCTTAATAGCGTCTCTTTGCATGAATATACAAGCATACAATATCAAATTTTAAAATTTGAACATTGAAATATCAACAATAATTAGTTCAACTAAAACAGATCCTCTCTTCTTACCTAACTTCAAGAAGAAGAAGAAGAAGAAAAAGCCCAATTGTTAATTTGAATAATAATTAACTTCAAGATTTCACACCTAATATGTAATTAAACTGAAAAGTTCAATACTTTAGATCTAAACTTGCTTCAAACACACTCAACCTTGACAAAATCACCAACACACAGATCTAACAACACCCAAAAAAAATTAAAAAAAAGGGTGAAAAATAAACCTTCTTGCGCTGATCTTGCTGCATATCTTGTGATTGAGAGCAGTAAATCGAAAACCCAGAAAAACCCAGAAATATTTAAGCAAAAATTGAATTGGGTACGCCTCAAAATCAAACAAAATCGACGGAAAAATTGAGTCCAAATTAATAAAAAATTAGCCGCATTTGCCCCAACGAGAGCGTCGGCGAATGACAAGGGCAGAATAGTCCCAACACTTGAAGTTTTTCTCGAAGAATACTCCTAATAAGCTGCAGCTTCTACAACACGACAACCTCCCTTTCTCAATCTTTCTCATATAAAATCTCCCCCCCCCCCACTCCCAGATCTCTTCTTCTTCTTCTTCCCCTTTTTACCCCCTTTTTTTAACTGATTAATCACTTAATTAATTGTAATTAATACCTAATTACTCCCCCCCTTGATAATAATGTCTGTCTAACACAAGAAGTGAGACAAAACTGGTAGAAAAAATTGAGGAGAGAGAAATTGTGTTTTTTTTTTTTTTGTGCAGAAGAGAGAGAATCTGGAAGGAAGGAGAGAAGGGAAGGAAGGAAATGAGAGGTCAGAGATTTTAAAAAGAGAGGAGAGAGATTGTGAGCTTGGTAGGAAGCATCATTTTATATCTCTCGTGATTTTTTCGATACATCGGAGTAGCTAATGTAGCCGGGGTGATGACACGAACATCGTATGGTGATTTTTTAAGTTGTGGGTTGTGGCTATTTTATTGCTTTTTTGGAAATATTTTTATTTTTTGTAATCTGATTTTCAGACTTTTTCCTCCTCATAATTTCACCTAGAGTATATTCCATAGTAAATATTGGAGTTATCCATAGTAATAATTATGATCCGATATTTGTGTCAAATTATTATGGTATGTTAGGATAAGATATGGTGAAACTTTCTTATTGTGAGAAATTATAGAATGTCAAGGTAATAACTATGGAGTATTGGATTTGGCGCATGTGGATCAAGAAGAAATTTTTATCACGATTTTCGAGATTTTGCTCACATTTAGTCATTTAGATATTTTGAAGTTATCTGTATCAATATTTCACCAAATTTGAGTGAGATTGTTATTTATGGTATGTTGAGATAAGATGTACAAAGTTTTAAGATTACGAGAACTTGCATTTCGAATTGTCAAATTTTAATTCGGAAAATCTTGAAATGAGTACATTATCATGTTTTGGTGCAGGTGTTATCATGTTTAAAGAAAAAAAATCGTCAACTCAATGAATTAATTGGCTCCAATATGCATGACTTATATTTTCCTCGAATATTTAAAAAGAAAAAAAAACCTACAAACCAATTAAATTTCGTTATCCTAAGATTGTAAATTGAGGAAATTTGTGTACTAATCAAACACGCAAATTATATCATGCTCTCGGGAGCACAATGAGCATAGTGGTTCTTCTCACAATAGAGGAGTGGGTACCACACTTAAAATAATTAAAAATCTATTTAAGTGTGGTCACTACTTCTCTATTGTGAGGAGGACCACTATGCTCCTTGTGATCCATAGAGCATGGTATAAGCATTAATTTCATTTTGGGATAATACAACATTTGATTGTTGGCAATTTTTGGATGGTTGATGTGCAATGGTCAGTGAAACTGTGAAATGTGATTGTCGGTTGATGAGAATGAGTGAAGGGTGTATCATGTTATGTATGGTGGGAAAGCTTGCTTTGGATGTACGGTGGATACTTAGGTACGATCGGTTACCTTACCTTATTTGTTTCTTTCGGTGCTCTCATTTTGGACTTTTGAGTAATTTAGGAAAGTAGGTTTGAATCATACCAAGTTTTACCATTTACTACATTTGGGGATATAGTCAAATGTTAGATATAATCAGCTCGGTTCTAAACCGATGCTCATCTTTAATTGACACTAATGTCATATTTTTGTCGACTACTCCATCAACCATCATAGTTAGTGATAACTATTACGTGTATCAAGCTTACTGAAGCCCGAGTTTGTTTGACCCTTAACCTGAATTTGTCATATAATAATTCAAACCGATTTTGCTCTGATTTGGCGTATAATAATTGTATGTTGGGAATTTATGTGTGAGTGGTTGTCCCACATCGAAAAAATTAAAGTGGGTGAAACATGTTTATAAGGTAGTAATTATTTTTATTGCCAATTGATTTTAGGATGAAGTATCACTAAACTTATAGACATGGGCCAGTATTTCTCATTCGTGGTTTATCTTTTACTTTTCGGGGACAACAAATGTACAAATTGTGTGTTCAAGTTGTAAGGTTGAACTTGCATTGTCGGCTACTTTAGTTTTAATTATATGCGATAATAGTACTCAACACATGAATTTCGTGGACGGAAGCACGGAACCGGTAAGAAATATTCATCCGTAGTTGACCCTGGTTTGAGTACAGCCCACCTTCCGCGTACTCTTTTTATATTCTGACTTACAATGATAAAGTTTGTACCAAATTCATGTTTTACCCATTAAATTTATCTAAACTTTTTGACTTTGCCTAATATATATATATATATATATATATATATATATATATATATATATATATATATATATATATATATATATATATATATATATGTTAGCACTTAGCAATAATCTTACAAGAGGGACGTACAATTAAACTGGTCAAATCGAAAGACGGAAATTTCATTACCTTATAGCTAATTGATGATGATCGAAGTCAAGTAAGGAGAAACATCCGCAAGGTCAAATGGTTCTAAACTTCTAACTCACGATTCTCATGTCGGTCATGTACTCCTGTAACATTAGAGAAACGTGTAACACGAGGAATTACATATAATGATTGTAGTAGTACCGCAGTTCAGCATATAAATTAGTTTAATTAATTTAGTCAAAATATACGGAGTTTTGATTTATTTTCAAGTTACGTAATGAGTAAGATGAGCATGTGAACTTTTGTGACTTGTCTTACATAAATTAGTTATTTTATTATGATGAAATTGGAAAAGATCAGAAACATATATCAAATATTATATGTGTGGGAACAAATTAAGTCATATGTCACTCCAAGAGCGTTAGCTTGTTGACATCAATTGAGTATGTCCATCCAAAGTTAAATCAAGAAAGACACTACATAACTAATGTATCTTGACCATTTCATTCATATTTTGTAGATTATGTGTAGATTCTTTCGAAATGGTACATTCGCAATAGCATCATGCCAAGTTAATTTAATAACGAGTAGCACATCATGTTATCATCGGTATATCGCAACACCCGCTTACAATAATAATACCACGTCATCGTCCACGGTAATAAATCCTGGTGACAACTCATGATGAATGCCGAGTCATTATCCACCTCATTATCAAGTTCCCAAACAAGTAACTCTAATTTGATCTTACAATCACTTGAAGTAAAGTAATTGATAGATATCATTTGTAGACGTAAAATCAACTTGATCGCTGAGTCTTAATTAAACTCCTAATGAAGGGATTTGTATTCACTTGTTTTATTAGCTTCTAGCAATGGACCGATGCCTATTCAATTAGGCAACACAATTACGTTCGAGGTGTTATTAAAATCGATTGGAATAAGATGTGCGAGGGTGTCGATATAGTGTATTGGAGCATGGCAAAGAGTTGCTCATCAAGTGGCTCCAATTGCCTCTAGCATTGTTGGCTCATGGCAGCTGGAATCGCGGGGGATCAACTCACCCATATATATCTTGGAATCAAGGGAACAATATTCCCAGTTCACTTCCGTTATCTCCTTTGTCATGTTAGGTTGTAACTTGTATCTAGCAATTTGTTATAGTACCCAAATATTAGTACATAAAAGTACCTCAGCTTGTAGGACCATGTGCCTTTTTATTTAATTGTATATTATTTTATTCTGATCTTTTTAAAGCTATTCGTAAATTATAATTCAATTTCTAATTTAACCATCTGAAATTATTTTTTTAAATACTATACACATTTATGTAGTTAAATGTTGTGAAAGTTTTATAAAAACACGTAAATTACAAAAAGGGGTATAAAAACGTGATATAAACATTGAGATATACAAGTCGATTGAATTACTGAACACAATTAAAATTAGCGTGTATAATACTTTATATGACTTGATCCGAATATTTTGATTAATTAGTCCTTATCATGTTATGACATTTGAATTGAGTCTTAACTGGAAAAGTGCTATGCGCAGGATATAAAGTAAATGATTTATTGTTTTGTTTTGTTTTGGGTGGATTAAGCTTTTCACTAATCATCCAATCATGGTAGTATTTGTGCAACATGTGGAAGAGTTGATAGCCTTGGATATGCTTAACCCCACTCTTAAAAAGGACAACTAAGTAATTTTGGCTTTTTGGAGAATGAAGATTCAAAGCCAAATCATTGTATCATTTGTATGAGTTTTAGAGTGCACTAAGCAAAACCTTTAGCTTAGTGGAAGGTAAAGGCACTCTAATGGAGTTCGAATCCCATCCCATGATTTTTGTTTTTAAAGAGAATTGATTATTAGCTTAAAATAGTTCTAATGTCCTCATACACATACACTCTTGCTTTTTTTTTTTTTTTTTTTTTTTTTTTTCAATAAAAGCAAACTACTTTCGATTTGAAAAACAATAATTTAGATGAATTCAAATTAGCTCACTATTGAATTACACGAACAAAGAACAAACTGAAGTATATCATGAACTTCAATCTACAAACTCTTAAATATCATCTCGTCAAAAACGTTTTAACCAATTAACTAACAACGTAAATTTAAAAAAGACGGTTACCAAACTATTAGGCAAAAAATAATTCGAATCCAACGTAGGAAAGGTATTATTTCATGATGGTCCTTCAACAGTGAACAAAGATGTGGCCACGCCCTAGTCATATGAGCCACACCTTCGTCCTTTGGTAAATTGGTTAAGTTATTAGTGCACAAGTAGCCAAAAGTAAAGTCATTATTATGTAATTAGCTTTCAAATTATTGTTGTTGATGTGATTTGATACAAACTTTATATTATAACTTTTTAGAGGTCATTTTCTCACGAATTCTTCTTCATCACCTTGTAGAAAAAAGTTGATGTACTAGTTTTGCTAATTATGTAATTGGTTGAACCGACAAAAAAGGGGTCTAATTGATTACATCACTAATCTGAATTAATCAAGATAATTGCAGGAAGTATATTCGATTATGTGCTGTTTATGTACTATCTGAAGGAGCAGCATTTCATTTTTGCATGGATCTATATATTGAATCAAGAAGTCAGCATTATGAGAGACACCCGGTCAATTCTTTCGTATATTGATATCGTCATTACTTGACCAGTGCTACCATTTCATTATTTTATCTTTTAAAAATTATATTATGTGGAAAAATTTCTGAAATAGTAGCACGTGATTGGAGGGGTACATAGAGAGGAAGAGAAAAGTGGCACAGGTGATCTGCGTGATTCTTTTTGGGACGGAGGGAAGTTCCGGGCAGGGAGTAGTAGAGTACCACCCAACTTGGATGTCGCGATCCAATATTTAGGGCGAGGTGTGAGTGTAAAGTTTCGGGATGATGTTTGTGTAGTGAAAACGCAGAAATGAGGTACGAACTACTTGTATATTGAAAACGACTCAGGTGTCGTTAGATCATACAGCTTCACCACTACAAATAAGCTCAGAAAGACACAGGAACAAGACAGGCAGCATGACATTCATTCATTCATTCAGACAGGCTCATTTTGAGGAAACAGTTTTTACAATTTTCAGTCATGACATATGTTATGCACATCGGCACAAAGCAGATTCGAAAGATTGTCCGCCTTTCCACACATCAAGGCTTCTCATGAATCCAAGTTGATATTGCCGCAGGAGGCTGAGAGGACAAGGATGCGGAATTGGTTGCTGGAGCCCTGAGGTAGTAGCCAGCTCGCTCCAAAAATCATCGCCTAGAGATAACACATCCTCAACCAACTTTCCCATCAAGTGTGTTTCTGCTGCTTGCTTTTATGTCAGATGTTATTGAAGTCACTTATTCAACTGTTATCTTGCACCATCCTTCCATTGGCCACCCTGACAGTTTCGTTGAGATCAAACAACGAAAGGGAAAGAGGAGGGAGGGGACAATAAAAGACGAGGGAACCAATCCCTTCTCCCTTTCTCTACATTCTTATGTGCAAATTTAGAGTTTATAGGAGAGCACTAAGAAGACTGAAGAAGATTGAGAACGGATTCACGATCAGGCATGCTTGGAATGGCTCCTTTAACTCGAACACACAGAGAAGCTGCCGCAGCTGAAGAACAAAAAAAGCAAAGGAAGAGAAACATAGTTTATGTACCTTGTTTTAGGAGTGATCAGAGGTTCACGAATATACCACAAAAAAATAAAAAGATGAAGAGGAAGAAAACGGAGATACAAATATATTACCGGCAAATCTCAAACATTCTTTCTTTGATTTACCCTCCACTAGGGCAACAGCAAAAGCAGCAGTGAAAGTATCACCAGCTCCTGTTGTATCGAGGACTTTCGGAGCTGATATAATAGGCTGCTTGACGGGTTCTTCGCCCTCCACAAATAAGGCCGACCCTTTAGCCCCAAGTTTAACCAGTACCTGCTTTACACCCTGAAAATAGTAACAACGTACATCAAAGCCCTGAATATACTTATTTTCATTTCAAAACACCCCTATCTTCAAAAGGGCAAAGGGGTTTTGTGAATTTGTAAGGACTGACAAAGTGACAAGTTAATCATCAGCAAACATTAAAGCCAAGAGACGTTGTCAAAAAAAAAACTTTAAAGCCATGAAGATGGGTAGCTAATGTTACAGAAATCCCAAATATGACTAGATATTTCAAGAAGTGAACCTCACCATTTCATAACACTTTGACACAGCTTGACTGATTTCTTCAAATGTATCAGTTGGGATCCCCGTTAAACGAGAAAGCTCACTTTCGTTGGGGCTCAGGATATCAACAAAACTCAACAATTCTCGTGGAAGAGGGGCATCCATGCCTCCGGCATCCAGAATAACTCGAACACCAGCATCTCTTGCAGCCTAGCCATTTAGTGGAAAAGAATGTCATACAACAATAAGATAACAACTATGAAAACGACACACCAAGCTTAGCTAGGTCAAGTCTTGCTTTCCCTCCCCCTCTCTGCCAAGGGCCTTGGCCACCCACCAGATGAGCCTGAGCTTGGACAACAGGCACCCAGCTGGGCGCCTAGCCTTATCTACAAACCCCCCCCCCCCCCCCCCCCCCAATAAAAAAACAGAAAACCAGGAAAAAATAAGCATGCATTGAAACAGGCAAAGATGCGAAAATAAGCAGATAAATAGGTCTGAAATCACAACACTGTGAATACAAATGATTGGAAGCCCAATAATGTGAGCCCTCCTCAATTGTTTGACTCGGATATTTCTCATCTTCATGCCCCCCTCCACCAAGACAGGATAAAAAGTCAAGACTTCAAGAAATGCCACTGGTTTTGCCGATATTGGATGATCAAAGATATTGAAAATAAGGGAAGCAACAGCCAAAGATGAATCCCAAAGTAATCCAAGGAGTTTCCTGATTTGAACATCTAACCTCTCTTCCCCTAGAAGGCTAAAAAGGTCAAACTTAGTTCTCTAATAATGACTTCAAACGATCAAAACCTGGCACAAAAGCTGAATATCTAAGAGTCAAAATCGATGTTAAGCTTGATACTAGCACTGGATGATACAATTTATACAGAATTCGAAGTATAAAATCAGTTTTGAGCATTGCCATAGTAGAAAAAACTACATGTGAAGACTAGCTGGTGAATTTGCAGATTAGGAGCGATTGGTTCTTTCAGCATGGACTACAAAAGTAGGAGTGTTGGACAATGAAGAATCAAGTACAGAAGGTGTTCTAAGCCACTAACACTTTTTTTTTTTGTTTTTTTTTTTTGTTTGTCTGTTTAGAAATACACCTTAACTTTCTACAGCTGGAGCATTGGAAATAGGGAGTCTGAGTTAGGCGGTTGCAGTGTAACAAGAGATGGCATAAGTTTTCGGGCAACCATTACTGGGTAACTAAAACTACGAAACATAGAATGGCTTGTTGAAAAAATCAGCACTTCTATCAACTCCCCTCCTCCAAAATTCCATGTTTCAGCTCTCAGAGTCTCTCACAACAAATTTTGAGAACATATGGGTAGGGTAGTATAAGTAGAATTTCATTAGCCATGGAAACTGAATTCGATAACGCTAGCTGAACATTTTAGATTAAGAATGAAGTTGGTGGGGGGCAGAGAAAAAGGTCAGCAAACACAGCACTTAGACTCTATGCATAGAAATGATTACAAGCCCAAGAATCAGAACCCTCATGAATCATTTGCCTCGGATAATTCTATTTTCTCCCCCCCCCCCCTCCAACCAAGACAAAGGGTTTAAGTCAAAACTTGCAGTATGAAACAGATATGCTACTGGTTCGTCGATGATAAAATCAAAGGCACTGGAAACAGGGAAAGAAACAGCTAAAGATGAATTCAACTGATTCAGGGATTTCCTTATATGAACCTCTGACCCCTCTTCTGCTAGTAACCTAAAAAGGTCAAGCTTAGTTCTGCAACTTTCAGAAATTCAGAAGCCCTTTCTTTATAATACGTGACACAAAACGATCAAAGAATGACCACATGTATAAAAACTGAATACCTAACAGTCAAAATTGATATTAAGCTTGATACTAGCGCTACAAGAACACCTTCTGCAGATGAAGAATATCAGTGTAGAGAATTGCTGTCATATTCGAAAGGAATGCCAAAATTTGGTGGCGAATCTCAAGATTAGGAAAAATTGGTGCTTTCAGAATGGATTACGAAGTGGGAGTCTTGGACAAGAATTAAGTACAGATTGTGTTCTTACCCACTAATATGGATATACTTACCCTTTTCTTTTTATCCATTATGTTGCTGCGTTTGTTTCTTTACAAATACACCTCAACCTTTCTACTGTCAGAGCCTAGGAAAATAGGAGTCTGTGTCAGGGGCTTGCAGAGAAACAAGAGCTGGGACAACTAGTAGGGAAGATAACATAACTGGGGTAACTAAACCTAAGAAGCCTAGAGTACCTCGTTGAACAAAATAAGCACTTCTATCAATTCACTCCTCCATTATTTCATGTTTCAGCTCTCACGACTAATATGAAGAGAAAAAAAATATAAAATTCAAGTAGAATTCCATGTCTTGGAAACTGAAATCTATATGAGGTTAGCCGACCAATTAATTAATATTGGAATTGGTGGAGGGCTGGAGACTGGATAGCAACCTGGACTCTTCCTTGACCTAAGAACTATTGTCTAAATCTGTGACAAACTTTCGCAGTCGTTTATGAGGAGGTATCAAAATGCCAATATACCTTTAGATTTGGGCCACTAAAAGAAATATCGAAATCATTGACAACCGTCATATGAGGTGCCAACAAGCAATTGTCTGCATTGATCAACAGCAAAAAAGATGGCCAGCAACACCCCTTCATCTAAAGATCAGGAGTAAGTGGATCAGCACTTAAAAGTTGCACATAGATACACCTAATGCAGAAATATTTATTAGTCTACAGTTCTACACAGCCAAGACACATTGGGTATTTGAGTCCTTCAATTAAAGTAATTGCTTTCCAGCTTGGCTCCTGCTCTATTGTTGTCTGCGAATTGAGGGTCAAGTTCTAAAAAACCAGCAGTACATATGTCAACTCTTGATACTGGCTAGCAGAGCAGAAGTGGTCTTGACCCCTCGTTCAATTCTTACAGTGTCTTGCTACTCTTGCAACAAGAACCTCTCTTTTGCTCTCATCGGCGTCCAGGGGAAGTGGGGTGGGGGGGATTCACTTAAAAAAATGCTTCAGTAGCAACTAAATTCCTGAAAACCAGGTCCGCCTGCTGATGTGTACTCCTTACTCGAATCCTTCTCACCAAGTGGTATGATACTGTATTGGTGAACAAGTACATAACATAACCTATATACAAAAGCCAAACAAGTCTTCACAATGTTATTCCACTGTGACACTGTTCAAAATTTCTAGCTTGTACTTGCCCACCATCCAAGCTACAAGCCTACAATTACAACGAACCATGTGACTGGTATACAAATAGCCAAGACCAAATCAAATAATTTTACATTGTTATCTAGGATCTGCATCTTCTTCTTCTTCTTTTTATTTTTGGGTGTGAATAAGAAGCTAAGTCATCTAAGTAATTCAGAGAAAAAAGGGCTTCTTTAAGTCTACAAGCCAGTTGCTCATTTCTTTTAAAGCTCATTTCAACTTAGATAGTGATCAACTTGGCCAGGAAACATGAAGGGTCAGAAAGTTGAATTCTTCCAACCAAGTAATAAGCCTAATCCAGAAATCCAAAAGACACTTCATTTTAGCTAAAAGATTCTTACTTGGTAATAAAAACGACAAAGGAAGTCACACTTCAGGAAAAGAGTACACGAAACAATTACAGTTTACCAACACTAATTTATAAATACGAGCTCTTTGATCCCGCAAGGACTTATCAGCTGATGATATGGCGTGCAACATCAAAACTGTTCTTCCTATGATTTATCAATAAACCCTATGAGCTACCAAATGACTACTCCGTATATGCTTCAATGCAAAGCTTGTACAAGAAAATGCAGCAACTTTTAATCATACTATACTTCAAAGTTTACACTATCTGTAAATAAAGCACTACCACACAAAACCTCTAAACCAAAACCCAATTAAAGTAAAGCTCCTAACAAGAACAAATCGTAAGAAAGGTCCAAAACTCATCACCTTTGAAATTCACAACGGCTTATCAACCGACATATACAGTATGTAAATTGAAGTTGCTTCTTTCTCAAATTCATCAATGTACAGTTGTACACTATGCCCTAACATATATGAGTATATGCTTTAGAGCAAGGTGTTTGAGATCGATGTCGAATCTTTCAATCATACTAATCTTTACACAATGTTTCACACACAAATAATGTCATAACATCAAAACGCACACAACTTTAGAATGATAACCCAAAAAAGAAAAAAAAAATTGAAAGAGAAGTTCATAAAACCATCACCTTTGCAACTTGAAGGTTAACAGAATCAGGGATTTCCCTCTGAAGCAGAACAATCCCAGCACTCCTAATGACCTCCAAATCCTGATCAGAGATCACCTGAGGCCAGCAAGACATGTTGGCCCCACCAACAATGATGATTGAATTCTGACCATCTGATTGGAGCATCACCACAGCATGCCCAGTGGGGGCCCCACTCACATTCTTCAGGTGATCCAACCAAACCCCACCTCCTTCCAATGCCTCACTTATCAACTTCCCATGAGCATCTCCACCCACCTACTTACACACATTCCATCATAACATACTATAAGACACACTTGACGGTATATAACACCGCAAAAACTTAGGTAAGACGATCCTAACATAAAGTGATAAAACATACTAGTATATTTCGAAATAACAGTACGCAAAAACTTGATTAGCACCTCTACCACCAGGTAAGACGATCCTATACTCGAATATAAAATCATCACGTATATCAAAGATCATGATCTAATTCCATAAGATTAAGAGTATCACCTGCCCAACAAAGTAAGTAGGGTAAGAAAGTTTGGCCCCACAAACAGCTTGATTAGCACCTTTACCACCAGCAAGAGTTTGGCCAGTTTTGGCAGAGATCGTCTCTCCTTCTTTAGGCAATCTATCAATCTCAACATAAATGTCTGCATTTGCTGATCCGACTACAACCAAAGGTGGCTTCTTCTTTACTGTTGTTGATGATGGGTTTGTTTTTGATGAATTTACTATCACTGTTGAGGGACATTTTGTGGGTTTTTTGGGTGAAATTGGGATAAATTGACATGGGTTTTGATTGAATTTTAGGGTTGGATGTTTTGTGATCAGATTATCGGGAAATTGGCAGTGTTTTGAGTGTGAAAATGTAAAGGCCTTCATTTTTCGCTCTCTCTCTCTCTCCTCTCACTTTGAACTCGATAATATCATTCAGATGATCAGATGTACTTCGACTCTACAGCAAAGTTGAGCGTTGACTTGTCTCGTAACTTCTTGTATACACTTCCGAATCCGTCACAGCACGAGTGGTTAAGCCTTTGGCTAAGGACGTCTTGAGATATACTAGTATATCATGGATTCACGTTTTTGGAGTGGAGTGATAAGTAATAGAAAATGCGGAAGGTGACAAAACTATATATATTTTTTTTCATGATTTATCGGATCTTGTTTGAGATACGAGTGAAATTGATGAATTGGATAAATTAGATGAGCATTACTTGACTCAATAAGATGATAGTTCACATGAATCTTGAATACGGTATGTTTTGATGGACTCGGGTTGTCACTCAAGCAGTTCGCAAATGTTAACCACGACGTGGAAAAGTCAAGGCTACTACTTATGAATCTTCTAGGGAGTGATAGTCTACTACGATCACTAACATCATCTCCTATGAATGAACTTTCTATTGCTTGATGGAAACGATTGGTTTCATTAATGGGTACGAAGGCATTAAATAGTACTCCGTATGTACTTATTTCGACGTCATCGTAATCTATATCGTAAATATCAAGCCTATCTAAATAAAAAGTAGACTTTTATCATATGTTCTGTGGATACACATTAAAAAAACCGTTTTACAAAATATCATACTATCAGATCAGATGGTAAACAAACCATATTTTATTTGCTTTTGTATTGGTACTAGAATATCAATCCGTATAACGACATGATAATAGATATGTGGTCTTAAACCAAAGTACACGTTTAAATTTTGTACATGCAAAGACATCGAATCATCTAATTTCATCAAACACTACGTATTTGCTTGCTATTTGTCATAGGTTTCTTTAATAATTCTCAAGCCAACAATTTATTTTTTCTTTTTCTTTTTGATATAAGA
Source organism: Spergularia marina (assembly GCA_963680865.1). Lineage (NCBI taxonomy): Eukaryota > Viridiplantae > Streptophyta > Magnoliopsida > Caryophyllales > Caryophyllaceae > Spergularia > Spergularia marina. The sequence goes on along the minus strand of OY804549.1, from coordinate 4,526,959 downwards.
AGCACATATATATGGCTTCTCATACCTTGATGATCAGCTTAAGCTCATCATCTTCTCTAATATCTTCCAAAACCCATCTCAATACATTTCATAAAACTCCAGCTTTTTCATTATCCAAGTCCTGCTTCTTTGTTACGCATAATAATAAACCCATCAGAGAGTTGTTTGTTCGTGCAATGGGGTCTTCATCTTCTTCTCAAAACCCCGAAAAAACTCAAGGTTTGATCTTTATATATCCTGCCTTAGCTTCTACATACAATTCGTCTACAAAATGCTTTAGATGTAAATTCAATTTATAAATGATTGAATATGTGATGTTACGGTAAAGTTTTTGTCCAGGCGTTATTTCGTTAATATGCAAATGAAGGCCTAAAATAATCGGTAGCTAAATTCGGTCTCTAAGAGTAATACGGTAGTTAAAATAGTGAGCACGCCTTTAATTACAAATTGGTCGCTAAATCAGTAACTAAACCGGTTAAAACTGTTTCTCATGTAGTCGCAATATATATTATTGTTGCTAGCCAACTTCGTCAAATCATCAGAGATTCAGAGGTGAATAGCGTAATTGCCACGAAAACTTCTTTGATTGCAAACCTGTATGCAATTTAGAGATGTATGTTCGACTGAGTTCGAGGAGCAATCATTGTTGAGTCAATTCCCAAGTGTGTGCGCGGGGAAAATGTCCCACGTCGGTAAAAATGAGTGTGAGGAGATAGGTTTATAAGCTAGTGGGCTACTCCTCTCATTGTCAATTGGTTTTTAGATGAAACCTCACTCGACTAGTGGTCTATCATCTCCTAAGGGTCTACAATCATCATATCATTATTGATCAATTTTATGATTCGATATGCATGCTTCTTTATTCTCGTTACCATTTTTTTTTCTCAATGCCCTTACCTCGTCTAGATGTTGGGCAATCGGATTATTCTTCATTATCTGAAGGAGAGTGGAAAAAGCGGCTTACTCCGGAACAATTTTATGTATGTCGTCAAAAAGGAACCGAGAGGGCTTTTACAGGGTAAGTTACACAATTATTGAAACTCAACTTAAGGTATAATTCATCAATTATACTAGTCCCAACACTATACAGGGGCACAACATTATAGAGGAAAATGGGGGAAATGTAGGCCTTGGGTGAAAACCCCACCACTCCCCAAACTTTACTCTTTAATGTTGTGCCCCATCATAATGTTGGGGTTAGAATAACCGATTTCATGGCGTTAGAAATTACTCTAGAGTCTAGACCATATGTTTGAGCTTTACTATTGTTGTTATTGTTGCATAGGGAATACTGGAACACCAAAGCTCAAGGGACTTATCATTGTGTATGTTGCGATACCCCTTTGTTTGAGTAAGCGTACCTTGCCTTTCTTTTTAAGGTTTTGCATAGTTTTTCTAGGCATATGTTAGGTGTAGCAAAGTGTTATTGGGTGACACTTCACTGTACACCAATAGTTTAAGAGTCTGTTTGGATAGAGGGAAATGGAGGGAAGAGGAGGGGAGGGAAATTAAATCCCTTGTTTGGATACATATTTGTAGGGGCAGGGAAGAGAAATGGAGGGATTTGGTCGGATGAGTTTTCCTCCATTTTCTTTAATTTTCATCTTTCCAAAATTGTAGAGATTTGAAAAGAAAATGCACAATTACTTCATTTAAAATGCTTTAATTTACATATTTGCCCTCAAATATTTATCAATATTACAACTATATTTTTTGAAAGGAAAATTTGTGGGGAACCACCTTAAACTTTCACCATTTTTTGGAGAACCACCTTATTAATTTTTTTTTTTGTGGAGAACCACCAAATATAAACAAAACCAAGGGGTAGAACCACCTCCTCACCCAAACCACCCACCCAACACCTCTAACCACCACACATCACCACCCGTCAACAACAACCACCACCTTAGCTACCCTTGACACCCCCAACTTGGTCGTCGATCGCCGGTTACCATGCTTGTAGCGGCCGGAAACCGAGAGGAAAGAGAGGATGGAGGGAGAGAGAAAATGGTCGTGGAGGGTGGAGGACATAAAGCCGGGGGAATGTGGTGGTCGGCGTGGGCTTGTCGGCGGTGGGTGGTGGCAGTGGCGGCAAGAATGGTGGTTGCTAGTGGTCGTTAGAGGTGGTGAGAGGGTGGTTTGGGTAAGGAGGTGGTTCTACCCTTTGGTTTTGTTTATATTTGGTGGTTTTCCACAAATTTATTTTAATAATGTGGTTTCCTAAAAAATGATGAAAGTTGGAGGTGGTTTTCCACAAATTTTCCTTTTTGAAAACCCCAATTTAAACCTTTTTTTCTCTCTCCTCTCCCCACCCCTGAGCCACCACTCCGACGCCCCTTCCCCGCCCCCGGCCGACACCGACCACCACTTTTGCCGGCGATATCACCACCAATCAACTGGCCTTGCTCCGTCGACCATTTCCCCCATACCCACAAACACCCAAAACCTCCCTAACACCACCCAATTTTAGATCTAGGTTTTCAAATTAAAAAAAAAAAAAAAATTCCGGCCAAATTTGGCCGGCTCCGGCCACCCTAGCCCAAGACGAGGTTGAGGCGAGTTTGGGGGAGAGGGAAGGCTATGGATGGTGGCCGGATCTGAAGAAAAACGAGAGAGAAGTGGTAGAAATAAAAGACACGTGCGCGGTGGATGAAGGGAGGACGGTGGCCGTCGATGAATGTCGCTGACTCACGGTGTCAAGGCAAGTTTGGTGGTGGTGTTTGCGCCGACTATGGTGGTCGGGGGTGCATGGCGGCGGTGGCCGTGGGCGGCGCAGGGGATGGGGAAGGGGAGAGGAGAGAGAAGATGTAGGTTAATGAAATTAATTGTTTTTTAATATTAATATTATTAGTTATAGAAAAATAATTTTTTATTATCAATAATATTATCACTATTTTTTATTTGGATACATTTTCTTTCCTTTCTCTCTATTTCTTTCCTTAAACAAACAAAGGGAATTAATTCACCTTCCCCTCCCCTCCCCTCCCCTTCCTTCCCCTCCCCTCCCTTTCCTTCTCAATTTGCTATCCAAACAGACCATAAAAGGCACGTTACATTTCAGGGAAAAAAACAATCATCTTATGGGTTGCACAATCTAACATTTTATTTTAGTTCACTTTGTTTTGACAAATAGAACATACCGATTAGGCGATTACCACCCTTTTAAGATCTTAATGAATTTTGTTACGATATGATAGATCGTCGACCAAGTTTGATAGTGGCACAGGGTGGCCATCTTACTACAAACCGATAGGAAATAATGTCAAATCGAAGTTGGACTTGTCGGTCATCTTCATGCCTCGTCAAGAAGTCCTTTGTGCTGTTTGCAATGCTCATCTTGGTCATGTCTTTGATGATGGTCCTCCCCCAACCGGAAAGCGTTTTTGCATCAATAGGTATGCTTCTTTGGAGCTGAGTATCGGGTACGCTTCCCTCTTCTACTCTCTAATTGTGTTTCACCACTAACTCTTGTATGTTGTCATGACTAATTGTGGCAGTGTTTCACTCAAGCTGAAAACCAAGAATGATGCCTAGAGTTTGGGTTTCGAAGACTTGCAAATTTAGAGAAACTGGCAAAACGTCAATCAATGTACCAAAATGCTAGTGTAGCTCATTCTAGTTTATTTAAAGGCTTTGTAGGAATTCTTGTATAATTTAGGTGTATATGCACATGTTTTTCATACAATCATACTAGTTGTTCAAGTGCGTGCGTGATACACTATTGTCCAACTCTTGTAATCGGCTTGTGATAAAAGTACTATACTAATTGCATACCCGCATATTGCATCTCATGAGTCATGACTCATGAGGCATTGGAGGAGAAGCCTTCGAGCTGGGAAAAAGAAACTGTTAGTTAACTGGAAAAATACATTCCTGCTTTGCTTTCCTTTAAACAGGAGACGACTATCTATATCGTTTGCGCAACATTTTCAGAGTGTAATGGTTTCACTCCGTATAAAAATTTGAAACACCGACAAAATCCAATTACGATATCTACTTGATATGGAAGAATATATCGAGAAAAGATAAGAAACGAAAACCGGAAACCACCAATGTAATTCTTTTCTTTTATTAAGAAAAACTGAAAACTGAAAATAAAAAACGACATCAAATGAACCCCAACTAATCCGTTGCAATCACTAGTTCGTTCGTATCAATTATCAATTAATCAGTTAATCACCTAAATAATACTCCCCACTTGTTTATTTGTACATGTAAAGACCAAAACACCTCTCACTTGTTTATTGAAAATGTAATTGTGGCATAATCCTATGTTGTAATTTTACACCAAGTGAACCTTAAAACTCATTTTTAATTCTATTTTTCTTAAAAACTGTGTTCCGATGTTATGCATTTTATAGGCAAACGGGCGGATTACATGCCCCGTTACATTGCTTCACGCCTACATACATTTCGCGGCGAGTAGGCATACCAATATACATACTCCTCTCTCTTCTCGGATCACGACAACACCACCATCTTACTTAAGCTTCACGCAGAAGCTCTAATATTTCTGGGTTCTTTCTGCAATTCAATAATATTCTCCAAAACCCCACAAATTTTACTTGGTTTGGAGAAAGTTGAGGGATTTTGTGATTTCTGGGGGTGTTTGATAAAGTGGGTTTGCAGTTACAAAAAATGGGTTTTGAAGAAATTGAGAAATTGGGTTACAAACAGTTGAAAGATTTGAAATTGGAATTGGATATTAAAGGGAATTCTTTTGCTTTATGTTTCTGGATTTATCTGCCCAAGTCTACTCCATTTCCTTGCACAATTCTTCATCAGGTTAATTCTTTTGTCTTCAGTCACACTCTTCTTTTAACTCAGTTTTCTGGGTATTTCTTGGTTTTGTGATTATGGCAGTTTCACTTTTTGTTGTTGCCTGTGAAAATTGAATTGTTTAGTTCAACATTGCTGTTAGTAGATTTTTTGTTTTGTTTTAGTTCGACATGACTCATAAAACTTTTTGTGTTTCTTATACTATTGTGAGGTAGTAGTCAGTTTGTGCGATTCTCGAAGCAATTTTCATTTTGGGTCATCTGTGCGCAGCCTTTCGATGTTTCAATAGGGGTACATCCAACCCCACCTTACCCTGCCTTATGGCGGGAGCTTTGAGGCGCTGTGGTAATGTTGTTGTTGTGAGAAGTTATGGAGTTTTGGTGTATCCACTTTGGTTTTCTGTGAGTTTTGACTTGATTGTGATTGTTATGACAGAGGTCATAACAATGATAATAATGTTGGGATTATGTTTTTATGCATTTCTGTTTGCTGAGACTACTCTGAATTCTATTCTAATTCTTGTGGTAATTGGGTTGGGCAAAATTTATTATACAGTATATCATGTGTCTTCTTGGTGGTGAACAGGTGAAGTGAAGTTTCTGATGTTTAAACCTCAACAGTTTGTTTGGATAACAAAATTTAAGGGGGGGGGATCGGAGGGAAAGGGACAAGATCACGAGAATTGGAAAGAAAACGCTCCCACATTAGATGAAATGAAAGGGGAGAGAGGGGGATATTCAAAATTTCTTGTTTTGGATAACAAATTTAGTAGCAAGTGGAAGGAAGGGAAAGAATTTGTGAGGAGTAATTTTTCTTCCCCTTTGAATTGGGAAGTCTTACCAAAGTACAGAGATTTGGAAGAAAAACCTCCCACTGTTCTTACAAGTATTGTTGCACTTGCAAATGCGTGCCTCATGCAATTGGCACATATTTTCTACTTGTCCCTTGAAACTTGGGCTATATCCTATGTGCATGGCTTCTCTATAATATCAATATTTGATAGAGGAATCTAGCTTGGAGAGCAACAGATTTTCATGGCTCTAAGTCACTGGTATTCTAAATAGAGACAATATGTCCTGATTTTTGCCCCCTTCCGTCCTTCCTCTCCTCCTTATTGTTATCCAAATAATGGAAACAACTTTCCTCCCTTTCCCTTCCCTCCATTTCCTCACATCCAAACAAACTGTAAAGGCGTAATTACATTGTGATTCGAGCAGTGCCCTTATTTATTGTTGGAATTTCGTTTGGAACGAATTGTTTTGTTTCTGGCTTCGCAATCTTGTAGTCGTTCTCGTTATTAGAGTCTCGTACCTCCTTTAATAGTTTAGTTCTCCATCATTTATGCAAATAGCTTGTCATGTACACATGAGCAATTGTTTTACCTTTTAGCTTTCTGAACTGTCTGGTGTGGACTCTTTGTTTACTTGCAGTCACATAAGGATTATCCTTTTCTTGGTCTGGCAAAAGACAGAAAGTTACTTTTTGTACCTTCTGTTTCATCCCTCGAAGATGATACTGATTTGAGCACTGGTCTTTGCCTCATTTCGGAGATGGAGTTTCCTCTGGAAGAGTGGGTTCATATTGGCTGTGAGGTGGGTCTCTGGTAACTATGAATGAAAGATTGCTATTATGTATTATCCTTTATTTTTTTCAGGGCTGTTGACAACCATATGATACTCTTTTTGATGTCTTATGTTAGATGATACATCCTTTTCTTTCAGTATGGCGGTGTCCGATTTACATGTGATCAATGCTTATATGTTGTACCATTTTTGTTGATCATGCGGGGTGGTCTGTGAGGGGGTGGGGAGTGCTGTTGTATGGTCGCTTGGTTTTTATTTATTGGACATCTCTCATGCTTGTTTTCTGCATTTTGTACATTTGGGTAAAAATGGGTCCATCTTACCACCCCTTTGGTGAAATAAACATGGGCCTTAAGAACTGCACCCAAAGATTAATTTTTTTTATGTGCAGGGTACCATTGAGGCAAATCAGACATCTTTATAAGAATTGTTGTACTCTGTACGATCTACTTCTGAAGTAAGAGACAGAGCCTACCATATTTCAGGGTCTTCTTTGTATGCTTTGTCATGGGTCATGTCTTATTAGCTCTATGTTCAAGAACGTGTAGTTTCGTCGACAGTGCTGCTCTGTTTGAAACTTTGTAGAAAGGCTATTTATCTCAATAGTACATGAGTGGAACTTTTTGCATAGTGACCGATTGTTTTGGCTGAATCTTGTTAGCTGAAGTGAAGGACATTATTGCTCTAGCTTCTTTGTTTGATATCAACATTTTTGTTCACACTTACAAGTAACATCATTAGTTACCTTATAGAATAAATTATGTTTTTCCATTCTGAACTTCTGAGTAGACTGATATATTCACTGTATTTTGCTATGGATGAGGTTAGCTGACCACCTTCGGTTTTTCTGTCTAAGATTCTTTATTCTCAATTTTTCGACTTTTTTTTTTTTATTTTCGACCCGTAATCCCAGGTGTGTACCAATGCTATACGCATCCATCTTAATGGGGAGGTTGTGGGAGAAAAGCTTCGAAAGTTTCCACCTGCCAAAGATTCTGCCTTGCAGAGTGCGATGACAGTGATTCTGTTCTCCAAGCGTGAAGGATTTAAGAACCTTGATGGCTACATTTACAATGCAGAAGTGTTGCCTTTATCATCATCTATTAATAATCACCATGTTAAGGTTTGTTTTATGACCATACATATATCTGGTTCCAACCTTGTTTACTTGCATACTAATAATAAGCTCTGTTTTCTACAGAATCCACCTCTACGATTATGTATTGATAGTGCATCGGCTTCTGATGTTGAAGTGGAAAGTGATGGCATTTGGAATATTGATGGTGGCAAGGTTGATTTGCTTCCTTCTCTGCTTGCAATTTCCTTTTTTTTTTTTTTTTTTTTTTTTTTCCGGTGATCAATTTTCATCACATCTCCGGAACTCATTTGTTATCTGGAAATTGAGCTGTGATGTGTTACACTCCCTGACTCGGCAGTCAATACAACTCTTATTTGGCATCTGGTTCCATATGGTGGGGCGGTTGGGTATTGGCGTAGATGGGTTTTCATGTACTTTTTTGGTCTGACTGGTGTTGCACTTATGTGACAATTTTATTGAATAGAGAATTTTGACTGGAAATAAATAACCAATGAATCGACAGAAGATTTTAAATGTTATCTGGGTACATGCTAGAAAAGAATGCAGAGAGTTACCACTTGATAGAAGGTCAGAAGACATTGTCAGAAAAATAAAAGATACAAGGATTAAAGAAAACTATCATTAGAGTAATAAGCTTTCTTCTGTATGATCATTTTTCACGTATTTTCCAGTGGGTGCAATGGAGTAAGTTTTGACCTGTTTCGTACAGGTTAACTGTCTCCCATCTTCTTGGAAGTGATATAAAGACCCTCTTGTACTAGCTAACTTACTTCCCATCTCCTTGACGCTGTGATAAGACTTTCTGCCTACATGTTTTACTCTGCCAGTTCGTCTTTGTCTGCTGTTGTGTCAGGTCTTCGGGCATGCAATAACCAAATGATATGATTTACCTGGTGACTTAAATGCTCCTGCCTATGGCAAGGACTTTGGAGTCGGTAGCGACATGTGTATGCATGGCTATCATTAAGTTCTATATTGGTTCACATGTTCAGATGTGCGATCCAGAGAAGTTTGCACAAAACAAGAAGGTTTTTGTTTAATATGTGAATTACTATGATGACGACTAGTGAAGTTATAATCACATTTGATTTGGAAAGTGGAATTTTACCTTCTGATGATCTTGCCTTTGATTCTCCCCTTCTGTGACCTATGGCAGGTATCATGTGGCAAAATGTTCTCTTTGGATATCTTACTATTAGATGCTTTTGGTCGGCCTGTGCATAAAGAGTTGAAGGTGTGTCTCTATCATCTGTATGTTTAATCAATTTTTATGGCGTAGAAGTTTTTGCATAAGAAGTTGATGGTATAGGAATTTATTTACTACTGGAACATCTTAATAGGTGTATCTAGAAGTGTTTCACCTGATGTGTGACCCTAATTCCTGATTCATTCTGTTGTCATATACTGTATGTGTTAGGTTGAAAACCCTCTCTAGTGTATCTTGCTGTTACTAATATATCACGTGATTGTTAGGTTGTTGCGTCACTTATCTATGCTGATGATTGGTCCCCAGTTGAGAAATCCGAAGACGATGAAGCTCCTCTTTTGGCAATTTGCGATGGACGTGAGTTTTCATCTGGTGATCTGCCCAGCAAATTATCTCAAGGTCGCGCGTCTTTCATAATGAAGATATCTCAGGTGCGAGACAGCCATTGTTTTAACCTTACTATCAAAATTTGATGACCTCTTCCACTTCAGAGGGAAGAAGTTCTGATACTACCAAGGTGGTTTGTCTGTAGTTTCTATCATTGAAAATTTAGGACTTTAGTGTGCTTTCTGTCGAACTTCTGCTAATCAGTTTTCATGGGTGCATTTTGGTGCTAAAAAAGGCCTCAATATGAATTCTAACCTGAGAGTTTTTTTTTTTTTTTTTTTTTTTTTTTTTTTTTTTTTTTTTTTTTTTTTTATGGGATCAAAAGTTTACTACTCTCTCCGTACAAGATAAACACCCCATTGCCATATGCTCAAGGATTAAGGCATTGGGGGGTTGTTTATATTAGTTGGAGATAGTGGGGAGTTTGTTTATTACATATAGTGATAGTTGGTGATTTGTTTATATTTTTGAAGGTAATGGGTGGTTTGTTTATTATTGTTGGAGATATTGGGTAATTTGTTTATTATTTATGGAGATAGTGGAGTGTTGATGGGTGGGGAAATCTTACCCCATTTAGAAAGTTTATAAATGGAATGTTTATACTTTGACACCCCGAATAGGAAAATGGGGTGTTTAAACTCGGACGGAGGGAGTACTTTTCGTTTTCCCTACCTGTTAGCTTTCTCTGTCGTTATGCCTGTTTTACGCATGCCTCTACAAGTTACTTCCATATGAAGATAGAGGTCCTCTACTGCCCCTTCTGAGCATGGGGCAAATCACAAATGTGTGGCCATTTTACAATCTATTTGTAAGATTTTATTTATTGAATCAGCTGTCCCGTGGATACGTATCTTTGCCGTGTCTAACATTAGGATGATATTAGCCACGGCCATAATTCTTAGACTAGATCTTGATCTCTGTATATTGTGAAGCATTTATTGATCAATGTTATTAACCTCTTTTCAGCTGTCACCGAAGTGTAATGATAAGCTGTTCCATATTAAGTTTGATGTCCCAGAACTGGGAAATCATCCTTTCCTCGAAGCATTTACTCCACCAATTCGCTGTATCCCTGGGACAAGCAATACCAAGATGTCTACCATCACTTGGAAGAAATTATCATCAGGCACTCATCTATTCAATGGATCGAGTTCGCCTCAACATGGTGTTCATTCAGAGTTGAAGCAAAGCGCCATGTGTGAAACAAGACCAAATCCTCCATCTAAGAGGGTGAAAATCGGGCAAGATGCTCCGATGGAAGACGCCAAGGGTGATACTTTTGTGAAACAGCCTGAGGAAGAATGCAGCTCACACAGAGTACCTGAAAATATGGTCCGTAGATTTCCCTCTTTGAATTCCATCTTTGTTTTCATAGTCGGAATCCCTTAATGTTAAGTCTACGAACATGAATAACTCATTTGATGATAACATATTCCCTTGATTTGCCATTTCTCACTGTAAACTAGTACAGTAGTACTGCATCTCTCTCTCTCTTTTGTTTTGTTTTGGAATATTAATGGAATAATGCAAAATGGCTCACAAAACTGTCGCCCCTTATTTGGCCGTGGGCGGGAGGGTAATGTTGCTGGTGTGAAGATGTGTCAGTTCTGACTAAAGGATTTTATATTTGTGGCGCTTTCATAGATTAGTTCGCATAAACAAGCTTCTTGGCTTCTGGATACTTTCATTCATTTTGTAACCAAAAAAATTGTTAGGTTCTCAATTATGCCATTAGAGTATTGGTCATATGTTTTCATTACCTTTCTCCTGAATTTTCGTCTCTTCTATTCTCATACTCTTTTAAACTCCTTTGTATTTATTGTCGTGTGCTGCCTACTTGAAATTTTCATTGCTCTCACAATGACAGTCATATGTCAGCCAACCCCAAAACCATTGGGACTAAGGCATTTTTTTTGTTATCATATGGAATATTCAAAGGCCAACCATCTTCATTTACTTTCTGCACGTTTAAATTTGCACGTTAATCTGAGTATTTTAAGTTTGAATATAAGGTCACGAGTGCCATTGGAACCAGTTTGGAGTGTATACAAGAAAACTATGGTGGTATTGATAACTCGGCATCAGACTCGGAAAGTGGCGGTGCAAGAATTTCAGAGTTGAAGAATGTGCCATGCAACGAAGAATTACTTTCAGATTTGACAATTTTCAGATATTGCCTTGGAAGTTTATCTGAGAGGTCGGCTATGCTGAAGGAGATTTCTGTATTTGCTTCTGAACCAGATATCGCGGACATGGCAGAGAAGGTGGCGTTCTTTTCTGGATGCACCCACCACAGGTACAAATTAGATCAATAGTTCGAAGATCTTGTAAACTAATACCTTTACGGATGTTTTTAATCTATTTATTTTTGTTTTACTTCGTTTGGCGTAATAGCTGAACTAGGAAGAAAATTTTCCATGTTATCCCAGGCACCAAATTCTAATGGCCAAACGACTGTTAGAGGAAGGTGAAAAAGTTTGGAACATGATTTCACGAGATGGTCAGAGAGCTAACTGGGAAAATGTTGTTTTTGAGATTGAAGAGCAATTTATGCGGATTGCTTGCTGCAGCACGAGATCTCTCACTCAGCAGGTAATTCGAGTATCTTACATTTGTGGCTGGCTTATGACTTCTCTCTTTAACCAGGTGTTTTCCTGTTACCGGAGGCTGCCTGTAAGCAATGCCATTCACAAGTCATGTTTGCTTGTCAACTTTTGCTGTTATTACTACTCTGTTCTTTTGTTTTTCAAGTAGATGTAGTCTACTAGGTTATTTCTTTTTCAAGTAGATGTAGTTTACTAAGTTATTTCTTTTTAAAGTAAATGTAGTTTACTAGGTTATCAATTTAAACCTGAAGTGTAAAGTTCTTCCTTAGTATTGATCTATGATTTAGAGTTTGAGCGTTTAACTGTCATACATGGAGCACATTTCCCTCTTAATCTGCATATGCATAACTATGAGCAAGATTGGCTACTTACTACTCCGTATATAACAATCTAGGGGCTAGTTACCTTGAAATTTTGTTTCCGCATGACATTGCTTGAATCTGCTACAACCCTGTTGCTTTATGACTGCATTTTGGTATCTTGGTGCGCAATGCCCATTCTGTATTTCTGTCTAGGAGGGGCGTTAGGTGCTTGTTGGAGAGTTCTCATTAACGCTCTTACATTGAACATATATCAACTAATTTAGTGGTGGTAGCCCGCCTACATATGCCCCACAAAACTTGTCAATTGGTTAAGATGAACTCTCAAGAGAGAGAGAGTTGCTAGTTCTCTGTCTACTATTTGCACTAAAATTTGTTCAAGTCCACAGTTTGACAAGATTTTCCAATTCAGCTCTTAGTGCTTAATTTCACTTATCGTAGTTCTAATGTCGGTGCTTCAAGTTACTCTTTGAACTGAACATTTGGGTTATCCATTCTGATCGTCATTATTTTTGACGTATCTCAGGCTTTATACAGTTTTTGCCTTATGACCTCTGGCAATTACAACTACATGTTAACTTCATTAGTAAGAACTTTACTTACTGGAAAGGTTTCCTGTGGTAGGATTTGAACTTTCTGAGGAGAAATTTTGGAGGCCAGGAATATATGACCAAGGATGACTTTGATAAAATGTGGCATTGGTTATATCCTGTTGCGTTTACCATATCAAAACAAGAAATCAATGCACTGTGGGCATCAACCTTACCTAAGTGGATTGAGGCATTTGTTACGAAGGAGGAAGTAGATTATGCTCTGCAAAGTTCATTGGGTGTGTCTGAGCCAGGGACATTCATCTTGCGATTTCCAACAACTAGAAGTTGGCCTCATCCAGATGCTGGTAGCTTAGTTGCGTCCTACGTTGGCGGAGATCTTTCTTTGCACCACAGGCAGCTGTCTCTGGACTACAGGTTTGTATAATAATTTTGCATAAATTGACCATTTCCAGTTAGATCTTTTTCTTCGTATAACTTTTGCCTCTTACTTTTATACGTGAATATTTGGAGTTGGGAATTTATTTGTAGGCTTGTAGCATTGTGGTATGATGAAGGTTGACATGAAAATTGAAAGGCTTGTACTGTACATAGTTTATAAACAAAGGGAAGGTTTTTTTTATTTTTATTTTTTTTTTTATTTTTTTAAAGTAGCCTGAGTATTCATATATCATGGCTATATGTCCACCTGCCGGGGCAGGACAGGGTAAATTTGAAAGTAAGCGTTGCTTCAAAATATGGGATCGGGAGAGGCCTAGTTAGCTGTTCTGAGTCTCTATTCCAATGCTATGCCCTAATGTCTTTGAGAAGGCTCTCACCAGAGTGGGGTAGGGGTTATGTCTACTGAGTCTTTGTTTAGTGCGTAAAAAGGGTATATCATAATATATGAACATTAGCCATTTTATTGTTCCATTATACTTGAGGAATCTCTTGGTTCCATTGTGAATGGAATTTATCTGTATGCTATGAGATACTGCAAATTGTTAGAAGCTACTTGTACTCATCTTGCTCTATTGTGTTTTCTGGACGTAATTGTTTTAGGTTTTTCTTGGGTTTGAAAACTTACGTGTCTCTATGATTTCCCTGTACCTCTATTTCTTCAGTTCCGGCATGTTTGAATCCAATCCAGAGCCGCTACAAGAATTGATTTTGTCTGAACCCGAGCTTTCTCGTGTGGGAAGGTATGGTGTCTGTGATGTCCTATTCTACAGCTTTACCCTATTAACTCTCCATTATATAGGTGTCCTTTATGTTCAAGATTCATTATTTGTCATGTTCTACTCCAGGATGATGAGGAGCAATTTGACTGTTTAAATTGTCGTGTACATATCTTGTTCGTTCAATGGGATTGGTCGCCGAAGCAAGCAAGAAGGCTTGATCAAAACAAGCTTGTGAGTTTTTTTTTTTTTTCTTTCGATAATGTCTAAATTAGACATGTAAGAAAAAGCTTGTACAGAATTTGTAATGAGAAAAAAATGGCTGATGTAATTTTCATACTAACCCCAAGCAAGAGCAGTGTCGTTAGTTGTACTCTCCTCTTCGTTTCACAGAAATCTTTGCGTTGGTTTGAGTTGTATGTACACTGTATTCAAATGAAATGTAAGAAACCGGAACTAAAAGTGTGTTCACATGTTAACTTTCCGGCTGTTCCTACATAAATGGAACTATTTGGTGCATGATCTACGACTTTCCAGTTCCATATTACTATTATTTGGTGTACTTCACAGATAAGGTGGGGGGCATTAGCATCAATCATATGAAGTTTGCTGCTGCATTTATGCATTTCAGCTGCATGTGACGCTTTCTTTTCTAGAACGCAAGTGCTTTATCATCTGTCTCGAGTTTAGAATATGTCTTTCTAAAATGGTCCTACGATAATACCGCACGGGTTAAATCTTTTTTCTTTCTCCTAGAAAGTAGCTATCTTCTCCTTCAAATATTTGCAAATAGGGCTATTATTTCGTTTATAATCCTAATATCTGTTCTTACGACATTTTAGCAAGTAACAGTACACAGAAATCTCATTTGGAGAAAGATAAATATGTGCCTTGAATTTTACATGTTTCACCCTTTTGTTCAATACTTCAATGTGCACATGGCCGTCCTAATTGTATAGTGATTTCGGAAACTTGGGATTATATTGACGGTATTGTACAAACTCGAGATTATTTGCGTTAGAAATTCGTCAATGAGAACTTGAGAAGAAAGGGGTAGTGGAGCTTTAAAGCAAATCATGGTATTTTAGGTACGACAAAGACTAACGAGTCACAATACTATAAAGTGGCTTTAACATTTTGTCAACAAAAGGCAAAGCTAAAAAGACACAAAATACTGCTGCTAGGCTACGTCAAACTATAGCAAAATCCAAACCATATACAGTATCATGTATAATTTATGTACGCTACAAGCTACAACCAGCTATCTTCTTTTTTCGCTCTGCAGCATCCAACAGGCAACAGTCTCATTCTCTTCTCAAATTTTCCGGTTTGCACCATTGAGTTTAATCAGAGTTCGAGTTGGATAAGGCTATTTAAAGCGGCAAAGTTCTTCTTTAACACTGGTGTGTCCTCAGAGATCAAATTTGACATCTGTAGTTAAGCTGCCGGAATCTCGTGTCAACTCAACCAAGTGCTTATAAATGCCCGTCAATTAGCTTGAAGCCTGGTGATCCTCAGCTTTTTATACTGGTGACTAGTATTCTCTTCATAGTTCATACTTTCCCCAATATGGTAGCTTCTGAAATGATGATTATATGTTTGATACATGATTTATTTGAGGCACAACTGTTGCTGGAACTAAACTTTCTTGGTAAACATCATTATTTGGTTGCATTCACATGTAATAAGCAAGACTTTATATCAGTGCATTCACATGTAACTAACTCCATGTTTAACATACCAAAATCTTCTCGTAAGGTTCTCTGTTACAGTGGTCAACGAAAGATGTTCAAATGTACGCAACCTTTTCTTTGACAATTCTCGAGAGAGTTTCTTTTTATCTTGACCCTTACATAATACCTCTATGCATGCTTGAATAGGTTAATATGGGGAATGCAAAAGCAATAGCTCTTTACATTGCAATAAGTTGTCTTGCATTTGTTACTTCAAAGATCATCATATCAATCTTATGCTACAAGAGATGGAAGAGAAAGCACATGTCAGTACAAGACAGTTACTCAGGTCTGAAACTGAAACAATTTCGACAACATTCGAGAAGGCGTCTCTTGGTAACGTTTCTAAGATGATTCAACTCAATGAATGACATGGTTTGTCGAAAATTGCAGGTGGGAAAATGGTTATGTTCAGGCGGCCTTCAACAAAGAAAGCACTAAAGTCGGATGCATTCCTGAAAAAAACACTCAAGCTGAGCAATAAGGACATTATTGGCTGTGGAGGCTATGGTACAGTGTATAAGCTACATATGGACGAGGCGACATCAGTTGCAGTTAAGAGGCTTAATAGGGGAAGTGCAGACAGAGATCGAGGTTTCGAGAGAGAGTTAGAGGCTATGGGTGACATCAAACACAGGAATATTGTTACACTTTATGGATATTACACTTCCCCTCACTATAACCTGCTAATATATGAGCTAATGCCTAATGGAAGTCTTGATTCTTACCTTCATGGTACGTATCCTTAGCCGAGTTTTACTCAAGGTTTTGCCAGCTTTTTAAACTTTTCTAAGCCAAGTTCAAGAATTAACATGGATGCATTATGCAGGCAAATTAATGGACAAGAAGCACTTAGATTGGCCTTCAAGATACAAAATTGCACTAGGTGCAGCAAGGGGTATAGCATACCTTCACCATGATTGCATACCTCATATCATCCACAGAGATATTAAATCGAGCAACATCTTGCTTGATGAGAACTATCAGGCTAGAGTGTCTGATTTCGGCCTAGCTACGTTTATGGAACCTGATAAGACTCATGTCTCCACAATTGTTGCTGGCACCTTTGGTTACTTGGCGCCAGGTACTGACCATAATTTCTGGTCATGCTTCTTTGTGCTGTTAAGGTGGCTTAAATCATGTGCAGATAGAGTTTATACAACTAATGTACTGGATTCTTGCAGAATACTTCGACACAGGAAAAGCAACCGCGAAAGGGGATGTTTATAGCTTTGGTGTGGTGTTGTTGGAGCTTCTGACAGGAAAGAAGCCTATGGATGAAACATTTCTTGAGGAGGGAACTAAGCTAGTCACCTGGGTATGCCTTCAAATCTTCCTCCTTTTTCAATCATCTGTTTCTGTTTTCGCAACTACCTAGAGATCCCGATCATGCTCCTTACGAGTATTTGACAACCTGCAAAATCGGAAACTACTGATATTGAACTGTAGTCCTGAATTCCTGATCATTTTTCTAGTCATTCAGACAACAAAATCACTGACAGTAACTGTCAATTGTTGGGTAGGTGAAGGCAGTTGTCCAAGAAAAGAGAGAAGAATACGTTCTTGACAGTAGATTAGAGCACTGTAACATTGATGAAGTCAGCTGCGTTTTTAGCATCGCGCTAATGTGCTTAGAGATACAACCAGTTAACAGACCTTCAATGGTTGAGGTTGTCAAAATGCTTGAAAAAGCTAAATCAAGAGAAACTATGTTTTAGCCAGATACCGTTGCTGAGTTACAGGAATAAAATTGGTATGATAGTAACACAATT
This sequence comes from Spergularia marina, assembly GCA_963680865.1. Classification (NCBI taxonomy): domain Eukaryota; kingdom Viridiplantae; phylum Streptophyta; class Magnoliopsida; order Caryophyllales; family Caryophyllaceae; genus Spergularia; species Spergularia marina. Next base: position 4,509,765 of record OY804549.1, on the reverse strand, counting down.
TTTTCAGCATCATTTCACCAAGAGATCAAACGAAAGGTTATGATTAGTAAGGTTGGCTGGAACTACGGCTGATTTTAGCTAGGCGCATTACCTAAGCAATGTCAGGCCGTGAATAGGAGGGTAATGCTTCAGGGAACATTACAATATTAGTTACAAAAACACTGTGTTGAAATCGGAGTGGAAACTCAAATGTGATCACTGTACTCCTGGATAGGCCAATGGAGCTTTAGAGAGGGTAAATTGTTTCAGTATAAAGACAGCCGCAAATTAGTGTTTCAAAATAGCGTGTACAGACGACTACAGACTTCAAATTACTTATATGACAACAACAATTACAAGCTTTGTAGCTCAGTTTCACCTCTCAAAGATGCCGTTACTGCAAGGTTTGTGCCAATCCCGTAGCCACTGAAGTCTTTAAGGTGGGAGATACGGGAGATTCGCCAAAGAACACGTCAAAAAGGGCTCTTGTGACATTCATGGAGTCGATTGTAGCATCTACTTCTGTAGGAACCCCATCAGCTGAGACAGACACCTAGAATTCAATCAACTCAGTATTGTCAGAAATCATGAACAAAAGATTACTCACGCGTATAGCTCTACAATAAATTGCGGAGGGAAATTTTGCTTAATCAAAATTTAACACACAGCTAATACTTACCAGCATCTTACATGGTTGAAGCCAAGTTAATAGTATAAGAGTGCCCTTTTTGAGAGATCGTCCTTGAAAGATACTCCGGAAAGTGGAGAGAGCTGATTCATCCACAGGCGTTGGTGCTTCTATACGTGGAGAAACTGCATCATCCAGGGCATCCCAAAATGTTTTCCCATCAACATCCCTAACCAATGAAATCTGCAGAGAATTCTCCAGAGGGGCTGCAAATTGAGAAGATTTTTCTTTAGCACTGTGAGATATCAGATATGCTACTTGTTGAAAAAGATACACAAATTGAACAAATACATGATTTTCTTACATTGATATATAGATTGGAACAAGGACAAGTCTTTCTCAATCTCAGCAGCAGATTTTCCTTTCCAAGCACTCAGATCGTTCAGGATTTCTGGATTCACATAAAGTCCAGCTGCGTAAACCTTAACGCCTATAATTGCAAAGACCTTTTCCCTGTACCCTGAAAGTCAGTGGAAACAAAAACTTGACATGTTGCTCTCACACTCTATCAATTGCGGGAGATTACATAGGAGACTATTCCCAAGTGCTTTCAACAGAAACTGTAAAAGGGCATGTGCATTGGAAAGATTTGTGTTTATCTTACAATCTGATGATCTGAAACTTGCAGGTTAAATCTCAACAAGCAGGGTACAAATACCAGCATCTTTAGGATAATGTCTACAGGATGACTTGCTGGAAACTGTTCTAGGCACTAAAGACATCGTGTTTCACTAGAAATACCCGAACTTACAGTCATTTTCTGAACAAAGTTTTTAAATCAAAACATTAGAAATCCAAAATCAGCCACATTTCATACAAGTTAACTTAGGAAATCAAACAAAAACTTGACATTTGACAGTGCTTCTTGTCTCAATAACATACTTTTACTATCAAAATGTAGTGAATTTGATGTTAGGCCTTCTTTGGCTCATCCTCAGATCTCAAATGCCAAGAAAACCTCTGAAATGCAGCATTCTCGAGTCTTCAGACACATATTTGGGGTTTGTGGATTATGATATAGCAATAATGTCTGTCAAGATGCAACTGTAAAAGTTCTAAAGAAGAATAACATACCAGTCCCAATCAATGATAATGAACTTGAACAGCCAGGGAGATCCACATACTGTGGAAATTTCACATTGGTTGCAGGTTCAACTACATACTCCGCACTTCCAACTGTCGTAATGGATCAAACAGCCAAGTAAATCATACCACAGTCGTAATAATCACACTGCTTTGTTAACAGCATAAACCTAAACAATGAGTCTTTGAGAAGGATTGCACTCAAATATCAATAAGCTGACACAGTCAGATTATCATCCTCATAAGTAAGTTTTAGCCTCTTCCGGATACAGCAGAATAAAAGATCACATCATCATGAAACTCATTGAAAAGCAACTAAATGACAACAGCTTTCTGATAAGCTAGCTGAAATTGTTGGCAGTGGTGAACTAATCAGATGTTTAGGTCAAATAATTTTCACTGTTTTCTGTCAGGATGCTCCTACACTTCTAACTAATTTCAACAGACCGACATGCACTGCTAAAACTCGAATCACCTTCTCAGAGTTGAGTTTTCTTACAGTGTTCTATCAGCCAACATCTCAGATCACAACAGCTTTTTCAAGGCTAACAACCTGGTTTACCTCAAAAATAAGGACCACATACCCCAATAAGAAACTTCTCAAAGGTTGCTACTTTGTTCCAAGATTGAACAGCTTACATTACTTATTCCTACAATTGGTCTGAAACTCTAATTCATCCAAGTAACTTGTTTATTCATTTTTCAAATGTTGTATTATAAAGCTTCAATCTTTTCCTAAAATCACTAGATTCCCTATTATTTCATTTTTTACCACCACTAGTTAGCTAGGCTTTAAAACTGGCACACTATCGTATATTCGTATGTAACGTTTGCGTACATTTGGACCTCCTTAGACCCTCACTATAGCGCGACATTAAAATTACGATCATGTTTTCTCAACCAACATGTGCCAAATTTTAACTACTAGTAAGTGTAGTAACCAGGAAATAAAAAGTAAAACAGTAAACTTTAATTTAATCCCCTCCACTACAATTTGTAACATTTAAAAAAAAATCAAAACAAAATTTCCAACTCATATAGTAGTATATCAACTTGATCAACCACTACAAATACAATCGTAACGTCCACATCATTTATACTCCGGTCGCTTCTTTTCGTTTGTTAACAAATATGCGAGAGAAATTCAAATCAAGACGTTAAAAATTGAAAAGAGCGAAGTATATTAAAGCTGAACAAAATAACATGAAAATTGAACTTGAGACATACCAGAAGATGAAGCAGAAGCCTTAGGAGAGAAATGGGTATGAATTTTCCTGGGATTTTGGAGGGAAAAATGAAGTGGGATTGTGGATATATGAGAGAGAATGTGGATTTTTTTATTGGGAAAAAATGAGAATTTGGGTGTGGAATTAGCAGTAGAAACTGCAATTGCAGGTGAATTATAATAGCCAATTTGTGCAGCCATTTATGTCTGAATTTGTGCAGAAAATAATTCAAATCAATTGAGTTTTTCTATTTTTAATTGGGTTTTGAAATGGTGGTTGTAGAGGAGGGAAATAATAATTGAAGGAACTGGAGAGTTTAACTAACAACTGTAATTTACAGCGGGAAAGATTTTCCCCACATTACTTGAATACTTGTAAGTTGTACGCGATGTTATCGAAGGTGTGTACTCATGAGTCATGGCTACGATTTAGAACACGTTAAATTTAGTAAACGATTCAACGAAATAATGCTCGAAATAAAAATGTTTAGCAACATTGGGGTAAGAAAAATTTGTTCAACAATATGGGGTTCACGTCATCCATATATAAAACCACCGAGATCTTTGGCGCTTTTATGACTTTTTTTTTTGTGTGAATATTTGGCGGTTTTACAGTTCTTAACAGAAAAACAAATTTGGTTATCGTTGACAAGTCATAGAACCGCCATAGTTCTTGGTGATTTCATATAGGTGACGTGCACCCGATTTTGTTGAACAGGTTTTTTTTGACCCATTTTGTTTAACATTTTTTTAGCAGTATTTCAAAAAATTGTTCTTTAGTGTGGTTTAGAAATTAGAATCAAATTAATTCGGCTATGTCAAATTTAGTTCGGTTTTATGTTGAGTCAATCTAACTAGAGTCATTTTTGTTTTTCGGGCCGGTACCAATATTTGGATTGGACTTCGGAGCAGCCGGATCATATTCCAATATCTATACTATACTTTTAATAGGCTAACTTTAACGTCCACGTGGCGGTGCATGAAGACGTTCTTACCAAAAAAAACCCCGTCATATGTGAGGTGTCAGCCCATCGTGAGTCTCTTCTCTCTCTTCCACATCACGTATGCCTTAATATCTATGTGGGCAAAAAAAAAAAAAAAAAAACTATCTTAACAGTAATGGCTCTTCGTTCGCGTGCGTCATGAAAAACCAAGAAGTCTCTTCTCCTTCCACTTCCGTTCGTAACTTTTCTACTCTTTCGTTCTAATGGCGACGTCGAAGGTAGCGGTTATGAAGTTGGAAGTCATTTTTTGTGTTGCCATATGTATACATAACTAATAACATGCTAACATTCGTCCTACATCGCGTTTTCTTAGAAGTTTTAGGGGGTTGTCCGCATGGAAAAGACACGTGTCACTGCGAGATGTTTTCACAACAACGTTATCCATATGATGGAGATATTTATCTTTTGGACTGCCTATCTAGACGTTAGGAATCACTCCAACTTCTTATAAATAAATGTCTTTAAAATTACATAAATTCATCATTATTCATCTAAATAAGGATATTGAATACTCCCTCCGTTTCTTTTGTTTCTTTACGTTTCGTTTGAATATGTGAGAGGAATTCAAACGAAACGTAAAGAAACAAAAGAAACGGAGGGAGTATGATGTTTCTTGGCTCTTCATTTGCCTATTATGACCATTACAACTTAATTCGAATTAATATATATAGCTAAATCTTACATTTGATTTTGGTGAGAAAACTATCATTTCCTATACAGTAAGTTCATCAGAAAGAGATTTTAGGTAGGGGAAGATATATATTTAGAGCGTATTTTTAGGTATATTTTTCATAGAAAGACTTTTTATGTTTTATAATCAAAATATGATGGCAAATTGCAAATCGATATTGTAATTGTAAATAGTTCTATTGTACATCAACTTTTTATTTTTATTCAAAATATGATCATCTTGGTCATGTTAATTTTCGATATTGTGATTGACAACTTTATTTTCATTTTCGACATAGTTAACATGTTAGTACAATAACTCTATATATAATTTAAAATGATCCCGTGAATTCACGGGGCCAAAATCTAGTTGGCCATTATTGGCTGATTAGCTCTTTGAATGCGTATTACGGTACGTCTAGGTAATTCCCACACTTTTCTTTTGCATATACCCATAAAATTAAAGTTTCCGATCTAAGGAATTGGATCTCACAATTTGATTAGTAATTAGTGTTGCTATTACCACTAAGCTAATAAGACCGCCGAACTACGTATATTATCATGACCTACAAGGCTACAAAGTAGGTGAAAGTTGAGAAATTAATGACGTGATTACCACTAAACTAATAATGCCGAACTAATTACAACATCATATATAGGCTCCAAAATAGATGAAGATGGAGAAATTGATAACCATTATTACCACTAAACTAATAATGCCAAGCTAAATTCGACATTATGAGCTAAATTTAGAAGTACGCACTAGTCGTGTATGAGATGATGTTACCGAAATTGAGTAAATAACACCTTATGCGCTAGTCGGGTATGAGAGGAGTATTGATCACGCAGAAAATATAGTATTACATGCACTGATGCACAGTCAGACTGACATCAGTTGTCAGAAATTAAAGCAAACTTTTCGTCTATCATTCACCAAATAAATCTTCAGTCAGTTAATATAGCCGTTATATATGGCACAAGAATAATTCACGACACTGAATCGAACGCATTTCATTTCCCCTGCATTTATAACTCACAAAAATCTTACTGTACCTTTTTCTTCTTCTTATACCCTGAAAATTTATTTCTTCGTATATATCATTGCAAAAATCATCTACTTTTTCTGCAATCTTCTGTACTGTGCAGCAGAAATGGTAACATCAACCAAATTCTCAATCATCTTCATTCTTCTGATTTCCTTGATTTCAGGTAAAAAAACTCTGATCTTTTCAGTAATCATTTTTTACCATCATTGTTTTCACTTTTTAGCAGCTTTTTTTTTTTTCTCCCTGGAGTAGTACTGTTGAATAATTTGTGCAAAAGGGTTACATTTATTTCTTCCAAATTTGGATTTCTTAAACTTAACCTTTTACGCTTCTCGTTGTGAGTCACACTGTGTAAATGTCTGTTAACAATTACTTCTTTCTTTGTGTCGTGATCAGGACGAGTTTTTACCATGACTAATGGACAGGTACGTAAATACATGCAACATATAAACACTCGATGTAACACATACATGATTGAAAGTTGGTTGAATGGTTGGGTTAAAATTTTGATGATTAAATTAATGAAATGATGCAGAAAACATGGTGCATAGCAAAGCCATCATCAGATCAAGCAGCATTATTGGCAAACATAAACTATGCATGTTCACTAGTAGATTGCAGGGTTATACAAAAAGGGTGTCCTTGTTTTTCTCCTGATACTCTCATTAATCATGCTTCAATCGCCATGAATCTTTACTATAAAGCTAAGGGGTGTAACCTGTGGAACTGTGACTTTAGGGGCTCTGGCCTTATTGTCATCACTGATCCAAGTAAGTTGTTTTCGCTCTCACTTTTGACGGTTTCATATGACAATTTAAGTAAAGCCGATCCTAAATCAATTTTAAAATTGTTATCGCCATTAGTTTACTTGTATTCTCGTATTAATGATGTAATGTGCTGAGAATTTTTTATTGTCTGTTTTTAATTTTGCAGGTTATGACAATTGTCTGTACGAGTAATCAGAAGCAATTTGTTACTTGGATAAAGTTTTTTTTTTTGTGATAGGTGGAAGTTGTTAGAACAATTACTAGCGTGACAAATGCTAATATATACCAATATAGTGACGTGAATAAATGATTTATTGACATTATTGTAGAAGATTTCGTTAATCCGAGTTATTAACATTTGGTTTATATTGCCGTCTTGCCAAGTTTTGTTTTTAACTCGGTTTCATCGTCAATTCATAATAGTCATTTGTATGCTAGCCCCTTGGGACAATACTAGTGCACACCCTAAGTGAGGTGAACTCTTATAAATTTGATGAGGGTGTGCAGTTTCTTGTTATTAGGCACGTAAAAACCCGATTGAACTTGGAAAATCACATAAGACTTGACTCGAAAATAACCTAAAGACATCAATTATAACTATTCAAATCGAGCGTGATTTAAAACTTGTCTGAATCGATAATTCAAAATATATGAGTAACATGTATTTGGGGTTATTTGGGGTCACCCATGCGGGACTTACACCAATAAAAATTCCTCCAACATATTGTCACCACTGATCCTAGTAAGTTTCTTTCGCTCTCATATTTGACGGTTTCATATGACGATTTAAGTAAAGGCGATTTTAAATAAATTCACAATAAATGCGTGTTAAAGTATGTGTTTGATTGCAAAATTATTCTAGTGAGCTCCGAATTGCAAAACATAATTTCTTTATACGCTACAAAATATGATTGGGATTTGGGAGTTCCCATTTTACCCTGATAAAACCCACACCAATTACTAGCCTAAAATTTACTGTTCACTTAAACATAATTTTCTGTCTCTCCTCAAAAAAGGATGTATTCACTGGCGCAGACGAGACCAGGGTTAAAATGGTGTCTAACGTTTCAAGTATTTTATCGTTTGAGATCCCAACTTTTTTTTTGTTATTGAGTGGGGTCTGAGTGGGGTCCCGTTACTCTTCCATCAGTTCTATCATATTATCATGCCTCTTAATTCCATAACTCCTCCTACCAACCACCCTTCCGGCACTAACCCAAAGATTTGTGTATGAAAAGGCCACTTCGGAATCGGTGATGGACTCGGAATGGAGGCAGGGACGGGACGTCACTTGAGAAATGACAGTCGATTCAATAGCCAATTCCACCCTTGCACACCAGGTGTTTGTTGAAATGCCTGTGAGAGCTCATTCAATTGTAAACCCCCACTTACTCTTTATTCTACTTAATTACCTGTTTCACTTCGATTAGCCTTGATATTCTAAATTCAGTTCAGTTTAGTTTGAAAATTAAAATATTTATTAACTTTACTTATATGCCCTATTTAAATATTAATAATTCATTCTACAATATTTTTTTTAAAGGGAGGCAACTTAGGGGGATACCCTCAAAATCTATAGGAATTTCATTTTCCTAGAAATTGAGTTTTTGTGAGGTTGTTTGGATAACCCATTTTTGTGGAAGTTGAGGAATTGGAAATTCCTTGGGAATTTCTAATTCCTATGAAGCATAAGAATTCAATTACCTAGTCCCCCATGGTCATTCACAATTCCTATGGTGTAAAATATATACAATTACTACTTTACCCTGTAATTGCTTATTTTATGTTTATTTAGCTACATTAATAGAGGGTAAGTTAGTCAATTCAATAACCAAGCACAGGAACTGTTGCATGGTAACCAAACAAGACATGAGAACAAAAATTCCAAGAAATTCTAAGTTCGTAGATGGTATCCAAACGTTGTAAGGCAAATTCCCCGGAATTTACCATAGTAATTCATTTCTCGAGATATTCTATTTCCTATAGGAATTTAATTCGTATGCTATCCAAACGACCCCTTAGCCTATTCATTTATTAATGAATTCACAAGCTCTAATACCTAACCCTCCTGGGTAATAGAAATGAGGTAATATTGGGTCATTGGGAATAATAATTACATCTCATCCTCTATTCCCACAATCCAAATAAGCCGTTTAGACCACATAAATAATTTCAATATCAGTTCAATTCAGTTCAAATTACCGCATTTGATTAATTTTAGTAACACTCATGAACAATTTAGGGCACTCATTCCCTCTTCTAATCTTCATCAGTTTAGAAGGGAGAGTTATGAATAATGATCTTCACCTTATATTCTTAGAATCTTTTTTTTTATTTTTTTATAAGATATATTCTTAGAATCTTAGAACCCTTCAAAGTCAACACGACTTTCAAGTTGGACATAATTACTAATTAGTACTAACCAGTAATAGTATAGCCATAATAATTGTAGCTTGTCACAATGTAAGTAAAAAAATTGTGTAATGGCGATGGTTTGGTAAGTGTTCACGGAATCTAAATATCTGTTGGTAATACTTAAAACTTCGTAGTACATTATCTAGCTGTTATAAATTCATACTATATGCTTTTGGCAGGATGAAGACGCAAAGACCGCGTGGACTCTTGTCCTCTACCGAACACGGTACGGTGTTGGGCATGGCTGATCGGGTGGACCATTTGTGAATCATCTCAGTTCATAATAGAGATTAACTTTTAAACAAATCACTTAGCTTGTTGTCTAAATGAATAGTATCTTGTGCGTGAAGTCATATTTGCAAGCTCATATTTTCTATAAAGAGCATCTTAGCTATACGTTTATCTGATCATACTTACTCAACTCCATCTTGTAGAAGAAAATAATGGCTGACCTTGCGCTATCCGTTGCTAAAACACTCTTTGAGACACTGGAATCCATGGTGCTCAAAGAGGTTTGCTCCGTATGGGGCTACAAAGACAAACTTGAAGACCTCAAGAGAAGCGTCTCCACCATCCACCAAGTGCTCCTTGATGCGGAAACTACTCACAGGGAGTTGTCCCATGAGGCACGAGACTATATTGAGAAGCTCAAGGATGCTGTTTATGACGCGGATGATCTGTTTGATGAGGTCCTCACTATGGCCAAACTCAAGCAGACTGACAAAGGAAATAAACCCTCTGCAAAGGTACGCGCCTTCTTCTCTTCAAAGAAAAACCCCCTTAGTGTTGCTTATGCAACTTCAAAAGAGGTTAAGAGGATTAAGAAGTCGCTGGAAGCTATTGCTAGTGATCATAGCAAATATGGGTTTCAAATTAAGTCTGAACCTATTAGGGAGAGAAGAGAAGAAACATGCTCTTATGTTAATGCGCCTGATATTATCGGGAGAGACGATGACAAGAAAGATGTCATAGATAGGTTGCTAGGTTGCCAAGCTCAGGATGATGTTGGTTTTCTCACCATAGTGGGTGTTGGAGGGTTAGGGAAAACCGCGCTTGCACAGCTAGTTTATGATGATGGAAGGGTAAGTCATTCTTTCTAAGATTCTAGATTCAGCTGGTTGTAAGCCTGATAATGGGCCTTCAATGGAACGGTTACAAAATCAATTTCAAGATAATTTCAGAGGGAAAAAGTGTTTTCTTGTTCTTGATGATGTGTGGAATGAGAATCGGTATGATTGGGGTAAGTTGAAAGGTTTCTTGATGGGATTTGTTAAGGGAAGTAGGATTGTGGTAACTACACGCTCGAAAGAGACTGCTAGAATCATAGGAGATGGTGATTTACATACATATGAGTTAAGAGGTCTTTCAGAGGAATATTCATGCCATTTATTTGAGCTGGCTGCATTTGGTAAAGGGCATGGGTATGTAGATGCCCCTGAATTAGTTGAGATCGGTAAGAAGATTGTCAAACAATGCTCAAATGTCCCTCTTATGTTAAAAGTTGTGGGAAGTCTTCTATTTGGTCAGGAGAAGTGTAAGTGGCAAGCCTTTGAAAAGATCGGATTAGCAAAAACAACCGGAGGTGACAATGAGATTATGTCGATATTGAGGCTTAGTTACGATAATCTTGAATCCCAACTGAAAAGTTGTTTTAGTTATTGTGCCTTGTTTCCAAAGGATTATACTATTGAGAAACAGATGTTGATTAGTCTGTGGATGGCACAAGGATACATTAAGCCTTTATATTTAGGTCAGAGTATGGAAGATGCTGGGAAGGAACATTTTTCGATTCTACTACTCCAGGATGTAAGAATGGATGACTTTGGTGATATTTTGTCATGTAAAATCCATGACCTGATGCATGATGTTGCCCTAAGTGTTGCGGGAAAGGAAATATGTATGATTAGCACAGTAAGAAACAACTTGGGTGATCATAAAGTTCGCCATGTATTCGAGGATGAACAACGTAATGAAGAAGATAGTTATCCTATGAGCAAAATCCGTTCATATCTCCGATTTTGTATCTCTCGTTACATTGGTGGACGTCATTGGACAATTTTGTTGGATCCTTTGATTGCGAATTGTGTCTACTTGCGGTCGTTGAGCTTGGATGGTGCATCAAATAGAACATTGCCTGACTCAATAGGAAAATTATTGCATCTAAGATATCTCAGTCTGAAGACATGCTTTTGCTTAAAGACACTACCCAATTCTTAACAAAACTACATAACCTTCAGACTTTGATGTTGGCTGATTCTCATCGTTTAAATGAGCTCCCTAAAGATTTGAGCAAACTGGTAAATCTTAGGCACTTGGATATACAAGGTTGTAAGAAACTGAAGTATATGCCGGCATTTATGGATAAGCTGACTAGTTTAGCCATCCTGACTGATTTCTTCGTGGCTGATGCCAACTTAAGTGCGAAGCTATGTTGTCAGTTGAAAGACTTGAAAGCACTCAAAAACCTTGAAGGTGGCATCACTATTAGAATCCCAGCAAATTATATAAATGACGAAGAAGAAGAAGAAGAAGAAGAAGAAGAAGAAGAAGAAGAAGAAGAAGAAGAAGAAGAAGAAGAGGGATATTTGGGCGGCATGGAACTTCTTAAGTCTGTAAAGCTCTCGTTTTCGGACACTTGTGGTGAGCGGGGTGTTGTAAAGGAAGAAGCTTTTATTGGAGAGTTGCGGCCACATCCTAATGTGAAGGCAGTAGAGGTATTTGGGTACCATGGCCGGACAATACCGAGGTGGGGAAGAGTGGAAGATAACTGGGCGGCCTTGCTTCCTAATCTTGTCAGCATAACAATTGAATCTTGTGACAACATACGACATCTCCCTCTGCTCAGCGAAATACAGCATCTTAGATCGCTTACACTTGTGGATTTGCGTGATTTGGAGTACATTGAGGAGGATATAACAACGTCGTCAAGGTCGTTATCAGGAGTACCATTTTTGCCCTCCCTTGAACACCTTGTGATTAATGGTATGGACAACTTGAAAGGATGGCGGAGGAGGAGGAGAGCAGAATTAGTTGCATCATTTCCTCGTGTTCGGGAGCTGGAAATCCAATATTGCCCTAACTTATTGTCATTACCTTCATGTCCAAGCATAGAAAGCCTTAATTTGTATGATTGTAACACTGAGAGGCTGAGGTTAACAAGCACCAGTCATTCGAATCTCAAAGAGGTATCCATTGGCCACATGGCTGATCTCCTTGCAGTTCCCCCATGTCATCCTACTCGCATTACCATCAGCAGTGCCGATGTGGAGAGCTTTAGAGGACCCAAAGAGGTGGTCAAGACCCACGGCTTTTGTTCAGTGCCGAACCTGTACATTGAAGATTCCCACAAACTCAAGACTTTGTCAGGAGGAGGGTTTCAGTATTTCACTGCCTTGGAGTCACTTAGTATTGACACTTGCAGGGAATTGTCACTAAATGATGACGACGATGGAGATGGCATTCCTTGGAGATCCCTTGGCTGCACCCTCTCTTCGTTAGATTTGTCTGATTTAAACAAAGTGAAGAATCTGCCCAAAGGGATCAAGTACTTGACTTCCCTTAAGAGCTTGACTATTGAGCGCTGTGCTTTATTAGAATCGATACCAGAATGGATAAGTTGCTTATCATCTCTTGTAATTGGTGGTTGTTTAGGCATCGTAGCAATTCCTGAAGCAATGCAGGATCTGACCTCCCTCGGTCAACTTCATATCAAGTCCTGTTCGGAGGTACTTGAGAAAAGATGCCGAGATCCAGACGGGCAGGACTGGCCCAAAATCCGACATATCCCTGATGTTTCTATCAGTGTTAAATGGTGAGTACTCCTACTTGCAAAGAGTACTGTACCTCAATTCTGTTAGGCATTCAGAAACAATTTGTTCTACAGTTGTACTTGAAGAGCAGTTGGGACCCTAAATTTACCAGTGTTAACCAGTGTCAGTTGGACCAAGTTGGATACTTGGGCGGACAGCTTCCCCAATGTTTTAGGTCATTTTTCATGTAATTATTGTATGTTTTAGGTCATTTTTCATGCAATTATTGTATGTTTTGATGTTTACAGTTTTATCGATTAGCTAAGTAAGACTACAAAGTTTGAGCAAAATTGCATTTGTAAGATTCAAACCCGAGATCGTTGATAAAAACTTGTTGAATCTCATACAAACCCAATCCACAGTGTTGTCAACTTGTGAGTAGTAGAACGAGTAAAATGGGAAGCTAAACATCACTTGGTAGTTCAAGTGTGTTGAATTTGAATTACTGAATACAGTGGTACAGCAATGTTTCTGTTTTTTTCACCCTATCAAGGGAATAATAATAATCAGTTTATTACTATACAATAGTGATTATTTCATTATTTTCTCATAAGAATACATGAATCGTATATTCATATGGCCAAAAACACTTGGATATTCACTTCTATATGAATATACAGCCACCATTTCCAAATCACTTGGTGAATGGTGAGTATTGTTAATGCTAATATAGAGATCAGGTTTCATCTCCACTGCTGGCTGCGCTCCTGCTTTTTCGTCGTATATGATCAAATAAACCAATCCATATCAATGCTCGAGATGTTCAATCGATCCTTTGAAGATTATATAGAACCATTCTCTCAAGAGCTACTCGAAAATGGCTATCAGGGAGACACTCAAGGTTGCGCAGGGCGCTATCAGCTTTCTCCTGTGCTAATTCTTGAGCCCTCTCGATACCCCCAGATCTCTTCACTAAGTTGACAGCTTCTTCTAGGGAACCATTATCAGAGAATTCAGACTCGAGAATCTCTCTCAATGCCGGCTCTTTCTCCAACGCATATATCACAGGAGCTGTTAGATTTCCTTTGACCAAGTCTGCACCAGCCGGCTTCCCTAACTGCTCTGATGACTGTGTGAAATCCAATATGTCGTCCACAATCTGGAAGGATAGACCAAGATTCTTCCCGTATTCAAACATTTGTTCAGAGACACCCCGCTCAACCTCACTGAAAATGGCTGCGCCTTTGGTACTAGCAGCAAGCAATGAGGCTGTTTTATAGTAGCTCTTAATCAAGTAGTCCTCCAATTTAATGTCGCAATCAAACAGACTTGATGCCTGTTTTATCTCCCCGCTAGCAAAATCTTTAATAACCTGCCATGACATTAAGAAAAATTATTTTAAAAACCAAGGATTTTATTGCGAGCAATGCAGTCATTCCAACTAGAAGTCATAACCAGGACCAAAAGATGGTAGGCCTTTCTTCTCCACCATCTCTAATTTTTTTACTGCTTCTTTTCCTACATTGTAGATAGCAGTTGACCGATCGATTCTCGAAGCAATTTCATTTTAGGTTAGCCGGAAATAACCTATCGTGTTTTCAATACAGGGAGGACATAGGCACTTTGGCAGAGCCTTTAAGCCACTGGACAATGTTATTGTTAACTGTTATGTAGGTCAAATGAATGATAATGCACTTCGTATGAGATTTACCTGACTGATTAGCTTTATAACTTCCAAGTTTTCCAGGTTTGCGAGGTACCATGAAGACTGTGCAAACATAAAGTCCCCAGCAAGAACAGCTACTCTTGTACCGTAACGTTCATGAACAGTTTCCTTCCCTGGAAATTTAAATTTATCCATTAGAGCATTATTAACCAAAATAAAGATAAATGAACAATCAAATTGGTTTCTTCTCTCAGGACAGCAACTTTTGTAACTTGTAGATTGAAAAAAAAAAGGTACATATCCTCTTAAATTCACTTCAGTCAGCTCCAAATGAATTTACATTCACAAGTTCTGAAACCACATTCTTTCAACCTAAAAGCACTAAGTAGCTAACTACACTCGACAGCATCAAGCAACAATGCCGCATATACCTCAGTCCCCATGAAGCACTATGGAAAAGTTGTGGGATGATTAAGAAAATAACAGAAAGAAAGCAAGTAAGAAACCAAATCAAATGCATTGGACAAGTCGTCCAGTCTCCAGAATCATGTATCGGGTGCTTTAGGATGATGATATATTCAAGTCCAGACATATTATGACAGCCCCTAAGATCTTTTCTCATTTTGATTTTTTTTTTTTTTTTATTTGAAGAAAGATTAGTAAAATAAGAGGCATGAACCATGTAATATGTGGTTCTTACAAGTTAGAACTATAAAAAGGTAGCCAACAGATAGCAACCGCCAGCCCACCACCATTTCCTAGTACGAATTAATGCAGGCATTGGTGTGGTCTTGAAAGATCAACTCTAGACGTGTTCAATGTCGGCTTTATAGCGTTCATCAGTCTTTAGTTTACAGCTCGAGAGCTCATATTGCACATAATTATGGCAATTAAAACATTTTAGAGACCAAAACAATGGGTGTAAAAACAGAAATAAGTCTCTTACAACACACCATAAGTCAGAGCTATTATGCCTTCCATTTAAACAAGAAAGAAGACACAAAGAAAGATTTTCAGTAAACACAAATCATACCTCTCCTCAAGTCACTATCATCTATCACGTCATCATGTATCAGACTTGCCGTATGTATCATCTCGATGATTTCTGCTAAACGCCGGTGTTCTGTCGTAAGTTCCCTGGAGTTGAAACACCCTTAGAGAAATTGTGCAGATACTATAGTATAAAAGAGTAAGAAAGAGAACACAGAAATAAGTACTTTAATCCTGCAAGTTGTGCTGTCGCTCTAGAGACGAGAAATACTAAAGCTGGTCTCATCCTCTTCCCTCCAGCACCAAAAATCTGCTCTGCGGCAGACATCAGAACTGGGTTTTCTGCACCAACAATCTACAGCTAAAGCACTATTAGATATAGTGGTGCAACTGAATCAAAACTTTAACAATACATATATTTCATTAACATGAACAGCACATATTTTATCTGAAAGTTGAGACATAATGAGAATACAAGATCACGAAGAATGATAGGTATCCTTTTGAGGTATCATTTTGAGGATCATTAGAAGTTGTTGTGCTGCTTTTTACTAACTTCGACATCTATTAGGAAATATATTCGATTAGACTTATCACAATTCTATTCTAAGGAAAATCAGAAGTTTGTAAACATCAGCACAAGTGCAAAACAACTTTTATTTCCGTCACAGTTGAAGCTTTAAATTCCCAACCCCCCTCCTCACTTTCATAAATTCTTGCTCACTATTTCTACATGCATAGGTAGATGCCATCTGAAAAATGATGCATTTGAGCATCCTACAAACTATAACTAGGCACCAATCCTCAAAAGCTAACTAGAAGTGGACAAAATCATGGCTCTGCTACCAATTACAAGGCTAACAAAATTGGAATGTGAAAAGGGTGAATATAAAAATTAAAAAATTAAAAAGATTACAGCAGATATGATTACATTCATCAGACGGTGATTGACAGTTCTACTCAAAAGTCAAAACTGGGTACTACTTGCCACAAGCACAATGACCTAGGAATCAAAGCTCTCAAGTTTGTAGTTAGACAATCTCCACCATAGCAAATGCTCTAAATGGAAACTGGAAATATAGGCCCTCCAGCAAAGACTTCAGATCTCAGCTAATCTTATTAAGCACCTAATTTAGACCTCTAGTCATTCACAATATAGGCGTGGGAAATTGATTCTCTCTTTCATTCAAAACACGGAGAAATGAAATTGATAAGACAAAACACTTAAATGAACAATGCAAAGAAATGAAAGAATTAGAGGGCGTACTAACCTAAATGACCTATGGCAAACATATATACTGAATATTACAAATGCAACACCTTTCCTATATTGAACGATCATTTATAAACTTTGCACCATAATTAAGATGTCCCCACTGCAATCTGAGAGCTAAATAGTCAAACATTGAGCATCACTTGCTCTGATGTCCCCTATCAAACTTCACTACACCTTCTAAGAAGAGTCAGAGAATAAGGTTCTGGACTATCAGCAAACAACTATTGACATGTGTGATGTGTCATAAGCTGATAACTATATTTCTAAACCTAGGGATTGAATAAATCACAGCGGAACCCTGTCAAAACCACAGTAGAGCCAAATTCCTATATGAACAAATACTCTAGTACGAGATCAACACCCCGTCCAAAAAAAAAAGAAAAAAGAAGAAGAATTCACAGACAAACATGACTAAGACTTCCCCTCAACTTCTACATCACAGATGAATTGTTTAATAGAGCAGCACGCGATTCTATACTCCATCCGCTTAGGTGCACATATGCATTTTGAATCCTAGTTCTGCAACACCGGCTCTCAATCCAATGTAACAACAGCAGAGATTATATTGACTCCTGCCTTAAAAAAAAGTCTCACTTGTAAGTTTACATCTCACTTCCTGGAGCGCCACAATACTTCATTCGAAACTCAATCACCCCAAACTTCCTTACAAGAACATGTTCCAAGAGGGCAGATGTCTTTACATATGACAACAGCCACATCACCTCAGGTCCTCAGCAGTCATAAACAGTTAAGATGGGGCGCTACTCTTCAACTCTACTAACATCTAAAAGTAAGCCACACGCATACTCTAATAGGAAACCATTCACCGAGACTAACCACTCCAGCGCCTTACAACTAAGCGGTCATATTTAGCTACACAAGCAGACATAAGTCATTCCCTGCACTTCAAAACAAATGTCTCCCCCAAATGGAACAAACCCCCACAAAACTTCAAGCTTACTTCTCAAAGCAGCAATACTATTTGAATTTCAACTCAAAGCCATAAACTTGGTACAATATTAAAGTTACAACATCCCCTAATTAAGCAATATATCAAGGGCGAACTACATAACATAGCATAGAATATAAAACTCACATTTTGCAGATTCTTGTTCAGTGTGAGAAGATCATCAGAAACCACCTCAAAAAGACTTGTCAATGAAATTGGACCTCCCTCTTCTTTCTTCACCTCCAACACAGGCAATGAACCTTCACTAACCCCTGCATTAAACACCCACAAAATACAAACCATATCAATACATTTTCAAACCAAACTCAAAATAACATTCAATTGCAAGTAAAACCACATCATTGTCAACGAATACAACAACACTAACTGTTAGGAAATATGGTATTCATATTTCCGTAGTATTGTAGTTTGGTACAGATTGTTCACAAGAGTTTCGGATAGACATGCTTCTATATGTTTCGGATAGATGTTAGTATAAGTCTTTGTATAGATGTGGTTTCTAAGAGTTTTACCATTAACTAAGCTCTCAGGCGTCTTGGTGAAGCAAACCCGGTGTTTTGGGTTCCCGGACCGAAAACAAACCAACTTCTTCCCACCATAACCTTTTCCTAAGCTCCTCCTAACAACTCCCTTGACAATATTACCATTCTTTGCAAAGAAACGTTCAGAAGAAGCATTGCAAGAGCAGCTACAACCACTCCAATCAAACCCAACTCTACCAAAATCAATCTTTCCACCACAACTCATCATAGACATCATTTCTCACCAATACAACACACTACTACAGCTAAAATTTAACCCAAAGTTGAGATTTTCACAAAAATCCCACCTCAAAAACAAGCTAAATTTACCAATTACCAAGTACCCAGATGAAAAAATGCCCCAAAAACAGCAAATTTGTCATGAAAATCGGACAATAGATGGGATAGAAAGTAAAGGGTAGATTTGTTGTGTGTTGTATAATTCAGGAGTGAAGTGAAAGACTTGATTGGTACGCTGAGGAGGGAGATTATGCACATATATATTTATATCATATGGTTTACAAAAATATGAGAATATGAATGAGTATTGAACAAATGAGAGGGAGGGAGATTAAGTGGCGCAAAACTACCCACACAAAATTTTCTTGAGATTTTTGTATGTTATCGGTTGGTCTGATCAACAGCCAGTAAAATTATTTGGAGTGTGGACTTAGAGATTTGGGAGTCAATTTCTGTCATTTTGATAGGGATTTGTCAAGGTTTTTTACACTCCCAATTTTTTTAAATTTCTCATTAGTCTATAGTATTAAATTTCAATTAGACTACTATTGACTATCACAAAAAAAAAAATCAAATTTATGTTATCGGCAAATTTTTTTTTAGATTAGGTCGTTTTCGATTAGTCGATTTCTAACTCAATCATAGTAGTGTACTAAATTTACTATCACAAAAATTGTAAATTTTTATTGTCCTTGTAAATGTTTGGATTGAATCATCGGTTTCGTTGAGTATGGTTACAAAATGTCAATTCTTATAGGAGGTTCTGGAAGAGTTTAATGAAGAAAAATCCAATACTAGTTATATATTCCGATTGTTTTTTTTTTTTTTTTTTTTTTTTTTTTTTTTATGGTTATCAAGGCATCGTTGGTTTAGGTTTTAACAATGCTTAAATTGATAATTATAGAAGACAAGTCGTCTTTACAGGGTATCCAGGATTTGCATTATGCACTTTAGTGCGGATTCGGAGTTATGTTGGCCAAACAAAATGTAATTTTCTTAAGAGAGAAAAGTGTGGAGTTTTCATCTGTGAGACCGTGACCCATCATTCTTCACCTTTTGATCTCTGGTGATGTCCTAATGCTCGACCGACAATTCTCGCGAATTTGGGTTTTAGGATGGTACAGGTCGGCAATTACAGCAAAGTATATTGCACCAAATAAAAATACTAATGCTCACATGTTGCATTTCCTTGTTATTCTCTTGACTTTGAGTTGCAACCCTTTGTCTTCGACATAGTACGACCCAAAACCTTGATCACAATTCACTAGTCATAGATAGTTTTCTTTTCGAGTAAGTTATTGTAGTTTTACGAATATAACTATTACCATTCTAAAGAATTGAGGGCTCACGCTATTTGAAACGAATCAAAACCATTATCGCAAGTTATCGATAGTTTTCTTTTCGATTAAGCTATCATGAATTCATGGTTACACGAAATCACGGATACAATTGTTGCAATTCTAAAAGAATGAGGGGCGTAGAGGCCCTAGACAAGTAAAAAGAACACAAAAGCCACATCTACAAGAAACACCAAAACATGTGGGGAGCGGGGTTAGGGGGACAATGGAAGAACATAGCAAAGGAAGCAGCAGCTCGAACATTTCTTGTCGCCAAGTTCCTCTGCGCACTCCATGTCACCGAGTCCTACATCTTCGCTCCTTCCATTGTACTCTCTATTTCTCTCTCTTTTTGCTATGCACATTAATTAGATTTAACCAAAGTTGAAGACCATAGGATAAAAATTAAATCAACATTGAAACATGTAAGTAAAATGAAGTGTATGTGATGGTGATAAAAATTTGAGCAGGTACATGGACCAAGCATGTTACCAACGTTGAATATGAGAGGGGATGTTGTGTTGGTTGATAAAATTTCCCACAGATTTGGGAAAGTTGCGACTGGAGATGTTGTTTTTGTCAAATCCCCATTAAACCCTTTAAGGGTTTTGACCAAACGTGTGCTTGGATTGGAGGGTGATGTTGTTTCCTTCGGTTCTCGGTCTTTGGTGGTATGTTTTTCAGTATTCTTCGGGTTTGAGTTTTGGATGGTTGATTGTTAATTTGTTGAAGTGAATGTGAGATTGTGAATGTGTATCAGTATATGTTTGTTGGCAGGTTTCGATTTCGATTCCGTAAATTCTGTGAATGTGGTAATGGTTTATACCTAAATTTTGCTGCTGTTTGGTTGGATGAGTGGATGCATGTGTCCATGGGTAGTGATTTGGTGTATAATTGAATCAGTAGTAGTGAATGTATGTTCTATGGAAGGTTTCTATAAGAATGTAGTGTGTGATCGATTTTAGAATTGGAATAGAAACATATGTTTGGTTGGGTGGGAGGTTGTGATTCTGATTTCGAAAATGGTGTGAATGCGGTTTCTGCTGGATGTTGTTCTAGTTTAAACTTTGCTTTGTGGTAAAGATGGGTGGGTGCATGTGTTTATGGGTATTGGTGTATATTTGGCTTAATAGTAGTGATTGTATGTTGTATTGAAGGTTCCTATTGCAATGTAGTGTCGATGAGTTAGAATCGGAATGTAACAGCAGTTGGAATTCTTGAGGAGTTATAATTTGTGTATAAATTAGATTGTTCATTATTATTTATGAAGCTTGATCTCTCTCGGTTGAATGAACCATAGAAGTAGACACATAAGATCAATTGCTCTGGCCTTTTGAGCTGCAAAGATAGCTATTAAATCGGTTCCTTTGTCGTTATAGTAGTTTTCCTTTGTTCTAGCAGGTCTTTGATGGGGGCGACCTGAGTACTAGACTTTAACATTAAAATAGGGAGTTTGTAGCTTTTGGTCTGATTAGTTTTCTCAAAAGTTCGTGTATGTTCTCTTTGGGATATGGTAGAAAGATAGGATTTTTATTCAGAGTTGGATAGCAAACCAAGTACATTCAGTCTTTTTATCTATCTAGGATCCTAGGAAAACTGAAGAAAATTGGAGAAGCAGAGGAATGTTAGGGGGGGGGGGAGGAGTTAAATTGAACCATCTGTTTTGCTGTTGGCAACGGAGTTTAGAGGGCGGGGTAGGGGGTAAGGTTTGAAGAACAACAACAACATCTTTAATCCCAATGTCTTAAAGGCTCCCGCCATAAGGCGGGGTAAGGGGGGGTCGGATGCACGCAAGCCTTACCCCTATTGAAACATAGAGAGGCTGCGCACGGATGATCTAAAATGAAAATTGCTTTGAGAATCGCACCGACTGACTGCTACTTCACAAAGTAAGAAGCACAGACAGTTTTATGAGCCATTTTGCTTTATTCCATTATAACCCACAAACCAAAGGTTTGAAGAACATACCAACAATTTCTCTGTAAAAGTTTTAAAAGATAGGCGGAATAGGGGGGGGCTGATTGGTGGCAGTAAAAGCCGCTTCTGAATAGAAAATAATATGGTTGCTTTGTTTGCTTTGCGATTTGCTTTCTTGATGCCTCATATCTGTTTGTTTTATCTTAGACTCATTAATGAATAATCTTAAACAGGTGCCCAAAGGTCATATTTGGGTACAAGGGGACAACTTTTATCAATCAAATGATTCACGGCATTTTGGTCCAGTTCCTTATGGCCTTATCCAAGGCAAAGCATTGTGTCGGGTAAGTTTAACACATTTACCTTTTAGTATTCACACAATGAGGCCCATGACCATGTGCAAGAGAACGGAACACATATTTGCAACTGCTTTTATGAGTTCATGAGAATTCTTGATCCTATGATACTTTGTGGTGAAAAGCTTTGATACTTATTGTTTATTTGCATTTAGTTCTTTGCTTTGGACTAATCGGTGATAACCAACATAGCGTCTTATGTCTTACTGGCCACTGCAGCGCTATTCATGATGCTCCTAGTTTGATACCTGTGACATTTATGGTAGTGCTTGGGAATTCAATGTCTGTAGCTCTTAGGTTTCTGCCGTATGATCTTACACTCTTACAGTCTTATTTGAAGTCACTGGAAACAGTTGGAAAGAACTGCAACTATCTGAAGTTACCTACATGAAGTTTTGGACTTGTGACCTCGAGGCAATAAACCTTCAAAACAGCCTCCTGTACAACTTGACTCCTTCACAGATTCCCATTAGGCAATATCTCTACTTGTTTCTGAAGCTAGCAAGTGCGTTACTGTCCCTCCCTGCAGCCCTGCACATAGTTGCAGCGAAAACTATATACTAGCCACATTGTTGTAAACGTCCTGATCAAAATTGTAGTTACTCCCTCCCCCCCCCCCTCCTTTTCTCTCCTTTCACTATCGTATGTAGCTCACTGCAGTAGTACAATATCTATCTTACTTGTGTTTCCCTGGTTCTTATCTGACCAGATATGGCCGCTTTCGGAGTTTGGTACATTGGGGCCTTGATGTGCTAATGGGAAGGTGGAGGGTTCTCAGATAAGGTATACCATCTTACCATGTTCTCTTAGACATTGTCTAGTTTGTGTTTTCAGAGTTACAACATGGTTACAAAATATTTATCCGAAAGCTTTCTAGTCCTTCCTTGAGCTTATTCCCTACTCTGGGTTGGATTCATTGGCAGTTTAGCTGCTGCCAACCATCTGACTTCCTCGGTTATGCTCGTGCTCGTGCCAACGTTTTCATTGCTTTTCCCCAAGGGAAGCAACGTCTCAACTGCCTCTCAAAGAACAAGTATGTCGTCGAGATTTGTATTTTCTCATGAATGGAACTCTGAAAGTGATTTATTCTTTTGAACTAACAAGTAACAATGCCATGCCCAACTAAGGTAGATAGGTTGTTCCCTGTAAGTTTTTTGTTACACCAGAAGTTTTCTTCCGTACATATGTACCATCTCAACACATTTTTCAATTTACACAAAACAATAAATCCAATTCAATTGTAAGCATTTCGTAAAGTTTTGTATGAGGCTCCATCATACTATGGTGATTGAATAAAATTTTGAGATTATTTGTTGTACACTTGGCTCAAAACTTACTCCGAAACTTTGAATTTCAATTTCACCTTATTTTAATGTCGAAAATACTCATTGTATCTCTTCCTATTGTGTTGATTACTTGATTAACCTAATTATATTATGATGATCCAATAATTTGAAATTAACCAACCCGAACTTGACCCATCCACCCCATTTGAGTAGACCTGGCAAAACTGACTTAGACCCGAACATCCGACCCGAATTACTTGACCCGACCATCCGAATTTGAGTCGAATTTATAATCTATATTCAACCCAAAAATTGTTTGACCCGAAATTGACCCAAAAACTGTTTGACCCGATATTGATAGAACTAAAATCAGACAGACTCGAATAATCAAACATTTAAATGAATTGGTTGAACAAAAGCGACTTGGATTAACTATATCTCATCATCAAACACTCAAATTACCAATAAATTTTTAATTTAAGATAATCGAGACAAAATTTTAAGAGATGTGAAATTAATATGATTAGATTTGAACATTTTGAAATGACTCGATTTGGATTAGACCCGAACCGAACTAGACCCTACCCGAAATTGACCCGTAATTGATACACCCGAATTAGACACGACTCAAACCGAAATAGACCGAAAAGGTAACCCTACCCGAATAGATTTGACCCAAACCTGACCCGACCTAAATGACCCGTTTGTCAGGTCTATATTTGAGTGGTATAACTAGAGAAGTTGATTCTTTTTGTAAACTCTCACATAACACCGTTCCATCTCTAAATTGTGATGAGTTAAAAGCACAATATATGGCCAAAATTCACAATTTCAACTTGAAAAACTTCAAACTATTAGTAGTAATCACATGGTTAGACCCGACTCACACAAGAATCGTATCTTTAAGAATCGTATCTTTTGTAAATCTTTTCACTTGTCCGAGGAAAGAGAAGCAAAAGAGGACCGCTTATGAGTTGGGCTGTGCTGCCTGTGCACATTCTAGAAACTTCACGTAGAAGCCCAAATTCTCTCTACTCATCTCTATATAAAATCGCCCTTTAAACCCGTCTTAGGTTAGTCGACATTGCCTTTCACAGTCAGCGCAACTGCCTCTTTCCTTTCTTTTAAAAGTTTCTACTCGTATTTTTTTTTCCTACAGAGAGAGGAAAAAAAAGGTCTGATTTTTCTTATTCTTTTGGTTTATCTTCATAGACTTTTCCCTTTATTTATTTATTTTTCGTATACATTAGTTTTTCCTAGTAAATTTTCTTTTTACTTACGTTTCGATTTTATTTTGATTGGCCGATTTTATCCAATGGGTTCTCGATGAATTTGTATAAAAACGAGAGCTCAATTTCACCCGGCCTAAATTAATTTAACTCTGTTGGGGGCAGTCTATCTCTATTAATTTTCATGGTGATTATTGGTCATGAAATCCAAAGATTACTACCCTAAATATACCGTAATTTTCTTCAACTTAATTAATAGTCGTGTCAAAAATCGACCAGACTCGAAAAATCGTAGATGATATATTGTCGATTGGAATCTTCAAACTACGAAAGAAGCCGGGTTTTCAATTTTATGTTCTCTCGATCAATTCTTATGTAAATAAATAATAATAAAAAAAGCTAAATCGAATCATGAAAATCCAACACAATAAAGAGAATATTACATTAAATAATAGTCTATTTAATCTTAAAACAACCTGTAATAAACAAGAATGAGCCATAACAATAACCCGTCACAATTACGGCTACTTTTGTAGAACATACCTTTTAATTTAAGTCGAGAGCGGTTTTAAAATGATTTGTGCACCCAATTGAGGTTGAAGAGTTCCAATAGCAATAGGAGCATGAGCATAGGACGGGGAGAGCTCGAACGAGAAACGTTGTAAAATCATGCATAACACCATCTTGGCTTCAATGTAGACAAAGTTTATACCAATGCAAGTTCTAGGACCCCAACCAATTGCTGGATTAAACTCTTTTGCATCTTTACCCCATATTTTTTCATCTAGGTGAACTTGGAGTAGTGGCAAGTTAACTACCACGCCCGCCGGTACCAAGTTTAATTTCCCGCACAAGCGTACGAGTTGTTTCCGATACCGGGGGATATAGCCTGAGAACTTCTTGGACAACCTGTTCCACCTGCAATCACATGTATAAACATGGATTGTTGAGTTACGTGTTGTGTAAGTTCTTACTCACATTTTGAGTTATAGCGAAAATAAAACTGAATTGACTGACCTTTACACAGTACAACAATAAACAATGACATGCAATTATCAAAATGAAAGCGACCAATGAGTATGAAAATACTTACAATTTTGAGTTGAGCTAAACCATCAAAATCGGGTTCCTTGTTGCCAAACATTGTGAAAACTTCTTCACGAGCCTTTTGTTGCCAATCTTGATGTTTGCCCAACATAATAAGTGACCAAATTATTAAGATTGAAGTGCTCTCTTGGCCTACTACGTAAAACTCTTTGCATTGGTTAATTACTTCATTAAGAGTTAAGCAAATGTTCTTGCTATTCTTTGCATTTTCATGCTCTTTATTTGCCTCTAACAATTTATCTAGCAAGTCACCGTTGCGTTGCACTCCATCCTTCATCAACTTCTGCCTCTTCTTAACATTTTGCACCAATTCTTTTATTTCTCTGTCAATCTCCTTTATTCGTCCATTCGCTTTTGTTGGCAGAAAACTTCGGAACAATTTCCAAAAAAAAAAAAATTAAATAAATAAATTATGTGGACATGATTAGGAACGATTTTTGAAATAATGCTAAGAAAAAATGTTAAACAAAATGGGTCGGAAAAAAAAACTTGTTCTACAAAATGGGGTGCATGTCACCTACATATAAAACCGCCGAGTACCTCAACAGTTTTATATATGGGTGACATGCACCTCATATCGTTGAACAAGTTTTTATTCCACTTATTTTTTTAACATTTTTTATTCAAGCACTATTTCGTTAAATCGTTTAATCAATAGAGGGAGTACTATTTTACGACCTACGGATATCGAGTCCGGTTAAAATTACCTCAACCCGGGGATATAAATTGTATTATTCACCGATTGAAATTGTTCTGTGATGAGGTGGAAAACCCGACTTCCTTCTTCAAAATTACTTCCAAATGCAGTCCGAGAAATAACATCTGCGGATAGTTTATGCACAAATGGAACTGCATCAAATTCACAAGATCCTGTTTTTTATAACAGCTTCTCCCATTCACTAATCATCTCATTAGTGCTTGCACTGATAGCTCGAATCATTAACTGCAATGTTTTAATAAGTAAGTCTTCTGGTTTAAAAAAAATGGAAAATTTGTGGGGAACCACCTTCAACTTTCACCATTTTTTGGGTAACCACTTTATTAATTTTTTTTGTTGTGGGGAACCACCAAATGTAAACAAAACCAAGGGGTACAACCATCTCTTTACCCAAACCACCCACCCAACACCTCTAACCACCACGCATCATCACCCGTCAACACCAACCACCACCTTAGTTACCCTCAACACCCCCCAACATGGTCGTTGATCGCCGGTTACCATGCTTGTAGTGGCCGGAAACCGAGAGGAAAGAGAGGATGGAGGGAGAGAGAAAATGGTCGTGGAGGGTGGAGGACATGGAGCCGGGGGAATGCGTGGTGGTCGGTGTGGCCTTGTCGGCTGTGGGTGGTGGCAATACGGCAAGAATGGTGGTGGCTAGTGGTCGTTAGAGGTGGTGATAGGGTGGTTTGGGTAAGGAGGTGGTTCTACCCTTTGGTTTTGTTTATATTTGGTGGTTCTCCACAAATTTATTTTAATAAGGTGGTTTCCCAAAAAATGGTGAAAGTTGGAGGTGATTTCCCACAAATTTTCCAAAAAAAATCTACAATAAACGTGTAGCAATTTAATTTTGTAAATGACAGCTAGCTCTTATTAGGAACATATGAAGAGAAATAATCAAATTCACAGAAATAACTGATCAAATAAAATAGAGACAATAAACTTTGTATTACCAAACATTTCTCGAACTATTAAAATGGAGATATACTCGTATGTACCTTTAACTTATCAATGTGTAAGGTGGGGGTGACTAGTTTTCTATGTTTGTTCCAACTTTGGCCCTCTAACATAGTCATACCACTAGCCACAACCGTTAAGATTGGATTTGACTTTGGCCTCTAAAAGTCATCTATCTTCATGAACACTTCTCTTACTAAACTCGGCTCCGAGATCATCACTATTGGCACTGGACCGTTCCATGTGAAACTTTTTCTACCTTTAATTACCATACAAAACAAGGTCATTAGATTCAAAGGTTCAGCTTACGATAACTATTAGTTTAAATTGTTGGTTAAAATGATTCCTTCGTAATAAGGAGTTTCGAGTTTTAATCTATTAGCATCGATTCTTTACATTTCTCACCAACCACAAGATAAATAGTTAAATACAAAGTGATTAAATATATAAAAGAAATGCCAACAAAGAAAAAACATGAAAATAATTACATCATAGGTAATGCAAGTAGTAATATAGGCTCACTAAAATCGAATTTCAAGTAGGACTTCAAACAAATTATTTACCAAGTAATTCAAATAACATGAGAGTTCGTAACTTCTCTTTCTCGACATGAGACAAATTGATTTATGCATACGCTCTCTACTATATATAACTAAACGTAAAAAAAATGATAGTAATGGAGAGAGAGTATATAACGATAAAGTGCGTGAGAGAGTTCAGAGACAAAAGAATGAGTTAAGGATTTTACGTACCATATTTTTGCAACAAGTGATGAGTCAAAGGATAAACTTGTGAAAGAGTATCATTAGATACATCAGACATGGGTTTAGATGTAGCTTGAGAAACCATCGTAACTTTATCATTGGTGTCTCCATAATATATTCTATAGGGATTACCTTGAA
This sequence comes from Spergularia marina, assembly GCA_963680865.1. Classification (NCBI taxonomy): domain Eukaryota; kingdom Viridiplantae; phylum Streptophyta; class Magnoliopsida; order Caryophyllales; family Caryophyllaceae; genus Spergularia; species Spergularia marina. The sequence goes on along the minus strand of OY804549.1, from coordinate 4,481,668 downwards.
ACCCCTGACTTCTAAGAATCCTCTCAATTCTTTTAGGACGCAACCAAACCCAATTTAGCACCATATATCCCAAAACACAAGCCATAGACACTATGATAGACACCCATGTTGACACCTCCATTATTAGTTTTCTTCTTTGATTATTTTACACTTTTGTTGTAATACAAGTTTTTTTGTTTTGTTTTTTTTTTTTTTTTGACAACTGAAAAGAAAAGTACCTACAACTGTAATACAAGATTTAGGTTGGGAAATTGCACTAATATATTAAAATTGAATGATCATTTTAGTTAGATAATCACAAGATTCATCTATGCACATATAATTTTCCTTCTTTTGTGATACTTTTCCAATTTAGTTTTTCATTTAAAGATTAATTTGTAATTTTGTTATCTACTATTACCAAAAAAAAAAAAAAAAAAATCTGACAGGTCGTTATAAATCTTTTTGATTAATTTCCAGTTAAGTTTGTCCTCTCAAGAAGATTTGTCAATTTAGTCAGTCACCTTGAAAGCAAATCGCACAGATAATTATCCATTTTCTCTAACACTTATATTTGGTAAAACAAGCTGAAATGGTAGTGGATAGCTTAAGCTGTAGCTGTAATGGACAACAGTGCGGATCACCCGTCCCATTTTCCTATCCTACTCCATGTACCCCACCAGTCACATGATATCATTTCATAAATATTTCCAAAACAAATTAATCTGTAAAAAATAAAATAATGGAATGCTAAAATATGATTGATGGGGTACACGGAGTGGGATAAGAAAATGGGACAGGTGATCCGCACTAAATGGACAATGGTAGAGGAAGCTTTTTAGCTAATAAGCTAACTGATCAAATAGAAGTCTTTGGTGAAAATTATAGTAAATAGTAGCCGATATTCGTAAAATTATGTAAAAGGACACAATTTTTCTTTATCTTTAATTTGCAAGATAATACAGTACGGTATAATAATAAAAATTAGAAAAGTAGCTGAAATGATAAGGTAGTGTTGTTACCAAACAAGTTTATTTGGTTAACGAGCTTCAAAAACTGATCGAATAAGCTACTTTGCCTAAATAGGCGCTTACAGTACATACCAAACATAGCGAGTTGATCTATGTACGAGTCGCGGTAAATTACAAATTTAAGAAAGTAAAATAAAGAATCATCGATTGTCATTGTCTTCCTTCTTCCAGGAACACGATATTTTGACGACAACTCATATAGATGGGTGACCCGTAAAAAGTTAAATAAAGTATGAAGTTTATAGGTGGGGAAGGAAGTAAAGCGAATCTTTTAATCAGATACACTAGATTTAATTACATAAACAAGAATTTGAATTCCGATTGTAATTTTACAAGTATTAGAACAACTTTTAAACTTAAAGCTGTAAAAAAACAGAGCATCAAATGAGAATACACTGGTGCAAGGTTGAGATAGACTAACATATATTGATACGGAAGCATGGGGTAAGGGCATTCATCTTTTAATGCTTACAATATGTCCCCTAAGATTCAGATAAATTCTCATTGAAATGAGACCATTAGTGATGCATATTTCTGGGAAAATTCTGACAGTTCCAGTGATTTTCATCTGACTTTGGAGCTCATATACTTGGATATATATTAGGGCTATGGCTACGGTTCTTATATGGGTGTAAAGTTCATTGTTCATGCTTTCTTATGACACCAATTAGGGCTCCATTGAAGCTATAAGAAACATTTTATGAAGGCTCAAAGTTACGGCACTAGAATGCTAGACCTGCAGGAATTGGACTGACCTGATGTCACTCAGAGGCGCATATCTCTTAAAGTATGAAGAATTTTGGGTTAATTCTTTTTTGGGATGAAATCTAAGATCCACTGCTTTAATTTGACATATCATGGGTTTACAAAATATATCGGTGCACAAAGTTATGGCCTCTGCAATCTGGAACCAGCGCATGAACAACTGTTGTAATGTCCGAAATGCATCTCAATGCGTGGAAGGGGCATTTTTGTCTTTTCACTTGGTTGTCACTCATCCTCAGAAGTTGTCATATGGTCCTAGGAATATTCTAAGGTCATGGAGTGTGAGAAATGGGACATGTGACTGTTTTTGGCCGAGATAACAAAGCTCTGACAACGACGACACCTGCTGTCATTGTCAATCTTGCGGTCATGGATCTTTTACAACAGCTATCACCTGTAATTTGGATCAGTTTGGCACGAAAATGAGATGCTCTCTTCATTTAAGACACCTCACAACACTCACATGAGAAAATGGACAAAGGAGGAGCCTTGTATCATCCAATAGGAATTTAGTTTCTTTTATTTTGCTGCATTTTGCTGTTGTTTTATTTTCAGTCGTTAGATCATGCTTTTAAGCTCTTTAAGGTAATGTCATCTCTTTCCTGAGCACTTATATATATATATATATATATATGGGCAGCATCATATGTAAAAATCAGCTTTTGATGAATGAAAAATATGAGTTTTACTCAGAAAATCCTTCGTGGTTTATGGTGACCTTTGTGGCGCCTGTTTAGCCTTCGTGGCTGTTTTCGAGTGTGTTTTACACTACAATTTATCCCTTTTATCCATTAATTGATTCAACCTTCGTGGTTGTCAATTTTGCTCATTTTATTACTCAAAAAACCCAGAAAACTCATACAAAAACAAGTTCATTTTCCTCTTTTTAGTTCTTACATTTCTTAGTATTTTCAGACTTGCTTTAATTTTTCAATACCACTCAAATCGTATAAACCCCATAGTATTTCGTATCATATATATAGACAGAGATATGAACAATAATACATTCCATTTGCTAAACTTTACTGTAAAATTCATTACTTACAATATACAGTGGCATAAGTCTCGTAAGCGGAAAATTATAAGATACCTCCGGGGTACATCGGCTTTTCATACCCCCCTCATTCATTAGTCATTGTGAGAGGGGTACAAGAACTTGTTGTACCCCCGGGGTACCATATAACAACTGGGTATACTAATACTGAAACTCCAAGGTTTTACTATATTAAGCTAGCACATTGTCACGGTCCAGTGTATCCGAGCTGAGATGAGCTGATCAGCAGAGATATCATTACAAACGACGTACAGTGAGATGAGCACCATACTGTGGCTGAAGACTCATGGAAGTGGTAGGAGCATGGGTGTAGGAAGGCGAAAGCTCAAATGAATAACGTTGTAGAAGCATAGCCACAGCCATCTTAAGTTCAACCAGAGCAAAATTTTGGCCAATGCAGATCCTTGGCCCTCCGATAAAAGGGAAGAAAGATAAGTTCCCCTTGGTTGCCTTAACAATACCTTCGGAAAACCGGTCTGGTTTGAACTCGTTCACGTCCTCACCCCAGAGTTTAGGGTCATGGTGCACTTGAAATATCGACAGGCCAACCATAGAACCTTTCGGTACACATATGTTACCGAGCATTGTATCTTGGTTGTATATCCTTCGAGAGACTAATAGTACTGGAGGATACAATCTGAGTACCTCGTATGATATCATCGTCAACTATACAAAAGACGGACAAGATTAAAATTAAGTCAGCAACATTATTCTCATCCGATCCCTAGGAATACGTAGATACACAGACTTAACACTTGACATATATAAGATTAGAAGTTAACAACTCACTGTCTTTAGATGATTCAAGCCATCAAAATCCGGTTGGTTCTGCCCAAATGCTGCTAAAACTTCTTCTCGAGCTTTTGTTTGCCAATTTTGATGCTTACTCAACAAGATTATCATCCACACTAGAGCAGCAGAAGTGGTTTCCTGACCAGCAAAGTAGAATAGCTTACACTCATCAATCATATCCTGAAAACTCATTGCAAGCCGCTGCTGTTTGCTCGGACTGTGACTGTGACCCTGAGTCTCTTTCAAGTTCGACTCCATTAGTATCCCCAACAAGTCGTTCTTAGCAGGTTCACCAGCATCCATCGCTTTCTTCCTCTTGTCGATTATGCCCTTCAGTACATTTTGTAACTCCGCGTTTATTTCTTTCATCTTACTGTTACTCTTTGTTGGCACGTATCTAAAACCATACAAACATCAAATCATCAGCAAATGCACTTTAATTAACAAACTGATAACACAACACAAAGGGGTGACAGGATTTAGCTTTTACTTACTTCCATCCAGGTATTTGAACACTCTGAAAACGTCGAATAGTGATCTGAGTCTGTTCTTTCAGAAGTTCAAATATCCTTCTCCCTTCCTCATAGCTACTACCAAACGCAGCACGAGAGATAACATCTGCAGTCAGGTTCATAATATCCGGCCACACATCTAACTCAGCAGAACCTGTTTCAGGAACCACATTCTCCCATTTTTTGATCATCTCTGACACGCTGGTATGAAATGCTGGTAGCATAAGCTGCAGGGATGATCAATTTTGGAAGCATTTAGTATGCCACAGCTAAAAACAGTTATAAAATCGACTTTTAAAAGTCGAGGAACAATCAAGTACTCGAGCTACTACATACCTTCAACTTCTCCAAATGAAATGCAGGATTGATGATCTTCCTATGCATCTCCCATTTTTCGCCCTCAAGGGTTACAAGTCCAGGGACAAGTAATTTCACTTTGGCCTTCTGAAACTCGTAAATTCGAGTGAAGGCCTCTCTTATCAACTCGGGTTGAGTAATGTTTATCATCGGTGTCGGACCCATCCATGAGAAGCTATTTTGACCTAAATGCATAAGCATACACAATACACAGAGTTCAAATTTCCGCTACCCCAAACCAACACTCAAAACTGAATACTCCATTTGGGTATGCTAAAGTTTCTGTTAGGGGAGATCGCCCGTAAATATAACCCAAACGAGATTCCATCCTAAAACCAATTTATAATAGGAGGAATAACGCACGGTTATATATGTTAGAGCTATTCGCTTTCATCTTCCAATCTGGGACACAGAATTCACACATGTACCAAACAGTTTCACTTGTCTAATTTCAAATCATTAGTCGGCTTGTGCTTAAAAGTTACAAACTTTACTTCCCAATGACTTTGCTAAGATAATCAAATTAACACGTTCCAATCTTTCTAAAATTCTTTCTGTTTCCCTCTTTCTTCCTCCTCTATTTCTCTACCTATCTTCCCTGTCAATTAATTGAGCAAAACCCCTACTTCTGGTCTCTTTCAAGTTTTCCCCAAATTAGTTCAGAATTTAATTGATTATATCTTTCTAATTAACCAGAAGTACAGCCCTAAAATCTGGTATTTGATTGTTGATCCACGGATATTTTACCTATTGTATTGGCAAGACTTTATAATTTCTTTCAATTCCTTACGTTCGCATTTGAATTCTCTCGTATATTCAAATCGTAAATAACGATAGAAATGCGGGCCCCAATATAGATGCACATATTTAATGAAGGATTAGAGGAGAGTAATTACCATATTTGGTGACATTTTGATGAAGGAAAGGCGAGACAGGAGTGAAGTAATCGTTAGTAAAAGGAATTGGTTTCTGTCTAGCTTCGTTGCGCATTTTGAACGTGTCCTTCACATCTCCATACAAGGGCCTGTATGAATTACCTTTAAGCCCTTGTTCTCTAAGCTTCTTCTCTAGCTTTTTGGGTGTGAACCATGCCCACTTCAGTATTTTCCATGCCCATGTCACTATTACTACTGCACAAGATACTGCAATTGCAATATCATACCCTCTCGTCGTCGTAATCATCTTGTAACCATTAATCTAAAAAGACGTAAATTTCAATACAAAGACGCTAATGTTTTTGTGGGATCAAAGTATGCGAAAATCTGTGGTGAAGGTAAGAGAGATGAGGGAATAATTGAGTTAGTTTGTCTTAGCTTGCTGACTTATATTGTATAGAGATAAAACTTTTCAATGCGTGCTTAATTTTTTCCATTGATGAAGTCACGAGTGATGGCATTTGCATAAATTTGTACGAGTACTTAATAAGTTAATAGGAGAGAGAGACATATAGACTTGGCTAGACAGTGCTTAAAAGTCCATCTCTCTCTTTTCGACTTGCGAGTTATCTCTAGTCCCTCCGGTCCTATTTAAACTTCTCATTGCATTTTGCACACTTCGTAAGGAAAAATAATAGATTATTCATAATGATTCATTTTACAAATAAATTGAAAACTAATTATCACCAACATCTTTATCTTGTCCTCCAAGTTATTCCCTTAAAAAAAATGTATAATTTTGAGAATGAAAAGAACAAAGGCGAGACCCCAAAAAAGGGGATGAGAAGTTTAAAAAGGACCAGACGAGTATTGTTTAGAGTTTCTCATACCACAATCCATGTTGATCGAGCGGACCCAATTTAAATGACAAGTTACGTAACGTTTAGACAAACATATATAACTGATTACGTAGCGTTTAGACAAACAAATATCACTGATTACGTAGCGTTTAGACAAACAAGAGGAATGGCGTAGAACATCTTTTAAACTTAAAGCTATAAGAAAGCAGAGCATCAAATGAAAATACACTGATAATGCAAGCTTCAAATAGACTAGACATGAACAATAATACATTGCATTTGCTAAACTTTACTGTAAAATTCTTTCATTACTTACAATATACATACAGTGGCATTAGTCTCGTTACTAGTACTGAAACTCCAATGTTTTACTATATTAAAGCTAGCATACCGTCACAGTCCGGTATATGTGAACTGAGACGAGCTGGTCAGAGATATCATCACAAACGACGTACAGTGAGATGAGCACCATACTGGGGCTGAAGAGTCAAGGAAGTGGTCGGAGCATGTGTGTAGGAAGGCGAAAGCTCAAACGTAAAACGTTGTAGAAGCATAGCCATGGCCATTTTAAGTTCAACCAGAGCAAAATTTTGGCCAATGCAGATCCTTGGCCCTCCGATAAAAGGGAAAAACGATAAGTTCCCATTGGTCGCCTTTACAATGCCTTCCGAGAACCTGTCTGGTTTGAACTCGTTCACGTCCTCACCCCAGAGTTTAGGGTCATGGTGCACTTGAAATATCGACAGGCTAACCATAGCACCTTTCGGTATACCTATGTTACCGAGCATTGTATCTTGGTCGTATATCCTTCGAGAGACTGACAGCACTGGGGGATACAATCTTAGCACCTCGTATGATATCATCGTCAACTATACAAAAGACAGAAGATTAAAATGAAGTCAGCAACATTATTCTCATCCAATCTCTAGGAATACGTAGATACAACAGTAGTAATGCGTCAAAAATATATAAGATTACAATATAAGTTAACCACTCACTGTTTTTAGATGATTTAAGCCATCAAATTCCGGTTGGTTTTGCCCGAATGCTGCTAAAATTTCTTCTCGGGCTTTTGTTTGCCAGTCTTGGTGCTTACTCAACAAGATCATCGTCCACACTAGAACAGTAGAAGTAGTCTCCTGACCAGCAAAGTAGAACAGCTTACACTCATCAATCATATCCTGGAAACTCATAGCAAGCCGCTGCTGCTTGTTAGGACCGTGACCCTGAGTCTCTTTCAAGTTCGACTCCATTAGTATCCCCAACAAGTCGTCCTTAGCAGGTTCACCAGCATCCATCGCTTTCTTTCTCTTGTCGATTATCCCCTTTAGTAGATTTTGTAACTCAACGTTTATTTCTTTCATTTTCCTGTTATTCTTTGTTGGCACGTACCTAAAACCATACAAACATCAAATCATCAGCAAATGCACTTTAATCTACAAACTGATAACCCAACACAAAGAAATTTAGTTTGTACTTACTTCCATCCAGGTATATAAACACTCTGAAAAAGGCGAATTGTGATCTGAGTCTGTTCTTTCAGAAGTTCAAATATCCGTCTCCCTTCCTCGTAGCTACTACCAAATGCAGCACGAGAGATAACATCCGCAGTCAGGTTCATAATATCCGGCCACACATCTAACTCAGCAGAACCTGTTTCAGGAACCACATTCTCCCATCTTTTGATCATCTCTGAGACGCTGGTGTGAAATGCTGGTAGCATAAGCTGCAGGGATGATCAATTGTAGAAGCATTTAGTACCCCATAGCTAAAAACAGTTATATAATCGACTTTTAAAAGTCGAGGAACAAAGAACTCGAGCTATTATATACGGAGTATATACCTTCAACTTCTCCAAATGAAATGCTGGATTGATAATCTTCCTATGCATAGCCCATTTCTCACCCTCCAGGCTTACAAGTCCAGCGACAAGTAATCGAATAAGTGGATTAACTTTGGCCTTTTGAAACTCGTAAATTCGAGTGAATGCTTCCCTTATCAACTCGGGTTGAGTAATGTTTATCACCGGTATCGGACCCATCCATGAGAAGCTAGTTTGACCTAAATTCATAAGCATACAAAAAAAGAAACACAGAGTTCAAATTTCCGCTACACCCAAATCAACACTTACAATTGCTCACTTTAGTGACCAATGACTTAGCTAAGATGAGCTACATACATTATTGTGATTTTAAGTGGGCATGGAGCCATGGACACTGTAGCTAGTAAGTTGTGACATACCAAAAACAATATATTCGCAAGACATTATAATGATTACTCACTCTGTTTCCGTCCTTTCCATTTCCAATGGAGCCAAACACTAATTATTCTTTGGCTTTGGGATATAATGGAATAAAGCAAAATGACTCCTAAAACTATCTATGTTTCTTATTTTGTGAAGTGATGTGGCAGTCAGTCAATGACTCGATGCGATTCTCGAAGCAATTTTCATTTTAGGTCATCCGTGAACAGTCTCTCTATGTTCCCCCTTGTCCCGCCTTTAAGACATTGGGGTAAAGATGTTGTTGTTGTTGTCTCTCTGTTTCATTCAATTCTATACGTTTATATCTGAATTCTCTCACACACAAATCACCACAATGTGGTGAGCACTTATTTAATACGGAGTAGATAATCGATCTCGTCATCTCGGGTTAAAAACAATAGTATCCAGCCATGTAGGCATCAAATAATCACTTTCACAGACGAGATCACCACACCACAACACAACAGATTTAATACTCTATTGAGTCAATCGCAAGGTCAACACATAATTATATGCATAATTACATTAATTAAATCAACAACAATCAATCAAACAGATCGATCAAGTTCAAATCTGCGTAACAAACACAGTTATTCAGTGAAGGTAACACTCGGAACCTCTACTTGACAATTTGCCATGTGAAGAGAACAATATTTTCAGTCAAATGTTAAACCTCTAATGTATAAATAAGCCCTTTAAATTGCGTAAAAACACACTAATTTTACTACCAACTCAATCCATTTCACCGTCTGAATTTAATTTGATTACTAAAATTATTACTCCGTATATCCAATTAATAATTTTATTAACACTAACTCGATATTACTACACGTATTAAATAAATTGACTTTTTCCCATATTTTAATACGAATTAAAACAGGATCAAGTCAACCTCCGTGCTTTGGACCTTTTTCTTTCAATCAAAGGTAAAGCAATGACCGAACAAAAACTCGGGTTCAGTCTGCAAGTGGATAGTTCTCTTATAAATTATACGTATACGGTATACCCCTAACTTCACAGAAGTCGACCCCTCTAAAACCGAACTTTGTTGAAACTCGACACTAAAATTAAACTTCACGGAAATAAATGAAGGGTTAAAAGAGTAATTACCGTATTTGGTGACGTTTTGATGAAGGAAAGGCAAGACACGAGTGATATAATCATTAGTAAAAGGTATTGGTTTCTGTCTAGCTTCCGTACGCATTTTGAACGTGTCCTTCACATCTCCATACAAGGGCCTGTATGAATTACCTTTAAGCCCTTGTTCTCTGAGCTTTTTCTCTAGCTTTTTGGGTGTGAGCCATGCCCAGTTCAGTATTTGCCATGCCCATGTCACTAATATTACTGTACAAGATACCGCAATTGCAATATCATACCATCTCATCATCTTTTAATCAAGGACCCAATAAGGCGTAAAGTTCACTACAACGACGAGAGAAGGTTTGTGGGATCAAAGTATGAGAAGATTTGTGGTGAAGGGAAGATTGATGGGAATATATTGCTATTGTTGTTGTGGACCGTCGGAAGACGTGGTATTTATATGACGAATATAATATAAGGTGGTGGTGGTGATGATTTGATAAATATACAAAAAATGATGGGTGTATAGTAGATACTAGATAGTTGGCAGCGGTCAACGTGTCAAATTGTTAATGTGTTCACACATCGTTATTATTTTTAGTTCTCAAATCTTAACCAAGGTCCCTCTTTGGTTTGTGGTTGCTTAGAGCAAGTTATTGGCTTTCTAGAAACTTTTGTTATCCCAAAAAAAAAAAAAAAAAAAAAAATGGCTACGAGTTTAAGTTTTTTGAGTACCGTCATAAATTCGTAATAATGCCTAATATGATGATTCTAGAAACTCGATTTTTGTTAGGGTAATTTGTAAGACTGCACCGTATAAAATTAGTTTTATTGTGAGACCGTACATTTTACGTTAAATTTGACGAAACAACACTTTTTAAGTTCTACTACTCCGTATTCTCTACGAAACTGCTCATTTTCTCATTTTCGACCAATTTTGACCAGCTCTGGCATTGACCCAACCTTAATCTCTTCTCTTTCGAATTTCCCTCAAATGTTTCTCTTTTTTTCCCCAAACCCCTAAATCTTATCTTATCTTATATTATACTATATATTAAAAGTTGTGTTAGAGGCAACGACCACGTTCACCGGCTTCTGTTATGCCATCTGTCATGCCACATGGCATGTCTCTTTAATTTTCACTTAAAAAAAATCATTTAAAATGTATTTTATGGTAAAAAGATGTAGATGGACATTTTATACATGGTTAAAAAATAAGTGATGTTTTCCATTTCAAAAAATTCACAATATTTTTTTTATTATAAATAATCAATATTTACTATTATCTTAACCTTATTATTTTGTACCTTTCTTATTACTTATTTGAACTGAAACCACATCATCTATATTGAAAGTGAAAGTCTTATAAATGATAAAATTTATTGATAAAATTATTTGTTTACAAAGAAATAAAATGATAAAATTTATTTCGGGCGTGGCCCGGGTAGTAAACTAGTACTATATATATTAAAAGCTGTGTTAGAGGCAACGACCACGTTCACCGGCTTCAGTTAGGTCATCTGTCATGCCACGTGGCATGTCTATTTAATTTCCAGTTAAAAAATTCATTTAAAATGTTTTTTTTTTTATGGTAAAGAGTGTAGATGAAAATTCCATACGGTAATATGTAAGTGACGTTTTCCAAATAAAAAAATTCACAATATTTCTTTATTATAAAAATCAATATTTATTATTAATTGATTTCATCTTTACGTTATTATTTTGTACTTTTCTTAATAACTATTTAAATTGAAATCACATCATTTATATTGAAAGTGAAAGTTTTAATAATGATAAAATTTATGGTAAAATTATTTGTTTACATACAAATAAAATGATAAAATTTATTTCGGGCGTACCCCGAATATTAAACTAGTTAGTTCTAAATGCAAGTACTCGGTAGAATTTTTGATAAACTTTTCAAAGCGTGCTTAGTTTATTTTCATAATTTTTTTATCAACAAACCCTCTTTTTTGAATTTGGGATTCACGTATCACGTATGTGGTGGATGATATAGTCACGAGTGATGGCATTGGCATAAATTGGTACGAGTACTTAACTTCCCCACATAATTTAGGACTGTGGAGGAGAGAGAGAGAGAGAGAGAGAGAGAGAGAGAGAGTCTCCACAAAGTCCTTAATCTGCGTGGGATTGTAGCCAACACTTAAGCTAGATTTTGCATTATGTCACGACTTACGCCATTCCCATGGGCCACAAGAACGCCTTTTCGACACTGCTTAAAGTCCCTACATACCTGCCACCACATATCTCCTATATATTTCTCTCTTTACGACTTTCGAGTTACGTCTTTTGTTTCTCATACCACAAATCCACAATCCATGTCGATCGAGCGGGCCCAACTTGAATGACAAGTTAGTAAGTTACGTATCGTTTCGATAAACGCCCGTAATTTATTACGTAATTAGTGACATTGTTATTGTTTAAATGTATTTTTAATGATTGATTAGAAATAATAGATTGATGGTTGTGAATTGTGAATTGTGATAATGTCGTCGAATTAATATTACATAGAGCTAATTATACAGAGGAGCTTAAAAAATCCATCTTTCGAGTCATTAACTCATTTTACGAGTAACTCTGGTGAGTCGAACCTCCTCGTAACCAATTTTTCCGAGGGTGTTGTAATGTTTTATCCCTATTTTGTATGTAACGGAATCTAGTAATAAGTATATTATTAACGTACAAAAATAGGCGTTATTGAGTGTCACATGATGTATGCATTACCATTAAATCCTCTAATTTGTTAAAATTCAAGTGCTAAAAAAATTCAAAGGAGTTGAGATTGGAACATCAAGCCTACATATTATTATGTCAATGGTTACCATAAGCGTTTTGACGTGCCATTTAAACAATACAAATTTATTACTATGTGTTCAACAAAATCAAATCATGATACAAAATATTTATATAACTACAAGTGAAAAAAAAATTGTTCGTTAAAAAAATGTGCATGACAAGATTATTCTTATTCCATGTAAAAATAAATTACTCACTAATATTTTAGATTTTATTCTTCACAAATTTTTGTATTTATGAGTTGCATAAAGTAGTCACTTGTGCCTTGTAAGGGCCAAAAAAATAGTAATTACATGTGTAATGCGTAATGTGTAATGTGTAATGTGTGTATAATTTCGGTCTTTTTCATTCGACTCTCTAAATCTCTCCAAAGCTCCAATTCCGACTTTGCTACTTTCTCCAATACGATAGTGCACTCCTCAACATTCAAGTCACCAAATTTATTATGAGTAAAAAGTATGAACCTATTTAGACAATTGTCATCGTGATGCCGTGAGACAGAACATGAGGCAGAGGATCTTCACTTAAAGGTGATAGTCAATTAGATCCATCCTAATTTTATTAAATCCGTCATCATCACATAATCAACATCACACTACGACACATCATAGAATCAAAAAGACTTTCAATTATTTGGCTTCCAAAAAAAAAAAAAAACACTTAACTTTTCGACTTTCAAAAGGTGTCAACAGGAAGATCGATCATAAAATTCATAATACCGGCCCTTAAGATAATTATATTCATCATGATAATTATACACTCTTACTAAATCAATTTATGCAAAAATAGTCCTTTAGGGAGGCAAGATGAAGATGTTGGTGATAATTAGCTTTTAAATTTATTTGTTAAATGGATCATTAATAATTATTTATTAATTTTCCTTTAGGAGTGCGCAAAAGGGAGCGGGAAGTTTAATTTGAACCGGAGGGAGTATATGTTTATACTACTCCGTATATATGTAGTATGCTCACTATATACTTATACAGGATGCTCAAAATGGGGTGTCATTTCCATTACCACATCCATTTCATCATCCGTACTTACATTTTGGTCAAAGAATAAGTCAAAATTTAAATCAGAAAAAATAATAATAAAAATAAAAAAACAATTTTGGTCACACAAACTCTAGGGGAGACTAGCTAGGTGCACCGAATACAACAATATTTTGGAAACACGTAAATGTTGCCTAAACTGTTTCTAAAGTAGAATAACTTTTCGGCTAGTGTGTCTCTTGAATGGGTAACTAGTCACAAGGGTAAGAGTAATTGTATGATAGAGTGTGATTAATAATTCAACATTATTGAGCGAAATAACGTAGACGTTACCTAATTGATAACGTTCTCAAAAGGGTGTTACTCATAACCAGAGTTCAATAATACGATGACATGTCAATTTCCATGCCCTTTCTTGATGCTTGAATGGTATGTACTTGGCCTCCAAGTCATTTCACTCATTTGACTATGAACAATTCAACCAAAATTACATTCCTCCATTTCTCCAGCCCACACCTTCAGAAATTCGTAGTCCATGAAATACCGATGACACTGATCGTCATAATATCCTGTTTGTCCTCATTTTGTTTAAAATATTATTATTGTGGGTCTCTGAAATTGACATTTTTTGCCATGCATAGAAGACCAGCTTCAAGATAAGTCATCCTTGAAAAGTGTTGGTGTAGTTCTATTGAATTACAACACAAATTTTGGAAGGAAAATCAACGGTGAGAAAGTGACAAACATAACCTAAATGACTCATCTTACTCTGCGGTCCCAGGGGACTTTACTGAATTAATGATCCGCGTAGATCACACATTAGTATGCACAATAAGTTAGCTTATTTAGTCAAAGTAGCTTATTTGACTAGTTTTTTAAACTTTTTTACCAAATAAGTTGGTTTGGTAACACCACTAGTTTAAATAATAAGCTACCTTATTTAATAAGTTACCCCATGTAACTTATTTAAAATAAGCTTGATTATTATAATTTTATTCCTAATTTAACCTCAATTATTTACTAAAATAAAATGAAATTAAAAATAAATAATCATTTTTATGTAATTTTATATATATCAGCTCCTATATCAGCTAATTCTGCCAAACAGTCCTAATACTTTTAGCTAAAAACTTGCAGCTATTATTTCAGCTTTCAGCTACTATTTCAGCGTTCAACTACTATTTCAGCTAGTTTTACCAAACATAGCCATAGTTTAAACTTTCGGTCGAATCAACAAGCTTTGTAGTTGGAACTTGGAAATAATCTCATTCAACGGCGTGATACACTGCTAAAGTTTTAGTTTTAGTATCAAGACTTAAGCTATGACTGTGTTTGGTATGCACAATAATATAGCTTATTTGGCCAAAGTAGCTTATTTGACTAATTTTTTAAACTCTTTGACCAAATAAGTTGGTTTGGTAACACCACTAGCTTAAATAATAAGGTAGCTTATTTTAGAAGTTACCCCATGTAACTTATTTAAAATAAGCTAGCTTATCATAATTTTATTCCTAATTTACCCTCAATTATTTACTAAAATAAAATGAGATTAAAAATAAATAATGCATTTTTATGTAATTTTATATATACCAGCTCCTATATCAGCTAATTCTGTCAAACGCTCTTGATACTATCAACTAAAAACTTTCACCTATTATTTCAGCTTTCAGCTACTATTTCAGCATTCAACTACTATTTCAGAGTTCAGCTACTATTTCAGCTAGTTTTACCAAACATAGCCGATGACTATGTTTAGTATGCACAATAAGCTAGCTTATTTGGTTAAAATAGCTTATTTGACTAGTTTTTTAAGCTCGTTGACCAAATAAGTTGGTTTGGTAACACCACTAGCTTAAATAGTAAGCTAGCTTATTTAAGAAGTTACCCCATGTAACTTGTTTAAAATAAGCTAGCTTTTCATGATTTTATTCCTAATTTACCCTCAATTATTTACTAAAATAAAATGAGATTAAAAATAAATAATACATTTTTATGCAATTTTATATATACCAGCTCATATATCAGCTAATTCTGCCAAACACTATCAGCTAAAAACTTTGCAGCTATTATTTCAGCTTTCAGCTACTATTTCAGCATTCAGCTAGTTTTACCAAATATTATGCCTATTTTTGGTGGAACTAGCTGAAATACTAGTTGAATGCTGAAATAATAGCTGAAAGCTGAAATAATAGTTAGAAGTTTTTAGCTGATAGTAATTGGGGTGTTTGGCAGAATTAGCTGATATGGGAGCTGATATGGGAGCTGATATATATATATATATATATATATATATATATATATATATATATATATATATATATATATATATATATATATATATATATATATATATATATATATATATATATATATATATATATATATATATAATATTACATAAAATGCATTATTTATTTTTAATCTCATTTTAATTTAGTAAATAAATGAGAGTAAATTAGGAATAAAATTATGATAAGCTAGCTTATTTTAAATAAGTTACATGGGGTAACTTCTTAAATAAGCTAGCTTATTTTTTAAGCTAGTGGTGTTACCAAACCAACTTATTTGGTCAAAGAGCTCAAAATGCTAGTAAAATAAGCTAATTTTGTCAAATAAGTTAGTTTATTATGCATATCAAACACAGTCTTAAGAGACTAACTTTATTTTAACTCGAGCTCGTTAAGGCATGTTATTTATGAAAGAAACATCGTATAGTAAATTTTATTTTTTAGGGGGTAAATGACCAGCTCATGTAAACATTTTGGTAATAGAAGCATCAAGTAATTATATCATGGTGCTTGTACCATATGGTGAGGAATCTGAGGATCATGGTCATTCTGGAGAATTAAAATGTGAGGATCATGCCTTGATAAAACAAAAATGTGATCTTTACATTATTTTTCTTTGAGAAGGAACATGATTTTCACCAAGTGACCGTTCTTGGACCAATGTTATATTCACGCATCATCTGTCTTGATGAAGAGTTTGTTTAAAGTCAAAAGTTTATGTTGTACACTTGTACTCTGTATTACTACTCATTATTCGTCTCATTGGATACTTTTATACGAGACTTTGTCAATTGTCATAGTAATGGTGTGAGGCAAAAAAATGAGACATGGGTCTTGACTAAGATTTGATAGTCTAATTACATTCATCACACGATCAACATCACACTTTGACAAATCATAGAATCAAAAGGACTTCTAATTTGACCAAAAAAAAAAAAACACTTAGAGTTTTTAAATTTCAAAGTTGATAACAATAAGATAATTGTTCATCCACAAAGTCTTATAAAAGACGGTCTCTCAATAATTGATTTTTTTACGAAGTGACCAACTAACCATTATACAGTGTTACAAATTAAAGTGACTATTTTTACATTACTTGTAATCATGATAATAGTTTTAGTGATTGTATTAGTTTACAATTATAAATCACACTATCTAAATTACTACCCTCTGTTCGCCTATAAACTACATTCGAATACAATTTGATCCTTCTACGGCCAAATCTCAATTTGTCAAAAGCCTTCGACGGCGAGTCACTGACTCATGAGATCCAGCCGCAACCAGCTTCGGATCGATGCCCCCAAAAAGGTGTTTCCAGCTTAGCAAAAGCTCCGGACGGAGCCGTATGATGCGGAATGCTGAAGGTAGCTTGCTTACCAAGCCACCCATTTGAGGCCGAAGAGAAAGAGCGAGAAAAGCCTGCCGGATCCGGGTGAAGAGGTAGATCGAAACCAACCAAAAATCCTGATACAAAATATTTATATAACTACAAGTGGAAAAAAAAAATTGTTCGTTAAAAAAATGTGCATGACAAGATTATTCTTATTCCATGTAAAAATAAATTACTCACTAATATTTTAGATTTTATTCTTCACAAATTTTTGTATTTATGAGTTGCATAAAGTAGTCACTTGTGCCTTGTAAGGGCCAAAAAAATAGTAATTACATGTGTAATGCGTAATGCGTAATGTGTAATGTGTGTATAATTTCGGTCTTTCTTATTCGACTCTCTAAATCTCTCCAAAGCTCCAATTCCGACTTTGCTACTTTCTCCAATACGATAGTGCACTCCTCAACATTCAAGTCACCAAATTTATTATGAGTAAAAAGTAAGAACCTATTTAGACAATTGTCATCGTGATGCCGTGAGAGAACATGAGGCAGAGGATCTTCACTTAAAGGTGATAGTCAATTAGATCCATCCTAATTTTATTAAATCCGTCATCATCACATAATCAACATCACACTACGACACATCATAGAATCAAAAAGACTTTCAATTATTTGGCTTCCAAAAAAAAAAACACTTAACTTTTCGAATTTCAAAAGGTGTCAACAGGAAGATCGATCATAAAATTCATAATACCGGCCCTTAAGATAATTATATTCATCATGATAATTATACGCTCTTACTAAATCAATTTATGCAAAAATAGTCCTTACAAAATACCACATTATTTATCTGATCACCATATACACTCCGTATATGCTAATTTAATAATGTTACGACATTGACTTAAAAAAAAAAAATAGCACACATATATGGTGCTTATTGCTATTTATATAGACTACAAACGAAGCTAGTTGATAATTATAATCATCACAATCGCTTCAAGATAATGGGAGCACCAAACTGAGGCCGAAGAGTGGCCATGCTAGACGGAGCATGAACATAAGCCGGTGAAAGCTCGAGAGAGAAACGTTGTAGGATCGATACCAAGGCTAATCGAGCTTCGGTCATGGCGAAATTTGATCCAATGCAAATTCTAGGACCCCAACCAAATGCGAAAAATGACATATTTCCATGTGTTGCCTTAGACATGCCTTCACTAAACCTGTCTGGATTAAATTGTTTTGCATCTTCACCCCATATTTTTTCATCATGTTGAGCGTGTAGTATTGGCAAACGTACTAACACACCTGCTGGTATAAATATGTCACCTACTTTTGTGTCTTCCCAAACGCCACGAA